>CM035146.1:2597500-3896250 GCA_020205605.1 Panax ginseng | reverse complement strand
AATTGGTGCAATACTACGTGTATTCTTGTCGCAACAACGCTGACATCGTGTTTTTTAACCACCGGGTATTCCAACAAAGAATTAATTCGAATAACCACGCCAAGTTATTTATAAACAACTTATACTTGTCGCTTTCTTCATCCAATCGCTTTTCAGTTATGGGTCCCATGAAAGCGTCAAGGCGCTAAATCATTGCATTTAATATTCGAATATTCTAACAACAAGAATATTTCACGTACCAAACGAATATTCTCCGACAACACAACGAGTATTTTATAACCACTTGCTTATTTGAAATATTTACAAGATTTTACCCATAACTAATTACATTAATCAAATCAACCCTTACTATTTCAAAATGATAAATAGAGGATATTAAATTTTATTTATTAATAATTTGGGGTCTTACAACTGTACTCCAGTAAAAGTGGCAGTTCTCACGCCACAAATCTTGGGCTATAGGCTTTATTTTTTCAACTCCATTAAAATGTTTTTTTTTTACCAATTTTAGCTCCCTTACCAATGAGAGCTCCGCCGTGGGCTCCGGCCCGCCCGATCATTTTTTAAAAAACCTATCTATATCTAGCTAATACTTAGAGGACGGGCTGACGGCAATGGCTATTTTGCTTCCTAGATCTATATCTGAAAATTGAGACTGAGACTTTGAGTCTTGAGAGCAGAGAGTCTAAGAGTAAAACTCTAAGAGAGTTCGATTGTGAAGACGACGACACGACGACGACGACGACTGTGAAGCACTGAAGCTTCTTATCTTCGTCCCGAATCCACGCCGAGTCGCCGACTGTGAACTGTGAAGCTTCTTCTTCTTCTCTTCGATAGTTAGATACTTCGATCGATCACCTCGACAACTGAGAAGGTTTGATTTTTTCCTTTATATGATTTTTCATTTTTTCTGGTCATTATATAATATATCTCAGTGACTCAGTGTAATTTTTTCCTTTATATTTTTTCATGTTCGAGTTAGGTACGTATGTAGATTACATATAGGGAAAATATGAACACTGAAGTCTGAACCAACTTCTATTATTTGACTCAGTGTAATTTTTTCCTTTATAGGTTTATGTAGCTTAAATCCAAAAATTTTGTCCAACTTTTCACTTGCAGAAAATGAGAAACCCAAAAATCAAGATTGTGAAATTCTACCAGATAAGAATTTAGTATTTATATATATACTACATATGTTTTGTTCCCAATTTAGTATTTATATACTACATATGTTTTATATACTACATATGTTTTGAGACAGAGAAGAAGAATGAACATACCCTGGGTTTCAATTGATTTATTCCCATTTCTTGACTCCTCTTAGTGGTCGAGAGATTTAAAATAAATGAACATTTTCACTCTATTCTGATTCTAATTATGTTGAACATTTTCACTCTATTCTAATTCTAATTCTATTCTGATTGTATAATCCTTTATATATTTTGTTTGAAGAGTTCTTATGGATCGTGTAACAATTAGTAACTTCATGCTATTTTATTTTGGATTTTGATTTCTTTTCTGAATTAATTTGCATTTATAGGGTATATGAAAATACGAAATAACAAATTATGCATTTTTGGAGTTTTGATAAGCTACTAAGTTATCGAGTGTGTTACTCGTTTGGTGAAAATAAGATTTTTGTTTTGTTTGTTTTGAGAGTGCAGTTTTTGTCACTGGTTTAGTGATTACAAGGACTTTTTTTGTGTTGAGTGCAGACCGGAGTAAATATTCATTGCAACTTGCAAGGGTGACAACACCCTTAATTATTTTTTGGTAATTCAACCTCTTTAATTATCTGAATGTCTATTGTCTATGAATAACTAGACACACGAGGATGTTATCGCAGTTTAATTCAGTATTTTATTGAAAAACTTGAGGGGTCACCTGGTGGATATTTTAGTCATCAAATCATTTTTGCTTCTTTAAATTTTCTAATTTATGATTGTCCTTGTTGATTTTGAGCAGCAATTCATGCTATTGAGTAGCAATTCATGTATTTTGGACATTGGACTGCAAGTATGCATTTGGACTTTGAAGCTTACTTCTGTTGATACCTTGATGGTGACATACTGACATACTAATAGTCTTGCTGAGTTGTTATCTTGGTTTGTAATTTGAATGTGTACTTTATGTCTTTACTCTTTAGACTTTATCATTTGATATTTATCAATCATTGTATTGTAATATGTTACAACAACTAAACTTTCTCTAGAAAGAAAGTGGAGACAGGACAGAATGAATGATTACAATTAAAATATTATTGTGAAATTTGTGAATTGTGATGTACAGGGTTTAAAAAAATGAAAAAGCCCATGGTAAGTCGGCCGGTCATTACCGCCACTTGACCACTACCTCATAATTCCAAATTTCACCAAAACCCGGGCTTTTTGGCCTTACCACGCTGGCTCTTTTACCGTTTGCAGTCTACTTACAACCTCCCCTCCTTATGAAATTTCGTCCTCGAAATTGACGTACGTACCTGGTGTTTCGAAAAGATGAGGATACCTCATTTTCATTTCCGTTTCCAACTCCCAGGTCATTTCCTCAATAGCATGGTTTCTCCACAAAACTTGAACTTGTGGTATAACCTTCGTGCATAGGACATACTCATTCCTATCCAAGATCTTGACAGGTACCTCTTCGTGCGTTAAGTCTTCGGCTATCTCGTCCGGTTCTAACTCAATAACGTGGTTTGGGTCTTTTACATATTTACGTAGCACAGATATATGAAAAATATTATGAACACGAGACATACTTGGAGGTAACGCGGGTCTATAGGCCACATTTTGCTACTCGGTTAAGAATTTGAAATGGACCAATAAATTGTGGATTGAGCTTTCCTTTTTTCCCAAATCTTGTAACTCCCTTCCATGGAGCAACACGCAACAATACATGATCCCCAATACTAAATTCCACGTCCTTTCGATGAAGATCCGCATAACTCTTTTGTCGATCCTGTGCCATTTGTATACGCTTGTTGAATCATTTAGATCTTTTTTTGTAGTCATACACGTACTCAACTCCGGTCCCAACAATGTTGCTTCACCCACCTCATCCCAACATATTGTAGAGAGCGACACTTTCGTCCATATAATGCTTCAAATGGAGCCACACTTATACTTGCTCGATAATCATTGTTGTAGGATAATTCCACCAATGGTAAATACTTATCCCAACCGCCTTTGAAGTCTCAGGACATGTAGTCTTAATAAATCTTCAAGAGTTTGAATAGTCCTCTCGATTGTCTCGTCTGTTTGAGGATGGTATCTTTGAATCAATCAGAACTCCGTGCCCATAGCTTTTTGCAAGCTAACCCAAAATCTTGAAGTGAATCTTGGGTCACGATCCAAAACTATGGATACTTGCAAGCCACGTTAACCTCACAATCTCATTCACGTCATCTACCAAAGAAGCGTTCAAGGAATAAGTCTCCGTGACGGCAAGAAATGAGCGGATTTCTGGTTAATCTATCAACAATAACCCAAATAGCATTTATGCCTTGAGAAAACCGTGGGAAGACCAGAACGAAATCCATGGTAATGTGTTCCCACTTCCATTTCTAATCTCAAGTGGTTGCAATGGACCGCTTTCGCACTCGATGCTCGCTTTTACACGTTGACAAGTTAAACACATCGAGATAAACTTTGCAATCACTCTCTTCATATTGTTCCACCAAAATGTATGTAGAAGATCATGATATATTTTGGTACTTCCAGGATGGATTGCAAATGGTGTATTGTGTGCCTCCATCATGATCTTGTACTTCAAATTAGAATCGTTAGAACACAAAAAATGAGTGGACTCAAGTATTCTTCTTCGTCGATTTTTGCTTCGAATAGCACCTTCTTGTACTTTTTTTCTTCATAATCATCACTCGGATTCAGTGGCTTGAAGCAACTTTAACTTTCTCGATTAAAGTTGGTTCTATACGATACTGACATCATTGCATGGGTTCCCTGAGTCTTAAATTCTATCTTCATCTTTTGTAAATCACACAAATGGGCCTTTGTTTTAACAACATCTCATTTGTTCCGCGTATGATCTTCTTTCAATGCGTTAGCTACCACCACGCTCGATTTTCTAGGATGGTATTGAATGGTGTGGTCGTAGTCTTTCAATAGCTCGAGCCAACGTCGTTCTTGCATGTTAAGTTCTTTAGGGTGAAGAAATATTTGAGGCTTTTATGGTCCGAATATATCTCCACTTTTTCCCCATATAGATAAGTGCTCTCCGGATCTTTAAGCAAGAAAACGATCACGCTAACTCCGGATCACGAGTAGGATAATTCCTCTCATATTCTTTAAGTTGTCGCGATGCATGAAGCTATGACTTTCCCACATCGCATGAGAACACATCCTAATCCTTTGCACCGAAGCATCGTTGTAGATAACAAATCCATCCGTACGGATGGTATTGTCGAACAAAGTCTTAAAATGAGTCTCCTCTCGAGATCTTGAAACTCTTCTCGTATTCCTCGCTTCCATACGAATTTTGTATCTTTACGAGTCACCGAGTTAATCTGAGTAGCGATTCTAGAAAATCCTTCCACAAATCTCCGATAATAACCAATCTAAGCCCAAAAGCTACGTACTTCGGCCACCGATTTGATTTCTTGCTCCCAACTTTGATTGCTTCAATCTTCGTTGGGTCATCGATACTCCATGTTTTGACACCACGTGCCCAAGGAATGCTACTTCCTCAAGCCAGAACTCGCATTTCTTCAGATTGGCATATAGCTTGTTATCACGAAGCCTTTGCAGTACCAGCTTCAAATGGTGTTCATGATCTTCACGGCTTTTGGAATATATGAGGATGTCATCAATAAAGAAAACAACGAACTGATCCAAATAATCCTTGAATACATGGTTCATCATATCCATGAAAGCCGCATGAGCATTAGTCAATCTAAAGGACATGACTAGAAATTCATAATTCCGTCATCGAAGTTCGAAGAAGTCTTCTAATATCCTCGCTTTTAACTTTCACCGATGATATCCGAATCGAAGATCGATTTTTGAAAAGAATTGTGCTCCATGTAATCGGGTCCAAAAGGTCATCAATACGAGGTAAATGGATACCTATTCTTGATAAAGGACATGGTTTAATTCACTTGTGAATCGATATAAAGTCGCATACTCCCGCCTTTCTTCTTTACAAATAAAACAGAGCACCCAAAGGAGATGTACTGGACGAATGAAACCGATGTCCAACAACTCCTGTAGTTGGACCTTTAACTCCGAAGTTCAATAGAGCCATTCGATATGGGGTTTTAGAAATGGGCTTTGTACTGTGTTTAAGATCAATAAAGAATTCAACTTCACGCTTACGGGGGTAGACCAGAAGTTCTTCGAAATACGTCAGAAAGTCAATAACAACAGAATATTATTCAAATCGACGTGTCTTTATTCAAATCCATAACATGGCTAAGAAAGCTTGACATCCGCTTTTCAATAAACGAATAGCTTTATGACTTGATATGATAGTGATTGATTTTAATGGTTTAGTTGCTTGAATTGAACAACAAAAGTTGATTAGGAATATGAAAACTAACAACCTTATAAAACAATCAATTTTGGCATGATGAGTAGTTAACCAATCAATCCCTAAAATCACGCCAAACGCAAGTATCTTTAAAGAGATAAGGTCAACAGTAATGTGATGGTGCCAACTTGGATCAAACAAGATTTATAAACAAAGGATGTGATGAAATTTTCTCCAATCGAGTTTCCACAGATAGGTCAAAGTCTAATTTCTCCAAGTCAAGTTTAAACGCTGAGCACAAGTAGGAGAGATAAATGAATGGGTAGACCGTTGTCAAGTAATGTATAAACTTCGCGTGAATTTATGATTAGTTTACCCGTGATCACCTCGTTTGGGTTCCTCGCGATGTTGACCCGATCCACGACAAACGCTTCTTCCAGAACCGCTGACTTTGACTTTTTCTCGGGATGACCTTTTTGAGTCACCATCCCCGTCATTGAACTTGGTTTTGCTACAAAGTCTGATCTCGAGCGATATGTCTTTCCTTTCCACAGCTTATAACATACCTTAAACTGTCAGGGGCATTTGGGTGATATGTCCTTCTTTTCCGCACTTATAGAATATAACCGGTGGTCGCTTCTCCTCCTTGGAACCGGGCCGGCTAGCAGTCTTGATGTCTTCACATTGTCATTGTTGAATCTCCTCTTTTAAAATCTCCCCGACTCGCTTTTCTTCTATTTTCATGGTCACGATTACCACCAGAAGTGGTTACCGCTTTTAATCAATGTTTTCCTCCCCGCTTGTTTTTATTGCTCGATAATCTTGCGCCAACGGTATGACCACAGTTCATGGTCCCTCGTCAACGTACTTCACTATCTCGCTTCTAATAATTGAGCCCTGTTGACAACATCTCTGAATATAAAAAAATTATGAGAATAAGATATTGTCGAATCTCGTGTTTTAAACCTCTCGAAACATCCTCGTCATTCGTTCCTCATTCTCTACCAAATGAGGTGCAACCTGGATAACTCTGCTGAACTTCGCCTCGTATTGGGACACCGCCATTTGTTTTGTTCTAGTCTAATAAACTCTACCTCCTTCATATGGCGAATACTTTCGTGAAAGTATTTTTGTTGAAAAAGTTTCAAACGCTTCCCAAGACATGCGAAAAAGCGGCAGTCGGTCGCTTCCACAGACTCCCACCAAGATCCGCCTCACCACGGATCATAAAGGTGGCGAATGGAACCTTCGCTCTCCGTGCATCCCAAAACATCAATATCTTGGTAATTTGTTTAACCCACGCTCGCCTTTGATTGATCCGGCTTTCCAATAAATTCTCGTGGTCCCAACTCTTTGAATCGATTGGCATCAGTGATAAGTCAGCGCTCTTATCATTTCCACCAGTATTCGCATACACGAGTCTCCCTGTCGGTTTTGCATTAACTACAAAAAGCTCCTAAATATCCCGCTGCTCATCGTTCTGATCACAGTGTTGTTTACATAGAGGAACATTGATACCACAGACGCTTCTCCTCGTTGGTGAAAGTAAAGGCGTCTCCACTCATCACATTAACTCCAATTGCTAATATTCTCAAACCGTCATTCTTAAATACTACCATAAAACAAGGTTAATTAAAAAATTTAACAAATCACATAATACCCCTATATTATGACCGACCAACAAATAATCTTAGGTAGGACACACTAGCGAAGGATTTACCTCGCCTCTCCCCTCCTAGTTCTATTCCCCGATCTCCGCCAGAGATCATATCCCTAAGCTCTGATACCAACTGTGACGCCCCCAAAGTAGGTATACAACACCCATTCTGAGTCGTCAAAATACATGGTACATAAATAACTACAACTTTATTAATACAACATAAAAATCATGGCGTTTAATTACAAATATTGTCATCTGACAATATCCACACTCAAATAAGTCCTCATTACAATTATTAATACACTATTTTTTACGAGAATAAATGGACTACTAGAACCACTTCTAGAACCATCATTCCACACCCCGACTAGTACTCGCTACATTCTCGCCTCCTGAGAAGAAAAATGGAACAACAAGGAAAAGGGTGAGCTCAACTAGCCCAGTAAAGAATATTATGACTAACATAATATAAAACAAATTATTATTAGTCCTCAACAGGGAAAAATCTAATAGAATACAATAGACAATAAGTTTGAAATCAATATTCGCAGCGAAAATAATAATTCATTAGAAGAGTTAAGTAGAGAATGAAATCTACTATCTTCTATATATGAATTAAAAAGTTCATCGTCTATATTTTATCCCTGTAACATCAATCAATATATAATCGAAATCAAATATTCATCTTTTGCACTACAAAAGCGAAGATATTCATCAGTTGGTCATGTTCATCTAAACACCTATTCATCTTTGCACTACGGGCCAAAGATATTCATCAGAAATTATTACTCTTTGCACTACAGGCCAAAGATATTCAATTATATCATCATTTAGGATGGAGGATGATGAAAAATATTTTAAAGAAAAGCGAATCCAAAGAAACAAAAGAATAAATATTAAGGATTCAGTATTTCAAATTTATTCCATGTCCAAAATACCTCATAAATAATCATAAGGGAGTAAAATTCAAGAATGATCAAAATATGGATACAATCAAAGCTAGTATCCATAATAGATATTTTGGACTAAAAACAAAAATTTAATTTTTTTGTGAATAATTATCGTATTCGTGAATAATAGTCAGATACGTGAATAAAGTGTCGATACATGAATAAGAACTTCGACACCAAAAGATAAAATTTCACAAGAAAATCATCATGCTTCGTGAATAGTACTTTCGAAATAGTAACTCATGAATAGTAACTCATGAATAAGAATCTCGTGAATAAGAACCCCTATATGAAAAGGTTCCAAATTTGATAAAAATTCCAACCAATATTTTGGCATAATGATATCAAGAAATAGTATCACTTACGAAGAAAATAACATCCCTTACCTCAAAAGGATAAGATTGGATCGGAATATCGGATATAGTCTTTGAAAGAACTCAAGAACCGTATAGCAATACTCAAAGTACTAAAATACTCACAAAAATACGCTCAATATATCGAGAGAGAAAGAGAGAAAAAACTTCAGTTTCTGGTGTGATTTTCAATTCTAACCTAAGCACCATATTTATAGGAAATTGCTTAGAACACCAAAGCAGAAAATTGAATATAATAATATTATATATAAAAAAAATTCCTACGCCCACTTTGAAATTTGATTTCAGCCACCTAGCACATGTTAAAGATGCCCACAAACATTTCAAAAACGTTTTTCTTTTAAAACATAAATAAAACTTCCAAAAATCAATTATTCTGGAACTTCAAAACTTTAATAATTCATAATAAATAGCCCTTTTATCAGAAAAATTCGAACCATATATCTTTTCCATAGGAAATTTCATTCTCTACAACTTTATAAGTTTAAGTTTTTCCAAATTCCAAACAGAAATTGACCGAAATCCACAAACTATTTATTTTACACGCTTATAATCAAATTTCAAATCAAGAAATGGGGTCCACCACACACAAAAATGTGTGTTAATTATTTAATGCAACAAAATACTCTTCCTCATATACTCATATATCCCACATTCATTGTAAAATATCACCATTATTATATAATATAATAAAATATTATTTTATCGAAAAGATAAAATATCAATTTTTAACAATTGTCACTTTAAAAATTTTCTCCATCTATATCCACATAAAATCAATATTTTCCTCATCATATAAATCAATAATTAATTATTCACAAATAATATTACGTAATCACAAAGATCGGCAACCAGCTGCCGCCTCGGAAAGAGGGCTTTCCAATAAGAATTTCTCCTTCATCGCCGCAATTAGGTGACCAAACCTCTCCTTAGATGTAACTTTCTAGACATTGCCAATAATGTTTTCTAATAATATTATTTAGATAATATGAATTATTGCTTCGATAATGGAAATATCGTAGTAAGTGACAATTATCAAAACAACGAATATAAAATATCAACGCAAAGAATTATTGAATCAATAAAATAAAATAATTTAATAAAGAATTACCGTAATAATGTGAGACCTCGATTTTATGAATAAATATTTAATTTTCTCGAATTATATTTTTGAATATTATGGTGTTGATTTGATATAATGTTATAGTTGTGGGTAGTATTTATAAATTTTGCAATGTACGCAAGTTGTTATATAATATTCGATTGGTCGGGGAATATTCTTTTTGTCGGAAAATATCCGTATGCGATGGTACAATCATTGGTGGACCCTACAATGTAATTATTGTCGGATTAAAAATGACAAAATACTTTATGAAAATAATTCTACGGAAGTTTTACCGTTAACTGTTGAAACACCCTAAGGTTAAAAGTACAAGAATATCTGCGTTGTTGCATAGTAGCGACACAAGATTGATTATTGATGCTTACGTGAGAAGTCACCGCTTATACTCAATTATTGCTACAAGAATTGCTTTGATCATGTCTTTAATATTATCGATTAAATTATTGTTATGATATCATCCGTGCATAATATGATATATTATTAAATCAATAATTGAGACGGCAAAAATTATTCATATTATTATTTGCAATATTGTTCAATTCCAGTATTCGGACACTTTTCGTGGCTTGAGTTACTATTCATGAGTTACTATTCACGAAGTTACTATTCATGAGTTACTATTCACGAAGTTACTATTCACGAGTTACTATTCACCCATTCTTATTCACTCTAGTATTGTGCATTCGTGTATTTGGGTACCATATTATTCCATGAGGAGATGTGCTAATTTTTCGCACTCGTTGGTTGAAGATATAATAAGTAGTCAATTTGGACCCATTTGGTGGAGTTATAATAGTAAATCAATATGGATCATTTGGTTTAAAGTTTTAATAGTAAATCAAGATGGACCGTTATTTTAAGTTTTAATAGTAAACCAATATGGACCGTCCGCTTAATAGTAAATCAATCTTGACCGCTCATGAATTAGTTACTATTCATTCTATTTTTCTATAAATAAAAACTCATTCCTTCATTATTTCTTACTTAATTCACCGAAACTCTAGAGAGAGAATTACAAGAGAACCTATAGAAAAGTATTCTCGCTACTTCCCTACTCTTATATTCAGCTTTTTTTACGGTAAGGGATGTTATTTGTTGTACTCATGAAGAGAACTTCATTATTCCATTATTTATTATTCGTTAGAATAACTTGTATACGCTGCTACCCTATACATGGTGACATTCTTCTAATATTCCGCTTCTTTATTATTCGCCTTAATATCCATGCCTCAATGTTTACGCCGGACCTCGGGTTCCATTATTTATTATTCGCCTTAATATCCTATCTCATGCGCTTACGCTCGGACTGGTTCCATTATTTATTATTCTATCGGAATATCATGTCTGCGTAAGTTTACGCCTTTAACCGGGTTCCATCCTTTATTATTCTGGTTGAATAACTCACTGTATGCGCCTATCGCATGCGTGGTGATTTCTTTTGTTATTCCATTCTTTATTATACTCATTGGTTAAAACTTTGACTTCTATACTCCATGAAATTAGTGGAATATCCTTGATATTTGCGCTTCATCCAAAGATCTTTCATGGAAATATTCTTCCGAGCATTCTTGAATTTTACTCTACAAAGCGAAGATCATGTTGACAATTTGAACGTTATCGCCTCGGATAAATTAATTCTTGAACTTGCTTTATTGAATTCTTATATCATTGTCATCATCCTCATGTTTATATTATGTTGAAAGTCATATGTGGCCTGTAGTGCATAGATGGACTTGGTATGATTATGACTGAGGATTATTCGGATAATCATAACCGTAATGTTACAAATGATGTGAAAAAAGTCCTCATTGGCCCGTAGTACATTGATGGACGCTTTTGGTATGATTATGGCTATGGATTCTCTTTGGTCAGTAATGCAAAGATGAATTGTTTTATGGCATGATCGTGACCGTTGATGAAAAACATGATTATCTTAAGTCAGTAGTGCATGGATAATTCATGGTCGTGATACTAAAGAATATCCTCGGTCGAGTAGTGTGGGGGTGATTCGATGATGTGGATTATTTATTGTCGAGTCTCAAATGATAAAAGTGATGAAAACCTTTTAAATCATAGAAGATAGTAGATTTTATTCCTACTTGACTCTTCTAATGGATTGCTTGTTCACCGCAGCTTAAACTTGATAGTTATTATATTTTATCGCTTTAACACCGTTGAAGGCTAACGATAAATTATTTTGCATTATCTTAGTCATAATATTTCTTCTTGGGCTAGTTGAGCTCACCCTTTCTTTCACTATTCTCTTCGTGAAATGAGAACGTGGTTTTGGGACTAATGAAGAACAGAGTGATGGTCCTAGATGTTGCATTAGTAGTCCTCACTATTTTGTGAAATAGTGTGATAATAATTATAATGAGGACTCCTTTTGAGTTTGTATAATCTCTAGTAGATAATATTTGTATCCAAACTCACAGTTTATGTTTTTTCAGATTGTACCTGACAGCTTGTATTATTAAGTTATATTTGAATTGTGTACCATGTATCCATGCACTCAAGATGGGTGATGTATACCTAATTTTGGGGCGCCACAAACAATTATTGAGTAGTGCCTTCACGTAAGAATCAATAATTGGTGCAATACCGCAGTGCATCGCTTTGTGCAACAACGCCAGACATCGTGTTTTAACCAACGGGTATTCCAACAAAGATAATAGCTGTAATAACCACGCTGCTATTTATAAACAACTTATACTTGTCGCTTTTCTTCATCCAATCGCTTTCTCGTTATGGGGCCCACACAATAAGGTCAACTACTGCGTCATAAAAATATTCCCCTCGACAAAGAAGAATATTCCACGATCAAACGAATATTCTCCGACAACAATGTGTATTTTATAACCACTTGCTTATTTGAAATATTTACGCATTTTACCAATAATTAACCACATTAATCAAATCAACCCTTACTATTTCAAAATGATAAATAGAGAGAATTAAATTTCATTTATTAATAATTTGAGGTCTTACAACATCAGTCTTAAACATTGGGTTAAGACCTCATCGACAATTGAGCGTTTTCTCTCAACTGCCTTCTATATAACTTTAGAGGTGTAAGCCGAGCCGAGTAGCTCGGTACTCGGCGCTTGAATTCGAAATTGATTAGAGCCGAATCTGATGCATACTCATTTTCTGTTTAATGATGCACGAGTCAAATTCAAGTATACCAGTGTTCGCTCAGATTAGGGTTTGAGTATTTCATTATCAATTTGTATTACATTCTTTGTAATTTCTTTGTAGTGGTTCAATTGTCAATTTTTATATATAAACATTAGTTTAATAATCAATTTAGTATGTAGTGGTTTAGTATTAAGTGAAATGGTTCATTTCGAAACTCGATTTAAAGGGTCATAGGTAACTCGTTTTATAAACGAGTCGAGTACTTACGAGCCGAGTAGGTCCAAGTAATGATCCGAGTCGAATCTGACATAAAAATAGAAATTCCTTTTAGAATTCAAATCGAATTCGAGTTCAATTTATTCGAGTTGAGTCGAATCTGAGTATCAGAGTATTTATTAAGATTCGACTCATTTACAACTCTAATGCCTTTGTGGTGGTTTAGTATCAAATATGATATTAAATTCATTGAAGTACTAAATAGTCCAATTCCATCAACAATTGTTGCATACAAACATATCCTAAAATTCGTTATATTCATATGATATATAGAAGTCTGGTTTGGGTTAGGAAGTGTTAAGATAATGGTTCAGTTAATTTAGCTGTATGCTTTGAATTATTTTTGTTATTTCCCTCTAACTTCATAATAAAATTAACTACTCATGTGGTGATGTTTTTAAATTTTCTAATGCAGGAAATAAATGATAAATATAATTCAATAAACAGAATATGTAAAGCAAATATCAGACACACATACACAACACAGTTTATACTTGATTCAACCCTTAATCCTCTACTCTACGGATCCAGTGGCGTGGCTAGGATCCCCACCCCACCCTACCCTATCCTTATCCTACCCTACCCCTATTTATTATAATATAGTATATTAATTTTATTATTATACTCCCTCCGTTCCTAAAAGATTGTCGTTTTAGAAGAAAAAATTTGTTCCAAAAAATTTATCGTTTACAATTTTCGAAAAAAATAAATTATTTACTTTCCTATATTACCCCTACCTTCTCTCATTGTCCCAAGAAATTCTCTCCCTTGTATTAATAGTTTTCAACTTCCCATAAAGGGGTAGTGATGAAATTTCAAACAAATTTTACTTGATAAATGATACTCCCTCCGTCCCAAATTATTTGTTGTTCTAGAGTTCCACACACATACCAATGTGTGATAAAAATACTAAAATACCCTAATGTGCTGATTTTTTGTTTTCTGCAATTAAGGCTTTAGTAAAAGAAGATTGTCCATGGAAGAGTGTGTCAAGGTCTTTTAAGAAGCATAACTTTGGCAATCACATTCTTATTGGTGGGAATATGAAAAGGATGCTTAAAAAAGAGGATAGCCTTGAATGAGTAATGACTATCAACAATTAAGGTAAAGGGGCAAACTTAGAAAACAAAGGGAAAAAATGTATTGAGATCTTGAAAAAGAAGATATTGTAGGACAAAAATTTTCTGCTAAAACAGCAGATAATTTAGGACAGAGAGAGTATTTTCTTAATTCATGTGTCAAAATTTTAAACGATAATTTTTTAGGAACGGAGGTAGTAATTACTAATATTGGCACCCCTCCCTCATTATATACATATTTTTAATAATAGACTCATATTTGAGAAGATAAGTTTATACTATATTATACCTAAAATAATATAAAGTATTTATTTCCAAGTTTCAATGCATTTCAAATTTGTAGTTATAATTTTCATAGTCAGTAAATAAAATTAATATTAAAATATTAATTTTCTTTAAAGTCAAATAAATAAGATTAATATTATGGCTGATTTTAGGTGTTTCAAATTTGGTCTCTCAAATTATGAACTTTACAATGCTTGTTACAATTATATTAGTATGTAATGAAATCTTAGGATCAATCATGATATTGAACAAATATAATGATATCACGTGTATTTAAAAGTATTTTAAAAAATGAGATTTTTTTTTACTCTGGTATTATAACGCTTTGATATAAGTGAGTTCATATGTATGTTAAAACTAAATATTTATATTTTTTTAATAGTACATTAATAATTTTCAGTGCTAAAAAAAATTTCATAAATTTTTCGGCTCCCTCCCACTCAAATTCTTGGCTACGCTATTGCCTACATCCAATGTCAGGTATCAAATGATAGCTAGTACACAATAAATTAATGTTGTTGGGACTGAAAAATTTAATTAATTTAGAGAATTATTATTTAATCAATAAATTAATAATTTATTAATTTAAAGAGTATTTTTTTATTCGGTGAACATAAATTTAATTATATTAAAATTATTGCATTTTATTGATATTTATATCATACTTTTTTTGATGCAATATATCATACTTATTAAATTAATGTATCATACTTGTGAGGATGATATAATACCTTTGGAACCAATAACGTGAAAGGAAACACTCTCATAGCATCAACAACTCTTCACAAATTTTTATTACAATTCGAGAATGCAACACCCGAACTTTTAGACGCAATGAGAAAAATAAAGGCTGAAATTCAATTAGATTTGAATTTCAAGACAAAATAAACGAGAATAGAAGTATATTTTACAAGATTACCCTAGATATATTTGTAATTTAAAAGAATTATTAATTTATGATTTTGATGAGACCATATATTTATATAAGGGTCTTTTTAAAAATTATTATTTTATTATTTTATTGAAATTATTAATTTATTCTATTAGTCCAAGTCGAGATTGAGAAAAAATATTATTTTAGAGAGATTATTAATTTATCGAGTATTAATTTATAGAGGTTCTATTGTATATTTATTTTAAATCATCTTAAATTAATTATAAAGACCCTCTATACGAATTAGCTCTGAATTCTTTTGGACACCTCTGCCCATCACTGCAGCTACTTTTTATCAACAATCTAAATCTTTCCAACCCAAGTCTAAATCTATAACAAGATAAAGAATACAACAAAAGCCTAAGTTGTAATAATTAAAACCCAAAAGCATATAGACCAACATAATCTAGTCTTTTAATTAGCATGTGTTATAAGCTATTTCATTGGATGAATTACAATTAAATACTCCCTTCATTCTAAATTAGAGATATAATATGAGTTTTGAGATCAAACGATGACATATTAAATTTTAAAATTAATATGATTATATTTATAAAAATTTAAAATGAAATAAATTTTGAGATTAATAAATTTTGTTATATACTACTCCCTCCGTTCCATAATATATAACGTTTTAGATGATTTCATTTTTTTCAAATTATTTATCGTTTTATATAATCTTGGGCTATGTTTGTTTGCAAGAAATACACTTGGAATAAGACTATTAATCCCAACTGTCTTGTTTGTTTTTAAATTTGAGCTTGGGATTATTAGTCCAATGATTAAAAATGACTTAATATAAGAAACTATTTAATTCTACCATGTATTATAATTTATACCATTTGGAATTAAAATTGGTAGACAAAATTAATCTCAATCTTTTTTTTTAAAATGATCATAATATCATATTCTATTCATTTATCAAACTATCTTCTTTTTTTGGTGGAAACAAATTTTGACTAAAGTGATCAAAATATGCTTCTTCTTTTTGTGCACAAAGTCCAATAAACTATTATACTAACAGATTCAACAGTATACTCCTTACATTATAGAACTGTTGCACCATTAAGTTAAAATATTTAAATATTTTTTTAAAATTCTGTTGAATATTTATATTTAAATATAAATTATTGATCTGTTATAATATTTAAATATTATAATTTAAAAGATATTGGATTGTTGAATATTTAAATGTTTATAACAGTTCAATAATTTATATTTAAACTGTTATAAATTATAACTTATTTAAATATAGATTAATAAATGAAAAATGCAAGGAGTAGACTATGGAACTGTTGCACCATTTGAAATCATTGCAATAATGTAAGGAGTAGATTTATCTCCTTACATAATTCGTTTTTGTTGTTGCATAAAGTCAAATAAATTTTCATACTTTTATTTGATATTTAGATAAATTAAACAAATATTAATTTAGATATCTTTATTTTTCATAGGTGACAGTAGACATAGTAATATAAATTAGTATAATTTGTTTGGTCAATCTAATTTGACTAAATCTGTTGGACTAGTTAAATGTTTTAACTATAATAATAATAATTAATTTGTTAGATTAATAATAATAATTTATTAGACTAGTTAAATTTTTAATATGTTAGACTAGTTAAATATTTTAATAGCATTCAACTAAATACACTAAATTATTATTATTAATCTAGTTATTAATATTATTGTTAATCTGTTAGACTAATAATAATAATCTATTAGACTAGTTAAATGTTTTAATCTATTAGACTAGTTAAATATTTTAGTAGCATTCAAATGTAATCTCTATGGTTTAAATAATTATATGTTTTTTAGAAATCAACTTCATTATAATTATATGTTTATTTAGATGTATAAACAAGTTTAAATTATAATTTAAAATTTGTTATTATTAATAAGGGTATAATAGTCTAAATGATATTTTTTTATCCAATCCTTTAACTAATCCTTGAAAAAACAAACATAATATTAAATTATTTTAAATTATCTCATGAATAATCCTATAAAAAATAAACATGTAACTAGGACTATTTAATCCTAGGATTAATAATTTTGGTATTATAATCGTATATATGGATTATAAATAGGATTATAATCTCGTGATTATAATATTTGTAAACAAATATAGCCTAGGAGAATTAACCACAATCTTTTCAAAATTATCCATCATGAAAAAATGTTACAGATGAGAGAGAGTATGAGATAAGTACTCCCTTCGTTCCTTAATATAAATCGTTTTATGGTTGTGCACAAGTATTAAAAAAAATGATTGTATAGCATTAAATATAATATCAATTGTCTATATTGCTCTTGTATTGAAAAAAAGAGTGTTATTTATTGGACAAAAAATAGTGAGAGAACCAAAATTATAATTATTACTTTGGGTAATATTGGAAACTAAGCAATTAATTGTTACTTGAAATTCTCAAACGACTTATATTAAGGAACAAAAATAATTCTCTAAAACGACATATATTAAGGAACGGAGTGAGTATATGGTAAAAGGTATTGTAGACAATTAATACTATATTTAATGCTATATGAGTGATTAGCATGAACTTCACTCCATGACAATATCACTTCATTTCTAATATAGTGTTGACACGCAGGTGGAGAGATCACACTCTCGTCTGTATGTCAGCACTGTATTAGGCATAAATTTCACTTCATGCTAAGAGGATCCTTATAAAATCATTTTTTTAATTTTTGTGTACAACTTTAAAACATCATATATTATAGAACGAATAAAATATATTATTATAATTATTATATCAACTATAATTAAATAAATTTACATTAATTTAAAATTTAATAGGGCTTGCTTTTACTTTCTTTTTGTTTTTGGTTGCTTATTCTACTTTCCTTCTAAATTTTTCCCTCTTGGCGTTTTAGCCGGACAGTTTCTTGGCAATTGAGTCATTTACTTTGAAATGTGTTATTTGACTGAAATAAACAATATGTGATGGTAATAACTAATAAGACAATTTGTCCACACCAACCACCTTAATAATTATATTTGCCTAGTCAACTGTGGTAGGTGAACACATGAGGCTTTTTATTTATGTACTTAGTTTCAATATAATAATAATTAATAAAACTTATCATTCAATATAATTTTCTTTTTATAATTTTTACAATCATCACAATTTTGGGATAAATTTTGATATAATTATTAATATAAATATTATTAATACTAATATTATAAAATATTAATATAAATATTAATAATATTACAAAATATTATTATTAATATTAATATTATAAATATAAATATTATAACTACTAATATTACAAAATATTAATATAATAATATTAATAATATTATAAACTATTAATATGAATAGTAACAATCACTACTGACTTATAAGCGTTATGTGGCTAGGGACAATTAAAGTGGGACATATCCTTTTTAATTGTCCCGGCCGCTACAAGATGTTGTGACATAGCTTTTTTGACTGTTCCCAGTAACCGGTTGTCATGAATGCGGATCCACACACACTCACATATATATATACACAGCGGACCAGGTCCGAACTCCTGGATCTGATTAAAAACGGACCCCAAAAAAAAAAAAATTTTGCTTTTTTTTTAAAAAATAACTAAAAAAAAATATTTAATATTTTATGGAACTGAAATTTTTTCATAATACAATGTTTTGGGGGTGATTTGAATACCTATACCAAAAATAGTGAGTACAGTCACTTGCGCATCGCATATACATATTTTGCCCAAAACATCAGATTATGAAAAATTTCAATTCCATAAAATATTAATTATTTTTTTTTAGTTTTTTTTTAAAAAAAAGCAAAAAAAAAAAAAAAATCCGGACGAAATTAAAATCCGGGAGTCCGGACCGGAACCGGACTCTATATATATATATATATATATATAATTATTTATTTTTTTACCTAGTCGTAGAATACTGCAATTTCTTATAGAAGACTTGCAACTTTGAGACTGCAGTCGGCTGAAATTGAGATGTAATAAAAGGGGATTGCGCTCTCTTAAATTTCAAAGCAAATTCTCTCATTCTCAAACAATACCATACCATGAACCCTGAAACTGTTCATCATATATCGGAGTGCTTCATCAAACCACACCACCTCTTAGATGAGGCAAAACAACCAATTTATTTGGGACCATGGGATCTAGCCATGCTCTCAGTTCATTACATCCAAAAGGGCCTCCTCTTCAAAAAAACCCCACTCTCAAACAATCAAGAAAACCCCATTGAAACCCTTATAGAAAACCTCAAGGAATCTCTCTCTGCAACTCTTGTTCATTTTTATCCCCTTGCAGGCCGCCTTACCACGCTAAAACAAGAAAATCCCCAAACCTACTCGGTCTACATCGATTGTAACAACAGCCCGGGGGCTAGATTTGTGCAAGCGTCAGTAAACTTAACAATATCCGATATCCTCTCACCAACCGATGTGCCTTTAGTTGTTCAATCTTTTTTCGACCATGACAGGGCAATCAACCACGACGGCCACACCATGTCCTTGCTAACGCTCCAACTAACCGAGCTAATCGATGGCATATTCATCGGGTGTTCAGTTAACCACTCTGTTGCTGATGGCAGCTCTTTCTGGCATTTCTTCAACACTTTGTCAGAAGTTTTCAAGGCCAAAGTAGCAGGGCAGAATATTAGCACACTTAAAATATCGCGTCCGCCTATCCATAAACACTGGTTTCCTGATGGATATGGTCCTATAATATCCTTGCCATTTACTGATTCTAATCAATTCATCAGCAGATTTAACGCTCCCATGCTCAGAGAGAAAATCTTTCATTTCTCAGCTGCCGCGTTAGCAAAACTCAAGGCAAGGGTTAATGCAGAATGCAACGGAACCACATCTATATCTACTCTACAAGCCTTGTCCGCATTGATCTGGAGATGTGTGACTCGGGTTCGTTGTTTACCACATGACCAGATTACTAATGGTAAGATGGCGATCAATAATAGACCAAGATTAGATCCACCATTGCCCCAAAATTACTTTGGGAACTCAATTCAAACAGTTATGGGAATGGCCACAGCCGGCGAGCTGCTTGCACATGATATCGGGTGGGCTGCGTGGCTATTGAATCAAGCTGTGGTTAATCATGATGACGAGGCAGTGCGCGAGTTTGTTGGGTCATGGCTGCAGAGACCTTCTATATACACGCTTGAGTTTTTTGATCCTTTCAGTATTATGATGGGGAGCTCGCCGCGATTTGATATGTATGGTAATGAGTTTGGATTGGGGAGAGCGGTGGCGATTCGTAGTGGGTATGCTAATAAGTTTGATGGGAAAGTGACATTGTATCCGGGACTTGAAGGTGATGGGAGTATGGATTTGGAAATGTGCCTTTTGCCGGATTCAATGAGGGCTTTTGAGTGTGATAAGGAGTTCTTGGATGCTCTCACATTTTGAAATTTATAGTCATTGCAAGTCAAATAAAGGATGTAATTCCTATTCAATTTTAGAAATTATACAAGTTTTTCCAATTGATTTTAAGATTGTGATATGGATGTGTTGTTTTGTTTGAGTATAGTTAGTGATGTTATAAAATTATGTACCGCAAGTGTACAGTGTCTATAAAATAATGTGATAATAATTGTAATGAGGACTTTATTTGAGTTTGAATATTGTCTACGAGACAATATTCGTGTTAAAACTCTCAGCTTACGTTTTGTCGTATTTTACATGACAGTTGATAATTGTATAAATTAAGTTTGTATTTGAGTTATGTACTATGTATTTGACGACTTAGAATAAGTTGTGTATACCTTTTTTGGGCGTCACAGTAACCAACGTACCTGTCCAGAACCAAACACTAAATCACTCAACTTGTCATTTTGGGAGCCTTCCTTAATTCCTTCCATCTAAATAATCTAACTTCTAACAGATGCTCATCAATACAGAAACCCCGGACTTTCAGTGTATAGGAATGGTTTCAAACAAGAAAACTTGGAAAACATAGGCCAATACATTCAACTTATAATATTTACAATAATTGTCCTTGTAAAAATTGTATATAACACCCCCATTCATGCCCTTCTTTAAATACCCCTTCACAACAAGCGATAAAGAATTTTTTTTCTGTTCAAAGGCAAATTTCCCCCACAGATAACTAAGGTTGCCATAAGAGAGAAAGTTAATCAATACCTCATCAACATAATTATCTGAAACAGTAGCTAGTAGGAAATTGCAAATCAAGAATATAATGGATATTGTGACGCCCCCAAAATAGGTATACATCACTCATTCTGAGTCACCAGATATCACATTATAAAAATCAAATACAAACTTCATTTATACAACTGTTGAACTGTCGTGCAGAGTACGACAACAAATAAGCTGTGAGTTTTAATACAAATATATGTAACTCTCATGGTGCCTCGACCACAATCTTACAATGGTACTTTACATAAAAGTACAGTCAAAAACTGTTTTAGAAATTAATATCTTTGGGAAGTACTCAAGGAAACCATCGTACATAGAAGGCCATGCGTCTAGGTTATGATAGATATCATATAACCACAGAATTATCCTTGGTTGACCCAAAAGTCCCCAAAGAAAAATAAGAAGATTACTATCATCTTCTTTCTAATGGTGAGTCTTCTCTTGACATATAATTATCTATGTTGTCTCCAAGTGAAAATTATATTTCAAATATACTCCAAGATCATATAGGTAGTGCTCGTAGATATACTCAACAAGTGAATGTTCACAACCATGTCTTATGATAACACGAGGTTGTATGTCATTAGACATCTTGTATGATAGTGGCAAAACACCCTTCCAAAGTTGGGTTCACCTCACCCTATTCGATTCACCAAAATTAAATATCAAATGATGTATACAATACGACACACTTATCTAAAGTTCTCAATAAAATTATTTCCATACTGTTTAGGGAGAACCTCAACAGCTATAGACCACCGTTCTAATCCTCTTAATACCCCGCTCGACCCAGCTACACTTTTATTACTTGAAAGGAATTGTGAAGCAAAAGGGTGAGCACAACTAGCCCAATAAAAGATATCATGACTAAAGATAATTAAATTATCAATAGCTTTCATCAATAATAAATCAGAGATTTAGAACATATGGTAGATGATAAAAAAATTTCAACCATAGTTGCAGCAGAACGAGCAATCCATTAGAAGAGTCAAATAAATCATCAGGTTTATTATCTTCTCCATGTTAAAAGTCCACCAATAATGTTTTATCCCTGTAATATCAATCAACAATTCCTGTCCACAATCATATGAATAACTCATAATCATAATTGTGATTCTAAATTCCTCTTCGCACCCAAGACGAAGATAATTTTCATCACCTATCTTCACCTGAAACATCAAAAATCATGGTTGTACCAAATCACAATTCTTGTTCATAATCATACTAATAAATTCATCTTTGCACTACGGTCAAGATATTTATTAACAATTCATCTTTACCTACAGGGCCAAAGACATACAATTTATATTTTAAAAGAGTCAAGTAGAGCGTGATATCTACTATCTTTTACGAATTAGAAGTGTATAATCAATATTTTATCGGCGAGACTCATTTCAATAAATAATCCACATCACCAATTATCTATGCACTACTACCAAGGATATTCGTTAGTATCCTAAACCATGAATTATCCATGCACTACTACGATGATATTCATTATTATCACATCCATGAATTAATATTTCATCATTTGAGACTCATTTCGATAATTAATCCACATCATCGAATCATCCACGCTTCACGTGCCAAGATATTCATTAGTATCACGACCACACAAAGTATACATGCACTACGGGCCAACGATAATCGTGTTTTCATCAACGGTTCTGATCATGCCATAAAATAATTCATCTTTGCACCCTTGGTCGAAGAGAATTCATAGGCATAATCATACCAAAAACTGTCCATCAATGCACTACGGGCCAATGAGGAGTACTTTTTCTACATCATTTGTAACATTACGGTCATGATTATACCGAATAATCCCTGGTCATAACCATACCAAGTCCATCTATGCACTACATGCCACAGATGACTTTCAACATAATATAAGCATGAGGATAATGACAATTCAATAAAACAAGTTCAAGAATAAATTTTAAAGATTATAAGTTAATTTATCTTGAACTCAATAACGTCCAAATTGTCAACATGATACTGCTTTGTAGAGTAAAATTCAAGAATGCTCAGAAGAATATTTTCATGAAAAGATATTGGATGAAGCGCAAATATTAAGGATATTCCACTAATTTCATGGAGTATAGAAGCCAAAGCTTTAACCAACTGAGTATAATAGAATATATGAAACTGCAAATGGATTTTCGCCGCACTTCCCGTGCGGTAATCCACGTGAGATGATCATTTCCATAATTTAATAAGGAATGAATCTGAAGGATCATTCACCATGCATATGGTAATCCATATATACAAAGTTATTCCAATGTAATAATAAAGAATGAAATAATGAAGAATTCACCATGCATGCGATAGATCAAGATGCATGAGTTATTCCAATGTAATAATAAAGAATGGAACAAGGTCATGCGTAATCTGCTTGCGAGATAGGATATTCCAATGTAATAATAAGGAATGGAACCGAATCATGCGTAATATGCACAGACAAGATGTTCCAATGAATAATAAAGAATGGAATAACAACCAGAATTCACGGGTGCATGCGATAGACCGCACAGACATGTTATTCCAACAGAATAATAAAGAATGGAATAAGAGAAGAATTTCACCATGTATGCGATTACTTGGCGTAGGCGAGTTATTCCAATATAATAATAAAGAATGGAATAACAGAAGAATTTCATCATGTATACCACATTGAGTCCGACGTATCTGAGTTATTCAACAGAATAATAAAGAATGGAATACCAATAGTTCTCTTCATGAATATGAAAGGAATACTTTTCTTCTTTCTCTCTATAGTTTCTCTCTCTAGAGTTTCAGTGAATTCGTAAGAAATAATGAAGGAATGAGCTTCTATTTATAGGAGAATTGACTAAATAGTAACTAATTCATGAACGGTCCAGATTGATTTACTTTTAAATGGACGGTCCATATTAATTTTGTGACGCCCTCAAAATTAGGTATACATCACCCATCTTGGGTCGTCGATACATGGTACAAAATTCAAATACAACTTACTAATACAACTGCCGTGGTATGCAATACGATAAAATATAAGCTGTGAGTTTGAATACAATTATTGTCTACTAGAGATTATACAAACTCAAAAGGAGTCCTCATTACAATTATTAACACACTATTTCACGAATAGTGAGGACTACTAATGCTATCCTGCGGACCGTCACTCCGCTCCCCGATTAGTCCTCGCTATGTTCTCATTTTACGAAGAAGCAGTTGAAAGAAAGGGTGAGCTCAACTAGCCCAAAGAAGAAATATTATGACTAAGATAATGCGAATAAATTATCATTAGTCTCAACAATGTTAAATTGATAAAATATAATAGACATCAAGTTTAACTGCTGCGGTGGAATAAGCAATCCATTAAAAGAGTCAAGTAGAAAATAAAATCTATTATCTTTTATGATTAAAAGGTTTTTCATCATTAAGTTATCATTTGAGACTCGACTTTTAATAAATATTCCACATCATCGAATCACCCTGCCTTACTTCTGACGAGGATATTCTTTAGTATCACGACCACAATTATCCATGCACTACGGGCCAAGAATATTTGTGTATTCATTAATGGTCATGATCGTGCCAACAACCGCCCATCAATGCACTACGGACCAATGAGAACTTTTACCACATCATTTGTAACATTACGGTCATGATAACATAATCCATAATCCTCAGTCATAATCATACCAAGTCCATCTATGCACCTTCATGTGCCACAGATGACTTTCTTTAAAATATAAACATGAGGATGATGACAATGATATAAGAATTCAATAAAACAAGTTCAAGAATTATTTTATCCGAGAATTATTAACGTCCAAATTGTCAACATGATCTTTGTTTTGTAGAGTAAAATTCAAGAATGATCGAAGAATATTTTCATGAAAAGATCTTTGGATGAAGCGCAAATATCTAGGATATTCTACTAATTTCATGGAATATAGAAGTCAAAACTTTAACCAACTGAGTATAATAAAGAATAGAATAACAAAAAAAATCACCATGCATGCGGTACTTTGCATGAGGCGAGGTTATTCCAATAGAATAATAATAATAACGAAACCGGTCGGGCAAAATTTGCAAGCGGGATGTTCCAACAGAATAATAAAGGCGGAACTAGGTCGGTGTAAAACACACGCACAGGATGTTCCATAGAATAATAATAAGACGGAACCCGGTCCAATTAGCAAAACACACAGAGCGAGGATGTTCCAACGGAATAATAATAAAGACGGAACCAGTCCGATGTAAAACACATAAGCGAGGAATATCAAAGAGAATAATAGAAGAATGTCACCAAGTATAGGGTAGAAATGGCGTATACTGAGGTTATTCCAACAGAATAATAAGAAATGGAATAACAACATTCTCTTCATGAATAAGAAAGAATAACACCTTTTACCGTAAAAAGAAACCTGAATATAAAAGTAGTTAAGTAGCGAATACTTTTCTTCTATCTCTCTATAGTCTCTCTCTATAGTTTCTCTCTCAGAGTTCGATTGAATTAAATACGAAAATAATGAAGGAATGAGCTTCTATTTATAGGAAAATGGTATGCATAGTAACTAATCCATGAACGGTCCGTATTGATTTACTTTAAATCGGCGGTCCATATTTAAAAGCAAAATCTTTTAAATAAAATATAATATATTCTATTTATAATCTAATAAAACGAATAACTTTATAAAAGATTTTACTATGCAAACACTATATCACAGTCTTATCTGAAAACACTATGCATAATAAAATATAATATATTCTAATTATTGTCTAATAAAATGATAGCTTTATAAAAGTATTCTTTTTTATATAAAAAAGTTTTACTATGCAAAATACTATCGCAGACAACTATGCAACACTATGCATAATAGAATATAATATATTACATTTATAGAATAACTTTATAAAAGTATTACATTTTATATAAAAAGATTTTACGTATTATTACATTAATAATACCAACAAAAGCTGAAAGTGACTTATCACGTAAGCATCAATAATCAATCTGGTGTCTTTATTATGCAACCACGCCAGATTCTTCGCTTTTAACAAGGGGTGTTTCAACGAGTTAACAGTAAAACTTCCAGCCGTTATTTTCATAAAAAGTATTTTTGTCGTTTTTCAATCCGACAATAATTTCGTTAATAGGGTCCACCAATGATTGTCTTGGTTGTCTTACTATTCCTGTTAAAAATGAATATTCCCAACCAATCGAATATTATATAACAACTTGCGTACTTTGAAAAATTTATAAATATTACCTACAACTATTATATCAATTTCACTCCATAATATTCAAAATTAATATTTATAGAAAATTCATCTTTATTCAAAAAGTTGGGGTTTTACAATCTCCCCTTCTTATGAAATTTAAGCCCTCGAAATTAGAAGTGCGTATACTGGTATGTCGAAGAGGTAAGGATACCTTGATTTCATTTCAGATTCTAACTCTCAAGTCATTTCCTCAACATCGTGGTTTCTCCACAAAACTTTGACTTGAGGTATAACCTTGGTGCGTAGAATATGTTCCTTCTTATCCAAGATTTGAACAGGAACCTCTTCATACGTCAAATCTTCCGCTATTTCATCCGGTTCCAACTCAATAATGTGGTTCAGGTCTTCCACATATTTACGTAACATGGATATGTAAAAAATGTTATGAACACGAGACATACTTGGCGGTAAAGCGAGTCTATAGGTCATAGTTCCTACTCGATCAAGGATTAAAAATGAGCCGATGAATTGAGGATTGAGCTTTCCTCTCTTTCCAAATCTCGTAATTCTTTTCCATGGAGCAACACGTAACAACACATGATCTCCTATATCGAATTCCACGTCCTTTCGATGAAGATCAACATAACTCTTTTGTCGATCTTGTGAGGTTTTTATACGTTGTCGGATCGTTTGAATCTTTTCTGTAGTCATACATACCAACTTCGGTCCCAACAACGTTGCTTCACCCTCATCCCAAAGATATCTTTGGAGAGCGACACTTTCCTCCATCTAATGCCTCGAATGGAGCCATGCCAATACTTGCTTGATAAGCTGTTGTTGTAGGAAAACTCCACCAATGGTAAGAACTTGTCCCAACTTCCCTTGAAGTCAAGGACACAGAGTCTTAATAGATCTTCCAGAGTTTGAATAGTCCTCTCTGATTGTCCGTCCATCTGAAGATGATATGCCGAACTAAATCGTAAATATGTGCCCATAGTTTTTAGCAAACTAACCCAAAATCGTGAAGTAAATCTTGGGTCTCGATCAGAAACTATGGATACTGGCATACCATGCAATCTTACAACCTCGTTTATGTACATACGAGCAAGACGTTCAAGTGTATAAGCTTCTCGTATCGGTAAGAAATGAATGAGACTTGGTCAATCTATCAACAATGACCCAAATCGCATCTATGCCTTGAGAAACTTTGGGAAGACCGATGAACGAAATCCATGGTAATGTGCTCCCCACTTCCATTCTCGGAATTTCAAGTGGTTGCAATGGACCTTTTGGTACTTGATGCTCTCGCCTTGACTCGTTGACACGTTAGACACCTTGAGATAAAATGTCTCTCTCTTCATATTACCCACCAAAATGTATGTCGAAGATCATGATACATTTTGGTACTCCCAAGATGGATTACCAAGCGGTTTGTTGTGCGTCTCCATCATGATTTTATACTTTAAATCGTGGTCGTTAGGAGCACAAAGTGCGGAGTTGACTTGAAGTATTCCTTCTTCATCGATTCTTACTTCCGCATCGCACCTTCTTGCACTTTCTTTCTCATACGCGCCGACTTCGGATCACGTAATTTGAAAGCGGTTTTAATTTTATCAATTAAAGCTCTGTTCTACTCAGATATTTGCCATCATCAAGTGGGTCCTGAGTCTTTATCTCTATCTCCATCCTTTGCAAGTCATACAAAATGGGCCTTTGCGTTGACAATATTACACTTCGTGCCGCGTATGATCTTCTACTCAATGCGTCGCCTACCACGTTAAGCTTTTTCCAAGATGGTATTGGATAGTATGATCATAATCTTTCAACAGTTCAAGCCAACGTCGTTGTCGCATGTTGAGTTCCTTTTGAGTGAAGAAATATTTGAGGCTTTTATGATCCGTAAAGATCTCCACTTTCTCCCCATACAAGTAATGCCTCCAAATCTTTAGTGCGAAGACAATAGCTGCCAACTCTAGATCATGAGTAGGATAATTCCTCTCATATTCTTTGAGTTGTCGTGAGGCATAGGCTATGACTTTCCCATGTTGCATGAGAACACATCCTAACCCTTTGCCCGAAGCATCACTGTAGATGACAAATCCCTCCGAACCAGATGGTATAGTCAGAACAGGTGCTGAAATGAGTCTCCTCTTGAGTTCTTGAAAACTCTTCTCACATTCCTCGCTCCAACCAAACTTTGTATCTTTCTGAGTCACCGAGTTAGTGGAGTAGCGATTCGAAAACCCTTCTACGAATCTCCGATAATAACCAAGTTGCCAGAAAGCTTCGTGCTTCGATCCTTTGATTTAGGATGCTCCCAACTTTGAATAGCTTCAATCTTTCTTTGGGTCAATGAGATATTCCATGACTTGATACCACGTGCCCAAGGAATGCTACTTCCTCAAGCGAAACTCGCATTTCTTCAACTTGGCATAAAGCTTATATTCACGAAGCTTTTGGAGTATCGACCTCAAGTGTTGCTTCATGATCTTCACGGGTTTTGGAATATATGAGGATGTCATCAATAAAGACGATCACAAAGTGATCCAAATATTCATTGAATACTCGGTTCATCATATCCATGAAGAAGGCGTTAGGGAGCATTAGTCAATCCAAAGGACATGACTAGGAATTCAAAATGCCGTCTGGGAGTTCTAAAAGCCGTCTTTGGAATGTCATCGGTTCTAATCTTCAATTGGTGATATTCAAACGAAGATCAATCTTTGAAAAGAATTTGGCTCCTTACAACCGGTCAAACAAGTCATCAATACGTGGCAATGGGTACCTATTTTTGATGGTGACATGATTCAACTCCAGATAATCAATACAAAAATCGCGTACTCCTATCTTTCTTCTTCACGAATAGAGCAGGGCACCCTAAGGAGAAGTACTAGATTTAATAAAGTCAATGTCTAACAATTCCTTCATTTGAGTTTTAACTCCTCGAAGTTCAATAGAGCCATTCGATATGGGGATTTAGAAATGAGTTTTGTCTGCAGGTTCAAGGTCGATACAAAATTCAATTTCACGCTCTGAGGGTAGCCGAGAAGTTCTTCGAGAATACTTGAAATTCATTAACAATAGAAATATTATTCAAAATCAAGTATTTTTGTTTAGATCGTGACATGAGCTAAGAAAGCTTGACATCCGCTTTTTCAATAAGCGAATAGCTTTATGGCTTAAGATGACGATGATTGATTTTAATGGTTTGGTTGCTTGAATTACATAATATGTCGATTAGGAATATGAAAGCTAACAACCTTACGAAAATAATCAATTTTGCATGATGAGTAATTAACCAATCAATCCACTAGAATTACATCAAATGCAAGTATTTTTAATGTAATAAGATCGACAGTAATGTGTGGGTACCAACTTGAACCAAACAAGACTTATATAAACCGTGGATGTAATGAAGGTTTCTCCCGATGGAGTTTCCACAGGATAAGTCAAAGTCTAATTCCTCCAGTCGTCAAATTTAATCGTTGGCGCAAGTAGGAGAAATAAAAGAATGGGTAGAACAGGTTATCAAATAAAGTGTAGACTTATTTAGAGTTTATGATAAGCTTACCCGTGATGACCTCATTCGGGTTCCTTGCTTTCTATGAGGTCACAACAACGCTCTCCACTTGCACTACCGGCTTTGAATTTTCTGGGACAGCCTTTGGTGCCTCCATCCTAGCTGAATTTGTCTTCGGTGAACGAAAAATTGGGCTAAGTGACCTTCTCTTCCATAATTATAACATGCTTTGGACGACATCGCGCAATTTGACCGATGTGTCCCTCCTCTCGCATTTGAAGCATATGATAGGTGGTCTTTCTCCTTCCTTAACAACGGTTCTTTGGTCTTTGACGTCTTTCCATCATTGTTGAATCTCCTCTTCTTGAAATATCCATTCTTATTGTTTTGGCTCCGATTACCACCGGAAGTGGTTACCATTTCGCTTGTTGATTCCTCCACGCTTGTTGTCACCGCTCGATGATCGCTCTCACCGGTATTATCATTTTGTTTACAATTGATTTCTTTTGGTTGCGTTGACTAAGTTATCGCGCTTCCACCAATCGAGCCTTATTTACAACATCTGAATACAAACACAGTTTATGAGAAATAATGTGACGCCCCCAAAATAGGTATACAACACCCATTCTAAGTCGCCAAATACATGGTACAGAAAGTAAACTACAACTTCAATAATACAATTATCGTGCAAAATACGACAACACATCTTGTGAGTTTAAATACAAATATTGTCTTCTGAGATAATATCCACACTCAAATAAGTCCTCATTACAATTATTCAAACACTATTTTATAGAAATAGTTAGGATTTTGCTAAAACATCTTTCTAGAACCATCACTCAGTACTCAAACTAGTTCTGCTATGTTCTCACCTCCTGAGAAAAATGGAACAAAAAGGAAAAGGGTGAGCTCAACTAGCCCAGTAAATATATTATGACTAAGATAATATACAACAAATTATCGTTAGTCTTCAATAGGGAAAAATCTGATAAAATATAATAGCCAATAAGTTTTAGATCAACAACTGCAGCGGAAACAACAATCCATTAGAAGAGTCAAGTAGAGAATGAGTTCTACTATCTTCTAAGATTTAAAAGTCCATCATCAATATTTATCCTGTAATAACAATCAATATACATCTTTAATCAAATATTCATCTTTGCACTCACAGGCCAAAGATATTCATTTGTATCACCAAATTGGTCATGTTCATCTCAACACATGTTCATCTTTGCACTTACAGCCAAAGATATTCATCGATTAATCATTTATCTTTGCACACTACAGTAGAAGATATTTAGTAATATCATCATTTAGGGTAGGATGATGAAAAATATTTTAAAGAAAAGCGAATCCGATTGAAGCGGAAGGGATAAATAGTAGGGATTAAGTATAACAGTTTATCCAAGATCAATAATACTTCATAAATACCAATTTTGAAGAAAATTCAAAATAAAGATCAAAACATGGATACAATCAAAGATAGTAACCATAATAGACATCTTGGACAAAAAAGAAGAAAATTTCATTTTTTGGATTGAATAGTCTTGTATTCGTGAATAGTTCCAGATATCGTGAATAATGTCGTAACACGTATCGTGAATAGTAACCCAAACACAAAAAGTTCCAAATTTGATAAAAATTCGGATCATATACTTGGCGTAATAATGATATTGAAGAAATAATATCATATATGAAGAAAATAACATCCTTACCTCAAAATATAAGTACTTACGATCGGAATATCGGTATAAGACTGAAGGAAACTTGCAATCGATGAATAAAAACTCACAAAGTATCTAAATACTCTACAAAATACACTCGATAATCTAGAGAGAAAGAAAAAACTTTTTCCGGTGTGATTTTTAATTCTAACTTAGCCCTCTATTTATAGGAAAATGTTAGCAGACTTGACATGCAACCTGATGGCTTTACATGCTACTATTTCCACCCACCACATTTAAAATAAATTCAGCACATTTCTTCACCAACCACAAGTGGGGCCCACTCAATTCTAGAATTTTCTACCAAAATCATTTATAAACCTAATTTCAGAATCAATCACCTCTTAAAATTCATAACAAATCATACATTCATTTTTAACGGTTCAAAATTTGTGGACATATACTCAACTTATATATATATAACATATCCAAAATTACAACGATCCGACTGATTTGGATTAAAATTATAACTCACACAATATATCTCAAAAACACTTGGTTTAATTTTTAATACCTTCATTCCGACAAAAATAATCTTGATAAAACACCTCAAAATTAACTCCTTCATTTTTAACCACAATAAATATATCCAACATTTATATCCACATAAAATAAATATTTCATTATCATATGAATCAATAATTAATTATTCACAAATAATATTACGAATCACATTTATGATGACCGAGGGCGTTCCTGGGAAAGATGGGGCTTTTCAATAAGAATTTCTCCTTATTATGCGCATGATTAGGTGACCAAACCTCTCCTTGTAACTTTCTAGACATTGCCAATAATGCTATCTAATAATATTATTCAAATAATATGAATTATTGATCCGATAATGGGAAATATTTGTCAGTGATGACAATTATTGAAACAACAATAATATAAAATATCAACGCAAGAAGCTTATTGAATCAATAAAATAAAATATTGAGCGATAACTCTTTAACAATTATTATTGTGGCGCCTTTCTTTACGTAAGGATCAATAATTCATCAATATTGTGCATCCACACGTATTCATCGTATTTTAACCACCGGAATTATTCCAACAATGTTAACAGGTAACAACTACTGCTATTATTTATAAAAACTTAAACTTGTCGCTTTCATCATCCGAAGCGGTTATTACATTATGGGGCCAACAAATGATCAAGGCTAATTGCAGTATTTCCCGATATTCCCACAACAAGAATATTCCACAGCCAAATGAATATTCCCCGACAACAATGATTATTTTATAACCACTTGCTTATTTTGCAAAATTTGCACATTTCACCCATAACCAAAATATTATATCAATTTAACACTTTATTATTCACAATAATAAGTAGAGGAAATTCGATTTTATTTATAATAAGTTGGGGTCTTACAACCTCCCCTCCTTATGAAATTTCGTCCTCGAAATTGACATACGTACCTGGTATTTCGAAAAGGTGAGGATACCTCGCTTTCATTTCTGATTCCAACTCCCAGGTCATTTCTTCAATAGCATGGTTTCTCCACAAAAACTTAACTTGTGGTATAACCTTGGTGTGTAGGACATGCTCTTTCCTATCCAAGATCTTAACACTTACTTCTTCGTACGTTAAATCTTCGGCTATCTCGTCCGGTTCTAACGCAATAATATGGTTCGGGTCTTTCACATATTTACGAAGCATGGATATGTGAAAAACATTATGAACACGAGACATACTTGGAGGTAATGCGAGTTTATAGGCCACATTTCCTATTCGGTTAAGAATCTCAAATGGACCAACAAATCGTGGATTGAGCTTTCCTCTCTTTCCAAATCTTGTAACTCCCTTCCATATAGCAACACGTAACAATACATGATCTCCAATATTAAACTCCACGTCCTTTCTATGAAGATCGTCATACATCACCTATCTTGGGTCGTCAGATACATGGTACAAAATTCAAATACAACTTACTAATACAAATGCATTATACAATACGACAAAACATAATCTGTGAGTTTGAATACAATTATTGTCTACTAGAGATTATACAAACTCAAAAGGAGTCCTCATTACAATTATTAACACACTATTTCACGTAATAGTGAGGACAACTAATGCTATCTTTTGACCGTCACTCCGGATTCCCCACTAGTCTCTGCTTTATGTTCTCATTTCACAGAGAAACGTTGAAAGAAAGGGTGAGCTCAACTAGCCTAGTAAGAAATATTATGACTAAGATAATGCAGAATAAATTATCATTAGTCTCCAACAATGTTAAACTGATAAAATATAATAGACATCAAGTTTAATCTAGCGGAATAAGCAATCCATTAAAAGAGTCAAGTAGAAAATAAAATCTACTATCTTTTATGATTATAAAGGTTTTTCATCACTGTTATCGCTGAGACTCAGCTTAATAAATATTCCACATCATCGAATCACCCCGCACTACTACCGAGATATTCTTTAGTATCACGACCACAATTATCCATGCACTACGGGCCAAGAATATTTGTGTATTCATTAATGGTCATGATCATGCCAACAAGCTGTCCATCAATGCACTACTACGCCAATGAGAACTTTTACCACATCATTTGTAACATTACGATCCATGATTACACCGAATAATCCTCAGTCATAATCATACCAAGTCCATCTATGCACCCTTTCAGCCACGGATGACTTTCAACAAAATATAAACATGAGGATGATGACAATGATATAAGAATTCAATAAAACAAGTTCAAGAATTATTTTATCCAGAAATTATTAACGTCCAAATTGTCAACACATAATCTTGTTTTATAGAGTAAAATTCAAGAATGATCGGGAAGAATATTTCCATGAAAAGATCTTTGGATGAAGCGCCAATATCAAAGATATTCTACTAATTTCATGGAGTATAGAAGTCAAAACTTTAACCAACCGAGTATAATAAAGAATGGAATAACAAAAGAAATCACCATGCATGCGTACTTGCATATATGAGTTATTCCAACAAAATAATAATAACGGAACCAGTCGGGCAAAATTTTGCACCGAGCAGGATATTCCAATAGAATAATAAAGATTTTAACCAGTCCTTGTAAACACACAGACATAAGATGTTCCAACGAATAATAATAAGATTTTAACCAGTCCGGTGTAAAACACATTGATGAGGATGTTCCAACGGAATAATAATAAAGATTTTAACCAGTCCTGTAAAACACATGACAGGATGTTCCAAATGTAATAATAGAAGAATGTCACCAAGTATAGGGTAGACCGCGTATACAGGTTATTCCAACATAATAATAAGAAATGGAATAACAACAGTTCTCTTCATGAATAAGAAAGAATAACACCTCTTACCGTAAAAGAAACCGAATATAAAAAGTAGTTAAGTAGCGAATAATTTTCTTCTATCTCTATAGTTTCTCTCTAAAGTTCAAGTGAATTAAGTAAAAGAAAATAATGAAGAAATGAGCTTCTATTTATAGGAAAATGGTATGCATAGTAACTAATCCATGAACGGTCCAGATTGATTTACTTTAATCGACGGTCCATACTTAAAAGCAAAATCTTTTAAATAAAATATAATATATTCTATTTATAATCTAATAAAATCGAATAACTTTATAAAAGATTTTACTATACAAACACTATCGCGCACTTATATCAAACACTATGCATAATAAAATATAATATATTCTAATTATTGTCTAATAAAATGAGATAGCTTTATAAAAGTATTCTCGCTTTTTATATAAAAAGTTTTTACTATGCAAAACACTATGCAGACACTATGCATAATAGAATATAATATATTCTATTTATAGAATAACTTTATAAAAGTATTCTGTTTTATATAAAAAGATTTTTTGTATTATTACATTAATAATACCAACAAAACTGAGTGACTTATCACGTAAGCATCAATAATCAATACCGTGTGCTACTATGCAACCACGCGTATTACTGTACTTTTAACACCGGGTGTTTCAACAGTTAACGGTAAAACTTCCGCTGTACTTTTCGAATATTATATAACAACTTGCGTACTTTGAAAAATTTATAAATATTACCCACAACTATTATATCAATTTCTCTCCATAATATTCAAAATTAATATTTATAGAAAATTCATCTTTATTCAAAAAGTTGGGATTTTACAGATTTACTATTAAAACTTAAAGCAACGGTCCATACTGATTTAATATTAAAACTTTAAACCAACGATCCATATTTATTTACTATTATAACTTTCCACCAGCGGTCCATATTGATTTACTATTATAACTTCAACCAATGGTCTGAAAAATTATCACATCTCCTCATGGAATAATATTGTACCCAAAAATGATTTGGACCGAAAAGAAATATATTTTTCAGGTGAATAGTACCGTGAATAGTACTTGAGGAATAGTACCCCGACATGAAAAGTGTCCCAAATACTTTGAGTGAACAATACTAGAGTGAATAATGAATCAATGAATAGTAACTCGTTAATAGTAACTTAAGTGAATAGTACTCACGAAGCGAAAAGTGTCCCAAATACTAGAGTAAAAAATACTACTAGAGTGAATAATGTAAGGGTGAATAGTAACTAAAGTGAATAGTACTCTGACACGAAAAGTGCCCCGAATACCCGATTGGTCAATATAACCTCCAAACATCAATTATTATCGAAATAAATATCGATTTCCACTAACACTAATAATCCCAACACAATGGAACTATCAATTTCATCTTTAATCAACATGAACTTATTCATCATTAATATTATAACTCACAATATTTAACAACCAGGTCGTTCCCAGGAAAGAGGAAACTTTTCGATAAGGATTTCTCCTTATTGGCGCGCAATTAGGTGACCAAACCTCTCATTGACAGAAATTTTAGACATTGTCAATATTACAAATAATAATATGAATAACTTCGTCATCTCAATTATTGATTTAATAATATATCATATTATGTAGATGATACTGTGACAATAATTGAATCAATAATATGAGAGATATGATGCAGCAATTACTGTAGCAATAATTGAGTATAACTGAGTGACTTCTCACGTAAGCATCAATAATCAATACCGTGTGCTACTATGCAACCACACGTATTACTATACTTTTACTACCGGGTAGTTCAACAGCTTTTAACGGAACACCTCACTACATTATTTTTATAAAAGATAATTACATGCTTTTCTAACTACGACAATACTTCCGATTAGGGGTCCACCAATGATTGTGCTTGCCGCATTTGGATATTCCCTCGATAAAAGAATATTCTATATCACTTTGCTTACTTTGCACAATTTTCATATATCACCCTTAACTTTAATCATTTTATCAAATTTAACCATTTACTAAATAACATAATAATTATAAGAAAATCGAATACTTTCATTTCATAAAATTCGGGTCTCACAGATATCCTGACAGCCTCCTCATCATCATCAAATACGTCCCTCCGATATATCCTCCCGATACTAGTACGGGTCACAACCTCGTCTCCAAAAAACTTTTCCACCAATTGATTTTTCCTTTCCTTAAATGCAGAAATATCCTCATTTCATTGCCAACTCAAACCAAAAATTAAACAAAATTCTGGCAATCTGAATCTTACCCTTTTCTCACCAAACAAATATCACATCTCCCCATTGTCCCTTTAATAAACTTCTCTCACCAAAGCCTGATGGATTATTTGTGACACCCCCAAATCCGGGTTACCTGACTCCCGAGTTTGGTGTTCACGATCCACAATATAAATAACATTTAACTACCCATAATATATATAGATAGTATCTTACATAAGTTTTTATCAGAGTTTTATAATACATCACCCAGGTTTTCTAACCTTAACTTTACAAACATACCCTTTAGTTATACAAAAAGGGTTTACAATACAACATAATAAATATGTCCAACATAACTAATTTATTACAACGCCTTTGCCTTTATTCTTCAAGAAGACCTCCACGCCACTTCGCTCCTAGTTGAAATGTTTTATTTAGCAAGGGTGAGCAACAAATTTGCCCTCATAGTTAATACATACAATAAATGTATAAGTATTCAAATCACCGACTATCTATTTTGATAGAATGAAACCAAAGTTCGGGGAACTTTGAAATATAGTCGAACAAATTGTTATTCAATAATAAGTCTTCTCGTTTCTAATCAACACAATAATTCAATGATGAAAGATTACAACGCTTTCAAAGTTTCTACGATATTCTAATGAATAATCAAAATCAATTCTCTGAAATATCAAAGTGGAATGTTTTTCCAGATTATCTTGAAGCGATCCATTGGATCTTGAACTTCTCTTCTCGAGTAACTATCAAAGTTATACTTTGATATACCCAGTGTATTAGATAACCGTAAAGATTAAATCGTACCCCTCCGCAAGTATAACAAGTGATCACTTATTATACCCTATATTATGCATAATACTTAAGTCACAATGAATGATCGAATATACGATTTAATGATATTCCCTTTTTATAAAAGGTTGTTCTTCTCGATCTCGTAATCAAGATTTTGATTTAACAACGAAATCTTGTGATTTCAAATTTATTTACTTCTCGATCTTAGCCAAATAATTGGCATCGATCTATCAATAATAATTGAATTCTCTTCTCGAACTTATCAAGTTCTAACTAATATTCGTCTAGCCAGAATAATTAGCTAAGACATTTCTCAGTATAATTTGACAATAAACAGGAATTATCTCTATTGTCAATTCTAACTTCTACAGATATGAATATCCAACAATGCGGTTATTCTACAAATATATATTTCAGAATCAATAATTCAATTTGAATTATTAAGCATGCACTAACTGCGAATAATCAACAATAAATTCCCTGGATGTGGTGTAATTAGCAATAATTAACCACTATAATAATTGAATAAATTTAACTCAAGGTTGAGTTAGGAAACTTGCCTTTTCCACGATTACATGACTACACAAAATACTTATCTGCTTTCGAAAGACCTATAACCAATAATATCGGTCTTACAATTAGCACAATTATTCATAACACGTAACACTGTAGTTCACAGTCAAACTTCTCCTAGGCACATTACCACATAGCCACATCAGTATTTATAACCTATATAAACACATAAAAAGTCTAACTATATCGGTCACGGTTGGACTTCTCCATTCTCTGTTCGGTCACCCTATCGCACAATTAACACATTGATTGTCCATTAAACTTAGTCTCTAAGCTTCAATATTAATTTAGATAAGTCAATTATCAATTATAATATTCTTCGGAAGCTTTTAATAATTATCAAGCAATTATTATAATTTATAATAATTTTTCAAACATCGAAATCATTTTTAAATGATTTAATTATCAAATAATCTTATCATTATTAATATTTAATAATATTAAAATATTAATAACATACTTGTCAAAATATTAAAGTTATTATCAATAACTTAAAATATTTTAAATCAACAATATTCCACTTAGATGATTTTAAAGTAATTAAAATCATTTTAAATCACCACCATTAATATATAAATATTAATGAAATTATCATCTAAATATTAAAAGTCATTAATTATAACTTAAAATATTTTAAACTTTTTTTCTCATTGTTAAATGATTTTAATTCATTTATTTAATATCATAATTAAATAAATCAAATATCATTAATATTAATTTATTAATGAAAATTCTCCAAAATATTGAAAATTATATTTTATAATTTAAAATATTTTCTAACACTTTATTCTCAATAACAATGATTTTTAAATCATTTAAATCATTTTATCTTATTTATTTAATTTAATAATCAAAAAAATCTAATATCATTAATATTAAATTATTAATGAAAATTCTCCAAAAATATTAAAAGTTACATTTTATAACTCAAAATATTTTTAAATACATTTTCTTATTTTTCATAATATTAAATCACTTTTCTAATTTATTTAATACATTAATTAAATAAATTAAATACCTTTAATATTTAAATAATTATAAATATTAAAGAAAAATATTCAATTAATTAGAAATTATTTTCATAATTTAAAATAATTTTTAAAACCATTTTTGGTAATTTTAGAATTTATTTCTAATTTTTATTAATTTCCTAATATTCGTAAAATAAAATTAATTAAACCGTCATTAAAAGCCTATAGCGACCTGGCGTCATTGTTGGTGTTCTTGAGCCCAAGAACAACGACATAACGAAACTTATCCACCACCACCTTTGACCACCTTTAATCTCGAGATATTCATTCTCGACCTAAAACCAAGACATTTCTTATGTAGTTCATATGTAATACTACAAGTATAAACCAACAACTTGTTCAAACAATAACAATACTAAGAAGATCTAGAGCTTCAAAGAAGTCATCGGACCGATTCGGGTTTTTCCGCCCCGATGCTTCGAGTTGCCACTTTCAAGCTTAATTTAATCTATGTTCGTTCATAGTTCATGTAGGTTTGATGGCTCAAACTTGTATTTCTAGCGTCAAGGTACATTACTAAAGCGTAAACACACCTTATAACCAACCAATCATCATGAAACACATGGTTAAAGATGGTCGAAAAAAATGTTCAAACATTTTCCTCCGAATTTCCAGAAAATCCAAAAAATGACTAGGATGGTGGTTTGACCATCTTTCACGATTGATCCAAGAAGTTATAAGAGTTCTATCGACCCGGATCCGTAGTACACATAACCAACTACAAGATGTACTAATACAAAACATCAAACACTAAACAGACTGACAGATATGAAACATTACAAAAACTTGTCAGACATTGATTTCAACGTTCGGGTCACCTTGAGAAAGTCACTTCGGTCGATCCTGGCCAACGGATTTTGGCCAGCTAATAACTCCCGATCCGGACATCATTTAGCGAGAATACCAACTACGAGTTAAAGACCTCCTACCCAAAGGCTACCAATAAAAACATAAAACAAGAAAAATCAAAAAAAGCATACTTGGATCTATGGTACTGACATTAGCTTGTCGGACCACGATAGTGTTCTTGATGCTTTTGAAAAACACCATTTTAAAGCCATTTGATGTTATGGATCCGTGTTATATCAACATAGATCAACTAAAAACATCTTCTAGCAATATCTTAAACACATAAACACAAAAATTTCTCAAGCAACAAAGATCAAAAATAAAAATAGGATTATACCTTTCTAGCTTTTGATTCTTGATCTAATCCTTCCAATATGTTTATGATTGATCTAAGGCTGGTAATATGACTGATTCTACTAGTTATTTTCGGACACCAAGAGAGAAGGAGAGTTGGTAGGAGCAAAGTTGCAAAATAATCAAGTTTTATGATTTTTCTCTCTCTAAAATTATATATAATGCTTGATGTTGCTTTGGCTGATCATTTGGACGATTTTGGCTGGCTATATAGGCTGATGAGCTGTGTTTGTAGGCTCAACAAAGTCAAGTGGTTAGCTCAACAACTAAAGTCATGACCAATTCTACAAGTTAGCCAATTTAGTAACTAAAAAGGGCAATTAGGTCATTTCCTTAAATTTCTAGATTTTCTCATTTGATGAAACCCTTAGGGTTTAGGGTTTGGACAATAAGGTTTAGGGTTTGAACCCTTTAGGTCTAAAAATTCTAATTCCCATAATTTATAAATTTAGGGTTTAATTAGAAAAATAATTTTCTAAAATAAAAATAGGGTTTCTAAAATAGAAATTTAAATTACAAAAATATAATTAGTGATTTCTAATCATATTTAAGTTTAACAAACACTTTAGGCATGCTAATAAAAATTAGGGTTGCCTAATTAGGGTTTACATTCCGGTTTTGAAATTAGGGTTTCCTTGTCATACAATTAGGGTTTTAATTGTACAATTTATTTTCTAAATTTAAGATTAGGGTTTTAAATCTCTTATTAAGGTTTATTAATATTAAACCTTATCCAACAACCATTGATCAACATTTCTATACAAATCGAAACACATAATCAACAATACAATTATTTTAATTGTATTTTCTATCAATCCTATCCAAAAAATTAGGGTTAGGGTTTTCTAAAGTCATAAGCACAACTCTACTCTAATTTCTCGGTCAAACATATATATTGACTAATTCTCGAGACTCGTCTCACTAATTCTCGATACACTATTAACAACACCACAATATAAAAAAAAAAAAATTATTCGAAAAATTTTGATTATTCGAAATCCCGGGTTATCACATTATTTGTGAAAACATTTGGGCCTCCCCAACATCTATAAAGTTCTCAAAATAAGTCAATTTAAACTTTTTCAACTGATCTTCAGTCAATTTATTCTTAATGACACTGGGCACTTCCATGTCAGACCAAAAAATGATTTGTGTAGTGAAATTGTGATGGCGCTCCTAGTAATATAGATCCCAAATCTGCAAATACCATACATTACAATAGAAAAACAAGTAATATACTCACAATCTCACAATCTCAAATTAAACCAAAGTAATCAAACACATTAAAGTAGATAACCAAATCGAAACTGCATTACTAAAAAATAATAATGAGTATATGCATTAACATTACGTACACAGTAACCAAATTAGAATCGAACAGTCATCATACTACAACTCTAGATTAACAAAACCCATTTCAACAACTATACAATCAACAGTATCCAAATATATTAGCAATAGTAACCAAACACAATCAATAGGTTACCAAAACCAATTTAATCGACATTTTTATTGTCAAAAAGTACCTAGTAACCCAAATCAGAATATAATAGTAATCAAACCTCCACTTGGAGGGTACATAACCATTTTAACAAATACACATTAATCAGTGACCAAATAGGATAGCACCAGTTCCCAAAACAAATTCACAAGTAGTCAAAAACAACTAATGACTCCAAAATCTTAAAACAATTAAAATAGCACACCTTAAGATGTTTTTGGCGGGGGATAATATTCCGACTATAAGAATTATCTTTAACCTCATTCCCAACTTTGTTTGGCGTATTTTCAAAATCAGACTCCAAATCCAGCAATTCCTTAGGCTTCTTACAAACATGTCTCCCCGATTTCTTATCCTTAACATGGGATTTGACCACTACCTTATTCCCCTTCTTTGGGGACTTTACCACACCAACATTCACCTTCACATATTTCTTCATATTCATAACAGAATCATCCTCCCTAATTCTTTTCTTTTTCCCATCATTCTTCTTATCAACCATTCCCCCAACATTCTTTCTTGTAGAAACCATCCTATACAAAATCGAAAGAAATCACAAACGGCGACAACCAGGAAATAAGAAGATGGAACGGCGATGCCCATAAACAAGCCAAACGAAGCACCAACGTATATTCCCAAACGAAGAACCAGCGTATGGAATATTACTACCAGAGGCAACACACTAATTTTAGAAGAAAAGAAATTTGGTTATAAAATTCCCAAATTAGAAAATAAGGGTTTTCAATTGAAAGAGAGAGAAACGATAAATGGGATAGACATGCAATTTAAATTATCATATATTATGCATAAAAACCGGGAACAACTACTATTTAAAAAACTGATTTGCCACATCAACATCCTATTAAAATACACAACTAAATTAAAAGAAAACCAAATACACTAATTGTAAGACCCCGAATTTTATGAAATGAGAGTATTCAATTTTCTTATAATTATTATTGTATTTAGTAAATGGTTAAATTGATAAAGGTTAAAGTTAAGGGTGACATTTAAAAAAATTTCAAAGTAAGCAAGTTGATATAAAATATTCGATTGGTCGGGGAATATTCGTTTTAACAGGGAATATTCGTACGACTAAGACAATCATTAGTGGACCCCACAACGGAGGTAATCATATAGTTAGAAAATGATCAAAATATTTTTAAACCGTTGAACTACCCTTAGTAAAAGAACGATGTCTGCGTGTGGTTGCATAGTAGCACACGGTATTGATTATTGATGTTTACGTGAGAAATCACTCAATTATACTCAATTATTGCTACAGTAATTGCTACATAGTATCTCACGTTATTTAATTCAATTATTGTCACAGTATCATTTGCATAATATTTTATATTACTAAATCAATAATTGAGACGACAAAGTTATTCATATTATTATTTGCAATATTGACGATGTCTAGAAAGTTATTTTGAGGCGAGGTTTAGTCACCTAATTGCGCGCCAATAGGGAGAAATCCTTATCGGAAAGTCACCTCTTTCCTGTAAATGATCTGATTGTTAAATATTGTGAGTTATAATATTAATGATGAATAGTTGTTAATAAATTAAAAATGTGTTTATTAAAGATAAGTGATTTATGATAAATATTTATTCAATTTTTGATATAAATAGAGGGGTTTATTATAAGGGGTTTGTTATAAGTTTGGTTTATTATTCCATGAGGGGATGTGCTAATTTTTCAGACTGTTGGTTGAAATTATAGTAGTAAATCAATATGGATCGTTGGTTGAAGATATAATAGTAAATCAATATGGACCGCTGGTGGAAAGTTATAATAGTAAATCAATATGAATCACTGGTTTAATGTTTTAATAGTAAATCTATAGGACCCCAACTTTTTGAATAAAGATTAAATTTTCTCGAAATATATTTTTGAATATTATGGTGTGGATTTGATATAATGTTATAGTCGTGGGTAATATTTACAAATTTTGCAAAGTACGCAAGTTGTTATATAATATTCGATTGGTCGGGGAATATTTATTTTAACAGGAATATTCGTATAACGACACAATCATTGGTGGACCCCCACAAATCGGAATTATTGTCGATTGAAAAACGCATAAAAATACTTTATGAAAATAACGGGAAGTTTTACTGTTAATCGTTGAACTACCCAGGTAGTAAAAGTACAATGAATACGTGTGGTTACATAGTAGTAGACACCTGTATTGATTATTGATGCTTACGTGAGAAGTCACTCGCTTATACTCAATTATTACTACGATGAATTGTTGCATCATATCTCTCATAGTATTGATTCGATTATTGTCGTAGTATCATCTGCATAATATATTATTTTATTAAATCAATAATTGAGACGACAAAGTTATTCATATTATTAAATTGCAATATTTACAATGTCTAGAAATTCTGTCAAGGAGAGGTTTGGTCACCTAATTGCGCGCCAATAGGGAGAAATCCTTGGAAAGCCTCCTCTTTCCTATGAACGACCTAGTTGATAAATATTGTGAGTTATAATATTAATGATGAATGTTATTAAAATTGAAATTGTGTTCAGAGTTGAATTTGGAGACGCGGACGTGATAATTGAGTCTGAAATGATAAAATTAGTAAAAATAGTCTATAAACACAAAATTTTTCAGAATTCACTATTTGGTCAAAAAGTTAATAGTTGACTTTTTTGGGAAAAGTCAAACTTCAAAATTTCAAAATTTATATTTTTGATAAAAATGGTTTCATTGTGTTGGAATTATTTGTGTTAGTGAAAATCGATAATTATTTCGATAATAATTAATTTCTGGAGGTTATATTGACCAATCGGGTATTTAACCGGATAAATGAGCAATTGATTGCTATTATTTCACATGATTATAACTATTTGTTCACATGTGTATACTATTGTTTCACATTCTTGTTACTATTAGGGGAGTTGGTGCAAGATTGATAATACTTGCATGACTAAGTTAAAATGGAGGTATAGATGGAGGTACTATTGATTCACATAATTTACTATTGAATCACATTATTTACTATTAGGGGAGGTGGTGCAAGTTTGATAATACTTCCATGACTAAATTAAAAATAAAAGAAAAGTTGGAGGTATTGTACTGAAATTTTTTGAGCCCCAAAACGTGCAATTATCAAAACTATATTTTTCTATAAATAGAAGCTCATTCTTCCTTCATTTCTCACCAATTCACAAAAGCTTTAGAGCGATTATTATAGAGAGAAATTATAGAAAGAAGAAGAAAGTCTGCTACCTCACTATTCTAGTATCCAGTTTTTCTAAAGGTAGGGAGTATTATTTCTTTCTTATACATGAAGAGAACTTCATTATTCCATTCTTTATTATTCTCATTGAATAACTCAGATACGCTGAGCTACCCTATACTTGGTGAAATTCTTCCATTGTTCTATTATTTATCATTCCGTTGGAACATCGCATGTTCATGCGTTCTACCGGGACTTGGTTCCGCTTTTATTATTCTCATTGAATATCCTCGTGCATGCGCTTTCACGCCGGACCTAGTTCCATCTTTATTATTCTATTGAAATATCATGTTCATGCGCTTTTACACCGACCGGGACCGCCTTTTATTATTCTCGCTTGAATATCCTGTCTGCTCGCTTTTACGCTTTAACCGATTCCGCCTTTTTATTATTCATTGGAATATCTTGTTCTGACATTTTACGCCGACCGATTCCGTTATTTATTATTTTGTTGGAATAACTCGCTGCAATGCGTCTATCGCATGCCCGGTGATTTCTTTTTGTTATTCCATTCCTTATTATACTCGGTTGGTTAAAGTTTTGACTTTTATACTCCATAAAATTAGTGGAATATCCTCGATATTTGCGCTTTATCCAAAGATATCTTTTCATGGAAATATTTTTCCGAGCATTCTTGAATTTTACTCTACAAAGCAAAGATCATGTTGACAATTTGGACGTTATTAGTTCCTGGATAAATTAATTCTTGAACTTGTTTTATTGAATTCTTATATCATTGTCATCATCCTCATGTTTATATTTTTGTTGAAAGTCATCTGTGGCCTATAAAGGCATAGATGGACTTGGTATGATTATGACCGTGGATTATTCTTGTTGTAATCATGACCGTAATGTTACAAGTGATGTAGAAAAAGTCCTCATTGGCCCGTGAGAGCATTGATGGACGATTGTTGGCATGATCATGACCATTATTGAATACACAAATATTCTTGGCCCATAGTGCATGGATAATTGTGGTCGTGATACTAAAAGAATATCCTCGGTCAGTAGTGCGGGGTGATTCGATGATGTGGATTATTTATTGTCGAGTCCCCTCGCGATAAAAGCGATGAAAACCTTCTAAATCATAAAAGATAGTAGATTTTATTCTCTACTTGACTCTTTTAATGGATTGCTTGTTCACCGCAGCTTAAACTTGATGGTTGTTATATTGTATCGCTTTAACACCATTGAAGGCTAACGATAATATATTCGCATTATCTCGAGTCATAATATTTCCTATCGGCTAGTTGAGCTCACCTTTTACTTTCATTGTTCTCTGTGAAATGAGAACGTAGCAGGGGACTAGTCGTGGAACTGGAGTGATCGCCGATGATAAGATTAGTAGTCCTCACTATTCCGTGAAATAGTGTGATAATAATTGTAATCACGGACTCCTTTTGAGTTTGTATAATCTCTAGTAGACAATATTTGTATTCAAACTCACGACTTATGTTTTGTCGTATTGTACACGATGTAAAGTATTATTAAGTTGTATTTGAATTACGCACCATGTATCCAAATGACTCAAGATGGGTGATGTATACCTATTTTGGGGGCGTCATAATTGGTATCAAAGCTTAGGATATGATCCCTGCTAAGATGTGAGACTAGAACTAGGAGGGGAGAGACGGGAATTCTTCATTACTATGACCTACCTAAGTTTATTTGGTATTTAATTGGTCAGTCAGAGTGTAGAGATAATAAGTTTCATGTCAATTAACCCTTGTTTTGTGGCAGTATTTAAAAATGGCATCCGAGAATATTGAGTACATCAATGGAGCACAGGAGACCGTTGAGTCTCCACAGATCAATAATCAGGACAATGTGCATCAGGAAGGCGACAATCCTCATGCAAACAACAACACCGACCAAATGATGAACGATGGAATGTTCCGAGGCTTCATGCAATTCATGCAACATCAAAGTAGAGCGGCTCCCGTCCCAAAATGTGTGGAACATCTGCAACTCTCCTGACCATGCCACCGCCAAACAAAGCTTCAAGGAGCAGGACCACCGAGTTTATTGGAGAGCCAAAACCACTTAAAGCGGAAGCATGGATAAAGCAGATAACCAAGATATTTGATGTCTTGGGATGCTCCGAGGAACAAAAGGTTCCTTTCGCCACCTTTATGTTTACGTGAAGAAAGCGACATCGGTGGGAATCAGAAACGCACTCACCGACGACGACTCAAGATGTCTTGGGAGAAGTTCCAAGAGTCGTTCAACGACAATTACTTTCCGAAAGTATTCGTCACATGAAGGAGGTGGAGTTTATCAAGTTGGAACAAAACAATATGACCATGTCGCAATACGAGGCTAAATTTACTTGAGTTATCCCGATTTGCATCCCATTTGGTTGATAATGAGGAGGAATTAATGACCGAATGTTTTTAAGAGGTTTGAAATGCGAGATACGACAATATCTTATTTCTCATAAACCGTGTTTGTATTCAAATGTTGTAAATAGGGCTCGATTGTTGGAGCGATAACGAGTCAACGCAACCAAGAGAAAGCACCAAGAATGAAAATACCAAAGGGTAACATATCGTAGAAGCGGTGACAATAAACGTGGAGTGAATCAATATGCCAGTAAATGGTAACCACTTTATGGTAATCATGGCCAAGACAAAAAATGGATATTTCAAGAAAAGGAGATTCAACAACGATGGAAAGATGTCAAGACTCAAAGAACCGTGGTTAAGGAAGGAGAATCGACCATCTATCATATGCTTCAAATGCGGAGGGAAGGACATATCGGTCAAAACGCGATGCCATCCAAAGCGTGTTATAATTGTGGAAGAGAGAAGGTCACCTAACCCGATTTTGTCGCTCACCAAGACAAGTTCAAATAGATGGAAACACCAAAGGTCCGTCCCCGTAAAAATCAAAGCCGGGTTGTGCAAGTTTGATAATACTTCCATGACTAAATTAAAAATAAAGGAAAAGTTGGAGGTATTGTAATTTGAAATTTTTCGAGCCCCAAAACGCAGTAAATTATCAAAACTATATTTTCTATAAATAGAAGCTTATTCTTCCTTTATTTCTCACCAATTCACAAAAGCTTTAGAGCGATTATTATAGAAAGAAATTATAGAAAGAAGAAGAGAAGTCTCTACCTCACTATTCCAAAGATCCAGCTTTTTCTAAAGGTAGGAGTATTATTTCTTTCTTATCTATGAAGAGAACTTCATTATTCCATTCTTTATTATTCTCATTGGAATAACTCGTATATGCGGGCTACCCTATACTTGGTGAAATTCTTCTATTGTTCCATTCTTTATCATTCATTGGAACATCCTCGTCATATGCGTTTCTACCGGACCGGTTCCGCCTTTTATTATTATGTTGGAATAACTCGCCTCGCATGGCTTCATCGCATACCGGTGATTTCTTTTGTTATTCCATTCCTTATTATACTCGATTGGATAAAGTTTTGACTTCTATACTCCATGAAATTAGTGGAATATCCTTGATATTTGCACTTCATCCAAAGATCTCTTTTCATGGAAATATTCTTCCGAGCATTCTTGAATTTTACTCTCACAAAGCAAATATCATGTTGACAATTTAGACGTTATTAGTTCCTCGGATAAAATAATCCTTGAACTTGTTTTATTGAATTCTTATATCATTATCATCATCCTCATGTTTATATTTTGTTGAAAGTCATCTCGTGGCCTATAGTGCATAGATGGACTTGGTATGATTATGACCAGGGATTATTCGGTGTAATCATGACCGTATTGTTACAAATGATGTGGTAAAAGTCCTCATTGGCCCGTAGTGCATTGATGGACGCTTGTTGTATGATTATGACCATTAACGAATACACAAACATTCTTGGCCCAGTAAAGGTATGGATAATTGTGGTCGTGATACTAAAGAATATCCTCGGCCAGTAGCTGCGGGGTGATTCGATGATGTGGATTATTTATTAAGTTGAATCCCAACGATAAAAGTGATGAAAAACCTTCTAAATCATAAAAGATAGTAGATTTTATTCTATACTTGACTCTTTTAATGGATTGCTTGTTCCGCTGCATTTAAACTTGATGGTTGTTATATTGTATCAGTTTAACACTGTTGAAGGCTAACGATAATATATTCTATATTATCTTAGTCATAATATTTTCTATTGGGCTAATTGAGCTCACCCTTTTACTTTTATTATTCTCTTCAGGAAATGAGAACGTAGCAGGGACTAGTCGGGGAATGGAGTGACTTGACCGGATGATAGCATTAATAGTCCTCACTATTCAAAGAAATAAAGGAAAATAAATGTAATAATATTGAATTTGAGTTTGATATTGTCTGCACGACAATATTTGTATTAAAACTCACAACTTATGTTTTGTCGCACTTTACACGATGTAAATTGTATAATTAAGTTGTATTTATATTCTGCATCCATGTATTTGGCGACTTTCGGAATAGGTGATGTATACCTATTTTGGGGGCGCCACACGCCGCTACCCTATACTTAGTGAAATTCTTCCGTTGTTCCATTCTTTATCATTCATTGGAACATCCTCATGCATGCGTTTCACTGCCGGACCGGTTCCGCCTTTATTATTCTCATGCTGGAATATCTTGTTCGTATGCGTTTACGCCGGACCTAGTTCCGTCTTTATTATTCTCGTTGAATATCCCGTCATGCGCTTTTACGCCTTTAATTCGATTCCGTTATTTATTATTCTCATTGAAATAACCTCGCATGTACGGCCTTATCGCATGACACCGTGATTTCTTTTGTTATTCCATTCCTTATTATACTCGATTGGTTAAAGTTTTGACTTATACTCCATGAAATTAGTGGAATATCCTCGATATTTCGCGCTTCATCCAAAGATCTTTTATGGAAATATTTTTCCGAGCATTCTTGAATTTTACTCTACAAAGCATGATCATGTTGACAATTTGGACGTTATTAGTTCCTGGATAAATTAATTCTTGAACTTGTTTTATTGAATTCTTATATCATTGTCATCATCCTCATGTTTATATTTTGTTGAAAGTCATCTGTGGCCTATAGTGCATAGATGGACTTGGTATGATTATGACCAGGGATTATTCGGTGTAATCATGACTGTAATGTTACAAGTGATGTGGAAAAAGTCTTCATTGGCCCGTAGAGCATTGATGGACAGTTGTTGGCATGATCATGACCATTATTGAATACACAAATATTCTTGGCCCGTAGTGCATGGATAATTGTGGTCGTGATACTAAAGAATATCCTTGGCCGTAGTGCAGGGGTGATTCGATGATGTGGATTATTTATTAAGCTGAGTCTCAGCGATAAAAGTGATGAAAAACCTTCTAAATCATAAAAGATGGTAGATTTTATTCTCCACTTGACTCTTTTAATGGATTGCTTGTTCCGCTGCAGTTAAACTTGATGGTTGTTATATTGTATCAGTTTAACACTGTTGAATGCTAACGATAATATATTCTATATTATCTTAGTCATAATATTTTCTACTGGGCTAGTTGAGCTCACCCTTTTAATTTCATCGTTCTCTTCAGGAAATGAGAACGTAGCAGGGACTAGTCGGGGAACGGAGTGACGGGCCAGATGATAGCATTAGTAGTCCTCACTATTCTGTGAAATAGTGTGATAATAATTGCAATGAGGACTCCTTTTGAGTTTGTATAATCTCTAGTAGACAATATTTGTATTCAAACTCACAACTTATGTTTTGTCGTATTGTACACGACAGTTGTATTATTAAGTTGTATTTGAATTCTGTACCATGTATCTGGCGACTCAAGATGGGTGATGTATACCTATTTTGGGGGCGTCACAAAATCAGTATGGACCGTTGCTTTAAGTTTTAATAGTAAATCAATATGGACCGTCCGTTTAAAAGTGAATTATACTGGGTCGTTCATGAATTAGTTATTATTCAGTCCTTTTTCCTATAAATAGAAGTTTATTCCTTCATTATTGTTTACCAATTCACAAAGCTATACAGAGAGAAACTATAGAGAGAAAATAAGAGAGAAAGAAGAGGAGTATTCTGATACTACGCTACTTCAATATCCAGTCTTCTTCTAAGGTAAGGGGTGTTATTTATTTCATATTCGATTACGATATTATTTTTTTGTATTCGTAAGTAATATTATCGTCGTTCAATATTCGTAAGGGGTATTATTTATTTCGTATTCATGAAGAGAGTTATTTTCTTTCAATACTCGTAAGGGTTGTTATTCCATTCTTTATTATTCTGTTGGAATAACCTGTCTACGCGGACTACCGCATGCATGGTGAAATCTTTTCATTATTCAATTCTTGATTATTCTGTTGGAATAACCTGTCTACGCGGACTACCGCATGCATGGTGAAATCCTTTTGTTATTCCATTTTTTATTATTCTATGGGAATAACATATCTACGCGGACTACCGCATGCCTGGTGAATAACCCTTCGTATTCAATTGTTATTAAATTGTGAAAATGATCTGTCTACGCGGACTACCGCATGACAGTTGAAAATCCATTTGCAGTTTCGTATATTGTTCATTTCAGATTCCTAACTCTAAACTTACTATGGTAAGTATTGTTTCTATAATTCGTGAAATTAGTGGAATATCCTTGAGTTTAGCGCTTCATCCAGTATCGTTTCATTGGAATATTGATCTGAACTTTCTTAATAAATATCAATATTTTCACTATGAGTACTATTCACGGGTTACTATTCACTCGGTTACTATTTACTAGAATATTATTCACCCGAGGATTCGGGGTACTTTTCATACCGAGTTAGTATTCACGGGTTACTATTCACTCGGGTACTAATCACTCGGATATTCAGGGCATTTTTCAAGCCGGGGTACTATTTCCGAAGTACTATTCACGACAAAAATTGATTTCTTTTCTATCCAAGATTATTTTTGATACATGAATATTATTCTTGAATTTTTCTTCACAAAGCAGTATCATCTTGACAATTTGGATATTTAAGCTCTAGATAAATTTAAAGTCTTTAATATTTATCCTTGATCTCGTTTGATTGAATTCTTATATCATTGTCATCATCCTCATGCTTATATTGTGATAAAAAGTCATATGTAGCTTACGTGCGTAGATGTACTATTGATTGGTGTGATTATGACCAGGGATTATTCGGTATAATCATGACCGTAATGTTACAAATGATGTGGTAAAAGTCTTCATTGGCCCGTAGTGCATTGATGAACAATTGTTGGTATGATCATGACCATTGATGATTACATGAATATCCTTGGCTCATAGTGCAGGGATGATTCGATGATGTTATTTATTTATTAAGCTGAGTCTCAGCGATAAAGTTGATGAAAAACTTTTTAAATCATAGAAGATAGTAGATATCATATTCTACTTGACTCTTCTAATGGATTGCTTGTTCCGCTGCAGTTAAACTTGATGTTTATTGTATTTTATCAGTTTAACACTGTTGAAGGCTAACGATAATTTATTCTGCATTATCTTAGTCATATTATTTTTTACTGGACTAGTTGAGCTCACCATTTTGCTTTCATTGTCCTCTTGGTGAAATGAAAACGTAATTTTAATTAATCGGGAAGCAGTGTTCGGTCATCTCGAGATGGTGGCTATAGTAGTCCTCACTATTCTATGAAATAGTGTGATAATAAATGTAATGATGACTTCATTTGAGTTTAAATACTGTCTATTAGATAATATTCGTGTAAAAACTCTAAGCTACGTTGTTGTCGTATTGTATAAAAGAATTTTGTATTTAATTTATGTATCATGTATTTGGCGACTCAAGATGAGTGATGTATACCTATTTTGAGGACGTCATACTAATTGTATAAATAAAATATTTAAAATGTATTAATTCTATAAATATTTTCGGGATATACTTTTGTTGTAATTTTTTTTAAAATTGTATTGTGAAGTAAGAAGTGTAAATAACCCTAAAAGGAACACGCGTTTCACCGCATAAAAACCCACAAAAAGCTTCAGGGCTACGCCTCTCTATTTCTGGCCGCTATAAAAACCGAACCCCAATCAATTTTGTGCCTAGTGTTCAACTCATTTTTCCAAAATCGCATGTAAAACACAAATCACTGAATTCGTTTTTTCTCCCATTAATGGGAGATCCGAAGAATCCAAACCCGACGTCTTTCTCTCTCCTCCCACCCGGCTGCCGTTTCTTTCCCTCAGATGAACAACTCCTCTGCTATTATCTCACTCTCAAGAACAAGGCCGATCACTCTTTTGGTTTCGATGTGATTAAGGAGATCGAATTTTACAATTTCGAACCATTTGATTTGCCGGATTCCGCTTGTTTCCGGTTCGGGCGAGGTGGGAGAAAGAGGCACTATTACTGTTATGTAGCTAGGGTTTTGAGGGAGGAAGAAAGGAGGCGAGCCGGTTCTGGGTATTGGAAGAGGAGTGGGAGAGTGAGGGATGTGGTGGGTGGGGGAGCCGGGAAAGCTGTCGTGGGGACGCGAAGGAGCTTTGTTTTTTATTTGGGAGACTCCCCTAAAAATGCTCTCAGGACTGATTGGTTCATGTACGAATATGCCCTAACTGATCATCATATGGTACTTTTCTACAAACCCCATATCTCGTTTTCTCAGTGTACACATGTCACATACAACTATACAGGCATTGAATTATTGTTTTTAATTTTGTAACAAGTATTTGTGGTTTGACTGCATAATTGGTCCTCCCTTTTTAATATATACTTAGGTTGTGTTTGATAAACCTCGGAATTAAGATCGGAATGATTATGATGTCTTAATAAATTAAATTATCTCAATGGTTATGAGGTCTGGATCTAAAAAATTATTTGATAAACTAAAAAGTAAGTCGTCTCTTAATGACACTATTTTACCAGGGTAAAATTTTATTTAATACAGTAAAACCCCTATTTAGGAATACTCTATATAAGAATAACTTCTACAATATTATAAAAAAATTTGATTCCAATTTGGGCCAGTTATAAATAGGAATAAACTCTAAATTGTAATATGTTATATACTTTTTAAGTCCCGTATTAAGAAACTATATTTCTATATAGTAATAATTTCATATATATATATATATATATATATATATATATGAGAGAGAGAGAATATTAATTTTAAAAGACTACATTTTTTATAAAAGACTACATTTCCTATAAAGAACTACATTTTCCTGTAAAAGACTACATTTCTTATAAAAGACCATATTTTCCTATAAAAGATTACATTTCCTATAAAAGACAATTTTTTTGAATATGTGGTAACAACTCTAAAGAGTTTGTTGTGCCAAACAACTTTGCATAAATATTTTTTGAATAATAATTATTATGGAGTTCTTATTGATATTTTTGTTAAAGTGGATATTTTTGTTAAAGTGGATATTTTTGGGTGTTCGGAAAATATTTTGTACCAATACCTCTATTTAGTAATAACCTCTTAATTAGAATACAAATAGTTTGGTTCCAAGTCTATTCCTAAATAGAGGTTTTACTGTAATTTTAAATATTCAATTTAATAAAAATGAGTGCATAATATTGTTGAATATATTTATATAAAAAAAATTATTAAAAAATTTTCATTAACAGGTACCTCTTAATTATTAAGATTTTATTTTCTGTCTTATCGATTAAGAGTCATTCAGAGATAACAAAATATTAAACAAACATCCTCATGCCTCTTAGCGAATAAGAGGCAGTCCATTAAGAGGCAATCAGATGTAAACAAACAGCACCTTAGGCTATATTTTGATATTAGAGTATTATGTTTTCATTTTTGAAGAAGGGTGCATTTGAAGATTTGTAGTTGTACTGGGAATTTAGGATTGATCACTTGTAAAAGAATTATTTTTTCTTAATTTTATGACGATATGAAACAAGTGTGAGGAAGACTGTTCTCTTTTAGTTATTGGGACATATATGCCTTGCTGGGCCCTGCTTTAAGTTAAATTTTTTTATTAGTTCATTTCATGGTTATAATTTTGCAATTATCAATGGAGTAGTTGGAATTTTGTGTGTCCGTATTATTGATGTGTGCAAGGTTGGGGATAAAATAAAACTTAATACCATGTGGTTTGGCTTGTTTCATCCACATTTCTTTATCTTGTCCTTCATTTCAAACTTTACAAACCTGACTGTTGATTCACTTCTTTCACACTTTCTATGTATATATTTTCTTACCTTTCCTTCACTAGACTACTAGAAGACCTTCTCCAAATCATTTGTCCTGTTGCTTGATTTTATTTTTTGCCTGCAGTCGTGTTCTCAGGCACACGTGCACACACTTATGTACATAATATGTCACGGTAGCATTATTCTATCACCCATTATTTAGTGAACCTCTATACTTGGAGGCATGCAATTTGGTTAACTTTTAAGAAATAAGTGTTCTTTTTTTAAAAAAATAATTCAAGATTCTATTATGAAGTCTCGTGGTTTATTCATATGCAGGCTTCTTTTGTCCTTTGCCGTATTTTTATCAAATCTTGTAGAAATAACAGATCAGAGCATCCATCAAGTTCTGTTGGTGAAGAGAGTGCTGCAACAGTGCGCCACATTGGTGTTCAGCATGATGGTACAGTTAGACAGGTTATTGATGAAGCTAACATGCTGGACGGTAACTTTCCTGAACACAAGAATGAAATGTTTCCAATGGGACTGGTTGGTGAGCTAGATGATAGAGTTACTAGTGGGCCGGTCGGTCAGGTATTTGTCTGTGCATGTGTGCGCGTGTGTACATAGTTTCTGAATAGCCCCATGCATGTTTAAATTGTTTGTGCATGAGCTATGCTGTACACTATAACACTACTCTAATGTTTGTGTATTTGGAATGCAAATATTTACATGTCAATATTTCACTTGTATGCATGCATTGGTGACAGCTCAAACGAGTTCTTGTGCAAGGAATTATAACTTTAATCAACAGCTATAACTAGAGTTTTCCTTCTTTAAAAAGTAGAAATAAAACTAAGTGGCATCTTGAGAAAAAGCTAAAGACGCAGTAGTATCAATCAAAACCGAGGTATGAACCACTTAGATCACCACTCTTATACTTACTTTATTATTATTTTTCCTCTTATTATCCTTTTTGGAGAGGGAGGTGTGGGATGGGAGGTTTAAGACTTTCACTTTATCTTCTGTCTTGACAATTGTGAAGTGTAGTTCACTATATGTTACTTTGATTTGGTCCAGTAATGGGCATATAGCCCTGTTGATGAATGTATTCATTCATTTTGAGCAAGTAATATGATTACATATCCATTAGAGAAACTGGATACAGAATCATTGAAGTGAATAGACATAACTTAAAAAAGTAAAATTAATGCTCAAAATGAACCTTGTATTGTACAACATAATTTCCTTTCAATAGGACTAACTACAAAGAATCCAAGTCATATAAACCCACATTGTGGCAATACCCTTTCAAGCATACTCCCACATATGGCAACTACAACGTGGAAGCATGTTAGACAACTAAATTGTATCAAATATATCTAAATCTTATTCAAATTGCCAGCTCATTTATTAGAAACAACCGAGTAGAAGGAACCTGTTCAATCTTCAAAACTGCCCAAACAAATTAATTATCTTACAGTTAGGCAACTGAATGGTCATATGTATATATGCTTAGGACACTATTATGTTAAGCCTTGTAAGCTATACTGACCTGTACCTCACTTGTTTCATAAGATGCTTGCAATTGTAAATTCATTTGATTGGTTGTCGTCTCTTGCCACATCTCAGTTTTAAGATAAATTTATGATGTGTTCAGCTTACCTGGAAAGTAAAAAAAAAATCAAAAAAGGAAAATTATGTCTTAAGAGAAACCTTGAATGTTTGAATTAAGAGACTACAAAAAATTAAATTTAAGAAAACAAAACAAAAGAATTGAAAACCTAAATATTTAAGCATCTAGTGTTGCTTAATAGTCAAATACGCTAGAGAAGAAGCTAATAGCTGTGAGTCTGAGATCAATGTTCCCAAACTTGTAGATTCCCGATGAATCCATAAATTTAAACAATATGAAATCTTAAACAACTTTTAAGGTCTAAAATATAATGTAGACAACTAGACATAGACAATGGACTTTAATCCTATTAATGTTTACATGCTTTCTTTCACACACTATCAACATTCAGGACTCATAATTTCCATTAAAAAATCTTAATATGACATTTTCAAAAGATTGCATCCTGTTGGCATGTGTAAATGGCCTCATATGCGATTTTCAGAGACTGACAAGCGGTGGTTAGATCCTCGATGTTCGTGATAGTCTTGGAGTATTATGTACAAATCGTTTAAATAACATGCGGTCTTCAATTTTTACTATTTGATTAGAATCTAAGAGATGATATTCGAAAGGACATTTTATTTTTAGTCTCGAGTAATGCCTTACCTTCCACTCCTATCCCTCATACTCACTGTCACAGGTTTCTTTTGGATTTTGTATTTTGAAACTCTGGAAGTTTGCAAAATAGATTATTCATCTTCTCTTGATCAACAATGAAACTTGAAATGTTAAGGTAGAGCCATTCTGTTTCTGAAAGAATGAAAGAAAACACCAGCTCTTAATGAAGCAAAAAGAAACGGAATCATAAGAGGGGAGGGAGAGTCTGTCCATGGGAAGATTAGAAACATTAAGCTTAATTGAAGTATTTTATTTTATTTTTTCCTTGAATGGTATCACACCATCTGATTTTCCATATGAAACCCTTTTAGTTAAGAGGATCTCATTGTATAGATTTTTTTGTGTCCTTGCAATTATCTAGTCTGTTCAAATATGAAGTCTGCCTCTTGGCATTTAAGTGAACTGCAGAGTCTGTTCATATTCAAAGTCTCACTCACTCACACACACAAAACAAACGGTCGCATTGAATTTGGCCTGCTTGGCTGCTTTTGACACTTCTCCGCTTTCTCAAATTCTTTCCTTGCATGACTTTTTGTACCTGATATCCAATTTTCTGGAATTTTTCTTGGTGTCACATTGGTCAATGCTCAGTTCTGTTTGTAGTTTGACCAATAATTTATTCATTTGTCTCGAATTATAATGGATGTGTAATATGACTATGGAGCTTGTGTGAATGTAGACATCATCCTCTATTCAAATTAGCTACAGTTGTAAATGTATCATTATCGTTTTGTGCAGATAACATCGTCTGGACTTTCCATTGGGAGGGACTTGATTGTTGATTCTTTGACTGCCGAGCAACTTGTAGCTATTTTAGAAGAAGAAGAAGAAGATTTTCTGGAGTTGGATGATCTTGTTTCCCCCCTTCCGGGCATCGACTAGGGTTGAGGAGAAACAAAATCAAGGAGATATGTGGGCATAAATATTGATGCCGAATTGAACTTTTGCTTGAAACATTAGTTTGGAACGGAATTAAAAACTGAGGAAGGTTTCATGAAATATATAAATGGAGAATGATACTTGTCAACTATGAAGTTGACTGTATCATGGCGCCGGATTGATCTGTTTATTAAGGTGGGGTAGCTTGATATGCATCCCTGTTTCTTTCTATAATTTCATGAAGCAAACAGGTAATGTTTTTTTTTTGTCTTGCAGATATGATCATGTGCCTCATGACAAGCATTTTGCTCCGGTGGTGTGATGCCAAAAGACGGAAGCAGAATTCATTTATCAGATGCTTCACCTGGTTGATGTATCTTCAGCCTCTTCATAGTGGAGCTTTTAATCATGAACTGCTTGAAAATATGGCGAAGCATACTCTAATTTCGCCTGTATCTGAGCTCTTCTTTCCTGTTTTATTTGGGCTTCTGCCTATTTATGTGTTTTAGATTGACTTGATGTAGAAATTACTGAGACAATTTAAATTATGGGTTTGAGTTATGGATTATTATTTGTACCATCCAGGGGGGCAAGTAACATGTGCATTACAAGCAGTCATCTTGTAGTAATTCACGAGTGAAAGTGCTAATTTAATGTGTTTTATGTATGTAGAATAAAAGAACATCTCTCTATATACAGTGATATTTTTACATTCCTATGTTATAGTATTTTCAAAATTAAAGAAAGAACATTTTTCAACTTAATATATTATTAAAAGTTATGTGGAGTTATTAGGAGAAGAGCCCAAAGAAGACCAGGTTCAGCACAAAAAAGTGGAGTAATAAGCTGCACATCATAGGAGTGTTTTTATTAATAAATTATTTCAAAATTTATTTAAGACTCATCTACCCTCAAAAAGTTAAATAATATTAATAGTAATCCTAAATAATATTATTTATTTATTTTTATCATATATTTAAACAAAACAAAAAAAATAATGTTCATTAATTATTTTAGTATTTTGTCAATAAATAAATAAGTTTTTCCACGGTGGTTATTTCAGCAATCGGTTCAGCAAAATCACATTTTCAATACTTAAAAGGAGCTTCAACTAAAGGTCCATTAAATATATCTCAGTCCAGTCCAGTCCATGGGTTTACTCCTGAGCCCACCCCATTGGGTGAAATAGCGATTCATTGAACCGGAGTACCCACGGTTATAAGAAAACCGAGCGGTTCGGATTCTGAATTAGCGTCCAGGTTTCATTTTCCCCAAACTCGCATCCTCCAAATCACTAGCGGTGTCCGGCTGCACATGTCAGTTTCTCCATTGCTGCGTGTCTTTTATGTATGTATATATGTATTTTTATATTTCTGAATTTATTTTTGTGAATTAACCTCACTTTGGTTTACCAATATCTTATAAACAAGACTCGGATCCATTTATTACAGTCTTTGAAAATCAGAATTGATTAATTTACTTTCTTGTTGATTACCATTGATGTATACAATTGTTGTGATGTTAATATGCTAAATACATTAAGAAATAAAGTAATAAGCTATTAAGAAGGGTTGATGCCTGCTAGTGTGGGATGCAGACAAGTTGGGCTTAAGCTAGACCTATGCCCGTCAGTCAGTCAGTCTAATTTGATCAAATTGGCAAGCTCATTTTATTGGTAATTGTGTCTGCTACCTTTGTGCTGGCCTAGGTCTGAGAAGTAGAAATGGATTGTAGATTCTAATGTAGCTTATGGTTGAACGTCTATTTTAGGAATTTGTTTGTCTTGTCCTAGATTCTAAATTAGTATTCACAGTCAATTACTAAGCTTATGTTTTTTCTACAGAAAAATAGCTGCAAGTATTGGTGGAGAATGAATTAGTGACATTCCTTTCCTGCTCCTGGTATATACTACAACAACAGGTAGTTTTGTTTTTTGTTTTGGCAGCATGGCCTTTTCAATTTCCAAGAAACTTTTAGGTTCTTCTGGTTACCTCCGTGCACTCAGTTGCTGTAATTACTCGGGTCAATCCTTTGGTATTTCTTCTAATGGTAAGAGACAGGTTCCTTTGTTATTCATTAAGGTCTCTTTTTGTTAATTGGTGTTAGTATGTATGATTTTTGTGAGTTTATTCTCTCTCTTCAAACAGCCTTACATAGCCATGTCTCTGGGTGTAGCCTATTCTCTGCGGAATCTTCTACACTGGGGAAGGTACTGACTTGTCTTATATATCTGTCTCTTTCATTGTGCTTCTGTTCTTTCTGAAAATTTCTCAACATTGCTGTAAAATGGTTTCTTCTTAGTTAAATTCATCTTAAGTTTTTGTTGGAGGAGTACCTACTTGTACTAGTTTCTTTTCAAAAAAAAATTAGCTAGTAATGGCCTATAATGAAAAATGCAGTAATTTTGGAGATTGGTGAATAGACTTAGTACACTGAAGTAGGATGAGCAAGGATTTTAATTTGGCAATTATTTCAATATGCAAATGGTCTCTTATGTTGTTATGGTGAACTGTGAACATTTTGTTAGTTCCTTGTTGGTGAACTGGTGCCAAGTAATAGAGTACTGAATTGACTCTTCACAGTATGTATAGAGATGGATAGTACTAATATTACTTATGCACAGGGAGGGGGCCCAATTCATGTAAATATGAGTACATGAAGGAGCAACAAATGAAACAAAGGCAGACTAGGTAGCCTCAATACAAATTTTTAGTGTGAACAAGCATATTACTCACATATCCTTGGAAACTTTGACTTATGCTCCAAGAATCTGAGACCTCTTGAACTATAATTACTACACTTGTCTCAAAATATAGCAGAAGAGGCAAACGTGGGCTGGTTTCCGGGCTACATGTACTTCATTCGATAAGCTTCCTTAGTACTTGTTATCCGTTTTTGAATGCAGGGTGAACCGTCTTTGCTTGCTTGTCGAAAGCTTTCAACTTCCATCCTGACTCCTGAATCAAGTCAAGGGGGATTCCCCTCTGATTTATTGTCTGCAAAGGGTATTGTAGCTCCGGAACATACCATAGGTATTTGAAAGGCTTTAAAAAATTCTATTCACACCTCTTGCTGAAAAATAAATTACAGTCGTCGAAAACTACTTGCTTTAATTGGCCAATGATTATACGAGTATAATATTTACTTTGTGCTCGATATTACATATTTACCCATTTCCTAGTAATAACTTCAGATTTTTGTGATTAGGCTCTTACATTTCAGCTTATTTGTGTGCAAGAAACCACTCATGACTTATGCATGATTTGACCCTGTGGAATGCTGTCAAAAACAGATAATGAATTTGATCTTCTCACTAGGCTTATGAAAACATGATTTTAACTTATCTAATCAGAATTTTTTTGTAATTATGTGCAAGCTATTTGAAGTTATTGCTAAACTGTTTCTTTGCTGATTCACATATTAGATCCATTAGGAAGATTATATTATTTTGCATGATAGTCAGGTAATTCTAATTTCTAACTTTGTCGTCTTCTATTGCACTATCTTTGTTTCAAATTGAGTTTCAACCTTTGAACTTATAATTAAACTTTGACTTTAGCATAATCAACAGCAAAGAAAAAAAATTATTTTAATGTAGTGGGAATTGATACCTTGATTTTTCAAGTGGACTTATATCCTGAAATGTCCCAATAAAAAAAATTGCAAATGTGAAATGGAGCATTTGCCATCTTCTATATATTTACTGCTTTGGAAAGGATTGCATATGGTTTCTTTTTATACAAATTGTGGTAGACTAGTTATCTTTTATTGACTATTCATTCATTTCATTGCAGGACTCTACCAGGACTTGGTTATTCCCGTAACAAATTTTCATAATGAAGACAAAGGCTTTATGGTTTTGGCTGGTGATGTTTTTGATGTACCTATTAGGAAGGATATTGTTCACCGTGTAGTAAGATGGCAACTTGCAAAACGACAACAGGTATTAGAAATATGGGCACTTAGCTGAAGATTTGTGTGTTGGCCATTGGGAAACACAAATCTATGTACCCGTCATTTTACTGAACCAAATGATTGGCACAAGCCTGCTGCATCTGTTGAAATTATTGAGTCACTTGCTCTATTTTTTCACCTTTTCTCCTGTTTATCACATAAAATTTAATTATATTTTTTAGTGCAATAAAGGTTTAATCTTCCTCGTAACGAAATTGATTGTCCCACTTTGAGCTGTTGTATTTGAATTTGGAGTTGCTATTGATGTTCTGCAGGGAACCCATTCAACAAAAACTATTAGTGAGGTCAGCGGGACTGGGAGAAAGCCATGGCCACAAAAGGGCACAGGTCAAGCAAGGCATGGAACGAGGCGCGGACCTCAGGTAACCATATTACTGGTCATTCGGCATTACTTTGGATAAGAATTCCGGGGATGTATATTGATGAATTTGTTTATGGTACAGTGGAGGCATGGTGCTACTATGCATGGCCCGAAGCCACGAAGTCATGCTATCAAGCTGAACAAGAAGGTTCGTCGACTAGGACTAAAAATTGCACTTACTGCTCGTGCAGCAGAAGGAAAGGCAAGTCTCTCTCTTTCTCTATCTGATACGAGTGTTTATTTATTTGGGTTATAACGTTGGTTCAAATCTTGGTTGGGGAATGGGGGTCATTTTTGTTCATACTTGTAATAGATAATCTTGTAACAAATGTCTCCTTTCCTATAAGGTTGTTATTAATGAGTAAAGCATAATGTTGATGAACTTTGTGAAATTTTTTGGAGCTTATTGTCGGGCTTCTGGTGTTGTTTGTGACTTATTTGTTGCACTCAAGTCTTCATCAATACTAATGGAAAAGTGTCAATATTAATTTGGGGACTTTTCAGTAAATATTCTGGCATCAAGTATCTTGATTTATTTTCTCTCTATTTCCCTTCTAGTCTAGAGAAAAGGGTGAGAGGGAGGATAGGGACTTGTTGAAACAATTTTGTATTCCACAGTTTCATACAAATGTTATCATGTTAGAGTGTCTCTCGCTTTGATCTTGTTTGTTTGCATGATTTGTACTTAGAATGTTGCTCAAAGATTGTCAAGGAATTTCGTAGCAAAGAATGAACTATATCGTCTTAAAACTTTTTCCTAAAACCCTACAATAGGTACAGGTCATGGGTTCAAAACTCCATAGGAGGCACAAGAGCTTTGTGGTCAGGGGTTTAGCAGAGCACACAAATGGTAGTGGTTGCGGTTGCCTTTTGCAGTAAAAGAAGTTGCAAAAAACCGATAAACCAAAACAAAACTCTTTCCTACAATTTGCTGTTATACTTTTTCTTCCTCTTACCCTCTCTAGATTTTGTATTGTGGAATTGTTTCCATCTGTTGGATAATTTTGATGCCATTGTTATTAAGAGTTGCATTTTCCTTTTGGAATCATCACTCAGAATCTTTTTGTTGAATAATGGTAGTTTTTTTCCCTTTTATAGTCTCCCTTTTTGTTTTACTTTTTCTCCATGGCATTGGTCATAACTCTGAATTCTTCTCAAAGTAATTGGTTAGTTTTTATCTTCATGATCTCTGCATGGGGCTCACAAGCTAACTGGAAAAAATTGCTCAAATACACAGCTAGCAATATTTGAGGATTTAGATGTTCCTACGCATAAGACCAAGAACATTGTGAACTATCTAAAGCAAATGGAGAACACAAAGAAACTTCTGCTGGTGGATGGTGGTCCGATTGATGAAAAATTAAAGCTGTCTACTCAAAATCTGCATTATGTCAACGTACTGCCTTCTATTGTAAGTTTCATATTTTATTTGTATTTTTGTGTTTTTTGTTGCAATTGAAGTATCCAATTTGCTGGCCTTATGATATTTCTTAAGCAGGCATATACATAGTTTCCTTCTAAATTATTTTAATATGATGGCCTAATTTGGTATCGTCAGTACCTCGCCACTAGCTTTCTATCATTTTCTGGGTTATTTCATTATAAGATTTGAATATCCAAAAAAACAATTTTTATTATTGAATTGTTTAAAATGGAGTCTTACTATATGAAATACTATCAGAACAATACTTAATTGGCTCCATCAATCCATTTATGGGCTTATGCTCTTATTATTATTATTATTTTTGCAGGGTCTAAATGTCTACAGCATTTTGTTGCACGACACATTAGTTATGTCGCGTGATGCTGTGAATAGGATAGTCGAGCGGATGCATACCCCAATCAACCGTTAAATAGAATTCTCATTCTACCTTCAAGTCCATGGGGTTGAAGTTACAGTAGAATTTTAGTTGTTTGTCCTGGAAGAGACGAAAAGACCAAAATAATTGGTGTGTGTTGGTTTTGATCTTCTTTGATTAAAGTATTACTTGGGATTTTTGTAACCAAATGTGAACGATGCACAAGCATGAGCTGCTGCCGGTAAATTGAACACTACTTTCTTGTGGAGAAATATGTGCTGGTCCTATTATAAGCCGTCTTAAATACTCTTGATTCCCCCAACTCCTTGTAATCCTTTTCTTTGATCCAACGCCTATTTTTCTTAACCTTTGTTTGGTGACAGCAGTTAATTTTCCTCAAAGAAACACTAGCTAGCATTTCCATGTGCATGGCCTTTATAATTGAAAGTAGTTTCCAGCTCCCTACATATGGACTTATAATAGTAATGGAGGTGGGTCTTTGCAAATTACAATCCAATCCTTTTGTTATGTCGACCCAAACAAGGGATAAATCGATAATGGAGTACTGCACCTAAGGAATCCGGTATTGAAGCTCTTCGATTTGGTTCACAAAATTTATCGAAAGATAAAATAAGGTTTGATTGAAAGCTCATTTAAGCTACCGAAGTCGAAAGCGCGATTCCTAAGTCGAGTCCGAGCAGTTTGGATTTTTTCAACGAATATGATCCGAGTATCAATAAAAAATTATAATTTGAGGAAGTTCGAATAATTTATCGAACTTTAAAATGTGTTCATATTTGACTCATTTATATTTCGAGTGAACCTCAATCGAACTTTTTAATCGGCGAAAGATCTGAATCGAATCAATTATTTCTTATTTTACTACTTTTAATGCACCACAGACTTGACCAAGCAAATCCCAATGCAAAATAGTACTACTACCGCTACCACTATTAAATTGGGTCCCATATTTCAAGTTTTTTCCTACTATCTTTCGAACACCTTGTCCCCTTTTCATTGACCCATTTCATGGGAATGTCTTGTTTTTTGTATGTTTTCACATTTACTGAGCCTTTTCTTTTATTTTCTTTGTAATAGATTTTTTTTCTTAAAACACCCTTTGGTTGGGGCCTTGGCCCTTTTGGGGGGTGGAAATAGTGTGGTGGGTTCTTCTTCCTTCCCAAGGCCAATAATTTAATTGATCAACCGGCACACAACATGAATTTTTATGTTCTTGTGTGTGTGTGCATATATATAATAGTAGTGGAGTAGTATATACTTAGCATTACATATTAGCCAACTTCCGAGAAATAGACTTGAGAAAGGATTTGCACTATTCTATTGTAATTAAAGAGTATAAGAAGGTACTGCAAAAATACCTTTCAGTATTATGTTTACCACAAATATCTAACCTAACAGGTGATAAACTATCTACTAAACAATACTACATCCGTTCCTAAAAGATTGTCGTTTAAGGTTTTAGCACATGGATTAAGAAAGTATCATTTACCAAGTAAAATTTATTTGAAATTTCATCACTACCCCTCTATGGGAAATTGAAAACTATTAATACAAGGAAGAGAATTTCTTGGGACAATGAGAGAAGGCAGGGGTAATATAGAAAAATAAATAATTTATTCTCCTCGAAAGTTATAAACGACTAACTTTTTGAAACAAATTTTTTCTTCTAAAACGACAATCTTTTAGGAACGGAGGGAGGGAGTATAAAAGTTCACTAGATTTTGGTACCATTTTCATCCCAATTTAACATTTAATGCTATTAAACTATATTAATTTAGCATTTATTTTAGTATATATTTTTTTGCTAAATTTAAAGCCTAGTCTACCAATTGAGCTAGAGTTTTGGTGCATTTAGTATGGTTCCTTTGTAAACTCATTGTTTGACTCAATACCATAAGGAAAAAAAAAACAAATAAGGTATAAGTTTTTTCTTTTGTATTTTTTTACATTATTATGGTTGTTACTTTGCATCATGGTTAAAATACTTCATAAGAAAATCTCACACTTCTTTAGAAAAGCCTGAATGTCATTTTGAATTCAATAAAAAGAATATTTAGTATCATACTCAACTGGTCTTTATAATATTTTAAAACAAATACACTACCTACTAATTTTTAAAAAAAGTTTAATTGGCACGTCGGATATTCATAAATATTAACTATATTAACTAAGACAAAACCCTTGTCTTGCAAGTGTTAGAAAGCTAGTATCCTAAAATAGTAGTAATTTAAGTGATTTTGATGCTTAATTATGTTTAGGCTTAAATATTAATAATAACTATCATAAACTATTAACCCTTCTCCATTTCGGTGATTAATCTAACTATCAAAAAATTTTAAGCCTTATGTTTATATCAAACTTTTCTTAAAATGTTTAACTGCTTAATTGAACTCTAGCTTTGATATGGATAGGGTATGATATATTATTATCCTTTTCTTATATACTAGCTCTTGTTATCTTAGAATATATATTGCAATAAATTTGTTTCGAATTATAATTACGAAACTTTTTACTTAACTAATCATCAAAAAATCGTCATAAACATTTATAATATATATCATTTTCCTCATCTTAGCCTTTAGCCTTTTCCCATATATATAGTAGTATAAGGTTAATATTGACTTTCTAAAAGTCAATTTAAGACATTTTTAAATTTAAAATTGACATGATTCACTTAAGTTTTGAAAACAAAAAATCCTATAACTAGTAGTAATCTTTTTATGTAGTTTATAATATTTATAATTGTATTGACATAAATTCATATCAATTTTGAGTTTTAAAATATTGAAATTAACTTTTAAAAAGTCAATGTTCTTATAATTTAAATTTAGAACAGAGAGAATATCATATATATATATATATATGGGAATTGATCCGTGGACAACGTTAGTTATTGTCCCTATTTCAACTAACGCTCATCCAGCCGTCCAAAATTGGAGTTAGTGGCTGAGATGATCGCCACCCGCCAGAGAGAGAGTATTAAAAAAAAAGAAATTTGAATTAATTCTCGATTATCCTAATTATTCTTGTAAAATAAAATAAAATAATAAATAATTATAAGGATAATTATAAGGATAATCGATAATTATCTTTATACTTATCCTTATACTTATTAACAAAATAAGTATGTATAAGAATAATAGTGATTATTGTTTTATGATTTTTAATTATAAATAGAAAATAGTGATTGAGTTTATATATTTGAGTAGGAATATAATATAAATTCAATCACTATTTTCTATTTATAATTAAAATCATAAGATGATAATCGATAATAATTCAATCTTTTATTTTCTATGTATAAGGATAATTATCGATTATCATTTCATAATTTTAATTATAAATAGAAAATAGTGATTGAATTTATATTATATTCTTACTCAAATATATAAACTCAATCACTATTTCCTATTTATAATTAAAAATCATAAAACAATAATCAAGAATTATTCTTATACATACTTATTTTGTTAATAAGTATAAGGATAAGTATAAAGATAATTACCATTATCCTTATAATTATTTATTATTTTATTTTATTTTACTGAGAATAATTAGGATAATCGATAATTAAGCCAAATTTCTTTTTTTTTGATTTGGTTCATTAGAGGGAGTAGCGGCCGACAAATTCTTTTTTTTTGCCGCTACTCCTCTATTACTGGTATCTCTAAATGCCATTAACTCTAATTTTAGACGGTAACGAACGTTAGTTGAAATAACGTCATTCACTTGATCATTCCCTCTATATATATATATATATATATATATATATATATATATATATATATATATATATATATAGATTATTCACTTTCTCCCTTGAATCCCTATCAGTTATTTAGTGTTTTATGCTATTAAAAAATCATATTCGAACATTTATCTTGATAGATGCAGACAATATATGGGAATTGATAATCTTAATTCCTTATGGCCAAGGGAATATTATTGCTAACTAGTTTTGAAAGCGGCTCTTACCAATAAACCATAAAAATAGTCCATATGGAGGGGATTGGAACTTGTCCTTCACGATAGATATTCACCAAACGCTCCAAATTTATTATAGGCAGCCAGTGAGTGACAACAAAAACTTCTTCTTAATTACAAAAAAAAAAAAGAAGAAAGAGATCGACTCAAAATCCCATTTGACCATTTGTAATGGTAACAACTACGAATAGGCATCAATTGTTATTTGTTTATATTTCCACCACATGCCACGCCATCCATGCCATGCCATGCCATGCCGTGAAAACTTGGCTCAACCATAAGGTGTTGATCGAGTGGTTAAGAAGGTTTGCTCCCTTTCTTAACTTCTTGACTTCAAACTTTGGGGCTAACATCCTGGACACCAGATCGATGTTAATAAGTGCACCCTTAAAATTGTCTCGGAAAGAATTTAGTTTTGGTTAGGGGTGTAAGTCGAGCCAAATAGTTCGGTACTCGACTCGAGATCAGCTCGAAAATATGATCCAAAACTCAAATTCGAAGTTGTTCCGAAATGAATCGATCCATACTTTCGTTTCGCATTTAATGATACACGAAATCGAATTCGCAGATAGGTCATTCCGAGTTTTTAAGGGCATAAATCGACAACAAAAAAATGGGCATTTTATGAATTGCTATTAAGATAGACATAAAAAAAATTAAGAACTTTTCTTGAACAAAAGAGCATCAATACGAAAGAATACAAGTCTGCCATTGAGATTTGAGTCTATTTAATTGGATAAATTTTTTGTGGACCTTTAAATTTAAACTAACGTGAACCCAAACTCTTTTGTTTTTGGTATATATACATAACACAAATATCTCTTGAGGGCCCAAAATTTGTAAATATTAGTGGGCCTAAAGCCTGTGCACCTCGAGCTTTAGCCAGTATTTCTTTATGAATTCGAGCATACCAAATGTTACATTTCGATTAGGGTTCAAGCTCGATACCTGCTCGATGAATCATATTCGAATATTAGTCTGATCCATGCTATTAAGCTAAATATGTGATATTTGTATCAATCTTTATAATTTATAAATTGTAGTATGAAATTGTGTAAACTTGTACTTGAATAAATCAATGAATTGAATGTCAATTTTTATTACATTCTTTATAATTTCAATACATAAATAAAAGTGAAAAGGTTTTATATATAAATATTAGTTAAGTAACTAATTTAGTATGTGGTTCAGTTTTAAGTGAAATGGTTCATATTCGAAATTCAATTTGAAGGTTCATGAGTAACTCGCTTTATAAACGAGTCGAGTACTTACGAGCCGAGTAGGAAAGAGTCCGAGTAATGATCCGAGTTGAATCTGGCTCAAAAATATAAATCCCTTATAGAATCCGAGTCAAATTCGAGCTCAATTTTTTCGAGTCGAGTCGAATCTGAGCATGAAGGTGTTCGTTGAGATTCGACTCGTTTACACCCCTAGTTTTGGTTGACGCGTTAACTATCAATCGAAACTTACTTGGCTCAAATTTGTGGTTTTAAGCAAATTACATATGATCAAATAAGAATTTTTTTTATGTAAAAGGAAAAGTAAAAAAATTAGCAACCCATCTTTGTGATGAGAGAGATAATGAAGAAGCCAAACCATACACATAAAAACAGGACTAAAGATAAAAAGAAAAAGAATAAAAAGGGTGAGGGGATTAAAAGGAAAGTTGGAGCAAATTTGTCTTGGTATTCAATTCACACCACCTTTGGCTAATCTAAAAAATAAGTTGATAATCACATATGTCAATTTTTGTACCCACAGGCTATGGATTATGATCAGATTCTCCTCCTTGCTCATTTCTTCCCAAATTAAACATAGAGACAAGAATCTCTAGGGGCGCTAAGGATTATCTTTAGGCCAGCCAGCCAGCCAGCCAGCCAGCCAGCCAGCCTTATATATATATATATATATATATATATATATATATATATATATATATATATAGCTGGTCAACTTTATACAAACAAGAGTACAGCTTAGCTTGCTTTCCAAAATCTAATTGTGGGTTCCAAATGGATTCAAGTACGATTTTATTTATTATACTGTCCAAACAAGCTCCCATATTCTACAAGTGACTTTATAAATTTTATTATTATCTTTTTTTTAAAAAAATTAAATAAATAAATGTGATTTTTAGAGTTTTGGTTTGAACTTTTTGAGGTCAAAACAAAAAGATTTTACAAATGAGTAAAATCAGAAAAGATTTTTGAAGTTAAGAAAGGGAGCATTATTAGTCAACTATATACATATATAACACAGACATTAGAATAGAGGAAATACATCAGAAAGTAATGTTGTCCGTATGCTCCACACATTAGGAGAATCAAAACTACCAGCGGGAAGTTGTTAGCATGAAGTTTATTTTTGGATAAGTTGGTCAATTGACCAATAGAATGTTAACATGCATGTGAGGTTCTATGTGTGTCAGCATTCTATTGGTCAATTGACCAACTTTCCAAAAATTAAACTTCATGTTAACCGGATCCCTATGAGCCCCATCTCATTCACAAATCAGCTAAACAACAAAAGATCTACCCATTCATACAACAAATTTGAGCATATATAACATAAAATAGATTTGCAAAATATCACTACTAAAATTTAAAAAATAAAAATAAAAGGCAGGAGTTTTTCACATAAAACCCAGCACAAGAACCCAGAAAATAAAATAAAATCAACAAAAACAAATTGGATATATATTATGATCAAAGATTGATAAACATACCAACCAAAGAACAGCAGATTAGATGATGGACCTACTGTAAAATAACTCCAAAAAAAATTACATATGAATCACCCTTTCTCCCTGTTTGTTCTCAGATTCTTGTTTTGACCGAGTATTGGTTGTTATTTTTTTTCTTTATCTCAAGTGTATTTCCTCTTTTATATGTGGTTTGTGAGTTTATTTGAGCTTAAATTTTTTTTAAAAATATATGTGAGAATTTTAAGATATTCGTGATGTTTTATATGAAATTCAGCTGTGTTTGTTCTCATATTCCTCTAAAAATGATAATTTCAAAAACTTAATTATACTATTTACTAATTATATATAAATTTATTGAATAATAAGAATAGGCTTAATTAAATATTGTTGCCTTGAACTCTACAACTCATACCACTTTGGTACCTGAAATTTTAATTTTTTTAATTAAGGGATTCATCTCTTAATTTTTTTTCAATGTCTACCAATTAATGTTGCACTGTCTACAATTAATGGCATAAAAACTAATTTATAGTAATTCAAGAGGGTAAAAAAGTACATCAATAATTATAACTTCATAAAACAATAAAAATTCAACATATATGTATTATTTAGGTAGCAATTTGGGTGCTTTTGTAGTTTGTGGTGGTGTTTTCTGGGTTTAAGTTTCTTTTTGAAGTGATAGTGGTGTGCGGCAGCGTGGTTGTTGGTGGTGTTCTGAGGCGTGGTTGGCGGCGGCGGCGGCGACGTGTTGGTGGTACTAGTTTTTTTTCCCTTTCGCGTTCCCGCCTTCCTGATTCCTTGGCTTGATATCTAATTTGCTTTGTTACCTGTTTTGGTCTAATTTGTTTCCTTTAAACGTGCTTTGGAATTTTATTTTACTTTTTCTAAATTTGTTACTTTGTTTGTTTTAGTTAAAATTTTCTTGTGTGTTTTATTTTGTTTTTAAAATTGTTCTCAATTAAATTTTAGTTGTTTTTGAATATTATTAGTACTCTACCTTACGCATACATTTGATTTGATGATAAAATGATAACTTACACTTTGTTTCTGAGTTTTGAACAGAAAAAAAAAGAATAGAAAATTTAAATTAGAATAGAAAAGAAAAAAATAGAAAACTTAAAGTTTTCCTTTGTGTTGTTTCTTAGTTTTAAATGGAAAATGATAGAAAATTTAAAATTGAGGACATGAGTTGTAATTTAAAATTTATTATATTAAAAGTTGAGGATAATATGGGAATTATAAAAATATTACTTATTCTAATTTCTTTTTCCGTTCAAATCATGCCAATTTTGACGGAAAACTTTGGCGAGAAAAAGTGGCCAAGTTTTCTATCCATTTCTTTTCTTTTCCGTTTATTAAAAAACTCAGAAACATAAGAATTGGAAAGAAAACTTAAATTTTCCGTTCATTTCTTTTCTTTTATGTCCATTTTAAAACTCAGAAACATAGCGTTAATGTATATTTGTAAAACTAGTAATTTTTATAAAGTCCTTAAAAAGACAATTTATGTAAAATGATTTAATGTAGGGATCAAAATTGTTAGGTTAATCTATTTCTTAATGTAAATGTATTGTTCAAAAATTAAATCTGAAGACTGATCGTAGAGTTGAAAACTAAGAAGTATTCTGAGATCGTAGAGCATGAAGACCGATCGTAAAGTCATGCCGACAAGTCACTCTACTATCGAATATATAACTATGTGATTAAGCAGAATCGTATAGTTCATCTCTTCTAACAGATTATGACAATATCATACACTTAGGATTGAAGATCCCAAGGATGATCCTCCCGAAGGTTGTCGATAAGGATAAGATATTTCTGAAGTTGTATCTAACAGCTATATCTGCTAATGACAACATTTGCACCTGATAGAGTATGATGAAAGCGACTTGAAGTGGTCTGAGTCAACACCATATCGAAGTTAAACAATTGGATATCGATAGGTGTCCAAGTTAGAATGGAATAATGGTCAAATCACAACTAGAATATCCCAAGGTGAAGGTATAAAAGGCGAACTTAAAAAAAACTAATAAATCCACAACAGAAAATGATATCTCTATATGAAAATCGGCGCTATAAAACCTATATCGATTGTTTTCACTGTTGTTATGTATCTATAACGACACTTTTCATGTTGAAGTATCAAAAAATGTTGTGAAAATATCAAATTTCATAAAAAAGATAAAAATTGATCAAGTCGAAGTGTTTTCTGTCTAAGCTCATAGTCTACAATTTAGAAATCTCATCTGTTGCCAACTCCCGTGATCAAGAAGCTTAACGTTACTTAATATCACCTCAAATCATTCAATTCCTTTGTAATTGTGATCTTAGTGATCACTTTAATCCAAGTTTATGTGACTTGAGGAATTCTTAGTAGACCAGATGTAAAACAATTCTTCATGAACTGTACTCTGAGTGATTACCCTTCATTACTTCTTAAAAATCTTTGTGTCGTTTATACATTACTGCACCTACTTTTTATGCTCTACGTTTTATTTCCGTGACTTGTCTACACTCTCTTACAATAAATTTAAAATTGTAATTTCTTATTAATCTTTAAAAGAATTTTTAAAACTTCATTCCATTGTGCTTAATTATAAAATTAACTTATTTAATTTAACATTGATAATAATTCTCTAAACTAAAAGTTTTAAAAAATCTATTCAACCTTTTTTTTAATCTATTTGTACCTTTGTGAATAACAAATATATTTTTCGTTCTTATTCAAATTCTAGATGTTTTTTTTAATATCTTCTTCATCTTTTATTTGTATTTTAATTTATCTCTATAAATATATATCGAGTTACGATTTTGCCATGTAATTTTTGTTGTAGGTATCCTTTTTAAATCATATAAGGATTTAACTTCCACGTGTACGATGCCACATACTTAAATTAAATTATGATGTGGCACTTTCTATTCAATCCAATTAAAATAAATTATGAGTTGAATCCCTTAATTGAAAATAAAATAAAATATCAAGTAGTGAAGTGGAATGACTTGTAAAGTTTAAGGTAGCAATATTAATTAAGACATAAGGATAAGATCATTTAGCAATAAATAAAATTCACCAAATAAGCGAAAATGGTAGAAAATTAGTGTTGGGTTAAAGAAATGATTTTCGATTGTCAAAAATATAAACTAGTTTTGATATTTTGACTTTAATTTATATATTTTAAAATTTTAATTTAACATGGGTATATATTAATATTGCATTAAAACATTATATAAGGATGAAATTAATAATATTCTTTTATTCAACTTGACATTCTTAATTTGCGTAAAAATGATAAATAAGTCATTTATTTGGAGATAAAAGAAGAAATTAATAAACAATTGAAACATGATTTATGAATGTGAAAATGATATTTGTGTAACAAATTTTTCTTAGCATCCTACTACGAAATAAAATAAATTTTGTTTTGCAACGAAATTAAAAAAGAAAATAAATTAAAGTGAAATTTTAAAAACAATATCAAAATTTAAAAAGGAAACTTAAATACACCAAAGAAAATAGATAATTAGATACCACTTTATGCCTATTGCCATAAATTCCATTTTTTTCACATATTTATATTTTTTGTTCTTTTAGAATATACTAATACCAACAATGCTTAGTAGTTAAAGGCAGAGGGAAATTACCAAAAATACAGAGGAGGTTCTTGCGCGCATTGAAAAACTAGTTTCAATTTCTAGTGAGAGAAAAATTTCATAGAGAGAATTTTTTTTAGAGGGTGAAAAAGGAAGATGGAGACGAGGCATTTGGTAAGCGGCTCAAGAGGACACCTCTAGGTGAGTTGTATGTAAGCATATAGGAGGAGCCGAGGAGGAGGATTAGTATATTGAATTGAATTTCTCTTTCTCTTTCTCTTTCTCTTTCTCTTTCTCTTTCTCCATCTGTTTGGAAAGAAACTGCTTAAATAGGGAGCCCATCAAGGCCTCAAAGACCTTTTCATTCTTTCTCTCTCAACATTATGTATTTCTTTTCACTGGGTTATTTCGTAAATTAAACATTACTGCCCTCTTTAATCCCTCCCCTCTTTGTCTTTCCCACACCCACCGTTTCATTCTCATCTCTCCCTCAAACCCTCTTTCTCTTCCTCTCCCCCTTCTCTCTTTTATCTCTCTATCTATCTTTCTCCCTCTCTTTAAATAATCCAACAATTTTCTTTTGTTCTAGATTGAAAACAAGAATCTGAGAACAAACAGGGAGAAAGGGTGATTCATATGTAATTTTTTTGGAGTTTTTTTTACAGTAGATCCATCATCTAATCTGCTGTTCTTTGGTTGGTATGTTTATCAACCTTTGATCATAATATATATCCAATTTGTTTTTGTTGATTTTATTTTATTTTCTGGGTTCTTGTTCTGGGTTTTATGTGAAAAATTCCTGCTTTTTATTTTTATTTTTTAAATTTTAGTAGTGATATTTTGTAAATCTATTTTATGTTATATATGCTCAAATTTGTTGTATGAATGGTTAGATCTTTTGTTGTTTAGCTGATTTGTGAATGAGATGTGGCTCATAGTTTTGATTCTCCTAATGTGTGGAGCATATGGACACCATTACTTTCTGATGTATTTCCTCTATTCTCATGTCTCTGATATATATGTATATAATTGACTTATAATGCTGCTCAATTATGTTAATTGGGGGTTTTGAATTTTGTGTTTGTGGATTTTGGTGTTCCTGCTGGTAAATTTTGTATCTTTTTAGTTTATATATTCTTGTTGTTGCTTAAAGTTGTGGACTGTACCCACTATTCCTCAATTTGCTTGAATTGGTTGTGTTTTTTACAAAATTTGATTATAGATGGTTAGTTCTCTGTCAATAAGTAAGAGGGTGAGACCCTTTTGGGCCTATTTTTTTTTGCTTTATACCATTAACCAATGTCATTATAGAAGCTATTTTTTCATTGGAAAAGGAGTAGCTAATAATTTAGCTGTTCTACATAATTAAGTTTCTAGGTCCTGGTGTGGGTTGGTATATTCATGCTTATCCCATTTAGCCCTTGACAAATGTTGAGATACTTAAAAACTGCATAAGAGGTTTCTAATAACCATCTTATGCAGTTCCTAAGTTAATCAATCACTTATTTAGATAAGGGTATGCTATGTGATTGTTTCACTTATTGGATTTTGCCCTTATGAATTGTTACTTTGTGGTCACTGGAGGTATATTTCTCATTGTTTTGTCGTTTCCATGTGGCGGAATTTTCATAGGTTTTTTCCATACCGTTTCCTTCTTATTTTCTTGTGTTATTGAAAAAGTTTGAATATAATGCTAAGTAATTTAATCTTATATACTATTGGACTTTTGGGGTTTTGCTAGTTTCACTGTTTATAGTATATGTGTGCTTGAAGACTTGGTAATCTTTAGTTTTTCAAACGAACTTAAATGCTCAGCTTCATTTTATTCTATGCATTTTCATTCTTAACTAAATTAATATTATGTCTTTGTATTCATTTCTTTATAATTTCAGAGTTGCCAAAGGATTCTTGTGAGTGCCAGTCCATTGCCGGGATATTATTTAAGGCCTCTCCAGATTTTTTAGCAAAGTGCTTGGAGCCCTAATGCAAGGGCAAAGGAGTGCTATTGGTTCTTTGCCTGAAAGCTTAGGCTTTGATCATGGGTCTACGCCAAGTGAAGCAGGTATAGATCAGCATATTTGCTGGAATAACATGCGGAATTCTGCATCAAATCGTCTTTCAGATTACATCTCACCCAATAATACAGGTGTTGCATATCTTAATTCTACAATCCCCGAAGGTCAAAATTTAAGTGGATGGAGTATGGGTGAACCCAGTTCTAGTGCTGTGCAAAACCAGTTCAGTCACAATGAACAAAAAGCAGAACATTCATGGGCATCTTCAATGAGTGCTGGAGATGGCCCCATTTTAGAAGATCAACAATATGTACCAATTGGTCTCTCACTGAACGATGTTAATGTAAATCTAAGTAGCAATCAGATTGCTAGTGGTCCTTTGTTTCTACAGAGTTCTAGTTCTGATTCTTTTTCTCAAGATCTTAACATAAATGCAGGATTTGAGGGACAGGGTGTTGATGATTGTCAGATCGTGGAGTGTCCTCTTGTATTTAGGTCTGGTTCATCAGAAAATTCTCTGGTGCAATCTGGTAGTAGTTCTTCTAATCCTTTTGGGTTGCGAAGTGATGAATATATGGAGGAGAATGATGGCAGGCCAGGCTATTCACTAGATGGTCGCCGTTTATCCCGCAAAAGAAAATCTATTGAAGGAAACATTGGACAATCTTCTGGAAGTGGAAGTTCGAACTACTTTCAGCACGCAGAAGGTAGTGTATGGCATAGTGTTCCTGCTCGGCGTAATACTGGTAGCAGCTTAACTATATCAGGCCCATCAGAAAGCAGTATTGGTGTTAGTCAACCAGAGCAGGTAAACCCAAGACTTGGACTGGGTGTTGGAGGTGTTGCTTCTGATATCCCTCCTGCTTTAAGTGCAGCAGGAAGTGCAGAAAGTTCCCGCAGAAATTTCCGCTTAAGGATTAATTCTTCGCATCAACAAGATTCTATATCTACTAATGTGTTTGCAGCAGGGAGTGCTGTTGGGCTGTCTAATGTTTCATCTTCCCATCAATCATCGAGACTTCTTCCCCTTTATAATGCTTTGGACTTGAGATCAGCAACGGTAGCAGACAGTGCAAGTCCTCAAGGTCAGTCGCTTCTTGCTCATGTTCCTGCTATGCGTCGAAATCTGCAATCTTCTAGGTGGAACAGAAGTTCCAGCTCAAGACCTGGAAGTTCATCAAGTTTTCCAGTTGCTGGTGAGAGAGATACTGCATCTCATGAGGAATCAAGCTCAAGAAGCATACCAAGAAATATATTGGGGCATCCTATGTTTGTACCAGCTTCTGGGATGAGAAATTCAGCCCAAAGTCCAGTTAACTGGAGTTTACCTGGTGGAAATTCTATTGCTTCTTCTCGGAGTGGTTCTACATCTGGTGTCCATCAAACCTCTGGTCCTAACTGGGTTCCTCATCGTAATTCTCCACAATATCCAAGGAGGCTGTCAGAATTCGTCCGCCAATCATTGTTGTCCTCTTCTGGTCCCGAGTCTGGAGGCCAAAACATTAATATTTCTCCACCCCGTTCAGGTACTTCTGCTTCCTCCCAAGAGGTGGCACCTTCATCTGGAGACCAAGGACATCATTTGTCTCACTCAAGGTCAGCAATGTTATTGGATAGACACCTTGATGGTTCTTTTGGAATTCCCTATTCACTCCGAACTTTGGCTACTGCCAATGAAGGAAGAAGTAGGCTCGTATCCGAGGTGTGTTTCAAAATTTTGTTATGATATTGCCATGAAACTTTTCTCCTGAAACTAATGCTATGACAACATCTTAAACATTCTATTAAAAGTGGCTGAAATTATAATTTAGATTAAATACCATAACATTTATAAATATACCTTTTATACCTTGTTGACTCGCTCAGATAATATAATTATAGCAATCTTAGGTTGTGTTTGATAAATTTGAAAATTAAGATCTGAATGATTATGATGTCTTAATAAATTAGATTATCTGAATGGATCTGAATGGTTATGAGGTCTGAATCTAAAAAATTGTTTGATAACTAAAAAGTAAGTTGTCTCCTAATGACACTATTTTACTATTTTAAAGGGTAAAATTTTATTTAATAATTTTAAATATTTAATTTAATAAAAATGAGTGCATAATATTGTTTAATATATTTATATAAAAAGGTACCTCTTTAATATATTCATCAAGAGGTACCTCTTAATTATTAAGATTTCATTTTCTGTCTTACCGATTAAGAGGCATTCAGAGGTAACAAAAAACAAAACAAACAGCATCATGCCTCTTAGCGAATAAGAGACAGTCTATTAAGAGGCAATCAGATGTAAACAAACAACACCTTACTCTTTTAGTTTATGGATGGTGAAGCTGTTAACATGAAATTGTGTAATCATGTCCAATATTCTTTATTTGCTTTAATTCTCCCTAAAGTATTTATATTTCAGTAACAACCATAATCACTTTTCATCATTATTGCACACTCATTTCTTGCATCAACATACTGGATTGGAGAGCTTTTATTCCCCTAGTATTCTGCTCCATCCCTTTTGAAATGATTGTTTCAAAAAGTGTGGTTCTTTTGAATTTTTTATAATATGTATCTTATCATATTATAGTTTGCTGCCACATCTAGATTTTTGGTTTCCACTGGAGACATTTCAGAAATTATAAACTTGTTCATTTATTCCAATATACTAGTTATTATGCTTGATGTAGAATGTAATAAATAAATTGGAAGTAGAGAGGTTCTCCTAAATATGTTGTATGTGCTATATTTGTCCCTAGGTTTTCTTTGGTAAAGGTTAGCTGCTTTAGTTTTTCGTTCTATTTTTGTGTGTGTGGATTGGTAAGCTTGCCTGCTGCGTTTTTTTTGTTCACTATTCTCCTTAGCAGTTGTTATGGTTCAGAAGTACTGGTTTTATGGCCCAAACTTTTTATCACTTTTTATAAAACCAAGTCAATTTTGTAAATAGGAGTGCTCTAGATTACTCTTGTACAAATGAGAGGAAATTTTTTGCGTCTTGTTATTGTTTTCCTGAACGAGGATTAGTCATATATGTTCTCAACTTAAAAACATGTTCATGTTAGTCTTCTGCTCTTTCTTGTCTAAACCTCTCATATTCTTAGATACCAATTTTGTAGTCCCTCCCACTGTACCAAATGAGGCCTACTCTCCAATTTGGATGCCCCCCAAACTTTTTGTCACTTTTATAAAACCAAGTCAATTTTTTAAAATAGGAGTGGACTTGATTACTCTTCTACAAGTCAGAGAACAAATTTCTGGACAAGTTATGTAATACAACTACAAATCATTTTGGTCAAACTGAATCATGTTGTGCTTATTTGTAAATCATATTGTTATTGTAGGATATAACTTTTGTTTGCAAGACAAGGGGTTTCAACTTTCAATTATATACTACATATAATAGCATAAGAAAGCAAAAGAAGTGTTCTGGTCCAAATTTTGAATGCTTACAACTTGTAGAGTTCTTCATTTAGCGAAACCTTATTATTGTTTCATTATTTCCTTTAAATTTGTAAACAAAGAGGTAGTTTTAAGTCTTATTACTTCTTTCTACTTTGTTTAGCATCCAAAGAGTTTTGAATGCGTACAATTCACATGTCTTCAATTTAGGAAAATCTTCCAATTGTTTCATTATTTCATTCAAATTTAAAAATAAAGTGGTACATGTCTTCAATTTAGGAAAATCTTCCAATTGTTTCATTATTTCATTCAAATTTAAAAATAAAGTGGTGATTTAAAGTCTAATTACTCCGTTTTACTTTGTTTAGTTCAAAACGATGCATACAACTTGGTACTCATTTAGCGAAACATTCTTATTGTTTCATTATTTCTTTCTCGTCTTCGGCTAGTTCTGTTCTTCTCGATTAGTCTTATCCGGCTATATATAGGATTGAGAACTTCTCCTACGACTCTCTTCGATAAAGGAAACAATCTTGAACTCCAAATTCTTTCTGGGACTCCACCCAGAGGTTCTTTCTCTCACGTAATTTAATTCCGCCTACCCGTTTCACTTTTGTGTTGGGAGGAAATGAGATTGATACAATCTTCTGTTATATCGATTTAGCAAACCAATGCCTCAAGCCACTAAGCCATACCTCCAAGTTGTTGATTGGAATGGAATTTGATTTTGATGTGCAGGGTTTGATTGGTTGCCCTTACTATAAGAAGTTAAAAGAAGAGTTGGGGTCCAACACAAACTGGACCCCTAGGTTCAAGGTGCTTATTTAAAATTCTATGTAGAACTCCTGATTATTTAGTTATTAATTGAATCATATGAAACCAATGTTCTAAAAGGCGCTAGGCGGAAGGTGGGCGGCCAGGGTGGCCTAGGCATGATTTTTTATTTTAAGTCGATTTTAATATTTTATCTTAGATTTATCCAAACAAAACAATAATATAAAGCAAAACAATCTATAATAGATATGTATTTATTCAAATACATATCTATGTTGCTAATGTCAAAGTTCAAACACAAACATGCAATTGTTCAAAGTTCAAACATATTTTAACGTATTAGTTTTATTCATAAACAAGATTGTTATTAAATAATAAAATTTAAAATTCAAGAATTTAATTCAATATTAAAACTTAAAAACTAAACATAAATTTAAGAATTATATTGAATTAAACTAAATATTACAAATGTATCATCATTTATATAATTTTAAGTTGGTACAAGTTCAAAAAATTACAACTATAATAAAATTATCTATTTTGACTTGATATTGTTAACTTCTTGTTGTGATTTGATATGGTACAACTTGTATTATCAATATGGTAAATCATTAGAAAAATAAATATATCAAAATTTGGTTTAGGTAGTTATTAAAATAAAAAAACCTCTTCGCCTAGGCTCAGCCTAATTTCATGGAGAGATTTTTTTGCCGCTTTGGGCCTAGGCGAGGCGCCAATAGGGGTCTAGCGCCTAGGCGGGGTGCCAATGGGGGGCCTAGCGCCTAGGCGGACCTAAGCGGGAACACATCATGAAACATAAAGACATAATATTTCCTTTAGTGGAAACTAGTCCGTGTCATTTACAGTTATTATTTAAGCCTCGATAGTTTTTTTTAGAGTAACCTGTGTTGCTCAAAAATCCAGAAAGGCCTTAGAATTATACTATACCGTTGCGTCAGTAACTTGCAATAACGAGAATTCCTATCTGTATATCTTCTCCATTAGTCTTCACATATTTGATGAACCTAGAACTTAATACTGAGTTTCTTGTTTAACCTGAAGACACAAAACATAAAACTCTATTTGTATTAATAGTAATATCTGTATTTTGTGTAAATAAATAATTGCCTTCATAATTGGTAAGGCGCTAAGTCGAGGCAGGTCGGTGGCCGACTGCTTAAGCGATTAGTCGACTAGGCGCCCCGACTAGTCGTACCGACTAGTAGCGATAGATTATTTACGACGTGGATTTTATACATAAAATATACACACATATATATATGGGTGCTCATCGGTAAAAAATCGAATCCTAGATCAAAAAATACCGAACCAAGTACCGATCCCAAATTACGAAAAAAACAAGAATCAAATCGATGCTAATTACCTAGGTTTAAAATTCCATCTTAGGTTTTTTTTTGGTTCGATTTTCGATTATACCAAGATAGTAATATATATAATTATTAATAATAATTAAATAATTTGTTTTATATATTAATAATTTTTTAAAACTAAGAAATCATTAACTATTAATAATAATTAATATATAAAATAAAACTACAAAACATTATTAATATATATAAAAAATTAATAAAACTACTATTATATAGAAATTATTAATATATAAATAAAATTATTTAATATATAAAATTACAAAACATTAACTATTAATTATTAAATTTCGATATTTAGGTTTTTACTAAATTCAAAAAAAGTCATTACCGCTACTCTAATGCTTAGAAAAGTGTTAAATTATGAAAAAATGCAGAAAAAACCGTGCACCAGTAAAAAATCGAAAAATTTTGAGCACCCCTACACATATATATATACATTTATATATTTCAAATTTATAGATACACTAAACATAAACAAAATTAGTCAAGTATATTATATATACCAAGTATATATATAATTAATATTACGAACAAGTTATAAACTCAACATATACTAAACAAAAATACAAATTTAACTTCAATAGTAAAATAAAAAATTAAATTACTTATTAAATTATTAAAATTATTATTGATTATATTAAATAATATTTAATTTCATGAATAATAAATTAAATATATTATAATATAAGTAAGATATATTATACTAATATAGTAAAACATAATACATAACAAAAATATAATACTAATTTATTATGCTACTTAAATCAAGTATTGAACTACGATGTAATATTAATATTTATTTATCATGTATATAATATACTGTTAATATAAATTATGTGATGTAATTAACTGTATACATAATTTATGTATATAATATACTGTTAATATAAATTATGTGATGTAATTAACTGTATACATAATTTATTATACTTGCTACCATTTAGTAGTAAACAACTAGTTTGGTTGAGTGGAATCTGCTGAGTTTTCACCAATGTTCTAAAAGGCGCTAGGCGGGAGGTGGGCGGCCGAGGGGGGCCTAGCACCTAGGGGGCCTAGGTGGAATTTTTTATTTTAAGCCAATTTTAATATTTTATCTTGCATTTATCCAAACAAAACAATAATATAAAGCAAAATAATCTATAATATAGATAATAAAGGCCTTTGCTTAAAATTCAAACAAATATCCATATTGTTAATGTCAAAGTTCAAACATAAACATGCAATTGTTCAAAGTTCAAACATATTTTTAACGTATTAGTTTTATTCATAAACAAGATTGCTATTAAATAATAAAATTTAAAATTTCAAAGAATTTAATTCAATATTAAAACTTAAGAAACTAAACATAAATTCTGAATTATATTGAATTAAACTAAATATTACAAATGTATCATCATTTATATAATTTGAAGTTGGTACAAGTTTAAAAAATTACAACTATAATAAAAGTATCTATTTTGACTTGATATTGTTCACTTTTTGTTATGATTTGATATGCTACAACATGTATTATGAATATGGTAAATCATTAGAAAAATAAATATATTAAAATCTGGTTTAGGTAGTTATTAAAATATAAAAAAACTCTGCCTAGACTCCATCTAGGCCTCGCCTAATTTTCTGAACGGATTTTTTTGCCGTCTTAGGCTTAGGCGAGACGTCGGGGGGCCTAGTGCCATGGCGAGGCACCAAGGGGGGCCTAGCGCCTAGGCGGGGCCTAGCGCCTAAGCGGACCTAGGCGGGGATTTTTAGAACATTGGTTTCCACGTGTCTCATTTACATGAATGGAATAATACTCTGTGCCACATGTTTAATGCTTTAACTACTAGGAATAATAACATGGGCCACATGTTTTAACTTTTGGGTCTTGGTAGTGGATTACAACGAGTAAACCCATTTAGACTCTTCCTCTTAAACTACCACCGTCGGTGTTGCAGCGATTATCTTCTCGGAAGAGGAAGAAGCAAACAAAGTCCAGCAGTCGCAGCGAATCTCTCCCCTAAGGTTTTGCATGAGCAGCAAAGTCTCTCTCTCTTAGTTTAATTTGAAGCTCGTTAGATAGGTAGCAGACAGCTCGCTCTCTCTCTTAGGGTTCAAAACAAAACCCATTCAGTTTAGATACTTAAGCGTACACCTTACTTGGTAGACGTCGCCTAGGCGACCCAACATTACCTAGCCAAAGTGCTCGCTTTTGCAGCATTCTCCAAGTCGTGGCAATGCCTTGCAACTTCTACACCGCTTGGAAGCCTATGCGTTGCCTAGGCGACGACTTGACAAGCTTGATTGCCTTTCCTCTCACCCTGTTTCCTCATGTTTCCCCTTTTTCGTGATTTCAGTTGCTCTCCCCGTTTGATGTAGTTTGGTCATGTGAACCTTAAAGCCTAAATAACTGCAAGGGTGAAGTTTGATATAGTCAGTTCAGGCTAAATATTGGTTTTGGACTTCTTGTGGTGCATTTGATTCTTTGGGCAATCTACTGAACCGGTTTTTCTGTGTTGATGAAGCCATAAACAATCTCCAACCTTGAGAATGTGTAGTAATGGTTTTGAATGGGATTTCAGGAGTATTTATGTATATTATTGCCTGTTAGGGTTTGAAATTGGTGATCAAAGCTGAAATTGAGGCAGACTTGTAATATAGATGAATCTCAACAGTAGGCAATTTCATTTCTGAATAAGGAATTATGTTTACATTATGTTTTCTTTTCTTTTTTAAGCTTGTAAAGAAACTTTTTGGTCTGCATGCTTGTTGTTTCTTTTGTTTTCCTAGTTTGTGCTAAGATTTTTTTTTCCTTCCAAAATTTGGAAACAAATATGCGACCTTAAAGCCGTGGCTGACAGTTCTGTTTTGTGTGCAGCAGATTCGCAATGTCTTAGATCTCATGCGCAGGGGTGAGGGCTTGCGATTTGAGGTTAGTTTCAACATCTTTTTTTTGGTGTGCATGTCATCTATTTTGGTGTATCAACAAATAAAGTTTTGGGGTTTCATAAAAGCGAGTTTGGTTGCCTAGTTCATAGCATAATAACTTTTTGTTCTCCAATTAAATTACTTAGTGGAATTCAGTCGTTGCTTCTACTCTTGTGATAGGATGTGATGATCCTTAATCAGTCCGTCTTTGGGATGGGCAATATTCATGACAGGCATAGGGATATGAGGCTCGATGTTGATAACATGTCATATGAGGTAATTGAGGATTCATTCCCATTTTTTTCATGTTGATTGTTGTTGGTTGACACTAAATTTACTGGTTCTCCAGGAATTGTTGGCGCTGGAAGAGCGCATAGGAAATGTAAATACCGGATTAAGTGAAGAAACCATTTCAAGCTGTCTGAAGCAGAGCAAGTATGCATTGGTTAAGACAGAACAGGAGGATGCAGAACCTTGCTGCATATGCCAGGTATTGGTGCTGCTGCTCGTAGGATAATTTTGCATCCCTACTTTATGTTATATGATATTTTTCTTGTAATCTATGTAACAAATTTGTAATTGCTTTCCAGGAGGAGTACAATGATGAAGATGTAGTTGGAAAGCTGGAGTGTGGACATGATTTTCACGTCGACTGTATTAAACAATGGCTAACACAAAAGAATTTGTGCCCCATATGTAAAACGACGGCCATGGGTACTAGAGAAAAGCCATGATATTGCTTGCTTCCTGATCACCTGATGCTGATAAAAGTGAGTGGTCTAAGAATTGTATCATTTTGCTTAGTATGGTTCGTTGAATCCGCTAGGCGAATAATATGTTTCCCAGTGGGATTCACATGTATTTCTTTTTTTCCTTGTCTCAATTTTATTATGGTGGATTCATTTGATTTTAAGTAAGAAGATAAAGTAGAAACTAGTTGATTTTCTTTCCCTTTATTAAGAAGGAATTAAAATTTATTGGAAGGTTTTACCTTTTTTGAAGCTGTTAGTTTTAGTTTTTTTAATATTGTTTTTTATTATAATGTCCTATTTAATAATTTATGTCGATTGAATTGCCCAATAATGTGTTAGAGTCAAAAATTATACTATTATAAAGTTTCTTGTATTTGGCCCGGTGAAGTTAAAATTATTTAATTTAATTTTTGTTACTACAATTATTATATGTTATTAATTATAAAATTTATTTTATTCTAAATTTTTATATGTTATCAATTTTGAAGTTTTGTGACTTCAAAAGTTAAATTATATATCTATTTGTAATGGAGGGAGTATATTTATTTCTTGAAAAAGGGTAACATCCATTGGTGGTGGAAGGGAAGACGGGCTATTATTATGTTTTTGCTGAAGGTGCACCCATTAAAGACATAATTGTTTTGTTCACCTCACCCATGTGAGAAGGATTGAAATTGGAATAATAATGAAGAATTTAAGGAAGATTGATCCATAAGAAAATATGTTAACAGGAAAGAGAAAATGTGTCTTGATGTCTAGTGAGATGGATATTATCTCATTAATTAATAAAATTAAAATAATGATAGTTGGCAATCGTTTAACCATTGATTTTTAATGAAAGGATGAGATCGATTTAAGGAATTCCAAATTTTCAAGTACTCACTCTTCTAGACTAGAGCTAGAGGAGTCAGATCTTAGTTTTATAATGGCCGAGACATGAGGGATCATATTGTTAGTACTCCCCTCATTTTGTTAAAAAAGAATTAGATATATATATATATATATATATATATATATATATATATATATATATATTTATAATTAGCTTTTAAAAGTTATTAAACATATTATAAAAGGTAAAAATGGAAGAGATACATCCGCAGTAACTTTTAAAGTTACATTCTGCTCACGATCGTAGAGTGACTCTACGATTTGTGAATTCACTCTACGATCGTGGACTACTCTATGATCGTAGAGTGAATTCACTCTACTATATGGGGACTACTCTACGATAGTAGAGTGAAATCACTCTACGATTGTAGACCGTGTAACTTTTAAGTGTAACTTTAAAAGTTACACGGCTGTGTACCTCCATATTCCCCATTATAAAATATCCAAAAATACCATAAAAAATTATTAAATATATTATTTTATTGTATTTAATTGCAAATTAAACAAATCACAACATTTTACTACAAAATTTTATTGAAAGAGTATTTTTAATTTTAAGAGTTGAAACAGACGGAGAATGAGTATATTAATTACGTTACAACAAGATATATATGACATGCATGATGTGAATAAAACGGCCGATAGAGATGATGCATGATTTTTGTATTATTCTGTTTGCATTACACTGTTTTACGTACGTTTATGTCTTTAGGGTGTTTGGGTTTTTCTAAGTTTAACCTTTAAGTTTCCACTTCTTTCTTAAATGCCACTTGATTTTATCAAATTTATAATTAAGGGTAGTGGTCAAGCACCTAATCTTGGAATTAATTATGTGTGTTAAGTGCATTGTAATTCTGTTGTGGCCTTATTTAAAATTTATAAATTTGTCACATTTATATATATTTTGTTTTGGATATTAATTAATGATTTTTTTTGGCAATAAAAATAAATAAATTAAAAATAACTTAAACCGATAGCATTAGGTAATCAGGTAAAAGTAGTCTATATTTGTCTAACAAATATAGATCTCTTTTGAGGTTATTCAAGTATAATTTTTATGAGCTTAAATGTTATGTGAGATTTGTGAAGTATTGCATGTTTGAAATCTACCATATATCTCACACACTGTTGATATATAAAGTTCTAGATCTGGCAATTAAGATATAACTTGAGAAATTACTCCACTCAACTCATTGCTAAAATTGTTAATTAATTTTAATTTGAATGCTTCAATACTTCAAATCGCACCCTAATTTTGTTTGCCAACTGCAACGTTCTCTTTACAGTCTCAAACAAACAAGCTCCCTGCGCTTGGTATCAACAATGTCAGTTGAATGATTAAATGGAAGAAGAGGGTTGGATGCTTCAATACACACTAGGGTTATAAATCATAAAAAACAAAATAAATAAATAAAGGGAAAAATGTCATTTGAGTGATTAAATGGAAGAGGGTTAATGAAGTACAAGAAGTATATATTGACGGTGCTATTCATTCCTATGTTTGTGACATGGGATTTGGCAGCTAATTTTGTTTTGACGCAAGGAATAATTATAACAACCATTTATCTATTGATTGTATTTTGTTGTCTTCCTTTCTTGCAGTCGAAACCTCTTTAAGCTTCTCCACTCTTATATAATAGCTACCTAGCTAGTAATTGCCACCTTTACTATATATACTCTACTCTTCCCCATTTCTCTTCCTCTGTCAATTTTATATATACATACCTAGTCCCCTGATCATGAAGGGTCTCATTTAAATTAGCAAACCCTATTGATAATGTTCGAGGAAAAAGGAATAAGTCACGAGAAGAACTTGTTAGGAAGTTGTAATTTATGGGCCTGTTCAAATTCGGAAAACTCCGGTAAGAAACCGCCGCTAATCCTAGACCAGTGATGGGTCAGAAACGAGGGAAAAAGGGCAGGGAACTAATGGAAAGGATGGTAGTAGTGCTAGTCACGGCGGCGATGGCCAAGGTGAACAATCAGACTCAGAGTTACATAAATGGACGGAGAGGGAAAGGAGGAAGAAGATGAGGAACATGTTTTCTACTCTTCATGCTTTGCTTCCGCACCTGCCTCCTAAGGTATCATACATATGTTTGTAATCATTTCTTTCTCTTTAATTCATGATTCATGTCCATGTAAGTCTATGAAATTTGAGCTATTGATCATCTGTTAGTTTTTGTTGGATATTAATGGTTAATTTATAGATTGAAGTTTGATCAGATTTCATTTTTAGAGACATGCATAATTCATGATTAATGTGGGTTAAGTTCTAGTACTATTGACACTTTAGGGTTATTGTTGTTGCCATGATTAGTCCGAATATGTTGATTTTTAGGTTTTGGCTTTAACCATTAATGACTTAAGCTTGCACCGAGCACTGATAACTACTAAACAATACCCTTGTTATATATATATATATATATTCGAACAAACACATCTTTCGTTGTTTATATGGATAATGGGCGGTCCAAATTTAAGAAAGAAGGTTTGTTCCCTACTAATATATAGTAGGGGAAGGACTAAATATCTTAAATTTGACCGACCGACCGACCGTCCGATCTCCTACAGAAGGTTATATATATCTAGATTTGTTTGCTCAAATAAATCTATGACAAACATTTGCTATGAATCACTCTCAAGTATAACTGAATTATGTATATCACATGATCTCTTCTTCTTCTTTGCATGTATATTAGTTTAATACTCCTAATCTACTAACAATTTACAGGAAAAAGAACGTTCAAACTGCATGCATGCATTTTTTGTTAGCTTCGTTAAATGGTTTAATTAGCTTTCATCTTTGGAATAATTTTCTTTTCTACCAAATGTTATCTAAGTTTCTTGTATTAGTAATGAACATCCTAACAAATCTATTGATTTAATTAAGATCTAGAAGTACAGTTATTAAACTTGGAAGTCTCACCAATTATATTTGCTGCTGATTGAACAGGCTGATGGCCATTCTGCTCAATTTCCCCAAGCTTCAATCGAAGAAACATTCAAGCTAACGGTTGGAGAGATTGTTTCTTGGGTCTTCTCATATTTGATGGAACTATACACTTATAATTAGTCTTGGCAATATAGTTGGTTAATTGTCGGGTCAACCCATATTAACTGGAACTAAATGGGTTGGTTAATTATTTTTATTTATTTGGGTTGGGTAAATTTTGGAACCATATTTTTAAAAAGAAATATAGGTCCAATTCGGTTAACCATTTTTCGACCCATATTTTATTCCAATTCCAAATCCAAATCAAAAGTTCTTTCCACCCATATTTACATATTCAAGAAGCTCAACCACCCACCCATCCACCCCACCCCACCCCACCCCACCCCCTACCCCCACCCTCACCTTCACTCCACCAAAAAAAAAATTATTATGTGATTATGTATACACCCCTTACCCCCACCCCACAAAAAAATAATATTATGTGATTATGTATAAACCCCTTATCCTCACCCCACCCCAAATTTCCAAAATATATAATATTATGTGATTATGTATACACCCTTACTCCCCCACCCCCCCATATATTAATACATTTCACAATTATAAATTTATGACAATATTGTACTCCCTCCGTCCCTTAATATTAGATTTTTTAGAGTTGTGTACAAGTATTAAGGAAATGATTATATAATATTAAATATAATATCAAATGTCTATATTGTTCTTGTATTGAATTTTTTTTTTGTTATTAATTGTGCAAAAAATAGTGAGAGAACCAAAGTTATACACTATAAGAAAACCAGCCATTCGCCGACGAGCGATCGCTGTCGCTATGATGACCATAAAGCTGCGTCGGCGATGAAGGAGGTCATTAGCGACGGGCATCTTCACCACCTTTTCCGTCACCCCCTGTCCCGTCAATAAATTGTAGTCGGCACCATTGCCATTACCGACGGGAGTCATTGACGACGGCATAATGTCATTGACGACGGCTATAACGACGGCAAGGCCGTCGGCAAAGACCTACAACTTTTTTGAGGGAAAAATTCATTACCGACGGCATAGCCGTCGGCACTGACATAGGAGCCGTCGCCAAAGACCCTTACCTCATGTATGTCGCTATAAGTCATTGGCGACGGCCTAGCCGTCGCCATTACCCCCGTCGGTAATGACTGCATAAAATTTTGAATTTTTTTTTATTTCAAAATTTCCCTGTTCATTTACAAATATACACCGTTATAAACTAATAACAACCATCAAATCACAACTATACCTATTATAAACTAGTAACCCAAATCAAATATATAGATAAAAATATAATGATAAATTAGACAACTCAAAAACCTGTACAAATACGTATACTGAAACTTCAGAATATAACATAAACTAAACTAACTACAACCCGTCGCCTGTCTCCATGCCATCGAGTCGTGCCATTCATCACCTCAGACTTTGGAGGAGGCCGCTGTTATCAACTCGACAGTCCACCGCCTGTCTTTGGAGGAGGTCGTCATCATCGGGCTTCGGCCATTCATCACCAAAGGTTTCTACCTCCACGAGTCTCGTCAACAAGACCCTACAAAATTAAAATATTAATAAATGACATTTTAGAGTTAAGCACACTTATTAAGAAATAACACAAAATGTCTTTTGTGTCCCTAATTAATTATTTCTCTCTCCACAATTATCTCTTCTCATTCTCCACAATTGTCCCTAATTAATTATTTTTCTCTCCACAATTGTATTTACTAAACATATTAAATAGAGGGGTAAATTAGAAAAAAAATAGTGCAATATTGCATAGAGATTCCAAAACGACACTTATATAAAATAAAATTAAACTCCCTAAAACGTCATTTAATCTAAATAGGAGGGAGTATTTAATACTCCATCTGTTCCTAAAATATTATCATTTTAGAAGAAAAAATTTGTTCCAAAATGTTTGTCGTTTACAACTTTTGAGGAAAATAAATTATTTACTTTCTTATATTACCCTGACCTTCTCTCATTGTCTCAAAAAATTCTCTCCCTTGTATTAATAGTTTTCAACTTCCCATAAATAGGTTGTGATGAAATTTCAAACAAATTTTACTGGTAAATAATATTTTCTTAATCCATGTTTCAAAACTTTAAACGATAATCTTTTAGGAACGGAGGTAATACTTGGGATAATATTGAGAATTAAACAATTAATACTTATTTGAAATTCTAAAACATCATATATTAAAGAATAATTTTTTTTCTCTAAAACGTCTTATATTAAGGGACGAATGGAGTATTAAGCAAGTTTATGAGCATCTGTCCTAGTCAACCACTCATTAAGGCACTAATAAAGTAAAAATAAAAGTCAAACAACCTTGACTAAAAGATAGCATCTTCCTAGCATACGTGTATTAGTTGTGTATATATATAGTCCATTAAGTGGAGCACTATAGTAGCAAATACTAGTACAATTATTACAACAGTCCATTCCCTTCAACACAAACATATTAATTTGGAAAGAATCAAATAACACCAACTATCAAAAACAAAAAAACAATCATATATCTCTATCTACCAACAATCCATTAAAGTAGTACTAGTATAATTCTATAACTCAATAAGGAGATAATTTGGTCTATAGCTTAGATATAGATATATCCATTAATAGAAACATGATTATTCATTTTTTTTCATCTGCAAAGTTATTACGTACTCAGTTTTATAATATATTTAGATAATTTTATTTTTTTTAAATTATTTATAATCTTATATAATTTAAAAAAATTAGTTATAATTTTTTTAAAATTATCCCCCCATAAAAATATAATTTATAAATATTATTTTAATAATTCAAACTCAATAAATCAAAACTAATCCGATATTTAGCATCGTTTCAAAGTCCAAAGACATCAAACCCTTATAAACTGGAAACATTAATAATCAAACACACCCTTAGATGTTATATATAGTGACAAACAATTAGATATATATGGTGGGGTTTATTACTATTTCACAAGTAACATCATTACAGCTCTGCTTCCTTCTCTCTCCCAAGCTCCATTGTCTTCAAGTCCCCACAAATTTCCTCTTTTTATCGTTTGCACTAACCATATCCTACTATCTTTCTCGCTCATGTACTTTGATTCAACTTCTCTTTCTTCTTCTTACTCTCATTAAGCTGATTAGCTGCTGCTGCAGCAGAGTAGAAGGAGGGAGAGAGAGAGAGAGAGTGAGAGAGAATGTCTTTTGAAAAGCATGGGTTTTTGAACAGTGAGCTCTCAAAGAAAACCTCAATCTTTGGTCTACCCTTGTGGGTTGTTCTGGGTGTTTGTGTTGGAGCTTCAATTGTTCTGGTTTTGTTCCTAATTTCTTTGTGGGTCACCTCAAAAAGGAATAGCAACAGCAACAAAAGCAACAATTCTGCCAAACCCATAATCCCAAATGTATCCAAAGAAATTCAAGAGATTAGAATTGACCCTTCTCGGACCCAAACTCAACCCACTCACCAACACCAAGAAAACCCAAAGAATTCCGACCCATTACCAGAATCCGACCCATTAGTCAGAGCAGAAAGGCAAGGTTTGTTAGTTGAGAATGAGAACCCCAATGGGCACCAGAGGATTCACATTGAGATTGGGAAGGGTCATCGGATTTTGTACCCGGAACGCAGCGGCGGCAGCTCTAGTGGAGAGGCTCGGTCAGGTGACCAGATGGCTATGGTAGTGCCTGAAGTCTCACATTTGGGATGGGGTCATTGGTACACTTTGAGGGAGCTTGAGGTTGGCACTAATTGGTTTGCTGATGAGAATGTGATTGGCGAAGGTGGGTATGGGATTGTTTATAGTGGTGTCTTGGTGGATAACACAACAGTTGCTGTTAAGAATTTGCTCAATAACAGGTGAAATGCTTAATTTTCTAGTTTAGAGACATAATTTATGTACATAGACATTTATGTAAAGTAATCATAGATGCATGTAAATGTTTTTATGTTAAATATTATCTGAGGTTAAATTTATATGGTAATTTGGAGAAACTGTGATCAAGTATTTGTAAACTTAGGATATTTGTCTATGGTGGTGAGTGTTGAAATAGAAATACCCAAGTAATCTTGCAAGGCTACTACACTCATTGTTAACTGATTCGGAGTTGGATGTTTCTACATAGTATTGAGGAGGCAATTCAATCATGTGCAAAGCCCAATGGCCACATCCTCCATGCCACCCAATATAAAGCACATATAAATTCTGGGAGTTTACTCCACTCATTGCTAATTGGATTTGAGTTGGATGTTTCAACAGTGAGCTTAACGAATTTGTCAATTGGGATGCTGTGTGGATTATTTATTTTTATGCAGCAGGAAATTTGATATGGCAGAGCAATGACCTAAAAAAAATGTTTCTCTCTATTTGTTGCTGTATTTATGTCAGGGGGCAAGCTGAGAAAGAGTTTAAGGTTGAAGTTGAAGCAATTGGACGTGTTCGGCATAAGAATTTGGTTAGATTGCTCGGATATTGTGCTGAAGGAGCTCACAGGTACTTTGATTTATCAGTTAGATAGTTACTATCTCTATAATTTTATATACACTCTGTGATTGTTTTGTCATTTGGAATGAATATGATGTGTGGCTGCTTCATTTTTTATATTCTAAGTTTGGTTTTTGGTTTTGCATACTTGCACTTATATACTTTGTTGCGTTATTTAGGATCCTTGTTTATGAATATGTAGACAATGGAAACTTAGAACAGTGGCTTCATGGAGATGTTGGACCTTACAGCCCTCTGACTTGGGGTACTCGAATGAACGTCGTACTCGGAACAGCAAAAGGGTATACCTCAAATCAATTTTTTTTCCTTTTCCTGCCAATTGCGCTCTTGTGCCTCACGCTTTCTGTTGACTGGAATAACTGATACTCATTGGAGCTTTCAGATTGACTTATCTGCATGAGGGGCTTGAGCCCAAAGTTGTTCACCGTGATATAAAGTCTAGCAACATTTTGCTTGATAAGCAATGGAATCCAAAAGTATCTGACTTTGGCCTGGCCAAGCTCTTGGGCTCAGAGAGTAGTTATGTGACTACTCGGGTCATGGGAACATTTGGGTTAGTTAAACTTCTTGTAGTAAGTATTGTTATAGTGGCTGTCAGTCATAAGCTAACCAAGAATATACTGAATAACAATGTTTTGCTTCTGTTTTTGTAGATACGTTGCTCCAGAATACGCTAGTACCGGAATGTTGAATGAGAGAAGTGATGTGTATAGTTTTGGGATTCTTCTGATGGAGATCATTACTGGGAGAAACCCTGTAGATTATAGCCGTCCTCAAGGAGAGGTTTGTGTTCAGTTACCAAGATCAATGCTCTCCTAGTTAGCTTGTTAACATTAGTTTTTCCATTTTTTCCCTTTTTCTTCTTTTAACTTCAGTTATCTCTTCAATTATTAAGCTACAAGTCAATCTCTCAGGTGAACCTAGTTGATTGGCTCAAAACAATGGTTACAAACCGGAATGCAGAGGGAGTTCTGGATCCGAAAATACCTGAGAAGCCTTCTTCAAGAGCACTGAAGCGTGCCCTTTTAGTAGCTTTGCGTTGCGTAGACCCAAATGCTCAGAAGAGGCCAAAGATGGGTTATGTGATCCATATGCTTGAAGCTGATGATTTCACCTTTCGAGAAGTAAGTTCATGTGTTTGAACAAAAATGTTTATTCTTGATTGTATTTCAAACAGAGACGAAGCTACATTGAGGTTTGTGGGGTCAATTGACCCCATTGAAAAAAAATACTTTATAATATATGATAAAATTTTTTTGAAAAATAAGTGTACTATATAAATTGACCCCACTGAAATTTTATAAATTTTCTAATATACGGAGCCAAGTAGAAATTTTTATAAATTTCTCAATCTCGTATCACTCTTCCTCATTTGTATATGCATCTTCCTCTAATCTTCTTAAAATAATTTGTAATCTAATTTATATAATTTTTGAAACAATTAAGAAATTAAGTATTTAAGAACAAATTTGTGATTTAAAAAGCATATTAGGTGTGTGTGGATATATATATATATATATATATATATATATATATATATATATATATACATCACTATTTATTATATTAACACTGTAACCAAATACATGTTTTATATATGCAATTGGAAGGTGCAAAATTATTTAAAAATTTTGGCTTGGGCCGCTGCCTCCAGACCCCACCAAATTATTTATAGCCTCGCAATATTTTGTCCCCACTATATAAAAATCCTTCCTTGGTCACTGATCTCAAGCATCACGCTGAAAATAGAGCCAAACTTGCTTGTATAACTTTTTATCAGTCCTTCCCAATGGACTGATTGCTGTTGGAAAGTGAGTTCTCATCGAAGGCATGTATTACAATATGAAATTTCAGTATTCTTTGTTTTTGACCATTTGTTTGCTCATGGCAGCTACAATACTTGCCAAACTATATTTCTCAACCTTTTCTTTAACGCCTGGATTTTGTTTTCAAAGATATCAGATTGTTGTGTAGATTGCATAAAACATTTTTACCTTGTACCATTGCCTAGCTATCCAGAATTTACCAACCTAGGTCCCTCCGTATGTGAATTTGGTTTCAGGACCGCAGAGCTGGACGTTCACATCGTGATGGTATCAAGGAGAGGTTGATCGAGAACCGTTTGATTGAATCAGGTGACAGTAGTGGGTATGAAAGTAGTGTGCAAACCAACAGGTCATTGCAAAGCAAACAAGAAATTAATGAAGAGCACTAGGCACAATAATTATGTGCAAGTTTACATGGACAATTCTTGTTCCCCTCCCTCTTTTGGAGCAAGGCCTATGTAAATAATATTACTACTTCCATGCATGTGCAAGTTGCATCACTACTCATTGCAGGTCCTGTAGAATTTTGTGCTATGCTTAATTGGTATACCATTAACTATGATTCAATTGGGTGTTCAAGTTTCTCTTGTTCCTTACTGATTTTTCTTATAACCATTAAGCATTGACTTGATGCTACTGTAATGAATAGACATACAGTGCAATGGTTGTTCTTTTACACTATTAAGTGAGCTTTTCATTCCCTACTTGTTGGTTAGAAGAAGTTCATCCTTGTATTCTTCCTCTCCATGTAAAGGATATTCAGGCTTAATAAAATTTCAGTTGTCTTGGCTGTTTTTCTCAAAAAAGAAGAAAAAAAGTGAGATTTTGGTGCAGCTGTATATTATCACAATCAAATTCGTTTAAGGATATTCTTGGAAGTTTAGAAAATTTATCATATGGCTGCACCATCTATAATCTGCCTAAATGTGCATGTATGTATGTATATGTGTATACATAGTTGTTTTTCCTTTATCTAGGTGATTTTGTCAGCTAACAAAAAACTAGGTTTTGATAACAAAAATTAATTAATAAGAATTTCCAGTCAAATGCTTGAATATAAGAGTGTCAAAAGTGCATTATAATTACATTATGCACATAAAGCGCGTTTTGTCTGGGTATTGAAATATTTTGACATAAATTTACCTTGATTATTGTCTATGTTTAAGACAGAAACTTGTTGGAGTGATTAAATAGTTTTGTGAGGGCCGCGATGACTTATTTCAGACCAACTTATAAGTTGTAACTCAAACTAGATTATAAGTCATTTTAAGTTGGATAGAGTAGTAAATGATAACAGAAAAAATAAATGGATATTATTTGTATTTGATTAGAGATATTCACAAATAAATAGATACGAAAACAGATATATGTATGTTCGTATCCGTTTAACATTCGTTCGCCAACATATTTAGCAAATAACGAATATCAGATATTCGGTATCATAATCCCAAGTAAAGAACGGGCCTTGTTATAAAATTATAATATTTTTTAGGAACAATTACATTTACTGGTACATTTTTAAAAATAATTACAATAATAGTTGTAAGACCCCAACTTTTATGAATAAAGATGAATTTTCTATAAATATCATTTTTGAATATTATGGAATGAATTTGATATAATGTTATAGTTGTGACACCCCCAAAATAGGTCTACATCCCCCATTCTGAGTTGTCAATACACTGATGCAAAACAACTACAACTTTATTATTACAATAGTAAACTGCTGAGTTTAAATACGATATTGCCATCTGTACAATATCCACATACAAATAAATCCTCATCATAATTATTGGTACATTATTTTACAACAATGGTGAGGACTACTAAACAACTCTCCCTAGAACTTTCATTCCATACCCCGACTGCACTTTCGCTTATATTCTCGCCTCCCGAGAAGAAAAATGGAACAAAAAGGAAAAGGGTGAGCTCGATTAGCCCAAGTAAAGAATATTATGACTAAGATAATATACAACAAAATTATCGTTAGTCTTCAACAGGAAAAATATAATAGAATACAATAGAAAACAAGTTTTAAATCAAGATTCAGCAGTGGAAATAATAATTCATTAGAAGAGTTAAGTAGAGAATGCAAACTACTATCTTCTATGTATGAATTTTAAAGTTCATCGTCTATTTTTATCCTTGTAACATCAATCAATATATATCTGAGATCAAATATTCATCCTTGCACTACAGGCCAAGGACATTCACCAGTTGGTCATGTTCATCTAAACACCTGTTCATCTTTGCACTACGGGCCAAAGATATTCATCAGAAATCATTCATCTTTGCACTACGGGCCAAAGATATTCATCAGAAATCATTCATCTTTGCACTACGGGCCAAAGATATTCATCATAAATCATTCATCTTTGCACTACAGGCCAAAGATATTCAATAATATCATCATTTAAGACTGAGGATGATGAAAAATATTTTTTTTAAAGAAACGAATCCAGTGAAACAAAATGACAAGGATTAAGGATTAAGGATTCGTACTTTGTTTTATCCACGTCCAAAAATACCTCAAAAATAATCATAGTGGTGTAAAATTCAAGAATGATCAAAACATGGATACAATCAAAGCTAGTATCCACAATAGATATTTTGGATGAAAAGAAAAAAATTTCATTTTTCGATGAATAGTCATGATTTCGTGAATAGTGCAAGTATCACGTGAATAGTAACTCCGACACCAAACGTTCCAAATTTGATAAAAAACTTCAGATCAATATTTCAGCATAATGATATTGAAGAAATAATATCATTACGAAAAAAATAATATCCCTTACCTCGAAAGATCAGTACTTCTAACTGGAATACTGGATATAGACTATATCTTGAACTTTCACCGTATAGCAATACTCAAAGTATACTCAAAATACTCACAAGAATACGCTCGATAATATAGAGAGAAAACTTGATTTACGTGTGATTTTCAATTCTAACCTAAGCACCTATTTATAGGAAATTGCTTAGAACACCAAAGCAGAAAATTTAATAAAATATTAATATTTATAAAAATATTATACGTATTCTTTGAAATCTGAATCTCAGCAATTCACACATGCCAACCTTCTAGAAGAAAATAAAAAAAACGTTTTTCTAATTTAAAATAATTTAAACTTCCAAAATTAATTATTTTGAGCTTGAACTTCAATAATTCACAATAAATAGCCCTTTTATCAGAAAATTCGAATCTCATGAGTTTTTATAGGAAATCCAATTCTCTACAACTTTGCAGAAGAAAGTTTTCTAAATTCCCAGAAATTGACCAAAATCCATAAGCGGGTGATTTTAGAGGCTATAATCAAATTTCAGTCAATAAATGGGGTCCACCGACATGTTTAACATGTTTTAAACATTTATTGCAACAAAAATACTCTTCCTCCTCGTATACTCATATATCCCACATTCGTTGTAAAAATATCACCATTATTATATTATTAAAATATAATAATATATATTTAAATGAATTATTTTATCGAAAAAAGATAAAATTTCAATTTTCAACAATTGTCACATTAAAAATTTTCTCCATCTATATCCACATAAAATCAATATTTTCCTCATCATATGAATCAATAATTAATTATTTACAAATAATATTACAGAATCACAATATTGACAACCAGGCAGTTCCCAGGAAAGAGGGGGCTTTCCAATAAGAATTTCTCCTTCTTGGCGCCGCAATTAGGTGACCAAACCTCTCATTAGACGAAACTTTCTAGACATTGCCAATAATGTTATCTAATAATATTATTCAAATAATATGAATTATTGTTTAACAATGAAAAAATCTTTGTGTAATGACAATTATTAAAACAACAACAATATAAAATATCAACGCAGAGCAATTATTGAATCAATAAAATAAAACACCTTTGAGCGAGAAATTCTTTGTAACCATTATTGAGTAGTGCCTTCTTACGTAAGAGTCAATAATTGGTGCAATACTGCAGTGTCTTCTGGATTCGGCAACGCCAGACATTCTTGTGTTTTAACCATCGGGTATTCCAGCGATGTAATAATCATTGTAATAACTTCTGCCGTTATTTTTAAACAACTTATATTTGTCATTTTCTTCCTCCAATCGCTTTTTTGTTATGGGGCCCACACATGGTACATGGTACGTCGTCGTATACGAATATTCTTCGACAAGCCAGTCTGAATATTCCACGACCAAGCGAATATTCTGAAGACAATGATGAATATTTTATAACCACTTGCATATTTTGAAATATTTGCGTATTTTACCCGTAACTATCCACATTAATCACATCAACCCTTACTATTTCAAAATAATAATTAGAGGAAATTAAATTTCATTTATTAATTATTTGGGATCTTCTGATAGTTGTGGGTAATATTTATAAATTTTGCAAAATACGCAAGTTGTTATATAATATTCGATTGGTTCGGGAATATTCGTTTTAACAGGAATATTCGTATGGCGGTACAATCATTGGTGGACCCTACAATGGAATTATTATCGGATTGAGAAAACGACAAAATATTTAATGAAAATAACGGCGGAAGTTTTACTGTTAAGCTGTTGAAACACCCGTGTTAAAAAGTAAGAATGTCTGGCGTGGTCACTCAATTTTGTTCAATTATTGCTACGATGGTTGTTGCATAGTATCTCACGTTATTTGATTCAATTATTGTTCGATATTTTATATATTATTAAATCAATAATTGAGACGACGAAGTTATTAATATTATTATTTGCAATATTAACGATGTCAGAAGTTACATCGAGGAGAGGTTTGGTCATCGAATTGCGCGCCAATAGGGAGAAATCTTTATTGGAAAGCCCGCTCTTTCCTGGAAACGACCTGGTCGATTAATATTGTGAATTATAATAATGGTGATAAATTTTATTTTATTATTATTATAAATATAATAAAACAAAAAACTTTTTATATAAAACAGAATACTTTTTATAAAGTTTTATTTTATTTGATTATAAATATAATATATTATATTTTATTATGCATAGTGTTTGCATAGTGCATGCATAGTGTTTGCATAGTAAAATCTTTTTATATAAAACAGAATACTTTTATAAAGTTATTTGTTTTATTACATTTTAAATAAAATATATTATATTTTATTATGCGTAGTGTTTGCATAGTGCCTGCATAGTGTTTGTATAGTAATTTTTTTTTATATAAAATAGAATATTTTTTATAAAGTTTTGTTTTATTTTATTATAAATAGAATATATTATATTTTATTGCATAGTGCGGAAGATAGTATTCTTTCCATTCTTACATAAATAGGATGCTTAGTTAGAATTGAAAATCACACGTAAATTCAGAGAATTCTTCTTGTATAATCTTGAACGTATTTCTTTAGAGTTTTAAGAAGCTTTGAGCGTAGAAAACAGTATAAGTTTTCTTCAAGAATATCCTCGCTCTACCAGTCAGAATACTCTTCCTTTTAAGGTAAGGGGTATTATTCTTTCGTATTCATGAAGAGAGTTATTTTCTTTCAATACTCGTAAGGGTTGTTAATCCATTCTTTATTATTATGTTGGAATAACCTGTCTATGCGAAGTATCGCATACATGGTGAAATTCTTCTGTTATTCCATTCTTTATTATTCTGTTAGAATAACTTTTATGCATCTAAATATGTCTATCGCATGCCCGGTGAATTCATTGTTATTCCATTCTTTATTATTATTATGTTGGAACATCACATGCGTGAGGATTACGCATGACCGGTTCTATTCTTTATTATTACATTGGAACATCACATGCATGCGGATTCTGCGCGGACACTGGTTCCATTCTTTATTATTCGTTGGAATATCACATGCATGCAGGGTTACGCATGACCGATTCCATTCTTTATTATTACATTTGGAATAACTTTTGTGCATGCATGCGGATTACGCATGCACGTGAATTCTTACATTATTCCATTTATTATTATTCATTGGAATAATGCATTTACGTGGATTACCGCATGGCGGCAAAAAATCCATTTGCGGTTTCATATATTCTATTATACTCGATTGATTAAAGTTTTGGCTTCTATACTCCATGAAATTAGTGGAATATCCTTGATATTTGCGTTTCATCCAATATCTTTTCATAGAAATATTCTTACGAGCATTCTTGAATTTTACTCCTGGCGATATCATGTTGACAATTTGGGCGTTATTGAGTTCGGGATAAATTAACTTATAAATCTTTAAAATTTATTCTTGAACTTGTTTTATTGAATTGTCATCATCCTCATGCTTATATTATGTTGAAAATCATTTGTGGCACATGTGCATAGATGGACTTGGTATGATTATGACCGAGGATTATTCGGTATAATCATGACCTTAATGTTATAAATGATGTAAAAAAGTCCTCATTGACCAGTAGTGCATTGATGGGCGAGTTTTGGAATGATTATGGCTATGGATTCTCTTGACCAAGGTGCAAAGATGAATTATTTTATAGCATGATCGATACCATTGATGAAAACACGATTATCTTTGACCCGTGAGTGCATGGATAATTCGTGATCGTGACACTAAAGAATATCCTTGGCCTGTAGTTCAGGGATGATTTAATGACGTGGATTATTTATTAAGCTTAGTCTCGTGATAAAAGTGATGAAAACCTTTTAAATCATAGAAGATAGTAGATTTTATTCTCTACTTGACTCTTAAATGGATTGCTTGTTCATTGCAGATTAAACTTGATGTTTGTTATATTTTATCGGTTTAACAACTTTTGAGCGCTAATGATAATTTATTTTGCATTATTTTAGTCATAATATTTCTTCTTTGGGCTAGTTGAGCTCACCCTTTTGCTTTCATTGTTCTCTTCAGGAAATGAGAACGTAGCAAGGACTAGTCGGGGAATGGAGTGACAGTCCAGATGATAGCGTTAGTAGTCCTCACTATTCTATGAAATAGTGTGATAATAAATGTATTGAGGACTTATTTTGAGTTTGAATCTGCCTGCAGAAGACAATATTTGTATTAAAACTCACAACTCATCTTTGTATATTTAAGGTTTTATTTGTATTACATACCATGTATTTGGCGACTCAGAATAGGTGATGTATACCTATTTTGGGGGCGTCACAGTTGATATCAAAGCTTAGGGATATGATCCCTGGCTGAGATGTGAGACAAGAATTAGGAGGGGAGAGACGAGGAATTCCTTCGCTAGTATGACCTACCTAACTTTATTTGGTATTTAATTGGTGGAATTCGAGTATAGGATAATATGTTGCATGTCAATTAACCCTTGATGACACAACATGACCAAGTACTATTCCTTGTTCTACCATGAAATGACATTTTTCCCAATTTAGAACAAGATTAGTTTCCATGCATCTATCTAGAACACGATTTAAATTATCTAAGCATGCATCCAAAGAATCACCATGAATTGTGAAATCATCCATAAAAACCTCGATGCATTCTTCTGAAAGGTCCGAAAAAATGTTTACCATGCATCGCTGAAAAGTACCTGGGGCATTACACAGTCCAAAAGACATTCGTCGATAGGCAAAAGTACCAAAAGGACATGTGAATGTGGTCTTCTCTTGGTCCTCGGGTGCAATCACAATCTGGTTATATCCTGAAAAACCATCTAGAAAACAATAATAAGTGTGCCCAGCTAATCTCTCCAACATTTGATCAATAAAAGGAAGAGGAAAATGATCTTTTCTTGTTCTGACATTCAATTTTCTATAATCTATACACACTCTCCACCCAGTTTGCATTCGTGTGGGCACCAACTCATTATCATCGTTCTTGACAACGGTGATTCCGGATTTCTTTGGGACTACCTGCAGTGGACTCACCCATTGGCTATCTGAAATGGGATAGATGATACCGGCATCAAGTAATTTGAGCACTTCTTTTTTCACCACCTCCATCATAGGTGGATTCAATCGATCTCCTTTGCGCATCTCTTGTAGGCTTAGCTCCATCCTCTAACAATATCCGATGCATGCACATGGCAGGACTAATACCATTGATATCCGCTATTGTCCAACCAAAAACTGTAATATGGTCCCTTAGGACTCTCAACAATTTTTCTTCATTACTAGCAATAATTACTGGCAAAGTGTCATTAGTCCCCAAATATGCATATTTCAAATGAGCAGGTAATTGTTTCAATTCTAGAGTTGGGGCTTGTACAACAGAAGGTAATAACTTTTGATGAGAAACAGGAAATTGAATAGAATATACTGTTGAATTATTAGAGAATTTTGGCAATGAATGTAATGCAGCTACATTCTCCTTCAATTCCTGGGTTTGCTCAATCTCATCTTCTCTGTCCATGTCCAAACTGTTGGTGATTGCAATCTCCAAACTGTCCCTATGTAGTTGTTCAAAAACTCTATGCACCAAGGAGTCTCTCACATCGATAGCAAAAACCTGTCCTATATCACTAGGGTACCTCATGGAATCATATATGTTAAACTGAATCTTCTCGCCATCAAACTCCATAGTCAAGGTCCCATTATGCACATCGATCATGGTTCTTGTTGTTTTCAGGAAGGGTCTTCCTAACAAGATGTGGGAAGGGTTTGGTGATGTATCATCTTCCATATCCACAATGTAAAAATCTGCAGGAAAGATTAGTTCGTTCACCTGCACTAAGACATCTTCAATTACCCCTCGGGGGTAAGTGTAGTACGATCTGCCAATTGTATAATCACACCAGTATTTTTCAAAGGACCTAGATTTAAGGAAGCATAAACAGATAAAGGCATAACATTAATTGAAGCTCCTATTTTGCATGGGATTGTGAACATTCCTGGATCTTTACATTTAGGAGGCATTTTTCTTTGAAGAACAGCAGATACATTTTCTCCAACTGTGATTCTTTCATCATTTTGCAATTTTCTTTTATTAGTGCATAATTCTTTTAAAATTTAGCATCTGTAGTGGCACTTGTTTAATTGCATCAAGGAGAGGATGTTCACTTCTACTTTTCTAAAAGTTTCCAAAATTTCTTTTTCTTTTTCATCGTTCTTTGAAGTTTTAGAATTTTTGGAAGGAAAGGGAAGAGGAATGTTTTTAAGCTGATTAGGAGGTTTAGGTTGTACCTTGGATTTTTCTGTTTCCTCCTTAGCTGCTTCCTTCTCGAACTCTATGGGGGTCGGTGGTGTATACAACTGTGTTCCATTTCGCAAAGTTATGGCACTTGCATTCACCCTTGGGTTGACTATTGTTTGAGATGGTAATTTTCCTGAGCCTCTGGATTCCAATATCCCCACAGTTGTAGCCAGTTGTCCTACTTGGTTCCTCAAATCTTGAACTAAATTTTTTGTCTCTTGCTAGAACTGTTGTGTCTGATTCATGAACTGTTGTGTTTGTCCCATGAATTATTGTGTCTGTCCCATGAATGATTTGAACATATCCTCCAATGATGTTCCTATAGGTGCAGGGAATGCTTGCTTCGGTTGATATTGAGATTGGGCTGGTTGGAAGCCCTACTGCCTAGGTGGAAATGCAGGTGGTGCCGCTTGCTTGCTCCCATAACTCAGATTTGGATGATCCCTCCATCCTGGGTTATACGTGTTTGAGTACGGATCATACTTTTTCTGAGGTTGTGACTGATAATTTCCCATTACATTAGCTTGTTGCACAGCCTCATCATCTTGTAATGTTGGGCATTCATCTGTATTGTGATTTGGTTATAGACATATTCCACAAACCTTTACAATTGGCAGTTGACCTGTAGCTAATTGTCTAACCATAGCAGTTAATTCAGAAATTTGTTGACCATAATCACAAGTGCTTACCTCGCTTACCCTTCTTCAAAAGCATGATTTGTTCTAGTGCCATATTGTTGCGAGTTCTTTGCCATGTTTGCAATTAAAGTCCTTACGACCTTTGGGGTTTTGTCAACTAGTGCTCCTCCGCTACCGTGCATCGATCATGCTTCATCCATCGGTACCAACCCTTTGTAGAAATCTTTGGATCGGTGTTGTTCATCTATTTGATGCGGTGGGGGCATTTGGAACAAAGCTTTTTGAATCTTTCCCAATACTCGTATAATGTCTCCCCAATTGAATTGTCTAATCCCACGAGATCTCATTCCTTATGTTGGCTACTCTTGAAATTTGGAAAGTATCTCTCAAGAAAAAGCGCTTCATGTCATTCCAAGAACCAGATTGAACACGAGGGTAGGTAGTACAACCAATCCTTTGCCAAATCTGCCAGGGAGAATGGGAATGCCCTCGGCTTGATTTGCTTTTCGGTAATTCCGTGTGGTTTCATGGTGGAGCACACCACATGAAATTCCTTTAGATGTTTGTAAGGGGTCCTCACCGTAAGACCACGAAAAAGTAGGCGATAAATGGATTAGTCCGGATTTAAGTTCAAATGCGGCATCTAAATTAGGATATTCAATGCACAAAGTTTGTTGATTTAAATTAGGAGTTACCCCAACTCCCCGAGATTTCTATTGTTATTTGGAATTTCCATCTCTTCTTCTTTATCAGATTCGGTGGATGATTTGTTGGATAATAATTCCAAAGCTAAGTTGAGGCCTGGTGATGATGCAGAAGCCTCGTCTGTATCTGTAGAAGACCGTTGGACTTTAAGTTTTTCCTTCTTTAGCCTCCTTGCAGTCTTCTCAATTTTTGGATCAAAATCTAATATAGTAGCCTGAGAAGATCGAGTCATAAAACAAAAACAAAATAAATAATAGAATAAAAACAAAACGCCAAATTACTCCCAACAATTGCGCCCAAAATTTGGGAGTCATCGTTGACACTCATAAATTAACCTCACTTTCACTTCACAATTTATAATAATTAAGACGATGTAAGTAAGGATCGATCCCACAGAGAGTAAAGTTGTTTTAGAATTATTCTACTATTTCAACAGAAAATAAATATGGGGGTTTTTGAAAATTATTTTTAAACTAAGAGAACAAGAATTAATGATGAAATTATCCAAATATGTAAAAAAAACTTCAGTTCTGCAGTTCAGTTTCACCAAGTACAGCAATCAATTAATCAAGTTATTATTATTTTCCCTTCAATGAAACTATTAGCCCTAGATAACAATAAGATTTGTTATCCGAAATTCTCCTTAGATTATCACTGTATGAAACAAGCTCTCTACCAGATTCTAACTAGCATACAACCTAGAATAAGCTCTCTAGATTTAATATGATAGAAGCATTAAGAAATAGAGAATTAGGCTAATCCAAGCAACAAACACATAAGCTCGATTTGTTTAACTTGTTTTCTGATAATCTTAGCAATAAACAAAAGCATGTCCACAATTATTATTACTAAGTTGCTACTTATGATGAAGATAGATATCAATTACACGTAATACCAATCTTAATCTAGCATATGATAACGATCAAACTAATTCAATTGGCCATAACAAATTAATTAGATCAATTAGCATGCAATCAATGAAAACAGATTATCAGAAGAAATCTCACATAAGAAGGAATAAATAACAATACTCAATTAATTAATTACTTGTAACAAGGATTCACCTCCCTTTAGAACTGAATAAAAAGAACTAGCCTGACATGTTCTTGAGTCTACACTCCAATAGATGATAGTTGATAATTGAATGAATAAAACCCTGACTAGCATCCTCTATTTATAGTGCTAGACAAAATCTTAAATCCTATAGAAATTAGAAATCCAAACCCTAAAAGGAATTACAAATTACCCTAATTTCCATAAAGAAATATAATTGAATTTAGAAATAAATCAAATCTTAAATCTAATACAATTGATGTGTGTTGCTTTCCTTGACGCCTTCGGACTGTATTCTTTCCGCGTGAAGCTGCGGTGAATCATTCGGTTACTAGAAATCTTTGTAAATTGAATATGCCATGTAACCATATTAGCTCCCAATTAGAATTTAAGAATTTGTGGTCCCATATAACATTACTTTACATGTCTTGTACTGAGTATGTTATTTGAAGTTAATTCCTTAGAAGCCCACATGCTTATTAAGTCCCACATGTATAATTCGTGGCCCACATGTATGAAATATAGCAATGCAATATAGCTGCATGTTTTCTTCTCTTTTTCTGAATATGTGGTGTATCACCCACGTTGGCCCACATGACTTTTAATGGCTCTTAATTAAAAGGCTTAATTGGGTCACCCCAATAATACTGGAATTGTTCTCTCTTCTTCCGATAATGATCAATTTTCCTCCGAATTATTTTCAAAATCACATAGCCAATCAATTGTACCTAAAATAAAAATATAAGAACAATGAGTATATTCAAGCACAAAATAAATATAAAAGATTAAGCATTAAGAGATAAAAATATAATATATTTCATACTCATCAAATTCCCCCACACTTATCTTTTTACACGTCCTCGTGTGAACCAAAAGTTTGTTTTCCAAAAAAATTCTATTCAACCATTATGTCAAAATATTTCAAGGTGCAAGTCATGACTATCAACACTAAATTTGCAGAAATCTAATCAACGCCTTATCAATCAACTCATAATTTCCAACCTTACCATTTCACCAATGAATTTTATTAAATCGAAATGTAGCCACATAAGTAACTTTCCCAAAATCACCATACTTACTCAACTTAGTTACCATGGAGCAAAAACCGTGCACACTGACTCACAACCGAGAACAAATTTTTCTTGCTTTTTTTTTTCATAGAACCTTCTTTTTAGCACAGATGAATGTATTTTTATGCTTTTTTTTTCGTATATTTTTTTTTCTTCTTGACATGTGCAATGTCTCCTTTTCTTAGGCTTTTCAGAGTTACCCATTAGCGAGCTTTCCACCAACGACTCCCAAACCAGATTATCTTAGGGCGCTAGGTGTAGAGACAACCCTAAGGGCTTACTTATTCAAGTAACAAAGGCCACAAAAGTCGACTAGTGAAGCTGCTTTTATCCATTGCACTTTTCAGCGTGAATACCGATGCTTCCCGAGGCTTAGATACCCAGTTATTTCGCACAATGGACATTGAAGCAGATTTTTAATTTTTTTTTCTTTTTTTTTTCATTCATCATTCTTTTCACATGGTTCTGCAGCAATATAAGCAAGTTAAACAGTTCTAAGTTATGAAATCAGTGCACATAGACAACTCCACAAATAATTTAGCCAAACAAACATGCTTCTCATATTCAAGTACTCATGTATCACAAATTCAATTGAAATCAATTACTATGGATCATGGCATAGTTGTCATCATTCATTAACAAATTAAGCATCAAACAGATTCTGAATTTTAGCATTAATTTTCAATCTTTGACTTTAACCCTCGAACACATAGGCAAATAGAACCATGGAACCCAAATTTTCAAAAAAATTTTCTCTTTAATTTTTTTCAATTTCCCGTCAAAATTGGATTATTATTCCTACATAAAATAAAACCTAAATCTCCCCCCCACACTTAAACCTTACATTGTCCCCAATGTAAGAAAATCATGCAACGAAGAAAATACTACTAGCGAACATGCAATAATAATAATAAAAAAACTAAAAAGTAAAGGGATAGAAAAATCAAATCTGAGATCTTGGGTTACCTCCCAAGCAGCTGCCCTTGTTTAACGTCTTTGGCTCGACGTCATGCCTCTCTTCTTAGCTTTCATAGATCGGATCGTCTAGCTCCACCATCTCAATATTTTCTACCTGATGCCCCTCATAGAAAGGCTTTAATCTATGTCCATTCACCTTAAGGATCTTGTTTGTACTAGGACTTTGAATATCAACTGCACCATGAGGAAACACATTAGTGATAACAAAAGGACCAACCCATCTAGATCTCAATTTACCTGGAAATAACTTAAGCCGAGAATGATATAACAAAACTTTTTGTCCCACAATAAAAGTTTTCCGCACAATCTTCTTATCATGAAAAGCTTTGGTCTTTTCCTTGTAAATCTTTGAACTTTCATAGGCTTTATTCCTCAATTCTTCCAACTCTTGTAACTGCAATTTTCTGTGTACTCCAGCTGCCTCCAAACTCATGTTGCACTGCTTGATTGCCCAAAAAGCCCTATGCTCCAATTCAACAGGTAAGTGGCATGGTTTTCCAAACACAATCCTGTATGGTGACATCCCAATAGGTGTTTTGTACGCCGTTCTATAGGCCCAAAGTGCATCATCTAATCTAATACTCCAATCCTTTCTGGTCGGGTTGACTACCTTCTCCAAAATGGATTTGATCTCTCGGTTAGACACCTCAGCTTGACCATTACTCTGCGGATGGTAGGATGTAGAAACCTTGTGCAGAACATTGTATTTCTTGAACAAAGCCGCTAATACTCTGTTGCAAAAGTGGGTTCCGCGATCACTAATGATGGCTTGTGGTGTTCCAAACCAGACAAATATGTTAGTCCTAACAAAATCTGCAATAACTTTAGAATCGTCAGTCCTAGTGGCTTTAGCTTCCACCCATTTTGAGACATAATTAACAGCCAAAAGAATATATAAATTCCCAAAGGATGAAGGAAAAGGTCCCATAAAATCTATACCCCAAATATCAAAAATTTCAACAACTAAAATAGGAGTTTGGGGCATTTGATTTCGTTGAGAAATATTCCCCGTCCTTTGGCAATTAACACATATTTTACAAAACAGATAGGAATCTTTAAAAAGTGATGGCCAATAAAAACCACTTTCCAAAACTTTATTAGCAGTTCTTTTTGGACCAAAATGTCCTCCACAAGCATAAGAATGACAAAAGGAAAGGATAAATTGAAATTCACTGTTAGGCACACATCGTCTAACTATCTGGTCCGCACAAAATTTCCATAAGTATGGATCATCCCAAACATAGTGTCTAGCATCACTTTTTAACTTTTCCTTTTGGGATTTGGAAAATTCTATAGGAAAATATGCACTTACCAAATAATTCACCGTATCTGCATACCAGGGACTCTTAGTATGGATGGAAAGTAGCTACTCATCCGGGAAAGAATCATGTAACGGTAGCTCCTCCTCGTCTCTCAGTAGCCTACTCAAGTGATCCGCTACTAAGTTGTCCGCACCTTTCTTATCCTTGATCTCTAAGTCGAATTCTTGTAGGAGTAGAATCCATCGAATAATCCTTGGTTTAGAATCCTTCTTGGTGAGCAAATACCTGAGAGCAACATGGTCAGAATAAACTATAATTTTAGTACCAAGCAAATATGATCGAAATTTATCTAAAGCAAAAACCACAGATAAAAGTTCTTTTTCAGTTGTGGAATAGTTTATCTGAGCCTCATTCAAAGTCCTCGAAACATAGTATATGGCATGAACGTCTTTGTCAATCCTTTGTCCCAAAAACATTTCTGCGTGATACTTGTCTTTGCGTCACACATGATCTCAAATGGCAACTTCCAATTTAGCTGTTGAATGATAGGAGCAGAAGTTAATAATTTCTTTAAAGTGTCAAAAGCCTCCTTGCATTCATCATCAAACTGAAAGTCCACATCTTTTTACAGCAACTTACATAAGGGTAATGAAATCTTCGAGAAGTCCTTGATAAATCTTCGATAAAATCCTGCATGACCAAGAAAAGAGCGAATCTCCCGACTTGACGACGGGAAAGGCAAAGCAGATATAACATCTATCTTAGCTTTATCAACTTCAAGACCTTTAGATGACACAACATGACCAAGTACTATTCCCTGTTCTACCATGAAATGACATTTTTCCCAATTTAGAACAAGATTAGTTTCCATGCATCTATCTAGAACACGATTTAAATTATCTAAGCATGCATCCAAAGAATCACCATGAATTGTGAAATCATCCATAAAAACCTCGATGCATTCTTCTGAAAGGTCCGAAAAAATGCTTACCATGCATCGCTGAAAAGTACACGGGCATTACATACCCAAAAGACATCCGTCGATAGGCAAAGGTACCAAAAGGACATGTGAATGTGGTCTTCTCTTGGTCCTCGGGTGCAATCACAATCTGGTTATATCCTGAAAAACCATCTAAAAAACAATAATAAGTGCGCCCAACTAATCTCTCCAACATTTGATCAATAAAAGGAAGAGGAAAGTGATCTTTTCTTGTTATATAATTCAATTTTCTATAATCTATACACACTCTCCACCCAGTTTGCATTCGTGTGGGCACCAACTCATTATCATCGTTCTTGACAACGGTGATTCCAGTTTCTTTGGGACTACACAGACCGGACTCACCCATTGGCTATCTGAAATGGGATAGATGATACCGGCATCAAGTAATTTGAGCACTTCTTTTTTCACCACCTCCATCATGGGTGGATTCAATCGATCTCCTTTGCGCATCTCTTGTAGGCTTAGCTCCATCCTCTAACAATATCCGATGCATTCACATGGCTGGACTAATACCCTTGATATCCGCTATTGTCCAACCAAAAACTGTAATATGGTCCCTTAGGACTCTCAACAATTTTTCTTCCTACACATTGGTTAGATTACTAGCAATAATTACTGGCAAAGTGTCATTAGTCCCCAAATATGCATATTTCAAATGTAATTATTTCAATTCTAGAGTTGGGGCTTGTACAACAGAAGGTAATAACTTTTGATGAGAAACAGGAAAATGAATAGAATATACTGTTGAATTATTAGAGAATTTTGGCAATGAATGTAATGCAGCTACATTCTCCTTCAATTCCTGGGTTTGCTCAATCTCATCTTCCATGTCCATGTCCAAACTGTTGGTGATTGCAATCTCCAAACTGTCCCCATGTAGTTGTTCAAAACTCTATGCACCAAGGAGTCTCTCACATCGATAAAGAAAACACATCTATATATCACTAGGGTACCTCATGGCATCATATATGTTAAACTGAATCTTCTCGCCATCAAACTCCATAGTCAAGGTCCCATTATGTACATCGATCATGGTTCTTGCTGTTTTCAGGAAGGGTCTTCCTAACAAGATGTGGGAAGGGTTTGGTGATGTATCATCTTCCATATCCACAATGTAAAAATCTGCAGGAAAGATTAGTTCGTTCACCTGCACTAAGACATCTTCAATTACCCCTCGGGGGTAAGAGTTAGTACGATCTGCCAAATGTATAATCACACCAGTATTTTTCAAAGGACCTAGATTTAAGGAAGCATAAACAGATAGAGGCATAACATTAATTGAAGCTCCTAAATCTAGCATGGCTTTTTCAAATCTGGTGATTTCCATTTTGCATGGGATTGTGAACATTCCTGGATCTTTACATTTAGGAGGCATTTTTATTTGAAGAACAACAGATACATTTTCTCCAACTGTGATTCTTTCATCATTTTGCAATTTTCTTTTATTAGTGCATAATTCTTTTAAAAATTTAGCATACCGTGGTACTTGTTTAATTGCATCAAGGAGAGGGATGTTCACTTCTACTTTTCTAAAAGTTTCCAAAATTTCTTTTTCTTTTTCATCGTTCTTTGAAGTTTTAGAATTTCTGGAAGGAAATGGAAGAGGAATGTTTTTAAGCTGATTAGGAGGTTTAGGTTGTACCTTGGATTTTTCTGTTTCCTCCTTAGCTGCTTCCTTCTCGAACTCTATGGGGGTCGGTGGTGTATACAACTGTGTTCCATTTCGCAAAGTTATGGCACTTGCATTCTCCCTTGGGTTGACTATTGTTTGAGATGGTAATTTTCCTGAGCCTCTGGATTCCAATATCCCCACAGTTGTAGCCAGTTGTCCTACTTGGTTCCTCAAATCTTGAACTAAATTTTTTGTCTCTTGCTAGAACTGTTGTGTCTGATTCATGAACTGTTGTGTTTGTCCCATGAATGATTTGAACATATCCTCCAATGATGTTCCTATAGGTGCAGGGAATGCTTGCTTCGGTTGATATTGAGATTGGGCTGGTTGGAAGCCCTACTTTTCTTGTGTGGAAATGCAGTGGTGCCGCTTGTTTGCTCCCCATAACTTTCGATTTGGATGATCCTCCATCCCGGGTTATACGTGTTTGAGTACTGGATCATACTTTTTCCGAGGTTGTGGATTGATAATTTCCCATTACATTAGCTTGTTGCATGACCTCATCATCTTGTAATGTTGGGCATTCATCTCAGATTGTGATTTGGTTATATAGACATATTCCACAAACCTTTACAATTGGCGATTGACTTTGTAGCTAATTGTCTAACCATAGCGATTAATTCGTAAATTTGTTGACCATAATCACAAGTGCTTACCTCGCTTACCCTTACTGGTGCATGATTTGTTCTAGTGCCATATTGTTGCGAGTTTGCTGCCATGTTTGCAATTAAAGTCCTTGCAGCCTTTGGGGTTTTGTCAACTAGTGCTCCTCCGCTAGCTGCATCGATCATGCTTTTATCCATCGGTACCAACCCTTCGTAGAAATACTGGATCAGGTGTTGTTCATCTATTTGATGCGGTGGGCAGCTGGAACAAAGCTTTTTGAATCTTTCCCAATACTCGTATTAGTGTCTCCCCACTGAATTGTCTAATCCCATAGATCTCCTTATAAGTTGGCTACTCTTGAGGCTGCAAAGTATCTCTCCAAGAACAACTGCTTCATGTCATTCCAAGGCTGTATTGAACCTGAGGGTAGATAGTACAACCAATCATTTGCCAAATCTGCCAGGGAGAATGGGAATGCCCTCAGCTTGATTTGCTCTTCGGTAATTCCGTGTGGTTTCATGGTGGAGCACACCACATGAAATTCCTTTAGATGTTTGTAGGGGTCCTCACCTGTAAGACCACGAAAAGTAGGCAGTAAATGGATTAGTCCGGATTTAAGTTCAAATGCAACATCTAAATTAGGATATTCAATGCACAAAGTTTGTTGATTTAAATTAGGAGTTGCCAACTCCCTGAGATTTCTATTGTTATTTTGAATTGCCATCTCTTCTTCTTTATTAGATTCGGTGGATTATTTGTTGGATAATAATTCCAAAGCTAAGTTGAGGCCTGGTGATGATGCAGAAGCCTCGTCTGTATCTGTAGAAGACCGTTGGACTTTAAGTTTTTCCTTCTTTAGCCTCCTTGCAGTCTTCTCAATTTTTGGATCAAAATCTAATATAGTAGCCTGAGAAGATCGAGTCATAAAACAAAAACAAAACAAATAATATAATAAAAACAAAACACCAAATTACTCCCCGACAATTGCGCCAAAATTTGGGAGTTGTCGTTGACACTCCTAAATTAACCTCACTTTCACTTCACAATTTATAATAATTAGCACAGTAGCAAGTAAGGATCGATCCCACAGAGAGTAAAGTTGTTTTAGAATTATTCTACTATTTCAACAGAAAATTAAATATGGGGTTTTTGAAAATTATTTTTAAACTAAGAGAACAAGAATTAATGATGAAATTATCCAAATATGTAAAAAAAACTTCAGTTCTGCAGTTCAGTTTCACCAAGTACAGCAATCAATTAATCAAGTTATTATTATTTTCCCTTTAATGAAACTATTAGCCCTAGATAACAATAAGATTTGCTATCCGAAATTCTCCTTAGATTATCACTGTATGAAACAAGCTCTCCACCAGATTCTAACTAGCATACAACCTAGAATAAGCTCTCTAGATTTAATATGATAGAAGCATTAAGAAATAGAGAATTAGGCTAATCCAAGCAACAAACACATAAGCTCGATTTGTTTAACTTGTTTTCTGATAATCTTAGCAATAAACAAAAGCTTGTCCACAATTATTATTACTAAGTTGCTACTTATGATGAAGATAGATATCAATTACACGTAATACCAATCTTAATCTAGCATATGATAACGATCAAACTAATTCAATTGGCCATATCAAATTAATTAGATCAATTTACATGCAATCAATGAAAACAGATTATCAGAAGAAATCTCACACAAGAAGGAATAAATAACAATACTCAATTAATTAATTACTTGTAACAAGGATTCACCTCCCTTTAGAACTGAATAAAAAGAACTAGCCTGATATGCTCTTGAGTCTGCACTCCAATAGATGATAGTTGATAATTGAATGAATAAAACCTTGACTAGCATCCTCTATTTATAGTGCTAGACAAATCCTAAATCCTATAGAAATTAGAAATCCAAACCCTAAAAGAAATTACAAATTACCATAATTTCCATAAAGAAATAGAATTCAATTTAGAAATAAATCAAATCTTAAATCTAATACAATTGACGTGTGTTGCTTTCCTTGACGCCTTCAGACTGTATTCTTTCCGCGTGAAGCTGCGGTGAATCCTTCGGTTACTAGAAATCTTTATAAATTGAATATGCCATGTAACCATATTAGCTCCCAATTAGAATTTAAGAATTCGTGGTCCCATATAACATTACTTTACATGTCTTGTACTGAGTATGTTATTTGAAGTTAATTCCTTAGAAGCCCACATGCTTATTAAGTCCCACATGTATAATTCGTGGCCCACATGTATAAAATATAGCAATGTAATATAGCTGCATGTTTTCTTCTCTTTTTCTGAATATGTGGTATATCACCCACGTTAGCCCACATGACTTTTAATGGCTCTTAATTAAAAGGCTTAATTGGGTCACCCCAATAATACTGGAATTGTTCTCCCTTCTTCCGATAATAATCAATTTTCCTCCGAATTATTTTCAAAATCACATAGCCAATCAATTGTACCTAAAATAAAAATATAAGAACAATGAGTATATTCAAGCACAACATAAATATAAAAGATTAAGCATTAAGTGATAAAAATATAATATATTTCATACTCATCAGGGACATATTAGTCCAAACTGCGCGATGCCATCCAAAGCGTGTTATAATTGTGGAAGAGAAGGTCACCTAGCCCGATTTTGTCGTGCACCGAAGACAAGTCCAGTTGGAACGGTGACACAAAATACCGTCCCCGACAAGTCAAAACTAGTAGTTCAAGAGAGAGCGTTTGTTGTGACCTCCCAGAAAACAAGGAACCTGAATGAGGTCATCACGGGTAAGCTTATCATAAACTCTAACGAAGTCTATACCTTATTTGATACCGATTCTACCCATTCTTTTATTTCTCCTACTTGCGCTCAACGATTAAATTTGACTCTGGAGAAATTAAACTTTGACTTATCTGTGGAAACTCCGTTGGGAGAAACCTTTATTACATCCACTGTTTAAGTCTTGTTTGGTTCAAATCGGTACCCTCACATTACCTGTCGATCTTATCTCTTTGAAAATACTTGCCTTTGATGTGATTTTAGGAATCGATTGGTTAACTACTGATTAAGCTTTTTGTAAGGTTGTTAGCTTTCATATTCCTAACCAACCTGTTATGTGAATTCAAGCGACCAAATCACTAAAGTCAATCATTGTCATATCAAGTCATAAGTAAAGAGCCTCGAGCGTTTCGCTGGTGACTTCCTTGTTTGGAATGCACCGAAGCCAGAATTTCTGTAGGCGACGTCGTGAATGACAATGACAAGTTGATAGGTATCAATGTGACGTGCTATCAAAGTCTTGGATGAGAGTCATAGTTTTGAATGATATTTCTATTGTGAATAAATTTCCTGACGTATTCTTGAAGACTTCTTAGCCTACCCCTAAAGCGTGAAATTGAATTTTGTATTGACCCCGGTACAAAACCCCATTTCTAAAACCCTTAAATATTTCTTCAACTAAAACAAACGTATTATGCGCCAAAGGCGTTGGCTCGAGCTGTTGAAAGATCACGATAATACAATTCAATACCATCGTGGAAAAACGAACGTGGTAGCTGACGCGTTGAGTAGAAAATCGTATGCGTTTACAAGTACGAATATACGAACCTACGTGAAGACAACGAATATATGATTAGAACCAACTTTAATCGATAAAGTTAAAGCTGCTCAAGCTACAGACCTGGAATTAATGCGTATGAGGAAGAAAATGCAAGAAGGTGCTATGCTGGAAGCAAGAATAGATGAGGAAGGAATACTTCGAGTCAACTCCAGACTTTGTGTTCCTAACGACCCTGATTTAAAGTATAAAATCATGATGGAGGCGCACAACACACCGTTTGCAATCCATCCTGGGAGTACCAAAATGTATCGTGATCTTCGTCATACATTTTAGTGGAGCAATATGAAGAGAGAGATAACATTGTTTATCTCAAGGTGTCTAACTTGTCAACGAGTTAAGGCGGAGCATCAAGTACCAAAAGGTCCATTGCAACCACTTGAAATTCCAGAATGGAAGTGGGAACACATTACCATGGATTTCGTTACCGGTCTTTGTAAGACCCCAACTTTTATAAATAAAGATGATTTTTTTTTAAAATATCATTTTTTAATATTAAGGTGTGAATTTGAAATAATATTATAGTTGTGGGTAATATTTATAAATTTTACAAAGTACGCAAGTTGTCATATTATATTCGATTGGTTGGGAATATTCGTTTTAACAGGGGAATATTCAGATGCGACGCAAGACAATCATTAGTGGACCCCACAAAACGAAATTATTGTTTGATTGAGAAAATGACAAAAATATCATTTTATAAAAATAACAAATAAAAGTTTTATCGTTAATCTGTTGAAACACCCTTGTGTTAAAAGTACAAGATATATCTGGCGTAGTTGCATAGTAGCACACGGTATTGATTATTGATGCTTACGTGAGAAGTCACCCAATTTTGTTCAATTATTGCTACAGTAATTGCTGCATAGTATCTCACATTATTTGATTCAATTATTGTCAATATTTTATATATTATTAAATCAATAATTGAGACGACAAAGTTATTAATATTATTATTTGCAATATTAACGATGTCTAAGTTCTACATCGAGAGAGGTTTGATCACCTAATCATGGCCGCCATAGGAGAAATCCTTATTGAAAGCCCCTCTTTTCTCGGGAACGACCTGGTCGATTAATATTATGAATTATAATAATGATGATAAGTGTTGTTAAAAATATTGAGGAGATTTTTATGAAGTATTTGTTGTAAGTTTGGCTTGTTATTTAAACTCCCACTTACCCATTTTTCAAAACCGGTTGGAAAGTTATCTCGGTTTTGTTATATATATATATATAGTATTATATATATATATATATATATATATATATATATGTGTGTGTGTGTGTGTGTTAGTCAAATTGGGTGGGGTGGGGGTGGGGGGGTGGGGTGGGGGAGTCAAATTGGGTGGGGTGGGGGTGGGGTGGGGGGGGGGGGAAATTTGGTATTCACGTGGAGGAGTACAATTATTATTATTTTATGTATATATATATATATATATATATATATATATATATATATATATATATATATATATATATATATATATATATATATATATGATAATGGATTTTGGTGGAGACAGGATGGAGTACTATAGGTATTAATTCTATATATGTATATACAATGTTAGAAAATTGGCAGGGAGGGGTACAATTATTATTATTATTATATATATATATATATACATGTGTTAATTTGAAAGGAATTCACGGGAATTGACAGGTAGTATCACGGGGGTAATGACCCATGAGTTTATAAATATATAATATATAATATAAATAGAATATATTATATTTTATTTAAAAAATTTTGTTTTATTAGAATATTTTATTAAATCAATATGGACTGTCCGTTTAAAAGTAAATCAATCTGGACCGTTCATGAATTAGTTACTATTCAGTCCATTCTTCTATAAATAGAATCTCATTCCTTCATTATTTTTTACGAATTCTTTCAAACTCTGAGAGAAAACTATAGAGAAAAAGAAGAAAAGTATTCTGCTACTTCACTACTCCTATATCCAGTACTATTCTTTTAATGGTAAGGGGTATTATTTCTTTTGTATTCATGAAGAGAACTTTGGTTATTCCATTCTTCATTATTCTGATGGAATAACTCAGATATCTGTGAGCTACCCTATACTTGGTAAAATTCTTCTGTTATTCCATTCTTTATTAATCATTGGAACATCCCATCTGCAAGCGCTTATGCATGACCTGGTTCCGTTATTTATTATTCTGTTGGAACATCCTGTCGGTGCGAATTTCGACTGACCTGGTTCCGTTATTTATTATTCTGTTGGAAAATCTTGTCTGTGTGTTTACGGATGACCTGGTTTCGTTATTTATTATTCTATTGGAATAACCTGTCTGTACGGTCTATCGCATGCCTGGTGATTTCTTTTGTTATTCCATTCTTTATTATACTCAGTTGGTTAAAGTTTTGACTTCTATACTCCATGAAATTAGTGGAATATCGTTGATATTTGCGCTTCATCCAGTATCTTTTCATGAAAATATTTTTTTGAGCATTCTTGAATTTTACTCTACAAAGAAGTATCATGTTGGCAATTTGGACGTTATTGGTTCCTGGATAAATTAATTCTTGAACTTATTTTATTGAATTCTTATATCATTGTCATCATCCTCATGTTTATATTATATTGAAAGTCATTTGTCGCCTGTTGTACATATATGGACTTGGTATGATTATGACCAGGGATTATTCGGTATATTCATGACCGTAATGTTACAAATAATGTGGTAAAAGTCCTCATTGGCCTGTAGTGCATTGATGGACAGTTATTGGCATGATCATAACCATTAATGAATACACAAATATTCTTGGCCCGTAGTGCATGGATAATTATGGTCGTGATACTAAAGAATATCCTTGGCCGTAGTGCAGGGGTGATTCGATGATGTGGATTATTTATTAAGCCGAGTCCCAGCGATAAAAGTGATGAAAAACCTTTTAAATCATAATAGATAGTAGATTTTATTCTCTACTTGACTCTTTTAATGGATTGCTTGTTCCGCTGCAGTTAAACTTGATGTTTGTTATATTTTATCAGTTTAACACTGTTGAAGGCTAACGATAATTTATTCTGCATTATCTTAGTCATAATATTTTTTACTGGGCTAGTTGAGCTCACCCCTTTTGCTTTCATTGTTCTCTTCAGGAAATGAGAACGTAGTAGAGACTAGTCGGGGAACGGAGTGACTGTCCAGAGGATAGCATTAGTAGTCTTCACTATTTTGTGAAATAGTGTGTTAATAAATGTATTGAGGACTTATTTTGAGTGTGGATATTGTCTAGATGACAATATTTGTATTAAAACTCACAACATATATTTTGTTGTATTTTACACGACTGTTGTATAATTAGTTTGTATTTGTATTCAGTACCATGTATTTGGCGACTCAGAATAAGTGATGTATACTTATTTTGGGGGCGTCAAAGTTGGTATCAAAGCTTAGGGATATGATCCATGGCTAAGATGTGAGACTAGAACTAGGAGGGGAGAGACGGGGAATTCCTTCGCTAGTATGACCTACCTAAGTTTATTTGGTATTTAATTGGTCGGTCAGAGTATAGTGATAATATGTTACATGTCAATTAACCCTTGTTTTGTGGCAGTATCTGAAAATGACATCCGAGAATGTTGAGAATATCAATGGAGCACAGAGACCGTTGAGTCACCATAAATCAACACCCGTGATAATGTGCATCGTGAAGGTAATAATCCTCGGTGAACAACAACACCGACCAAATGGCGAACGACTTTAATGTTTACGAGCTTTCTCGCAATTTGTACAACATCGTGCAAGAGAGACTCTGCCTAAAATGCAGTGGAAACACCGGCAACTCTTGGACGGCCACCGCTAAAATGCTCAAGGAGCTGGGACCACCGGAGTTTATTGGAGAACCAAAACCACTTAAGGCGAGACGTGGATAAAGCGAGATCACCAAGATATTTGATGTCTTGGGATGCTCCGAGGAGCAAAAAAGGTTCCCTTTGCCACCTTTATGTTGCAAGGAGAGGCAGATTACTGGTGGAAATCGGTAAAGCTTACTCAACCTGCCGCACTGAAGATGTCTCGGGAGAAGTTCCAAGAACTATTCAACGACAAGTACTTTCCCAAAAGTTTTCGTCACATGAAAAAGGTAGAGTTCATCAAGTTAGAACAGAACAATATGACCGTGTCGCAGTACGAAGCTAAGTTTGCCGAGTTGTCCCAGCTTGCGTCTCACTTGGTTGACAATGAGGAGAGAATGACGCGGATGTTTCGAAGAGGTTTGAAACCCGAGATACGCCAATATCTAATTTCTCATAAACTATGTTTGTATTCAGATGTTGTAAATAGGGCTTAGTTATTGGAGCGCGATAACGAGTCAACGCAACCAAGAGAAAACAGCCGGCAAAATAATAATACCAGTAAGAGCAGTCATCGATGCGATGACAACAAGCGTGGAGGGAATCAACATGCCAGAAATGGTAACCACTTCGATGGTAATCAGGGCCAAAACAATAAGAATGGACATTTCAAGAAGAGGAGATTCAACAATGATAGAAAGACGTCAGCACCAGCACCCGTTGTTAAGGAAGGAGAACGACCACCTATCATATGCTTCAAATGCGGAGGGGAGGGACACATCAGTCCAAACTTCGCGATGCAATCCAAAGCATGTTATAATTGTGGAAGAGAAGGTCACCTAACCCAATTTTATCGTTCACCAAAGACAAGTTCAGCTAGGATGGAGGCACCAAAGGCCGTCCCAGAAAAGTCAAAGTCGGTAGTGCAAGGGAGAGCGTTTGTAGTGACCTCCCAGAAAACAAGGAACTCGAATGAGGTCATCACGGGTAAGCTTATCATAAACTCTAGCAAAGTCTATACCTTATTTGATACCGGTTCTACCCATTCTTTTATTTCTCCTACTTGCGCTCAACGATTAAACTTGACTTCGGAGAAATTAGACTTTGACTTATCTGTGGAAACTCCGTTGGGAAAAACCTTCATTACATCCATTGTTTATAAGTCTTGTTTGGTTCAAATCGGTACCCTCACATTACATGTCGATTTATTTCATTGAAAATACTTGCATTTGATGTGATTTTAGGGATTGATTGGTTAACTACTCATCATGCTAAAATTGATTATTTTCGTAAGGTTGTTAGCATTCATATTCCTAATCAACCTATTATGCGAATTCAAGCAACCAAACCATTAAAATCAATCACGGTCATCTCAAGCCATAAAGCTATTCGTTTATTGAAAAATAGATATCAAGATTTCTTAGCTCATGTCACGGATCTAAACAAAAATACGTCAGTTTTGAATGATATTTCTATTGTTAATAAATTTCTGACGTATTCCACAAGAAGAACTTCCCCGGCCTACCACCAGGCGTGAAATTGAATTTTGTATCGACCTTGAACCCAGACAAAACCCATTTCCAAAGCCCCATATCGAATGGCTCTATTGAACTTCGTGAGTTAAAGATCCAACTGCAGAATTGTTAGACATTGGCTTTATTCGTCCTAGTACTTCTCCTTGGGGTGCTCCTGTTCTATTCGTGAAGAAGAAAGATGGGAGTATGCGACTTTGTATTGATTACCAGTTTCAAGGAGCGAAATTCTTTTCAAAGATTGATCTTCGTTCCGGATATCACCAATTGAAGATTAGAACCGATGACATTCCAAAGACGACTTTCAGAACTCGGTACGGGCATTATGAATTCCTAGTCATGTCCTTTGGATTGACTAATGCTCTTGCTGCCTTCATGGATATGATGAACCGAGTATTCAAAGAATATTTGGATCACTTTGTGGTCGTCTTTATTGATGACATCCTTATTTATTCCAAAAGCCGTGAAGATCATGAACAACACTTGAGGCTGATACTCCAAAAGCTTCGTGAATACAAGCTTTATGCCAAGTTGAAGAAATGTGAGTTCTGGCTTGAGGAAGTAGTATTCCTTGGGCACGTAGTATCAAGTCATGGAATATCTGTTGACCCGACAAAAATTGAAGCAATTCAAAGCTGGGAACAACCTAAATCAGTGACCGAAGTACGTAGCTTTCTCGGTTTAGCTGGTTATTATCGGAGATTTGTGGAAGGATTTTCTCGAATCGCTACTCCATTAACTCAACTAACTCGGAAAGATACAAAGTTCGGTTGGAGCGAAGAATGTGAGAAGTGTTTTCAAGAACTCAAGAGAGACTCATTTCAACGACTTGTTCTGACAATACCATCTGGCTCGGAGGGATTTGTCATCTACAGTGATGCTTCGGGCAAAGGGTTGGGATGTGTTCTCATGCAACATGGGAAAGTCATAGCCTATGCCTCAAGACAACTCAAAGAATATGAGAGGAATTATCCTACTTATGATCTAGAGTTGGCAGCTGTTGTCTTCGCACTTAAAATTTGGAGGCATTACTTGTATGGAGAGAAAGTGGAGATATTTACGGATCATAAAAGCCTTAAATATTTCTTCACTCAAAAGGAACTCAACATGCGACAATGACGTTGGATTGATCTGTTGAAAGATTATGATCATACCATCCAATACCATCCTGGAAAAGCGAACGTGGTAGCTAACGCATTGAGTTAAAGATCATATGCGGGTACGAGTGCGATATTGTCAACGCAAAGGCCCATTTTGTGTGACTTGCAAAGGATGGAGAGAGAGTTAAAGACTCCAGGGACCCATGTGATGATGGAAAATATACGAGTAGAACCGACTATAATTGATAAAGTTAAAGCTGCTCAAGTTACAGATCTGGAGCTGATGCGTATGAGGAAGAAAGTGCAAGAAGGTACTATACTTGAAGCAAGAATCGATGAAGAAGGAATACTTCGAGTCAACTCCAGACTTTGTGTTCCTAAAGACCCTGATTTAAAGTATAAAATCATGATGGAAGCGCACAACACACCGTTTGCAATCCATCATAGGAGTACCAAAATGTATCGTGATCTTCGTCATACATTTTGGTGGAGCAATATGAAGAGAGAGATAGCACTGTTTATCTCAAGGTGTCTAACTTGTCAACGATTCAAGGCGGAGCATCAAATACCAAAAGGTCCATTGTGACCACTTGAAATTCTAGAATGGAAGTGGGAGCACATTACCATGGATTTCATTACTGGTCTTCCCAAGATTTCTCAAGGCATAACTGTAATTTGGGTCATTGTTGATAGATTGACCAAGTCTGCCTATTTCTTACCAATACGAGAAACTTATACACTTGAACGTCTTGCTCATATGTACATAAACGAGATTGTAAGACTGCATGGTATGCCAGTATCCATAGTTTCTGATCGAGACCCAAGATTCACTTCACGATTTTGGGTTAGTTTGCAAAAAACTATGGGCACAGATTTACGATTTAGTTCGGCATATCATCCTCAGATGGACGGACAATCAGAGAGGACTATTCAAACTCTTGAAGATCTATTAAGACTCTGTGTCCTTGACTTCAAGGGAAGTTGGGACAAGTTCTTACCATTGGTGGAGTTTTCCTACAACAACAGTTATCAAGCAAGTATTGGCATGGCTCCATTCGAGGCATTGTATGGAGGAAAGTGTCGTTCTCCAGTATGCTGGGATGAGGTGGGTGAAGCAACGTTGTTGGGACCGAAGTTGGTATGTATGACTACAGAAAAGATTCAAACGATCCGACAACGTATAAAAACCTCACAAGATCGACAAAAAAGTTATGTTGATCTTCATCAAAAGGACGTAGAATTCGATATAGGAGATCATGTGTTGTTACGTGTTGTTCCATGAAAAGGAGTTACGAGATTTGGAAAGAGAGGAAAGCTCAATCCTCAATTCATTGACCCATTTTTAATCCTTGATCGAGTAGGAGCTGTGGCCTATAGACTCGCTTTACCGCCAAGTATGTCTCGTGTTCATAACATTTTTCACATATCCATGTTACGTAAATATGTGGAAGACCCGAACCACATTATTGAGTTAGAACCGGACGAAATAACGGAAGATTTAACGTATGAAGAGGTTCCTGTTCAAATCTTGGATAAGAAGGAACATATTCTACGCTCCAAGGTTATACCTCAAGTTAAAGTTTTGTGGAGAAACCACGATGTTTAGGAAATGACCTGGGAGTTAGAATCTGAAATGACATCAAGGTATCCTTACCTCTTCAACATACCAGGTACGTACCCTAATTTCGAGGGCGAAATTTTTTAAGAATGGGAGGTTGTAAGACCCCAACTTTTATGAATAAAGATGATTTTTTTTAAATATCATTTTTTAATATTAAGGTGTGAATTTGAAATAATGTTATAGTTATGGGTAATATTTATAAATTTTGCAAAGTACGCAAGTTGTCATATTATATTCGATTGGTCGAGAAATATTCGTTTTAATAGGGAATATTCGTACGACGGCACAATCATTGGTGGATCCCATAACAGAATTATTGTCGGATTGAAAAAATGACAAAAATATCTTTTTATAAAAATAACGGCGGAAGTTTTACCGTTAACTGTTGAAACACCTAGTGTTAAAAGTACAGTAATACGCGTGGTTGCATAGTAGCACACGGTATTGATTATTAATGCTTACATGAGAAGTCACCCAATTTTGTTCAATTATTGCTACAGTAATTGCTTCATAGTGTCTCACGTTATTTGATTCAATTATTGTCAATATTTAATATATTATTAAATCAATAATTGAGACGACAAAGTTATTAATATTATTATTTTCAATATTAACGATGTCTAGAAGTTCTGTCAAGGAGAGGTTTGGTCACCTAATTGCTTGCCAATAATAGTGAGAAATCCTTATTGAAAGCCCTCTTTCCTCGAACGACACAGTCGATTAATATTGTGAATTATAATAATGATGATAAGTGTTGTTAAAAATATTAAGGAGATTTTTATGAAGTATTTGTTGTAAGTTTGGCTTGTTATTTAAACTCCCACTTACCCATTTTTCAAAACCGCTTGCGGAAAGTTATCTCGTTTTGTTTTTTTTTTATATATATATATATATATATATATATAAGTATTATATATATGTATATGTGTGTGTTAGTCAAATTGGGTGGTGGGTGGTGGGTGTGGGGGGGGGAATTTGGTATTCACGTGGAAGGAGTACAATTATTATTATTTTATGTATATATATATATATATATATAAAAAAGTGGATTTTGGTGGAGGAAAGCACTTTTATTATATATATATATATATATATATATATATATATATATATATATATATATATATATATATATATATATATGATAAAGGATTTTTGGCTTAGGGATTGTGATGGAGTACTATAGGTATTAATTATATATATGTATATGCAATGTTTGAAAATTGGCGGGGAGGGTATAATTATTATACATATATATATATATACATGTGTGTGTGTGTGTGTGTGTGTGTGTGTTAATTTGAAAGGAATTCACGAGAATTGGCGGGTAGTATCACGGGGGTAATGACCCGTGAGTTTATAAATATATAATATAGACCCCAAAATAATTAATAAATGAAATTTAATTTCCTCTATTTATTATTTTGAAATAGTAAGGGTTGATTTGATTAATGTGGATAGTTATGGGTAAAATCATGAAAAATATTTGAAAATAAGCAAGTGGTTATAAAATATTCATTATTGTAATAAGGGAATATTAGTTTGGTATAAAATATTCATTATTGGAATATTAAATCTTGTCGGGGAATATTAAATGCGACGGTAGCGACCATGTGTGGGCCCCATAACGAGCGATTGGATGAAGAAAAGCGACAAATATAAGTTGTTTATAAATAACAGGCGTAGTTATTCTGAATTATCTTTGTTGGAATACCGGTGGTTAAAACACACGATGTCTGGCGTTGTTGAGCAAGAAGATGGCACATGGTATTGCACCATTATTGATTCTTACGTGAAAGGCTTACTTTCGATAATTATTACGATAATTCTTTATTCGATATTTTATTTTATTGATTCAATAATTCTTTGCGTTGATATTTTATATTCTTTGTTGTTTGATAATTGTCATTACACGATATTTTTTCATTATCGAAGCAATAATTCATATTATCTGAATAATATTATTAGATAACATTATTGGCAATGTCTAGAAAGTTACATCTAAGGAGGTTTGGTCACCTAATTGCTTGCCGTAGGTGAGGAGAAATTCTTATTGGAAAGCCCCTGCTTTCTTTCACAGGCGGCGGCTTTGGTTGCTAATATTGTGATTACGTAATATTATTTGTGAATAATTAATTATTGATTTATATGATGAGAAAAATATTGATTTTATGTGGATATAGATGGAGAAAATTTTAATGTGACAATTGTTGAAAATTAATATTTTATCTTTTTACGATAAAATAATTCATTTAAATATATTATTTTAATAATATATTAACGGTGATATTTTTATAATGAATGTGGGATATATGAGTATATGAGGAGGAAGAGTATTTTGTGGCATTAAATGTTTAACACATATTTTGTGTGTTGGTGGACCCATTTTATTGGCCGAAATTTGATTATAGCACATAAAATCGTCCGTTTATGGATTTGGTCAATTTTGTTTGGAATTTGGAAAAATTTTCTTACGCAAAGTTGTAGATAATGGAATTTCCTATAAAAAATTCATGAGATTGAATTTTTACGACAAAAGGGCTATTTATTGTGAATTATTGAAGTTAGAAGCTCAAAATAATTGATTTTGGAAGTTTAAAATATTTTTATTAAGAAAAACGTTTTTATTGTTTTTGTCACATGTGTGGTGAAGTTTGGACCAGATTTGTGTGTGTAGGAAATTTGATTATATATATTATTATTATATTAAATTTTTACTGCTTTGGTGTTCTAAGCAATTTCTATAAATAGGGTCTTGGGTTAGAATTGAAAATCACACGAAAGCTGAAGTTTTCTCTCTCTATATTATCGGTATATTCTTGTGAGTATTTTGAGTATACTTTGAGTATTGCTATACGGTTGCAAGTTCAAGTCATAGCTTTATATCCAGGTGTTTTATTAGAAATCTTGTCTTTTCGAGGTAAGGGATGTTATTTTCTTCTCGAATGATATTATTTCTTGATATCATTATCTTTGAAATATTGGTTGGAACTTTTTATCAAATTTGGAACTTTTTCATATCGGGAGTTCTTATTCATGAGAGTTCTTATTCATGATTCTTATATTCACGAGTTCTTATTCACGATTCTTATTCACGAGCGTGAAGATGTTTTTGTGAAATTTCTATCTTTTGGTGTCGGAGATTCTTATTCACGTATCTGACCTATTCACGTATCTGACCTTTATTCACGAATCTGACACTATTCATTCATGAAAAATGAAATTTCTTCTTTTTGTCCAAAATATCTACTATGGATACTAGCTTTGATTGTATCCATGTTTTGATCATTCTTGAATTTTACCTCACTCTTATTTATTTATGAATATTTTTGAGCGAAATTGTTTAAAATCTGAATCCTTAATATTGTTCTTTTGTTTCCTTTGGATTCGTTTCCTTTAAAATATTTTCATCATCCTCGGTCTTAAATGATGATATTATTGAATATCTTTGGCACATAGTGCAAAGATGAATGATTTATGATGAATATCTTTGGCACATGGTGCAAAGATGAATGATTTCGATGAATATCTTTGGCCCGTAGTAGTGCAAAGATGAGCAGTGTTTAGATGAACATGACCAAGTGATGAATATCCTTGGCACATAGTGCGAGGATGAGTATATGATTCGGATATATATTTGATTGATGTTACGAGGATAAAAATATTGATGATGGTATTAAAATTTCATGGATATTAGTAGATTTCATCCTCTACGTAACTCTTACATGAATTAATATTTTCATTGCAGTATTGATTTAAAACTTGTTGTCTATTGTATTCATTAAATTTTTCCTGTTGAAGACTAACGATAATTTGTTGTATATTATCTTAGTCATAATATTCTTCTTTGGGCTAGTTGAGCTCACCCTTTTCCTTTTTGTTCCATTTTTTCTTCTCGGGAGGCGAGAATGTAGCGATCTTAGTCGGGGTATGGAATGAAGGTTACTAGAGAGTTGTTTAATAGTCCTCACCATTTTTGTAAAATAATGTATCAATAATTATGATGAGGATTTATTTGGGTATGTATATTATGCAGAAGACAATAATTGTATTTAAACTCACAGGTATATATGTTGTATTTTTTGCGACAAATGTATTAATAAAGTTGTAGTTATTTACATACCATGTATTTGGCGACTCGAGAATGGGTTGGATGGAATGGACCTATTTTGGGGCGTCACGGTTGGTATCGAGCTTAGGGATATGATCTCTGGCGGAGATCGGGGAATAGAACTAGGAGGGAGAGGCGAGTAAATCCTTGTTAGTGTGTCCTACTAGCTTATTTGTTAGTTGGTTAGTATATAGGGATATTATATGATATATTGATTTCCTTAATTAACCCTTGTTTTATGGCGGTGTTTGAGAATGTCGTTGAGAATATTAACATGGAGAAATGAGGCGTGGAGATGCTGTACTTACAGCAAGCGAGAGAGAGCGTGCAGCGAGTGGCAATGTTCCTCCTGTGAACAACACCACTGAAAGCGAGATGATGAGCAGAGGGATGTTTAGAAGCTTTTTGCGATTCATGCAAAATCGAGACGAGGAGACTTCGTGTTCAAAACATAGGAGAAATGATAGCAATTCACGGGTTGTCACATGACCAGCGATTCGAAGTTGGGACCACGAAATTTAAGGAAAGCGGATCCGATCAAAGGCGGAGGCGTGGGTCAAAACAAATTACCAAGATATTCGATGTCTTGGGATGCGGAGGAAGAAGGTTCCATTCGCTACTTTTATGTTCCGTGGCGAGGCGGACCTTCTTTGGTGGGAATACGTGAAGCGTACCCATCCATTTTGCGCTTTCGGCGTGTCTTGGGAGGCGTTTGAAACTATTTAATGACAAATACTTTCACGAAAGTGTTAAATCGTATGAAGGAAGTGGAGTTTATTAGGCTGGAAGCGAGAACAACATGGCGGTGTCTCGATCGAGGCGAAGTTTGCGAGTTATCGAGTTTGCACCTCATTTGGTGGAGAATGAGGAGCGTATGGCGGATGTTTACGAGAGGTTTGAAACCCGGCATACGTCGATATCTCATTTCTCATAAATTTTCTCTCTATTCGGATGTTGTCAGCGAGGGCTCAATTATTAGGCGAGATAACGAGTACGTTCAACCGAGGGACCATAACGAGGATCATCTAGAAGATAGCGATCATCGAAATAACGATAACCCGGCGGAGAAAGAAGAATACGGACAAAGCGGTAACCACTCTCGGTGGTAATCGTGGCCATGAAAATAGAAGAAGCGAGTCGGGAGGAGATTTTAAAGAGGAGATTCAACAACGACCATGTGAAGGCGTCGGCGCCCCGATGTAAGCTGGTTCGAGGAGGAGAAAGACCACCGGTCGTATGTTACAAATCTTGGAAAGAGGACATATCAGTCCAAACTGCTCCTGACCTTACAAGGTATGTTATAATTGTGGAAAAGAAGGTCATATCGCTCGAGATTGTGCGGTAGCGAAACCAGATCCAATGAGGATGGTGACTCAAAAGGATGTCCCGAAAAAGTCAAAGTCAGCGGTTCTGGAAGGCGTTTGTCGTGGCCAGGTCAAAATCGAGGAACGACGAAGTTAGCACGGGTTAGTTAATTATAAATTCTTGCGAAGTTTATACCTTACTGAATCTGGTTCTACCCATTCTTTTATCTCTCTTGCTTGCGCTCAACGTTTGAACTTGACTACGGAGAAATTAGACTTTGACCTATTTATGGAGACTCAGTTAGGAGAAACTTTCATTACATCCGTTGTTTAGAAATCTTGCTTGATTCGGGTTGGCACTATCACATTACACATTAACCTTATTTCTATAGAGATATTTGCTTTTGATGTGATTTTAAGGTTAACTACTCATCGTATCAAAAATTGATTACTTTAAGTAAGGTTGTTACTTTTCATATTCTAAGCAACTTTGTTATTGAATTCAAGCAATCAAACCATTGTAGTCAAACATTTTCATATCAAGCCATGAAGTCATTCGTTTATTACGGATGTCAAGTTTTCTTAGTTCATGTTATGGATTTGAATAAAGACACGTCGATTTGAATAATATTCACATTGTTATTGATTTTCTGGCGTATTTCTGAAGAATTTCTTGGCTTACTCCCAAAGCACGATATTAAATTTTGTATCGACTTTGAATCCGGTTAAAAACCCATTTCTAAAATCTCATATCGAATGGCTCTATTGAACTTGAGGAGTTAAAAATTCCAACTTGTAGAAGTTGATACGAGCCTTTATCTGGTGACTTCCTTTGTGGAATGCACAAAGCCCGGACTCTCCGTAGGAGACACCATATTATTCGTGCGATAGTAAAGCGATAGGTGTCATTGTAACGTCTTATCCAAGGTTGGGATATGAGTCACGATTGAGAACAACCTAAGTCGATGAATCGAAATCGTAGCTTTCTAGGCTTAGTTGGTTATTATCGGAGATTCGTTGAAGGATATTCTCGAATAGCTATTCCATTAATATGGTGACTCGTAGAGATACAAAATTCGAATGGAGCGAAGAAATGTGGGAAGAGCTTGAAGAACTCAAGAGGAGACTCATTTAAAGCACATGTTACGACCATGCCATCTGGAAAAGCGAGCGTGGTAGGTGGCGTGTTGAGTAGAAGATCGTATCTGAAAATGCAGTACGATATTGTCAAAGACTCATTTCATTATAACTTACAAATAATAGAGATGGAGATGAAAACTCTAGGTACCCACGTGATGATATCTGAGTATAATCGACTTTAATCGATAAAGTTAAAAGGCATTCAAGCTACACACCGGAGTGATGAATTTGAAGAAGGAGGTGCGAAAGTTGTTATTTCAAAAGCGAGAATCGGTGAGGTGAGGAAAGCTCAAACCTTGATTTATTAATCCATTTGAAATTCTCGATCGAATAGGAACGCTGTGACCTATAGACTCGTTTTACCGCCAAGTATGGCGGCGTGTTCATAACGTTTTTCACGTGTCGATGTTACGTAAATATGTGGATGACCGAAACCACGTCATTGAGTTAGAATCGGACACGAGATAGCCAGAAGACTTAACGTCACGAGGAGGTACTGTCAAGATCTTGGATAGGAAAGAACATGTCCTATGTCTGAGGTTATACCACAAGTTAAAGTTTTGTGGAGAAACCATGCTTATTGAGAAATGACACGAGAGTTGGAAAGCGGAAATGAAAGCGAGGTATTTTCATCTTTTGAAACACCAGTCGTCGTCGTCATCGATTTAGAGGCGAAATTTCATAAGGAGGGAGGTTGTAAGACCCCAAATAATTAATAAATGAAATTTAATTTCCTCTATTTATTATTTTGAAATAGTAAGGGTTGATTTGATTAATGTGGATAGTTATGGGTAAAATCATGAAATATTTCGAATAAGCAAGTGGTTATAAAATATTCATTATTGTGGGGAATATTAGTTTGGTAAATGGAATATTAAATCTTTGTCGGGAATATTAAATGCGACGGTAGCGACCGTGTGTGGGCCCCATAACGAAAAGCGATTGGATGAAGAAAAGCGACAAATATAAGTTGTTTATAAATAGCGGCGTAGTTATTCACAGATTATCTTTGTTGGAATACCGGTGGTTAAAACACGATGTCTGGCGTTGTTGCGCGATGGCACTGCGGTATTGCACCAATTATTGATTCTTACGTGAAGGCCTTTACTCGATAATTATTACGATAATTCTTTATTCGATTATTTTATTTTATTGATTCAATAATTCTTTGCATTGATATTTTATATTCTTTGTTGTTTGATAATTGTCATTACGCAGTATTTTTCATTATCGAAGCAATAATTCATATTATCTGAATAATATTATTAGATAACATTATTGGCAATGTCTAGAAAGTTACATCTAAGGAGAGGTTTGGTCACCTAATTGCGGCAGCAGATAAGGAGAAATTCTTATTGGAAAGCCCCTCTTTCACAGGAGCGGCACAGTTGCTAATATTGTGATTACATAATATTATTTGTGAATAATTAATTATTGATTTATATGATGAGAAAAATATTGATTTTATGTGGATATAGATGGAGAAAATTTTTAATGTGACAATTGTTGAAAATTAATATTTTATCTTTTTACGATAAAATAATTCATTTAAATATATTATTTTAATAATATATTAACGGTGATATTTTATAATGAATGTGGGATATATGAGTATATGAGGAGGAAAGAGTATTTTTGTGGCATTAAATGTTTAACACATATTTTGTGTGTTGGTGGACCTGATTTATTGGCCGAAAATTTGATTATAGCACATAAAATCGCTGGTTTGTGGATTTGGTCAATTTACATTTGGAATTTGGAAAAACTTTCTTACGCAAAGTTGTAGATAATGGAATTTCCTATAAAAACTCATGAGATTCAAATTTTTACGACAAAAGGGCTATTTATTGTGAATTATTGAAGTTAGAAGCTCAAAATAATTGATTTTTGGAAGTTTAAAATATTTTTATTAAGAAAAACGTTTTTTATTGTTTTTGTCACATGTGTGGTGAAGTTTGGACCAGAATTGTGTGCGTAGGAAATTTGATTATATATATTATTATTATATTAAATTTTACTGCTTTGGTGTTACTAGCGATTTCTATAAATAGGGTCTTGGGTTAGAATTGAAAATCACACGAAAAATGAAGTTTTCTCTCTCTATATTATCGGCGTATTCTTGTGAGTATTTTGAGTATACTTTGAGTATTGCTATACGGTGCAAGTTCAAGTCATAGCTTATATCAGGTGTTTCAACTAGAAATCTTGTCTTTCGAGGTAAGGGATGTTATTTTCTTCTCGAATGATATTATTTCTTCAATATCATTATCTTTGAAATATTAGTTGGAACTTTTTATCAAATTTGGAACTTTTTCATGTCGGGTTCTTATTCATGAGTTCTTATTCATGAGTTACTATTCACGAGTTCTTATTCACGAAGTCTTATTCACGAAGCGTGAAGATGTTTTTGTGAAATTTCTATCTTTTGGTGTCGGAGATTCTTATTCATGTATATGACCTTATTCACGTATCTGACACTTTTCACGAATCGACATTATTCATTGAAAAATGAAATTTCTTCTTTTTTTGTCCAAAATATCTACTATGGATGGATTAGCTTTTGATTGTATCCATGTTTTGATCATTCTTGAATTTTACCTCACTCTCGTTATTTATGAAGTATTTTTGAGCGGGAATTGTTTAAAATAATCCTTAATCCTTAATATTGTTCTTTTGTTTCCTTTGGATTCGTTTCCTTTAAAATATTTTTCATCATCCTCGGTCTTAAATGATGATATTATTGAATATCTTTGGCACGTAGTGCAAAGATGAATGATTTATGATGAATATCTTTGGCTGTGTAGTGCAAAGATGAATGATTTCTGATGAATATCTTTGGCCGTGGTGTGCAAGATGAGCAGTGTTTAGATGAACATGACCCGGTGATGAATATCCTTGGCACGTTAGTGTGAGGATGAGTATATGATTCGGATATATATTGATTGATGTTACGAGGATAAAAATATTGATGATGGTATTTATTAAATTCATGGATATTAGTAGATTTCATCCTCTACGTAACTCTTCTATGAATTAATATTTTCATTGCGAGTATTGATTTAAAACTTGTTGTCTATTGTATTCTATTAAATTTTTCCTGTTGAAGACTAACGATAATTTGTTGTATATTATCTTAGTCATAATATTCTTCTTGGGCTAGTTGAGCTCACCCTTTTCCTTTTTGTTCCATTTTTCTTCTCGGGGAGGCGAGAATGTAGCGAGTCTTAGTCGGGGTATGGAATGAAGGTTCTAGAGAGAGTTGTTTAATAGTCCTCACCATTTTGTAAAATAATGTATCAATAATTATGATGAGGATTTATTTGGGTATGTATATTGTCTAGAAGACAATAATTGTATTTAAACTCACATTATATATGTTGTATGTTTTGCACGTAAATGTATTAATAAAGTTGTAGTTATTTACGTACCATGTATTTGGCGACTCGAGAATGGGTTGGATGGAATGGACCTATTTTGGGGCGCGGAATCAAATGAAATCAAGGTATCCTTACCTCTTCGACATACCAGTGTACCGCACCCTAATTTCGAGGGCTTAAATTTCATAAGAAGGGAGGTTGTAAGACCCCAACTTTTATGAATAAAGATGAATTTTCTATAAATATCATTTTGAATATTATGGAATGAATTTGATATAATGTTATAATTGTGGGTAATATTTATAAATTTTGCAAAATACGCAAGTTGTTATATAATATTAGATTGGTCGGGAAATATTCGTTTTAACAGGAAATATTCGTACAACGACACAATAATTGGTAGATCTCACAACGGAATTATTGTCGGATTGAGAAAACGATAGAAATATTTTATGAAAATAACGACGGAAGTTTTACGATTAAGCGCTGAAACACCCTAAGTGTTAAAAGTACAAGAATATGCGCGGTTGCATAGTAGCACACAAGATTGATTATTGATGCTTACGTGAGAAGTCACTAAGTTTTGTTCAATTATTACTACAGTAATTGTTGCATAATATCTCACGTTATTTTATTCAATTATTATCGATATTTTATATATTATTAAATCAATAATTGAGACGACGAAGTTATTAATATTATTATTTGCATTATTAAATATGTCTAGTAGTTCTGTCAAAGAGAGGTTTGGTCACCAAATTGTGCGCCAATAGGGAGAAATCCTTATTGGAAAGTCCCCTTTTTCCTGGGAACGACCTGATCGATTAATATTGTGAATTATAATAATGGTGATAAATTTTTGTTTTATTATTATTATATATGTAATAAAACAGAAAACTTTTTATATAAAACAGAATACTTTTTATAAAGTTTTGTTTTATTTGATTATAAATAGAATATATTATATTATATTATGCATAGTGTTTGTATAGTTCCTGCATAGTAAATTTTTTTTATATAAAACAGAATACTTTAAAAAAAGTTATTTGTTTTATTAGATTTTAAATAAAATATATTATATTTTATTATGCATAGTATTTGCATAGTGCCTGCATAGTATTTGCATAGTAAAAACTTTTTATATAAAACAGAATACTTTTTATAAAGTTTTGTTTTATTTGATTATAAATAGAATATATTATATTTTATTGCATAGTGCATCATAGTATCCTTTCCATTCTTCTATAAATAGGATACTTAGTTAGAATTGAAAATCACACCAGAAATTCAGAGAATTCTTGTTCTATAATTTTGAACATATTTCTTTAGAGTTTTAAGAAGCTTTGAGCGTAGAAAACAGTATAAGTTTTCTTCAAGAATATCCTCGCCTTACCAGTAGGAATACTCTTCTTTTTAAGGTAAGGGGTATTATTCTTTCGTATTCATGAAGAGAGTTATTTTCTTTCAATACTCGTAAGGGTTGTTATTCCATTCTTTATTATTATGTTGGAATAACTTTGCCTACATGCAATCTTTCAGTATACATGGTGAAATTCTTCTGTTATTCCATTCTTTATTATTTTGTTGGAATAACCTGTCTGTGCGGTTTATCGCATGCCTGGTGAATTCTGTTGTTATTCCAGTCTTTATTATTATGTTGGAACATCCCGTCTGCATGCGGATTATGCATGACAGGTTCCATTCTTTATTATTACATTGGAATATCACATCTGTATGCAGTTACGCATGACTTCAGTTTCATTCTTTATTATTATGTTGGAATAACTCATGCATTGATTACACGCGCTTTGGTGAATTCTTCTCATTATTCCATTTATTATTATTACATTGGAATAATCATTTATGTGGATTACCGCATGGCGGCAAAAATCCATTTGCGGTTTCATATATTCTATTATACTCAGTTGATTAAAGTTTTGGCTTCTATTCCATGAAATTAGTGGAATATCCTTGATATTTGCATTTCATCCAGTATCTTTTCATGGAAATATTCTTCTGAGCATTCTTGAATTTTACTCCACAAAGTAGTATCATGTTGACAATTTGGACGTTATTGAGTTTAGGATAAATTAACTTATAAATCTTTAAAATTTATTCTTGAACTTGTTTTATTGAATTGTCATCATCCTCATGCTTATATTATGTTGAAAGTCATTTCTGGCCTGTAGTGCATAGATGGACTTGGTATAATTATGACCAGGGATTATTCGGTATAATCATGACCTTAATGTTATAAATGATGTAAAAAAAGTCCTCATTGACCCGTAGTGCATTGATGGACAGTTTTTGGAATGATTATGGCTATGGATTCTTTTCGGCCAAGGGTGCAAAGATGAATTATTTTATGGCATGATCAGTACCATTGATGAAAACACGATTATCTTTGACCCGTAGTGCATGGATAATTCGTGATCGTGACACTAAAGAATATCATTGGCCTGTAGTTCAGGGATGATTTAATGACGTGGATTATTTATTAAGCTTAGTCTTAGCGATAAAAGTGATGAAAAACCTTTTAAATCATAGAAGATAGTAGATTTTATTCTCTACTTGACTCTTCTAATGGATTGCTTGTTCCGCTGCAGTTAAACTTGATGTTTGTTATATTTTATCAGTTTAACACTGTTGAACGCTAATGATAATTTATTTTGCATTATCTTAGTCATAATATTTCTTGCTGGGCTAGTTGAGCTCACCCTTTTGCTTTCATTGTTCTCTTCAGGAAATGAGAACGTAGTAGGGACTAGTCGGGGAATGGAGTGACAGTCCAGATGATAGCATTAGTAGTCCTCACTATTCTATGAAATAGTGTGATAATAAATGTATTGAGTTCTTATTTTGAGTTTGAATCATCGCAGAAGACAATATTTGTATTAAAACTCACAACTCATGTTGTATATTTAAGGTTGTATTTGTATTCTGTACCATGTATTTGGCGACTCAGAATAGGTGATGTATACCTATTTTGGGGGCGTCACAGTTGATATCAAAGCTTAGGGATATGATCACTGGCTGAGATGTGAGACAAGAATTAGGAGGGGAGAGACGAGGAATTCCTTCGCTAGTATGACCTACCTAACTTTATTTGGTATTTAATTGGTCGGTCAGAGTATAGGGATAATATGTTGCATGTCAATTAACCCTTGATGACACAACATGACCAAGTACTATTCCCTGTTCTACCATGAAATGACATTTTTCCCAATTTAGAACAAGATTAGTTTCTATGCATCTATCTAGAACACGATTTCAATTATCTAAGCATGCATCCAAAGAATCACCATGAATTGTGAAATCATCCATAAAAACCTCGATGCATTCTTCTGAAAGGTCCGAAAAAATGTTTACCATGCATCGCTGAAAAGTACCTGGGGCATTACACAGTCCAAAAGACATTCGTCGATAGGCAAAAGTACCAAAAGGACATGTGAATGTGGTCTTCTCTTGGTCCTCGGGTGCAATCACAATCTGGTTATATCCTGAAAAACCATCTAGAAAACAATAATAAGTGTGCCCAGCTAATCTCTCCAACATTTGATCAATAAAAGGAAGAGGAAAGTGATCTTTTCTTGTTACAGCATTCAATTTTCTATAATCTATACACACTCTCCACCCAGTTTGCATTCGTGTGGGCACCAACTCATTATCATCGTTCTTGACAACGGTGATTCCGGATTTCTTTGGGACTACCTGCACTGGACTCACCCATTGGCTATCTGAAATGGGATAGATGATACCGGCATCAAGTAATTTGAGCACTTCTTTTTTCACCACCTCCATCATGGGTGGATTCAATCGATCTCCTTTGCGCATCTCTTGTAGGCTTAGCTCCATCCTCTAACAATATCCGATGCATGCACATGGCAGGACTAATACCATTGATATCCGCTTATTGTCCAACCAAAAATCGTAATATGGTCCCTTAGGACTCTCAACAAGTTTTCTTCATTACTAGCAATAATTCTTCGCAAAGTGTCATTAGTCCCCAAATATGCATATTTCAAATGAAAGGTAATTGTTTCAATTCTAGAGTTGGGGCTTGTACAATGTAAGGTAATAACTTTTGATGAGAAACAGAAATTGAATAGAATATCTTTGTTGAATTATTAGAGAATTTTGGCAATGAATGTAATGCAGCTACATTCTCCTTCAATTCCTGGGTTTGCTCAATCTCATCTTCCCTGTCCATGTCCAAACTGTTGGTGATTGCAATCTCCAAACTGTCCCTATGTAGTTGTTCAAAAACTCTATGCACCAAGGAGTCTTTCACATCAATAGCAAAAACCTGTCCTATATCACTAGGGTACCTTATAAATCTTTAAAATTTATTCTTGAACTTGTTTTATTGAATTGTCATCATCCTCATGCTTATATTATGTTGAAAGTCAACTGTGGCCTGTAGTGCATAGATGGACTTGGTATGATTATGACCAAGGATTATTCGGTATAATCATGACCGTAATATTACAAATAATGTGGAAAAAGTCCTCATTGGCCCGTAGTGCATTGATGGATAGTTTTTGGTATGATTATGGCTATGGATTCTCTTCGGCCAAGTGTGCAAAGATGAATTGTTTTATGGCATGATCAGTACCGTTGATGAAAACACGATTATCTTTGGCCCGTAGTGCATGGATAATTCGTGGTCGTGACACTAAAGAATATCCTTGGCCTGTAATGCAGGGATGATTTAATGATGTGGATTATTTATTAAGCTGAGTCTCAACGATAAAATTTAAACTTGATGTTATAGAAGATAGTAAATTTTATTCTCTATTTGACTCTTCTAATGGATTGCTTGTTCCGCTGTAGTTAAACTTGATGTTTGTTATATTTTATCAGTTTAACATTGTTTAAGGCTAATGATAATTTATTTTGCATTATCTTAGTCATAATATTTCTTACTGGGCTAGTTGAGCTCACCCTTTTGCTTTCATTGTTCTCTTCAGGAAATGAGAACGTAACAGTGACTATTCGGGGAACGGAGTGACGGTCCAGATGATAGCATTAGTAGTCCTCACTATTCTATGAAATAGTGTGATAATAAATGTATTGAGGCCTTATTTTGAGTTTGAATACTGTCTAGAAGACAATATTTGTATTAAATTCACAGCTCATGTTGTATATTTAAGGTTGTATTTATATTCTGTACCATGTATTTGGCGACTCAGAATAGGTGATGTATACCTATTTTGGGGGCGTCACAATAGTGCACTCATAAAATAATTATAAAAGTAATACATTTTCCATATTTATTTACAAAATTAATACATTTGAGTATCATTTCTCCCTTATCTCTTTCCGTTAATCGTGGCACACTTTTCTTTTCCCGCTTTCTTACTTTCCTCTTTCATCTTTCCAAAAAAAAATCTCCTAGTAGTCGCCACCATTGAACTGAAAAGCCATCTCCCTAGTTTTTGATTTTCAGAATGCTATCAAAAAAAGAGTAGGAACAATAGTTTGCAAGTGAAATAGAAACAAGAAAAGAAAGGGAGACGTTTGTGACGCCACCATTGAACAGTTGTTGCCTCCATTGCCGACTACCTTCGTCAAGGCCTTGGCATTCGCCATCACCACCACAAGTGTCCATGCTGATTTCTCACTGCATCGCCATACTTGGAGTTCGATGAAACCATAGGCATATTTTTCAAAGCCCACAAAGATCAAAATCAGCCGATTCCCCAAGACATATGCCAATAACCTCATTATCAGAATCCATGATATCCATTTAATATAAAATTGTTTACATTTGCCGGAACCCTAAGGATGCTTTCATTTCAATGAGCCCAAGTTTCAAAAAACCATCACTTTTGAAGAATAAATTGAGCAATTTTGTTATGGGCTTTGCAATCAGATTCTTTTCATTGGCCAAAAACGAGGGTTTCTATTACCGCCTCCTGAAATTTTTTTTCCCATAGTGCAGTTGGTAGCCAAACCTCCATACCGAGGTAACCTATTCAGTTTTATAAGGTTGCCAATTTATTTTGAATGTGATGCAGTTGGTAGCCAAACTTTCACACCAAGGTAACATATTCAGTTTTATTAGGTTACCAATTTTATTTTGAATGTGATGCAGTTGGTAGTCAAACTTTCATGCATTTGGTTGCCAAACCTTCAGACAAAGGTAATCAATTCAGTTTTATTAAGTTACAAATTTATTTTGAATGTGATGCAGTTGGTAGCCAAACCTTCATAAAAAGGTAACCATTTTAGTTTTTGTGGGTAACCAAATCGTCCAAAAAAAATTCAGAACAGTAACTCAGGTACTTCCAGAGATTTGCAGCGGAGGAGGAGGATAAAGAAGGGGAAGAGAGGGCGATGTAATGGCGGCGCAACCAAAGATTTTTGGAGATTCGCGGCGGAGGAGGATGATGAAGGGGAAGAGAGAGGAGGCGGTGATGAAGATAATGAGCGGTGAGGGAGATGAAGATTAGGATGAAGAAGATATTTTTTTGTTTTTCCCTCTTTTTGATTTGAATTATGGATTTGTTTTTGTTGTTAGATCCCAAAAATTTGATTTAAATTATTAATTATGGCGGTTATTTCTCCTTAATTTTAGGTTTCCTTATTTAATGTGAATTTGAATTTGTTACACTCTTTTTGTAATTATTTTATGGATGCACTAATGGTATAATTATTTTGTTGATGCACTAATTGTGTAATTATGTTCTAATTGTTGTATATTCCTGTAAAGAACCCTATTTTTTAATATCTTCTATAAAGATATTTTATTAAATAGAGTGATTAAAATTTTTTTCCTTTTGAATTTTAAAATTAAATCATATGATTGATGATAATGTTATGTTATATTAATATCATAGTAGTATTTTTAAATTTTTTATTTACTAATTTTAATTAATTATGCCAATAAATTCGAAAAGTTATTCGAAAATGGATAATATTCGAATTCGAATACCGAATTTGAATAGTATATTAAGAAATTCATAGAATATCATATACGAATAAAGATAAAATAATTTTTTTCGGATATGGATACAAGTATCACTGAATCACTGTATTCGGATTTGAATATGTCTATTTACAACCCTAGTTGTGAGTTATAAGAAAAATGTTCGGCACTAATTTAACTTATAAGTTAAAAAGTAAGTTAAACAATGTAAAGATGTTTTGCTAATACTAAGTTATAAGTTAAAATAAATTGTAAAGATTACTAAATATGATATTAATAAAAAAGTACGTTAATTCAACAATTCATCATAAGTCACCATTCTAACATTATAAAACAATAAAAAAAAATCATAACTTCAATATCCATGAGTTTTTCTTATTTTCTTTTTTTGACATAATATGTGATGTCCCCAAAATAAGTCTACACAACTCATTTTGAGTTGCCAAATACACACTACAGAATCTAAATATAAATTTTCCAATTTACAACTATTAACTATTAAATGATCCTATTGTTGTTCACCAAAATTAATTATTAAATGACGTATAAAATACGACACACATTTTAAGTCCTTAATACAATTATATATTTGTTGTGACGCCCCCAAAATAGGTATACATCACCCATCTTGAGTCGCCAAAAATACACTACTGACAACTCCATTTATACAACTGTCGTGCAGAAAACGACCACAGTTAAACTGTGAGTTTTAATACAAATATATATAACTCTCGTGGTGCCTTGACCACAAGACCACACAATGGTACCTTACATAAAGGTACAGTTAATATCTATTTTAGAAATTAAAATCTTTGGAAAATACTCAAGAAAACCTTCGTACATGGGAGGCCATGCGTCTAGGTTTTGATAGATATCATATGTCCACAGAATTATCCTTAGTTGACCCAATAGTCCCCAAAGAAAAACAAGAAGATTGGTATCATCTTCTTCCCAATGGTGAGTCTTCTCTTAACTTATAATTATCTCCATTGTCTCCAATTGAGAATCATATTTCAAACAAACTCCAAGATTATATAGGTAGTACTCGTACATATACTCAGCAAGTGGATGTGCAAAACCCTGTCTTATGATAACACGAAGTCGTCTGTCATTAGACATCTTGTATGATAGTGGTAAAAACGCCCTTCCAAAGTTGGGTTCACCTCACCCTTAGAAGAAACTGGATACTGGAATAGTGAGGTAGCAGACTTCTCTTCTTCTTTCTCTCTATAATTTCTCTATAATAATTGTGTGACGGCCCCAAAACAGGTATACATCACCCATCTTGAGTCTCCAGATACATGGTACATAAATTCAAATACAACTTAATTATACAACAGTCGTGTAAAATACGACAAAACATAGCTGAGAGTTTAGACAAGAATATTGTTATCTAAACAATATCCACACTCAATGGTGTCCTCATTATAATTATTATCACATTATTCTGTAAAATAGTGAGAACTACTAAAGCCATTTATCTTGGACCATCACTCCATTCCCCGACTCGTCCCAGCTATATTCTCATTTCCTGAAGAGAACAATGAAAGAAAGGGCGAGCTTAACTAGCCCAGTAAGAAATATTATGACTAAAATAATGCAGAACAAATTATCCTTAGCCTTCAACAGTGTTAAACTGATAAAATATAATAAACATCAAGTTTAACTGCAACGAAATAAGCAATCCATTAGAAGAGTCAAGTAGAACATAATGTCTACTATCTCTTCTAGATTAAAAGTCCATCGTTCGTTAATATTTCATTCCTGTAATACTCAACAACAGTTTTTTGTTATAACCAAGACAAAAAGAACTATCATCACCTGTCTTCACCTAAACCACCAAAGATTATAGTTAAATCCATAATTCATATTTATAAACATGTAAATCAACAGTTTCTCCTTGCCACAAAGGCTTAATGAAACGTTTACTCAATATCCTTACTCCAAAGGCTAAAGATATTCAAATGTAATAACAATGATCATACCAATCAGTTGTCTACCTTTGCACTACGGGCCAAAGATATTCAACTATAAAACCAATGGTCATGATCATACCAATCAAATGTTTGTCAGTGCACTACGGCCAAAGACATTCAACTGTTAACTAATGGTCATGATCCTGCCAATCACATCATTGAATTATCCATGCACTACGGGCCAAGGATATTCGTTATTATCACCAGTGGTTATGATCATGTCATACACCTCAAAAGAAGACTGGATATTGGAATAGTGAGGTAGCAGACTTCTCCTCTTCTTTCTCTCTATAATTTCTCTCTATAATAATTGCTCTATAGCTTTAGTGAATTGGTGAGAAATGAAGAAAGAATGAGCTTCTATTTATAGGAAAATATAGTTTCGATAATTGCACATTTTGGGGCTCGAAATATTACAGTATAATACCTTCATCTTTTTCTTCTTTTTTATTTAGTCCTGCAAGTATTATCAAACTTTCACCACCTCCCCTAATAGTAAATCATGTGAATCAATAGTAAATCATGTGACTCAATAGTTCTAAACATGTGAAAAATAATAATTACAGTATAGTACCTTCATCTATACCTCCATTTTTAACTTAGTCATGCAAGTATTATCAATCTTGCACCAACTCCCCTAATAGTAAATGAATGTGAATCAATAGTACACACATGTGAACAAATAGTTATAATCATGTGAATCAATAGCAATTAATTACTCATTTATCCGGTTAATTACCCGATTGGTCAATATAACATCCATACATCAATTATTATCGAAATAAATATCAATTTTCACTAACACTAATAATTCCAACTCAATAGAACTATCAATTTCATTTTTAATCAACACAAACTTATTCATCATTTATATTATAATTCACAATATTTAACAACCGTGTCGTTCCTGGAAAGAGAGGCTTTACGATAAGGATTTCTCCTTATCGCGCCAGTAATTAGGTGACCAAACCTCTCATTGATGCGAACTTCTAGACATTGTCAATATTGTAAATAATAATATGAATAACTTTGCCATCTCAATTATTGATTTAATAATATAACATATTATGCGATTAATCTTTGTGACAATAATTGAATCAATAATATGAGAGATATGATGCAACAAGTACTGTAGCAATAATTGAGTATAACTGAGTGACTTCTTACGTAAGTATCAATAATCAATACCGTGTGCTACTATGCAATCACGCGTATTACTGTACTTTTACTACCAGGTAGTTCAACAGTTTTAACGGTTATTCCATTCTTTATTATTCTGTTGGAACATCCTGTCTGTGCGGATTACACATGACCTGGTTCCATTCTTTATTATTCTGTTAGAACATCCTGTCTGTGCGGATTACACATGACCTGGTTCCATTCTTTATTATTCTGTTGAAATATCTTGTCTGTGCGGATTACGCATGACCTAGTTTCATTCTTTATTATTCTGTTGGAATAATCTGTCTACGTGGATTACCGCATGGCGACAAAAATCCATTTGCGATTTCATATATTCTATTATACTCAGTTGATTAAAGTTTTGGCTTCTATACTCCATGAAATTAGTGGAATATCCTTGATATTTGCGATTCATCCAGTATCTTTTCATGAAAATATTCTTCTGAGCATTCTTGAATTTTACTCCACAAAGCAGTATCATGTTGACAATTTGGACGTTATTGATTTCAGGATAAATTAAATTATAAATCTTTACAAATTTATCCTTGAACTTGTTTTATTGATTTCTTATATCATTGTCATCATCCTCATGTTTATAATATGTTGAAAGTCATCTGTGGCCTGTAGTGTATAGATGGACTTGGTATAATTATGACCAGGGATTTTTCGGTATAATCATGACCGTAATGTTACAAATTATGTGATAAAAGTCCTCATTGGCCATAGTGCATTGATGGACAGTTGTTGGCATGATCATGACCATTGATGAATACACGAAAATCCTTAACCCGTAGTGCATGGATAATTTATGGTCGTGATACTAATGAATATCTTTGGCCGTAGTGCAGGGATGATGTGGTTTATTTATTGTTTCGAGTCTCAAATGATAAAAGTGATGAAAACCTTTTAAATCATAGAAGATAGTAGATTTTATTCTCTACTTGACTCTTCTAATGGATTGCTTGTTCCGCGCTAGTTAGACTTGATGTTTATTATATTTTATCAGTTTAACATTGTTGAAGGCTAATGATAATTTATTCTGCATTATCTTAGTCATAATATTTCTTACTGGGTTAGTTGAGCTCACCTTTTTCTTTCACCGTTTCTTCTTGAAAAATGAGAACGTAGCTGGACTAATCTGGGAAACGAGAGCGGGTGGCCGGTCAGATGATAGCATTAGTAGTCCTCACTATTACATTAAATAGTGTTACAATAAATGTAATGAGGACTCCATTGAGTGTGGATATTGTCTAGATGACAATATTCTTATTAAAACTCTTAGATTATGTTTTGTCGTATTTTACACGACTGTTGTATAATAAAGTTGTATTTGATTTTTGTACCATGTATTTGGTGACTCAAGATGGGTGATGTATACCTATTTTGGAGACGTCACAGTTGGTATCAAAGCTTAGGGATATGATCCCTGGCTGAGATGTGAGACAAGAACTAGGAGGGGAGAGACGGGAAATTCCTTCGCTAATATGACCTACCTAAATTTATTTGGTATTTATTTGGTCGGTCATAGTATAGGGATAATATGTGACATGTCAATTAACCCTTGTTGTGTGGCAGTATTTGAAAATGACATTCGAAAATGTTGAGAATAGCAATGGAGCACAGGAGACCGTTGAGTCTCCACAGATCAATAATCATGATAATATGCATTAGGAAGGCGACAATCCTCATGCAAACAACAACACTGACCAATTGATGAACGATGGAATGTTTAGAGGCTTTATGAAATTTATACAACATCAGACGAGAGCGGCTCTAGTCCAAAATGTAGGTGGAAACACTGGAAACTCTCGGACAGTCACCGCTAAACAGTTTAAGGAGCTAGGATCACCATAATTTATTGGAGAACCAAAACCACTTAAGCCGAAAGCGTGGATAAAGCAGATCACCAAGATATTTGATGTTTTGGGATGCTCGAGGAGCAAAAGGTTCCATTTGCCACCTTTATGTTGCGCGAGGAGAGGCGATTCATCGGTGGGAATCGGTAAAGCGTACTCAACCTGCCGCACTGAAGATGTCTTGGGAGACGTTTCAAGAAATATTCAACGACAAGTACTTTCCCAAAATTATTCGTCACATAAAAGAGGTAGAGTTCATTAAGTTGGAGCATAACAATATGACCGTGTCACAGTACGAAGCTAAGTTTGCCGAGTTGTCCTGGTTTGCGTCTCACTTGGTTGATAATGAGGAGAGAATGAGGTTTGAAACCCGAGATACGTCAATACTTAATTTCTCACAAACTGTGTTTGTATTCAGATGTTGTTAATAGGGCTCAGTTATTGGAGCGCGATAACGAGTCAACTCAACCAAGAGAAAGCAACCGGCAAAATGATAATACAAGTGGTAGCAGTCATCGAAGCGGTGACAACAAATGTGGAGGGATGAAAAGTGATGAAAAACCTTTTAAATCATAGAAGATAGTAGATTTTATTCTCTACTTGACTCTTCTAATGGATTGCTTGTTCCGCTGCAGTTAAACTTGATGTTTATTATATTTTATCAGTTTAACATTGTTGAAGGCTAATGATAATTTATTCTGCATTATCTTAGTCATAATATTTCTTACTGAGCTAGTTGAGCTCACCCTTTCTTTCACTGTTCTCTTCAGGAAATGAGAACGTAGCCGGGATTAGTCGAGAAACGGAGTAACGGTCCAGATGATAGCATTAGTAGTCCTCACTATTATGTTAAATAGTATTACAATAAATGTAATGAGGACTCCATTGAGTGTGGATATTGTCTAGATGACAATATTCTTATTAAAACTCTTAGATTATGTTTTGTCGTATTTTACACGACTGTTGTATAATAAAGTTGTATTTGATTTTTGTACCATGTATTTGGCGACTGATGATGGGTGATATATACCTATTTTGGGGGCGTCACACTTCTAATGTATTGTTTGTTCTGCTGCAGTTAAACTTGTTGTCTATTATATTCTATCAGTTTAACACTGTTGAAGGCTAGCGATAATTTATTCTGCATTATCTTAGTCATAATATTCTTTACTGGGCTAGTTGAGCTCACCCTTTGCTTTCATTGTTCTCTTCAGGAAATGAGAATATAGCCGGGACTAGTCGGGGAATGGAGTGACGGTCCATATGGTTGCTTTAGTAGTCCTCACTATTCTGTGAAATAGTGTGATAATAAATGTAATGAGGACTTCATTTGAGTTTGAATATTGTCTTCTGGATATTGTCTAGAAGACAATATTCGTGTTAAAACTCTCAGCTAATGTTACACGACAGTTGTATGATTAAGTTTGTATTTGTATTCTGTACCATGTATTTGACGACTTAGAATGAGTTGTATATACTTATTTTGGGGGCGTCACACGTGTTGTTGGCATGCCATCTATTTTTTGACGTGACACTATCAATTAAAAGTAATCATAAAAAATTAAAAATTTAATCACCTAATATTATAGAAAAAACTGAGAAGACAATCATCAAAATGAAAAAAAATTAAAAATTTAATCCCTTAATTAAAAAAATTGAGAAGACAATTCTCAAAATAAAAAAAAATTAAAAGTTTAAACCCTATATATCACAAAATATATAACAGAATAATGAGGGGACATACCCTTAGATTACAACCCAGCCCCATACGGCACACAGGCTATTCTAAAACCATCTAAACTATACCCAATCTAACAATAGACAACACAACAAAACAATACACCATATATATATATATCAAAAAATATAGCATGCGGGTGACTGGGTGAGGGTGGGGTATTAGGTATTAACGTATATCATTCAGAATGTTCACCCAATTAAGTTCTCTCCTGCCCTAATTGGATATCAGCGTTATATAATAAGCACCCCTTTGGAATTCACAAATTTTGCGTGGGAAGAGACTTTTTTTGGATGTTTCTTTACCTGATCTTCGTATCGTCCATTAAACATCATAAGCAATTGAAGATTTAAACAATCATCTATTTGTAATTACTATAAAAAAATTTGATCCCAATTTGGGTCAGTTTTAAATAGGAATAACCTCTAAATTATAATATGTTATATACTTTTTAAGTTCCGTATTAAAAAAATATACATCTATATAGTAATAATTTCATATATAGTCTTTTAAAATTATTATTGTCACTTATATTTATATAAATGTTACATTCATATAAGTGACAATAATAATTTTAAAAGATTACATTTACCTGTAAAAGACTTTGTACTTATGTAGAGTTGGAAACATACACATTCTAGTTTGAAAGTCTAAATTTCATTTTTTCCATTGAATATTCTGTAAATACTATATGCACAACTTTATATAAATATTTTTCGAATAATAATTTTTAGGGAGTTCTTACTGTTATATTTGTTAAAGTACGTTGAAATTTTGGATGTTTGGAAAATATTTTGTATAAATACCTTTATTTAGTTATAATCTCTCAATTAGAATACAATTAACTTGATCTCAATGATATTCTTATATAGAGATTTTACTGTATAAAACAAGAAGTTAGTGTGTGACATTACAAAGTTGAGGTTAACCTCTCATTCTTGGGATAATTTCAAGAATATAGATGACTTGATATAAACTTTTAGGTAAGTAGGTGATTTAACATGCTTATTGAGTTAGTTTACACAGGTCTGTCCTCAAAAAAAGATGAGCGAAGTATAAATTTTACACATTAACAAAAACAAAAATAGAGGAGATTAAATAAAGTTCCAAATTTCTTCATAAAGTGACAAGTAATTTTATTTATTTTTATAATAATAGACTTCACTAAATGACATAATTACCCTTCACTTTATATATTTTATTTCATCTTCTTGTACAAAAATAATTGTACATTCAATCATCCTTTTTGAGGATGGGAGGAGTATAAATTAGTATGGCAGCTAAGCAGTTTCTTACATTTCTTTGTTATTTGCTCCCAATGTACCTAGGGAAGTCTTCCTAGTATTTCAGGGATATATGGTGGAAGCAATATTTCCGTACGTTGGTTATTCCTTTTAGCATATATATTAGTGAAAAGAACAAAAGGTTAACCTTGAATTATCGACTAAATTATCAAGAGTAATTTATCGACTGTTATTAGGTTATATACTTCATGAACTTCACCATATAATATAGGTATAATTGATTTGATTTAATTCCCATAAATACAAGGGGGGAAGAAAGGAATTTATTAGTAATCCTAAAATAACTATACTTAATTTTCATGATCTTTAGCTAGCTTCTGCGTTCAATCCAAGTTGTAGACTTTTTATTACGTGCAAATTTTGCAAATATATTATGTGTACATTTGTTTCACTCTATGCAAATCAGTAAAGTGAAGGTGAAAGGCCAAATAAATGGCAACATAGGTTCCTTCGTGAGAGAGGTAGACAATAACATGAATGACAAGGCATAAAGCCAAAGCCGGCCCAGGAGAAATTTTTTTTTTTCTCTCTCTCTCTGTCTCTCTCAATCATGTACACAAAGTGGTGTATATATATATATACACACAAGAGATTTATGCATAACAGAGCGAAGTGCATTAAACAACAATGGGGTTGGTTAATGGAGTTCTCTTAATATTTGCATGTCTTGTGTTGGTTTTTCAAGCTAGTTCAATTTCAATAAATGATAGGTCCACTTACATTATTCACATGGACAAATCTTCCATGCCCAAGGCATTTGCTAGCCACCAGCAATGGTACTCCAACACCATTGACTCTGTCAAGTCTCCCACCCATCAATCCCCTCCAATTCTTGTCTATACTTACGATAATGCATTTCATGGTTTTAGTGCATTGTTGTCTAGAGATGAATTGGAAACTCTAAAGAAAACTCCGGGATTTGTCTCAGCTTATAGTGACAGGAATGTCACACTTGATACCACCCATACCTATAAGTTCCTCTCCCTCAATCCTACCACCGGACTATGGCCAGCTTCGGATTATGGGAAAGATGTCATCATCGGTGTCATTGACACCGGAGTCTGGCCAGAGAGCGCGAGTTTCAAGGATGATGGGATGACTGCAATTCCCTCTAGATGGAAGGGGACTTGTGAGGTAGGACAAGAGTTTAATACTTCACATTGTAATTCAAAGCTCATTGGGGCTAGATACTTTAATAAGGGTGTCATTGCTGCAAATCCTAACATTACAATCAGTATGAATTCTGCTAGAGACACCTTTGGTCATGGGACACACACTTCATCAACTGCCGGTGGAAACTATGTTGAAGGGGCGTCGTACTTTGGCTATGCCTTAGGAACTGCAAGAGGGATGGCACCGCGTGCTAGGGTGGCAATGTATAAGGTCTTATGGGACGAGGGACGATACGCGTCTGATGTTCTTGCTGGCATGGATCAGGCTGTTGCTGATGGCGTTGACGTGATATCAATTTCTATGGGTTTTGATGCTGTGCCTTTGTACGAGGATCCAATCGCTATAGCCTCCTTTGGAGCAATGGAGAAAGGTGTGCTTGTTTCTTCATCAGCAGGAAATGAAGGCCCAGGTCTTGGAAGTTTACACAATGGAATTCCATGGGTCTTGACAGTTGCTGCAGGCTCAATAGACCGTTGGTTCGCAGGGAGCTTGACCTTAGGCAATGGGCTAGCCCTCACTGGCTGGACCATGTTTCCTGCAAGAGCCTATATTGAAAACTTGCCCCTTGTCTACAACAAAACCATTTCTGCTTGTGATTCAGCTGAGCTCTTATCTGAACTTCCTTATGCCATCATCATTTGCGAAAATACAGGCTCAGACTCGGGCTCATATTATGATCAGTTGGCCTACATTTCTAGATCAAACGCTGCAGCTGCTATTATTATCTCCGATGATCCTAATACATTCGTGTTCAATGATTTTCCATATCTCGGAGTTGTAATCAGCCCCAAGGACGGACCTGCTGTGATCAGTTACGCGCAAACTGGTTCTACACCATCGGCTAGCATCACATTCCAGCAGACCTTTGTAGGCACAAAGCCTGCCCCAGCAGTTGCTGACTACACTTCTAGAGGCCCTTCACCTAGCCATCCAGGAATCTTAAAACCGGACATAATGGCACCAGGGTCATTAGTCCTGGCATCCTGGATTCCAAATGGTGCAGCAGCACGCATTGGAGCTAATATACAATTGTCTAGTGACTTCATTACTATTTCAGGAACATCAATGTCTTGTCCCCATGCTTCTGGCCTCGCGGCTCTCTTGAAAGGCGCTCACCCAGAATGGAGCCCTGCGGCTATTCGTTCTGCCATGGTGACTACAGCCAATCCCAAGGACAATACACAAAATCCAATCCGAGATATTGGCACAAATTTCCAAATTGCCACACCTCTAGCCATGGGAGCTGGTCAAGTTGATCCTAACAGTGCCCTCAATCCCGGACTAATTTATGATGCAACTACACAAGACTATGTGAATCTCCTCTGCTCCATGAATTTCACACAAAACCAGATTCAAAGCATCACAAGAGCCAGTTACAATTGCTTGAACGCTTCTTCTGATCTAAATTATCCATCTTTTATTGGCGTGTACACTACTCAAACTAGTGGAGACATTACGATTCAAAATTTTAAAAGAACAGTTACTAATGTTGGAGACGGCGCCGCAACTTATAAGGCTAAGGTGACTGCGCCAAAGGGTTCAGTTGTCACAGTTTCACCGGATACATTGGTGTTTGAGAATATTTATGAGAAGCAGAGCTACACCATGACTATAACATATATGGGTGACAAGAATGGAAGTGTCACATTTGGTTCACTTGTTTGGCTTGAAGAGAATTCCAAGAACACTGTGAGAAGTCCAATTGTGGTAGCTCCCCTGGTAAATCAATGGTAATTAAACATTCTCAAGTACCAATTGTCTACATTGAATTTTCTTGCTGTAATGTGTCCAGACTCCAGAACAAGAAACAATATCCTTGAATAATAATATTAAACTTTAATTTCCTTAAACTTCTCTCTTCTCTCTTCTCTCTTCTCTCTTCTCTCTTCTCTCTTCTCACTTCTCTCTTAATGTATGGAGCTTTCAACTTTCTTTAAATTTTTCTCAGACTATGGGAAGTAAGAATATCATGTGTTTTCTTTTTGCTACCATTATTTTAGGGGTGTATTCAATTAAGATTTTTAAAGATTTTTTTTAAGTAACATATTTTGTAGAATTTGTAGGATTTTAATGACTTTCAAAAATTTTAAACTCTTTTAAAATGACTTTTATAGACTCTATGAAATAAGTAACAGACTTTTATAAATTTTTTATCAAGAATGTGATAGACTTTTGTATACTTCTAATATATCTTGCAACTTATATTAATTGTTAATTAGCCCATGTGTACAACATCTCTCTCTTTTTTCATGAACTAGAGTAAATCTCATTATATTATTGTGGCATGAGATTTTATATATGTTGAAAGCGTTCATATTATTCTACTCATTTCATAATACATTTGGATACTAGGATACCAATAAAACTTTAGAAACTACAGACGCAATACAAAAATTAAGCTCACTTTTCATTGAGCTATATATACTTTATGCATATGCATACGCTTTTAGTAGGAATACCAAACTCTGTTTTTCACAAAATAATATGACAATGAAAATCTATATGATCAAAAATTGCAAAACTTCATACATGTGAGTAAACCACTAACAAGTAACATTAATAGTCCTCCATTCATTCGCATTCTCTCGTTACCGGCCATTGTTATTATTATGATCGACGTTTCTCCACATGTCAGAAGCTATACTAGTCCTCCATTTATTAGCATTCTCTCGTTGTTGCTCTTGAGTTTCAAAAACTTGTTCCAAATTATCTCCTTGATTGAGTGGTAATGATGAAGATAGTGAAGACTCGTTATCTAGTTCAATAGGAAATTCATCTGAACGACACTCCTTACGAAGAAAATTGTGGAGTCCTACACAAGCTAGTACAAGCTCTGCTTGAGTTTTATAAGGAAATGGAGGTGCAGACTTGAAAATTGTGAATCTCGATTTAAATACACCAAATATTCTCTCAATTGCGTTCCTTAAGGAAGCATGAAGAAGATTGAACAACCCGATTGCATTTTTGGGGTCACGACCCTGGCCAGCAAAATCTTGAAGATGATATCGAACACCTCGAAAAGGAGCTAAAAATTGGTGCCGATTTGAAAATCCACAATCCACCAAGAAAATTATGCCTAATTATATGCCATTTAAAAAATTACTATGAAATGTAGGATCTAAGATCAAACAAATAAAATGAAAAACAAGAAAAGTAGGCATGCTTGCACCAATTAAAAAAACCAACCATCACATATTCAAACCAAATTCCAAAATGTTAGGCATGCCAACACCAATTAAAGAAGCCAACTAGAACATACATCAAAATCAAAATTCAAAATGTTAACAAACCTACACTGAATGCAAAAACCAACTAGACCATATTTCTCAAACCGGGCCATCATCTCAATAATTGCAATCATTCTAACAATTTGTATGTTATCCAATCTGAGCGCTCTTCGGGTGACATTTTCAAGAACATATCTTTCTTTGATTTAGTATTAAGCAATTCAACCGCCTTGTTACGAATTTGGTTGTCCAAATTTGGTATCTCCTTGATAGCATCCCAACAACTACTATCTCTTTCCTTTTTCTCCATTAGGCCATGGATTCCACAAAAATCAGTAGCAATTGAGTCAATGCTAGCAGAAAGTTTTTCTAAAACATTAACTCGAGTAGTGGTCTCAATGGAGCTATTATTCCCTTCAAAATCAATTCTGTTTCATTTTTTCTGAGCATTGGTGGACAAGGAAGCCTCCGTATTTGTTCCTTGAAACGGTAAGGGTGGAGTAGGTTGCCTGGGTGATGGTTCTTGAAATGTTGCTCCAACCTCATTCGGTACAAACACATCATTACTGTTTACAGTGTTTTTTCAATAAAAAATGTACTTCCTTTTACAGTTTTTTTTATCAAACTTGCTCTATTATTTTTTATTTTTTTTCTCATAATTATGGTTTAAAAAAAAGAAAAAAAAAGAAAGGGGTGCATCGGTCATAGTCAGTATGTCAAATGTCAAGTCCCATCCTATTTTCTTTATTTCTTTTTCTTTTTTTTGCTGTTAAGAATGGTGGCTATTTGGCTGGACCGTTGCTAATTAGGTTGGGCTAGGAGCTGCTTGTTAACTATGACATTGAATTGGACTGCTAGCAACTAGGCTGCACATCTTGTGAGGATAGAAAAACAAGTCAGGCCTGAGACGCGGACCAGTTTAGACTAAGGTCGAACTCAGGCCACAAGTCTATCCAGGCCAGGTTCTTATATTAGGGTCCTTTACACTAATATACAACATTTAGAAAGTAATTACAAAAATAAAACATCCACAACATAATTACAAAATTAAAACATAAGCAATATAACGCGCCTAAAATCACGTGTCATTATCCAAGTCAGTTACCCAATTTCATATTTGAAATTAACCGTCCCTAAAATCATGCAACTTTGAAATCGGAACAACAGATCAACGACAGAGAAGACAAAAATACGAAGCCGAAGCCTCCTGTCGCGACTAAACTCGTAATCGGATAAGACGAAGCCGGTTGTCGCGACGCATCTCTAAGATCAAAAATAGCATACAAAATCAACAACGCCTTCAAGATCAGTAACCAAATACTGCAGTGATTGTTGAATACAAGATCAACATCAACTTCGATAAAAAAAAATACTGAGGTATGTGAGTTTAAAATTTATAATCATATAGTTACCTATTGTTACTACGAATTACTATATTGGTTACCTTTCTTAAGTTTTTTGCACTTAAAATGGTCACACGGTAAGAATAATGAATGTTTTGATTGCAATATGAATGTTTTGATTGCAATTGCATGTAAAAATGCAATTGTTTCTTCGCTAACATTACATTGTTCTTGTCTAACTATATAACTTCTGTGTTTAATCTTTGGATTGCCGGTTAATGCATAATGGTACTAACTAATGTTGCATTGGTTCTTGACTAATAATGATTTGGTTACCGTGTCCATTACATTGGTTAGTTCTTGACTAATAATGAATTGGCTATTGTGTACCATTGCCTTTGATTCTTGACTAATAATGACTTTATTCTTGTGTAGCGTTATAATGAATTCTTGATGAAGACTTGGTTCTTGACTAATCTTTGACTTGATTCTTTGCTAACATTACATTGGTTCTTTGTCGACTATGTCTATATTCTTTGCTTAATCTTTGGATTGGTTAATGCATAATGGTACTAACTAATGTTGCATTGGTTCTTGACTAATAATGATTTGGTTCGTGTACCATTAAATTGGTTATTGACTAATAATGAATTGGCTCTCGTGTATCATTGCATTGGTTCTTGACTAATAATGACTTTGTTCTTCGTAACATTATAATGGTTACTAAATGAAGACTTGATTCTTGACTAATCTTTGACTTAATTCTTTGCTTAACATTACATTGGTTCTTGTCTATGTCTATGTCTATATTCTTGACTAATCTTGATTTGGTTCTTGTGTGTACCATTGCATTAATTCTTGACTAATAATGACTTTTATTCTTTGTGTAACATTATAATGGTTTCTTGATGAAGACTTGGTTCTTGACTAATGATGACTTGGTTCTTTGTTTAACATTATATTGGTTCTGCAATTAACATAGGTTATTGATTAATAATGAATTAGCTAATGTGTGTACCATTGCATTGATTCTTGACTAATAATGACTTTATTCTTTGTATAACATTATAATGGTTACTAATGAAGACTTGGTTCTTGACTAATCTTGACTTAATTACTTGCTTAACATTACATTAGTTCTTGTCGACTATGTATATATTCTTGACTAATAATGATTTGATTCTTGACTAATAATTACTTTGTTCTTGTGTAACATTATAATGAATTCTTGATGAAGACTTGGTTCTTGACTAATCTTTGACTTGATTCTTGTTTAACATTATATTGGTTACCATTAACATTGATTTTGTTACTTACAGTTACTTATTACGTTGACGGACAATGGAGATGATTCAGTGTAGTACTTTATTTCAATTAAGCATATGGGGTGATAGTAACTAATACACCAAATTTGAAATTCTTGGCATATTAGTTCCATCAACTATTTCGTTCAAAGAAATACTAACCAAAATATGCAGTGCATTACGGCTAGACACAAATCAGCTTGCAATGGAAATTATTAAACAACAACGAGACAGACAACATGACAAATCATACGCAGAAGAACGATATGATGATGTAATATAGGATCCGAATGAACGTGAAGTAAAATTACATCAAACCTACACAGAAAAAAAAATCCTCTCACAAGCTAAGAGGCTGCATTCAATCAGAAAAAATAGACAACACAAAGTCCAACGAACAAGTTATAGAGACTTTGTGCTAGTGTGTGTATGCGATGAAAATTGCAAATGGAAGATGAGAGCATCAAGTTTGAGAAAAACCAGTATGTTCAAGGTGAGAGAATTCAATGATATCCACACTTGTTCGGTCAATGTATTGTTGGGAGACCACAGACAGGCAAATAGTGAGTTGGTCAGTGAATGCATAATGCAAAAAATAACAAATTTAAAGAAAATATACACACCAACCGATATTGTGGAAGACATGATGTCAGAATATAATGTGTCTATCTCTTACCAAAAAGCATGGAGATCAAAGGAGAAAGCATTGGAAAATGTGAGAGGAAATCCACACGACTACTCACTCATCCCATCATGGTTACACATGCTGAAGAAAACAAATCCAGGTAACACTTTAAAAACATTTATTGGTTTTACAGCATTAGACAGTAACCAATATAATGTTCCACAGTAACCAAGATATCATTACACGGTAGAATGTTACCAATGTAAATTGTTTACTGATTAATATTGTATTGGTTACCTTTATGCAACATGCTGGTTACTGTATAATGCATTGGTTACCAAACATGTGGTTACCAAGCATTAGTCAAAGAATATTATTCAAGAACAAAATAGCATTAGTCAGTAACCAATTAAGCATTATACAGTAAACAATAAACTATTACACAGTAACCAATACACCTTTAGACAGTATGCATGTTTAGTTATTAAATCTTTAGACCATTTGTATGCAGTTATTATACATGTTTGGTTACCTTAATACGCATGTTTAGTTACTAAATGTAATATACAAGTTGTATACCATTAACCACATGAACGGTTACCGATTACTAGTGATTTGGATACGATTATACTACTTGTAATTCTAATGATAATCTTTGATGTTTTATATCGGGTTTACATCACGACCCTTGAGTTGAAACAAATGGTCGCGTTTCAAGTATCTATTCTTTGCCATTGGAGCATCAATTCAAGCATGGCACCATTGTTTTCAATCATTGTAATCAATGGCACATTCATACAATCAACTTACGGGGGACATTACGATAGCAAGTGACTGAAGATGCAAACCAAAACATTATTCCGATTTCTTTTTAGTTGTTGGCGGTGAAAATGAATTGTCTTGGAAATGGTTTTCATAAATTTGATAATTGCTCTTTGAGTTAGGGAAGGTCAATGTATTGTTTTAGATGGATATGAAGCCATTATACAAGAGAATTGGAATTGTGTGTTTAGGATATCATGCATGGTTCTGCCACATATCATATCTTGAAAATATAAAAAACAGATTCAAAAGAAAGGAGAAGAAGTTAAACAGGCTTTCAACTGGGTTTGTAGAGCTTACACTGTTGAAAAATTAAACAAACACATGGCTGAACTTGATGGCATTGATCCTCGAATAAGGACATATCTAGAGGAAGAGGTCAAGTTGGATAGGTGCACCAGGCTCCATGGGACTATAAGCAGGTACTCAACAATGACTTCAAACACCGCCGAATCTATTAACAATGCAATCAAGTTTATTAGGGATCTTCCGGTTATGACAATGATTGAATGCCTCGTTGTCGGTTCAAAGATGGTATTTCACAAACAAACAATGACCCATATCAACATTCACAACACTTTCCACAACAATTTGAGAAAGTTGCAATCTAATATCTTTAAATCAAAAGATACTTAAGGTAATTAATACTCCATTTAAATTATTGCATCCTAATTTGCATTTGCAATCTCACCGACTATTACTAACTTGGTTGCTTACTAATGCTAACTTAGTTCTTGTGCAATATTATATTGGTTCTTGACTATTCTTTGAATTGGTTCTTTGTGTAACCATATAATGGTTGTTGGCTATTGCTGAGTTGGTTACTGTGTAACATTATACTGACTAACAGTAACTTGGTTACTGGATAAAATTATAATCTTTATTGGTTATAGACTAATGCTAACTTACTTAATGTGCAACATTATATTGGTTATTATTACTTCTTGAATTGCTTCTTTGTGTAATTATATCTTTGGTTACTATATAATGCTTATTTGGTTACTATGTAACATTATATTGATTCTTGATCAATCTTGACTTAGTTACTATATAACATTATAATATTCTTTGAGATTTATAATTGTTTCTTTTATATTGGTGGTTACTTATTGACTAATATTGTGTACTAGTTAATTGGTTACTGTATATTTGGGATGCAACTCTTAATCATATAATGGTTATTGACTATTGCTGACTTGGTTACTGTGTAACCATATAATGGTCATTGGCTATTCTTTGAGTTAGTTCTTGTATAACATTATCTTTGACTACGATATTTGTTCTTGGATAAAATTATAATCTTTATTGCATAATATTCTTGACTAATCTTGACTTGGTTACATATTATTATTTCGACTTACTTAATGTGTAACATTATATTGGTTACTGACTACTACTTAATTGCTTACTGTGTAATTATATAATGGTTACTGTAAAATGCTTATTTGGTTATTGTGTAACATTATACTGGTTACTGATCAATACTGACTTAGTTAATATGTAGCATTATAATGTTACTGAGATTTATAATTGTTTCTTTTATATTGGTGGTTACTTGTTGACTAACATTGTGTACTAGTTAATTAGTTCTTGTATATTTGGCATCTGTTGTTAATCGATTGTATACATTGGGTGTTATAGGTTGAGACATCAAACTTAGTGATTTTCAACGTATGCGATATCTCTAAACAGTATATTGTGGACATCGAACAAAAGACATGCATATGCCATAAATTTCGATTACCATGAGATGCCTTGCCAATGACGTGCTTCTTTGTTATGAAAGCAAGAGAAATTTGAAATTTATTATGATTTTTGCTCAAGAAATTACACTAAAGCAACTTTGGTCAAGACATATTCAACTTCCATCATGCCATTAGATGACAAAGAAAAGCGGGATGTATCGGAAGAAGTAAAAACATATGTATAAAACCACCCAACCACAAGAAGACCAAAGAAGAAGACCAAAAAAGGGAGGTACAAACACGGATCTCAAAATCAAAATTCAAAACAAATCGGCGGAAAAAGAAAAAGGACACAACAGAGAAAAACATGGGTAAATCCCACGTTTTAAGACCACTAAAAAGGGTCTGATATAGTGCAGTTAAATTAAGAGTGTAAATACATGAATGTATTATTGTTTACTTTGAGTAACCATTGAACGATTGGTTTATAAAATTTTTGATTGTGTATAGTAAACAAAATTGTTATTCATTTATATATTGATTTCTGATTTCAATGAAACATTAACAATAACAATAATCAAATAAATACATAACTTGACTATAACATACTGATTTTTAATCTTAACCACATAATTACATAACAGTAACCATAACAGTTACCACCTAATAACATAACAGTAACCATACCAGTTTTTAACCAAATAATTACATAACAGTAACCATAACAATGTTTAATGGTACCCAAATAATTACATAACAGTAACCATCACAGTAACCACCTAATTTCATAACAGTAACAATACCATTTTATAATGGTAACCACAACATAAACAACCTGTATATCCAGCAACATATAATTAAAAGGGTATTGAAGTTTATGAAACCCATGTATACTCACACATGTACACTTAACATATGACATATGTCCTGATACAATATTGTAACTCTCTGGTTACTATCAAATCATTATCTGGTTACCTATTTATACATGATTGGTTACCAACTGTATATTACAAAATTATAATTGGTTACCATTTTATACATGACAGTAACCATAACAGTAACCATACCAGTTTTTAATGTAAACTAAATAATTACATAACAGTAACCATAACAATGTTTAATGGTACCCAAATAATTACATAACAGTAACCATCACAATAACCACCTAATTTCATAACAGTAACCATACCAGTTTATAATGGTAACCACAACATTAACAACATGTATATCCAGCAACCTGTAATTAAAAGGGTATTGAAGTTTATGAAACCCATGTATACATAACACATGTACACTTAACATATGATATATGTCCTGATACAATCTTGTAACTCTCTGGTTACTATCAAATCATTATCTGGTTACCCCTTTATACATGATTGGTTACCAAATGTATATTTCAAAAAAATTCAACAAACACAACTTAAAAAGAAATAAAATACCAACCAATAAATAATATCTCTTTCATTAATGCTAATATAATCAAATATGTAATCTCATCTACATAAGATCCAATGAACATCAAAAAATCATAAACCATACACAAATGTTGTGTATAACACCAAAACTTAAAAAAAAATATACAACAAAATTAATAAAGACAAAACAACAAAATCCGAACTAACTGCTTGCTCCTTGCATGCATATATAGGTTTGTGCATAACTTTTTCCGATACTGCGCAATGGGGAAAGGAATAGGAATCTGATCAAACTTCTGATGAATGACGTGCCCAGCAAAACAAATTGTGAACATCCCACAATCACTGTAACAACAAACAACATATAACAAAAATCAAAAATAAAATCAACCTATATGTAATAATTAAAAAAATGTACACAATTTAACCCTTACCCCTCTACTTGTTCGGGCGTCTCGAAATTCCAACTCAATTATATCGTCTTACGTCCTTGTTGCGTCTGAGTGTAATTTCTTTGAAGTCGATGTGTCGGACCTATCCTTCCAAAAACCGGACTTAGCAGTAGTATGGGAAGAATGAAGATGTACGGCTTACAAACATCAGATATTTTAGTTAGCATGGATTTCCTTTTTGGTTGTAGAGAATTGTAAACAGTTAGACACCTACGATGCACATCAAAAGTCAACAACAACCAATGGTCCGGTGATGACATATGTGGGAACAACACATAGTCAACGTTCCTCCATGGTGTGTTGACATCCATAAACAGCCCATGTATGTATTCAGCAACATCACCCTCCCCAGACAGAACAATTTTGTCACAATTTTTTTTTGTATACTCCTCAAAAAGAGCGGTGATCTTGCTGTGAAACCAACAATCCGTGGTCGTTACCCTTATAGGAACACTTTCGGAATGTCTTGCCATTTTACGAAAATAATACAACGCAACATTGATGTGCTGAGCCAAAAAAAAATTAATAGGATATTAACAGTTGTTGGAAAATGCAAGTATGTGATGAATGTAACTAAATAATGTAAACATAACTACAAAAACATAATTTTTAAAAATACTCACATAAATCAGTCTAACCTTTGCCCAAGCGTCTTTAATTTATAGAACCACATCTTGATGATATTGCAATGGATCCAAATATAAAAGAAGGCATGATAATATCGTTCTTTCCGGAAATTTGTCCGTCCCTTCAATATAATAACATAATATTAGTATACACACTAACATTAACAATTCTGGTATTAATATACACACTACTACAAATCAAACTTGCGTTACATAATTAACATACTAATCAACCAACTTAATTTTAAAACGATTACCTGCTAACCAACAAATATTAAAATTATAACCATAATCAAATAGTAACTAATACATAACTAATAGGTAACCAAAACATAAACTAATATTAACGAGAATATAAAAAGTAATAGTAACCATAACATTTATTTAATAGTAACCACACCATTTATTTAATATTAACATTTATTTAATATTTAATATTATATAGTAACAAAACAACATTAGTCAAGAACCAATTAAGCATTATCAAGAACTCAATGTAATGTTACACAATAACAATACATCATTAGACGATAACCAAATCAACTAAACTAATCAACAACTTAATTTTAAACATTAATCGGTAACGAAACCATAATCACATAATGGCAAAACATAACTACTATGTAACCAAAACATAATCTAATAGTAACGAAATATAAAATAATAGTAACCATAACATTTATTTAATATTAACCATATATTTACTACAATAATACAAACTTATTTGTTTCATAAAAAACTATAGCATTATTAACAACCAAAAACAAACCTTGTTCTGTTGTTTATTCCAATTTTGAACCATTCTTCAAACAATGCCTCTTCAAATTTTGAGGGCATCTCCATGCATGATTTGGGGAATGCACTTAAACATCTGCAAGTGTTTGACTAAGAAGCACCTGCTCTGATAGATGATGAACCAAATTAGATCCAACGTGCTGCTTTGATATGGAGAAGTAAATGGCACTCTTTGCGGGTTCACGTCTGGTCTACCAAACTTTGTGGACACTCTTCTCCAACTCATCACACTTAGCTATGTCCTATGTGGTGAGAATCATAAAATCGAGAGCATACATGCTTGCTGCCTCACCTTTCTTCCCTTTTTTCAGTTGACATAAAAAGGTAATATATACGATTAGTAACCTGAATAACATAAATTAGTAACCAACTGACTGTACAACAGACAACAAACTAAAATGAACATGTTATATTAGTAATCTGAATAACATAAACTAGTAACCAAATCATAATATAATAGTAGCCAAATCACAATATAATGGTAACCAAAACACAATATCATAGTAACCAATTCACTATATAATGGTAACCAAAACATAAATAACATTTAAATAAATGATGGCACATAATTATAACACTAACCTTATCAGCATCATACACAACAATCTCTTTCCCAGTACATTGGCTTAATATGTCAAAAGACAGCATGTCATTATTATTGACAATCTGCGCAAAATAAAGAACCATTTAATAATTAAAACAAAAGACATATATCACATGACAAAACAAACAAATATGTCTAACCTTGACATCCTCTTCATCATCATTTTTTTTCATCGGGTTCTTCAACCATAACAGCACGTTCAACTTCATTAGCAATCTCAATTACATTCACATCATTCTTCTCCATGAATATTGACACATCATCACCAACTTCATTACCCAATTCAATTTCATTCCCACCCTTCTTCTCAACTTCATCCAACACATCATCACCATCATTATTCTTATTCACTTTTGAACCATAATCAACATCCTCATCAACATGGACCTCCTCCACCATGACATCAGCATCCTCATCGGTGACGTCATCAAGAACATCATCGCCAATGACTTCACCACCTTCACCACCTTCACCGCCTTCTTCATCACTTCATCTTCATCATCGTCATCATCATCATCATCACCAACATTATCGAATCGTCATCATCGTAATCACCATCAAGCTTTTTGTCCCCCGTCTTTGATAACACGTAACTCATCTCAATAATGGACCTAAGGTCCTGCATAAGCTGGACATGTAAAAGTCGCATTTCATCTTTAATATCGATTCATGACTTTTCAAATTCTTTCTTGATTCAAAAACTTCTTTCTTCAATTCGGACACTTTCTTCTCCAACCACTTAGGCCGTACATCAATTGCCTCTTTCACAACAGATATATCAACACCAATGTTGTCACCTTCACTTTTTGTCTACTTTCTTGTCACCATCCTTCCCATTAAAAAAGTGAAAACAGCAAAATCAATAGATCCTTCTCCTCGTGGTGGAATCAAACCGCTTATCCTCAAATTTGAAAAATAATAAGTATACTTTAGTATATCATCTAACAAACAATGTACAATTACATTGAAATAAACAGTAAATAAAGAATCATAAAACATAATCAGTAACCAAATACATATATAAAGGTAACCAAATGTATAATAAGTAGTAACCAATTAAATGTATAAATGTAACCAAATGTGTATATTCGGGTAACCAACAACAATGTTATTAGTAACCTAAATGTAATCTAATCAGTAACCGTATTTGAATATTCAAGTAACCAAAAACATTGTTATTATTAACATGCATATAAAATAATCAGTAACCAAACGTGTATATAAAGGTAACTAACTACTTTGTAGATAGTAAACTTCACATAATATTTTCATTTATCAAGTATATAACTAAAGGTAAAACAACATACCTGTCCAGAACAAAAAACTAATTCATTCAACTTGTCATTTGAAAGCGGCTTCATTAACTCCTTCCATCTGAATAAACGGACATCCGACGGATGCTCGTCATTGCATATACCCCGATTTTTGAATGTCGGAATAGTTTCAAACATAAAAACTTGGAATACATATGGAAGCCCATTCAACTTGTACAATTTGGTGTAATGATCCATGTAAAAATTGTATGTTGAAACACCATTCTTTCCTTTCCTATAACGCCCCTTCAAAGCATTAGACAAAGAGTACTTTGTCATCTCAAAAGCAACTTTCCCCCAAGGAAAACTACTAACATCTCCATAACACAAAAAATTAACCATTGCCCCATCAACGTAATTTTCAGAAAATGTGCACATAATGAAATTAAAAACCAAAAATATCATAGACATCTTAATAGCCTCCTCATCATCATCAAAAACTGCCTTCCTATATATCCTACCTATACTACTACGTCATGCAACCCGTCACCAAAAACTTACCCAATAAACATATTCTCCATACCTTTATATGGAGTTATATCATCCTCACCTTTCCATCTCAACCCAGATATCATACAAAACTCAGGCAAATTGTGACGCCCCCAAAATAGGTATACATCACCCATTCCGAGTTGTCAATACATGAGTACGAAAACAACTACAACTTTATTATTACAACGAGTAAAAGCGTGAGTTTGAATACAAATATTATCTTCTAGACAATATCTATACTCAAATAAATCCTCATCACATTTATTGATACATTATTTTACAAAAAATGGTGAGGACTACTAAACAACTCTCTCTAGAACCTTCATTCCATACCCCAGGCTGTATACTTATATTCTACCTCACGAGAAGAAAAATAGAACAAAAGGAAAAGGGTGAGCTCAACTAGCCCGATAAAAGAATATTATGACTAAGATAATATACAACAAATTATTATTAGTCTTCAACGGGGAAAAATCTAATAGAATACAATAGACAACAAGTTTTAAATCAATATTCATGGCGGAAAATAATAATTCATTAGAAGAGTTAAGTAGAGAATGCAAACTACTATCTTACATGTATGAATTTAAAAGTTCATCGTCTATCTTTTATCCTGTAACATCAATCAATATATATCTGGAATCAAATATTCATCTTTTGCACTACTGAGGCGAAGATATTCATCGATTAGTCATGCTCATCTAAACACACTGTTCATCTTTTTGTACTACTGGTCAAAGATAGTCATCGAAATCATTCATCTTTGCACTTTCTGGGCCAAAGATATTCAATAATATCATCATTTAAGGTAGGGATGATGAAAAATATTTTTTAAAGAAACGAATCCATTGAAACAAAATGACAAGGATTAAGGATTAAGGATTAGTACTTTGTTTTATCCATGTCCAAAAATACCTCAAAATAATCATAGTGGAGTAAAATTCAAGAATGATCAAAACATGGATACAATCAAAGCTAGTATCCACAATAGATATTTTAGACGAAAAGGAAAATTTTCATGTTTCGATGAATAGTCTTAGTATTAAGTGAATAATTGTCGTATCGTGAATAGTGCCGTTTACGTGAATAGTAACTCAGAGCACCAAAAGTTCCAAATTTGATAAAAACTTGGATCAATATTTCAAAGATAATGATATTGAAGAAATAATATCATTCTGAAAAAAAAATATCCACTTACCTCGAAAGATCGGTCTTGCAAATTGAAACAGGATATAGGCATGACTTGAACTTGCCGTATAGCAATACTCAAAATATACTCAAAATACTCACAAGAATACGCTCGATATATATAGAGAAAAACTTGAGGTTTTAAAGTGTGATTTTCAATTCTAACCTAAGCACCCTATTTATAGGAAAATGCTTAGAACACCAAAGTGGAAAATTTAATAAATTAATATTATTTATTTTTACACATCTTCCTACGCATCCAAGCATCCAATTCAGTCTCTAGCACATGTTAAAGATGCCCACCAAACACAAAAAACGTTTTCTTATTTAAATTATTTTAAACTTTCAAAAAATCAATTATTTGAGCTTGAACTTCAATAATTCATAATAAATAGCCCTTTTATCGAAAAATTCGAATCTAGCATGTTTTATAGGAAATTCAATTCTCTACAACTTTGGAGAAGAAAGTTTTCCAAATTCAAGCAGAAATTGACCAAAATCCACAAACAGTGCGATTTTACGGTACATAATCAAATTTCGGTTAAGAAATGGGGTCCAAAACACATAAAACATGCTTTAAATATTTTTGGTAACAAAAATACTCCTCCTCCACATATACTCATATATCCCATATTTATCGTAAAAAATATCATCATTATTATATTATTAAAATATAATAATATATTTAAATAATTATTTTATCGGAAAAGATAAAATTTCAATTTTCAACAATTGTCACATTAAAATTTTCTCCATCTATATCCGCATAAAATCAATATTTTCCTCATCATATGAATCAATAATTAATTATTCACAAATAATATTACGAATCACAATATTGTGAACCAGCGGTTCTAGGAAAGAGGGCTTTCGATAAGAATTTCTCCTTCTTGGCAGCGATTAGGTGACCAAACCTCTCCTTAGAGCGAGAACTTTCTAGACATTGTCAATAATGTTATCTAATAATATTATTTAGATAATATGAATTATTGCTTCGATAATGAAAAATACTGTGTAATGACAATATTATTGAAACAACAGCAATATAAATTATCAACGCAAGAATTAATAAAATCTTTGAGCGATAATTCAGTAACCATTATTGAGTAGTGCCTTCTTACGTAAGAGTCAATAGTTGGTGCAATCTTTGTGTACTTCTTGTGTTTTAACCAAGTATTTTAACGATTATTAACTTGATAACAACTTCTGTAGTTATTTTAAACAACTTATATTTGTCGCGTTTCTTCATCCAATCACTTTCCGTTATGGGGCCCACACATGGTCAACTACTTGGTAAATTAATATTCCCAAACAATACGAATATTCCACGACCAAATGAATATTCCCCAACAACAATGAATATTTTATAACCACTTGCTTATTTTGAAATATTTGCGTAATTTACCCATAACAATTCACATTAATCAAATCAACCCTTACTATTTCAAAATAATAAATAGAGAAAATTAAATTTCATTAATAATAAGTTGGGGTCTTACACAAACCGAACCTGACCCTTTTCTCTGCGTACAAAAACCACATTTCACCGTCATCCCTCTGGTGAACCTCCCTCACAAGAGCGTGGTGAATAATCTGGGAATACATTTGGTGCTCACCAAACTCAAGAAAATTCCCAAAACATGTTACCTTCAATTTATCCAGCTGACTCTTATTCAATTTATTTACAATGATACTGGGGACTTCCATGTCGCACCAATATATCACTTTTCCGATTAATTTTCTGTTGCATTCCTCGTAATAAAGATCCCATAACTGCAAGTAAACAAAATCAGATTTACAAAGTTAACTTGACCAATCATATGATAGTAACGAAAAAACAACATAGGCAAGTAACCAATATAGCTTTAGTCAGTAAACAAAACATCATTAATCAGTAACCAATCCAACATTAGACAGTAACCAAGATAGCATTACACAATATAATAGTTAGACAACAACCAATAAATCATTGAGCGATAACGAAGGCGATTATTATCGATGAAACAACATGTTTGCGAAGAAGGTAACCATGTAAATTGGTTACTTATTAATGTTGTCTTGGTTACCTTCATGCAACATCTTTGATTCTTATCTAATACATTGGTTACCAACCATGTCTTACCAATCATTAGTCGAAATATTATCGAAGAACTAAAAGCGACATTAGTCGGTAACCCATTCGAAGATTATCTGATAACTTGATACGACTTTAGACAATAAATTGGTTGAAGCGATAACCAAGACATCATTAGAGCGATAACGAAGACATCATAAAGACGATAACGAAGACATCATTAGAAGCGATAACAAGAGACACACATAAAGGCGGTAACCAAGAAATCATTAGGCGATAACCAAGACACATCATAAAGGCGATACTAAGACATCATTAGGCGATAATCAAGACACTTCGTAAAGACGATAACCAAAGACATCATTAGAGCGATAACGAACCAAGACATCATTAGAGCGATAACCAAGACATCATAAGAGCGATTACCCAAGTCGGTTTGGTTACCTTCATGCAACATGGTGGTTATTATCTAATGCATTGATTACCAATCGTATGGTTACCAAGCATTAATCATTAATATTATACGATAACCAATTAAGCATTATCGATAACCAATTAAACATTATACAGTAAACAATAACAACATTTAAATTAACACACCTTTAAAATTCGTTGAGTTGAAATTATCTTCTGGATAAGCACTTGAGCTTCATTCTTAAAAGGGACATCAAAATCAGAATCTAATTGCACTTCGGAATGTTTGATATCACTATGTATTACCAAACTACTCTCATTCTTACTCAATTTATTACCTACATCCTTCCCCTTTCCCTTCCCCTTCCCCTTGCTCTCTACAACAAACTTCTTCAAGTTCTTAACAGAATCACCCTCCACGATCCTTTTCCTCTTTCCATCCTTCTTCCTTGTATCATTCCTTGTATCAACCATTCTATACAAAACATAAAAACAACACAAACCAAAACAATGAATACTCCATTCTGTTAGTAAACTAATTTAATATATAATACAGTAAACTATTAAGAAAATACTCACTTGAAGCAATAATAAACACCAGAGTCGATCAATGGAGAAGAATAACGAGTAACAACGACAATGAACTGAGCGAGTAACAACGACAACGACAATGAACCGAGACCGAGTGTATGCGAGTAACAACGACAATGACGAACAACTCAGCGAGTATCTTAGAACAACTAAACAAATATGATAGAGATGAAGAACGCATACGAGCGAGATGAAGAACAATCACCTAAACAAGAGTTTTGAACTCCGATTACGTTTAGTCGCGACAGAGGAGAGAAACAAGGGTTTCAGCATGCAAAAGGGTTTGATAACTGTAGAGTCCCATACAAATGATAGGCGGTTATCACGCGATTCAAAAAAATAACTTTTTGTCATGTCAGCCCATTAATATTTATTCCTTAAATTAAGGACTCCTAATTATATTAGTATTGTAAATATATATGATGAAATATCATATTTTTATAATTATTTTATTAGTATATGATTTTTATAATTACTTTCATAAATGTACTATAATATGTAATTGTTCCTATATTTTAAAATCACAGTCTGTTAAAAACCTCCAGGCCAGGTCCAAGATCAAACTGCAGGTCTCAGAATTTTTGTATCCCACTACCTATATGTATTTGGGAAGTTAACATAAAAACCTTTTTAATAGTGAATAATATCGGTCGATATTGCTAAAATAAAATTGATGTTATTAGAACAAGTAAATATTTAGTAATATTTTTATAATTATTTTAGTGATATTTAATAATTTAAACGACTCTTATTAGCAACAATATTATTAATTTTTACTTGATATTTAACCATCGTAAAAAAAGAGATATAACTAGTCATAACATAAATAACACTCTTTTTTTTATTAAATAAATCTTCACAGATCCAAAATGTGCGGTCCAACTCGTCGCCCTCAATATTTATACGGACATCCCATGCGCAAGCGCAAACATGAATAATGATTACACGTTCCACTATATAATTTGATTATATAACTACCAATTAATTAATTAAACTATAATTAAAGCGATCAAAAAGCTGCTAATAAATATTATAATTATATCATTATTATTTATATTATATACTGGAGTACTATGTATTCTTTCTATGTCACACTATAAATACATATTCGACCAGCACATTCCCAATTACAAGTAAAATGAAGTTCATCAATCAACTTCCTCTTCTATACACATTCCAATTTATTCACCATGTTATTGTTATTGTTAGTTCATCTTCTTCTATAGAAAGATCCACATATATAATCCACATGGACAAATCTCTCATGCCCAAACCATTCACTAGCCACCACCACTGGTACTCCTCCACCGTTGATTCCTCCAAACAAGCACATCCCACCTCATCCGACGGCCGACATTATTCCTTTCCAACTCTTCTCTACACTTATGACAATGTACTTCATGGTTTTAGTGCTGTTCTCTCCCCGAAAGAATTACAAATTCTCAAAAATACCCCCGGATTTGTCTCGGCTTATAGTGACAAACCTGTCACACCTCATACTACTCACACCCCTGAATTTCTCTCCCTCAATCCTTCCACCGGCCTATGGCCGGCTTCCAACTCCGGCCAAGACGTCATAATCGGAGTTGTTGACTCTGGGGTCTGGCCGGAGAGCGAAAGCTTTAAAGACTATGGCATGACACAAGTTCCTGCCAGATGGAAGGGGTTGTGTCAAGCAGGACAAAATTTTAGTGCATCGTTGTGTAACAAAAAACTTATAGGAGCTCGATACTTCAACAAGGGAATAATGGCGAAAAACCCAGGAATTAACATCACCATGAATTCAGCAAGGGACAGTCGAGGCCACGGCACTCATACTTCATCCACGGCTGCAGGAAATTATGTTGAAGGCGTTTCATTTTTCGGCTATGCTAAAGGCACCGCAAGAGGCATAGCCCCGCGTGCTAGGCTGGCAATATATAAGGTTCTTTGGGACGAGGGATGTTACAATTCTGACGTTATTGCCGGGATTGATCAGGCTGTTTTAGATGGTGTAGATATATTATCGATATCTTTGAGTTTTAGCGAGATTACATTTTATGAAAATCCAGTGGCAATAGCTTCATTTGGCGCAATGGAAAAAGGGGTGCTTGTTTCTTCGTCAGCAGGAAATGAAGGCCCATTTTTTGGTAGCTTAATGAATGGGTTTCCGTGGGGCGTATCAGTCGCAGCAGGGACTATTGATCGGACCTTTGCCGGTGAATTGACTCTGGGAAATGGGCTAACCATAATTGGATGGACAATGTTCCCTGCAAACGCCTTGGTTGACAAAATCCCCTTGTTTCACGATGAAACTTTATCCAAATGTGATGATCCCAATTTGTTAGCTCGATACTCTTACGAAATCATCCTAATATGCGATAAGGGGAATATTCTCGAGCAATTATACCACGTTGCTCGATCAAACGCTGCCGCAGCTCTATTTATATCCGATGATCCGGTCATTTTCGAAATGGGAGGAGTTCCATGGCCCGGAATTGTGATCAGCCCAAAGGAAGCACCGGCTGTGCTCAAATATGCCAAAACGGGCAATAATCCATGGGGCACCATGAAGTTCCAGCAGACCATTTAAGGAACCAAGCCTTCTCCAAAAGTTGCTATTTATTCCTCTAGAGGTCCAGCACAAAACTATCCATGGATCTTGAAGCCGGATCTGATGGCACCCGGGTCATTAGTCCTGGCCGCTTTTATACCAAACATGGCAGCAGCCATAATTGGGGGAGGCATAGTTTTGTCTAGTGATTACAATATGATGTCAGGAACTTCCATGTCTTGCCCTCATGTTTCTGGTGTGGCTGCACTTCTAAAAGGCGCCCACCCAGATTTGAGCCCGGCCGCCATTCGATCTGCCATGATGACCACAGCAAATCCGTTAGACAATACTAATAATCCTATCCGCAACAATTTTCAAAATCTAAGCATTGCCACACCACTAGCAACCGGAGCGGGTCATGTTGACCCTAACCGGGCGCTCGATCCAGGAGTTATATATGATGCAACACCACAAGACTCTGTTGGCGTGAGTTGTAGATTAGAAGACAAATAAGAGGAATTATAGTAGAGATGTAAATATGATTCCTTCAATTAAGGGCCAAGGATCTCAACCATGATCTTAGCCTTGAGTTATGTAACTGTCCAAAAATAGAGAGTCAAATGTCTCTATTTATACCTGTAATATTACTAGAAAAGGAAGTAGAAAACATATGCTCTGTTTGTCATGGTATCAAAGCAGAATAGATTTCTGGTATAAACTATCTCCATAATACTTACTAATTACATACCTCTTAAAGATGGGAGACCCAAATAGCCAGATGGGAGACTCGATTACCCCTCCTGAATCTGGTGATACCTACCTTGATCCAAACACAACCCTTTTTGACCTCTTTACAACCAAAATGGTCGAAGCCAACCAATTTTTCAGAACCTGCCGCTGCCCCAAACGGAATTAAGTTGGATGGTTCCAACTTCGCTCTATGGTCCCAAGTGATGGAGATGTATATCTCCGGGAAGGATAAATTGGGCTACATCAATGGAGAATTACTTCATCCATCTCAATGATATATCTTCTGAAAAGTGGCGAGCGGATAATGCAATTGTCAAAGGTTGGTTAATTAACTCCATGGACCCGACTCTAATTAGCAACTTCATTCGATTTTCGACGGCTAAGCAATATGGGATGTAGTTGCTTTACAACTTATTTTGATGGGGAGATACATCACGGTATATGAACTTCGAGTGGCGTGTTTCCGTCTCCGGCAGGTGGTGGATCCTTGGAAAAATATTATCTTGACTTTACAAGGATTATGGCATGAGATTGACTTCCATGACCAAATCTAATGGAGTGCCCAAGCGATATACAAAAGTTCAATAATACGCTTGGGGAAGGCCAGGAAGTCTATGCATTCTTGGATGGTGCAGACGATAAGCTTGACAACATCCGGAGTGATGTCTTTGCGGATGCATCCTTTTCATACGTGGAGCAAGCTTATGCCCATGTTACGTGAGAAGCTCTCCAGCCAGGTGGTGATGAATACGGTTGAGTCAAAAGTTCTTCTTTGGGCCGTCTTTGCCTCTCGCGGTCTCAAAACTTAGTCGAGTGCAGTCGAGGCCGGTTTGGGTTCCTCAAAAAATTCTCGATCCTCTTGAAATATTATGAAATGTTCTCATTGTGGGAACTCTAAGCATACCGTGACAATTGTTTTCAATTGCATGGGTATCTGATTAGTGGCACAATTTCAAGAAAAAAAAGAAAAAAAAAACAACACGAGTTAATGGTGAGTGCAGGGAAAAGGCTGTTGTGGTTCTGGTGAACCACACTTGTCTCTCATTCCTTCCAACGACTTTGCCTCATGTGAATGCCTCTCCTCACATACCGGTATTTCTTGTCATACCCAACATAGTCATGGTAATGAACTGGATAGTTCTACATGGCTTCTTGATTAGGGGCCCACGGACCATATGACATTTGACCTGCAGATTTTACATATCGATCATCTCCCAACCTTTTGATATTGCTAATGCAAAATGGAATTGTTTCACTTTCACATGAAATTTGGTTCGATGAATTTATCACCTTCATTCTGATTGACAAATACTCTACTTGTTCCTTCCTTGTCTCACAAACTCTTATCGTGAGCCAAGTTACTAGAATTTAAAGCGTATGGTATTAATGTATCCTAATTCTTGTTTTCTTGAGGATATTCTCACGAGGAGATAATTGGGCGTGGTTCTAGGAAGGGGATTATACTACATGGAAGACTTGATTATGGGTCGTGCATGCACAGTGTGTCTCTCTCGAGTCCAGATCCAACAGATATGGTTGTGGCATCATCGTTTAGGTCATCCTTCGTTTGGGTATTTACAACATTTATTTCCTAGTTTATTCTCGAATGTGGATTTGTCAAGTTTCATTATGATGCTTGTATGTTGGCAAAAAGTCATCGTATCAATTATCCATGACGCTTGAATAAAAGTGATACTCAATTTGCTTTAATTCACTCTGATGTATAGGGTCCCTCTCCTTTACCTACTATCTCTGGAGTGCGTTGGTTTGTGTTGTTTATTGATGATTGCACTAGGATGACCTGGCTTTACTTAATGAAAAATAAGGATGAAGTATGTAGTATCTTTCAGTCATTCCATGCTATGGTTCGGACACAGTTTGACTCTTCAATTCGAGTTCTTCGCTCGAATAATGGTGGGGAATATGTAAATCATCAGTTCATAACCTACTTTCAGCAACATGGTCTCATTCACGAGACTTCCTGTCCTCAAACTCCACAGTAAAATGGAGTCACTAAACGGAAAAATCGACACATCCTTGAAACGGCTCGGGCTCTCCTTCTGAATGCCCATGTTCCAGCTCACCATTGGACAAATGCAGTCACCACTGCTGTGTACCTCATCAATCGCCTTCCATCTAAACTCTTAAAGTTTAGGACTCTTCTACAAGTTCTGTCCGAATTCGTTTCACTGCCATCTATTTTAATGCTACCCCCTAGGATATTTGGTTGCGTAGCGTATGTTCATCTTCACAAAAATCAACGTACCAAATTGGATCAGGTGTGTAACAAATCGATGTGTGTTTCTAGGGTATGGTATACACCAAAAGAATGCAGATGTTATGATCCCACTACTACGGAGGTTTTATACTACCATGGATATTACCTTCATGGAATCTGAACTTTTTCATTCTTCATCCTCCTCCACTTCCTCACTTCAGAGGGAGACACCAAATGAAGAGATGAAGTGGTTAAGCTTTGAGTGGCTAGAAGACCAGAATAATCAAGTTGATGACCCTATGATAACCCCAGAAGTTGATGACCCTATGACAACCCCTGAAATGGTCATAAGGTCTACATCTAATGAAGAGCCTAAATCAAATGAAGAACCCTCCTCTCCTATAGTATCCACAGACTTATCTCCTGAGAATATTCCTGAGGTAAGCCATACTAGTACACGTACACCCTCCTTTACAAATAATATAGAGTCCTCTGCTGGATATATCTTACCTTTCAGGCACAATCGTGGTAAACCACCAAACAGATACTCACCGGACATGGAGGAAAGGAGAATAATGTACCCAATTACCAACTATGTGTCTCGGAAAAAAGCCACGAACCTCTCAAGACTTTCTCGAGGAGTTATCCACATGCGATTCAACTACTATTAGGAAGCACTATCCAGATTCTAAATGGACACATGCTATAGAAGAAGAAATGAAAGCTTTGTTAAAGAATCGAAACATGGGTGTTGGCTCTACTTCCCAAAGGGAAGAGAAGCTGTTGGATGTAGGTGGGTATTTTACATGAAACACAAAGCGATGGTTCTATAGAGAGATACTGGCAAGACTAGTGGCGAAGGGATACACTCGGACATATGGAGTAGATTATCAAGAAACTTTTTCACATGTAGCAAAATTGAATACGATTAGGGTTACATTGTCTCTTCTTTGCGAACTTGGGTAGCCTTTACATCGAGTTGGATGTAAAGAACACATTCCTTCATGGAGACCTTAAAGAAGAAGTTTACATGGATATACCTCCGGGATATCTGACCTCCTTAAAATTGAGGTTGTGTGCAAATTACTGTGGGCATTATATGGATTAAAGCAGTCACCTCGGGCATGGTTTGGACGATTTAGTTTGGCAATGAAGAAATATGGGTTCCGTCATAGTAATTCAGATTATACACTATTCTTGAAACATCAATAAGGCAAGGTAACATCGTTAATTTTCTATGTTGATGATATGATTATCACATGAGATGACAAAGAGGAAATTGCCAAACTTCAAAAGCAATTGGCCACTGAGTTTGAGATGAAAAACCTAGGAGGCCTGAAATATTTTTGGGAATAGAAGTTGCTAGATAAAGACGAGGTATATTCCTTTCCCAAAGAAAATATATCCTAGATCTATTATGTGAAGTTGGAATGTTGGAATGTAAGCCAGCGGACACTCCCATTATTCAGAACCATAAACTTGAAGAACACCCAAACCAAGTCCCAACAGACAAAGATCAGTATCATAGATTGGTTGGCAAGCTTATTTATCTCTCACATACCCGTCCAAATATAGCTTCTGCAGTAAGCGTGGTAAGCCAATTCATGCATCGACCTAGTAAAGATCATATGGAAGCAGTAATTCGGATCTTACAATACTTAAAATCATCCCCAGGAAAAGGACTCTTGTTCTTAAAGAATAATCATCTTAGGGTCAATGGCTATCTGAGATCGGATTAGGCGAGAAATGCTACGAGATAGACGATCTACCTCAGGATACTTTACATTTATTGGAGGAAATTTGGTTACTTGGAGAAGTAAGAAGCAAAAAGTAGTGGAACTATCAAGTGCCAAAGCGAAATTCCGTGGGATGGCAAAAGGATTATCTTGAACTTTTATGGCTAAAAAGACTTATATAAAATAGGTTTCACCCCTACTCTCGAGATGGACCTTTTACGTGATAACAAATCGCCATTGCTATTGCACATAATCCCATACAACATGATCGAACCAAACATGTGGAAGTTGTGAGACATTTTATTAAGGAGAATTTAGAATAAAAAATAATCAGGTTTCCATTCGTGAAGTCCAACGATCAATTGGCGGACATTACGACAAAGCGTTATCAAGCAAGAGTTCTACAACTCACTAAACAAGTTTCACGTTGAAGATCGTTCACTTGAGGGGAGTGTTGGCGTGAGCTGTAGATTAGAAGACAAATAAGAGGAATTATAGTGGAGATGTAAATATGATTCCTTCAATTAAGGGCCAAGGATCTCAGCCATGATCCTAGCCTTGAGTTATGTAACTGTCCAAAAATAGAGAGTCAAATGTCTCTATTTATAACTGTAATATTACTAGAAAAGGAAGTAGAAAACATATGCTCTGTTTGTCAATAGCGCGACGTGTTGGGGAAGAACTGAAGAGCCTACACAACGTGCGTGTACACAAGGCACTACTATACTACCATTGTAAGACCCCAACTTTTATGAATAAAGAATAATTTTTTCGAATTATATTTTTGAATATTATGGTATTGATTTGATATAATGTTATAGTTGTGGGTAATATTTATAAATTTTGCAAAGTCATGAAGTTGTTATATAATATTCGATTGGTCGGGGAATATTCGTTTTAACAAGGAATATTAAATACAATGCAACCTGATCATTGGTGGATCCCACGATGGAATTATTGTCGGATTGAGAAAACGATAAAAATACTTTATGAAAATAACGGTGGAGGTGTTTCTGATTAAAAGCTGTTGAACTACCCGAACACGGTACAAAGCCCATTTCTAAAACCCCATATCGAATGGCTCTATTGAACTTGAGGAGTTAAAGGTCCAACTACAAGAGTTGTTGGACATCGGTTTCATTAGATCTAGTACATCTCCTTGGGGTGCTCTGTTTTATTTGTAAAGAAGAAGAGAGCGGTAGTATCGAATTTGTATTGACTATCGGGAATTGAACCATGTCACCATCAAGAATAGGTATCCTCTACCTCGTATTGATGACATGTTTGACCAATTACAAGAGCACAATTCTTTTCAAAGATCGATCTTAGATTCTGGATATCATCAATTTGAAGATTAGAATCGAGGATATTCAAAGACGCCTTCGAACTTCGGTATGGACATTATGAATTCTTAGTCATGCCTTCGGATTGACTAATGCTCCTGCGACTTTCATAGATATGATGAACCAAGGTATTCAAGGAATATTTGGATCGGTTCGTTGTTGTTTTTATTGATGACATCCTCATATATTCCAAAAGTCGTGAAGATCATGAGCACCATTTGAAAATTGGTACTCAAAGGCTTCATGAAAACAAACTATATGCCAAATTGAAGAAATGCGAGTTACGGCGAGGAAGTAGCATTCCTTGGGCGCACGTGGTGTCGAAACATGGAGTATCTGTTGATCCGTGAAGATTGAAGCAATACAAAGTTGGGAGCAACGAAAGTCGGTGGTGAAGTCGTAGTTTTTGGGCTTATCTGGTTATTATCGGAGATTCGTGGAAGGGTTTTCTCGAATCTCTACTCCATTAACCCAACTAACTCGGAAGGATACAAAATTAGTTTGGAGCGAAGAATGCGAGAAGAGTTTCCAAGAGCTCGAGAGGAGACTCATTTCGGCTTTGTTTAACAATACCATATGGTATGGATGGATTTGTTATCTCTGGCGATGCTTGAGCAAAGGGTTGGGATGTGTTCTCATGCAACGTGGGAAAGTCATAGCCTATGCCTCGCGACAACTTAAAGAGTATGAGAGGAATTATCCTACTCATGATCTAGAGTTAGCGTGATGCGTTTTCGCGCTTAAAGATATGGAGCACTATCTATATGGGGAGAAAGTGGAGATATATTCGGACCATAAAAGCCTTAAATATTTATTCACTCAAAAAGAACTCAACATGCGGCGTGACGTTGGCTCGAGCTATTGAAAGACTACGACCACACTATTGATAGCATCCTGGAAAGCGAGCGTGGTAGTAGACGGCGTTGAGTGAAAGATCATATCTGAGGAATGAGTGCGATGATGTCAAGTATCGCATAGAGCCAACTTTAATAGAAAAAGTTAAGGTTGCTCGAGCCACCTAGGCAGGAGGCGATCGCGTATGAAGAAGAAAGTACAAGAAGGTCTTATTATAGGGCGAGAATTGATGAAGAAGGAATACTTGAGTCCACTCTAGACTTTGTGTTCTAACGACTCTGATTTGAAGTACAAGATTATGATGGAGGCACACAATACACCATTTACAATCCATCACAAGTACTAAAATGTATCGTGATCTTGACATACATTTTGGTGGAACAATATGAAGAGAGAGATTGCAAAGTTTATCTCAACGTGTTTAACTTGTCAACGTGTAAAGGCGAACATCTAGTACCTAAGGTGCATTGCAACCACTTGAGATTACGAAATGGAAGTGGAACACATTACCATGGATTTCGTTACGGGTCTTCCTACGGTTTCTCAAGGCATCAATGCTATTTGGGTTATTGTTGATAGATTAACCAAGTCGATCTTTTCTTGCCGTCTGGAGACTTATTCCTTAAACGTCTTGCTAGTATATATAAATGAGATTGTGAGGTTGCATAGCATGCCGGTATCCATAGTTTGAATCGTGACCCAAGATTCACTTCAAGATTTTGGGTTAGCTTGCAAAAAAAGCTATGGGCGCAATTCTGATTCGATTGATTGATACCATCCTCAAACGGACGGACAATCGAGAGGACTATTCAAACTCTTGAAGATTTATTAAGACTACGTGTCCTGAGACTTCAAGGCGATTGGGATAAGTATTTACCATTGGTGGAATTCTTCTACAACAACGATTATCGAGCAAGTATAGGTGTGGCTCCATTGAAGCTTTATATGGGCGAAAATGTCGCTCTCCAGGTATGTTGGGGCGAGGTGGGTGAAGCAACATTGTTGGGACCGAGTTTGATACGTATGACTACGGAAAAGATCCAAATGATTCGACAGCGTATACAAAGCGGCACAGGATCGACAAAAAGAGTTATCGCGATCTTCATCGAAAAAAGCGTGGAATTTAGTATTGGGGATCACGTATTGTTGTGTGTAGCTCCATGGAAGGGAGTTACAAGATTTGGGAAGCGAGAAAAGCTCGATCCACGATATATTGGTCCATTTGATTCTTGGCCAAGTAGGAAATGTAGCCTATAGACTCGCGTTACCTCAAAGTATGTCTCGTGTTCATAATATGTTTCACATATCATGCTACTTAAAAATATGTGAAAGACCCGAACCACGTTATTGAGTTAGAACCGGACGAGATAGCCAGAAGACTTAACGTGTGAGGAGGTACTGTCAAGATCTTGGATAGGAAGGAGCATATCCTACGTCTGAAAGGTCATACCACAAGTTAAAGTTTTGTGGAGGAATCATGTTATAGAGGAAATGACACGGGAATTAGAAGCGAAAATGAAAGTGAGGTATCCTCATCTTTTGAAACACCAGTATCGTCACGTCAATTTAGAGGCGAAATTTCATAAGAAGGGAGGTTGTAAGACCCCAAATAATTAATAAATGAAATTTAATTTTCTCTAATTATTATTTTGAATAGTAAGGGTTGATTTGATTAATGTGGATAGTTATGGGTAAAATACATAAATATTTCAAAATAAGCAAGTGGTTATAAAATATTCATTGTTGTCGGGGAATATTAGTTTGGTAAGTGGAATATTCTTCTTTGTGTCGGGAATATTAAATGCACGGTAGCGATCTTTTAATGGGCCCCATAGCAAAGCGATTGGATGAAAAAAGCGACAAATATAAATTGTTTAAAAATAACGGCGTAGTTATTACAGTTAATCTTTGTTAAAATACTCGATGGTTTAAAACACGTTGCTTTACGGTATTGCACCAATTATTGATTCTTACGTGAAGAAGCCTTTACTTTCGATAATGGTTCTGATAATTCTTGTTTGATATTTTATTTTATTGATTTAATAATTCTTTGCGTTGATATTTTATATTCTTTGTTGTTTGATAATTGTCATTACGATATTTTTTTCATTATCGAAACAATAATTCATATTATCTAAATAATATTATTAGATAACATTATTGGCAATGTCTAGAAAGTTACATCTAAGGAGAGGTTTGGTCACCTATAATTGCTGGCATGATGAAGAAATTCTTATTGAAAGCCCTGCTTTCTGGGAACTGCACAGTTGTCAATATTGTGATTACAGAATATTATATATGAATAATTAATTATTGATTCATATGATGAGAAAAAATATTATTTTATGTGGATATAGATGGAGAAAATTTTTAATGTGACAATTGTTGAAAATTGAAATTTTATCTTTTTACGATAAAATAATTTATTTAAATATATTATTATATTTTAATAATATAATAATGATGATATTTTCTGATGAATATGGGATATATGAGTATATGTAGAGGAGGAGTATTTTGTAACCAAAATATTTAAAGCATGTTTTATGTGTTTGGACCCCATTTCTTGACTAAAATTTTGATTATAGCTTTGTAAAATCGTCTGTTTATGGATTTGGTCAATTTACATTTGGAATTTGGAAAAACTTCCTTACGCAAGTTGTAGAAATTGAATTTCCTATAAAAACTCGCGAGATTGAATTTTTAAACAAAAGGCTATTTATTATGAATTATTGAAGTTTGAAATTAGAAATAATTGATTTTGGAAGTTTAAAATATTTTAAATTACAAAAATGTTTTTTCATTTTGAAACTCATTTAACATGTGATTAGGAGGCTGAATTCAGATTGTTGAGTGTCGTATGAAGTTGTGGAAAAATTTTAATATTAATTTATTAAGTTTTCTACTTTTTAATTGTTACAAGCATTTTCCTATAAATAGGGTGTTTAGGTTAGAATTGAAAATCACACCGAAATTGAATTTTCTCTCTCTATATTATCGAGCGTATTCTTGTGAGTATTTTGAGTATACTTTGAGTATTGCTATATGGTGCAAGTTCAAGTTATAGCTTTATATCCGATATTCCAGGTTAGAAGAAGCTGTCTTTCCGAGGTAAGGGATATTATTTTTTTAATGATATTATTTCTTCAATATCATTATCTTTGAAATATTGATCTGAAATTTTTATCAAATTTGAAACTTTTAGTGTGGGATTCTTATTCACGTTATCGGCCTATATTCACGATATCTGATCTTATTCACGAATCTGACCTTTATTCATCGAAAAATGAAAATTTTCTTTTCGTCCAAAATATCTATGCGGATACTAGCTTTGATTGTATCCATGTTTTGATCATTCTTGAATTTTACACCACTATGATTATTTTGAGGTATTTTTGGGCGTGGATAAAACAAAGTACGAATCCTTAATCCTTAATCCTTGTCATTTTGTTTCATTGGATTCGTTTCTTTAAAAATATTTTTCAAAGATCCTCGGTCTTAAATGATGATATTATTGAATATCTTTGGCACAGTAGTGCAAATATGAATGATTTCGATGAATATCTTTGGCCGTAGTGCAAAGATGAGCAGTGTTTAGATGAACATGACCAATGATGAATATCTTTGGCTGTAGTGCAAAGATGAATATTTGATTCGAGATATATATTGATTGATGTTACGAGGATAAAAGATGAGCGATGAACTTTTAAATTCATACATAGAAGATAGTAGTTTGCATTCTCTACTTAACTCTTCTAATGAATTATTATTTCATTGCGAATATTGATTTAAAACTTGTTGTCTATTGTATTCATTAGATCTTTCCTGTTGAAGACTAACGATAATTTGTTGTATATTATCTTAGTTATAATATTCTTTCTTTGGGCTAGTTGAGCTCACCCTTTTCCTATTTGTTCCATTTTTCTTCTCAGGAGGCGAGAATATAGCGAGTACGAGTCGAGGTATGGAATGAAGGTTCTAGAGAGAGTTGTTTAGTAGTCCTCACCATTTTGTAAAATAATGTATCAATAAATGTGATGAGGATTTATTTGAGTATAGATATTGTCTAGAAGATAATATTTGTATTCAAACTCACAGTTTCTTGTTGTAATAATAAAGTTATAGTTATTTACATACCATGTATTGACAACTCGAAATGGGTGATGTATACCTATTTTGGGGCGTCACATTGAGCTCACCTTTCTTTCACCATTTTATTCTTGGAAATAAGAATATAGGCTGGGACGAGTCGGGAACAGAGTGATGGTCCTAGATGGTGCATTAGTAGTCCTCACTTATTACGTGAAATAGTGTGATAATAATTATAATGAGGACTCTTTTGAGTTTGTATACTCTCTAGTAGACAATATTTGTATTCAAACTCACGATTTATGTTTTGTCGTATTACACGGCAGTTTGTATTATTAAGTTGTATTTGAATTACATACCATGTATACGGCGACTCAAGAATAGGTGATGTATACTGTTTTGGGGCGTCACGATTGATATCAAAGCTTAGGGATATGATCTCGGCTAAGATGTGAGACTAGAACTAGGAGTGGAGAGGCGGAATTCCTTATTAGTATGACTGACCAACCTAAATTTTTGGTACTTAATTGGTTGGTCGAGTATAGAATAATATGTTGCATGTCAATTAACCCTTGTTTTGTGGAAGTATTTGAAAATGGCATCCGAGAATATTGAGAATAGCAATGGGGCACAAGAGGCCGTTGAGTCTCCACGGATCAACAATCGAATAATGTGCATCGAGAAGCGACAATCTTCATGCAAACAACAACACCGACCAAATGATGAGCGATGGAATGTTCGGAGGCTTTATACAATTCATGCAACATCAAAGTGAGGCGGCTCACATTCAAAAATGCGGTGAAAACATCGAAAACTCTCGAGCAGTCCACCGCTAAAAGCAGTTCAAGGAGCTGGGACCACCCGAGTTTATTGGAGAGCCAAAACCACTTAAAGCGAAAGCGTGGATAAAGCAGATCACCAAGATATTTGATGTCTTGGGATGATCTGAGGAGCAAAAGGTTCCCTTCGCCACCTTCATGTTATGCGTGAAGAAGCGGTCTTTGGTGGGAATCAGAAAGCGTACCCATCTGGCCTTTCAAGATGTCTTGGGAGAAGTTTCAAGAGCTATTCAACGACAAGTACTTTCCGAAAGTATTAAATCACATGAAAGAATTGGAGTTTATCAAGTTGGAGTAAAATAATATGATCGTGTCGCAATACGAGGCTAAATTTGCGAGTTATCCGGTTTCAGCATCCCATTTGGTCGATAATGAGGAGCGAATGACACAAATTTTTAAAGAGGTTTGAAAGCCGGAGATCGTCGATATCTTATTTCTCATAAACCGTGTTTGTACTCGGATGTTGTAAATAGGGCTCGATTATTGGAGTAGCGATAGCGAGTCAATCAACCAAGAGAAAGCGGTTTACGGACATGAAAATACCGGTGGTATCGGTCGTGAAGCGGTGACAACAAACGCGTGGAGGAATCAACATGCGAGAAATGGTAACCACTTGATTGGTCATGGCCAAGCGAGCGGTAAAATGGATATTTCAAGAAAAGGAGATTCAACAACGATGGAAAGATGTCGGCACCGAAAGACAGCGTGGTTAAGGAAGGAGAACGACCACTATCATATACTTCAAATGCGGAGGGAAGGACATATCGGTCAAAGCTGCGCGATGCCATCCAAAGCGTGTTATAATTGTGGAAGAAAGATCACTAACCCGATTTTGTCGTTCATCGAAGACAAGTTCATTAGGATGGAGGCACCAAAGTCCGTCCCAAAAGTCAGCCGTGGTGCAAGGAGAGCATTTGTTGTGACCTCCGAAGCGAGGAACCCGAACGAGGTCATCACGGGTAAGCTTATCATAAACTCTAGCGAAGTCTATATCTTATTTGATATCGGTTCTACCCATTCTTTTATTTCTCCTACTTGCGCTCAACGATTAAATTTGACTCCGGAGAAATTAGACTTTGACTTATCTGTTGAAACTCCGTTGGAAGAAACCTTCATTACATCCACTTTTGTTTATAAGTCTTGTTTGGTTCAAATTGGTACCCTCACATTACACCATCGATCTTATTTCATTGAAAATACTTGCATTTGGCGTGATTCTAGGGATTGATTGGTTAACTACTCATCATGCTAAAATTGATTATTTTACGTAAGGTTGTTAGTTTTCATATTCTAACCAACCTATTATGCGAATTCAAACAACTAAACCATTAAAATCAATCAATGTCATTTCAAGCCATAAAATTTATTCGTTTATTAAAAAGCGGATGTCAAGCTTTCTTAGCTCATGTCACGGATCTAAACAAAAATACGTCGATTTTGAATGACATTTACATTGTTAATAAATTTCTGACGTATTCCCAAAGAACTTCTGGCCTACCCCGGGCGTGAAATTGAATTTTGTATCGACCTTGAACCCGGTACAAAACCCATTTCTAAAGCCCCATATCGAATAGCTCTATTGAACTTGAGGAGTTAAAGACCCGATTCACGAGGAATTGTTAGACATTGGTTTCATTCGTCTGAAATGCGTCTCATTGGGTGCTCTGTTACTATTAAATGAAGAAGAAGAAAGATGGGAGTATCGACTTTGTATTGATTATCGAGATTTGAATCATGTCACCATCAAAAATAGGTACCCATTGCCACGTATTGATGACATGTTTGACCCGATTAACGGCGTAAATTCTTTTCAAAGATTGATCTTCGTTCGGGATATCATCGATTGAAGATTAGAGCAGATAATATTCCAAAGCGACTTGTAGAACTTCGATGCGGGCATTATGAATTCTAGTCATGTCCTTTGGATTGACTAATGCTCCTCTTGCCTTCATGGATATGATGAGCCAAGTATTCAAGGAATATTTGGATCATTTTGTGGTCGTCTTTATTGATGACATCCTCATATATTCAAAAGTTGTGAAGATCATGAGCAAACACTTGAGTCGATTTGATACTCCAAAAGCTTCGTGAAAACAAGCTATATGCCAAGTTGAAGAAATGCGAGTTCTGGCTTGAGGAAGTTGCATTCCTTGGGCACTTGATATCAAATCATGGAATATCTGTTGACCCGGCAAAGATTGAAGCAATTCAAAGCTGGGAGCAACCTAAATCAGTGACCGAATTACATAGCTTTCTCGGCTTAGCTGGTTATTATCGGAGATTCGTAGAAGGGTTTTCTCGAATCGCTACTCCATTAACTCCATTGACTCGAAAAGATACAAAAATTGATTTGGAGGCGTGGAATGTGACAAGAGTTTTCAAGAACTTCGAGGTGACTCATTTATTTTGTTACGCTAATACCACCATCGGCTCGGAGGATTTGTCATCTACAGTGATGCTTGAGGGCAAAGGGTTAGGATGTGTTCTCATGCAACATGGGAAAGTCATAGCCTATGCCTCACTGGCAACTCAAAGAATATGAGAGGAATTATCCTACTCATGATCTAGAGTTAGGCAATTTGTCGTTCTTAAGCTTAAAATTTGGAGGCATTACATGTATGGGGAGAAAGTGGAAATCTATACGGATCATAAAAAGTCTCAAATATTTTTTCACTCAAAAGAACTCAACATGCATGCAGCGACGTTGGCTTGAACTATTGAAAGATTATGATCATACTATTCAATACCATCCTGAAAAGCGAGCGTAATGGTGATCTTGTTGATGAAGATCATATCTTGAATGCAGTGTAATATTGTCGATCTGAAGGCCCATTTTGTATGACTTGCAAAGGATGGAGTTAGAGATAAAGACTCCGAGGACCCATGTGATGATGATGGCGAATATCTGAGTAGAAATCGACTTTAATTGATAAAGTTAAAGTTGCTCGAAGCTCTGAGACCTAGAAGGCGATGCGTGAGGGAAGAAAGTACAAGAAGGTCTTTATCTTAGGAAGCAAGAATCGATGAAGAAGGAATACTTGAGTCAACTCTAACTTTGTGTTCCTAACAACCCTAATTTAAAGTATAAAATCAAGATGGGCGCGACAACACAGATTTGCAATCCATCACAGGGAGTACCAAAATGTATCGTGATCTTGACATACATTTTGGTGGAAGCAATATAAAGAGAGAGATAGCAAAATTTATCTCAAGGTGTTTAACGTGTCAACGAGTCAAGGCGGAGCATCAAGTACCAAAAGGTCTATTGTAACCACTTGAAATTTAAGAATGGAAATGGGAACACATTACCATGGATTTCGTTACTGGTCTTCCCAAGGTTTCTCAAGGCATAGATACAATTTGGGTCATTGTTGATAGATTGACCAAGTCTGCTCATTTTTTACCTATACGAGAAACTTATACACTTGAACGTCTTGTTAAGTATATACATAAATGAGATTGTAAGATGAATGGTATGCCGATATCCATAGTTTACGATCGAGACCCAATATTCACTTCAAGATTTTGGGTTGGTTTGTAAAAAGCTATGGGCGCAGTTCTGATTTAGCTCGGCATATCATCCTTAGGCAGACGGACGATCGGAGGGACCATTCAAACTCTTGAAGATCTATTAAGACTCGTGTCCTTAATTTCAAGGAAGTTGGGATAAGTTCCTACCATTGGTGGAGTTTTCCTATAACAACAGCTTATCAAGCAAGTATTGGCATGGCTCCATTTGAGGCGTTGTATGGAAGAAAGTGTCGTTATCCAATTATCTTTGGGGATGAGGTGGGTGAAACAACGTTGTTGGGAATAGGAGTTGAATGCGTATGACTACGGAAAAGATTCAAATGATCCGAACAACGTATAAAAAACCTCACAAGATCGACAAAAGAGTTATCTTGATCTTCATCGAAAGGGCGTGGAATTCGATATTGGAGATCATGTCTTTATTACGTGTTGCTCCATGGAAGGGAGTTCTGAGATTTGGAAAGAGAGGAAAGCTCGACCCTCGATTTATTGGCCCATTTTAATCCTCGATCGAGTAGGAACTATGGCGTATAGACTCGCTTTACCGCCATGTATGTCTCGTGTTCATAATATTTTTTACATATTTATGTTACGTAAATATATGAAAGACCTGAACCACCTTATTGAATTAGAACCAGACGAAATAGAGGAAGATTTAACGTATGAAGAGTTACCTGTTAAAATCTTGGATAAAAGGATCATATTCTACGCTCCAAGGTTATACCTCAAGTCAAAGTTTTGTGGAGAAACCACGATGTGGAAGAAATGACACAGGAGTTAGAATGCGAGATGAAATCAAGATATCCTTACCTCTTGACATACCAGTCGCACCCTAATTTCGAGGACGAAATTTCATAAGAAGGGGAGGTTGTAAGACCCCAACTTTTGAATAAAGATTAAATTTTCTCGAAATATATTTTTGAATATTATGGTGTGGATTTGATATAATGTTATAGTTTTGGGTAATATTTATAAATTTTGCAAAATCATGAAGTTGTTATATAATATTCGATTGGTTGGGAAATATTCGTTTTAACGGGGAATATTAAATACAATGGCACAATCATTGGTGGACCCCACAACGGAATTATTGTCGGATTGAGAAACAACAAAATACTTTATGAAAATAACGGCGGAAGTTTCACAGATTAAGCTGTTGAAACACCGGTGTTAAAAAATGCGATGTCTGGCGTGGTTGCATAGTAGCACGGTATTGATTATTGATCATCGTGAGAAATCACTTCAGTTTATTTCAATTATTACTTTCTGATAATTCTTGCATCATATCTCTCATATTATTGATTCAATTATTGTCACGATTATCATTTGTATAATATTTTATATTATTAAATCAATAATTGAGATGGCAAAAGTTATTCATATTATTATTTGCAATATTGACAATGTCTAGAAGTTTTGTCGAGAGGTTTGGTCACCTAATTGCTGCGCATAATAAGGAGAAATCCTTATCGGAAAGCCCCCTCTTTCACAGGAGCGACACAGGTTGTTAAATATTGTGAGTTATAATATTAATGATGAATAAGTTGTGTTGATTAAAAATGAATTTTGATAGTTCCATTGTGTTGGGATTATTAGTGTTAGTGGAAATTGACATCTATTCCGATGATAATTGATGTCTAGGGGTTATATTGATAAATCGGGTAATTTATTGGATAAATGAGCAATTAATTGCTACTAATTCACATACTTATATAACTATTTGTTCACATTGTGTACTATTGAATCACATTATTTACTATTAGGGGAGTTGGTGCAAGATTGATAATACTTGCATGACTAAGTTAAAAATGGAGGTATAGATGGAGGTACTATACTATAATTCATATTTTTCACATGATTATACTATTGATTCACATGATTGAACTATTGATTCACATTATTTACTATTAGGGGAGGTGGTGCAAGTTTGATAATACTTGCAGGACTAAATTAAAAATGAAAGAAAAGTTGAAGGTATTGTACTGTAATTTTTTCGAGCCCCAAAACGTGAAATTATCGAAACTATATTTTCCTATAAATAGAAGCTTATTCTTCCTTCATTTCTCACCAATTCACAAAAGCTTTAGAACGATTATTATAGAGATAAATTATAGAGAAAACGAAGAAGAGAAGTCTGCTACCTCACTATTCCAGTATCTAATTTTTCCAAGGTAGGGAGTATTATTTCTTTCTTATCCATGAAGAGAACTTCACATTATTCCATTCTTTATTAATCTATTGGAATAACTTTTGTATCACACGTAATTTACCTATACTTGGTGAAATTCTTACATTATTCCATTTTTATCATTACGTTGGAACATCACATATGCGTGCGTTTCTGGGGGACTGATTCCATTATTTATCATTACGTTGGAACATCACCGTCTGTACATTTCGTGGGGACTGGTTCCATTATTTATCATTACTGTTGGAACATCACATATCACATGCGTTCTACACGGGACTGGTTAAAATCTTTATTATTACATTGGAATATCACATCACATGCATGCGTTTTCCGGACTGATTCCGTCTTTATTATTACTGGATTGGAATATATCACATGCGTGCGTTTCTGGGGACTGATTCCGTTATTTATTATTACATTAGAATAACTTTTGCGTCTTGATCTATCGCGTGCTGGTGATTTCTTTTGTTATTCCATTCCTTGTTATACTCGATTGGTTAAAGTTTTGACTTATACTCCATGAAATTAGTGGAATATCCTTGATATTTGCGCTTCATCCGATATCTTTTCATGGAAATATTCTTCCGAGCATTCTTGAATTTTACTCTAAGCAAGCGATTATCATGTTGACAATTTGGACATTATTAGTTCTGTATAAATTAATTCTTGAACTTGTTTTATTGAATTCTTATATCATTGTCATCATCCTCATGTTTATATATTTTTTAAAGTCATCTGTGTCTGTGTAGTGCATAGATGGACTTAGTATGATTATGACCGAGGATTATTGATTGTAATCATGGCCGTAATACTACAAATGATGTGGTAAAAGTACTCGTTGGCCGTAGTGCATTGATGGGCCGATTGTTGGCATGATCATGACCATTAATGAATACACAAATATTCTTGGCTAGTAGTGCATGGATAATTGTGGTCGTGATACTAAAAATATCATTGGCCAGTAGTGCGGGGTGATTCGATGATGTGGATTATTTATTAAAATTTGAGTCCCAAATGATAAAAGTGATAAAAACCTTTTTAAATCATAAAAGATAGTAGATTTTATTCTCTACTGACTCTTTTAATGGATTGCTTGTTCATTGTAGTTAAACTTGATGTTTGTTATATTGTATCGGTTTAACATCATTTTTAAGGCTAATGATAATTTATTACGCATTATCTTAGTCATAATATTTCTTCTTGGGCTAGTTGAGCTCACCCTTTCTTTTCTTTATTCTCTTGAAATGAGAATATAAATGGGACGAGTCGGGGAGCGGAGTGATGGTCTAGATGGTGCATTAGTAGTCCTCACTATTCTGTGAAATACTGTGATAATAATTATAATGAGGACTCTTTTTGAGTTTATATAGTAGACAATATTTGTATTCAAACTCACAGTTTATGTTTTGTCATATTGTACACGACAGTTGTATTATTAAGTTGTATTTGAATTTTGTACCATGTATCTGGCGACTCAAGAATAGGTGATGTATACCTGTTTTGGGGGCGTCAAAGTGAGTATGTGTAGGATTTGACATTAAATAACACATTCATTATCTATGATGGATTCATCATTTACTGGGTTATGTTCACAATGTTTAAGTGTTCACAGAGTGAGAATCAACTCTACGATTTAGGAATATCTAGTTGATTCATTAAGGTGATCAATTTCTACGAATCAGAAAGATCCTCTTATAGAACTGATCATACTCTGTGTGTTGTCAAACACTTAGAACCTAGGCTTGTCATACATACTTAACCCACCAAAGAAAGATTACTTCACATAAAGTTTATTTGGCCTGTGATGCTCTTATGACCCATTTCAGATTTCCTTCAAGATGTCATCTTCAACCTAAAACTTGGATGGAGAGAAAGTTTATAGTCATTTGAGTTTTCATCCTCAGGTTACTTTCTCTCATCACCTTTTTAGGTAGATTATGACTCCTTGACAGAATACTATTATAATTCATAAGAAGATGCAATTATGATGTATACATTTATAATAGTGAGGAACCGTACCTTTTTACTGTCAGTTACTAAACAATCATTTATCTTAGATATATTGAGTTTAGGTATTGATGTGCATAGCTTTACTTTTGCTTCTGACAGCTTATTGCTCTTGTTGGCCTTTATTCAATTAGTCGTGGTCTTGAAGATGCAGTCTGAGAATCTCAGCATCTTTAGTTCTTTTGACATCCTTCAGTTCATGAAGTTTACATCCAGCCGATAGTTGACCAGACATATATCTAAGGAGAACTTCTTTCTTCTCTGGATGAGCATTTCTTTGCATATATGGTCTTTTCATTTTTCAGACTGGTGGATGCTTGAATCTTTGTCATTGACGTCTCTTGAGCTCTCTCGTCTGGTCTTCAGACTACAAGATTGACTGTAGGCAAGGATTGATCTTGTTGATGTAACAATCGAGATCATGGACCAATCTGGACAGCTTCAGGTGTATATACACATTTAACCTATACACCATATTTCCAACATGTGAGCTCATCTGCATATAACAAGTTCTTACTACTAAACTAAGTTTAGAACAATGTTAGTGCTTGGGATCGAGACTCGAAAAATTAGCTTTTGAATATAGCATGAGAACACCTCGCTTCGATACCAATTGTTAGTTCCTTGAGGGCACAATAGATCTAGAAGGGGTTGAATAGATCCTTTTTATTTCAAATACTTTTGGGTTTATTTTGTATAGCTATTAAATTAACATATGACAAACATAAGAATCTTTTCAAGCACAGGAGGAATAAGTAAAAGATCCCTTCATTGATATATTCATAATCATACATACATTGTTAAGTAGAGTAAGTTTAGTTATGTGAGCAGTTTAAAACATACATAGCAGTTATAGCGGTTATGGTACATAATGTAAATGACATAATGTAAAAGACATAAGGGGTTTTAAGTGGTTCGAGACTCAAGCTCTAATCCACTCTTCTTATTTCAACTAGCGAGATTTCCACTAAGGTAGAGCGGGACCACAATCACTAAGATTCCTTGAGGCCCGGCAGACCTTGGGACTTGATTCACTAAGAACTCTTGAGGCCGGCCACACTTGGGACTCCTCTAGTTTCTAGGAACTCTTCAGCCCAAAGAAGCTTAGAACTTCGTTTAGTCCTCCGGACAAGGACCCTTCTGGCACTGCTTTGTTTAGTCCCTTCGGACAAGGACCCCTCATGCCCTGGCTTTGTTGAGTTATTTGTTTGTTGTTGTTGGAGTCGGCGTTGAGCTGCTAAGATGTTTTCATGCTCTGAACATCGTATATCCTTAGCAGCTTGGCTTGATCATCCTTGAAGTGCAGCTGAGTGTTGCATGATGCTCAGCTTCTTCGGTTACTCAACCACTTCGGATGACCCCTTTATGAACTGCCTTGAAGATCCTTCTCCTTGGTACTTGATGGATGCACATGATAGGCTTCTAAGATGACTGTAAGCTCTTCTGTTAGGTACTTAGAAGTTTTCTCATGTTTGACACCAAAATGGCATTTGTGATTTTCCTTCTTGCTACCTGATGCCTTCTCATGATGGACTTGCTAAGATGATTATAGGCTCTTCTCTATTGTACTTAGAGTCTTCCCATGATGGACATCAAGATGACATGATGCTCTCTTTCTCTCGGCAGTTCAGAACACTCTTTAAGTAGCAGAACTCTCACTTCTACATTGTATAACTCTCACTTCTACTTCTTTCTTTGCATGTCTCTGAGTGTTCTTGGTGGATCGTAGAGTGATCCTTCAGACTCACTATCTCACATGGTTTAGATCGATCACCCCCTTCTCCCAAAACCGAAGCAACTCCAAAGAACCCTCGATCTTTGAAGCTCTTCTAGATTTATACTCCTTCCCAATACTTCAGTTAGAAAGTAGCCGTTAAAGGTTATTCAAATATCTTCACAGATCTCAAGTTGACAGAGGTAGACTGCTGATTTGATATGTCATACTTTATCTGACATTGCAGTTTACTGTTTCACCTACCCGTCAGAGTTGTTACTTTAATGTCTTGGGCAGGTTGAAGACTTTATTATCTCCTTCTGATTTCTCGATCAGAGGTTGTCCTTTTGCATCGATGCTCTCAATAAGCTTTTGTCTGAATACCATCCTTCAAATTGAACCGTTGCCAATGCTTCAGTCTTTGGGTGTTCGAACTCTACGATTCTGATGCACTTCTTCGAGGACCTAATCGTAGTGTCTTGTTGAGTGTTTCTCATTGACTGGTAAAGTTAACACTACGATCTTGAAGAGTGTTGATTGGATCTTTAATGTAGAACACCTCTTCCTTCTATTGTGCAGTGCTTCAATACTTCTGTTTGCTTTGACTGTTATCAGAGACTGATGGCCTAATTCCTTGCTCTGGTCCCCTTCTGAATATCAAGACACTTCAGATTTGTGGCGCGTCCAGCTTGCTTTCTCCTTGTGATCTCCTGTTCACTTATCATCAATGAACTGACCCTGCACTTAATCACTTTAGCCTTGCTCTTCAGAGGCTGACAAGTATCTCGGTTCAGCTTCTATTAGTTCTTTCTTTGTTTGACAAACACTACGATCTTGGTTGCTTCCAAGATCGTTGTCTTCTGTTCACTTGATACCTACTGCATTTGTTGACTTTCCTTAGTCAGCTTCTGAAGTATTCTTTGGATCTCCTCATGGAAGACTTTATCATGAATGGACTTACAACTCAATCTTGATGCTGATTAGGTTGGTGCTTAGATCTTCTGCTAGCCTGCATGTCATTCGTTGAGTGCTTCTCGGTTCCCTTAAGGTGGAATGCATCTTTGCGATTGCCAACCGAGGCTTCATTCCTTTGGATATGCAGGAGTGCTCATTTGTTGAGAACCGTATATGCTTTCTATGATTACTCGCCGGCATTGTGAGCACTTTTGTTGAGGTCGTAGTTACTGCACTCTACGATTGACTTTTTTGTCTGAACACTACTATGATCCGAGATCGATCTTGACACTCTCGATTTACTGTTTTGGCTTGGCGGATGGCCGGAATTCGGCTCCGTGGCGTGTCTGTCTCTACGATTCTCGAACATGACTTTCTCGGCACACTACGATCCACGAGGAAGCTCTACTCGACACTGCTTCGATCCTTCTTCGTTTCCCACGAAGTCTACGAACTCAGAGATCTACTTATCTTGCATCTGCTATTCCGCCGATATCTCTCGAGTTAACCTTGACTCTCTGGCGCACTTCGACTTACAGTGCGGTGCTTTCGACGATCGAACAAACCTATCTATTACATCATAAGATCAACCTAACAAGCTTGATCTTTCTATATCTATAGTCCTTATACATCATTTCTTTTTAAGGACTTTACAAGTTGTTTTGCTTATGTAGGATCAACTTAACATATTTGATTAATTCATTCTAAGTCCTTGTACATATATTTCTATTATCTATCAAAGGATTTTATAACTTTTCTTAATGAAAGCATACTTGCATATTGTTCATTCACACACACACACACACACACACACACACACACACACACACACACACATATATATATATATATATATATATATATATATATATATATATATATATATATATATATCATAATCAAATCATATGTAAACATGAATATCATTCATATGTTTATTCCTGACAATCTCCCCCTATTTGATTATGACAAAAATAATAAGTGCATATGCATGTTATGAATGAATCTTATATACAGTGAGCAGCTGTATTTCTAAAACAAATAATTATGAATATCATTTATATTGATATGGCAATTTATATATTAAGACATTCTACATCCTAGATCCAGAACATACCTAACTAGTTAGAGATGTACCTCTTTCCTCAGTATGTTTCGGGATGTCCATTGATTAAATTCTCATCCGCTTGTTCTCCTTTCTCTTTGCTCCCCACAGGATGATGACCTTCCTTCTTTGTTTAGCTCCCCCTTGACATCTTTTGATCATGCCCCCTCGGACTCTGCCATCATGTGATCATCATCTTTTGGCTCCCCTCAAATGATGATTTTTTCTGCTTTCTTGCGTTGTCCCTCTTCTTTGACTTCTTCTCTCTGTTATCCCTCTCTCTTCTTCCTTGAGTGCCTCTTTGCTCCTCTTCTTTCTATATCTCTTTTACTCCCCCTTTTTGTCATCAATCATTTGAGAGAGCTGCTCCATGTTGGACATAATCTGCTCCATTAGGTAAGAAGAGTTGGCAATTTCAAACTTGAGTTCCTGTTGTCCTAGCTCAAGTTGCACAGAGAAAGACTGCTTCAGGTCATCAATCTTGTCGGAGGCCTTCAGATGTCGCTTCTTCATTGGCCTTCAACTCGTGAAACTTGCGCTTTTGATCGTGTATGGCCTTCTAATAGATGTTATCTCTTTCTTGGAGTTTTAGCGATATCTCAACCATAGTAGCTTGAAGTCTGGTTTGAAGAGAATTATCTCCTTTTGCTGTCAGCTTCTATGACTCTTCAGTGAGTAGAGATATCTTCTCACTTAATTCACCAGAACTCTTCAGTAGTTCCTGCTCAAAGTAGTTTGATCCTTTTGTTGGGCAGCAGCTGGTTGAGCATCAGTTTGGACTCTACGATTTTCATCCTTAGACAGATTTTCGAAAGTCTGGAGAATCTGAATAATCGTTGAGTTCCAATCACTGGTTGAGGATGAGAGAATGTCTGATAGTAGTGCTTGGGCATAAGGAGGCTTTTGGTTTTGGGCTTGAACATCATCGGTGATGAGAGTGAAACAGACTCTACGATCGCCTCCTTCGTCGTGACTCTTCGTCCTTCGAAATCCACTCTACGATTATAGGAAAATAGAGATTTTCGACGTAGCGATAGACTTTGAAGTGAAATTGGTCTTTGATCAGTTTGGTGGCATACTTCTTTACTCTTGGAAAGTTCTGAGCCACCAGTTCCATGCTTGGAAAGTGAGAGTAGCACCAGCTGAGGTAGCTTCCATCTCCTTCAGTATGAGCCTTTAGCCATGGCATCCACTTTGGAAGAACCATCTCATCGCTAAAGTCGTCGAGTTGTAGAGAATGGTTAGCGATCTGAATCCATATTGTTCCGATTTTTGGCTATGTCAAGGTAGTCATTCTTACTACCTTGAGCTACTCATTTCTATAGTTCACACATCTCTCTGATGGAGCATCTGGTAGATCATTTGAAACTTCCACTACGATCCTTCTGCTAAATCTTGCAGGAAAGAGAATTGGATAATCTTCTTGTTAGATTCGCTTTCTCGAGGTGCGAGCAGGAATCTTCTTCAATCTCTTCTCTGAGCCCTGAACTTTCTTGATCGGGCCAACGAGAGAATCCATTTCTTTGCATTTCATTCTCTCGAACTTTCTTGAAGAAGATCTTCCTCCGATTTATTTTACGCATTCTTTGGTCCTATCCTCGGCATTATCTTTCTCGTGATCTGAGACTCATCATCACTTAATTGATGAGGGGCATTTGATTGATTACTTTTCTTCTTGGAGGCAAATTTTGCTTGCATCTGTAGTTCTTCCTTCTTCTTGGAGGTTCAGCTATGGGAGAGACAGACTTCTTTTCTAAAAAGTAATATTAATTTTTAGCTTAGTTGGTAATCAATGTTTTGTTAGTATAAAAAGTATGAGATGTTAAGTTCAAATATTGGGAGAATAAATCTTTTTAGCCAAAAAGTGTTAAATTGACATGTCATGTATACGTGAAACAATAGGGTTTGCAATCCAAGTTTTTAGATAATAAAGAGTTTGTTTTGCATTGATTAAAAAAAAGTACGCAATATCCAAATCTATAATAATAAAATAGAACTTAATTTGAATTTGGACGGAAAAACAGGACTGTTCAGATTTACTCTAATTGATTTGGACGAGAAAACACAAGAACGGTTCAAATTCATTCTAACTTTTAGATTATTAAAACGAAAAGAGAGGGAGGCACAAAGAGAGTAGAAAAATTTCGTTACGTCGTGTTTTCATTAGTAATATCACTATAATACAGTAGTCATTTTTATATTTTACTGTTAAATTATATATCATCAATAATATTTGTAAACGAATAGCGTCCTTAATGTCAACAATTATACAACCACTAAAGTAAGGTAGCTGTCCAGCGCTTCCTCTTGCATTCTTTTCCCCCTAATTGACAGCTACTTGACATGACACAAACTGACCTTTTATTATCAGTTGAACTTGAACAAAAAGTATTTCAAATGTAAATTTTGTAAAGATTATTTAGAGTTTTTGGGTGAAATGATATTCTAGTCCTCTTACCAAGCAACAAATGATATTTAGAGTTTAGGGTTCGATTCTCCTTAAAATTAGCAAAAATAAAAATTATAATTTTATTTAGATTTAGCTTTAAATATATTACAGTATAATTTAAGGATGTTGATAAACTAAAACAATAATTATGTGTTAGATTAATATACTAAAAACTTTAAGTGTGTTATTTGAAATAATTATAAAAATATCGTTAAGTATATATTATTCTAATAGCATAAATGTTGACAATATCAATCTCCTAATTTAATAGTTGTATTGTTATAAAAAAATTATGGTGACAAAATTAAAAAAAGGAAATTATTATTACTTTTTTTACTTGTCGGTGCATAAAACAGTGGAATCCCCCACCCATTGTTATCTTTAGGTAGCTCGCATCGGTTGCCACCTTTCTTTATCACACCGATTTCACAAAAATCCACAACTCTCTTTCATTCCAAAAATTAAAAAGTCCTGATATAAGATGAGCACTTGACTTTGAGCTACTCCACCAAACACCCAAAACAATGCATGCCAATACTGATTCAGATGTCACCAGCCTCGCCCAATCTTCACCTACAAGGTCCCCGAGACGGCCCGTTTACTACGTCCAGAGCCCATCCCGCGATTCCCACGATGGAGATAAGACCACCACGTCGCTTCAGTCCTCGCCGGTGCTCAGCCCAATGGGATCCCCACCCCACTCTCACTCCTCCGTGGGGCAGCACTCCCGTGAATCCTCCTCCAGCCGCTTCTCCGGATCAATTAAACCCGGATCTCGTAAGATTTCCCCGAACGACAGCGGATTAGCCGGACGACCCCACCGGAAAGGCCAGAAGAAAATCGACGTCATCGAAGAAGAAGGGCTTCTCGACGATGATGAGTCCCAAAAGGGTCTTCCCCGTCGTTGCTATGTCCTTGCTTTTGTTCTGGGTTTCTTCGTTCTTTTCTCTCTCTTCTCCTTAATCTTATGGGGTGCCAGCAAACCCCAAAAACCAAAGATTTCCATGAAGGTTAGTAACTTCATTTTTTTTTGCAAAATTGAATGAATTTTAACGAAATTAGAAGCAAATTATGAAATGGGTACGTGTTGAATTTCATTTGCAGAGTATAAAATTCGAGAATTTCGTGATTCAAGCTGGTTCAGACGGTACAGGAGTAGCCACTGACATGGTTACAATGAATTCAACAGTTAAACTCACTTTTCGCAACACTGCTACATTTTTTGGGGTCCATGTCACATCAACTCCTCTAGATCTCTCCTACTCTCAAATCACTTTTGGCTCCGGATCGGTAAGTTCCCCAAAATTTGGTATTTATTTACAAGTACTAATCTGAAATTTGGTATTAAATGCATGATTTTGTGGAATTGGGTTTTTGCAGATAAAGAAATTTTATCAATCGAGAAAGAGTCAGAGATCGGTGAGTGCATTGGTGGTAGGGAATAAGGTTCCGTTATATGGAAGTGGGGCGAGTTTGAGCAGTTCAACCGGAGCTCCTTCGGTGCCGGTGCCACTGAAACTGAACTTTGTGGTCCGATCAAGCGCTTATGTTTTGGGAAAACTGGTTAAACCAAAATTCTACAAGAAAATTGAGTGTTCAGTTGTTTATGATCCAAAGAAACATAATGTGTCAATCTCATTAAAGAACTCCTGTACATATAATTGAATGATGGAGCAGAGAGAGAATTTGTTTCTATATTTGAATAGATTATTACACAGCTAAGGCGAGGTGATTTTTTGTTAGGGTGGTCGAAGATTGGAGAACGCGGTTATGGACTTGTTTTTGGTTGCCCGGGTGACTGGAAAACAGGGACAGGGTGACTTTTGTGTCATTATAATGTCAGGAACATAGATTTATTTTTTATTCTGTCGTTTTAAAAAATAATTTTTGTTCCAAAAAAATTGTCGTTTTGATTTTATCAATACACATTAATTATTTTTTCTCCTATTTTACCCTTATTTAAAGTTTTCTCTTATTTAAAATTTTATTCCCTTTCTAATAATTTTTATTCAATTCAATGTAGTAATTGGTTGAATTGAATAAGAAGTAATTGGGAACAGAATAATTGGTTAAGACAATTAATAAAGGTAGTATAATATTTTTGTTAGGTATTAATTATATTTTTTAATCTGTTTGCATTAACTTTAAACGACAATCTTTTATGAACAGAGAAAGTATATGATAGTATAATTATTTTATTTTATTTTTCAAATTGTTTATGTTTGATTTATTATTAAAAATGACATAATAATTATACAATGAATGTAATAATACTTTAATTTTATTATAAGTAGAGTGGATAAATAAAAAACAATTGAGTTATTATTTTGGAAATCGATATTTTTATATGTATTTTTGATATTTTTATATTGTGTTCGGCATTTAGTGGATAAACATATAAAAATATTTAAAATGAATATGAAAATTTTTACACCCTTATCATTTTTTATTAATTTTATAATCCGCTCGATATACGTGACAACCTTTGGATTAAGCCAGTGATATGAAATTGGATTTGAATCACATGCATGAAGAAGACTTTTAAAGTTTGGTAATGGACACCCCTTGTTCCGTGTTTGGCACACGGGAATAAAGCTAGGTTACATTACAAATCCCTTCCCATTTCATCATTACAGGTTTGATCGTGTTACAATTTCATCTTTCATAATTTATTTATTTTCCTTTTAATTCTACCCCTAAAATTAATAAAAATTATGTTTTATTTTTATAATTATTGTACACACAATACGTGTCACGGAAGACTAGTACTTATAAAGAGAGATTAATTTTTTTGTTTAAACAATTATCAAAGTTAGTAAATAGCAATTTTACACAGTGACGGAATCAAAATATTTTTAGAGAAAAATCAAAATACATCAATAAAAAAAATATTTATTAACGCTTGCAGTATTTTTTTTAAATTTATTTTGCTCAATTATAATATTTCACAACATCCTATTCAAATCATTGTAATTTATAAATCTTTGAGTTGTGAGTCTAATTATTATTTTCTTTTATATACTTTCTAATTTATAAAATCGAGAGTTTCATTATAAAATTTACACATGAACCAATGAAAAATATATTGTTATTTATTTGTGCTTTTAAAAATAATAGGTTTTTTTATTTAATTGTGTAATATGATAGTAATAAAATTATAATGATGAGTTTAAGGATCTATTCTCTCTGTTTTTAGAAGAATGACTAAAGATATAAATTTTATATATATAAAAGATGAAATAAAATACATAAAATAAATACTTTTTCAGTCCCAAATTAATTATTTAGTTTTGACTTGTTTAAGTCAAATTGACTATTTTAAATTAATAATTAAGCATATATAAATATATTTTTAAAATTATAAAAATTGGGGTTAGTAATAAATTGTATATACTCTTTTGGTCATAATCTCTTCACCTATATTTTAGCAAAAATAATAAAAATATTAGTTTTAAAAATGATCAATTTAACTTTAAAAAGTCAAAATTAAATAATTAATTTGGAACGAAGAGAATAGTAATTAAGATGGTGTTTGATTAGATCTGAAAGTCTCTTAAAATCCCTCTATCTAATTCGCTAAGAGGTTGAGTTTGTTTGGTAGAAAAAAAATCCTCCGATTTTAGAGGCATTAGCCTCTAATTCGCTAGTGAGAAAATCATGTACAAATGATTAGAGTTGTCTCTTAACAAAAAAATTTAAATTTATGGACAAAAATAATTTCAATAATATTATATTTCCCTATTTCAAATTCTAAGATCGTTATTATTTTTAAAAAGTTTTAAAATTAAAATTGAGATGATTAAAAATTATAAAATAATAAATCTTATAATGAGTACTACATTTCCAAAATTTTCCAATATTCATTATTGTATGAATTAAATAAAGAAATTCATGTCAATTGAGTTTAAACATATTTTGAATTGAGTTTAAAAAGTCAATTATGATTTTATATTTTAAAGTAGAAGAAGTATAATTCTTTTTTGAACTATTATGTTATTTTGTTATTCTATTAATCATAATACATTTTTTATCTAATGTAATACTAATCATATTAACTTTGATAATTAATAGTATGTTTTACATATATTAGTTATCAAATAATTTTTAAGTTCAAAAATATATTAATGATTCAGATCTTAATTATTTAATTTTATCAAACACTATCTAATAAATTCTTATAAATCATTTAATAAATTCTTTTAATATAAAAAAATTAAAAAAATATTCATTATTTTATATAATCTCTTTGTTGCAACCGGATCCCTATTTGGGATTTGCTTAATCTAAGCCAACAGTACAGTAACAGTACTGATTACAAACGAACAACGTCTGAGTCCATTTCATAGCTCAAACAACTTGGCACAAATCACAAGATTTGATCCGAAATAAATTCAAGAAATCTGGTGACCAACATAGAGATAAATCTCGCAACAATACAAAATAAAATCAAACCAAACGGAACGAATTAACATTTAATATCACAAACTATATATTCGAAACACCCCCAAAACACTGAAATAGGAATACGTCTTTCTTCATCTTCTGCAACGGGTTATAGCAGAGCAGCCTCTAGTATAAGGATGAGCAGGGCCACTAGATCTGTAACAATTATGCGTATAATACGACCTTCCGGACCGAGCCGGGCACGGAATCCTATTCGCAGAGAGCGCTCCATAGAATTCAAATACAACTTACTAATACAACTGTCGTCAGGTACAATACGACAAACATAAACCGTGAGTTTGAATACAAATATTATCTACTGTAGATTATACAAACTCAAAAGGAGTCCTCATTATAATTATTATCACACTATTTCACGTAATAAATATAATTGAGGACTACTAATGCTATCCTCCTGACCATCACTCCGCTCCCCGACTCGTCCCAAAATATATTCTCATTTCAAGAGAATAAAGAAAGAAAGCGGTGAGCTCAACTAGCCCAAGAAGAAATATTATGACTAAGATAATGCGTAATAAATTATCATTAGTCTCCAACAATGTTAAACCGATAAAATATAATAGATATCAAGTTTAACTCAGCAAACAAGCAATCCATTAAAAGAGTCAAGTAGAAAATAAAATCTACTATCTTTTATGATTTAAAAGGTTTTTCATCATCTTTATCGCCGAGACTCAAATTTTAATAAATATTCCACATCATCGAATCACCCCGCACTACTACCAAGGATATTCTTTAAGATCACGACCACAATTATCCATGCACTACGCCCAAGAATATTTGTGGTATTCATTAATGGTCATGATCATGCCAACAACTCGCCCATCAATGCACTACGCCAACGAGAACTTTTACCACATCATTTGTAATATTACTACCATGATTACACCGAATAATCCCTCGGTCATAATCATACCAAGTCCATCTACGCACATACAGCCACGTATGACTTTCAACAAAATATAAACACGAGGATGATGACAATGATATAAGAATTCAATAAAACAAGTTCAAGAATTATTTTATCCAGAATTATTAACGCCCAAATTGTCAACACGATACTCGCTTTGTAGAGTAAAATTCAAGAATGATCGTAAGAATATTTCCATGAAAAGATATCGACGAAGCGCAAATATCAAGGATATTCTACTAATTTCATGGAGTATAAAGTCAAAACTTTAACCAACCGAGTATAATAAAAAGAATGGAATAACAAAAGAAATCACCACGCACGCAGATTGCATGATGTATGTGTTATTCCAATGTAATAATAATAATCTAACCAGTCGTGCAAAATTTGCACCGATGTGATGTTCCAAATGTAATAAAAGAATTTTAACCAGTCCTGTAAAAACACATGTATGTGATGTTCCAATGTAATAATAATAATAAGATTTTAACCAGTCCTGTAAAACACATGCATGTGATGTTCCAACTAATAATAATAAAGATTTTAACCAGTCCCTGTAAAACACACATACATGTGATGTTCCAACTAATAATAAAGATTTTAAAAACACATGCATGTGATGTTCCAATGTATAATGTAAGAATGTCACCAAGTATAGTAGATCACAGATACAAAAAGTATTCCAATGTAATAATAAGAAATGAATAACAACAGCTTTCTTCATGAATAAGAAAGAATAACACCCTTACGAAAGTACAACAAATAATATTCCCTACCTTAAAAGAAGAGAGTACTGATATATAAGTAAAGAAGTAATAGAATACTTTTTTTCTTTCTCTCTATAGTTTATCTCTGTAGTTTCAAAGAAATTCGTAAGAAAATAATGAATGAATGAGCTTCTATTTATAGAAAAATGGAATGATAAGAATTAACTCATGAACTATTTAGATTGATTTACTTTAATCGACTATCCATATTTTAAAGCAAAATCTTTAAATAAAATATAATATATTCTATTTATAATCTAATAAAACGAATAACTTTATAAAAGATTTTACTACGCAAACACTACGCAGCACTATGCAAAAAACTATGCATAATAAAATATAATATATTCTAATTATTGTCTAATAAAATGTATAACTTTATAAAAGTATTCTGCTTTTATATAAAAAGATTTTACTATGCAAAAATACTATGCATACTATGCAACACTACGCATAATAGTATATATAATATATTCTATTTATGTAATAACTTTATAAAAGTATTCTGCTTTTATAAAAGATTTTCTCAGATTATTACATTAATAATACCAACAAAACCGAAAGTGACTTATCACTTAAGATCAATAATTAATACCGTGCGCTACTACTACGCAACCACGCCAGACATCGCATTTTTTTAACACCGTGTTTCAAATAGCTAATCTGTGAAACTTCCGCCGTTATTTTCATAAAGTATTTTTGTCGCTTTCAAATCCGACAATAATTCCGCTAGGGGGGTCCACTAATGATCGTGTGCCATTGCATTAATATTCCCCGTTAAAACGAATATTCCCCACCAATCGAATATTATATAACAACTTCATGATTTTGCAAAATTTATAAATATTACCCACAACTATTATATCAATTTCACTCCATAATATTCAAAAATAATATTTATAGAAAATTCATCTTTATTCAAAAAGTCAGTTTTTACAATCTCCCTTCTTATGAAATTTCGCCTCAAATTAGGGGTACGACTGTATGTCAAGAGGTAAGGATACCTTGATTTCATTTCGATTCTAACTCCCAAGTCATTTCCTCAACATCGTGGTTTCTCCACAAAACTTCGACTTGAGGTATAACCTCGCGCGCGAATATGTTCCTTCTTATCCAAGATTTGAACAGAACCTCTTCATACGCCAAATCTTCCGCTATTTCGTCCTGCCCAACTCAATAATGTGGTTCGGTCTTCCACATATTTACGTAATATGGATACGTGAAAACGCGCATGAACACGAGACATACTTCAGCAGAAAGTCGAGTCTATAGCCACGCTCCTACTCGATCAAGGATTAAAATGGGCCGATAAATCGAGGATCGAGCTTTCTCTCTTTCCAAATCTCGTAACCCCTTTCCATGGAGCAACACGTAACAACACACGATCTCCTATATCGAATTCCACGCCCTTTCGATGAAGATCAAGATAACTCTTTTTGTCGATCTTGTGAGGTTTTTATACGTCACACGATCGCTTCAATCTTTTCCGTAGTCATATACGCATCAACTCCCGGTCCCAACAACGCTGCTTCACCCACCTCATCCCAAAGATACCGAGAATCGACACTTTCTTCCATACAACGCTCGAATGGAGCCATGCCAATACTTGCTTGATAACGCTGTCATTGAAAAAAACTCCACCAATGGTAAGAACTTGTCCCAACTTCCTCAAATCAAGGACACAGTAGTCTTAATAGATCTTCAAGAGTTTGAATAGTCCTCTCCGATCGTCCGTCTGTCTCGAGGATGATATGCCGAAGCTAAATCAGAATCTGCGCTCATAGCTTTTTGCAAACTAACCCAAAATCGCGAAGTCAATCTTCGGGTCTCGATCGTAAACTATGGATACCGCATACCATGCAATCTTACAACCTCGCTTATGTACATACGAAGCAAGACGCTCAAGTGTATAAGTTTCTCAGACGGTAGAAGAAATGAGCAGATTTGGTCAATCTATCAACAATGACCCAAATCGCATCTACGCCTTTGAGAAACTTTGGGAAGACCAAGAATCGAAATCCATGGTAATGTGCTCCCACTTCCATTCCGAATTTCAAGTGGTTGCAATGGACCTTTTGGTACTGATGTCTACCGACTCGCCGACACGTTAGACACCTCGAGATAAACAAATACTATCTCTCTCTTTCATATCGCCCCCACCAAAATGTACGTCAAGATCACGATACATTTTGGTACTCCTGTGATGGATCGCAAATCGGTGTCAGGCGCCCCCATCATGATTTTATACTTTAAATCGTGGTCGTTAGAACACAAAGTCCGGAGTCGACTCAAGTATTCCTTCTTCATCGATTCTGCTTCCTAAGATCGCACCTTCTCAGACTTTCTTCCTCATACGATCACCCGGATCTCAGAATTTGAGCAAATTTTAATTTTATCAATTAAAGTCCTGCTTCTACTCAGATATTTGCCATCATCACGCGGGTCCCCGAGTCTTTATCTCTATCTCCATCCTTTGCAAGTCATACAAAATGGGCCTCATATTGACAATATATCAGACTCAGATTCAGATACGATCTTCTACTCAATGCGCACACCACCACGCTCGCTTTTCCAGATGGTATCGATGGTATGATCATAATCTTTCAATAGCTTCAAGCCAACGCCGTTGTCGCATGTCGAGTTCCTTTTGAGTGAAGAAATATTTGAGGCTTTTACGATCCGTAGAAGATCTCCACTTTCTCCCCATACAAGTAATGCCTCCAAATTTTAAGTGCGAAGACAACAAATGCTAACTCTAGATCATGAGTAGGATAATTCCTCTCATATTCTTTCGAGTTGTCGTGAGGCATAAAGCTATGACTTTCCCATGTCAGCATGAGAACACATCCTAACCCTTTGCCCCAAAGATCACCAGAGATGACAAATCCTCCGAACCGTATGGTATCACGTAACAAAATAAATGAGTCTCCTCTCGAGTTCTTGAAAACTCTTCTCACATTCCTCGCCCCAACCGAACTTTCAGATCTTCCGAGTCACCGAAGTTAGTGGAGTAAATGATTCGAGAAAACCTTCTACGAATCTCCGATAATAACCAAATGTTCGAGAAAGCTACGATTTCGTATTATCGATTTAGGTTGCTTCCCAATTGAATAGCTTCAATCTTTGTCGGTCAATGATATTCCACGACTTGATACCACGCGCCCAAGGAATGCTACTTCCTCAAGCCGTAACTCGATTTCTTCAACTCGCATAAAGCTTATATTCACGGCTTTTGAGTATCAAATTTCAAGTGTTCCTCATGATCTTCACGGCTTTTGAATATATGAGGATGTCATCAATAAAGACGACCACAAAGTGATCCAAATATTCCTCAATACTTGCTCATCATATCCACGAAGGCAAAGAGAGCATTAGTCAATCCAAAGGATACGACTAGAATTCATAATGCCCGCATCGAGTTCTCGAAAGCCGCCTTTGAATGTCATCTGCTCTAATCTTCAATCGGTGATATCCTAACGAAGATCAATCTTTGAAAAGAATTTGCCTCGTGAATCGGGTCAAACAGTCATCAATACGCGGGTAATGGGTACCTATTTTTGATGGTGACATGATTCAACTCCCGATAATCAATACAAAGTCGTCGATACTCCCATCTTTCTTCTTCACGGAATGTAATGAGCACCCCAAGGAGAAGTACTAGATTAATAAAGCCAATGTCTAACAATTCCTCAGCAATGAGTTTTTTAACTCCTCAAGTTCAATAGAGCCATTCGACATGGGATTTAAAATGGGTTTTGTACCGTTCAAGGTCGATACAAAATTCAATTTCACGCCTGGGGTAGCCAGTAGTTCTTCAGTGAATACGCCAGAAATTCATTAACAATAGAAATATTATTCAAAACCGACGATTTTTGTTTAGATCTGCGATACGAGCTAAGAAAGCTTGACATCCGCTTTTTCAATAAACGAATAAATTTTATGGCTTGAGATGACAAAGTGATTGATTTTAATGGTTTGGTTGTTTGAATTCGCATAATAGGTCGATTAGAAATATGAAAGCTAACAACCTTACGAAAAACAATCAATTTTTGTATGATGAGTAGCTTAACCAATCAATCCCTTGTAATTACATCAAATGCAAGTATTTTTAATGCAATAAGATCGACAGTAATGTGTGGGTACCAACTTGAACCAAACAAGACTTATAAACCGTGGATGTAATGAAGGTTTCTCCCAACGAGTTTCCACAGATAAGTCAAAGTCTAATTTCTCCTGAGTCAAATTTAATCGCTGAGCGCAAGTAGAGAAATAAAAGAATGGGTAGAACCCAGATCAAATAAAGTGTAGACTTCGCTAGAGTTTATGATAAGCTTACCCGTGATGACCTCATTCGTTCCTCCGCTTTCCTGGAGGTCACACAACAAACGCCTCCTCAGACTACCGGCTTTTGATTTTTCCGGGACAAATTTTGTGCTCCATCCTAGTTTAATTTGTCTTCTATGAACGACAAAATCGAGCTAAGTGACCTTCTTCCACAATTATAACATGCTTTGACTAAGATCGCGCAATTTGACCGATGTGTCCTCCCTCCGCATTTGAAGCATATGATAGTGTGGTCTTTCTCCTTCCTTAACAACGGTGCTCAGGTGTCCGACGCCTTTCCATCATCATGTTGAATCTCCTTCTTGAAATGTCCATTCTATTGTTTTGGCCCCGATTACCACCGGCGTGGTTACCATTTCGCCCCCGTTGATTCCTCCACGCTTGTTGTCACCGCTCATGATCGCTTCACCGGTATTATCATTTTGCCACCGCTTCTTTTTTTCGTCATATGACTCGTTATCGCGCTTCCACCAATCGAGCCCTATTTACAACATCTCAATACAAACACAGCTTTACGAGAAATAAGATGTCGACGATTTCCGCTTCAAACCTCTTAAAAACATTCGCCATTCTCTCTCTCATTATCCACCAAGTGGGACGAAACCGGATAACTCCGCAAATTTTGCCTCGTATCATGACACTACATGCCATATTGTTTTTTGCTCCAATTTGATAAACTCCACCTCCTTCATGTGACGAATACTTTCGAAAAAGTATTTGTCGCTGAATGCCTTCGAACTTCTCCCAAGACATCTTTAAGACGGCAGTCGAGAGTACGCTTTTACCGATTCCCACCAAGAATCGCCCTCCGCAAGCAACATAAAGGCTAAAGAAGGAAACCTTTGCTTCCTGAGCATCCCAAGACATCAAATATCTTGGTGATCTCGCTTTATCCATGCTTCGCCATATAGTGGTTTTGCTCTCCTTAAACTCCTGGTCCCAGCCTCGAATCGCTTAATGCATGACCGCCCGAGAGTTTCCAAGAGTTTCCACCTACATTTTGGACAGAGCCGCTCCGCCTCATTGCTGCATGAATCGTATAAAGCCTCCGAACAATCCATCATTCATCATTTGGTCAAGTTGTTGTTTTTTATGAGGATTGTCGCCTTCCCGATGCACATTCTCCTCGATTATCGATATGCTGGAGACTCAACTCTGCCTCAGTGCTCCATCGCTATTCTCAACATTTTCTGGATGTCATTTTCAGACATCGCCACAAAACAAAGGTTAATCGACATGTAACATAATATCTCTAAACTCCGACCAACCAATTTAAATACAAAATAAATTTAAGTAGTCATACTAAATAGGAAATTCCCCGCCTCCCCCTCCTAGTTCTAGTCTCACATCTTAGCCAGTGATCATATCCCTAAGCTTTGATATTAACCGCGACGCCCCAAAATTAGGTATATACATCACCCATCTTGGGTCGCCGACACATGGTACGTAATTCAAATACAACTTACTAATACAACCTGTCAGGTACAATACGACAAAAACATAAACCGTGAGTTTGAATACAAATATTATCTACTAGAGATTATACAAACTCAAAAGGAGTCCTCATTACAATTATTATCACACTATTTCACGTATTAAAGGAGGACTACTAATGCTATCCTCCTCGACCATCACTCCGCTCCCCGACTCGTCCCAAATTATATTCTCATTTCCTCAAGAGAATAAAGGAAAGAAAGGGTGAGCTCAACTAGCCCAAAGAAGAAATATTACGACTAAGATAATGCGTAATAAATTATCATTAGTCTCCAACAATGTTAAACCGATAAAATATAATACATCAAGTTTAATCAAATTTAACAAGCAATCCATTAAAAGAGTCAAGTAAAAATAAAATCTACTATCTTTTATGATTTAAAAGGTTTTTCATCATCAAGTATCACCGAGACTCAAATTTTAATAAATATTCCACATCATCGAATCACCCCGCACTACTACCAAGGATATTCTTTAAGATCACGACCACAATTATCCATGCCACACTACTACGCGCCAAGAGAATATTTGTGTATTCATTAATGGTCATGATCATGCCAACAACTCGGCCCATCAATGCACTACGCCCAATGAGAACTTTTACCACATCATTTGTAATATTACTACCATGATTACACCGAATAATCCCTCGGTCATAATCATACCAAGTCCATCTACGCACTACAAAAGCCACATGTATGACTTTCAACAAAATATAAATACGAGGATGATGACAATGATATAAGAATTCAATAAAACAAGTTCAAGAATTATTTTATCCAGAATTATTAACGCCCAAATTGTCAACACGATATCGCTTTTGTAGAGTAAAAAATTCAAGAATGATCGTAAGAATATTTCCATGAAAAGATATCGACGAAGCGCAAATATCAAGGATATTCTACTAATTTCATGGAGTATGTAAGTCAAAACTTTAACCAACCGAGTATAATAAAGAATGGAATAACAAAAGAAATCACCACGCACGCAGATTGTGATGTATGTGTTATTCCAATGTAATAATAATAATCTTAAACCAAAGTCGCAAAAAAATGCAACCGGCAGTGATGTTCCAATGTAATAATAAAGAATTTTATCCAGTCCTGTAAAAACACATGCATGTGATGTTCCAATGTAATAATAATAAGATTTTAAAAGATTTTGTCCTGTCCTAAAAAACACATGTATGTGATGTTCCAACTAATAATAATAAAGATTTTAACCAGTCCCAAAAACCTATAAAACACATGTAATAATAAAGATTTTAATGTCCCAAATGTAATAATAAATGTAATAATAAAGACACATGTCACCATAGGTAGATCACAGATACAAAAGTTATTCCAATGTAATAATAAGAATTGGAATAACAAATAACATGCTTCTCTTCATGAATAAGAAAGAATAACACCCCTTACGAAAGACAACAAATAATATTCCCTACCTTAAGAAGAAGAGTACTGATATATAAGAAAGTGAAGAAGCAGTATACTTTCTTCTTCTCTCTATAGTTTATCTCTCTAGTTTTCAAAGAATTCGTAAGAAAAAATAATGAATGAATGAGCTTCTATTTATAGAAAAATGGAATGCATAAGAATTAACTCATGAACTATTCCGATTGATTTACTTTTAATCTGACTATTCATATTTAAAGCAAAAATCTTTAAATAAAATATAATATATTCTATTTATAATCTAATAAAACTAATAACTTTATAAAAGATTTTACTACGCAAACACTATGCGCAGTATACTATGCAAACACTATGCATAATAAAATATAATATATTCTAATTATTGTCTAATAAAATGTATAACTTTATAAAAGTATTCTGCTTTTATATAAAAAGATTTTACTATGCAAAACACTACGCAGTATATACTACGCAACACTATATATATAATAATATATATATATTCTATTTATGTAATAACTTTATAAAAGTATTCTGCTTTATATAAAAGATTTTCTCAGATTATTACATTAATAATACCAACAAAACCGAGTGACTTATCACTTAAGATCAATAATTAATACCGCGCGCTACTACGCACCACGCCAGACATCATCGACTTTTTACACACCGTGTTTCAACAAATAATCTGTAAAACTTCCGCCGTTATTTTCATAAAGTATTTTTGTCGCTTTCAATCCGACAATAATTCCGCTAGGGGGTCCACCAATGATTGTGCCATTGTACTAATATTCCCCGTTAAAACGAATATTCCCCACCAATCGAATATTATATAACAACTCATGTGATTTTGCAAAATTTATAAATATTACCCACAACTATTATATCAATTTCACTCCATAATATTCAAAAATAATATTTATAGAAAATTCATCTTTATTCAAAAAAGTAATAATTTTTAGCCAATTACTTGAAATCATTTGTTGAACATTGACACTCGAGTCGATAAATTGATGAAAATTCGACCCTGGCCAATCATTATATATTTGTGAGGTTATTCATCATTCTCCTCTTCAAAAGGATTTGTCCTCAAATTTGGCATCCGCTCCCTCAAAAAGGATTTGTCCACAAATCTGATCCTACATCAAAACAATCAAAGTTAGAATCACCAAACAAAACATAACCACAAGTCTCACCTAGTAATTTAAATGAATAAGCAATATCAGCAACGCAAGCAAGAATTTGAAAAGTTCCAACTCCTCCTGGATCAAATATCAAAATGAAAAACTCTTCATGTGCTAGATTTTCCCAATGGCGAATTCCCGGATCAAATAGAAATATTATGATCTCGATCATTTTCAAACATAACCATGTCAATGATCCTGGGTCAAATATCAACTTTTGAAATTCATTAGGTCGCATAAGCCCATGCACCTGAATCCCTGGATTAAACACAAAATAAAACAAATCAACAAGTTCCTTTTGTCTAATCACAAAGGAATCAAATAAATCAAAATCACATGCATGGTCTAATACAACAATATTCAAAACACTTCCCTGTAAACTCTCAATGAATTGATCGAATTGAATTGCACGATCTATGTTTCCCTCGATGAATATGATCCTATCACGAATCTACAAAACACAACCAGCCTTTCTCCTTTCATTGACATTAACACAATCAAAATCGCATAATAGCACCAACGGAATAAAAAGGTCACAATCATAAGTTGAAAATTCAATAGCATATCGACGATGCTCACAAACAAACTCAACACATGCTAAAGAATTTTCCAAAATGTTGACAAAAATCGGAATATCATCAAAAGAGAGAATAACAAATTTTCTCATGAAAAAATACAAAATATAATTCAACAATTCCATGGAAGTATGCAATGCCTTAGCTAATCCAAGTGAACTAACTAAACATGCAAATAACTCATCTCTCAAACCATCTTGACGATCAACACTTCTTGAATCAAAACCATATAATATCAAATCATGCAATGAAGATTGCTCCAACGAAACAACATGATTACTACCATTGTCAACTAACGACAATTCATGTAAAGATTGACTAGCATGAAACCCTAAGTCAATATTTGGAAAACAAAACCTAGAATTAATTTCATACAAGTAAACACATCGAAAACGAGAATATATATCATGATCATAAACTAACTCAACAAATATCAAGTATCCACCATAATTTATGATATAGATGATTCTACCCACAAAATAGCTAACAACAAATCCAATGGAAGCATTCAAAACATGTTTTAAATAACTCATGAAAATACTAGATGCATCAGATAATCTAACAGAAATAACTAACCACCTATATAACTCACATGCTAAAACAATTTTCCATTTATCATAATCTCTCATGCTAAATTGATTAGGCATTGTCATCACAAGATTATTATCACATGTAGGTAAAACATAAGAACTATGCAATTTATCAAACATATTATCTAAATAAAGAAAAGAATAACGATACTTGTTTACCAATTCAAAATCGATGCACAAATTCGTTGTCTCATTCTTCTTGGGTACTATGATCTCATAATTAGCACATGAACTCATGTCTTCTCTCACGATACCCACTTTCACTAACTCTCCAACCCGCCTTGGTAACTTCGTCGTCTCATCGGGAATACTATTAGCTGATCGGTACGGAATGATAGCACGGGGTATTTCATCAACAACCTGCACAATAGGCAAAACAGAACTAGACAAAGAAGAATCGTTAGTGTTAGTATTCAAAAGCGCCGTCTTGTACGAATGTACAGTCATTGGCTTTTCAAAATATAACTCACTTTTCAACTCACTCTCTTTTTCATGGTCACATATTTCTTGTCTCTCTTCTTTACACTAACCCTCTCGTTTGTTTTTCTCTCGTTTATTTTCATTCTCTCTTTTCTTTTCTCTCTCATTCTTTTCAAACTTTTCTTTTACATTATCAATCTTTTGAACAATTTCTTTTTGTCGATCTTTTTCACATGTATTTCCTTTTACAAACTCATTTTCTTGATTACTTTCTTTCGAATGTTCACCATCTTGCTTTTGATCATGGATTTCATCTTGAACACTGGAACCCAATAACTCTCCTTGGACTGCATATTCTATAATTTCTTCCACCTCCCCCGGCTGATCTTGTTTCTTTTGCGCCTTAGGAGTATATTGTAGTTGCATCCAATAATCTTCCTTGTTTACTTGTGTGCGAACACTTATGTTATTATCTACTGTAGATCGCCATGAAGGTTGCTCTACATGTCTTTGAGATGTATACTCCTCCTCTGTCACATTTGTCTCTTTGGAAGCAAAGCGTTTTCTCATTCTTGATTTTAATTACGCTTATATGTCTCGAGCAGACGCTCCCCATATTTTTTTGTTTGATAAGTCGCCACCATATAATTGTATGATCGAGAGAACTCTTGAATCGCCCGTCGACCTTCCTCCTCTCCTCGGAGTAATCATGAGAGTCAAATTCTCGCTCCATTTTTCTCTCTCATCTCGGATATGCCTCTCAGATCAATATTGCCTTGGAAAGTATTCCTTCGAGACCCATAATAACTTTCATAATTGTAGCCATACATGTTTGCTGTAATACAAAGGTTAGTAGATAAAAATTTTCCTCACACACTCCCTTACGTGTTTCGCTTAAATTTGGCTTTTACCCTCTAATAATCTTACACTCTTGCCTTTTACCTCTAATATTCTCTCTAATAGGTTCTTCTTGAATTCTCCTCGCAAAATTCTTGGTTTTACTAATCAGTTCAAAAATTACTTATTACGAAACAAAATTATAGATGGTGTAACTATTAGAATATCACAAAATCACCAATCGATTGCTTTGTACTCTCTTGTGTCGTCAGTTGTAAATTGTAGCTCAGTTTCAGAATTGATGATGATGGAATGGTATGAACTCTTGGTTGGAATTTGATGATTTAATGGTGTGCTACAAATTGGGTTAACACAATAAAATATGAATTTTTTTTTATTTTACTTTTTTTTTCTTTTTTCTTTTTCTTCTCTTTTTTTGCTCTTTTTTTTTTACAATATATATTTAATGAGAAAATTAAAGATAAGTAACTTGCTAGAAAGGCTTAGCTTTGATACCAAATGATAGACTCCACGGCACGCTTTGCGTGAAGTGGTCGCTATCGATCGTTTCTAAAGACATTTGTTGGGTGAATTGCTTTTAACACCTTAACCCTCTACTATATATAAGCGGTAATCTTGGTACAATTGCTCGCGTTGAGTTCTGCGTTGAATGGACACCAATGACACCTTGACCCCTCGCTTATATTAAAGCGGTAATCTCGGTCAATCGGCGATTGATCACGGTGAAAGGCCACACACAACTATGAATTGTTGTATGATAAGTCAAATTGAATCTCAAAGGAATAACTAAGAAAAATACTTAGGAATTCTTCAAAGAACCAAAAGTAGAGAATAACCTCACAAATATATTGAATAATGAATAATGTGTTTGATTACATCAACTTGAACCTCTATTTATACTACTCAAAACAATCCAAATTCTAATAGGATTTTATAAACTATAACCCTAATTGCTATAAGAAAATAGAAGTCAATTTGGAAAAGAAATCCTAATTAAAAAAAGGAATTCTAATTACAATAGAATTATAAAATTTTAAAAAAATCCTTCCAAGTAAACGTAATTCTTTGTCGCGTGGATAATCTGGTAACTTGTCAGCGTGAAAATCACTTTGAAACCGCGTGAATTGATTTGCATGATGTGTGAATTGATTTACATGACTTAATGTAATTATTAAATATAATATATCAAGTGACTCCTTTGCATGCTATATCTGTTGCCTTTGTCCACGTGAATATATGATGCTCATTTAGTCTCCATGCTAGCAGTAGGTTTAGAAGGCAAATGGCCCACGTGATATAATAAATTTTCTTTTGCATGTAAAATCTGTTGGCTATCATGATTTTCATGGTTTCTAAAATCAATTAGGAATTCGGGAATGGACTGAATTGAATGGGCCAATTGAATCGGCCCAATAATGCTTGAATTGTACTCCCTTAAATAATCTTTAGCCCAATTACTTGAAATCATTTGTTGAACACTTGACACTCGAGTCGATAAATTGACGAAAAATTCTGACCCGGTCAATCTGTCATCACACTATGTGTGTTAGTATTCTATTGGGCCAATTGACCAACTTACCAAAAAATAAACTTCATGCTAACTGGATCCCGTGGTCTTACGGTTAATCAATATCTCATATCGAACAAGATTTTTGAAACAGACTTACGTCTACGTTCGTAACTGAGCCAAACGGCGAAGTTATTTTGATGTTTCTACAGAAAAAATTTATGGAAACCGGAAGAAAAACAAGATGATCATAAGGTAGGGTTTTTTATAATCTCTTTTGTAGTGTTTATTTTTAGATTGGGTGTGCCCGGAATTAAGATTTGAGCGATCTCTATATCTTTATTGTTTTTAGATTTTTTTTTGAATGGATTACTTGTGCTTCTTGCGTGTGATTTTTATGCGAATTTCTATTTTTTTTTTGTATTTTTTTTCTCTTTCTCACCATTTTTGGGATATCAAGTGTGTAGGAAGATAATATTATTAAGCTCAATGTCTTGGAAGACAACATTTTTCTTTATTTGATTTTTATTCAAGAACTTGATTTCAAAGTGAAAGTTTCTTCAACATTATGTATAGTGTGAACGAAAGTGCTTATTAACTTTGGTCAATTGATCAATACATCGTCGATATATAGGTCAGAATATGATCTCTCTGCGTATCAGCACTGTATTAGTCAATTGACCAACTTACCATGAAGTTAATTCATGGTAACCGACAATGTTCTAAAAAACACCGCTTAGGTCAGCCTAGATCCTGTCTAGGCGCTAGGCCTCCTTGACGTCCCGCCTAGGTGCTAGGCCCTCTTCGCGCCTTGTCTAGGCGCTAGGCCCCCTGACGCCTCACCTAGGCCCAATGCGGCAAAAAAAATCCTCCAAAAAATTAGGCAAAGTCTAGGCAGAGAGTTTTTTTTATTTTAATAACTACCCAAATCAAATCTTGATATATTTATTTTTCTAATGATTTATCATATTCACAATACAGATTGTAACATATCAAATCACAACAAGTGAACAATATCAAGTCAAAATGGATAATTTTATTATAGTGGTAATTTTTTGAACTTGTACCAATTTTGAATTATATAAATGATGATACATTTGTAATATTTAGTTTAATTCAATATAATTTTAAATTTATGTTTAGTTTCTTAAATTTTAATATTAAATTAAATTCTTGAAATTTTAAATTTTATTATTTAATAGCAATCTTGTTTATGAATAAAATTAATACGTTGGAGAAGTTAATTGTTTTTTTCTTTCTTAAATGTCATTATTTAAAAAAATATTTTTATTTTTAGAGTAGAAGTAGCATAATTATGCATTTTACTGAACTCGTGATTATATTATAAACATCATAAAAGTGTAGTCTTTCTTTTTCTGTTTTTCTTTTAGAGTTATTTTTTGGGGTACAGTTTTAGAGTTATTTTAGAAATAGTACTTTCTTTTCTTTTGTATTTCTCAAGTTCCAAGCTTATTCTAAAGGGCCTAGAGTGGTGTTCAGATACTTGATGTTGCCCATTGAATCCAAACGATTGGGCTTAAAGTTGAGACCCAACTTCTAATATGGTTTTACAACTAAATTCATTTTTAATGAGAGTCCTATTTTTTATTTTATTTTTTAAAACTTCTTGTTTTTAATGAAAAGTTTGCATATTATGCATACCCTTTGATATAAAAAAATATTATAGTGTTAAATTTTACTAGTCCTTCAAATTTAATATAGTGGAACTGAATAACTAGAGACTAGAGCCTAGTGTAAAGTGTAAACTTTGATTTCTTACTGCACATTAAATTAAATGTAGTGTGTGAAAGGGCCTAAAGATTTATGGACTTGGGATTGTTATATATGTATTTATATTTCTTCTTTTCTAATTCTATCAATCTCTCTTGTTTTAATTCAAAGATTGATAAAAATCTGAATCATTTTACAATAATAATGTTAGGATATGATTTTATTAAATTGGGTTCAATAAATACAGCCTAAATATTCCAAGCAAACATGGCTCAAATAGAAATCTTAAAGAGACTTTATCTCAAGTAAAGCCCAATTGGTGGATTAGTATCCTCTAATTTTTCTCAATATATATTTAGCGATACAAATATTACATTTAGCGAAATAATTGTTTACGACAAATTCTCTAATTGTTTGACAATTTTTATTTTGTCATTAAATGTCATTTGTATTTGGGAGAAACTGAAGAAAAAAAATATAATGGAGATCTTAATCTCCAATTGGTCTACAATATATATGGTGAAGGCTATATATATATATATATGAGAAAAATGTATATACACAACTTTGTAGTACACCAATCGACGACGGTTTTTTTGGACAATGACGACGGTTATAACTTAAAAACGATCGCCTTAACACGATTGTGTACTATAAACCTGTGTATATACATATAACCCTATATATATACGAGATTATTCACAAGGCATAGGTAAACACATAAAAACTAATACACTATCTACATACAAATTCCCTTATATTTACAGTTAGTGCCATATATAGTGGCGAAGCCACATAGACTGGTGTGGGGTCAATCGCCCCCACTGAAAAAAAATTTATTTTATAATCTAAGGTAAATTTTAAAATTTTTAAGTATTATATATAAATTGACCCCACTAAAATTTTATAAATTTTCTATTATACGGGGTCAAATTAAAAATTTATAACTTTGTCAATCAAATTTTAATCACATATGACTCATATCTTTTTAATATATGTATCTCTCTATAATATTTTAAATTAAATAATAATCTAATTTATATTATTTTTAAAAATAAATAATGAATTACTTACTTATGAACAATTGTGATTAAAAAGTCTAGTATGAGTCGATATAGTGTATATATACCATATATTATTACTCATTATATTTTTTATTGTAATATAGTATATATATATATATATATATATATATATATATATAGAGAGAGAGAGAGAGAGAGAGGATCTTAAGTGGGATCTTATTTTTATCCAACTCACCCAAGCTCTTCCCCCTTTAGCGACGGACGTGACGGTTTGATCATACAACCGTAAATACATAATTTTAACGACGGACAACATATAAGCGTGGCTAAAAGTATGAGCGACGGTTGTATGAACGAATCCGTCACGATCCGGTCGCAAAAAAGTGAGCTTCAAAGTGAGTTGAATAAAAATGAGCTTAAGATCCGATCCATCTATATATATATATATATATACTCAAAGTATAAAGTATTAAAAATTTGGCTCGAGGAGCCTTTTGAACCACCAAATTATTTGTAACTCAATAATAATTTCGACCCCACTGCCAAAAACTCCTAACTTCACCACTAGCCATATAACCTGTAGTAATTCTTACACCGAAAAGTTTTATAATACATTTGGACCTGGTCTTACCTCGTGGAAATATAAAGGGTGAATTACATATTCTATTACATTTAAAAAAAAATTTACAACAATAATGCCATCATAAAACTTTTACACAACTAATACACTTCCATATTTATTTACAATGTTAGTGCAATTAGGATTCCTTAATTTAGGGAATTAGTATTCAATTATAATTCCATCTATTTACACCCCAAATCTAACCTAAGCGACTGTATTAACAATATAACATCACCGACGTATAATGACGATTGACAAGTATTTATGGAAGACGTAGAATTCGTCGGAGATTGTCTGTTGCTCCGGCATCGATCACAGCAGTAGCCTCGGTATTGGTTCACATATTCATGCTTTGATTTTTCTATTCCGGAACTAGCAATCGAAAAGTTGGATTTTTTAGATTTGTGATTGGTTCTGTTGTTGATCCTTGTGTTATTTTGATAAGGTTTGGGCATTGGAAGAGGAAGGGGTGGCGATTACTTTTCGTGGTGATGGCGTGGATTCGAGAATATGAGAGTTGGAGAGAAAAAATGGGCGTATCTGACAATTTTGCGATCTTGGCATGAAATCTTGAAGAATGAGAAAAAATCTCTAAAAGCTGTGAAATAAAAGATTTAGCAGTTAATGGACAGTTACGCATGGCGAAGGGAATTGGAATGTTGTCTAGAGAAATTCTGGGCTTTTTGGATGATAGTAACCAAACCTTCATACCAAGGTAACCAAACTGTCATATCAAAGTAACCAATCAACCTCCACACTTTAAACTTTTTCTTAGTACAGTTGGTTACCAAACCTTCAGATCAAGGTAAGCAAACCTTCATACCAAGGTAACAAAATCTTCATACCAAAGTAACTAATTCACATCTACCCCTGCAATTTTTTCATAGTGCACTTGGTAGCCAAACCTTCAGACCAAGGTAACCAATTCAATTTTATTAAGTTACCAATTTCGTTTGAATGTGATGCAGTTGGTAGCCAACCATTCATACAAAAGTAACCATTTTATTATTTATGAGTAACAAAATAGTTATAAAAAAATTTTCAAAACATTAAAAGTTACATCTTTTTATTTTTATACTTTTTGTAGGGCGAATCTTCTTCTTATTTTCATTGGCGTTTTGGACAACGGAGATTCGCGGCGGTGTAGCGGCGGAGTATGTGAGGTATAGCGGCAGACTATTATTTCAAAGTGTATGTGAGGGAGATGAATATTTGAATTTGAATGTTTAAATTTGAATTATTATTTTGAATTTGAATTTGTTTTTGTTGTTAGATCTAAATGTTTGAAGTTGAATTATTAATTATGGCGGTTATTTGTCCTTGATTTTAGGTTTCCTTATTAATGTGAATTGTACTATTTTTGTAATATGAGTTCTCTTTTTATAATTATTTAGTTGATGCACTTTTCTTGTAATTACTTTTTATTTGTTGTATACTTATGTAAAGAATCCAAATAAAAATTCGGTCTCGATGTTAACAAAGATTGTAAGCAAATTGATGACCAGAAATATGAAACTCAATGCATGTATTTTCTAAGACCAGGCCCACTGAAATAACTATGTCTAACCTTTAGTTTGGATCGAAGGAATTTTTTTTTTATAAAAGAATGGAATAAAAAAGAGAATGAAATAGAGAGTTGAATGATTTATTCCATTTTAATTGAAATGAGTCCTTCTATATCTTGTCCCAAGTAATAAAATTCACACATTTGGCATGAATGACTAAATGAGAATGGTTCATTTCATTCCAATGGAACGAGTAAACGGTTTTGTTTTATTCCATTCTCACATTCATTCATTTGATTCAAACTTAATATAAGCGACTATATATAACTCACCATTCCGAAAAATATTTTTCTCAAGACACAGATTATAAAATTTAAGATTCATATTGGCATTTTAAAAATTAAAATTGACATGACTTATTTGAAAAAAATAAAGCTTGCAAGCAGCATATAATTTAGATAATTTACAATGTTTATAATTATATGGATTAAAATTATGTAGATTCATATCAATTATATATGAAATTAAAAAAAATATTGATCTTTATCTCCAATTCATTATTACCTTTCTATTTATTTATACAAATTGTGCAATGCATTATTACAATTCGATCATTTTCTGAATTCAGTTCTCATCTCAATTTCTGTGAGAACTGAACCGGGTTAATTAGATATGAAAATGAGCCCATACGTGAGTAACTTGCTCTAATTAAAAGAGTTTCATTTTGTCATTTTTTTTATTTCCCATTTTTATTATAATTATAGATATATAGTACTCCCTTTATTTCAGAATATAAGATCATTATTGACCAGAGACGAAACTAGGATTTGAAACTGGAGGGGGGGACAAATTTTTTTTTAACAACATAATATATATTCAGAAAAAGAGTTATCGGAAAAAATGCATTGATATGGACCGTAATTGATGTAAGCTCGTCGAACTTCATCAAATAGATCACCACGACACTACAAGAAAAACCATCATGTCCGACGGAATTTTTCTCGACGGATTTAAATCTGTCGAAATAAGTCTAGTTACGACGGAATAATTCGTCGATGATAAGTCTTTCAAAATTACTTTAAGTTCGACGGAATTTCGTCAGAAGTAGAATATCCTCATTGGCGCCAAGTGTCCCCCGAGCGTGAAGCATAAAATCGACGGAACTGTAGTTATTTTTGAGAAAAATTTCTTCGGTAGTAATATAATTCCGAAGGACGTATGTCCGAAGAAAACTCCGTCGGAATTAACTTATAAAACCTAATTAGACTTCGTCTTCTCCTCAGTCACCTCATTTCTCTTTCTCTCACCCCACTCTCACTCTCTCTCAGTACTCTCTCACTCTCTAATCTCTCTCATCTCCCCCCAGTCCACTATCGGACGTTGCCACCCATCTCCCCCCAGTCCCTCCGTCTGACAACCCCCTGACCACTGCCACCAATTCTGGTCGACGAGGAACGGCGGTGCGACAATGGCTCCTCCTCGTTTCTCTTCTTCGTTTCACCTCCTTTAATTCAAGGTAAGAAATCCTAAATTTTTTATAGATGGTACTGAAATTTGAGGGTTTGTAATTTTTAGGGTTAATATATAGGAACAATTACATTTTCTATTATATTTTTAAAACTTATTACAACAATAGTGCACTCATAAAATATTTACATAATTTATGTATTTAATGTTTTATTTACAAAATTAGTGCATTCTTATCCCTTTAATTTAGTTGAGTGTTTTAATTTAACACTTTCTCTCTTCTTCCTTTTACCCCCTCCACCGAACAACATAATTACCTCATTAAAATTTTCATTCCATATATAACCAGCAATCATCGCACTATAAGAAACATCATTTCTGCATTGAATCAAACACTTTGCTAGCTTCATCAATATATCCATTACTGCAATACGCACTTAGCAAACTAGTATAACAAAACACATTCCTACATAAGGTTCCATCAAATATTTGACGAGCTAATTGAATTTCTCCAAATGAGGGAATACATACATATAAATAATTTATAAAGTATTGTTTTAACCCCTACACCAATCCACATCCACACCTGCGATTTTTCATAAATACGATTCTTTGCGATTTTTTTCATATTACAGTTGGTAGCCAAACATTCATACTAAGGTAACCAATTCAGTGTTATTAGGGTACTAATTTATTTTAAAAAAATTTATTATAGATTTTTTTATTTAATAGTATAGTTGGTAGCCAACACTTTATACAAATATAACTAATTCAGTTTTATTGGGTTACCAATTAATTAAAAAAAATCTATTGTAGATTTTTTTTTATATAATGCAGTTGGTAGTCAAACCTTAATACAAAGGTAACCAATTCAGTTTTATTGGGTTACCAATTAATTATAAAAAATCTATTATAGATTTTTTTTTTCATAGTGCAGTTGATAGCCAAACCTTAATACAAATGTAACCAACAAAAACTAAAATTGTTACCTATGTATGAAAGTTTTGGTTACCAAGTGCACTGAAATTTATCTTAGTTACCCACAAAAACTAAAATGGTTACCTTTGTATAAATGTTTGGCTACCAACTGCACTAAAATTGTTTGACCACAAATCAGTGTCGCAATTAAAAAATTATTCCCGTATGCATCAAAAGGCAACCCTCTCCTCTACAACAATGCCATCAGAGTCTTATGCAATGCCAACACCTCCGAAGGCTTCCCACAAAAAGATGTCACCCTCCCAGAAATCCATCACCTTGATGGCACCATAAATCCCAAACTCTGTTCCCCTCCCCATCCCACCAAACCACGACCAAATCTCGCCTTCTTTGCCGGCGGCAACCTTCGTATAATGGCAGTTGTGGCCATAATGGATGAGGAGATCGGCGTCCATGGCGGCTACATCTTCAAGATCTACAGATCTACATATTCTTCAAGGTGTTGAAGCGGCGGCGACGTCGAAGGAGGAAGAGGAAGAAGAAGAAGAAGAAGACTTACAAGATCGGCGGCGACGGTGAAAGAGACGGCGAATGAGACGGCGAAGGAGGAGGACCGCATAAAGTGGAGTAGTTTTCTCTTTGAATCAAGGTGTTTCTATTTTTGTTGGTTTGGGTTCTGTGACGTGTATTGCATTACTATTGATATTATTACATATTATTACACTATTACTGTAATTATTTAATTGGTGCACTATTTTTGTAATATCTTTTTATTTGTTGTATACTTATGTAAAGGACCCTAATATATGGGTTTTAATATGAGAATATAAATTGAAATTTGGATATTTTGTTGTTGATGAAATTATGATGATTTGAATTTTTTGAGATTACTGAATATAATTTAATGATTTGAGTTGTTGATTTTGCTAAAATTGGGAGTCCATATTTCGGCAGGTTCATGTGTTACTCAAATTGAGAATAATTTTGGACTTCTTGTTGTATCAGAAATTTGGATTACATTTTAATTTGCTGAAATTGGGTTTATTTCTATAATGCAAATTGTGATTATTTGACTTTAATTATGCAAATTGTTGCAAGTAGATATTATCTGTTTTGCAAATTGGGATTATTTGATTTCAATTCTGCAAATTGTTGCATGTTGCTGAAATTGTGATTTATTTTGTGCAATTAAAATTTCTGCTAGTGTATGCAATGTATTTGTGCAATTACAGTGTTTGGGTGATAATGTGATATGTTGTTATATATATGTCAATGTATCTTCAAGTGTTAATGTGATATTTGATATTTTCGACGGAATTCTCAACGAAATAACTGTCAGAAATCTTCAATTGAAAATTTTATGGGCCCTACAAATATATTTATGTATTATTTTATTAATTTCCCAATATTAAAATAAAATAAGTAGCATTTACTTAGTTTCTTACTACTAAAATAAAATAAAATAAATTTAATTTAATTTAGTTTATTAATCAAAATAAATTTTAAAAATTAGATAATATAATAAAATAATAAAATAAAATAAAATAAATAATAATAATAAATTAAATTAATTTGAATAAAATACAAATTTGATTTAATTTAATAAATTAAATTAAATTTAATAAAAAATATATAATATAATACAAATAAAATACAATACAATAAAACATAATAATAAAATAAAATAAATTTAATTTAGTTTATTAAATAAAATAAATTTAAAAATTAGATAATATAATAATAAAATAAATTAAGTTAAATTAAATTAAATTAAATTATATAATATAATACAAAATAAAATACAATAAAACATAATAATAAATACAATAAAATAAAAGAAAATATAATAATAAACTAAGTAGTATTTGCTTAGTTGGGATGCAATTAAAAGAAACTGAATAAGTGTCTAAATTAAATAATATAATTTGGAACTTAATTAGAAACCCAACAGACAAGTAGGAGTGAATGTCAAACAGTAGTCTCCATATATATTTCAAATAATAGTTTTCATAAACTAAGTTGCACTTAGTTTTTCTTTGACAAAATAAACTAATAAAGTAGCATTTGTTTAGTTTGCCGCAATATTCAATAAACTCAATAAGTACTATATGTATATATATACATATATGTACTATACATCAGAGGTGGAACTAGGGGGCGGGTGGGGGCATATGACCCCGGTAGATGGACAACTCAGCGTAAATTAGGGGGTGGGGCGAGGCGGGAGGGGGCAACCAAATGACGTCGACCACAGAGGCGAGATCGAGCCCCTTTCTCGTCATGGGTTGCCGACCAAAGAGAGAGCTTACCTTTTAGATCCATATACAAGGGGAGGCTGAGATCGACATAAAGTCATTAAATCAGCAAGTTGCCTTATCTCTACAGCCAAAGAGCTCTAGCTTCGCCTTTTAGATCCATATGCAAGGGGGAGCTGACAGCGATGGAAAGAGAATAAAGATATTAATTAGTGGATGTCCGAAAGAGTGATATGATGCTTTTGTTTTATACTATTAGCTAGGAAATATATATCTTATCCTAATTGTACTATGATACAGAAAGTAGCCTCACTAACCATTTTTAGTTATATCACCTTTGATATTTTTTAAAATATTTTATGAGAGAAATAACAAAAAAAAAGACAAAATGTAGTATTTCTGTTTTAAAATATAAGAATATTATACATTTTTTAAAGTCAACTTAAGACATTTTTAAATTTAAAATTGATATAATTTTTTTTAACTTTATTCAATTACTTATTGTAAGATTTATTATTGGGAATTATTATTTTCACAAATAAAAATTAATATTTTCATAATGTCTCTCACATAAGTTTGAGATCATTTACTATTCATGTGAAAGGAATTTTATGTAATTATCATTTTTACTTATAAAAAAATTAATTCTCTTACAAATCTAACCCTCCTATTTGTTATGTTTTTGCAAAAGTGTTCCCTAATTTTTTTTACCATAAGTCTCCCTCAAAAATATATTAGTTGTGCAAAATTGTTCCTCCAACCCTTTTGTCAACAAAATATTGATTTTTTTCAAATTAAATTTGACAAAAAGTAATAACATATTATTCATGTATAAAGTAAGGTTATTATAGTTATTATGGTAGTTAGACCTATTTGAGATACATTTGAGAGCAACAAAATTCATATTTACGATTGAGATACTTTTCATTTTTTTCAATCTGGGTCAAAATCAAACCCAAGTACCTTAACTCCGCTCCCTCGCCGCTACAACCTACACGTCGCTGCTCCGGACCTCCAGTAACCACCCTCAAATTTTGACCCCCCTATAATTTTGTTCTGGTTCCGCCATTGCTATACATCAGAAACATAGTTGTAAGACCCCAACTTTTATGAATAAAGAATAATTTTCTCGAAATATATTTTTGAATATTATGGTGTGGATTTGATATAATGTTATAGTTGTGGGTAATATTTATAAATTTTGCAAAGTAAGCAAGTGGTTATATAATATTAGATTGGTGGGAATATTACGCTTTTAACGGGAATATTAGATGACGGCAAGACAATCATCGGGTCATTAGTTGACCCCTGTGTAAGTATTATCGTAGTTAGAAAGCGACAAAAATATCTTTCTATAAAAATAACTGGCGAGGTGTTACCGTTAAAACTGTTGAACTACACCGGTAGTAAAAGTACAATAATACTAAATGGTTGCATAGTAGCACACGGTATTGATTATTGATGCTTACGTGAGGAAGTCACTCGGTTATACTCAATTATTGCTACGGTAATTGCGCATCATATCTCTCATATTATTGATTCAATTATTGTTACAGTATCATCTACATAATATGATATATTATTAAATCAATAATTGAGACGACAAAGTTATTCATATTATTATTTGCAATATTGACAATGTTTAGAAGTTCTGTCAAGGAGAGGTTTGGTCACCTAATTGCGCGCCAATAAGGAGAAATTCTTATCGGAAAGCCCCCTCTTTCCTGGTAACGACCTTGTTGTTAAATATTGTGAATTATAATATTAATGATGAATAAGTTCATGTTGATTAAAGATGAATTTTATAGTTCCATTGCGTTGGACTTATTTGTGTTAGTATAATTGATGTCTGGAGGTTATATTGTTCAATTGGGTATTCGGGACACTTTTCATGTCGGAGTACTATTCACGAATTATTATTCATGAGTTACTATTCACGAGTTACTATTCACAGGGTACTATTCACCCGTAAGATATATTTCTGTTCGGTCCAAATCATTTTTGGGTACAATATTATTCCATGAGGAGATGTGCTAATTTTTCGAATAGTTGGTTGAAGATATAATAATAAATCAATATGGATACTTGGTGGAAAGTATAATAGTAAATCAATATGGATCGATGGTTTAAAGTTTTAATAGTAAATCGGTATAGATAGAATTTGCTTTAAGTTTTAATAGTAAACCAATATGGACCGTCTGCTTAAAAAGTAAATCAATCTGAGCCGCTCATGAATTAATTACTATTCACCATTCTCCTATAAATAGAAGTTCATTCTTTCATTATTTCTTACGAATTCACTGAAACTCTAGAGAGAGAAACTATAGAGAGAAAGAAGAAAAGTATTCTGCTACTTCACTACTTCAGTATTCAGTTTTTCTAAGGTAGGGAATATTATTTGTTGTACTCATAAGGGGTATTGTTTCTTTCTTATTCATGAAATTATTCTGTTGGAATAACTTGTATATGCGGGATACCCTATACTTGGTGAAATTCTTCTGTTATTCCATTCTTATTATTCTATTGGAATAACCTGTTTATGCGAAGTACCACATACATGGTGAAATTCTTCTAATATTCCGTTCTTTATTATTCTGTCGGAATATCTTGTCTGCATGCGTTCTGTGGACCGGTTCCATTATTTATTATTACTGGTTGGAATAACTTTTCATCCAATCGATCTATCGCATTTATGGTGAATCCTTCATTATTCTATTCCTTATTATTCTCGGCTGAATAACTTTGTCTATGTGAATTACCACATGCTTGGTGAATGATCCCGTATTCATTCCTTATTAAATTGTGAAATGATCATGATCGTGGATTACCGCATGATGGGTGAAAATCCATTTGTAGTTTCATATATTATATTATACTCAGTTGGTTAAAGCTTTAGCTTCTATACTCCATGAAATTAGTGGAATATCCTTGATATTTGTGCTTCATCTAGTATCTTTTCATGGAAATATTCTTCTGAGCATTCTTGAATTTTACTGCACAAAGCAATATCATGTTGACAATTTGGGCGTTATTGAGTTCGTGATAAATTAACTTATAAATCTTTAAAATTTATTCTTGAACTTTTTTTTATCAATTATCATCATCCTCATGCTTATATTATGTTGAAAGTCATCTTTGGCTTACGTGCGTAGATGGACTTGGTATGATTATGACCAGAGATTATTCGATATAATCATGAATTAGTAATGTGACGAAATGATGTGGTAAAAGTCCTCATTGGCCGTAGTTCATTGGTGGACAGTTGTTGGTATGATTATGACCAGGGATTATTCGGTATAGTCATGACCATTGATGATTATATGAATATCCTTGGCCGTGGAGCAGGGATGATTCAATTTTATTTATTAAGTTGAGTCTTAGCGATAAAGTTGATGAAAAACTTTTTAAATCATAGAAGACATTAGATTTTATACTTTACTTGACTCTTCTAATGGATTGCTTGTTCTGCTGCAGTTTTTGATCTAAAACTTGTTGTCTATTATATTCTATCAGTTGTTATACTGTTGAAGTCTATTGATAATTTATTCTGCATTATCTTAGTCATAATATTTCTTACTAGGCTAGTTGAGCTCACCCTTCTTTCACTGTTCTCTTCAGGAAATGAGAACGTAGCTGGGACTAGTCGGGGAACAGAGTGATGGTCCTAGATGGTGCATTAGTAGTCCTCACTATTCTGTGAAATAGTGTGATAATAAATGTAACGAGGACTCCATTGAGTGTGGATATTGTCTAGATGACAATATTTGTATTAAAACTCACAGCCTATATTTTGTCGTATTTCACATGACTGTTGTATAATTAAGTTGTATTTGTATTCAGTACCTTGTATCTGGCGACTCAAGATGGGTGATGTATACCTGTTTTGGGGGCGTCATAGTTGGTATCAAAGCTTAGGGATATGATCCCTGGCTGAGATGTGAGATAAGAACTAGGAGGGGAGAGACGTGGAATTCCTTCACTAGCATGATCTATCTAAGTTTATTTGGTATTTAATTGGTTGGTCAGAGTATAGGGATAATATGTGATATATTAATTAACCCCTGTTTTGTGGCAGTTTGAAAAATGGCATCCAAAAATGTTGAGATAAGCAATGAACCATATGAGATCGTGGAGTCACCATAGATTAATACTCAGGATAATGTGCAACAGGAAGATAATAATCCTCAGGTGAACAACAACACCGACCAAATGGCGAACGACGGAATGTTTAGGAGCTTTCTGCAATTCATACAACATCAGGCAAGAGAAACTCCTGTCCAAAATATAGGTGGAAACACTGGAAACTCTCGGATGGTCACCGCTAAACAGTTCAAGGAGTTGGGACCACCGGAGTTTATTGGAGAGCCAAAACCACTTAAGGCGGATGCATGGATAAAGCAGATCACCAAGATATTTGATGTCTTGGAATGTTCCGAGGAGCAAAAGGTTCCTTTTGCCACCTTTATGTTGCGAGGGGAGGCAGATTACTAGTGGGAATCTATAAAGCGTACCCAGCCTGACGCACTCAAGATGTCTTAGGAGAAGTTCCAAGAGCTGTTCAACGAAAAATACTTTCCCGAAAGTATTCGTCACATGAAGGAGGTGGAGTTTATCAACTTGGAGCAAAACAATATGACTGTGTCGCTATACGAGGCTAAATTTGTGGAGTTATTCCGGTTTGCATCCCATTTGATTGATAATGAGGAGCGAATGACGCGAATGTTTTTAAGAGGTTTAAAACCGGAGATACGTCAATATCTTATATCTCATAAACTTTGTTTGTATTCAGATGTTGTAAATAGGGCTCAGTTATTGGAGCGCGATAACAGGTCAATGCAACCAAGAGAAAGCAGCCGGCAGAATTAAAATACCAGTGGTAATAGTCATCAAAGCGGTGACAACAAACGTGGAGGGAATCAACATGCCAGAAATGGTAACCACTTCGGTGGTAATCATGGCCAAGACAATAAAAGTGGGAGTTTCAAGAAGAGGAGATTTAATAATGATGGAAGGACGCCAAGACCAAAGACTGTTGTTAAGGAAGGAGAATGACCACCATCAGATGTTACAAATGCGGAGGGAGGGACACATCACCAAAACCAGACGCAGCAATTCAAAACATGTTACAATTGTGGAAGAGAAGGTCACTTAGCCCGATTTTGTCATGCACCAAGTCAAGTCTATTGGGATGGAGGCATCAAAGTCTCATCCCCATAAGACAAAACCTGTAGTAGTTCAAGGAGAGCGTTTGTTGTAACCTCCCGTAGCAAGGAACCCAAACGAGCTCATCACGGTAAGCTTTATCATAAACTCTAGTAAAGTATATACCTTATTTGATACCCATTTTCTACCCATTCTTTTATTTCTCCTACTTTACGCCAACGCTTAAATTTGACTCGGAGAAATTAGACTTTGATCGACGGTTGAAACTCCGCTGGGAGAAACCTTCATTATATCCAAGGTTTATAAGTCTTGTTTGATTCAAATCAAGAATCGCACATTACACCGTCGATCTTATTTCTTTAAAATACTTGCGTTTGACGTAATTCTAGGATTGATTGGTTAACTACTCATCATGCAAAAATTGATTGTTTTCGTAAGGTTGTTAGTTTTCATATTCCTAATCAACCTATTATGCGAATTCAAGCGACCAAACCATTAAAATCAATCACGGTCATTTCAAGCCATAAAGCTATTCATTTATTGAAGAACGGATGTCAAGCTTTCTTAGCTCATGTCACAGATTTAAACAAAAACACGTCAGTTTTGAATGATATTTCTATTGTTAATAAATTTCCTGACGTATTCCCTGAAGAACTTCCTGGCCTACCCCCAGAGCGTGAAATTGAATTTTGTATCGACCTTGAACCTAGTACAAAACCCATTTCAAAAGCCCCATATCGAATGACTCCTATTGAACTTCAGGAGTTAAAGACCCAATTGCAGGAATTGTTAGACATTGGTTTTATTCGTCTTAGTACGTCTCTTTGGGGTGCTCCTGTTCTATTCGTGAAGAAGAAATATGGGAGTATGCGACTTTGTATTGACTACCGGAATTGAACCATGTCACCATCAAGAATAGGTATCCGTTACCTCGCATTGATGACGTGTTTGACCAGTTGCACGGAGCACAATTCTTTTCAAAGATCGATCTTCGTTCTTGATATCATCAGCTGAAAGTTAAAACTGAGGATATTCCAAAGATTACCTTCAGAACTCGGCACGGGCATTATGAATTCTTGGTCATGTCTTTTGGATTGACTAATGCTCCTGCTGCCCTCATGGATATGATGAATCGAGTATTCAAGGAATATTTGGATCACTTTGTGGTTATCTTTATTGATGACATTCTCATATATTCCAAAAGCCGTGAAGATCATGAGCAACACTTGAGGCTGATACTCTAAAAGCTTCGTGAAAATAAGCTTTATGCCAAGTTGAAGAAATGTGAGTTCTGGCTTGAGGAAGTTGCATTCCTTGGGCATGTGATATCAAATCATGGAATATCTGTTGACCCAGCGAATATTGAAGCAATTTAAAGCTGTGAGCAACCAAAGTCAATGTGATCAAGACGAGTTTTCTTCTTAACCGGGTTATTATCGGAGATTCGTGGAAGGATTTTCTCGAATCGCTACTCCATTAACTCAGCTGACTCAAAAAGATACAAAGTTCGGTTGGAGCGAGGAATGTGAGAAGAGTTTTCAAGAACTCAAGGGAAGACTCATTTTAGCATCTGTTCTGACAATACCATCTGGCTCAGAGGGATTTGTCATCTACAGTGATGCTTCGGGCAAAGGGCTAGGATGTGTTCTCATGCAACATGGGAAATTCATAACATATGCCTCTCGACAACTAAAAGAATATTAGAGGAATTATCCTACTCATGATCTGGAGTTGGCAGCTGTTGTCTTCGCGCTCAAGATTTGGAGGCATTACCTATATGAAGAGAAGGTGGAGATCTATACGGATCATAAAAGCCTCAAATATTTCTTCACCCAAAAGGAACTCAACATGCGGAAACGACGTTGACTTGAACTATTGAAAGATTATGATCATACCACTCAATACCATCATGGTAAAGCGAACGTAGTAGCTAACGCATTGAGTAGAAGATCATATGCGGGTACGAGTGCAATATTGTCAACACAAAGGCCCATTTTGTATGACTTACGAAGGATGGAGATAGAGTTAAAGACTCCAGGGACCCATGTGATGATGGCAAATATACGAGTAAAACCGACTTTAATCGATAAAGTTAAAGTTGCTCAAGCCACTGCACACGAGTAATACGTATGAGGAAGAAAGTGCAAGAAGGTGCTATTCTGGAAGTAAGAATCGATGAAGAAGGAATACTTCGAGTCAACTCTAGACTTTGTGTTCCTAACGACCCTGATTTAAAGTATAAAATCATGATGGAGGCGCACAACACACCGTTTACAATCCATCTTGGGAGTACCAAAATGTACCATGATCTTCGACATACATTTTGGTGGAGCAATATGAAGAGAGAGATAGCGAAGTTTATCTCAAGGTGTTTAACTTGTCAAAGAGTCAAGGCGGAGCATCAAGTACCAAAAGGTCCATTGCAACCACTTGAAATTCCAGAATGGAAGTGGGAGCACATTACTATTGTAAGACCCCAACTTTTTAAATAAAGATAAATTTTCTATAAATATTATTTTTGAATATTATGGAAAGAATTTGATATAATGTTATAGTTGTGGGTAATATTTATAATTTTTACAAAGTACGCAAGTTGTTATATAATATTCGATTGGTTGGGGAATATTCATTTTAGCAGGGAATATTCGTACGACGGCACAATCTTTTGGACCCCACAACAGAATTATTGTCGGATTGAGAAAATGATAAAAATACTTTATGAAAATAACGGCGGAAGTTTTACCGTTAACTGTTGAAACTCCCTTGTTAAAAAAAGAAAGATGTCTGGCGTAGTTACAAAGAGCACACCAGATTGATTATTGATGTTTAAATGAGAAGTCACCAGTTTTTTCAATTATTTCTACGATGAGTTCTTTATAATATCTCACGTTATTTGATTCAATTATTGTCAATATTTTATATATTATTAAATCAATAATTGAGACGACAAAGTTATTAATATTATTATTTGTAATATTAACGATGTCTAGAAGTTCTGTCAAGGAGAGGTTTGGTCACCTAATTGCAAGCCAATGAGAAGAAATCCTTATTGGAAAGCCACCTCTTTCCTGAGAACGACCTGATCGATTAATATTGTGAATTATAATAATGATGATATATGTTGTTAAAATTATTAAGGTGATTTTTATGAAGTTTTGCTTATTTTATGGATCCCATTTATCCATTTTTTCAAAATAATCGGTAGAGAATTATTTAATATATCAAAGGTGGAGCCCACATGTGGGAGCCACGTGTGGAAGAAATGGTTGAAATGAAAATGGGGTGGGGGAAGGAAACGATTTGGGAGGGAATTGTTATTATTATATATATATATATATGATTATAACATGTGGTTATATAAATATATATATATATATATATATATATATTATATTTTAGTTTTTGTTTTTACTTAATTTGATTGAAATTTTAGTTGCTTGCATCATTGGTAAGCATCAGTGTATGAATTTAATGCATCAGTCAAGCATCCGTGAATGAAAGAATTATTGCTTTCGTGATTTTTCTTACACTGTGCCCCTTCAATTCTCCTATAAATGAAGCTCATTCCTTCATTATTTCTTACTTAATTCTTTGAAACTCTAGAGAGAAAATTTATAGAGAGAAAGAAAGAAAAGTATTACGATACTTCACTACTCTTATATCCGGGGCTTTTACTACGAATGGGTATTATTTCATTTGTATTCATGAAGAGAACTTCCATTATTCAATTATTTATTATTCTATAGAATAACTTTTGATACGCTGCCACCCTACCCTATACTTGGTGAAATTATTCTGTTATTCCATTCTTTATTATTTTGTTGAAATATCCCGTCTGCATGCGTTTCTTGCGAGACACGATTCTCATCTTTATTATTCTCATTGAAATATCATGTATGCATGCTTTTACTGCAGGACCGATTCCGCCTTTATTATTCTATTGGAATATCCTATCTCAGGCGTTTTACATCTGGACTGATTCCGTTATTTATTATTCTATTGGAATAACTCTGCTGTCATGATCTATCGCGTACCCTGGTGATTTCTTTTGTTATTTCATTCCTTATTATACTCAAATAGTTAAAGTTTTGACTTCTATACTCCATGAAATTAGTGGAATATTCTTGATAATTCGGCTTCATCCAAAGATCTTTTCATGGAAATATTCTTCTGAGAATTCTTGAATTTTACTCTACAAAGAAGTATCATGTTGACAATTTGGACGTTAATAGTTCCTGGATAAATATTAGCTAGTAGTCCTCACTATTCTGTTAAATAGTGTGACAATAAATGTAATGAGGACTTATTCTGAGAGTGGATATTATCTAAAAGACAGTATTTGTATTAAAACTCACAGCTCTCTTGTTGTATAATTAAGATTGTATTTATATTCTGTACCATGTATTTGGCGACTCAGAATAGGTGATGTATACCTATTTTGGGGGCATCACAGTTGGTATCAAAGCTTAGGGATATGATCCCTGGCTAAGATATGAGACTAGAACTAGAGGGGAGAGACGGGGAATTCCTTCGCTAGTATGACCTACTTAAATTTATTTGGTATTTAATTGGTTGGTCAGAGTTTAGAGATAATATGTTATGTGACGCCCCCAAAATAGGTATACATCACCCATTCTGAGTCACCAATAACATGGTACAGAAATAACTACAACTTTATTGTTACAACATATAAACTGTGAGTTTAAATACGAGATATTTCCATCTGACAAATATCCACATACAAATAAATCCTCATCATAATTATTGATACATTATTTTACAAAAATGGTGAGGACTACTAAATAACTCTCTAAAACCATCATTCCATACCTCGACTCGTACTCGCTACATTCTCGCCTCCTGAGAAGAAAAATGGAACAAAAAGGAAAAGGGTGAGCTCAACTAGCCCAGTAAATAATATTATGACTAAGATAATACAGAACAAATTATCGTTAGTCTTAAACAGGGAAAAATCTAATAGAATACAATAGACAACAAGTTTTAAATCAATACTCGCAGCGGAAAATATTAATTCATAGAAGAGTTACGTAGAGGAACACCAGTTGGTCATGTTCATCTAAACACCTGTTCATCTTTGCACTACGGGCCAAAGATATTCATCAGAAATCATTCATCTTTGCACTGTCTGGGCCAAAGATATTCATCGTAAATCATTCATCTTTACACTACAAAATGAAGATATTCCATAATATTATCATTTAAGACCGAGGATGATGAAAATATTTTTTAAAGAAACGAATCCAATGAATCAAAATGACAAGGATTAAGGATTAAGGATTCGTATTTTGTTTTATCCATCGCCCAAAAATACCTCAAAAATAATCATAGTGGTGTAAAATTCAAGAATGATCAAAACATGGATACAATCAAAGCTAGTATCCACAATAGATATTTTAGACGAAAAGGAAAAATTTTCATTTTCGATGAATAATGCCAGATTCGTGAATAAAGTATAGATACGTGAATAGTAACTCTGGCACCAAAAGTTCCAAATTTGATAAAAAACTTCAGATCAATATTTCAAAGATAATGATATTGAAGAAATAGTATCATTACGAAAAAAATAATATCCCTTACCTCGGAAAGACAAGATTTAATCTGAATACTGGATATAAAGCTATAACTTGAACTTTCACCGTATAGCAATACTCAAAGTATACTCAAAATACTCACAAGAATACGCCGACAATATATAGAGAGAAAAACTTCAGCTCGATGTGATTTTCAATTCTAACCTATGCACTTATTTATAGAAATTGCTTAAACGCCAAAGGCGAAAAATTTAATAAATTAATAATATATTAATTAATATTCCTACGCCAACATTTGAAGAACTGAAATCACTATTAACATCACATGCAAGACCCACCAATAATGCCAAAAACGTTTTTCTTATTTAAATTATTTTAAACTTCCAAAATCAATTATTTTGAGCTTGAACTTTAATAATTCACAATAAATAGCCCTTTGTCAGAAAATTCAAATCTCATGCGTGTATTTATAGGAAATTCAATTCTGCACAACTTTGCGTATGGAAGTTTTTCCAAATTTCAAATGTAAATTGACCAAAATCCACAAACCAGGCGATTTTACGTATATAATCAAATTTCACCAAGAAATGGGGTCCACCGACATGAAAAACATGTTTTAAATATGTTTGGTAACAAAATACTCCTCCTCCACATATACTCATATATCCCACATTCATCGTAAAAATATCATCATTATTATATTATTAAAATATAATAATATATTTAAATGAATTATTTTATCGTAAAAGATAAAATTTCAATTTTCAACAATTGTCACATTAAAAATTTTCTCCATTTATATCCACATAAAATCAATATTTTCCTCATCATATGAATCAAAATTAATTATTCACAAATAATATTACGAATCACAATATCGACAACTGTGCAATTCCTGTGAAAGAGGGGCTTTCCAATAAGAATTTTTCCTCATCGACGCCGCAATTAGGTGACCAAACCTCTCCTTAGATGTAACTTTTCTAGACATTGCCAATAATGTTATCTAATAATATTATTCGGATAATATGAATTATTGCTTTCGATAATGAAAAATAATCGTAGAATGAATGACAATTATCAAAACAATGAAGAATATAAAATATCAACGCAAAGAATTAATAAAATACCGAATGTTAATTATCGTAACCATTATTGAGTAGTGCCTTCACGTAAGAGTCAATAATTGGTGCAATACTGCAAAACTCTTCGTGACAATAACGCCAGACATCGTGTTTTAACCAACGGGTATTCCAACAAAGGTAAATCGGTAATAACTACGCCAAGCTATTTTTAAACAACTTATATTTGTCGCTTTTCTTCCTCAATCGCTTTTTAGTTATGGGGCCCACACATGGTCACTACCGCGGCATTTAATATTCCCCGACAATACTGAATATTCCACGACCAAACGAATATTCCCCTACAAACAATGAATATTTTATAACCACTTGCTTATTTTGTAAAATTTATGATTTTACCCATAACTAACCACATTAATCAAATCAACCCTTACTATTTCAAAATAATAAATAAGGGAAATTCCATTTTATTTATAAAAAATTCGGGGTCTTACATGTTACATGCCAACTAACCCTTGTTTTGTGGTAGTATCTCAAAATGACATCCGAGAATGTTGAGAATAAAGAATGTAAAGACAGAGACCGCTGAGTCTCCACATATCAATAATCGTGAGAATGTGCATTAGAATGCGACAATCCTCATACAAATAACAACACCGACTAAATGATGAATGATGGAATGTTCGTAGGCTTTATGAAATTCATGAAACATCAAAGTAGAGCTGGCCCTATCCAAAATGTAGGTGGAAACACTAGAAACTCTCGGGCGGTCACCGCTAAATGCTTCAAGGAGCCGGACCACCGGAGTTTATTGGAGAGCCAAAACCACTTAAGACGGAAGCATGGATAAAGCGGATCACCAAGATATTTGATGTCTTGGGATGCTCCGAGGAGTATAAGGTTCCTTTGCCACCTTTATGTTGCGAGGAGAGGCATTCATCGGTGGGAATCGGTAAAGCGACTAACTCCGCCAAGACCAAGATGAATTAGGAGAAGTTCTAAGAATTGTTCAACGACAAGTACTTTCCTGAAAGTATTCATCACAAGAAAGAAGTAGAATTCATCAAGCTGGAGCAAAACAACATGACCATATCGCAGTACGAAGCCAAGTTTGACAAGTTGTCCTGGTTTGCGTCCCATTTGGATGATAATGAGGAGAGAATGACGCGAATATTTTTAAGAGGTTTAAAATCAGAGATACGTCAACATCTTATTTCTCATAAACTATGTTTGTATTCAGACGTTGTAAATAGGGCTCAGTTATTGGAGCGTGATAACGAGTCACGCAATTAAAAGAGAGCAGCTGGCAAAATGATAATACTAGTGAGAGCAGTCATCGAAGTGGTGACAACAAGCGTGGAGAAAATCAACAGGCCAGAAATGGTAACCACTTCAGTGGTAATCAAGGCCAAAACAATAAGAATGGACATTTTAAGAAGAGAGATTCAACAATGATGGAAAGACGTTAAGACCAAAGACCCGCGTTGTGAAGGAAGGAGAACGACCACCTATTATATGCTTCAAATGTGGAGGGAGGGACACATCACCCAAACTACGTAATGTCAGTCAAAACATGTTATAATTGTGGAAGAGAAGGTCACCTAGCCCGATTTTGTCATTCATCAAGACAAGTTCAACTAGGATGGAGGCACCAAAGGTCGTCCCGAAAAGTCAAAACCGATAAATGCAAGTGGAGAGCGCGTTTGTTGTGACCACCCGTAGCAAGGAACCCGAACGAGGTTATCACGGGTAAGCTTATCATAAACTCTAGCGAAGTTTATACCTTATTTGATACTGCTTTACCCATTCTTTATTTCTCCTACTTGCTACTCACGCTTAAATTTGACTCGGAGAAATTAGACTTTGACTTATCTCGTTGAAACTACGCTTTGAGAAACCTTCATTACATCCAATGCTTATAAGTCTTGTTTAGTTCAAATCGGCACCCGCACGTTACCTGTCGATCTTATTTCATTGAAAATACTTGCATTTGATGTAATTCTAGGGATTGATTGCTTAACTACTCATCATGCAAAAATTGATTATTTTCGTAAGGTTGTTAGCTTTCATATTCCTAACCAACCTATTATGCAAATTCAAACAACCAAACCATTAAAATCAATCACTGTTATTTCAAGCCAATAAAGCTATTCGTTTATTGAAAAATGAATGTCAAGCTTTCTTAGCTCATGTCACGGATCTAAACAAAAATATGTCAGTTTTGAATGATATTTCTATTGTTAATAAATTTCCTGACATATTCCCTGAAGAACTTCCTGGCCTACCCCCAGAGCGTGAAATTGAACTTTGTATCGACCTTGAACCTGGTACAAAACCCATTTCCAAAGCCCCATATCGAATGGCTCCTATTGAACTTCAGGAGTTAAAGACCCAACTGCAGGAATTATTAAACATTGGCTTTATTCATCCTAGTACTTCTCCTTGGGGTGCTCCTATTCTATTTGTGAAGAAGAAAGATGGGAGTATGCGACTTTGTATTGATTATCGGGAGTTGAATCATGTCACCATCAAAAATAGGTACCCATTGCCACGTATTGATGACCTATTTGACCAGTTTCAAGGCGCCAAATTCTTTTCAAAGATTGATCTTCGTTCCAGATATCACCAATTGAAGATTAGAACCGATAATATTCCAAAGACAGCTTTCAGAACTCGGTACGGGCATTATAAATTCCTAGTCATGTCCTTTGGATTGACTAATGCTCCTGCTGCCTTTATGGATATGATGAACCGAGTATTCAAGGAATATTTGGATCAATTTGTGGTCGCCTTTATTGATGACATCCTTATTTATTCCAAAAGCCGTGAAGATCATGAGCAACACTTGAGGCTGATACTTCAAAAGCTTCGTGAATACATGCTTTATGCCATGTTAAAGAAATGCGAGTTCTGGCTTGAGGAAGTAGCATTCCTTGGGCACGTAGTATCAAGTCATGGAATATCCGCTGACCCAAGAAAAGATTGAAGCTATTCAAGGCCGGGAGCAACCCAAATCGAAGGACCGGCAGACGTAGCTTTCTTTACTTATGGTTATTATCGGATATTCGTGGAAGAATTTTCTCGAATCGCTACTCCATTAACCCAGCTGACTCGAAAAGATACAAAATTTGGTTGGTGCGAGGAATGTGAGAAGAGTTTTCAAGAACTCAAGAGAGACTCATTTCAAAGACTGCTCGACAATACCATCCTGCTCGGAGGATTTGTCATCTACAAAGTGATGCTTCGCAAAGGGTTGGGATGTGTTCTCATGCAACATGGGAAAGTCATAGCCTATGCCTCAAGACAACTCAAAGAATATGAGAGGAATTATCCTACTCATGATCTAGAGTTGGCAGTTGTTGTCTTCGCACTTAAAATTTGGAGGCATTACTTGTATGGAGAGAAAGTGGAGATCTTTACGGATCATAAAAGCCTCAAATATTTCTTCACTTAAAAGGAACTCAACATTCGACAACGACGTTGGCTTAAACTGTTGAAAGATTATAATCATACCATCCAATACCATCCTGGAGAAGCGAATGTGGTAGTGGACGCATTGAGTAGAAGATCATATGCGGGTACGAGTGCGATATTGTTAACGTAAAGGCCCATTTTGTGTGACTTGCAAAGGATGGAGATAGAGTTAAAGACTCCGGGGACCCATGTAATGATGGAAAATATACGAGTAGAACCGACTTTAATTGATAAAGTTAAAACTGCTCAAGCTACAGACCTGGAGCTGATGCGTATGAGGAAGAAAGTGTAAGAAGGTGCTATGCCGGAAGTAAGAATCGATGAAGAAGGAATACTTCGAGTCAACTCTAGACTTTGTGTTCCTAACGACCCTGATTTAAAGTATAAAATCATGATGGAGGCGCACAACACACCGTTTGCAATCCATCTTGGGAGTACCAAAATGTATCGTGATCTTCGTCATACATTTTGGTGGAGCAATATAAAGAGAGAGATAACGTTGTTTATCTCAAGGTGTCTAACTTGTCAATGAGTCAAGGCAGAGCATCAAGTACCAAAAGGTCCATTGCAACCACTTGAAATTCCAGAATGGAAGTGGGAACACATTACCATGGATTTTTTTACTGGTCTTCCAAGGTTTCTCAAGGTATAGATGCAATTTGGGTCATTATTGATAGATTGACCAAGTCTGCTCACTTCTTACCAATACGATAAACTTATACACTTGAACGCCTTGCTCGTATGTACATAAACGAGATTGTAAGACTGCATGGTATGCCAGTATCCATAGTTTCTGATCGAGACCCAAGATTCACTTCAAGGTTTTGGGTTAGTTTGCAAAAAAAGCTATGGGCACAGATTTACGATTTAGTTCATGTATCATCCTCGGGCTGACGGTCAATCTGGAGAGGACTATTCAAACTCCGGAAGATTTATTAAGACTCGTGTTCTTGACTTCAAGGGAAGTTGGGACAAGTTCTTCTCATATTAGAGAGTTTTCCTACAACAACAGCTTATCAAACAAGCATTGGCATGGCTCCATTCGAGGTGTTGTATGGAAGAAAGTGTCGCTTCCAAAGATATCGGGATGAGGTGGGTGAAGCAACGTTGTTGGGACCGGAGTTGGTACGTGTATGACTACGAAAAAGATTCAAACGATCCGACAACGTATAAAAAGCTCACAAGATCGACAAAAGAGTTATGCTGATCTTCATCGAAAGGACGTAGAATTTGATATAGGAGATCATGTGTTATTACGAGTTACTCCATGGAAATTAGTTATGAGATTTGGAAAGAGAGGAAAGCTCAATCCTCGATTCATTGGCCCATTTTTAATCCTCGATCGAGTAGGAACTGTGGCCTATAGACTCGCTTTACCGCCAAGTATGTCTCGTATTCATAACGTTTTTCACATATCCATGTTACGTAAATATGTGGAAGACCTGAACCGCATTATTGAGTTAGAACCGGAAGAAATAGCGGAAGATTTAACGTATGAAGAGTTTCATGTTCAAATCTTGGATAAGAAGAAACATATTCTACGCTCCAAGGTTATACCTCAAGTCAAAGTTTTATGGAGAAACCACGATGTTGAGGAAATGATCTGGGAGTTAGAATCTGAAATGAAGTCAAGGTATCCTTACCTCTTCGATATACTGTGTATCGCATTCTAATTTCGAGGGCGAAATTTCATAAGAAGGGGAGGTTGTAAGACCCCAACTTTTTGAATAAAGATGAATTTTCTATAAATATTATTTTTGAATATTATGGAATGAATTTGATATAATGTTATAGTTCTGGGTAACATTTATAATTTTTGCAAAGTACGCAAGTTGTTATATAATATTCGATTGGTCTAGGAATATTCATTTTAGCAGGAAATATTCGTACGATGGCACAATCTTTGGTGGACCCCACAACGAAATTATTATCGGATTGAGAAAACGACAAAAATACTTTATGAAAATAACGGCGGAAGTTTTACCGTTAATCTGTGAAACACCCGTGTTAAAAGTACAAGAATACGCCGTAGTTGCATAATAAAGACACTTCAGTATTGATTATTGATGCTTACGTGAGAAGTCACTCGCTTTTGTTCAATTATTGCTACAAGAGTTGCCTTTGCATAATATCTCACATTATTTAATTCAATTATTGTCAATATTTTATATATTATTAAATCAATAATTGAGACGACAAAGTTATTATTATTATTATTTGCAATATTAACGATGTCTAGAAGTTCGCAAGAGAGGTTTGGTCACCTAATCATACGCCAAATGGGAGAAATCCTTATTGAAAAGCCCCCTCTTTCCTGGGAACGACCTGACCGATTAATATTGTGAATTATAATAATGATGATATATATTGTTAAAATTATTAAGGTGATTTTTATGAAGTTTTGCTTATTTTATGGATCCCATTTACCCATTTTTTTCAAAATAATCGATAGAAATTTATTTAATATATCAAAGGTGGAGCCACATGTGGGGGCCACGTGTGGAAGAAATGGTTGAAATAAAAATGGGGTGGGGTGGGGTGGGGTTGGGTGGGGTGGGGGTGGGGGGAGGAAACGTATTTGGGAGGGAATTGTTATTATTATATATATATATATGATTATAACATGTGGTTATATAAATATATATATATATATATATATATATATTATATTTTAGTTTTTGTTTTTACTTAATTTGATTGAAATTTTAGTTGCTTGCATCATTGGTAAGCATCAGTGTATGAATTAATGCATACGTCAAGCATCCGTGAATGAAAGAATTATTGCTTCCGTGATTTTTCTTACACAATGCCCCTTCAATTCTCCTATAAATAGAAGCTCATTCCTTCATAATTTCTTACGAATGCACTGAAACTCTAGAGAGAGAAATTTATAGAGAGAAAGAAGAAAAGTATTATGCTACTTCACTACTCTTATATCCAGTTTCTTTTATGGTAAGGGGTATTATTTCTTTTGTATTCATGAAGAGAACTTCTGTTATTCAATTATTTATTATTCTATTGAATAACTCAGATACGCTGCTACCCTATACTTGGTGAAATTCTTCCATTATTCTATTCCTTATTATTCGCTGAATATCCTGTACACAAGGCTTTTACCGGGACCGATTCCGCCTTTTATTATTACATGTTGAATATCATGTTCATGCGCTTTTACGCCGCACTGGGTTCCGCTTAATTATTATTCTGTTGGAATAACCTGTCTGTGCGGTCTATCGCATGCCTAGTGATTTCTTTTGTTATTTCATTCCTTATTATACTTAGTTGGTTAAAGTTTTGACTTCTATACTCCATGAATTTAGTGGAATATTCTTAATATTTGCGCTTCATCCAGTATCTTTTCATGGAAATATTCTTCTGAGCATTCTTGAATTTTACTCTACAAAGAAGTATCATGTTGGCAATTTGGACGTTATTGGTTCCTGGATAAATTAATTCTTGAACTTTTTTTATTGAATTCTTATATCATTGTCATCATCCTCATGTTTATATTATGTTGAAAGTCATCCGTGGCTCAGTAGTGCATAGATGGACTTGGTATGATTATGACCGAGGATTATTATTCGATGTAATCATGGACCGTAATGTTACAATTCTTTGTGGAAAAAGTCCTTATTGGCCGTAGTGCATTGATGGACGCTTGTTGGCATGATCATGACCATTGATGAATACACGAATGTCATTGGCTGTAGTGCATGGATAATTTATGGTCGTGATACTAAAGAATATCCTTGGCCGTAGTGCAAGGGTGATTCGATGATGTGGATTATTTATTAAGCTTAGTCTCAGCGATAAAAGTGATGAAAAACCTTTTAAATCATAAAAGATAGTAGATTTTATTCTCTACTTGATTCTTTTAATGGATTGCTTATTCCGCTGCAGTTAAACTTGATATTTGTTATATTGTATCAGTTTAACACTGTTTAAGGCTAATGATAATTTATTCTGCTTTATCTTAGTCATAATATTTCTTACTGGGCTGGGCTAGTTGAGCTCACCCTTTCTTTCATTGTTCTCTTCAGGAAATGAGAACGTAGCTGGGATGAGTCGGGGAACGGAGTGATGGTCCAGATGATAGTATTAGCTAGTAGTCCTCACTATTCTGTTAAATAGTGTGACAATAAATGTAATGAGGACTTATTCTGAGTGTGGATATTGTCTAGAAGACAGTATTTGTATTTAAACTCATAGCTCTCTTATTGTATAATTAAGATTGTATTTATATTCTGTACCATGTATTTGGCTACTCAGAATAGGTGATGTATACCTATTTTGGGGGCGTCACAACCATGGATTTCATTACTGGTCTTCCCAAGGTTTCTCAAGGCATAGATGCAATTTGGGTAATTGTTGATAGATTGGCCAAGTCTGCTCACTTCTTACCTATATGAAAAACTTATACACTTGAACGTCTTGCTCGTATGTACATAAATGAGATTGTAAGACTGCATGGTATGCCAATATCCATAGTTTTTGATCGAGACCCTAGATTCACTTCACGATTTTGGGTTAGTTTGCAGAAAGCTATGGACACAGATTTACGATTTAGCTCGGCATATCATCCTCGCATTTTGACGGGCAAATGGAGAGGACTATTCAAACTCTTGAAAATCTATTAAGACTCTGTGTCCTTGACTTCAAAGGAAGTTAGGACAAGTTCTTACCATTGGTGGAGTTTTCCTACAACAACAATTATCAAGTAAGTATTGGCATGGCTCCATTTGAGGCGCTAGTATGAGAAAAGTGTCGCTTCTCAAAGATGCCGGGATGAGGTGGATGAAGCAACGTTGTTGGGACCGAAGCTCAGACGTATGACTACGTAAAAGATTCAAACGATCCGATAACGATAAAAACTTCACAAGATCGACAAAAGAGTTATGCTTGATCTTCATCTAAAGGGACGAGAATTCGATATTGAGATCATGTGTTGTTACGTGTTGCTCCATGGAAAAGAGTTACGAGATTTGGAAAGAGAGGAAAGCTCAATCCTCGATTCATTGGCCCATTTTTAATTCTCGAGCGAGTAGGAACTGTGGCTTATAGACTCGCCTTACCACCAAGTATGTCTCGAGTTCATAACGTTTTTCATATATCTATGTTACGTAAATATGTGAAAGACCCAAACCACATTATTGAGTTAGAACCAGACGAGATAGAGGAAGATTTAACGTATGAAGAGTTGCCTGTTAAAATCTTGGATAAGAAGGATCATGTTCTACGCTCCAAGATTATACCTCAAGTCAAAGTTTTGTGGATAAACCACGATGTGGAGGAAATGACTTGAGAGTTAGAATCTGAGATGAAGTCAAGGTATCCTTATCTCTTCGACATACCAGGTATGTACCCTAATTTCGAGGATGAAATTTCATCAGAAGGGGAGGTTGTAAGACCCCAACTTTTATGGATAAAGAATAATTTTCTCGAAATATATTTTTGAATATTATGGTGTGGATTTGATATATTGTTATAGTTGTGGTAATATTTACAAATTTTTCAAAGTAAGCAAGTGGTTATATAATATTCGATTGGTTTCCAGGAATATTCGCTTTTAACAGGGAATATTTATATGACGACACAATCATTAGTGGACCCCACAATAGAAGTATTGTCGTAGTTAGAAAACGATAAAAATATCTTTCTATAAAAAATAACTTGGCGGATGTGTTACAAGTTAAAACCGTTGAACTACCCTAAGAGTAAAAGTACAAGAATAATGCTGGCGGGTTGCATAAGAAGACACGAGTATTTGTGATTTACCCCAAAATTGGTCCATTCCATCCAACCCATTTTGAGTCGCCAAATACATGGTACAGAAAATAACTGTAAGACCCCAAATTATTAATAAATGAAATTTATTTTTCTCTATTTATTATTTTGAAATAGTAAGGGTTGATTTGATTAATGTGGTTAGTTATGGGTAAAATGCGCAAATATTTTAAATAAGCAGGTGGTTATAAAATATTCATTTTTGTCGGGGAATATTAGTTTTGTCGTGGAATATTCTTTGCGTCGGGGAATATTCGTATTTACGCCATGAGCTTTTGTGGGCCCCATAACTGGAAAGCGATTGGATGAAGAAAACGACAAGTATAAGTTATTTATAAATAATCTACGTAGAAGTTGTTATCAATAACAATCGCTGGAATACCCATGGTTAAAACACACGAATACGTGTGTTGTTGACAATGTAGAGAAGACACCAGATTGCACCAATTATTGATTCTTACTTAAGAAGGCACTACTCAATAATTGTTACAAGAGAGTTATCGCTCAATATTTTATATTATCGATTCAATAATTGATCATTCTTTGCGTTGATATTTTATATTATCGTTGTTTCAATAATTGTCACTACACAAAGATTTTCCATTATCGGCTAATAATTCATATTATCCTAATAATATTATTAAAAAATTATTTGCAATATCTAGAAAGTTCTGGCTCTAAGAGAGGTTTGGTCACCTAATCAATTGGCTAAGTAAGGAGAAATTCTTATTGTAAAAGCCCCTCTTTCCTAGAACTATTCAATGCCATTATCGTGATTCGTGAATATTATTTGTGAATAATTAACAATTGATTTATATGATGAGGAAAATATTGATTTTATATGGATATAGATGGAGAAAATTTTTAAAGTGACAATTGTTGAAAATCGATATTTTATCTTTTCTGATAAAATAGTATTTTATTATATTATTATAATATAATAATGATGATATTTTATAATGAATGTGGGATATATGAGTATATGAGGAGGAAGAGTATTTTTGTTGCAAAAGTTGTTTAACACATGTTTTGTGTGTCGGTGGACCCCATTTCTTGACCGAAATTTGATTATAAATTGTAAAATCGCTTGCTTTGTGGATTTTGGTCAATTTCGCTTGGAATTTGGAAAACTTTTCTTCTAAAAGTTGTAGAGAATTGAATTTCCTATAAAAAGTCACGAGATTCAATTTTTGATAAAAGGGCTATTTATTGTGAATTATTGAAGTTTCTGAGTTCAAATAATTAATTTTTGAAGTTTAAAATACTTTAAATAACAAAAACGTTTTTTTCATTATGGTGTGTTCCATGTTTGTTGAATGGGCCGATTTCGGTTTTTCTAAGGTTGGCGAGAATTTAATTTTAATATATTAATATTATATTAAATTTTCTGCTTTGGTGTTCTAAGCATTTTCCTATAAATAGAAAGTGCTTAGGTTAAATTGAAAATCACACCGTAAACTACATGATTTCTCTCTTTCTCTCTATATATCGAGGCGTATTTTTGTTAGTATTTTAGTACTTTGAGTATTGCTATACGGTTGCAAGTTCTTTCAAAGACTATATCAAGTATTCCAACCGTAAGTACTATTCTAAATGCAAGGTAAGGGATGTTATTTTCTTCTCAAATGATATTATTTCTTCAATATCATTATACTTTGAATATTGGTTGAACTTTTATCAAATTTAGAACTTTTTCATGTTTAAGGTTACTATTCATGAGTTACTATTCACGAAGTTACTATTCACGAGTTACTATTCACGAAGTTACTATTCACGAGTACTATTCATGAAATATGATGATGTTTTTTGTGAAATTTCTATCTTTTGGTGCTCTGAGTTATTATTCACGATACTAAGACTATTCACGAATCTGACACTATTCACAAAAAAAAAATTAAATTTTCGTTTTCATTCAAAATATCTATTATGGATACTAGCTTTGATTGTATCCATGTTTTGATCATTCTTGAATTTTACTCCACTATGATTATTTATGAGGTATTTTTGGACATGAAATAGTCAAAATACTTAATCCTTAATATTTATTCTTTGTTTCAATCGGATTCGCTTTCATTTAAAATATTTTCATCATCCTCCGTCCTAAATGATGATATAATTGAATATCTTTGGCCCAGAGTGGTAAAAGATTAATGATTTCGATGAATATCTTTGGCCCGTAGTGCAAAGATGAACAGTGTTTAGATGAACATGACCAATCGGTGAATATCTTTGGCTGTGAGTACAAAGATGAATATTTAATTCCGTGATATATATTGATTAATGTTACGTGGATAAAATATCGACGACGAACTTTTAAATTCATATATAGAAGATAGTAGTTTGCATTCTCTACTTAACTCTTATAATGAATTATTATTTCACCATGAGGATTGATTTAAAACCGTTGTCTATTGTATTCTATCGATTTTTCCTCGTTGAAGACTAACGATAATTTGTTCTATGTTATCTTAGTCATAATATTTTTTCTCGGGCTAGTTGAGCTCACCCTTTTCCTTGTTGTTCCATTTTTCTTCTCAGGAGGCGAGAATGTAGCGAGTACTAGTCGGGGTGTGGAATGATGGTTCTAGAAGTGGTTCTAGTAGTCCTCACTATTCTATAGAATAGTGTATTAATAATTATAATGAGGACTTATTTGAGTGTGGATATTGTCTAGATGAAAATATTTGTATTTAAACTCATAGTTTTTATGTTGTATTAATAAAGTTGTAGTTGTTTCTGTACCATGTATTTTGACGACTCAGAATGTGTGTTGTATACCTATTTTGGGGGCGTCACAGTTGGTATCAGAGCTTAGGGATATGGTCTCTGGCGGAGATCGGAAATAGTACTTGGAGGGGAGAGACGAGTAATCCTTCGCTAAAGGTGTCATACCTAAGCTTTTTGTTGGTCAATTGAAGTATATGGTTAATATGTGATATGTTAATTTATTTAATTAACCCTTGTTTTATGGCAGTATTTAAGAATGGCAGCTGAGAATATTAACGGTGGAGTTAATGAGACCGTGGAAACACCTTTAATCACCACCCAGGGGAACGTGCAACAGGAAGGCAATATTCCTCCCGTAAACAACGCCAATCGAAAGCGCATTTATGAACGACGGATGTTCGGGAGCTTTTTGCAGCTCATGCAAAACCGCATTTAGGAGACTGCGTGCATGTATCACGGTGGAAATGATAAGAACGCCACGCTTGTCATGGCCAAGTAGTTCAAAGAGTTGGGACCACAAAAATTTAAGGGAAAGTCGGATCCGATCATGGCGGAAACATGGGTCAAGAAAATTACCAAGATATTCGATGTCTTGGGATGCACGGAGGAACAGAAGGTTCCATTCGCCACCTTTATGTTCCGTGGCGAGGCGGACTCATCGGGTGGGAGTCTCGTGAAACTGACCCACCGCTCGCACTTAACATGTCTTGGGAAACGTTTCAGAAACTATTCAATAAAAAATACTTTCCTGAAAGTATTCGCCATATGAAGGAGGTAGAGTTTATTAGACTAGAATAAAATAACATGACGGTGTCCTAATACGAGGCGAAGTTCGCAGAGTTATCTAGGTTTGCACCTCATTTGGTAGAGAATGAGGAACGAATGACGAGGATGTTTTTGAGAGGTTTAAAACCCAAGATTCGGCAATATCTTATCTCTCATAAATTTTCTTTATATTCAGATGTTGTCAACAGGGCTCAATTATTAGAGCGAGATAGCAAGTACGTTTCAACCAAGGGACCGCAACTGTGGTCATACCCCGGTGGCAAAGAATATCTGAGTAATGAAAACCAAATGGGAGGAAAACATTCAGATAAAAGCGAACCACTCTGGTGGTAATCGTGGCCATGAAAATAGAAGAATCGACTCGGGGGAGATTTTAAAAAGAGGAGATTCAACAATGATAATGTGAAGATGCGGTCCGACAACAACCGGTTCTATGGAGGAGAATCGACCACCTACCGATGCTACAAATGCGTAAAAGAGGGACATATCACCAAACCGCCTACAACAGCCAAGGTATGCTATAATTGTGGAAAGGAAGGACATATCGCCGAGATCAGACAGAAGCAAAACCTAGTTCAATGGGACGGTGACTCAAAAGACTGTCCCAGAAAAGTCAAAGTCAACGGTTCCTGGAAGAGCGTTTGTTGTGACTGGTCAAAATGCAAGGAACCCAAACGAGGTGATCACGTGTAAGCTAATCATAAATTCATGCGAAGTTTATACCTTTACTTGATACCGGCTTACCCATTCATTTATCTCTCCTGCTTGTGCTCAACGTTTAAACTTGACTCCGGAAAAATTAGACTTTGACCTATCTGTGGAAACTCCGTTAGGAGAAACTTTCATCACATCCACTTTTTATAAATCTTATTTGATCCAAGTTGGAACCATAACATTAACCGTTGACCTTATCTCTTTAAAGATACTTGCTTTTGATGTGATTTTAGGGATTGATTGGTTAACTACTCATCATGCCAAAATTGATTATTTTCGTAAGGTTATTAGTTTTCATATTCCTAATCAACCTGTTGTGCGAATTCAAGCAACTAAACCATTAAAATCAATCACTGTCATATCAAGTCATAAAACTATTCGTTTATTGAAAAACGGATGTCAAGCTTTCTTAGCTCATGTTATGGATTTGAATAAAGGCACGTCAGCTTTGAATAATATTCATGTTGTTAGTGACTTTCCTGACGTATTTCCTGAAGAACTTCCCGGTCTACCCCCAGAACGTGAAGTTGAATTCTTTATTGACCTTGAACCTGGTACAAAGCCCATTTCTAAAACCCCATATCGAATGGCTCCTATTGAACTTCAGGAGTTAAATGTGACACCCCCAAAATAGGTATACATCACCCATTCTGAGTTGTCAATACACGGTACAGAAATAACTATAACTTTATTATTACAACAATAAAACTGTGAGTTTAAATACAGATATTGCCATCTAAACAATATCCACAACCAAATAAATCCTCATCATAATTATTGATACATTATTTTACAGAAATGGTGAGGACTACTAAACCACTCTCTAAAACCATCATTCCATACCCCGACTCGTACTCGCTACATTCTCGCCTCCTGAGAAGAAAAATGGAACAAAAAGGAAAAGGGTGAGGTCAACTAGCCCAGTAAAAAATATTATGACTAAGATAATACAGAACAAATTATCGTTAGTCTTCAACGGGGAAAAAAAATCTAATAGAATACAATAGACAACAAGTTTTAAATCAATACTGCAATGAAAATATTAATTCATAGAAGAGTTACGTAGAGGATGAAATCTACTAATATCTATGAATTTAATAAATCCATCATCAATATTTTTATCCCCGTAACATCAATCAATATATATCTAGAATCATATATTCATCCTCGCACTACATGTGCCAAGGACATTCATCGAAATCATTCATCTTTGCACTACAGTGCCAAAGATATTCCATAATATCATCATTTAAGACCGAGGATGATGAAAATATTTTTAAAGAAACGAATCCAAAGAATCAAAAATGACAAGGATTAAGGATTAAGGATTCAGACTTTGTTTTATCCACGCCCAAAAATACCTCAAAAATAATCATAGTGGTGTAAAATTCAAGAATGATCAAAACATGGATACAATCAAAACTAGTATCCACAATAGATATTTTGACGAAAAGGAAAATTTTCATTTTTCGATGAATAAAGGTCGATTCGTGAATAAGATCAGATATCGTGAATAAAGGTCAGATATACATGAATAAGAATCTCACACCAAAAGTTCCAAATTTGATAAAACTTCAGATCAATATTTCAAAGATAATAATATTGAAGAAATAATATCATTACTGAAAAAATAATATCCCTTACCTCTGGAAAGATAAAGATTTAATCGAATCTTGGATATAAGCTATAAACTTGAACTTTCACCGATAAAGCAATAATCAAAGTATACTCAAAATACTCACAAGAATACGCTCGATAATATAGAGAGAGAAAACTTTAGTTTCGGTGTGATTTTCAATTCTAACCTAAAGACCCTATTTATAGAAAAATGCTTAGAACACCAAAGCGTAAAATTTAATAAATTAATAATATTAATTTTCCACATCTTCCTACGCATACTAGAAATCAATTCACCATCCTAACACATGTTAAATGAGTCCCAACAATGAAAAAACGCTTTTTGTAATTAAAATTATTTTAAACTTCCAAAAATTAATTATTTTGAGCTTTGAAACTTCAATAATTCATAATAAATAGCCTTTATCGTAAAATTCAATCTTGCGAATTTTTATAGGAAATTCAATTTTCTACAACTTTGCGTAAGAAAGTTTTTCAAATTCCAAATAGAAATTGATCGAAATCCACAAACCAAGCGATTTTACGGTGCTATAATCAAATTTCACCAATAAATGGGGTCCAATTTATGTTTTAACATGTTTTAAATATTTATTACAACAAAATACTCTTCCTCCTCGTATACTCATATATCCCACATTCGCTTGTAAAAATATCACCATTATTATATTATTAAAATATAATAATATATATATTTAAATGAATTATTTTATCGTAAAAGATAAAATTTCAATTTTCAACAATTGTCACATTAAAAATTTTCTCCATCTATATCCACATAAAATCAATATTTTCCTCATCATATGAATCAATAATTAATTATTCACAAATAATATTACGTAATCACAATATCGACAACCGTGCGCCTCCTGTGAAAGAGGGGCTTTCCAATAAGAATTTCTCCTTCTTGGGCGCCGCAATTAGGTGACCAAACCTCTCCTTAGATGTAACTTTCTAGACATTGCCAATAATGTTATCTAATAATATTATTCAGATAATATGAATTATTGCTTCGATAATGAAAAATACCGTAAATGACAATTATCAAACAACAACAATATAAAATATCAACGCAACAATTATTGAACCAATAAAATATCGAATAAAGAATTATCGTAACCATTATTGAGTAGTGCCTTCTTACGTAAGAGTCAATAATTGGTGCAATACCGTGCCATCTTCTTGTGCTAACGCCAGACATCGTGTGTTTTAACCAACGGCATTCCAACAAAGGTAAATTCAGAACAATTACGCCGTTATTTTTAAACAAATTATATTTGTCGCTTTCTTCCTCCAATCGCTTTAGATTATGGGGCCCAAACATGGTTGCGCTTGGTCAGCATTTAATATTCTCGACAGCATTTAATATTCCACGACCAAAACGAATATTCTCCGACAAAAATGAATATTTTAAAATATTTGCGTATTTTACCCATAACTATCCACATTAATCACATCAACCCTTACTATTTCAAAATAATAATTAGAGGAAATTAAATTTTATTTATTAATTATTTGGGGTCTTACAACCTCCCCTCCTTATAAAATTTCGTCCTCGAAATTGACATACGTACCTGGTGTTTCGAAAAGATGAGGATACCTCGCTTTTATTTCCGTTTCCAATTTCCATGTCATTTCTTCTATAGCATGGTTCCTCCATAAGACTTTAACTTGTGGTATGACCTTCGTGTGTAGGACATGCTCCTTCCTATCCAAGATCTTGACAGGTACCTCCTCATACGTTAAGTCTTCAGCTATCTCGTCCGGTTCTAACTCAATAACGTGGTTCGGGTCTTTCACATATTTACGAAATATGAGCATATGTGAAACACATTATGAACACGAGACATACTTGAGGTAAAGCGAGTCTATAAGCTACATTTCCTACTTTCTATCAAGAATTTGAAATGGACCGATAAATCGTGGATTGAGCTTTCCTTTCTTCCCAAATCTTGTAACTCCTTCCATGGAGCAACTCGCAACAATACATGATCCCCTATACTAAATTCCACGTCCTTTCGATGAAGATCCGCATAACTCTTTTGTCGATCTTGTGCCGCTTTGTATACGTTGTTTAATCATTTGGATCTTTTCGGTGAGTCATACGTACTTAACTTCTAGTCCCAACAATGTTGCTTCACCCACCTCATCCCAACATATTGGAGAGCAACACTTTCGTCCATATAATGCTTCATATGGAGCCACACCTTACTTGTCTCGATAATCATTTGTTGTAGGAGAATTCCACCAATGGTAAATACTTATCCTAACCGCCTTTGAAGTCTAGGACACGAGTCTTAATAAATCTTCAAGAGTTTGAATAGTCCTCTCGATTGTCCGTCCGCTTGAGGATGGTATGCCAAATCAATCGTAAATCCGCACCCATAGCTTTTTTGCAAGCTAACCCAAAATCTTGAAGTGAATCTTGGGTCACGATCCGAAACTATAGATACTGGCATGCCATGCAACCTCACAATCTCATTTACATACATATTAGCAAGACGTTCAAGAGAATAAGTCTCCTGTATCGGCAAGAAATGTGCAGACTTGGTTAATCTATCAACAATAACCCAAATAGCATTTATGCCTTGAGAAACCGTGGGAAGACCCGTAACGAAATCCATGGTAATGTGTTCCCACTTCCATTTTGGAATCTCAAGTAGTTGCAATGGTCCCTTAGGCACTTGATGCTCCGCCTTTACACGTTGACAAGTTAAACATGTTGAGATAAACTTTGCAATCTCTCTCTTCATATTGTTCCACCAAAATGTATGTCGAAGATCACGATACATTTTAGTACTTCTAGGATGGATTGCAAATGGTGTATTGTATGCCTCCATCATGATCTTGTACTTCAAATTAGAATCGTTAGAACACAAAGTCCGGAGTGGACTCAAGTATTCCTTCTTCATCAATTCTCGCCCTAATAATAGACCTTCTTGTACTTTCTTCTTCATATGCATCATTTCGGCCTGGTGGCTTGAGCAACCTTAACTTTTTCTATTAAAGTTGGCTCTATCGCGATACTTGACATCATCGCACTCGCTTCCTCGCATATGATCTTCTACTCAACGCCTCAACTACCGCGCTCACTTTTCCAGGATGGTATTGAATAGTGTGGTCGTAGTCTTTCAATAGCTCGAGCCAACGTCGCTGCCGCATGTTAAGTTCTTTTTGAGTGAAGAAATATTTAAGGCATTTATGGTCCGAATATATCTCCACTTTCTCCCCATAAAGATAGTGCCTCCAGATCTTTAATAAAACGATCACGCTAACTCTAGATCATGAGTAGGATAATTCCTCTCATATTCTTTTTAAGTTGTCACGAGGCATAGGCTATGACTTTCCCATGTTGCATGAGAACACATCCTAACCCTTTGCTCAAGCATCAGTGTAGATAACAAATCCATCCGTATTTGGATGGTATTGTTAGAACAAAGTCTTAAAATGAGTCTCCTCTAAGCTCTTGGAAACTCTTCTCGCATTCCTCGCTCCATATGAATTTTGTATCCTTTCGAGTCGGATGAGTTAACGAGTGGCGAGTCGAGAAAACCCTTCCACGAATCTCCGATAATAACCCAACTAAACCCAAAAGCTACGTCTTGATCCATCGACTTGCTTGCTCTAACTTTGTATTGCTTCAATCTTCGCCAACAACAGATACTCCATGTTTTGACACCACGTGCCCAAGAAATGCTACTTCCTTGCCGAACTCGCATTTCTTTAACTCGGCATATAACTTATTTTCACGAAGCCTTTGTAGTACCAAATTTTCAAATGGTGCTCATGATCTTCACGACTTTTGGAATATATGAGGATGTCATCAATAAAGACAACAACGAATCGATCCAAATATTCCTTGAATACTTGGTTCATCATATCCATGAAAGTCGCAGGAGCATTAGTCAATCCAAAAGACATGACTAGGAATTCATAATGCCCGCATCTTAGTTCTAAAGGCGGTCTTTGGAATATCCTCGCCTAAATCTTCACCGATGATATCCGAATCGAAGATCGATTTTTGAAAAGAATTGTGCTCCTTGCAATCGGTCAAACAAGTCATCAATACGAGGTAGAGGATACCTATTCATGATAGTGACATGGTTCAATTCCAGATAGTCAATACAAAGTCGCATACTCCCGCCTTTCTTCTTTACTTAATAAAAGCAGAGAGCACCCAAGGAGATGTACTTAGGGCCGAATGAAACCGATGTCCAACAACTCCTCGAGTTGGACCTTTAACTCCTCAAGTTCAATAGAGCCATTCGATATGGGGTTTTAGAAATGGGCTTTGTACCAGTTCAAGGTCAATAAAGAATTCAACTTCACGCTCGGGGTGAATTGTAGAAGTTCTTCAGAAATACGTCCAGAAAGTCAATAACAACAGAATATTATTCAAATTTGACGTGTCTTTATTCAAATCCATAACATGGGCTAAGAAAGCTTGACATCCATTTTTTAATAAACGAATAGCTTTATGATTAGATATGACAGTGATTGATTTTAATGGTTTAGTTGCTTGAATTCGTGCAACAGGTTGTTTAAGAATATGAAAGCTAACAACCTTACGAAAATAATCAATTTTGGCATGATGAGTAGTTAACCAATCAATCCCTAAAATCACATCAAAAGCAAGTATCTTTAAAGAGATAAGGTCAATAGGTAAGGTGATGGTGCCAACTTGAATCAAACAAGATTTATAAACAGTGGATGTGATGAAAGTTTCTCCTAACGGAGTTTCCACAGATAGGTCAAAGTCTAATTTCTCCGAAGTTAAGTTTAAACGTTGAGCACAAGCAGGAGAGATAAATGAATGGGTAGCACCGGTATCTAGTAAAGTATACACTTCACAAGAATTTATAAATAGCTTACTCGTGATCACCTCGTTTGGGTTCCTCGCATTTTGACCAGTCACAACAAACGCTCTTCTAGGAACCGTTGACTTTGACTTTTCTTCGGATGTTTTTCGAGTCACCGTCCCCGCTGAACTAGGTTTCGCTACCGTGCAATCTCGAGCGATATGTCCTTCCTTTCCACAATTATAGCATACCTTGAACTGTTGTGGGCAATTTGGACTGATATGTCCTTCTTTCCGTGATTTGTAGCATATATTAACCGGTGGTCGTTCCCTCCTTGGAACCAGCTTTGTCACCTGCACTGCAGTCTTCACATAGTCGTTGTTGAATCTCCTCTTTTAAAATATCCTCCCGACTCGCTTCTTCTATTTTCATGGCTATGATTACCACCGAGTGGTTACCATTTTTGTCCGTCTTTTCTTTCTCCACCGGTTATTGTTGTTTTGTTGACTGCTATCTCCGGTATGATCCTAATTGAGGTACCTCGGTTGACCGTACTTGTTATCTCGCTCTAACAATTGAGCCCTATTAACAACATCTGAATAAAGAAAAAATTTATGAGAGATGAGATACCGACGTATCTTCGGTTTTAAACCTCTCGAAACATCCGCGTCATCGTTCCTCATTCTCCACCAAATGAGGTGCAAACCGGATAACTCAGTAAACTTCGCCTCGTCTTTGAGACACCGCCATGTTGTTCTCGCTCCCTAATAAACTCCACTTCCTTCATATGACGAACACTTTCGTGAAAGTATTTGTCATTAAATAGTTCTGAAATGTCTCCCAAGACATGCCGAAAAGTCGGTTGGTGGAGTACGCTTCACGACTCCCACCAATGAGTCTCGCCTTCGCCACTTTAACATAAAGGAGACGAATGGAACCTTCATTCCTCCGCATCCCAAGACATCGAATATCTTGGTAATTTGCTTGACCCATGTTTCGCCATGATCGGATCTAGCTTTCCTTAAATTCGTGGTCCCAACTCTTTGAATCGCTTGGGTTGTGATAACCCGTGAATTGCTATCATTTCCTCCTATGTTTTGAACACGAGTCTCCCACGTCGATTTTGCATGAACTGCAAAAAGCTTCTAAACATTAAGTCGTTCATCGTCTCGATCAAGGTGTTGTTCACGGGAGGAACATTATCGGTTTGTTGCACGCTCTCCTGCGTTGGTGAGTACAGCGCTCTACTCTGCCTCATTTCCATTGTTAATATTCTCATCGACATTCTCAAATCTTGTCATAAAACAAGGGTTAATTAAGAAAATCAATATATCACATAATATCCCTATATACCGACTAACTATCAAATAAGCTTAGGTAGGACACACTAGCGAAGGATTTACTCGTCTCTCCCTCCTAGTTCTATTCCCCGATCTCCGCCAAAAGATCATATCCCTAAGCTCGATACCAACCGTGACACCCCCCAAAATAGGTATACATCACCCATTCGAGTTGTCAATACACGATGATGTGAAACAACTATAACTTTATTATTACAACAATAAAATCTGTGAGTTTAAATACGAGATATTGCCATCTAAACAATATCCACATACAAATAAATCCTCATCATAATTATTGATACATTATTTTACGAAAATGGTGAGGACTACTAAACCACTCTCTAAAACCATCATTCCATACCCACTCGTACTTTCTTGCTACATTCTCGCCTCCCGAGAAGAAAAAATGGAACAAAAAGGAAAAGGGTGAGCTCAACTAGCCCGAAAGAAAGAATATTATGACTAAGATAATACGAAACAAATTATCGTTAGTCTTCAACAGGAAAAAAATCTAATAGAATAAAATAGACAACAAGTTTTAAATCAATACTGCAATGAAAAATATTAATTCATAGAAGAGTTACATAGAGGATGAAATCTACTAATATCTATGAATTTAATAAATCCATCATCAATATTTTATCCTTGTAACATCAATCAATATATATCTAGAATCATATATTCATCCTTGCACTATGCCAAGGACATTCACCATTGGTCATGTTCATCTAAACACTGCTCATCTTTGCACTACGCCCAAAGATATTCATCGAAATCATTCATCTTTGCACTATAGGCCAAAGATATTCATCGAAATCATTCATCTTTGACTACTGTGCCAAAGATATTCCATAATATCATCATTTAAGAATGAGGATGACGAAAAATATTTTTTAAAGAAACGAATCCAATGAATCAAAATGACAAGGATTAAGGATTAAGGATTCGTACTTTGTTTTATCCACGTCCAAAAATACCTCAAAAATAATCATAGTGGTGTAAAATTCAAGAATGGTCAAAACATGGATACAATCAAAACTAGTATCCACAATAGATATTTTGGACGAAAAGGAAAATTTTCATTTTTCAGATGAATAAAGGTCAGATTCGTGAATAAGATCAGATATCGTGAATAGTCTTGAGTATCGTGAATAAGAACTCAGACACCAAAGTTCAAATTTGATAAAACTTCAGATCAATATTTCAAAGATAATGATATTGAAGAAATAATATCATTACGAAAAAAATAATATCCCTTACCTCGGAAAGACAATGATTTAACCTGAATACCGGATATAAAGCTATAACTTGAACTTTCACCGATATAGCAATACTCAAAGTATATTCAAAATACTCACAAAAATACGCTCGATAATATAGAGAGAGAAAACTTCAGTTTCTGGTGTGATTTTCAATTCTAACCTAAGCACCCTATTTATAGGAAAATGAGAACACCAAAGCAGAAAATTTAATAAATTAATAATATTAAATTTCCACATCTTCCTACACATACTAGAAATCTGAATTCAGCCATCCTAACACATGTTAAATGAGTCCCAACAATGAAAAAAATGTTTTTTGTAATTAAAATTATTTTAAACTTCCAAAAATTAATTATTTCAAAGCTTTGAAACTTTAATAATTCATAATAAATAGCATTTTTATCAGAAAATTCGAATCTTGCCGCTTTTATAGGAAATTCAATTCTCTACAACTTTGCGTGAAAAGTTTTTCCAAATTCCAAACAAAATTGACCAAGAAATCCACAAACAGACGATTTTTTACAAAAGCTATAATCAAATTTCAATCAATAAATGGGGTCCAATTTACATGTTTAACATGTTTTAAATATTTATTACAACAAAATACTCTTCCTCCTCGTATACTCATATATCCCACATTCGTTGTAAAAATATCACCATTATTATATTATTAAAATATAATAATATATATATTTAAATGAATTATTTTATCGAAAAAGATAAAATTTCAATTTTCAACAATTGTCACATTAAAAATTTCTCCATCTATATCCACATAAAATCAATATTTTCCTCATCATATGAATCAATAATTAATTATTCACAAATAATATTACGAAATCACAATATCGACAACCAGCGGTTCCTGCAGAAAGAGAGGGGGCTTTCCAATAAGAATTTCTCCTCTTCTTGGCGGCGCAATTAGGTGACCAAACCTCTCCTTAGATGTAACTTTCTAGACATTGCCAATAATGTTATCTAATAATATTATTCGGATAATATGAATTATTGCTTCGATAATGAAAAAATATCGTAATGACAATTATTGAAACAACAAACAATATAAAATATCAACGCAACAATTATTGAACCAATAAAATACTTTGAATAAAGAATTACATGTAACCATTATTGAGTAGTGCCTTCTTCGTAAAGAGTCAATAATTGGTGCAATACTGCAAAGCTTGTCAACAACAACGCCATTCATGTTTTTAACCACCGGGTATTCCAACAAATTAAATTCAGAATAATTACGTTATTATTTTTAAACAACTTATATTTGTCATTTTCTTCCTCCAATCGCTTTCCGTTATGGGGCCCACACATATTTTTGCGCATTGCATTTTAATATTCCCCGACAAAGATTTAATATTCCACGACCAAAACGAATATTCCCCGACAACAATGAATATTTTATAACCACTTGCTTATTTTAAAATATTTATGATTTTACCCATAACTATCCACATTAATCACATCAACCCTTACTATTTCAAAATAATAATTAGAGGAAATTAAATTTCATTTATTAATTATTTGGGGTCTTACATTAAAGGTCCAACTACATGAGTTGTTGGACATCGGTTTCATTCGTCCTAGTACATCTCCTTGGGGTGCTCCTGTTTTATTCGTAAAGAAGAAAGACGGGAGTATGCGACTTTGTATCGACTACCGGGAATTAAACCATGTAACTATCAAGAATAGGTATCCGCTACCTCGTATTGATGACCTATTTGACCAGTTGCAAGGAGCACAATTCTTTTCAAAAATCGATATTCGTTCTGGATATCATCAGCTGAAGGTTAAAACTGAGGATATTCCTAAGACTGCTTTCAGAACTCGGTATGGGCATTATGAATTCTTAGTCATGTCATTTGGATTGACTAATGCTCCTCCTGCTTTCATGGATATGATGAACCGAGTATTCAAGGAATATTTGGATCATTTCGTTGTTGTCTTTATTGATGAAATCCTCATCTATTCCAAAAGCCGTGAAGATCATGAATACCTTGAATTTGAAGTCGGTAATCGCAAAGGATTCGTGATAACAAGCTATATATGCCAAATCAAAGAAATGCGAGTTCTGGCTTGAGGAAGTAGCATTCCTTGGGCACATGGTGTCAAAACATGGAGTGTCTGCTGACGTGAAGATTGAAGCAATACAAAGTTGGGAACAATCAAGACGGTGGATCAAGTACATAGCTTTTTCGCTTAACCGGTTATTATCGAAGATTCGTGGAAGGATTTTCTCGAATCGCTACTCAGATAACTCAAATTTGACTCAGTAAAGATACAAAATTAGTATGGAGCGAGGAATGCGAGAAGAGTTTCCAAGATCTCAAGAGGAGACTCATTTTGGCACCTGTTTTGATAATACCATCTGGTTCAGATGGATTTGTTATCTACAGCGATGCTTCAGGTAAAGGTTAGGGTGTGTTCTCATGCAACGTGGGAAAGTCATAGCCTATGCCTCGCGACAACTTAAAGAATATGAGAGGAATTATCCTACTTATGATCTAGAGTTGGCGGCAATCTGCTTTTTTGCTTAAAGATCTGAAGGCACTATCTATATGGGGAGAAAGTGGAGATATATTCAGACCATAAAAGCCTCAAATATTTCTTCACTCAAAAAGAACTCAACTTGCGGAAACGACGTTGGCTCGAGCTGTTAAAAGATTACGACCATACTCCTAGAAAAGTAAACGTGGTAGCTGACGCGTTGAGTAGAAGATCATATGCAGGAACGAGTGCGATGATGTCAAATATACGCATAGAACCAACTTTAATCGAAAAAGTTAAAGTTGTTCAAGCCACAGACCTGAAGCTGATGCGTATGAAGAAGAAAGTACAAGAAGGTGCTATTCCAGAAGCAAGAATCGATGAAGAAGGAATACTTCGAGTCCACTCTAGACTTTGTGTTCCTAACGATTCTGACTTGAAGCATATAATCATGATGGAGGAACACAACACACCGTTTGCAATCCATCCTGGGAGTACCAAAATGTATCATGATCTTCGACATACATTTTGGTGGAATAATATGAAGAGAGAGATTTCAAAGTTTATCTCGAGGTGTTTAACTTGTTAATGTGTAAAGGCGGAGTATCAAGTCCCAAAGGGTCCATTGCAACCACTTGAGATTCCGAAATGGAAGTGGGAACATATTACCATAGATTTCGTTACGGGTCTTCCCACGGTTTCTCAAGGCATAAATGCTATATGGGTTATTATTGATAGATTAACCAAGTCTGCTCATTTTTTACCAATACGGGAGACTTATTCTCTTGAACGTCTTGCTAGTATGTACGTGAATGAGATTATGAGGTTGCATGGCATGCTAGTATCCATAGTTTAGGATCGTGACCCAAGATTCACTTCAAGATTTTGGGTTAGCTTGCAAAAAGCTATGGGGATGGATTTACGATTTAGTTCGGCATACCATCCTCAAACGGACGGACAATCAGAGAGGACTATTTAAACTCTTGAAGATCTATTAAGACTCTGTGTCCTAGACTTCAAAAGGAGTTGGGATAAGTATTTACCATTGGTGGAATTCTCCTACAACAACAGTTATCAGAAAAGTATAGGTGTGGCTCCATTTGAAGCATTGTATGGACGAAAGTGTCGCTCTCCAATATACTGGGATGAGGTGGGAGAAGCAACGTTGTTGGGACCAGAGTTGGTACGAATGACTACAGAAAAGATCCAAATGATTCGACAACGTATACAAATGGCACAGGATCGACAAAAGAGTTTTGCGGATCTTCATCGAAAGGACGTGGAATTTAGTATTGGGGATCACGTATTATTGCATGTTGCTCCATGGAAAGGAGTTACAAGATTTGGGAAGAGAGGAAAGCTCAATCCACGATTTATTGGTCCATTTCAGATTCTTGACCGAGTAGAAAATGTGGCCTATAGACTCGCATTACCTCCAAGTATGTCTCGTGTTCATAATGTTTTTCACGTATCCGTGCTTCGTAAATATGTGAAAGACCCGAACCATGTTATTGAGTTAGAACCGGAAGAGATAGCCGAAGACTTAACGTATGAAGAGGTACCTGTCAAGATCTTGGATAGGAAGGAGCATGTCCTACGCACGAAGGTCATACCACAAGTTAAAGTTTTGTGGAAAAACCATGCTATTGAGGAAATGACCTGGGAGTTGGAAATGGAAATGAAAGCGAGGTATCCTCATCTTTTCGAAACACCAGGTACGTACGTCAATTTCGAGGATGAAATTTCATAAGGAGGGAAGGTTGTAAGACCCCAAATTATTAATAAATAAAATTTATTTTCCTCTATTTATTATTTTGAAATAGTAAGGGTTGATTTGAATAATATGGTTAGTTATGGATAAAATGCGCAAATATTTTAAATAAGCAGGTGGTTATAAAATATTCATTTTTGTCGGGGAATATTTGTTTGGTCGTGGAATATTATTGCTGTCGGGGAATATTCATACGACGGCGTAGTCTTTTGTGGGCCCCATAACGGAAAGCGATTGGATGAAGAAAAACGACAAGTATAGGTTGTTTATAAATAACGGCGTAGTTATTCTTTGTTAACAATCAATGTTGAATACTCTGGTTAAAACACAAAGAATACGCGGCGTTGTTGCACAAGAAGATACTACAGTATTGCACCAATTATTGATTCTTACTTAAGAAGGCACTACTCAATAATTGTTACAGTAGTTATCGCTTCAATATTTTATATTATTGATTCAATAATTGCTTTGCGTTGATATTTTATATTCTTTGTTGTTTCAATAATTGTCACTACACAAGATTTTCCATTATCGAAGCAATAATTCATATTATCCTAATAATATTATTAGAAAACATTATTGGCAATGTCTAGAAAGTTCTGCTTCAAGGAGAGGTTTGGTCACCTAATCAAGGCTTAGTAAGGAGAAATTCTTATTGAAAGCCCTCTTTCTTTCGAACTACCGATTGCGATCTCGTGATTCAGAATATTATTTATGAATAATTAATTATTGATTTATATGATGAGGAAAATATTGATTTTATGTGGATATAGATGGAGAAAATTTTTAAAGTGACAATTGTTGAAAATCGATATTTTATCTTTTACGATAAAATAATATTTTATTATATTATTATAATATAATAATGATGATATTTTTACAATGAATGTGGAATATATGAGTATATGAGTAGGAAGAGTATTTTGTTGCAAAAGTTGTTTAACACATGTTTTGTGTGTCGGTGGACCCCATTTCTTGGTCGAAATTTGATTATAAATTGTAAAATCGTCTGTTTGTGGATTTCATCAATTTCATTTGGAATTTGGAAAAATTTCTCCGCAAAGTTGTAGAAATTGAATTTTCTATAAAAGTTGTGAAATTCAATTTTCTCGATAAAAGGGCTATTTATTGTGAATTATTGAAGTTCTTGAGTTCAAATAATTAATTTTGGAAGTTTAAAATACTTTAAATAACAAAAATATTTTTTCATTATGGTGTGTCCCCATATGTTTGTTGAATGGGCTGATTTCGGTTTTTCTAAGGTTGGCGTAGGAATTTAATTTTAATATATTAATATTATATTAAATTTTATGCTTTGGTGTTCTAAGCATTTTCCTATAAATAAAGTGCTTAGGTTAGAATTAAAAATCACACCGTAAACTACAGATTTTTCTCTTTCTCTCTATATATCGAAGCGTATTTTGTTAGTATTTTAGTACTTTGAGTATTGCTATACTGATTGCAAGTTCTTTCAAAGACTATATCCAAAGATTCCAACCGGTAAGTCTTATTCTAAATAAGGTAAGGGATGTTATTTTCTTCTCAAATGATATTATTTCTTCAACATCATTATCTTTGAAATATTGGTTGGAACTTTTATTAAATTTGGAACTTTTTCATGTCGGGGTTACTATTCATGAGTTACTATTCATGAGTTACTATTCACGAGTACTATTCACGAAGCATGATGATGTTTTTTGTGAAATTTCTATCTTTTGGTGTCGGAGTTACTATTCACGTGATCTGAAACTATTCACGATACTACGGACTATTCACTTAATCTGACACTATTCACGTAAAAATTAAATTTTCGTTTTTCATCCAAAATATCTATTATGGATACTAGCTTTGATTGTATCCATGTTTTGATCATTCTTGAATTTTACTCCACTATGATTATTTATGAGGTATTTTTGGACATGAAATAAATTTGAAATACTGAATCCTTAATATTTATTATTTTGTTTCAATTGGATTCGTTTCATTTAAAATATTTTCATCATCCTCCATTCTAAATGATGATATAATTGAATATCGTTGGCTCGTAGTGCAAAGATTTATGATTTCGATGAATATCTTTGGCCCGTAGTGCAAAAAGATGAACAGTGTTTAGATGAACATGACCAATCGGTGAATATCTTTGGCCTCAGAAGCAAAGATGAATATTTAATTCGGATATATATTGATTGATATTACAGGGATAAAATATCGACGACGAACTTTTAAATTCATATATAGAAGATAGTAGTTTGCATTCTCTACTTAACTCTTCTAATGAATTATTATTTCCGCTGCGATGATTGATTTAAAACTGGTTGTCTATTGTATTCTATCAGATTTTTCCCTGTTAAAGACTAACGATAATTTGTTCTATGTTATCTTAGTCATAATATTTTTTACTGGGCTAGTTGAGCTCACCCTTTTCTTTGTTGTTCCATTTTTCTTCTCAGGAGGCAAGAATGTAGCGAGTACTAGTCGGGGTGTGGAATGATGGTTCTAGAAGTGGTTCTAGTAGTCCTCGCTATTCTGTAGAATAGTGTATTAATAATTGCAATGAGGACTTATTTGAGTGTGGATATTGTCTAGATGAAAATATTTGTATTTAAACTCACAGTTTTTATGTTGTATTAATAAAGTTGTAGTTGTTTCTGTACCATGTATTTTGACGACTCAGAATGGGTGTTGTATACCTATTTTGGGAGCGTCACAATAACTATAACTTTATTACTACAATTGTCGTGCAAAATACAACAACACATATGTTGTGAGTTTTGATGAAAATATATACCAACTGTGACTCTGGACACCAACTTGGATAGCACGTCACAATGACACCTTACATAAAGGTAAAGTCAATAACTGTTTAGGGAGAACCTCCACAGCTAGAGACCACTATTCTATTATCCTGTTACCCTCGTTCGACCCAGCTACACTCTTTTTACCTGAAAGGAATTGTGAAACAGACGGGTGAGCACAACTAGCTCAGTAAAGAATATTATGACTAAAGATAAATAAATTATCAATAGTCTTCATCAGTAATAAATCATAGATTTAGAACATATGGTAGATGATAAAACTTTTCAACCATAGTTAAAGCCGGAATGAAGCAATCCATTAGAAGAGTCAAATAGACTATAAAGTCTATTATCTTCTCCATGTTAAAAGTCCACCAACAATGTTTTATCCCTGTAACATCAATCAACAATTCCTGTCCACAATCACATGTATAACTCATAATCGTAATTGTTGTTCTAAATCCTTTTCTCATCCAGGACAAAGATAATTTTCATCACCTGAAACATCAAAGATCATAGTTATACCAAATCACAGTTCATGTTCATAATCATACTAATAAATTCATCTTTTCACTACGGGCCAAAGATATTCAACAACAGGTCATCTTTGCACTATAGGCCAAAGATATTCATATCTCAAAGAAATACATAATCATTTCAGAATTTATATAAACCATAATTATAACCATGTTGACCAATTCACCTTGGACTTAAGGTAAAAACATTCCATTGTAAATTCAATGGTCATGATTATACCAGTCACAATTCAACTTTTCACTACTGGCCAAAGAAAACCCTAGTCATGATAATACCAATAATCTACCCATCTTTACACTACAGTGAAAGAGAATTTCAACATCAGGGTTATAAAAATGTTATATATGATAATAAAATCAATATAATCAATATATAGTTTTAATCTCTAGAGTAATATTCATAAATCAACTATAATTTGGTTAGAAAAAGAAACCAATTTTGTAGTGAATAGTATCCGTGAATAGTAACTCATGAATAGTAACTCGTAAATAGTAACTCATAAATAGTAACCCGTCATGAATAGTAACCTGTCATGAATAGTAACTCATGAATAGTAAATTGTGAATAGTAACTCATGAATAGTAACTCCGACATGAAAAGTTCTAAATTTGATAAAAATTTCCAACTAATATTTTTGCATAATGATATTGAAGAAAATATCATTTTAAGAAGAATATAACACCCCTTACTATCCCCTACCTCAAAAGAACAGTACTTCTGACTGGAATAACGCTAAACGAACTTGCACCGTATAACAACATTCAAGATATCAAAATACTCACAAGAATACACTCGATAATATAGAGAGAGAAATAGAGAAAAAACTTCAGTTTTTGGTGTGATTTTCAATTCTAACCTAAGCACCCTATTTATAGGAAATTTCTTAGAACACCAAAGCAGAAAATTTAATATAATAATATTATATTTATAAAATTTTCTTACGCATTTTACTTAACAACTGATTTCATTTAATTTCAACCACCAATGGGCCCCCCAAACATAACAAAAACGTTTTTGTTATTAAAATTAATTAAATCTTTCAAAAATCAATTATTTTGGAACCACGGAATTTCAATAATTCATAATAAATAGCCCTTTTATCAGAAAATTCGAATCTTGCGAATTTTTATAGGAAATTCAATTCTCTACAACTTTGCGTAAGAAAAAATTTTCCAAATTCCAAACAAAATTTGACCAAAAATCCATATCTGAGACGATTTTACGTGCTATAATCAAATTTCGGTCAAGAAATGGGGTCCACAAACACACAAAACATGTGTTAATCATTTAATGCAACAAAAATACTCTTCCTCCTCATATACTCATATATCCCACATTCATTGTAAAAATATCATCATTATTCTATTATAATAATATAATAAAATATTATTTTATCGTAAAAGATAAAATATCAATTTTAACAATTGTCACTTTAAAAATTTTCTCCATCTATATCCACATAAAATCAATATTTTCTCATCATATAAATCAATAATTAATTATTCACAAATAATATTACAGAATCACAAGATCGCAACGGCATAGTTCCTGTGGAAGAGGGCTTTCCAATAAGAATTTCTCCTACTTCTTGGCACAATTAGGTGACCAAACCTCTCCTTAGACAGAACTTTCTAGACATTGTCAATAATGTTATCTAATAATATTATTCAGATAATATGAATTATTGCTTCGATAATGGAAAATACTATGTAGTGACAATTATTAAAATAACAGTAATATAAAATAAAGAACGCAAAGAATTATTGAATCAATAAAATACCGAATAAAGAATTCTTTCAGAACAATTATTGAGTAGTGCCTTCTTCACGTAAGAATCAATAATTGGTGCGCATACCATGTCTACATTGTCTGACAACAACGCATTCTTGTGTTTTAATCATTGGGTATTCCAACAGTATTAACGGTAACAACTACGCCGTTATTTGTAAACAACTTATACTTTTCGTTTTCTTCATCCAATCGCTTTCTGTTATGGGGCCCACAAAAGGTTGTGCCGTCGTATGAATATTCCCCGACAGGAAGAATATTCCACGACCAAACGAATATTCCCCGACAACAATGAGTCTTTTATAACCACTTGCTTATTTTAAAAAAAATTCATATATCACCCTTAACTTTAAACTTTTATCAATTTAACCATTTACTGAATAGTAATTATAAGAAAAAATTGAATACTTTTATTTCATAAAATTCGGTCTTACAGTATTGATTATTAATGCTTACGTGAGAAGTCACTCAAGTTATACTCAATTATTATTGCACGATGAATTGTTGCGTCATATCTCTCATATTATTGATTCAATTATTGTTATAGTATCATCTACATAATATGATATATTATTAAATCAATAATTGAGACGACAAAATTATTCATATTATTATTTACAATATTGACAATGTTTAGAAGTTACATCGAGGAGAGGTTTGGTCACCTAATTGCGGCATAATAAGGAGAAATCCTTATCTGAAAAGCCCCTTCTTTCTTTGGGAACGACACGGTTGTTAAATATTGTGAATTATAATATTAATGATGAATAAGTTCGTGTTGATTAAAGATGAATTTTATAGTTCCATTCATATTGGACTTATTTGTGTTAATATAATTGATGTCCGGAGGTTATATTGTTCAATTGGGTATTCGGGACACTTTTTGTGTCGGAGTACTATTCACGAGTTACTATTCACGAGTTACTATTCATGAGTTACTATTCAAGAGTTACTATTCACGGGGTACTATTCACCAAAGAAGATATATTTACATTCGGTCCAAATCATTTTTGGGTACAATATTATTCCATGAGGAGATGTGCTAATTTTTTCGAATCATTGTTGGTTGAAGATATAATAGTAAATCAATATGGACCTACCGGTGGAAAGTATAATAAGAAATCAATATGGATCATTGTTTAAAGTTTTAATAGTAAATCAAGATGGACCGTTGCTTGAAGTTTTAATAGTAAACCAATATGGACGTCCGTTTAAAAGTAAATCAATCTAGACCGTTCATGAATTAGTTACTATTCAGTCCATTCTCCTATAAATAGATGTTCTTTCCTTCATTATTTCTTACGAATTCACTGAAACTCTAGAGAGAGAAACTATAGAGAGAAAGAAGAAAAGTATTCTGCTACTTCACTACTTCAGTATTCAGTTTTTCTACGGTAGGGAATATTATTTGTTGTACTCATAAGGGGTATTCTTTCTTTCTTATTCATGAAGAGAACTTCAGTTATTCCATTCTTTATTATTCGTTGGAATAACTTTGTATAATGCTGGATACCTATACTTGGTGAGATTCTTTTGTTATTCCATTCTTATTATTCTGTTGGAATAACCTGTTTATATGAAGTACCGCATACATAGTGAAATTCTTCTAATATTATGTTCTTTATTATTCGTACGTATATCATGTCTCTATGCGTTCTGGTGGGACTTTGATTCCATTATTTATTATTCTCTCGGGAATATCCGTCTGCACATGCGCGTTCGGCGGACCGGGTTCCATTATTTATTATTACATTGGGAATAACTTTTGTTTATGCATTCTATCGCACGCACGCGTGAATCCTTCATTATTCCATTCTTTATTATTCTGTTGAATAACTCGCTCATGTGGATTACCACATGCTTGGTGAATGATCATGTGTATTCATTCCTTATTAAATTATGAAAATGATGCAGATATCGTGGATTACCGCATGGCGGGTGAAAATCCATTTGCAGTTTCATATATTATATTATACTCAGTTGGTTAAAGCTTTGGCTTCTATACTCCATGAAATTAGTGGAATATCATTGATATTTGCGTTTTATCCAGTATCTTTTCATGAAAATATTCTTCTGAGCATTCTTGAATTTTACTGCACAAAGCAGTATCATGTTGACAATTTGGACATTGTTGAGTTCAGGATAAATTAACTTATAAATCTTTAAAATTTATTCTTGAACCTGTTTTATTGAATTGTCATCATCCTCATGCTTATATTATGTTGAAAGTCATCTTTGGCTTACGTGCATAGATGGATTTGGTATGATTATGACCAGAGATTATTTGGTATAATCATGACCGTAATGTGACGAATGATGTGGTAAAAGTCCTCATTGGCCTATAGTTCATTGGTGGACAGTTGTTGGTATGATTATGACCAGGAATTATTCGGTATATTCATGACCATTGATGATTATATGAATATCCTTGGCCGTGGAGCAGGAATGATTCGATTTTATTTATTAAGCTGAGTCTCAGCGATAAAGTTGATGAAAAACTTTTTAAATTATAGAAGACACTAGATTTTATACTTTACTTAACTCTTCTAATGGATTGCTTATTCTGCTGCAGTTTTTGATCTAAAACTTGTTGTCTATTATATTCTATTAGTTGTTATACTGTTGAAGGCTATTGATAATTTATTCTGCATTATCTTAGTCATAATATTTCTTACTGGGCTAGTTGAGCTCACCCTTTCATTCACTGTTCTCTTCAGGAAATGAGAACGTAGCTGGGACTAGTCGAGGAACAGAGTGATGGTCCTAGATGGTGCATTAGTAGTCCTCACTATTCTGTGAAATAGTGTGATAATAAATGTAATGAGGACTCCATTGAGTGTGGATATTGTCTAGATGACAATATTTGTATTAAAACTCACAGCCTATGTTTTGTCGTATTTCACACGACTGTTGTATAATTAAGTTGTATTTGTATTCAGTACCTTGTATCTGGCGACTCAAGATGGGTGATGTATACCTGTTTTGGGGGCGTCACAATAGAAATCCGTTTGACAAGTAGGAGTGATTGTCGAACAGAAATCCCCATATATATTCCAAATTACAGTTCTAATAAACTAAGTAACATTTACTTAGTTTTGCATTCAGATAATAAACTAAGTAGCATTTGCTTAGTTTGCCGCAATATTTAATATACTCAATAATACTCTCTTCGATCTTCAATACACTCAATTACAACTATACATTTTATAGTACATATATCATTCCATTAACTTGCAAATATGTAGACCGCCTTAATTGAGCTGGCTAGGGGTATGCTGATGGCAATAGTTGTTGCAAGGTGTAACAACTTAGGTTGTCATCAACATGGTATCATACAAGTTATCACCCAAGTGAATATGAAGTTTTAGCATTAACTGCGTTGGCTTTCGTCATAATCCGTCTTTGCAATCGCATTTTGAGACATTTATAAGTTTTTTTTCCAACCGAATAATTCGTTGAAATTAGACTACTTCCGAGAGAATTAATTCTGGCGAAAATAATTTCGTCGGAAATAAAGCTTTTTCATGTAGTGTAATACATTTTAACGGTTCATATTTTTGTATTAAGAGGTCATCTGAATAGTTTAGACTCATATTTATTTCTTAATTATTCAAATAATCTCTTAATACAAATATGTGAGCTCTTAAAAGATATTAAGAGAACTGTTAAAATACATTAAGATGCAATCAAACACTACCTATATTTTCAAAATGAGAAACGTGACTATTAATATATAAATATATTTGTGTACGTACGTGTGCTTTGTTTGTGCGTGCGCAAGAGTATATATAACTGTGAGAATGTGAAGGAGTGGGTATATAGGAAGAAATAATATTTTTGGTTGATCGTTCAATTCAATCGTCATATATCCAAAATTAAATGCCCTAGCAGCTCCCTTATTCCCTATAAAGCTGATTTTCTTGTTCCTTTTATTCTTCTTTGTTTCATGGGGTCTTAGACTTGAGGCTAACTTCCACATTGTATAGATTGCTTTTAAGCAGGGGATGTTACTGTTAGTACTTCTGCTGGACTTTTTTCTGGAATCCAAATTTGCAATTTTTATGCTGACAGAGCTGTCAAACTAAAGTTACTTCCTTTTTATATACCATAATATACTGGTAGGCCACGAATAAAACATGCATCCATGTGTGTGTATATATATATATATATGGTCAGGTTCAGGTCCGGACTTAAATTCGGACTTTTTTTTTTTGTTTTATTTTTAAAACAACTAAAAAAAAGTTAAATATTTTATGGAACTGAAATTTTTCCGTAATACAATATTTTGGGTGTGATTTGAATACATATAACAAAACATAAAATATTTAATTTTTTTTTAGTTATTTTAAAAAAAAGCAAAAAAAAAAGAATGAATTTTAACAAAATCCGGACTCCCGGATCTAATCAATTATATATATATATATATAATTGATTAGGTCCGGGAGTTCGAATTTTGTTAAAATTCATACGAGAAGTTAGATGCTAATTTGAATATCAAATACACGCACGCTATGATCATTTAGACCCCCGGACCGGTACGTAATATATAGTGTCTTATTGTTTGATTTGATCAAAGTAGAGTATTTATTTATGAGTATGATTTGACTGACTAGATAAAAGTTTGTTCTGAGTGGAAAATTAGGTTTCAATTACATTTGTCAAATTCAATGCAGATATATTTTTGAAATATTGTTACACACAAAAAGAGAGCTAGAAAAGAAACGGATAATGCAAATGATTTATGGATCAGTTACCACTCGATCAACGGTTAACCAAAATTTTTAACTTGGTAAGAAAAATGATCAGACATTATTGAAAAATGATCATGCATGCATTATCCCAATCAAATTAAAGTAAAATTCAAATGATCATGCATTATTGAAAAGAAAAATTCCCAAGTACTTTTTTTAAGTGTGCTTTTATAAGTAAATGGAAGTGATATGTGGGTCTTTAATCTTCAAATATATGCATGAAATGATGGAAATGAAGATGATGGGGGGACCCAAATTAATCAGAAATGATCAGTTTTTGATGACCCATCATCAAACTTGGAATGGAATCCCTTGGATTGAGGGACTAGTAGTTGTAGTAGCAGCAGCAGCCTTGATGGGTGGGACATCTAATTTTGTCACAACTTTTTCGGCTTTAATATTAATTTACCAGCCACATTATAAAAAGAAGGGACGAGAAGATGATATGCATGTGATCCAACAGCCTTTATGTTCCCCTCTATTCTCCGAATGTACAAACCCTAGCTAGCGACCATTCTTTGTGTCTTTTTGACGTTTGGTAACCATATATATCCTCTTTTTCTTTTCTTTTCTTTTTTTGATTGGGGTTAAATCATGTTTTAGCCTAAAGGTCAGGTTTCTATATGTTAAATATGGTTGTACTAACTTTGGGATTCAATCTTTAGGATTGACAATGATATATATAGGGTCTATCTCACCTCAATCAGCTACTTTACCTATTTTCTTAATGTTGAAAACATGTACCATCAGATACTGTATATATATATATATATATATATATATATATATATATATATATATTCCCTGTGTTTCAAGATAATAATTCTGTTGTTATCGTTGATATTCTTTTTACAGATATAAAGATTTACCGATCATATTTGTATATAAGGTTTGTTCGGCTAATGGTATTTGTATTTGTCTATAAGTTACAAACCTTAACTTAATATGAGGAAAGAAAATTAATTGTTAGATGAGACTTATAATTTGGGATAGGTGTACATATACACATGATATTGCTTTATGATAGAAAAGAAGAGAGAGAGGGAGAGATGGTGGGGTGGGGTGGGGTGGGGTGGGGGGTGAAATTAGGAAAGAGATAAGTCTTGTTCTCTTCTTTTAATGTAAATCTCTAAACTGAGTTAAAATGGGCCTTCATTATTTGATGAGAAACACTTAGCCATGCAAGTCCACAACTTTGTTGGGGGAATACACTTTTTGGACCTTAGGCTAAAGACATTTCTTCTCTTGGTGGAAGAAGCTGCTTTTTTGGTAGTATATCTTAAAGGAACTTTTGCAAGGAAATCAAACCTTGCATTATTCTAATTTAATTTTCTCTATATGTCTTCAAATCTAGAAAGTTGAAACTATTCGGTCAAAGAAGCATCTCTTTCTAATTTTTATTTTATTTTTGGTTCGTTTCAAGTGTCTCGTTCTAATTAATCTTTGTTTGAATGTCCTTTGTTTAGTAAAATTGTACAATCTATAATTCATCCTATATTAATTCATCACATTAATGCAGTACACATATGTGTAAATTGGTCCATGTTAGATCATCTTTTTATGTAAAATATAGAGTAATACGTTTGTAAACTTCTAGAAGTAATTTTATGTTTCCAAATGTGAAATAGAAATGATAAAAAGTAATGACAAATTAACAAATTTATACATTTATATTTTTTAAATAAAAATGTATCTCTAATTTCAAAGTATATTAAAAACAAAATATATCTCTTATTTAAAACGAATGGAGTACCATATTTGGTTAGCCACAAATCACAATTATCAAGTCATTAAACATTTATACACTTCTGATTAATGTGCAAAACTAGATTATTAGGAGAAAATGTAGAAAAAGAACACATTAATTCACTACATGACAGAACTCTTCTCTTTCCTTTTATTTGTTACTACATATATCTGTTCACGAGGAAAAAAGAAAAGAAAAAAAGAAATAGAAGAAGAAGAAGTTTTAAGTGGATGTGAACCTGTTTAAATTTTGAAATATAGTAGTATATTTTGTAACCAGTAATACTTTTTATATAGTTTATAATATATTTACAATTATCTTGACTAAAATCATAAATTCATAAAAAAATTAGTTTGTTCTTTTTCCGTGATATTTTAAACTATATATCTAAAAATAATATTATATATATTTGTTTCAAAATATAGTATCAAGTTTGACTTTTAAAATTAATTTAAAATTTTTATTTTTAGATTTGATTTTATTCATTTAACTTTATGGAAGAAATAAAATTTATAATTATTAGTACTAATTAGATATTTTATAATTTTCATAATTATATTGTCTAAAACTAAATTAATTCATATTAATTTTAAATTTGAAAATTTCTCAAACTAAATTTAAAAAATCAAGGGCTAAATACAGTTTACTACATGAAGTACCATCATATTCATGATTAGGCCCCAAAAAAATTTGGGCTTACAATTTACTACATCAAGTGTCTAATTTGATACTCCCTCTGTTCCTAAAAGATTGTCGCACACAGATTAAAGAATATAATTAATACCTAGCGAAAATACTATACTACCCTTATTAATTATCTCAACTGTAAAACCCCAACTTATTATAAATAAAATTGAATTTCCTCTATTTATTATTTTGAAATAGTAAGGGTTGTTTTGATTAATGTAGTTAGTTATGGATAAAATGCGCAAATATTTCAAATAAGCAAGTGGTTATAAAATATTCATTGTTGTCGTGGAATATTCTTGTTGTTTAGAATATTAAATGCGACGGCGTAGTCTTAATGTGGGCCCCATAACGGAAAGCGATTGGATGAAGAAAACGACAAAATAAGTTGTTTATAAATAACACGTTGTTATTACAGATTATCTTATTGAAATACTAAATTGGTTAAAACACAAGAGTAGCACCGGATTGCACCAATTATTGATTTTTACGTAAGAAGGCACTACTCTAATTGTTACAGTAATTACTGTTCAATATTTTATTTTATTGATTCAATAATTGCTATGTTGATATTTTATATTACTGTTGTTTCAATAATTGTCACTACACAATATTTTTCATTATCGGAGCAATAATTCATATTATTTGAATAATATTATTAGATAACATTATTGGCAATGTCTAGAAAATTACATCTAAGAAGAGGTTTGGTCACTAATTGCACGCCAAAGAAGAGAGAAATCCTTATTGAAAGCCCCTCTTTCTTGGGAACGACACAGGTTGTCGATATTGTGATTACATAATATTATTTGTGAAAAATTAATTATTGATTTATATGATGAGAAAAATATTAATTTTATGTGGATATAGATGGAGAAAATTTTTAATGTGACAATTGTTGAAAATTAATATTTTATCTTTTTCTAATAAAATAATTTATTTAAATATATTATTATATTTTAATAATATAATAATGGTGATATTTTTACAAAGAATGTGGGATATATGTGTATGAGGAGGAAGAGTATTTTTGTTGAATTAAATGATTAACACCTATTTTGTGTGTCGGTGGACCCCATTTCTTGATTGAAATTTGATTATGGCTTGTAAAATCGTCCGTTTGTGGATTTCGGTCAATTTCTGTTTGGAATTTGGAAAAACTTTCTTCTGCAAAGTTGTAGATAATGAAATTTTCTATGAAAAGGACATGAGGTTCGAATTTTTCTGATAAAAGGGCTATTTATTATGAATTATTGAAGTTCTGAAGTTCCGAAATAATTATTGTAAATTTGTTTTAAAAGAAAAAACGTTTTTGATATGTTTGGTGGGCTTATTTGTTGTCAAGCATGGCTGAATTCAGATCTTAGAATGTGTGCATAGGAATTTATATATAATATATTAATATTATATTAAATTTTACGCTTTAGTTCTACAAGCATTTTCCTATAAATAGGGTGCTTAGGTTAGAATTGAAAATCACACCAGAAACTGAAATCTTCTGTAAGACCCCAAATTATAAATAAATGAAATTTAATTTCCTCTATTTATTATTTAGAAATAGTAAGGGTTGATTTGATTAATGTGATTAGTTATGGGTAAAATGCGCAAATATCTCAAATAAGCAAGTGGTTATAAAATATTCATTATTGTCGGAGAATATTCGTTTGGTCGTGGAATATTTTTAGTGTCGAGGAATATTCGTACGACGGCACAGCCTTGTGTGGGCCCCATAACGGAAAGCGATTGGATAAAGAAAATGACAAGTATAAGTTGTTTATAAATAATGGCCATGATTATTACCAATTATCTTGTTGGAATACTTCATGGTTAAAACACGGAATATGCGTTGTTACGACAAGATGATTACGCGCTATTGCACCAATTATTGATTCTTACGTAAGAAGGTACTACTCAATAATTGTTACGATGAGTTCTTGTTCAAAGATTTTATTTTATTGATCCAATAATTCTTTGCGTTGATATTTTATATTCTTGTTGTTTCAATAATTGTCACTACACAAGATTTTCCATTATCGAAGCAATAATTCATATTATCTGAATAATATTATTAGAAAATATTATTGGCAATGTCTAGAAAGTTACATCTAAGGAGAGGTTTGGTCACCAAATTGCCGGGCAAAGAAGGAGAAATTCTTATTGGAAAGCCCCTTTTCCGGGACTACACAGTTGCCCGATCTTGTGATTCTGTAATATTATTTGTGAATAATTAATTATTGATTTATATGATGAGGAAAATATTGATTTTATGTGGATATAGATGGAGAAAATTTTTAATGTGACAATTATTAAAATTAATATTTTATCTTTTTCGATAAAATAATTCATTTAAATATATTATTTTAATAATATATTAATGGTGATATTTTTATAATAAATGTGGGATATATGAGTATACGAGGAGGAAGAGTATTTTTGTTGCATTAAATGATTAACACATGTTTTGTGTGTTGGTGGACCCCAATTCTTGACCGAAATTTGATTATAGCTTGTAAAATCGTCATTTTGTGGATTTCGGTCAATTTTTGTTTGGAATTTGGAAAAACTTTCTTTTGTAAAGTTGTAGAGAATGAAATTTTCTATGGAAAGGACATGTGGTTCAAATTTTTCTGATAAAAGGGCTATTTATTATGAATTATTGAAGTTTCGAAGTTCCGAAATAATTGATTTTTGGAAGTTTTAATTACAAAAACATTTTTTTGGTGTTTGTCATTATTTGGTGGCTGAATTCAGATGGTCAAGGTGGGCTAAGGAAATTAAAAATAAAATATTATTATTTTATTAAATTTTACCTTTAATGTTCTAAGCAATTTTCTATAAATAGGTCTTGGGTTAAATTGAAAATCACACCAGAAACTAAAGATTTCTCTCTCTTTCTCTCTCTATAATGTCGAGCGTATTTTTATGAGTATTTTAATACTTTGAGTATTGCTATACGGTGCAAGTTCTTTCAGCACTACATCCAGTATTCCAGTCAAAAGTACTGTCTTTTCGAGGTAAGGGATGTTATTTTCTTCGTAAATGATATTATTTCTTCAATATTATTATGCCGAATTATTGGTCTGAATTTTTATCAAATTTGGAACTTTTCATGTTGGGGTTACTATTCATGAGTTACTATTCACGAATTACTATTCATGAGTTACTATTTACGAGTTACTATTCACGAGTACTATTTACGAAGCATGATGATTTTTTTTGTGAAATTTCTATCTTTTAGTGTCGGACTTACTATTCACGTATACGGCACTATTCATGTATACGGCACTATTCACGAATACGACACTATTCATAGAAAAATTAATTTTTTATTTTTCGTCCAAAATATCTATTATGGATACTAACTTTGATTGTATCCATGTTTTGATTATTCTTGAATTTTACTCCACTCTGGTTATTTATGAAGTATTTTTGAACTTGGATTATTTAAAGTACGAATCATTAATACTTGTTCTTTTGTTTCACTGGATACATTTTCTTTAAAATATTTTTCATCATCCTCAGTCCTAAATGATGATATTACTGAATATCTTTGGCTTGTAGTGCAAAGATGAATGATTTCTGATGAATATCTTTGGTCCGTAGTGCAAAGATGAACATGTGTTTAGATGAATATGACCAACTGATGAATATCTTTGGCATGTAGTGCAAAGATGAATATTTGATTCCAGATATATATTGATTGATGTTACAGGGATAAAATATTGACGATGGACTTTTAAATTCATATATAGAAGATAGTAGATTTTATTCTCTACTTAACTCTTCTAATGAATTATTATTTCTGCTGCGAATATTGATTTAAAACTTGTTGTCTATTATATTCTATTAGATTTTTCCCTGTTGAACACTAACGATAATTTGTTCTATATTATCTTCGTCATAATGTTCTTTACTGGGCTAGTTGAGCTCACCCTTTTCCTTGTTGTTCCATTTTTCTTCTTAGGAGACGAGAATGTAGCGAGTACTAGTCGGGGTGCGGAATGATGGTTCTAGAAGTGGTTCTAGTATTCCTCACTATTCTGTAAAAATAGTGTATTAATAATTGTAATGAGGACTTATTTGAGTGTGGGTATTGTCTAGATGACAATATTTGTATTTAAACTCACAGTTTTTATGTTGTATTAATAAAGTTGTTGTTGTTTCTGTACCATGTATTTTGACGACTCAGAATGGGTGTTGTATACCTATTTTGGGGGCGTCATAGTTGGTATTAGAGCTTAGGGATATGATCTCCACTTTTGAGATCTGGAGAATAGAACTAGGAGGGGAGAGACGAGTAAATCCTTCGCTAGTGTGTTCTACCTAAGCTTTTTTGTTGGTCGGTCATAATATAGGGATATTATGTGATATCTTAATTTATTAAATTAACCCTTGTTTTATGGCAGTATTTGAGAATGTCGATTGAGAATGTTAACAGTGGAGTAAATGAGACCGTGGAGACACCTGTGCTCACCAACGAGGAGAACGTGCAACAGGCTGACAATGTTCCTCCTGTGAACAACACCACTGAGTAGATGATGAACGATGGGATGTTTAGAAGCTTTTTGCAGTTCATGCAAAATCAGACGAGGGAGACTCATGTTCAAAATACAGGAGGAATTGATAACAATTCACGGTCTGTCACAGCCAAGCAGTTCTAGGAAGTTGTTTTAGTAGTCCTCACCATTTTTGTAAAATATTGTACCAATAATTGTAAGGAGGACTTATTAGGGTATGGATATTGTTTAGATGGCAATATTTGTATTTAAACTCACAATTTTTATGTTGTATTAATAAAGTTGTAGTTATTTCTGTACCATGTTATTGACGACTCAAAATGGGTGTTGTATACCTATTTTGGGGGCGTCACATCAACCAATTATTCTATTAATTCCCAATATTTCTTATTCAATTTAGTCAATTACTACTTGGATTATAGCATTGAATTGAATAAGAATCATTGGAAAGGGGAGAAAGCTTTAAATAAGGGTAAAGTAGAAAAAAAAATAGCTAATGTGTATTGCTAAACTCAAAACGATAATCTTTTTGGAACAAAAATTACATCCTAACAATTTATCCCCTAATTTCAGAATTCGACCATAATTGGTCAGAATACCTAATTTTTCAGCCAGATAAAAATTGTATATTGTTTGACCGTATAGAATACGGGCTAATAACACTTATATTACATTAAGTACCACTAAATTCATAATTTATTACATCAAGTACCTAATTCAAATAAAATTCGTATAAATACTTTTTTGACGTAATAAATCTGTATAAATTCTTATAAATAATTATTATATGTTAAATTATTAAAATTAAATATTAATATATAGATTAAAAAAATATAATTTTTTAATTTTAAAAATTTTAAAAAGATTTAATTATCAAAAAAATCAATAAACTTTTAAACATACAAAGTTTATTTTTATTACCGTTATTTTTATAAAAAGTTTATTTCGTCATTTTTTATATCCGACAGTTATTCTGTTGTGGGATCCGCTAATGACTGCGTCGTCGTACGAATATTTCCCGATAAATTAAATATTCTCCGACCAAACGAATATTCCTCGACACAACGAATATTTTATATCAACTTGTTTACTTTGTAAAATTTTCACATAATACTCTTAAGTTTAACCTTTTATCAATTTAACCATTTACTAAATAGAATAATAATTATAAGAAAATTGAATACTTTCATTTCATAAAATTCGGGGTCTTACAACTAAACTAATTATTATTTTAAAATTGGGTCATTCCGTTAAAACTAATGAATTACCCACTGTAGTTGGCACATTTTACTGATTACACCATTGAACTTTTAATTTTTAAAATTACCCCGTCAAACTAATTAAAAATAATTATTTTAAATATTTTTAAAAATAATTATTATTTATTAGAAACTTTTTTTCTTCATAAAATGAGTAGAGTTTCATAAAATAAAGATTCAAATAAATTAAAGTAATTTTAAATTAAATTAATGTCTACTTAATTTTTAACAGAATGACCCATTCTAAATATTAGAAATTTTAAAAAACTAAAAATTATAATTATAATTAAAAAAAAGTAAAAGATAAATAAAAAATTGATTCAATTTTTCAAAAAGAAATTAATAATTTTTATAAATAAATACTATTTTCAAGAAAAAATTAGAAAATTCTTCATATTTAAAAAAAGAGTAAAATTTTATAAAATATAGATTCAAAAAATAAACTTTAGTTTCAAAAGAAAAAAGATTTTTTTAAATCAAGAAGGTTTCATAAAACTTTAATTTTTTTAAACCTATATTTTATGAAACTTTACTCATTTTATGATTATTTTAAAAATATTTAAAATAATTATTTTTAATTAATTTAATGGTGTAATCAAAAATTAAAAGTTCAATGGTGTAATCGGTAAACGCGTGCAACTACGAAGGGTAATTCATTAGTTTTATAGATAAAAATTAACGTCCGTTTATTTTTTTATCAGAATAACTCAATTTTAAAATAATAATTAGTTTAGTAGAATAATTTAAAAAATTAAAAGTTCAATTGTGTAATCAGTAAAACTTGCCAACTACAGTGGATATTTCATTAATTTTATCGATTTCATTAATAATTTTATTTTGTAGGTACATGTGATGATTCTTTGCTTCGATAACATTTTAAAGTGTTCTTTCTTATCTTTTTGTAAATACTTATAATTTTAATAAAATTAATTTGTGACAACCCCAAAATAGGTCCATTCCATCCAACCCATTCTGAGTCGCCAAATACATGATATAGAAAACAACTACAACTTTATTACAACAATTGTCGTGCAAAATACAACAACACATATAATGTGAGTTTTAATACCAACTGTGACTCATGTCCCAACTATGGACAACACCTCACATTGATACATTACATAAAGGTACAGTCAAAAATTATTTTTGAAATTAAAATCTTTGGGAAATGGTCAAGGAAACCTTCATATATGGGAGGCCATGCGTCTAGATTATGATAGATATCATATGCCCACAGAATTATCCTTGGTTGACCCAATAGACCCAAAACAAAAATGAGAAGATTACTATCATGTTCTTTCCAATGGTGAGTCTTCTCTTGACATATAACTATCTCTACTGTCTCCAATTGGAAATTATATTTCAAATAAACTCCAAGATCATATAGGTAGTGCTCGTAGATATATTCAGCAAATGGATGAGCACAACCTGCATTATTATGACACACAAGGTTGTATGTCATTAGACATCTTGTATGATAGTGGCAAAACACCCTTCCAACGTTGGGTTCGCCTCACCCTATTTGATTCACTAAATATAACTACTAAATGATGTATACAACACCTTTCTATACTGCTTAGGGAGAACCTCCATAGCTAGAGACCACCGATCTATTTTTCTGTTACCCTCGCTCGACCCAGCTACACTCTTATTACCTGAAAAGGAATTATGAAGCAAAAGGGTGAGCACAACTAACCCAGTAAAGCATATCATGACTAAAGATAATTAAATTATCAATAGCCTTCATCAGTAATAAATCAGAGATTTAGAACATATGTTAGATGATAAAACTTTTCAACCATAGTTGCAGCGGAACGAGCAATCCATTAGAAGAGTCAAATAGACCATAAAGTCTATTATCTTCCACATTAAAAGTCCACCAACAATGTTTTATCCTCGTAACATTAATCAACAGCCTTTTCCACAATTATATGAATAACTAATAATCATAATTGTAATTCTAAATTCTCTTCTTGATCCGGGATTTAAGATAATTTTCATCACATGTCTTTACTCAAACATCAAAGATCATGGTTATACCAAATCACAGCCTCTGCTTTATAATCATACTAACAATTTTTATTTTTGCACTACTACCAAAGATATTCATCAACAATTCATCTTTACACTACAAAGCAAAAGATATTCCTCAATGGTTCATATTTGCACTACATGCCAAATATATTCATCAATGATTCATATTTGCACTCTAAAGCCAAATATATTCATCAACAGATTCATATTTTACTACAGCCAAATATATTAATATCTCAAAAGAAATATATAATCATTTCGAATTTATATAAACAATAATTATAACCATGTTGATCATTTCACCTTTGCACTTAAGCTAAAGATATTCAATTATAAATTCAATGGTCATGATTATATCGACCAAGAATTCAACTTTACTATCGCCAAAGAAAACCCATAGTCATGATCATACCAATAATCTACCCATCTTTACACTCAAGTCAAAGAGAAATTAATATCATCATTAGGGTTATAAAAATGTTATATATGATAATAAAAATAATATAATCAACATATAGATTTAATCTCAAGAGTAATATTCATAACTCAACTATAATTTGGTTAGAAAAAGAAACCAATTTTGTCATGAATATTAAACTCGTGAATAGTAACCCATGAATAGTAACTTCGTGAATAGTAACTCGTGAATAGTAACTCATGAATAGTAAACCCGACACAAAAAGGTAAAAATTCCACAATAAAATTCATACCAATATTTCGGTATAATGATATTGAAATAACATTTCTTAAACTTATAAACAATTTATTTTAATTGTTTACACTTTACTAAATAATGCATTTAATCATCCTAAAATTCCAAACTCATAAGATTCCATCACCAATAACCAAAACCCTCATCAAAAATCTACATATACCTCATATAGGATTCTCAAGCCATAAAATTCTATTTTCCAATTTTCTTACTTCACATAACATATTTAATTCATTTACTCATAACTAGTCCATTTTCATGAAAAATACCAAATCAGTACAAATAAATTTTCTTTTCTGGGAGTTAGCAATTCCATATTGAACATATATTTTTCTCAGAATTTTTAAAAATTCATTTACTATTTTTCATATGGCCAAAACAGCCGAATATTTAGACATTTATCATAAACTGTACTTTTATCCAAAAATTCAGAAATTTACAGAGTATACTTCTATCATATACATGTACTCCCAATAAAAATTTCACTAATTTTGGAGTTAACCACAAGGAGTTATAAGCAGTTACTTTTAAAATAGTCTTTTCTCATTAAATTCACAACTCTTAATCTATACATCCAAAAATCGTCAATTTTGGACACAATCAAGAAAACTCATCAAATTATCATTTTAAATTTTTTTAGAATTTTTGAAGGTCAGAAAAATTACGAAACTGAAAAAAATAACAACCCTTAAAATTCCTTACTATCCCTTACCTCAAAAGAGCAGCACTTCTGACTGGATATCGGATATAAAGCTGAAAAAAATTTGCACTGATGAATAGCAACTCACCAAGTATCTAAATACACACAAAATACACTCGATAATCTAGAGAGAAAAAGAGAGAAAACTTATGAATTCTGGTGTGATTTTCAATTCTAACTTAGCCCTCTATTTATAGGAAAATGTTAAGACGCCAAACAGACTTGACTCACTTTACGATGGCTTTACTTCGCTACTATTCCACCCACCAAAAATCACCATCTTCCCCAACAACTAAAAGTGGGGCCCACCCATTTCTAGAATTTTCCACCAAAATCATTTATAAACATAATTTCCGAATCAGTCACCTCTTAAAATTATACCAAATCACAGTTCCTGTTTATAATCATACTAACAATTTCATCTTTGCACTACGGCCAAAGATATTCATCAACAGACCATCTTTTGCACTACTGGGCCAAAGATATTGAACAACAGTCATCTTTTTTCACTACGGGCCAAAGATATTCATCAACAATTCATCTTTGCACTACAGAGCCAAAGATATTCCTCAACAGTTCATATTTGCACTACACAGCCAAATATATTCATCAACGATTCATATTTGCACTACAAAGCAAATATATTAATATCTCAAAGAAATATATAATCATTTCGAATTTATATAAACAATAATTATAACCATGTTGATCATTTCACCTTTGCACTTAAGCTAAAGATATTCAATGGTCATGATTATATCAGTCAACAATTCAACTTTGCACTACTGGCCAAAGAGAACCCATAGTCATGATCATACCAAAAATCTACCCATCTTTACACTCAAGTCAAAAAGAAATATCATCATTAGGGTTATAAAAATGTTATATATGATAATAAAAATAATATAATCAACATATAGATTTAATCTTAAGAGTAATATTCATAACTCAACTATAATTTGGTTAGAAAAAGAAACCAATTTTGTCATGAATATTAAACTCGTGAATAAGTAACTCATGAATAAGAACCGTGAATAATAGAACTCGTGAATAAGAACTCATGAATAGTAAACCCACACAAAAAAGGTAAAAATTCCACAATAAAATTCATACCAATATTTCTAGATAATAATATTGAAATAACATTTCTTAAACTTATAAACAATTTATTTTAATTGTTTACACTTTACTAAATAATGCATTTAATCATCTTAAAATTCCAAACTCATAAGATTTCATCACCAATAACCAAAACCCTCATCAAAAATCTGCATATACCTCATATAGGATTCCCAAGCCATAAAATCCTATTTTCTAATTTTCTTACTTCACATAACATATTTAATTCATTTACTCATAACTAGTCCATTTTCATGACAAATACCGAATCAGTACAAATAAATTTTCTTTTCTGAGATTTAGTAGAATATAGTCCCATATTGAACATATATTTTTCTCAGAAATTTTAAAAATCATTTACTATTTTCATATGGCCAAAACAGCCGAATATTTAGATATTTATCAAAAATTGTACTTTTATCCAAAAATTCTAAAATTTACAGAGTATACTTCTATCATATACATGTACTCCCAATAAAATTTTTACCAATTTTGGAGTTAACCACAAGGAGTTATAAGCGGTTACTTTTAAAATAGTCTTTTCTCATAAAATTCACAACTCTTGATCTATACATCCAAAAACGCCATTTTTGGACACAATAAAGAAAACTCATCACATTATCATTTCAAATTTTTCCAGAATTTTTGAAGGTCAGAAAAATTACGAAATTGAAAAACATAACAACCCTTAAAATCCCTTACTATGCCTTACCTCAAAAGAGCAGTACTTCTAACTGGATATCGGATATGACGTTGAAGGAAACTTGCACTGATGAATAGCAACTCACCAAGTATCTAAATACTCACAAAATACACTCGATAATCTAGAGAGAAAAAGAGAGAAAACTTATGAATTCTGATGTGATTTTCAATTCTAACTTAACCCTCTATTTATAGAAAAATGTTAAAGACGCCTCAATCGATTTGACTCAGAACTTTGATGGCTTTACTTGCTACTATTCTACCCACCAAAAATTAGTCATCTTCCCCAATAACCAAAAGTGGGGCCCACCCATTTCTAGAATTTTCTACCAAAATCATTTATAAACCTAATTTTCGAATCAGTCACCTCTTAAAATTCATAACAAATTATACGTTCATTTTTAACGGTTCAAAATTTGTGGACATATACTCAACTTATATATGTATAACATATCCAAAAATTACAACGATCCAACTACCGGATTAAATATTATAACTCACACAATAAAGTTTGAAAACAACAATCGATTTGATCCTTTAATACCTCCAATCCGGCAAAAATAATTGATAAAATACCTCAACATTAACTCTTTCATTTATAACCACATAAATAAATCCATCATTTATATCCACATCAAATAAATATTTCCTTATCATATAAATCAATAATTAATTATTCACAAATAATATTACAGAATCACAATAATGACAACCAGGCAGTTCCAAGGAAAGAAGGGCCATTCCGATAAGATTTCTCCTTCTTGGCGCATAATTAGGTGACCAAACCTCTCCTCGATGTAACTTTCTAGACATTGCCAATAATGCTATCTAATAATATTATTCAAATAATATGAATTATTGATCCGATAATGGAGATATCATGCGATGACAAATATTGAAACAACAATAATATAAAATATCAACGCAACAATTATTGAATCAATAAAATAAAATATTGAACAAGAATTCATCGTAACAATTATTGAGTAGTGGCCTTCTTACGTAAGAATCAATAATTGAAAAAATTATGTGCAATACTGCAAAGTCTTTCAACAACAACCAACGCGTATTACTTTTTACTTTACCAACCGGGTATTCCAATGAGTGTTAACAGTGAATTACATTACGCCTGCTACTGTTATTCTAGAATGGGAGCTGATGAATGGGAAGAAGAAGGTTCAAGAGGGCGTTATTCTAGAAGCAAGAATTGATGAAGAGAGGAAATCTCAACTCTCGATTTAATTAGCTCATTTGAAATCCTCAATCGAGTAGGAACTATGGCATATAGACTTGTTTTACCGCCAAATATGTTGCGTGTTTATAACGTTTGTCACGTATCGATGTTACGTAAATATGTGGACGACCCGAACCACAATATTGATTTAGAACTGGATGAGATAGCGGATAATTTAACGTATGAAGATGTACCTGTTAAAATCCTGGAATATATTCTACGCTTAAAGGTTATACCTCAAGAGTTAGAATCTGGTGAAGTGTACTCATCCGTTTTAAGATCCCAGTATCGTCACGTAAATTTCGAGGGCTGAAATTTCATAAGGAGGGAGATTGTAAAATCCCAAATTTTACTTAATAAAGATTTAATTTTCTCGAAATATTTTTTAATATTATGGTGTGAATTTGAGATAATATTATAGTTGTGGGTAGTATTTATAAATTTTGCAAAGTATACAAGTTGTTATATAATATTCGATTGGTCGGAGAATATTCTTTTGTCGGGGAATATCCGTGATGACGGCATAATCATCATTGGACCCCCACAATGTAATTATTAGTTTGATTGAGAAAATGACAAAAGTATTTTATTGAAAATAACGGCAGGTTTTACCGCTAATATCTTTGTTGAACTACTCTAAGATTAAAAGTACAAAGAATATCGCGTGGTTGCATATAGTAAGCATACCCAGATTGATTATTGATGCTTACGTGAGAAGTCACTCCATTATACTCAATTATTGATATAGTAATCGTTGCATCATATCTCTCATATTATTGATTCGATTATTATCACAAGATCATCTGCGCATTATATGATATATTATTAAGTCGATAATTGAGATGACAAAGTTATTCATATTATTAAATTGCAATATTTACAATGTCTAGAAGTTTTATCAAGGAAAGGTTTGGTCACCTAATTGCGCGCTAATAGGGAGAAATCCTTATTGAAAGCCCTCTTTCTGAGGAACGACTTCTTGTTGATAAATATTATGAGTTATAATATTAATGATGAATGTTATTAATATTGAAGTTGTGCTCGGAGTTGAATTTGGAGACGCTTGACGTGATATTTGAGTCCTAATCGATGAAATTAGTACAAATAGACTATAAACACAAAATTTGTTTTTTTACTATTTGGTCAAAAAGTCAACAGTTGACTTTTTTGGAAAAAGTCAAACTTCAAAATTTCAAAATTTATATTTTTGATAAAAATAGTTTCATTATGTTGGAATTATTTGTGTTAGTGAAAATCGACATTTATTTCGATAAAAAATGATGTCTAGAGGTTATTTTGACCAATCGGGTATTTAACCGGATAAATGAGCAATTGATTGCTATTATTTCACATGATTATAACTATTTGTTCACATGTGTATACTATTGATTCACATTATTTACTATTAGGGGAGGTGATGTAAGTTTGATAATACTTGCAGGACTAAATTAAAAATGAAAGAAAAGTTGGAGTTATTATTCTGTAATTTTTTGAGTCCCAAAATGTGCAATTATCGAAACTATATTTTTCTATAAATAGAAGCTCATTCTTCCTTCATTTCTCACCAATTCACTAAAACTATAGAGCACTTATTATAGAGAGAAATTATAGAGAGAAGCTATAAAGAGAAAATCTATAGAAGAAGAAAGCTTCGCTTCTTCACTACTCCTATATCCGAGCTCTTTTACGATAAAAGGGTGTTATTTCTTTTTGTATTCAAGAAGAGAACTTCATATGTAAGACCGAATCTTATGAAATAAAAGTATTCAATTTTTCTTATAATTACTATTCAAGAAAATGGTTAAATTGATAAAAGTTAAAGTTAAAGGGTGATATATGAAATTTTTTCAAAATACATGATGGTTATAAAATATTCATTTTTGTCAGAATATTCATTTGGTCGTGAAATATTCTTTCCGTTTGGGAATATTCGAAGTTTTACAAGAACCATTGTGGGCCCATAATGAGAATAAGCGTCGATGAAGAAAATGACAAATTTGAGTTTTTATAAATAATCGAGCGTGAATTACTGCTTAACAACTTTGTTGGAATACTTAGAGGTTAAAAATACAAAGATGTACGCATAGTTGCACAAGAAGATACGGTATTACACACGATATTTTTTCAATTATTGATTCTTACGTGAAAGACACTTTACTCAATAATTATTACAGTAATTCTTGCTCAAATATTTTATTTTATTGAATCAATAATTCTTTGCGTTGATATTTTATATTATTGTTGTTTCAATAATTATCACCGCACAATATCTCCATTATCGGATCAATAATTCATATTATTTGAATAATATTATTAGATAGCATTATTGGCAATGTCTAGAAAGTTACATCGAGGAGAGGTTTGGTCACCTAATTGCGGCAGCAAAGATGAGGAGAAATCCTTATCGGAAAGCCCTCTTTCCGAGGCTATACGGTTGTCATTATTGTGATTACGTAATATTATTTATGAATAATTAATTATTGATTTATATTATAATAAAATATTTATTTGATATGAATATAAATGATGGATTTATTTATGTAGATATAAATGAAGGAATTAATGTTGAGGTATTTTATCGGTATTTGCCGGATTGGAGGTATTAAAAGATCAAATCGATTATTCTTACGACTTTTATTATGCGAGTTATAATTTTTAATCGTAGTTGGATCGTTGTGATTTTTGGATATATTATATATATATAAGTTGAGTATATGTTCACAAATTTTGAACCGTTAAAAATGAACGAATGATTTGTTATGAATTTTAAGAGGTGGCCGATTCGAAATTATGTTTATAAATAATTTTGGTGGAAAATTCTAGAAATGGGTGGGCCCCACTTTTGGTTGTTGGGGAAGATGGCTGATTTTTGGTGGGTGGAATAGTAGCAGGTAAAGCCATCAGGTCGCAGGTCAATTCTGCTTCGGCGTGCTAACATTTTCCTATAAATAGAGGGCTAAGTTAGAATTGAAAATCACACCAAAATTCATAAGTTTTCTCTCTTTTTCTCTCTAGATTATCGAGTGTATTTTGTGTGTATTTAGATACTTGGTGAGTTCTTTATTCATCGGTTGCAAATTTTTTTCGACCATATCCAGATATCCGATCGTAAGTCTTTGTTCTTTTGAGGTAAGGGATAGTAAGGGATATTAAGTGATGTTATTTCCTTCATAATGATGTTATTATTTCAATATCATTATACTGAAATATTGGTATGGATTTTATTGTAAAATTTTTACCTTTTTGAGTCGGGGTTACTATTCATGTATACGGCACTATTCACGTATACGGCACTATTCATGTATATGGCACTATTTACGTATATGACATTATTTATATATATGGTACTATGTACGAATATAGAGTACTATTCATGAGTTACTATTCACGAGTTACTATTCACGGGTACTATTCATGACAAAAATTGATTTCTTTTTCTAACCAAATTATCGTTGATTTATGAATATTTCTCTTGAAATTAAATGCAGTTGTTGATCATATTATTTTTTTTATCATATATAACATTTTATAACCTTGATGTTGAAATTCTCTTTCACTTGAGTGTAAAGATAGGTAGATTTTTGGTATGATCATGACTATGGGTTCCCTTTGGCAAGTAGTGCAAAGTTGAATTGTTGAGTGGTATGATCATGACCATTGAATTTATAACTGAATATCTTTAGCTTAAGTGCAAAGGTGAATTGATCAAAATGGTTATAATTATTGTTTATATAAATTCTGAAATGATTATATATTTCTTTGAGATATTAATATATTTGGCCTGTAGTGCAAATATGAACTGTTGATGAATATATTTGGCTTGTAGTGCAAATATGAACTGTTGAGGAATATCTTTGGCCTGTAGTGCAAAGTTGAATTATTGATGAATATCTTTGGTCTGTAGTGCAAAGATAAATTATTGTTGAATATCTTTGGCCTGTAGTGCAAAGATGACTTGTTGATGAATATATTTGGCATGTAGTGCAAATATGAATTGTTGATGAATATCTTTGGCCCGTGGTCTGCAAGATGACTGTTGTTGAATATCTTTGGCTGTGAGTGCAAAGATGGTTACGTTGATGAATATCTTTGGCCCGTAGTCAAAGATGAAATTGTTAGTATGATTATAAATGGGAACTGTGATTTGGTATAACCATGATCTTTGATGTTTCGTGTAAAGACATGTGATGAAAATTATCTTAAATCCCGGATGCTGAAGAGGAATTTAGAATTACAATTATGATTATGAGTTATTCATATAATTGTGGAAAGGAATCGTTGATTAATGTTACGAGGCTAAAACATTGTTGGTGGACTTTTAATGTGGAGAAGATAATAGACTTTATGGTCTATTTGACTCTTCTAATGGATTTCTCGTTCCGCTGCAACTATGGTTGAAATTTTTATCATCTACCATATGTTCTAAATCTCTAATTTATTATTGATGAAGGCTATTGATAATTTAATTATCTTTAGTCATGATATTCTTTACTGAGCTAGTTGTGCTCACCCTTTTGCTTCACAATTCTTTTTCAGGTAATAAGAGTGTAGCTAGGTCGAGCGGGGGTACCAGGGGAATAGAACAGTGGTCATCATTTAGTAGTTATATTTGGTGAATCAAATAGGGTGAGGCGAACCGAACGTTGGAAGGGTGTTTTACCACTATCATACAAGATGTCTAAAGACATAAAACCTCGTGTCATCATAAGACAGGGTTGTGCACATCCACTTACTGAGTATATCTACGCGCACTACCTATATGATCTTGGTGTTTGTTTGAAGTATAATTCTCAATTGGAGACAACAGAGATATTTATATGTCAAGAGAAGACTCACCATTGGAAAGAATATGATAGTAATTGTGACGCCCCCAAAATAGGTCCATTCCATCCAACCCATTCTGAGTCGCCAAATACATGGTACAAAAACAAATATAACTTCAGTAATACAATTGTCGTGAAAAATACGACATCACATATACTGTGAGTTTAAATACAACTATTGTCTAATAGACAGTATAAAAACTCAAAAGGGGTCCTCATTACAATTATTGATACGCTATTTCACAGAATAGTGAGGACTACTAATGCAATCATCTGGATCGTCAATCCATTCCCCGACTAGTCCCAAATTATATTCTCATTTCACAGAAGAAAACGAAAAAGAAAGGGTGAGCTCAACTAGCCCAGTAAGAAAATATTATGACTAAGATAATGTATAACAAATTATCATTAGTCTTCAACAGGAAAAAATCTGATAAAATATAATAGACAACAAGTTTTAGATCAACAACTGCAGCGGAATAATCAATCCATTAGAAGAGTCAAGTAGAGAATGAATTCTACTATCTTCTAAGATTTAAAAGTTCATCATCAATATTTTATCCTCAGAACATCAATCAATATACATCTTGAATCAAATATTCATCTTTGCACCACGTGCCAAAGATATTCATTTATATCACCAACATTGATCATGTTCATCTCAACACTGCTCATCTTTTTACTACGGGCAAAGATATTCATCAGTAATCATTCATCTTTTCTTACAGGCCAAAGATATTTAAGTAACATCATCATTTAGGACTGAGGATGATGAAAAATATGTTAAAGAAACGAATCCAGTGAAACAAAATAACAAATATTAGAGATTCGTATTACAGTTTATCCAAGATCAATAATACTACATAATAACCAATTTTGAAGTAAAATTCAAGAATAACGATCAAAACATGGATACAATCAAAGATAGTAACCATAATAGACATCTTGGACAAAAAGAAGAAAATTTCATTTTTCGGTGAATAATGCCGATATCGTGAATAAGACTAGTATCGTGAATAAGAATCTCACACCAAAAGATAGAAATTCTACAAGAAAAATTATCACGCTTCGTGAATAGTACTGACGTGAATAAGAATCGTGAATAGTAACTCATGAATAGTAACTCGTGAATAGTAACTCATGAATAGTAATTCATGAATAGTAACCTCGACATGAAAAGTTCCAAATTTGATAAAAAGTTCCAACCAATATTTCGGCATAATGATATTGAAGAAATAATATCACTTACGAAGAAAATAACATCCCTTACCTTAAAAAGATAATACTTCTGGCTGGAATACTGGATATAGTGCTGAAGAAACTTGCACCGTATAGCAACACTCAAAGTATCAAAATACTCACAAGAATACGCTCGATAATATAGAGAGTGAAAGAGAGAAAACTTATGAATTCTGGTGTGATTTTCAATTCAAACTTAGCCCTCTATTTATAGGAAAATGTTAAAGCACGCAAAAGCGGACTGACACTCGCTACCTGATGGCTTTACCTGCTACTATTCCACCCACCAAAAATCAGCCATCTTCCCCAACAACCACAAGTGGGGCCCACTCAATTCTAGAATTTTCCACCAAAATCATTTATAAACCTAATTTCTGAATTAGTCACCTCTTAAAATTCATAACAAATCATACGTTCATTTTTAACGGTTCAAAATTTGTGGACATATACTCAACTTATATATGTATAATATATCCAAAAATTACAGTGATCCAACGGTCGGATTAAAAATTATAACTCACGCAATATATCTCAAAAAACCTGGTTTGATTTTTAATACCTTCATTCCGACAAAAATACTGATAAAATACCTCAACATTAACTCCTTCATTTTTAACCACAATAAATATATCCAACATTTATATCTACATAAAATAAATATTTTCTTATCATATGAATCAATAATTAATTATTCACAAATAATATTACGAATCACATTTATGATGACACCAGTAGCCTCCTCGGAAAGGGGGCTTTCGATAAGGATTTCCCCTTCTTCGGGCGCCGCAATTAGGTGACCAAACCTCTCCTCGATGTAACTTTCTAGACATTGCCAATAAGTCTATCTAATAATATTATTGATCCGATAATGGAAAATACATGCGTTGTGACAATTATTAAAACTACAATAATATAAAATATCAACGCAAAGAATTATTGAATCAATAAAATAAAATATTGAACAAGAATCACTCGTAACAATTATTGAGTAGTGCCTTAACTACGTAAGGATCAATAATTCATCAATACTTGTATGCAATACCGTGCTATCTTTGTGAAACCACGCCAGACATTCATATTTTAACCACCGTGTATTCCAACAATGTTAATTGGTAATAATTACGCCAGTTATTTGTAAAAACTCAAACTTTGTCATTTTCTTCATCCGACAAGTTATCTCATTATGGGGCCCACAATGGTTGCTATGTCGTCGTATTTGAATATTCTCCAACAAAAAGAATATTCCACGACCAAACGAATATTCCCTTAAACCACAATGAATATTTTATAATCACTTTATTTATTTTGCAAAATTTGCACATTTCACCCATAACCAAAGTATTATATCAAATTAACTCCATATTATTTCAAGATAATAAATAGAAAATTAAATTTTATTTATAATAAGTTGGGGTCTTACAGTAATCTTCTCATTTTTCTTTGGGGTCTATTGGGTCAACCAAGGATAATTCTGTGGCTATATGATATCTATAATTGTGACAACCCCAAAACAGGTACATTCCACCCAACCTATTCTGAGTCGCCAAATACATGGTACAGAAAACAACTACAAATTCATTACAACAATGGTCGTGCAAAATACAACAACACATATGTTGTGAGTTTTGATACAAATATATACCAACTATGACTCACATCCCAACCTTGGATAGCACGTCATAATGGCACCTTACATAAAGGTATAGTCAAAAACTGTTTTAGAAATTAGAATCTTTGGGAAGTGCTCAAGAAAACCTTCGTACATGGGAGGCCATGCGTCTAGGTTATGATAGATATCATATGGCCACAGAATTATCCTTGGTTGACCCAATAGACCCCAAAGAAAAATAAGAAGATTACTATCATATTCTTTCCAATGGTGAGTCTTCTCTTGACATATAAATATCTCCGTTGTCTCCAATTGATAATTATACTTCAAACAAACACCAAGATCATATAGGTAGTGCGCGTAGATATACTCAGTAAGTGGATGTGCACAACCCTGGCTTATGATGACAAGAGGTTGTATGTCATTAGACATCTTGTATGATAGTGACAAAACACCCTTCCAACGATGGGTTCGCCTCACCCTATTTGATTCACCAAATATAACTACTAAATGATGTATACAACACCTTTCTATACTGCTTAGGAAGAACCTCCACAGACTAGAGACCACCGCTTACTATTTCCACGCTACCCTCGCTCAACTAACTTTACTACACTCTTATTACTTGAAAAGGAATTGTAAAGCAAAAGGGTGAGCACAACTAACCCAGTAAAGAATATCATGACTAAAGATAATTAAATTATCAATAGCCTTCATCGATAATAAATCGTAGATTTAGAACATATGTTAGATGATAAAACTTTTCAACCATAGTTGCAGTGAACGAAGCGATCCATTAGAAGAGTCAAATAGACCATAAAGTCTATTATCTTCCACATTAAAAGTCCACCAACAATGTTTTATCCTCGTAACATTAATCAACAGCCTTTTCCACAATTATATGAATAACTAATAATCATAATTGTAATTCTAAATTCCTCTTCGCATCCGGAGATTTAAGATAATTTTCATCATATGTCTTTACTCAAACATCAAAGATCATGGTTATACCAAATCACAGCCTCATTTTATAATCATACTAACAATTTTATTTTTGCACTACTACCAAAGATATTCATCAACAATTCATCTTTACACTTCTGTGCCAAAGATATTCCTCAACAGTTCATATTTGCACTACATGCCAAATATATTCATCATGAGCTCATATTTGCACTACGTGCCAAATATATTCATCAACAGATTCGCACTTCTGAGCCAAATATATTCATCAACAGCTTCATATTTGCACTACTGAGCCAAATATATTAATATTTCAATGAAATATATAATCATTTCGTAATTTATATAAACAATAATTATAACCATGTTGATCATTTCACCTTTTCAGACTTAAGCTAAAGATATTCAATTATAAATTCAATGGTCATGATCATACCAATCAACAATTCAACTTTGCACCATCGCCAAAGAAAACCCATAGTCATGATCATACCAATAATCTACCCATCTTTACACTCAAGTCAAAGAGAAATTAATATCATCATTAGGGTTATAAAATGTTATATATGATAATAAAAATAATATAATCAACATATAGATTTAATCTCAAGAGTAATATTCATAACTCAACTATAATTTGGTTAGAAAAAGAAACCAATTTTGTCATGAATATTAAACTTCGTGAATAAGAACCCATGAATAAGAACTTCGTGAATAGTAACTCGTGAATAAGTAACTCATGAATAATAAACTTGACACAAAAAGGTAAAAATTCCACAATAAAATTCATACCAATATTTCGGTATAATGATATTGAAATAACATTTCTTAAACTTATAAACAATTTATTTTAATTATTTACACTTTACTAAATAATGCATTTAATCATCTTAAAATTCCAAACTCATAAGATTTCATCACCAATAACCAAAACCCTCATCAAAAATCTACATATACCTCATATAGGATTCTCAAGCCATAAAATTCTATTTTCCAATTTTCTTTACTTCACATAACATATTTAATTCATTTACTCATAACTAGTCCATTTTCATGAAAAATACCAAATCAAGACAAATAAGTTTTTCTTTTTAAGGAGTTAGCAATTCCATATTGAATATATATTTTTCTCGAATTTTAAAAAATTCATTTACTATTTTTCATATGGCCAAAAGCAATAGAATATTTAGACATTTATCATAAATCGTATTTTTATCCAAAAATTCAAAATTTACTGAGTATACTTCTATCATATACATGTACTCTCAATAAAAATTTCACTAATTTTGGAGTTAACCATAAGGAGTTATAAGCGATTACTTTTTTAAAATAGGCTTTTCTCATAAAATTCACAACTCTTAATCTATACATCCAAAATTGCCATTTTTGGACACAATCAAGAAAACTCATCAAATTATCATTTCAATTTTTTTTAGAATTTTTGAAGGTCGGAAAAATTACTTAAACCGAAAAACATAACCCTTAAAATCCCTTACTATCCCTTACCTCAAAAGAACAAGACTTACATTTGGATATCTGGATATGAAGGTCAAAAAAATTTGCACCGATGAATAAAGAACTCACCAAGTATCTAAATACACACAAAATACACTTCGATAATCTAGAGAAAAAGAGAAAACTTATGAATTACGGGTGTGATTTTCAATTCTAACTTAGCCCTCTATTTATAGGAAAATGTTAGCAGACGCCAAGCGAAATTGACCTGACGACACGATGGCTTTTACCTCGCTACTATTCCACCCACCAAAAATCAGCCATCTTCCCCAACAACCAAAAGTGGGGCCCACCCATTTCTAGAATTTTCCACCAAAATCATTTATAAACATAATTTCCTAATCACCACCTCTTAAAATTCATAACAAATCATTCGTTCATTTTAACGGTTCAAAATTTGTGAACATATACTCAACTTATATATGTATAACATATCCAAAAATCACAACGATCCAACTCATTAAGATTAAAAATTATAACTCGCATAATAAAGTGTAAGAACAATCGATTTGATCTTTTAATACCTCCAATCCGACAAAAATAATTTTGATAAAATACCTCAACATTAATTCCTTCATTTATATCCACATAAATAAATCCATCATTTATATCCACATCAAATAAATATTTTATTATAATATAAATCAATAATTAATTATTCATAAATAATATTATAGAATCACAATAATGACAACGAGGCGGTTCCTGTGAAAGAGGGGGCTTTCCGATAAGGATTTCTCCTTCATCGCACGCAATTAGGTGACCAAACCTCTCCTCGATGTAACTTTCTAGACATTACCAATAATGCTATCTAATAATATTATTCAAATAATATGAATTATTGATCCGATAATGGAGATAATTGCAAAGGATAATTATTAAAACAACAATAATATAAAATATCAACGCAGCAATTATTGATTCAATAAAATAAAATATTTGAGCAAAGAATTCATCGTAACAATTATTGAGTAGTGCCTTCTCACGTAAGAATCAATAATTGAAAAAATATTGTGCAATACCGCAAGCATCACCTTAGTACTATTCACGCCATTCATCGTATTTTAACCACCGTATTCCAACAAAGTTAATTCGTAACAACTACGCCTAGTTATTTATAAAAACTCAAATTTCTCATTTTCTTCATCCGATAGTTATTCTGTTTTGGGGCCCACAAATGGTTGCGCCGTCGTTCGAATATTCTCCAACAGAAAGAATATTCCACGACTAAATGAATATTCCCCAACAAAAATGAATATTTTATAACCACTTGCGTATTTTAAAAAAATTTCATATATCACCATTAACTTTAACTTTTATCAATTTAACCATTTGCTGAATAGTAATTATAAGAAAAACTGAATACTTTTATTTCATAAAATTCGGGGTCTTACAATAATAACCTAGACGCATGGCCTCCCATGTACGAAGGTTTCCTTGAGCACTTTCCAAAGATTTTAATTTCTAAAACAGTTTTTGACTATACCTTTATGTAAGATGTCATGGTGACGTGATACCCAAGTTGGTGTCAAGAGTCACAGTTGATATATATATTTGTATCAAAACTCATAACACATGAGTTTTTATATTTTGCATGACAATTGTTGTAATAAAGTTGTAATTGTTTTCTGTACCATGTATTTGGCAACTCAGAATGGGTTGGATATAATGGACCTATTTTGGGGTTGTCACATGTTATTCCATTCTTTATTATTCTATTGGAATAACCTGTATACGCGGGCTACCCTATACTTGGTGACATTCTTCTATTATTCCGTCTTTATTATTCTCATTGGAATATCCTCATCTGCATGCATTTCTGTGGGACCGGTTCCATTCTTTATTATTCTCATTGAACATCCTGCTTATGCTTTATGCATGACATGCCCGTTTCTTTATTATTCTCGTTGGAACATCCTGTCTGCATGCGCTTTTACAGGACTGGTTTCATTCTTCATTATTCATTGGAATATCCCGTCTGCATCGCTTTCTGCTTGGGACTGGTTCCGTTATTTATTATTCTGTTGGAATAACTGCTTGTGCGGTCTATCGCATGCATGGTGATTTCTTTTGTTATTCCATTCTTTATTTTACTGATCAGTTGGTTAAAACTTTGACTCCTATACTCCATGAAATTAGTGGAATATCCTTGATATTTGCGCTTCATCCAGTATCTTTTCATGAAAATATTCTTCTGAGCATTCTTGAATTTTACTCTACAAAGCAGTATCATGTTGACAATTTAAACGTTATCAGTTCCTGGATAAACTAATTCTTGAACTTGTTTTATTTAATTCTTATATCATTGTCATCATCCTCATGTCATCTGTGGCATGTAGTGCATAGATGGACTTGGTATGATTATGACCAGGGATTATGCGGTGTAATCATGACCGTAATGTTACAAATAATGTAAAAAATTAAAAGTCCTCATTGGCCCGTAGTGCATTGATGGACAGTTTTTGGTATGATTATGGCTATGGATTCTCTTTGGCCGTAGTGCAAAGATGAAATGTTTTATGGCATGATCAGGACCGTTGATGAAAACATGATTATCTTAATCCGTTGTGCATGGATAATTCGTGGTCGTGATACTAAAGAATATCCTTGTCCGTAGTGCAGGGGTGATTCGATGATGTGAATTATTTATTAAGCTGAGTCACAGCGATAAAAGTGATAAAAAAACCTTTTAAATCATAGAAGATAGTAGATTTTATTCCCTACTTGACTCTTCTAATGGATTGATTGTTCCGCTGCAGTTAAACTTGATGTTTGTTATATTTTATCAGTTTAACACTGTTGAAGGCTAACGATAAATTATTACGCATTATCTTAGTCTTAATATTTCTTCTTTGGGCTAGTTGAGCTCACCGTTTCTTTCACCGTTTTCTTCTTGAAAATGAGAACGTAGCTGGGACTAGTCGGAAAACAGGATGATGGTCCTAGATGGTGCATTAGTAGTCCTCACTATTACGTGAAATAGTGTGATAATAATTGTAATGAGGACTCCTTTTGAGTTTGTATAATCTCTAATAGACAATATTTGTATTCAAACTCACGGTTTATGTTTTGTCATATTATACACGACAGTTGTATTATTAAGTTATATTTGAATTACATACCATGTATCTCATGACTTCGAATAGGTGATGTATACCTATTTTTTGAAATCACTTTTTTTTTTAGAGACCTCCCAAAAAATATATAGTATTTATTCGAACTGGAATTTTTATAAAAAATAGTGTTTTAGTTGTAATTTGGATACATACAAAAAGGAGGCATGTATGTCTCTGCTTTTGTATGTATCTAAATTACACCTAAAACACTGTTTTTTATAAAAATTTAAGTTGAAATAAATACTATATATTTTTTGGGAAGTATTATAAAAAAAAAACCAAAAAAAATAAATTAAAAAAAATATCACTAAAAAAATATCTCCCTAGACTTATTGTTTATATATAGATATGCAAGGGGACGTGGCCTGATAATGGATGAGACGAGTAACAGAGACGTGTGGCATAATTAGTGAAATTATGAAGCATGCAAAGGACAAACAGTAGCAGTCATTGTGTTAAGCATACTCTCTCTATCTCCCTCTCTCCCTCCCTCTCTCCCGCTCTCTCTTTATAAGACTAGAAGAGAAGGAGAAATTAGAGAAACGGGTGTCTTGTCCAATTAATGCATCAATAATATGAGATTGGCAATTCCTCGTGGGTTCCATATATATATATATATATATATATCCCACATCCCCTCATGACCCATAAATCCCCCCCCCCCTCCTCTCTTCCACCCTACGCTTGTCTCTCTCTTTCCAAAATAAGGATGGTGCCATGCATGGTGGTGGTTCTTCTTCAGGCAGTTTCTTCTTCTTTGGCTATTCTTGAGATACCTTCTTCTACTCTCTTTGACCATCTCTATTATCCTGGCTGCTGTTTTTTGAGTCCCCCTCGACTGTATATACAGTAAAACCTTTATTTAAGAATAGACTTGGGACTAAACTATTTATATTCTAATTGAGAGGTTATTACTAAATAGAGGTATTAATACAAAATATTTTCCGAACACCAAAAAATATCCACTTTAACAAAAATATCAATAAGAACTCCATAATAATTATTATTCAAAAAATATTTATGCAAAGTAGTCTTTTATAGAAAAATGTGATCTTTTATAGGAAATGTAGTCTTTTTATAGAAAAATGTAGTCTTTTATAGGAAAATATAATTCTTAATATGAAATGTAGTCTTTTATAGAAAATGTAATCTTTTAAAATTAATATTGTCTCTCTCTCTCTCTATATATATATATATATATATATATATATTTCGCTTAAATAGCATTCTTTTATTAAAATTACGTTACGTTTTTTTGGAGGACGGCATGGCATTTTTAAAATACGCGGTGGCCTAAATGTCACCGCGTATTTATAAAAATGTCACCGCGTCCCTCCAAAACGCGTTTAGTTTTAATAAAAGAATGCTATTAAGCGAATGCTATTTAAGGAGAATGCTTCTTGATCCTTTACCATATATATATATATATATATATATATATATATATATATATATATATATATATATATGAAATTATTACTATATAGAGGTATAGTTTTTTAATACGGGACATAAAAAAGTATATAACATATTACAATTTAGAGGTTATTCCTATTTATAATCGGCCCAAATTGGGAAGAATTTTTTTTATAATATTGTAGAGGTTATTCTTATATAGAGTATTCCTAAATAGGGGTTTTACTGCATGTCCCACTCCATGTATCAATACCCAAATGTTATTTATTATTTTATTTAAAATTAGTTCTATTAATGATAAAGAATACATATAGATGATAATACTGATATATTCTTTATGTTTTAAAATTAGATATATAATTTGATTTTTGAAATCAAAAAACTAAATATTAAATTTTAAATTAATATAAATTTATTTAATTTTTATTGATACAACTATTATATTATAATAATTGTATAATATATAACAAACACTAAGATATACTAATTTTAAAATTTAATGTCGAGTTAAATTTTAAAAGTCAAATTATATCAGTAGATGATATAGGAGATAAGAAATTATATATGTCTAGTAGTCTATATAATTCCTTATGTTATGGTTTTTTTATTTCTATCCCTACTTTGTAGTGATATTAACTCATTCTGCATGATAGAGATTTAATTTTTTCAATATGTACCCAATAAATTCCTTATATTTATTCCATAAATAATAAAATTTTAAATTTAAAAGTTAAAATCTGAAAGTTCCAACAGTCAAAGCATGTTGTGACCGTTGTAACTACAACCTCTTGTTTTTAATTATAAAATCGCTATTAATTTATTAATTTTTTTAAAGTAAGTATTTGATATTTTTAAATTTAAATTTAATCAATACATATTGTACCTTATTTAGAAAAAAAATACTACAATTCTTAGCAAAATTATTAAGTTTGAGAATGCATTAAATTGACTTATAAAAAGTAATAATAATCTTATAATTTATAAAAAAGAGTATAATTTATCAATTGTATTCCACCGTAAAATAACTTTTACTTTATTTTAAATTTTAAGTAATTTATGGAGTGAGTATTGAATGAATTGTAATTGCAAATATACATAAGATCAATATTAACTTTTAAAAAGTTAATTTGTGATATTTTAAATTTAAAATTTGAAAATAATAAATTTATAATTAATAGTACTTTTATAATATTTATAATTATATTGACATTGTAAGACCCTGAATTTTATGAAATAAAAGTATTCAATTTTTCTTATAATTACTATTCAGTAAATGGTTAAATTGATAAAAGGTTAAAGTTAAGGGTGATATATGAATTTTTTTCAAAATACGCAAGTGGTTATAAAATATTCATTGTTGTCGGAAAATATTCGTTTAGTCGTAGAATATTCTTTCTGTCGGGGAATATTCGTATGACTGCACAGCCATTTCTGGGCCCCATACACTACAAAAAAAGGCCTATCTGCGACCTCGCCATCAATGATCGATTTTAGTCGCAGAGATAGCCATCAATGACCGAATCGCGATTCGTTTGATAAAGCGTCAAGATAAAATCTAGTCGCTGATGTGCACATCAGCGACCACCTTTAGCGACGGACATATCTGCGACCGATAGGAGCGACCGGAAAGACAAATCTGGTCGCTAAGCTGAGTCAGCATGGTCTAGGACCAAAGCTGACGTGGTCCACGTCGTTAGCGGCGGATCGTCGATCGAGCTCGGTCATTTGATCTCCTCGCATACATGGTAGTCAAGCTAATAAATATCAAATGACGCGTCGCGTCATGATATGAAAAAAAATATAATCAGGTTTTTGCTGCTTTGCAGAATTCCCAAAAACCTGTATCTATTTTGTACCTGCTTTATACACACATACACAACAAGATAAACAGCATACACAATAATATAAACATCCATTGTCCACCAACACATACACCAAAACTAGTTTCAAAACTAGTTTAAATAACATAACTGAATATACAAGTTATAAACATACACATGCAATAATAATATTTCAAAACTTGTTTAAGTAACATACATACATCTAAAGAATAACTTGTGAAAGTACAAACTTATACTATAACTACAAAACTAATATAAAGCAGGTACATCAAGCATCATCGCCTCCTTGATCACCCTGCAATTAACAAAATAATAAAACAAGTTACAAATATATACTAAGTATGTTAATATTGGTATATTATGACAATATATACTATATATTGATTTTATACCTCGTCGCCATCCCCATGTTGTGATGCTGCTACTGCCGCCACTGCCTTAGCTAACTCCTCAGGATCCAGAGCCCCCAGATGCCCGCCAAGTATCGTCAGAAGATTTTGATCCTGACATATAGCTCTCACACAGTTAACCGGAGTATGAATAATTTGGATGGCTCGTTGATTGTATAGAGGCCGGTAGAAGAAGCGACTGAGCCATCAAGAGGATGGGCGTCGTCGTTGTCCTTGACCTTTAATGTAGTTCTTCTTCACAACAGACGCCCTCCCACAATACCTTCAACTCGTCTATAAGAGGTCTCAAGTAAACATCTAAGTTCTTTCCAGGACTCTTGGGACCGTGAACCATGAGTGAAAGAAAAGAAGTATGGTCATTTCATTACATACACATCCAAGGAGGCAAGTTATGCGGAGTAACAATCACAGCCAACATGAGTATGGAACAAATTGAGTGACCAAACCAGATTGAAACCATCGGTGGACAATCCAAGCCTCACATTTCTAGGTTCCAATGCAAATCCAGGATGTGCTAAGTTGAAATCTTTCTAAGCCTTCCCATCTGTGGGATGATTTAGTTCAACATCTTTAGCTGGAGATTTCGCATGCCAACTCATATGTTCAAATTGTTATTGAAGACATACGTACAATCTTTCTAGCCGATGTGTTATTGGAAAATACCTTAGAATCTTAAACGGTATACTTGATTTTTTGTAGTCACACCTCTTTTTATTAGGCCTAAACCGATCATGAATGACGTAAAAAAGCGCACCTTGTCATCATCTGCTCATTTTCCTTATAAAACAACATGCAATCGTTGGGACATGCATCGATCTTTTGGTATCCAAGACCCAACTTCTTCACCATTTTCTTACAAACATAATAGTTACTGTGTAATTTCTCACCGTCAGAAACATACTCTTAATGGCCTTCAAGAAGCGACTCAAAACACTCATGGCTCATGTTATGATCACCTTGATGTTAAGTAATGTCGCCATCTACTTGCAGACAATGTAGTGTGTTTGGTGCAACCATGCCACAATGGCTCGCCACCCTCGCCTAACAACTTAAAGAAGTATTTGGCATCGAAATTCATAGGTTGCTCTCCTTGCTCCCCCAATCAAAATTTGGCTTCTGCAATATCATGAACCATTTCATTCATACGATAAGTACTAATCATCTAATTGTGTACTTGTGGTGATGCCACCATCTCTTCTCCTCGCCCATGTGCCCACTAGCATTCTTCGTAATTTCTCATAAACCCGAAACAAGTAAATGATAGTTTACCATGTCTCTATCCATATAATTTATATTCTTACACTTCAAACATGGACATCGTATTCAGAATCTTACCATTCATACATTCCGGTGACTATAATGCGATACTCCAAAAAACACCTGCAACCAAATTCTAAATTCAGGTTGTAACACCTATCCGGGCACTTGACTTTTGTCGTGCCATCCAACTACTGATGCGAATAGAGGTCCATGATTCCACAGTACCTCTACTACAGCATAACATTATAAATGTTAACATATGACTTGAGCATACTTTTAACCATATGACTTGAGCATACTTGTAAGCATGCATATGATTAACATTTAAGCATACTTGTAAGCATATGAGAGCGCATACTTGTAACCATATGACTTGAGCATACTTGTAAGCATATGAGTATCTTAGAGATTCATTCAAATCAACTAGTGTGCTAAGGCGCCTAACATGTTTTAAGATTATACCCCTCACGGTCCCTTTCTATAATCTTTTATGTTTTGGGATAGTCACAACTTGGTTGAGCAATTTATAGCTTTTATAACATTTTGTAGTTTTATTCTTTTATACATAAGTGTTAAATACCCTTGTTTTTCTGTTATAGCCAAAACAGTCTCTTTATTGACCAAGTGTGTCTAGTTACCTTCTCTGTTGCACTAACAGTTCCCTAGCACTACCTATTTTGGCTTAACAGCCCCCTAATAGCTTACCATGCTAACAACCAAGCATGGCTTGGCCCCGTGAGGCTTGGCTAAACTTGGCGTGGCCTCGTGTGGGCCTCATGCCTCCAAGCCCAAATTTCATCGCCTCCAACATCCCTTAATAGGCTCTAGTGGATCACCAATAGGCTTGTTAATAGTATAAAGGTTCGCAACGACCCAACCAATAAAAAAATTTCGCCAGAGTCTCCCCTATAATATGGACTAGCCACATGCACGACAGCATGTATATAAGGTCATTTCTAGGCACCCAAGACACAAACCAAGAGAAATACACAAATTTCCAATATAATAAGACCAAAACAATAGAAATTAGTTATCTAATTGAGTAGTTTATAGAAATTAGTTGTATTTTTATAGTTTGCATTCCAGATAACTTTTGTTATACAAAAAAAAATCTGCTATACAATGCAACCAATTTTCTCTTTGTTGCAGGATAACCCTCTAGTTATCGAATGTTTCGATTTTAACAGTAGTGGAGATCATGTCCTTATCGGGTAATTGTTGCAGTTGCAATTTTTTCGAGCATCTACTTTTAGTTTAGTATTCCTGATAAAAGTTTTTTGTTGGCAGTAAAATACAGAAATCAGTTGCAGATTTTGAAAAGTAATATATTTACACTTATTCTTATTTTTTAAAATAATTAATATATTTAATATTACTAAATAATTCCTCCAAAAATCACTGTAAAAAATAAGGAGCAATGAATACTGGAGAGATTCCTGTGCTAATTAGAAATCCATGACCATGATATATTAAATAAGGAGCAAATCAACAAATTATCAAATAATTCCTCCAAAAATCAATGTACAAATTAGAGAGTAATGGGGCATAAGATCACTATAATGAGCAAATCAACAAAACCCAGAAAGAGAAAAAAATGATGTTCTAAAAATCATCAAATAGCCCAAAAACAGTACAAATTAAAACCCTAAATATATTGGAGAGATAAAAATAAATTGATAGTTCATACCTTGGAATAGAAACCGACTGTGGGTAGGTGGGGCGGCGTGGTAGCAGTGGCGTCCCTCTTCCCCTTCTTCTCTTCTCCCCCTTCTCCCTTTTCTCTCAATTCGGTTCTTCCCTCTTTTTTCTTTCACTTTGTATCAATTAATGACCTAAAATCGGTAACATTAAGTTTGATCAATGACACATATCTGCGACCTTGCACGCAATGCTTAATTTTAATGATGTGGAAGTATCCGCGACCGCGTCGAATGGTGATTGTTAGTAGTGCAAATAGCTAATAAGCATGAACATTTCCTCGCCAATTTTGGAGGTAAAATTGAACTAGCAATAGATTAGCGGTAATGAGTCGTTTCATTAACATAATCTAGCGACCGGATGTAAGGGTCGGTCGTCATTAATGTCGGCCGCCATTATTTCTATCTGCATGACCGGATATCACGATTACCGATAAGTTTGGTCGCTGTTAGAGCATTTTTTTGTAGTGATAACGGATAACGGTAGGATGAAAAAAACGACAAATTGAATAACGACGTAGTTATTCTGCTTAACATCGTTGGAATACCCGTGGTTAAAATACAAAGAATGTCTGCGTGGTTGCACAAGAAGACACACGAGATTGCATAGTATTATTGAATTATTGATTCTTACGTAAGAAGGCACTACTCAATAATTGTTACAGTAATTACTGTTTACTATTTTGTTTTATTGATTCAATAATTGCTGCGTTGATATTTTATATTATTGTTGTTTCAATAAAGTTGTAGTTATTTTCGGTACCATGTATTTGGCGACTCAGAATAGGTTGGATGGATTGGACCTATTTTGGGGGCGTCACAGTTGGTATCAGAGCTATAAGTAAAGAGACCCGAGCCTCTCATTGGTGACTTCTGTTGATGGGGGATGCACCGGGCCGCACTCTCCGTAGGGACGCCTGCTCACAGTGCAAATCGATAGGTACCAATGTGAGGTCTTTGTCCACCGATGGGACATTTGTCACAGCTTGGTATCGTAGCTTAGGGATATGATCTCCCAAGGAGATCGGGAAATATAACTAGGAGGAAGTGATGAGTAAAACCTTCATTTAGTGTGTCCTACCTAAGCTTATTTTTGGTCGGTCACCATAATATCGGGATATTATGTGATATGTTAATTTGTTCAATTAACCCTTGTTTTGAAGCTGTATTCTAGAATGATATCTGAAATACAGGAGATGAGCATTGGAGAAATTATGATGACAAGAGAGATAGAATCTGAAATGAAAGCAAGGTATTCTCAGCTCTTCGAAATACCAGGTACGTAAATTTCGGGGACGAAATTTCATAAGGAAGGGAGATTGTAAGATCCCGAATTTTATGAAATAAAAGTATTCAATTTTTCTTATAATTACTATTCAGTAAATGGTTAAATTGATAAAAGGTTAAAGTTAAGGGTGATATATGAATTTTTTTCAAAATACGCAAGTGGTTATAAAATATTCATTGTTGTCGGGGAATATTCGTTTAGTCGTAGAATATTCTTTTCCGTTCGAGGGAATATTCGTATGCAACCCCGTACCCCATTTGTGGGCCCCATAACGAATAACGGTAGGATGAAGAAAACGACAAAATTGAATAACGGCGTAGTTGTTACCGTTAACACTGTTGGAATACCCGGTGGTTAAAATATAGTAATACGCGTGGTTGCACAGTAGCACACGATATTGCACAATATTGTTAAATTATTGATTCTTACGTAAGAAGGCACTACTCAATAATTGTTACAGTAATTACTGTTCAATATTTTATTTTATTGATTCAATAATTGCTGCGTTGATATTTTATATTATTGTTGTTTCAATAAAGTTGTAGTTATTTTCTGTACTATGTATTTGGCGACTCAGAATAGGTTGGATGGATTGGACCTATTTTGGGGGCGTCACAGACATGAATTAAATAAATTTATATCAATTTTAAATTTTAATACGTTTGAAATTAATTTTTAAAAAATAAGTTAATATTATATTTTTAATTTAAAAATGAAGATGAATTGGATAATGATTGATGAGTTGTCCACTTAATTGAGAATGTGAAATGTCATTTTACATACATAGAAAATGGTGTTTTAACTCCCTCATTCTGAGGATTAAAATCCTATATAGAGATTAAACTAGAGAATTAAATAAGGATAAGGAAACTGTTGGATAATTTAAGACCCCGACTTATTATAAATAAAATTTAATTTTCTCTATTTATTATCTTGAAATAATATGGAGTTAATTTGATATAATACTTTGGTTATGGGTGAAATGTGCAAATTTTGCAAAATAAATAAGTGGTTATAAAATATTCATTGTGTTTTGAATATTCGTTTGATAATGGAATATTCTTTCTCATTGGGGAATATTCGATACGGCAAAGCGACCATTCATGAGCCCTATAACTGATAACCTGTGCTTGGATGAAGAAAATGACAAAGTTTGAGTTTTTAAAAATAACGGTGTAATTATACCTAATTGCTAACACTCGCTGGAATACATGGTGGTTAAAATACGTGAATATGCGTGGTTCAGCACAAAGAAGCACACCAGATATTACATGTATTGATGAATTATTGATCCTTATGTAAGAAGGCACTACTCAATAATTGTTACAATGAGTTATCGCTCAATATTTTATTTTATTGATTCAATAATTGTTGCATTGATATTTTATATTATTGTTATTTCAATAATTGTCACTGCAAAGTATTTCCCATTATCGGATCAATAATTCATATTATTTGAATAATATTATTAGATAAAGATTATTGGCAATGTCTAGAAAGTTCTCACAAGGAGAGGTTTGGTCACCTAATCACGCTACTAAGAAAGAGAAATCCTTATTGAAAGCCCTCTTTTCCTGAAATCCGATTCGTTGTCATAAATGTGATTCTATAATATTATTTGTGAATAATTAATTATTGATTCATATGATAAGAAAATATTTATTTTATGTAGATATAAATTTTGGATATATTTATTGTGGTTAAAAATGAAGGAGTTAATGTTGAGGTATTTTATCAAGATTTTTGTTTGAATGAAGGTATTAAAATCAAACCAAAGGTTTTTTGAGATATATTATGTGAGTTATAATTTTAATCCGAATCAGTTGGATCAATGTGATTTTTGGATATGTTATACATATATAAGTTGAGTATATGTCTATAAATTTTGAACCGTTAAAAATGAACGTATGATTTGTTATGAATTTTAAGAGGTGACTAATTCGGAAATTAGGTTTATAAATAATTTTGGTGGAAAATTCTAGAATTGAGTGGGCCCCACTTGTGGTTGGTGAAAAAATGTGCTGAATTTTATTTCAAATGTGATGGGTGGAAATAGTAGCAGGTAAAGCCATCAAAGGTCATAAGTCAAGTCTGCTTGAAGTCTTAACATTTTCCTATAAATAGAGGCTAAGTTAGAATTGAAAATCACACCGTAAACATAAGCTTTCTCTCTTCTCTCTATATATTATCGAGTTTATTCTTGTGAGTATTTTGATACTTTGAGTGTTGCCATACTATGCAAGTTCCTTCAAAGACTATATCCAAAGATTCTAATCAAGATACTCTTTTTGAGGTAAGGGATGTTATTTCTTCTTAAATGATATTATTTTCTTCAATATCATTATGCCAAATATTGGTCTCAACTTTTATCAAATTTGAAACTTTTTGTGCTCTGAGTTACTATTCACGATATCGACACTTATTCACTTAATATAAACACTATTCACCAAAAATAAAATTTTCTCCTTTTGTCCAAGATGTCTATTATGGTTACTATCTTTAATTGTATCCATGTTTTGATCTTTATTCTTGAATTTTGTTTCGAAATTGGTTATTATGGAGTATTATTGATCTTGGATAAACTGTAATACGAATCTCTAATATTTGTTATTTTGTTTCATTGGATTCGTTTTCTTTAATATATTTTTCATCTTCTTCAGTCCTAAATGATGATATTACTGAATATCTTTGGCCTGTAGTGCAAAGATGAATGATTAACTGATGAATATCTTTAGCCTGTAGTGCAAAGATGAATGATTACCTAATGAATATCTTTGGCCCGTAGTGCAAAGATGAATAGGTGTTGAGATGAACATGACCAACTGGTGATACAAATGAATATCTTTGGCCTGTAGTGCAAAGATGAATATTTGATTCAAGATGTATATTGATTGATGTTACAGGGATAAAATATTGATGATGGACTTTTAAATCTTAGAAGATAGTAGAATTCTCTCTCTACTTGACTCTTCTAATGGATTGCTATTTCCGTTGCAGTTGTTGATCTAAAACTTTTTTTCTATTATATTTTATCAGATTTTTCCCTATTGAAGACTAATGATAATTTGTTGTATATTATCTTAGTCATAATATTCTTTACTAGGCTAGTTGAGCTCATCCTGTTCCTTTTTGTTCCATTGTTCTTCCTCGTGAATGAGAATTTAGCGAGAACTAAATGGGTATGGACTGATGATTCAAGATAGTTGTTTTAGTAGTCCTCACTATTTTGTAAAATAGTGTATCAATAATTGTAATGAGGACTTATTTGAGTGTGGATATTATCTAGAAGATAATATTTGTATTTTAACTCACAGTATGTGTTGTCGTATTTTGCACGACAATTGTATTATTGAAGTTGTAGTTTGCATTCTGTACCATGTATTTGGCGACTCAGAATGGGTGTTGTATACCTATTTTGGGGGCATCACAGATAATGATTTATTAATGTAGTTTATTGGAAAAATTGTTGTGAATGTTCTTATGAATATGGAATACTCCTAACCAAGCGCCTGTTTGAGAGTATCTCACAACATAAGCAATTAGCTAGGTGCAAAATTATAATTGGGAGAAACTAAAATGTTTAATGCTCGTGAAAGTTAATACACATTTTAACTTTAAATAGATCTTACCAAAGTTCTTTCTCTTTACTTATGTGACAACCCCAAACTAGGTCCATTCCATCCAACCCATTCTGAGTCGCCAAATACATGGTACAGAAAACAACTACAACTTTATTACAACAATTGTCGTGCAAAAATACAACAACACATATCTTTGTGAGTTTGATACAAATATTTACCAAATGTGACACATGTCCCAACCGTGGACAAAGACCTCACAAAGACACCTTAGATAAAGGTATAGTCAAAAAACTGCTTTTAGAAACTAAAATCTTTGGGAAGTGCTCAAGAAACCTTCGTAGATGGGAGGCCATGCTTCTAGGTTATGATAGATATCATATGGCCACGCAATTATCCTTGGTTGAATTCAATAGACCCCAAAGAAAAACGAGAAGATTACTATCATATTCTTCCCAATGGTGAGTCTTCTCTTGATTTATCATTATCTCCACTGTCTCAAATTGAGAATTATACTTCAATCAAACACCAAGATTATATAGGTAGTGCTCGTAAATATACTCAGCAAGTGGATGAGCACAACCCTATCTTATGATGACACGAGGTTGTATGTCATTAGACATCTTGTATGATATTGGAAAAACACTCTTCCAACGTTGGGTTCGCCTCTCCCTATATGATTCACCAAATATAACTACTAAAAGATGTATACAACACACTTGTCTATACTGTTTAGGGAGAACTCCACAGCTAGAGATCACCGTTCTATTCCCTTGTTACCCCCGCTCGACCCAGTTACACTTTTATTACCTGAAAGGAATTGTGAAGCAAAAGGGTGAGCACAATTAGCTTAGTAAAGAATATCATGACTAAAGATAATTAAATTATCAATAGCCTTCATCAGTAATAAATCAGAGATTTAGAACATATGTTAGATGATAAAACTTTTCAACCATAGTTGCAAATGAACGAAGCAATCCATTAGAAGAGTCAAATAGGCAATATACCTATTATCTTCTCCATGTTAAAAGTCCACCAACAATGTTTTATCCTCGTAACATCAATCAATCAGCCTTTCCACAATTATATGAATATCTCATAATCATAATTGTAATTCTAAATTCCTCTTCGTATCAGTGATTAATATAATTTTCATCACATGTCTTTACCTCAAACATCAAAGATCATGGTTATACCAAATCACGCGCCTCTGCTCATAATCATACTAATAAATTCATCTTTGCACTACTACTAAAGATATTTCATCCACAGCTCATCTTCACACCATCGGCAAAGATATTCAACAACAGTCATCTTTGCACTACTGGCCAAAGATATTCATTAATGCTTCATCTTTGCACTACAGGCAAAGATATTCCTCAACAGCTTCATATATGCACTACAAAAGCCAAATATATTAATATCTCAAAGAAATATATAATCATTTCGAATTTATATAAACAATAATTATAATCATGTTGATCAATTCACCTTTGCACTTAAGCTAAAGATATTCAATTATAAATTCAATGGTCATGATCATACCAAATCCACAATTCAACTTTTCACTATCGCCAAAGAGAACCCTAGTCATGATCATACCAATAATCTACTCATCTTTATACTCAGTGAAAGAGAATTTCAACATCGTGGTTATAAAATGTTATATATGATAATAAAATCAATATAATCAATATATAGTTTTAATCTCCGAGTAATATTCATAAATCAACTATAATTTGGTTAGAAAAAAAAACCAATTTTGTAGTGAATAGTACCCGTGAATAGTAACTCGTGAATAGAAAGAATAACATTTCGGTATTTCGGTATAATGATATTGAAAGAATAACATTTCTTAAACTTATAAACAATTTATTTTAATTATTTACATTTTACTAAATAATGCATTTAATCATCATAAAATGCCAAACTTATAAGATTTCATCACCAATAACCAAAACCCTCATCAAAAATCTGCATATACCACATATATGATTCTCAAGCCATAAAATCATATTTTTTCAATTTTCTTCCTTCACATAACATATTTAACTCATTTATTCATAACTAGTCCATTTTCATGAAAAATACCAAATTAGTTCCAAAAATATTTTTTTTCTGGAATTTAGCAAAATATAGTCTCATATTAAACATATATTTTTCTTAGAATTTTTAAAATTCATTTACTATTTTTCATATGGCCAAAACCGCCGAATATTTAGACATTTATCATAAATTTTACTTTTATCCAAAAATTCCAAAATTCATAGAGTACACTGATATTATATAGATGTACTCCCAATAAAAATTCATCAATTTTGGAGTTAACCACAAGGAATTATAAGCGGTTACTTTTAAAATAGCATTTTCTCATAAAATTCATAACTCTTAATCTATACATCCAAAAATCACCATTTTTAGACACAATCAATAAAACTCATCAACATATCATTTCAAATTTTTCCGCAATTTTCTCAAGGTCAAGAAGTACGAATCTAAAAACATAATAACCCTTAAAATCCCTTACTATCCCTTACCTCAAAAGAAAGCGGCACTTCCAATGGATATCGATATGACGTCAAGGAAACTTACACTGATGAATATCAACTCACCAAGTATCTAAATACTCACAAAATACACTCAATAATCTAGAGAGAGAAAGAGAGAAAGCTTATGTTTCTGGTGTGATTTTCAATTCTAACTTAGCCCTTTATTTATAAGAAAATTTTAGCAGACTTGACCTGCAACCTGATGGCTTTACCTGCTACTATTCCCACCCACCACATTTGAAATAAAATTCAGCATATTTCTTCACCAACCATAAGTGGGGCCCACTCAATTCTATATATAATTTTCCACCAAAATGCTAAATTCGGATACTTCAACGATTTCTGTACCATTCACCTCTTAAAATTCATAACAAATCATACGTTCATTTTTAACGTTTCAAAATTTGTGGACATATACTCAACTTATATATGTATAACATATCCAAAAATTATAACGATCCAACGGTCGGATTAAAAATTATAACTCACGCAATATATCTCAAAAACACTGGTTTAATTTTTAATACCTTCATTCCAACAAAAATACTGATAAAATACCTCAACATTAATTCCTTCATTTATAGCCACATAAATAAATCCATCATTTATATCCACATCAAATAAATATTTCCTTATCATATAAATCAATAATTAATTATTCATAAATAATATTTACGTAATCACAATTATGACAACCAGTAGTTCTCGAGAAAGAGGGGGCTTTCCAATAAGAATTTCTCCTTCATCGACGCCAATTAGGTGACCAAACCTCTCATTGATAGAACTTTTTAGACATTACCAATAATTCTATCTAATAATATTATTCAAATAATATGAATTATTGATCTGATAATGAGAAATATTGTGCGTTGATAATTATTGAAACAACAATAATATAAAAATATCAACGCAAAGAATTATTGAATCAATAAAATAAAATATAGAAATGAAAGAATTATCGTAATAATTATTGAGTAGTTCCTTCTTATGTAAGAATCAATCATTCAAAAATACTGTATAATACCGTGTCCTACTGTGCAACAACGCGTATTACTTTATTTTACCAACCGGGTATTCCAACAAAGGTTAATTCGTAACGATTACGCTACTTATTTATAAAAAACTTAATTTTGTCGCTTTTTCATCCGGCAAGCTTATTCATTATAGGGCCCATGAATGGTCATAGCTGTCATTATGAATATTCTCAACGTAAAAGAATATTCCACGACCAAACGAATATTCTCCTAAACAACAATGAATATTTTATAACCACTTGTGTATTTTAAAAAAAAATTCATATATCACCCTTAACTTTAACTTTTATCAATTTAACCATTTACTGAATAGTAATTATAAGAAAAATTGAATACTTTTATTTCATAAATTTCGGGGTCTTACAACTTACATTAGATAACGCAATGAAACTACAAAAGTTAAAAAAATTGTTCTTATTTTAGAATGTTAAAAATTACTTCATATATATACTCTTCAATATTTACATAAAAGTATCTTTGTTGGGAATACTCCAATCCATATATATATATACTATCTGAAATTGTATCTTCATTAAAAAGTTTAACTTATTAGATCTATGGTTTATTAGAGCAATATATGTCAGTCAATATTTTTTTTTATGTTTGATCCGATCTGATCTCTCCGTCCACATCAACACCAATCTCCCTCTTTAAATTTTTACCGTATATACCATTTTTTGGTATATACGGAGTACTATTTTTTAACATAGCCCATCACATATATCTATCGTTTATCTCTTGTTTAATCCACAAAGAGCCTCCTCGAGAAGAGTCAACCACTTGCTTGTCATCATATGATTAAGGCTGTAAAATGAGCAAATAGTTTGAGCTCGATTCGTACTCGCTCGACTAAAAATTCGATTCGAGCTCGATTCGAAATATAAATGAGTCAAATATGAGAAAATTTTAAAGTTTGATAAATTACTCGAACCTTCTAAAATTACAATTTTCTATTGATACCCGGATCATATTCGTTCGAAAAGTTTAAACTGTTTGGGCTCGATTCGAGATCGTGCTCGACTCAGTAGCTAAATGAGCCTCAATCAAACCTTATTTTATACTTGATAAATTTTATGAATCAAATCTGAGCAACTCAATACTCGCCTCGACTCGGTTCAATTATACCTTTACACATGATCCACATCTCTTAACTAACGAGTCCACACTCTTCAATTAATACTCCCTCCGTCCCTAATTATTTGACGTTTTAAAGTTTTTTATTTGTCCCTAATTATTTGACGTTTGTTCAAATCTAGGAGAATTGATGACAATTTTTCTAAAATTACCCCTCAATACTCAGATTGGGGGGCGGTCCGGTCCGGTACTAACGACCAGTACCGTGTATAATTTTAATTTTTTTACCACAGTTATAAGAATAAAAAATAAAAAATAATAGTGCAGGTTTGAACAATAAACTGTAAAAAAAAAAAATTATTGAAAAAATACTGTAAAACAATTTTAAAGTATTTTTTCAATAAAAATTATACTTTTTTTTACAGTTTTTTTCAAACCTCCATTATTATTTTTTATTTTTTATTCTTATAATTGTGGTAAAAAAATAAAAATAAAAAATTAATACACGGGTACCGGACGCTAGCACTGGACCCCTCAACCCACATTACTCTACCTATTTTTTGATACTTTAAATACTTTCTCTCTCCTTATCCCAACAAAAGTCTTCTTATCCCAACAATAGATTTAAAGGTATTATAGACAATTGAGTACTATATTTAATGCTTTCCAATCATTATCTTAATTAATTCTTGTGTCCACCTCTAAAACGTCAAATACTTAAGGACGAAGGAAGTATCTTTTATCAAAAGTCAACGAAGAGTTTTCGAAAAATATCTTACCTAAAGTTATATCTTGATTCAAAAAATTAAGGTATAATCTATTAAAACATATATACAGTAGAACTTCTATAAATTAATACTGTTGGGACTGAAATTTTTTATTAATTTAGAGAGTATTTTTCTATTTGGTGAATATAAATTTAATTACATTAAAATTATTGCATTTTATTGATGTTTATATCATACTTTTTTCGATGCAATGTATCATAATTATTAAATTAATGTATCATACTTATGAGGATGATACAATACATTTGGAGCCAATAACGCGAAAGGAAGCACTTATAGCATCAACAACTCTTCACAAGTTTTTATTACAATTCTAAAATGCAACACCTAAACTTTTGTAAGAAAAATTAAGAATGAAATTCAATTAGATTTGAATTTCAAGACAAAACAAACGAGAATAGAATCATATTTTACAATATTACCTTAGATATATTTGTAATTTAAAAGAATTATTAATTTATGATTTTGATGAGACCATATATTTATATAAGGGTCTTGTTAACGCCAAGATCTTTCCCCACGTCCCAATCACCAAGACGCGTTCGATATCCTGCACAGTTCAACAAGTCAACACCAAAAGTTTGACGGCTTGGCTTGACCGTCGAGGATAACTCGGCGCGAGAGAGTCAAGATTTCGGCGATCACAAGGTTAACAATGAAGGAAAAATAATGTCTAGTGCTTGAGAGAGAATAATAATCTGATTATATATTGTAATGTTTTGTTACTTACCTTTCTTATGTGATCCTTGCCACATACGTACCTCAGACCCGGTTTACCGTGCCACCCACTATCTCCTGACATCTCCCCCCACTCCCGGTCATTTCAGCCGAAAGCAAGTAGCTTACCTCCCTACCTGCTACTACTGTTTGCCACCGCCGGTCATCTGAGTCCCATCCTCATTAATACCATGCAGAAAGGTGGCAGATAACAGTCAACTGCTATTTTATGTAATGATTATCGGTCAAAGATGGGTTAAGTGGTAATTTGTGTAATGGATCGATCCAAGGATTTGGCCCAATACAATAAAAATGGTTAAGACTGACCGGATCCAGCCGAAATAACCCACTAATCGTAATCAAATGACTGGGCCCAAATCATTCGGCCCAACAAGACAAAAGTAACATAATCCAAGGGAAGAACCCATTTGGTCCTATTCCGATATCGAAAAGTATCATGGCTCAATGATCATTTTCCCGGTCTTTTATTAAACAGGAGGTTTAATAGAAGACTGTAAATAATATAGGTCCACGATATAATGAATTATAATAAGTCAAAAAGGGCCAATCTGGAATCGGTCGAGGCCCAACTGATGAATGTCAATCAACAATGCAAATAAAATCAGGGGCCCAACAAAGAGAACCCCATTCCGGTTAAAACATTATACCCACATCCGGACGCTACCCCTTCAAATTCATCATCATTGCTTCTTAATAAATGTGTCGCCCTCGTGTACCGGGCAACCGTTAATATAAAAGGTAATTTCCCCCAATTTTGACAGTTTTACCTACCATTTCAAATTTCAGACGTCTTTTCGAGCTTTAGACTTCCTCCTCTCTCAGATTTCTCTTTTCTCTGAAAGTCGTCAACAATGGCAGCATCATCGAGTACTGATAACGCCTCTCCACTTCGCATAACCCCCATCACCACTGTTCCTCCTACACCTAACCCTAATAAGGCCACTTCGAGTAAGAGCACACCGAAAAAACCCCTTCCAAATCCCTCTATTTTCTTCCAAAGTGTGACCCAATTCCCTCATGCCAATACCGTCTCCACCATGAACGAAAAAAGCGTTCAAAATGCTTATGTATGGCATACCGTGTTCCAACGACTCATCGGTTTCTTTCCACCGCCATCGAGAGAATGTACCAAAGGTTCTTAAGGTCGGATCGCCATGCCTCCTCGACCTTTCTAGAAAAAGGGGTTCGATTCCCTTATACGTTTTCTTGGTCACCCTTCTAGGGTTTATTGGCGTCGGCTTCGCCCAATTAGTCCCGAACTCATACAATCACATCTTGGCGTTTATCGCCTTCTATCATGAAGTGGGTGTCGCCCCCACCCTCGACTTTTTCTTCTCCATATATTCTGTCAGCAAGTCCAGAGAGAAGGGATTCAAACTTCTGGGCAAGATTCCTTCAAAAGTCGGAGAGGATTTCGAGCGACGGTCTTTGGTGAATACTCCTTCAAGTAACAAAAGATGGCATGAGCAGTGGTTCTTCGTTAAAGGACCTGAGATTGCCTCTCTCCCTGACTGGACACAAAGTATCTGCTGACTTCGGAGATATAGCCGAGGAACGCGTGAAAAAGATGATTGTGCTTCTAGATAACTTCCGGAAGAAGGAGTGGAGTTACAATCTTCTCACCAAACAAGCTTGGTTGTATGACCACAAATATGAGTCTCAAAGTTTTTGAATTTTTATTGAAGTAAAGTTTTTGTGTTTACTATTGTAGAAAGATCTAATAGAGTGTGTTTCTTTGTTGCAGTGTCTTTGATCAAACCTTCCTCGATGGATCGAAGGGATCTAGAAAAATTCCTTTCTGGCAAACCTCCAACATCTCCGCCTACTGAAACCCCCCAAGAAGAGATTCCGGCTTCTGAAGCTCCAGATGCCGAAGATCTTTCTGTAGAATCAGAGGCTGTAGAAGAGACTCTCCACCTTCGTAAGAAGAAGAGAGCTGTTCGGAAGCCAAGAAGTATCGCTCAAGAATCCCAACGGATTACTACTTGTAGCCTGATCGATATGCCTGAAAACGAACGAATACAGGCTCTTCGAATCAAGAAAAGGCGAGTCAAGGTAACTCCGTTGTCTGTCGAAGAGCTTCGGGTTCCTACTGGCCCAGTGGGAATTCAGGTTTCTGAGGAGGGTCCTGAAGAACAGCCTGAGGCTTCAAATGCCTCTCGGAAAAGAAAATAACCCTCGGAGGACCAACCACCACTACCCGAAGAACCGATGCCAAACCAACCACATCCGTCACCTATCCGTTCGCCGACCCGGGAACCTACTCCTGTTCGTTCTCCATCCCCCGAGAACATATACCTGGATCCTTCACCATCCCCTTCGTATGAAGAACGAACGCCTTTCATCTCAATCCTATCTACCAATGAGTTTGAAAATGATGCCAGGGGGTCCCCAACTTTGTGGCCCCATTTTAATGCGAATTACCCTTTCCATCTCTTCAACTCATTTGTCAGGGAAACCGATGAACATCGGTTCGGCAATAGTTCAATCATGGATCTCCTTAAAGAAGGCATGAGCTATCACGCCAAGGTAAAAGTTCAACTCATTTGTCTGTTCTTTTGGATTTATATGCATTTCTTCATAAACTAACGAATTATCTGTGAACATCCATAGGCTAGTGGTGTCTTCGGGCGTCTTCTTCCACACTACCAAGAATCTGAAGCCGAAGAAGATGCTGCTCGTCGGGAAAATACGGTTCTGAAGTCAGCCTGGAATAAGGCAAGGACTGACCTCGGCGATGCTCTCTTCAATAATGAAAATCTTCAAAGAGATTTGACTCGAAGAATAGAGGAACTGAAGATCTGCAAAGAGGACTTGAAGAAGATGAAGGTCAAGCCAACATGAGATGATAAGTCTGAATGTTGAGCTTGACACTCAGAATCATGCGCTAAAGCTTAGGAATGAAGAACTCTGTATAGCCAATCAAAGTCTGGCTATACAAGTGGATAATCTTCAGGAGGAAGCTCGTGTCGACAAAGAAAGGAACTTGAACATTCGTCTTGAGCTTCAGGGTAAGTTGGAAGCTTTGCAGGCTTTAGGTCCACCCTTGACTGAAGAGCTTCGAGAGTAAATATATGACGAGTATCAAAAGTCAAACGAGCTGAACGAGAAGGTAGTTAAGATGTTTTCTGATGGTTATTATGACTGTCAAAGAAAGGACAAGGCAAAACTTGTCGCGATCGAAGCGGATCCTACCATTCTCGATTCGTCTGAAGATGAATCCGCAGCCTGAAGAGGGACATCTATTTTTCTTTTTTAGCATATAGGATTTTTGTAAAAAATTTGTTATATTTCTGTCCTTGTAATTGGCAATATATTAATGAAACATGGGCTTTGCTCTTATGACTTGGGTGCATTTACTTTCTGTCGATACTTCAATATTACTTCAACTGAAAAAATGTACATACTCTTTCATGGGCTCAACTCGAACTATTAAGTAACAACTAGGCATGTCATAGAACAGATAAGATGAAGTTAAAGAGTGAGGCGAACTCAACACTTAGAAAAAAATTAGGTAATAAAGTAAAGGGAGACTTATTCTTTACCGAAGTGTGAGACAGGTCTGCTTCATTAGAAATTTGTTTACCCCAAAAGGCCTAACAAAACCACAAGATGACATTTGCCTACCACGAAGGGCTGACGAAGTCTAAAGAACGACAGTTGCCTACCACGAAGGGCCTGACAACGTCTGAAGGACGACGCTTTCCTACCACGTAGGGACTGATAAGGTCTAAAGAATGACAGTTGCCTACCACGAAGGGCCGGACAACGTCTGAAGGACGACGCTTGCCTACCACGAAGGGCCTGACAAGGTCTAAATGTCGACAATTGCCTACCACGCAGGGCCTGACAATGTCTTTGGGATGGCGTTTACCTACCACGAAGGGCCTGACAAACCCATTAGGACCACCTGTCATTAAGGCTGCCATCGAATGGTCAGCAAGTCCACCCGAACCTCCTTACACCATCGAATCGAGGAGAACGAAGACGAAGATTCGCTTGAGAAAAAGGGACTTTTATTGATGATGACGTGAATATTTACAGACTTCCGATGTACTGACATTATATTTACTAAAAGTATTTCCTAAGCTTCCCGGCATGCCAAGTATTTTTAATTGTTGACCATCCAATGCCTTCAACCGATAAGTCCCCTTTTCGCACACTTCAAAGGACTTCATACGGTCCTTCCCGCCTCGGCAGATCGCCTTTCCCAAATTTTGAGGTGTAGATGGTTCGACTTCCCTCGAGAACAAAATCTCCCACTTCAAATCTGCGAAGCTTTACCCCCTTGTTGTAATGCTTGGCTACTCTCCGTTGATAGGGTGCTAGTTTAACCAGGGTTATTTCTCTGACTTCGTCAAGCAAATCGAGATTGGCTTTTAGTCCTTCTTCATTGTAGATCTCTTTGAATTGACTAACTCAAGACTTAGAGATCCAATTTCAAGCGGGACTAAGGCATCGCATACCATAGGCCACCGAAAAGTGAATCCTCGTTGTAGTCCCGGAGTAGTCCGATAGGCCCATAACACGCCGAAGCTTTCTTCCGCCATCTTCCTCGCTTCGTCCCAATCTGCAACTGATCCCATTGAGCAGTCTTTCTATTGGTCACTTCGACTTGTCCGCTTTGACCGAGGATGAGCCATCAAGTCTTTCTCGTGGCTTTGACCCCGCCTGCCAAAAATGCTTCAAATTTCGATCCCACAAACCGACGCCCATTGTCCGATATTACCACCTTAGGAATTCGAAAACAAATACTACCGATTCTTTCAAAATTTCAAGCATTCTGTTCTAATTATTAACCTAAGTGGCTTTGCTTCTACCCATTTAGTCATGTAGTCAATGGCAACTATAACAAAACTGACTTAACCTTTTGCTTTCGGTAGCGGACCCAGTATATCAATCCCCCAGACAACGAAGGGTATAGGAGATAAGATCGAGTATAGCTCTTCTGGTGGCTGATGTGGTATCAGACTGTTGAGTTAACACTTCTCGCACTTCTTGACGTATTCAGTCACTTCCTTGAAGATGGTAGGCCAGTAGTACCCCTGACGAAGTACTTTGTAGGCTAATGACTTAGCAGCCATATGGTCGCCACAGATGCCTTCATGTACCTCTCGCAGAGCATATTCAGCTTCAGATGGAGTCAAACATTTCAGTAGTGGAGACGAGAAAGCCCTCCGGAACAGATCCCCATCAATCAAAATAAAATTAGCACTCTTGTACTTGATTTTCTTGGCTAGCATCTGATCCAAAGGTAAGACGCCATCTACCAGATACTCCAGATATGGAGTCAACCAGCAGTTGGTTTGATCGACGCACATCACCAATTCATGATGTACACTAGGATGTTGCAAAATTTCAAGTAAACTGATCCATCAAAGACGTTAACATCCGTAGTGGCTAATTTGGAGAGTGCATCAGCAATGGAATTGTTATTACACTCGACTCCTTGAAACTCGTAGGATTAGAAATACTGAAGCCGTTCTTTCAATTCTGCCAAATACTTGATCATTATTGGGCCTCGAGCTTCGTACTCCCTAGAGAATTGCTTAACGACTAACTGAGAATCACTGAAGATGACTATTCTTTGCACTTCAAGACTTTTCGCTAGTCGTAGCCTTGCATGAAACCGCCCATACTTTTCTTTCGTTGTTCATCACTTTGAACCGAAATCGATGGCTGTTGCACCTTGAATCCTCCGGACTCGTCGAATAATCCTCGCTCCCACCGACGTCCATAGTAGAAGACCCGTCTGCATACAACGTCCACGAACTCCTATGTCATCAAGAACTATAACTACTCATCCGGATCCTTCACCGCCACAACCTCCTCATCACCTTCTTAAAAACGAGCATTCAACTATAAAATCACCAAGGCTTGCCTTTCGATGGCGGTTCGGATGATATTCAATGAAAAATTGGGACAACTCCATCGTCCATGCAATTTAATCTCCCCAATACCTCGGGTTTGCCCATAATCTTCTTCAAAGGTGATCAGTGTATACTATTACCAATCTACCACAGAAGCATTGCCTAAGCTTTCACTAGCGCTTATTAAAGCAAAAGCAAATTTTTCAATGTTTGGGTACCTTGTTTCAAAGATCCCAAGGATATGGCTTACATAATAAATGGGTGTTGCTTTGACTTCACACACCAAAACTGGCTGCATCGCCAAATCGAACTAGGCTGCTAAGTACAAATATAGAGGCTCAGCAGGAGCAGGCTTCACCAACAAAGGCGCCGAGGATAAGTAGGACTTGATTCTCTAAATAGTGTCCTCACACTCCGAAGTCCATTGGAACGTCTTTGCATTTTTCGGCCCTTTCAACGTATCAAAAAATGGCAAACATCTTTCTGCCGACTTGGACATGAACCTCCTTAAAGCTGCAATCCTTCCAGTCAGACGTTGAACATCTTTAAATGACTGAGGAGTCTTCATGTTCAGGATCGCTTGAATCTTCTCTGGATTGGCTTCAATTCCTCTTTGACTGACAAGATAACCCAGAAATTTGCCAGCCCCTAGACCGAAGGCGCACTTAGTGGGGTTCAATCTCAAGTTGTGATGACGAATTGTCTGAAAGCATTCTTCTAAATCATCCAGATGTTTATGCACCAGCATGCTTTTGACAATCATGTCATCCACGTGACACCTCCATATTCTTGCCCAAATTGATATCTCAAGACATAGTTCATCATCCTCTGGTATGTGGCTCCGGAATTGATGAGGCCGAAAGTCATTTTCTTGTAGGCATATACCGAACGATGCGTAATAAACGCCGTCTTCGGTATATCTTCTTTACACATGGAAATTTGATGATATCCAGAGAATGCATCCATGAAGCTCAACAAAGCATACCCCGAAGTGGCATCAATGAGCTGATCGATGTGGGACAGTGGGTAGAAATCCTTTGGACAAGCTTTGTTCAGATCGGTATAGTCGATGCAGACTCGCCATTTACCGTTCTACTTTTGGACCAGCACCACATTTGCCATCCACTACGGGTAGTCGATCTCAAAGATGAAGTCAACTGCCAACAGTTTTGCAATCTCTTCATTGATGATCCGCTGACGTTCAGGTGCAAAGATCCTCCTCTTCTGTCGAACTAGTTTCTTTGACGGGTCCACTTCCAACCGATGTTCAGCAATATCCCTGCTTACTCCCGGCATATCCTGAGGTTCCCATGCGAAGATGTCAACATAGCATCGTAGGAGCTCCATGAGGTTTGTCTGGAGAGGTTCCGGCAGACCCGAACCTATTTTCACTGTCTTGTTCACCTTGCCCGGATGAGCTCTATCTCCTCTGCTTCTTCAAATGGCATGACCAATGGTTCGGATCGCTCTCGATTGAAGGGTTCGATTTCTATCGCCACGGTCTCGCTTTTGCTTCGATATCCCCACTCCCCAAGTGATCACAAAGATTTCTATAACATCTTACGGCGGATCCAAATCTCCTTTCACCTCACCAACCCCATGAGTAGTAGGAAATTTGATTTTGAAATTAGGGGATTGAGGTCACAACAGTAAACCAATTAAAGTAGGCCTCCCAAAATAGCATTATAAGCGTAATCTACACGCACAACATAAAATTTGCAAATAATTTCTACTGTTGAGGGGTTCAGAAGATGACCTAGTAGTTCAATCTGATTCTAGCCACCTTGACCGGATCATTACTAAAAAGCGCATAAAGGAGCCTCCCGCCCTCTATCTCCATCTTTCGCCTGCCTAGATGCATCCTTTGATAAGCGTGGGCATACATAATATCTATAGAAGACCCATTATCTACCATCATTCGCTTCATATCCACCAAATCCACTTGCACAGTCAACACCAATGATCCCTCATGCGGTTCGATGGTTTCCGAAGGATAATCCTCATCGGTAAAGGAGATTACTGTAGTTTTTGATATAAGGTCTATCACGGTCTTCGAGGGTACCCGCCAACGACATGATCAATCCAAGTGACTTTGGGCGCTTCTTTCCAACAAGTTTGCCGTAAGCACCCCCCAGGATGACATCTATCACATGCCTTGCAGTCGTCCGGGAGTCGGCGTGACTTCTTTGAATCTGGTTGAGTTTCCTACAGTCCTCTATCCTGCTTTGCTGATTCGCTCGCGACCACATCTTACGAACTAAAGCCCCACCTTGTATCTTTCTTTCAATGAAATCTTTCAAACTAACGATCTGTTCGTATCGTGACCCGAGGCTTGATGGTAATCACAATACTTACGAGGATTCCTTTTCCGGCTTAATGTTATCTCGAGGTGGCTTGAAGATAGGTTGATTCTTAATCGATCCAAGATAATGTACCATATTTGCGGTGTTAAGTCGTAATAAATCTATTCTTCCTTCACGGGAGCGGACGAACGTCCTCCACCCCGCCTCCAATTGTTGTATCTCTTCGACCCGCTTTCATAATTCGGTCTTTATTCCTTCATTCTTCTTCTTCTCGTCCCCATTGGTTTTGTCCCGATCGTCTCCTGTTCTTGGCCGATTCGAAGGAGGACGTTTGTGGTCGTTTCATGGCTTCCTCCACTACGATATAGCCTTCACTTTGTCGAAGGCTTCAAAGAGACTCTTCGGTGGTGAAACATTAATTTCTTCACCAACTTTTCCGATTCGACCAAATCTAACCCATTCGAAATAGTCCCACAACTTGTAAATCGCTTCAAGTCATCATCACTTGGGCCGATCGCTTCACTTCAACCGCTTCACATATCGACCCAAAGACTCATTCGAATCTTGTCGAACTGAGCCAACGAACCAGCTTGGTTTTCCCTCCTTTTGTTGCTCCCTGGAGCATGAAACTTATTGCATATATACGCCCAAGATGAAATTAAATCCGAGAAGAAAGTCCCTATCCATTGCCTCGACATCCTTTCTCGAAAGCGTCGTGACAAAAGTATGACACTTAAGCAGATCGCTAAAGTCATAATAATTCATCGATCGATTTAACACCGATCAGGGTCGTAGGATCCCCGATCCATCATAACTTTTAATGTGGGGCAACTTCTTGGTGGGTCGACTTTTCTTTAATCTCCGCGAAAAAAAGGGGATGCCTTCTTTCCAAGTATCTTTCGTTTTCATACTTTCCAATAAGCTTCGCTCAAGTTCCTTTAATTCTTTAACCGATACTCCACACCTTCTGGTTGCAATGATGCTTCTTTCTTCGGTGACTCCTTCTTCTTCTGAGTGGACCGGTTTCTTACAAATGTAACCTCCAAGTTTAGAAGGACTTTTTTCGATGACGAGCGTCCATCCATGTAGTGTACCCTCGTGAGCTCTCGAGTATGACCTCTGGATATACCTTCGTCTATGAACTCGGGCGCTATGGTAAGAATGTGCAACAACAAGTGTCTTCTTTGTATTCTCAGGAGTGTGATCTCTGGATCGACCTCTTCGTTCGCTTCAACCCTGCTCCTTAGAATCGACAGGGTGATGTGCCCTCTTCGATCTTTGAGGAGTAGGGCTTCGGGATCTTCTTCTTTCTCGGGTTTGGCCCCGAGACTCACGTTCTGAATGAGCAGATTCCTTCCCACTCCGATGCCCTCGCTCTTCGGACTGAACATAACTGAACTCTTCATCCCTCAATTCTGCTATTCGAGCCATCTGCTCAGTTATATTTTGTCGCTGCTTCACAAGTACCTCCATAACTTTATTTGTTTTATCTGCCATCTTAGTCAATCAGGAGGCCTTTTCGTTTTAGTCATATATATATATATATAACATGAATAGGAGAATGGAGCAGCATGTGTATAAATAATAAATATAAAAGAGAAATTCGGAAAAATCCAATTCAAAAAAGAATCACGAGGATATATATATTCAAAAAAATTAAAAAAAGGACTGGCCTGTTCCATGTCAGCCGCTGAAACTTTCAGAGTACTGCACGTATAGAAGAAGCTGGTTTTAGGTGTGAACCAACAAGCCAACAAAATACAAAGAGCACAAAAGTCAAAATAAAAATAAATAAAATAAAAAAAAAAGACGAAGAAGAAGAAAGAAATATAGTAAGAGGTCACCGGATGGAGGTGACTTATTTCACGCTAGTATTTTTTTATAATAATATTATTTTAAAAAATTATAATTTCTTTTGTACATAATATAATATAAAAGAAAATATATTCAATTATTCAAAACGAAATCGTTTTGAAAATTACTTTATGCAAGAACGTGAGGTGAACGGAACTCACTAGAATGCAAGCTAAGTTGCTCGAAGGCAAGTACCCCGTATGTGTCCATGGAAAAATTCAATTGACTTTTTTTTAAATTCAATCGATCTTTTCGTGTACGTTTGCCCCGGATTGCTCTTACCTTTCTTTATGTTATACTCTCTCCGTTCTTTAATATATATAAATCGTTTTAAAAAATTATTTTTGTTTTTTAATATAAATCGTTTGAAAATTTAAGTAAGCATTAATTGTTTAGTTTTTAATATTACCCTAAGTAATAAATATAACTTTAATTCTCTCACTATTTTTTGTCCAATAAATAACACTCTTTTTCTAATATAATGGGCAATATAGATAAGTGATATTATATTTAATATTATATAATCATTTTCTTAATATTTGTGCACAACTCTAAAACGACTTATACTAAGGAACGGAGGGAGTACTTATTTTAATTAATTGTACTCCCTCCATTCCTTAATATAAGTCGTTTTAAAGAATTATTTTTGTTCTTTAATATAAGTCATTTGACAATTTCAAGTAAGCATTAATTACTTAGTTTTCAAAATCACTTAAGTAATAAATATAACTTTGGTTCTCTCAATATTTTTTGTCTAATAAATAGGAGTAATACTCTCTCTTTTCAATACAAGGATAATATAGATAATTAATATTATATTTAATGTTATACAATTATTTTTTAATATTTATACATAACTTTAAAATGATTTATATTAAAAAACAACTGAGTGAGTAACTGTAATATTGGGACTTGAAGCTGACACTTCTACTTACTAGTTTCTCTATTCTTTTCTTTAAAGAGAATTTAATTCGGGAGAAATAAATACTTAAAGTGTCACATGGAAATGCAAACACAAATTCCCCCCGGGCCTTAATTCGCGCATGCCCCCCATCAAGTAATAGTCCTATTAATCTACTTTCATATTTATGGCGACCAGATTTTTCTTCTTTTACCTTTTTTTTTTTATCAGATTCAGAATTATGTTTACTTATTCATAATTTATAAAAATAATTCTTTTTTTTAAACACTTTTTAACCAAAATTTTATACTACCTTGCTGTAGTTTTATAATATTAATATTATTAGATGGTATTTTAGAGAATATAATACATGGTGACTATTGCAATTGTTGACTTAAATTAATCAAAATAAAATAAATTCTAAAAAATTTGATTTCACAAATTGATGATTATGAAAAGGAAAAACTCTATATGTGATTGGGAGGGAGTACAATTATGGTATATACATTTTGTTTAATTATGGAGTATAAAACTATTCCAAATATGCATGTGTAAAGGAAGATAAACAAGGGGTCAATCAGTCAAATTAAAGTCCATTAGCATGCATTTACATACCAAAAAGGTCATAAAATTGGAATTTAATGGTAACTTGCTAAGTGAGATTAGCCTCCAAGAAGTACTGTTGGAGAAGTTTACAAATAAACCAGTTTACCTTTAAAAAGAAAAGGGTTCATATATACAGAGAATTGATATTTTTATAAATAAATTTGATAGTTCTACAAGTTCCTCCTCATATGAATAGTAAGTGAGATTATGAAACCAGGGGCGAAGCCACGTTGGAGGGAACTATCAAATTTATTTGTGAAAATATCAGTTCTCTAAATGAAAAACCTCTCAAAAAAATGTGAACGCGGATCGGAATGACACTTAATTTCAACACAAATTAATTAATGTATTTTATTGATTGCACAAGGTACAAATCTGTATTGCAACATTTTTTCACCTTCAAAGTGTACTCAAAGAAGAAGATATAAAAGTGATGACCATTATTAACCTGGGGGTGGGGGGAAGAAAAACAGTTTATAACTTTGCTGCATATCCTCAAATAATGAGTATCATAGGCATGATCAAAATAATCAGTTGGGAGGAATCTATGGCGAAATAATTAGTCATCATTTTCATCCTAAGGTTTCACTTTGGCCCATATTATGATGTCCCTACTCCTCTTATAAGTCTGTCACTTACACATCAAAAAATGAATATTGGATCTTACTTTTATTCCCCACCCCTAGATCTCCATCAGTCACTTGCTAGATATCCCACTTAATACCATTATTATTATTGCATGGCTTTAATTTTATGCACCAATTTAATTCTTAGATTTTAGTTTCTGACCCTTCCCTCTCGTTAACCTAAAAAATAAATAGAAAATGATTGTTAACTCTTAGTTTAGGGTTTTTGAATTCCAAACATATTTTAAAATTTTATTCATTTAAATACTACTTATTTTAAATATTGTACAATTTTAATTAGTTACAAATGTAGATTTTAAATCTCAAACTCATGGCTGGTATAATTTTACAGTAAGTTTGAGGTTTGAAAAATACGACCAAGCCCACTTTTCTGATGCATCAAAGCAAACATACATTTTCTATCTTCTTTCTTTTTCTAATTTTTTGGGTTACTTATTGGGGGCATTATAAGGAAAGGGAAAGCTGCAAGTAAAGTGTGTGTGTTTTTTTTGCAGCGGCAGTATTTCATGGGCACCTTTTTGGGCCAATAATTCAAGCACACCTGAGTGAAAGAGAGAGCCAGATCATCGTCCCAAGAGAAGCCAAATTAAGTTGACAAGCCTCAAAAGCATAAGTAGCTAGCTATAGCTAGGGAGTCTATACTATGCAAAATGGTAGTTAGTAAAAGGGAAGTGTGGGCAGAGAGCAGACTCATATATATATATATATATATATATATATATATATGAGGGAGCACTAAGTTTTTTACATAATTTTTGATTCTTAGATTTGAACACTCTTAATAATTAAAATTAAAGTTGATTTTTAATTGTAGAGTTAAGTCATCGTACGATCGTAGAGTAGTCACTCTATTGTCGTAGAAACGTAGGGTGAATCCCCATATCAAAGAGTGATTAATCTACCATCGTAGACATTTGAGAGTTTGCACAATTATGCAGCTTATATATATATATATATATATATATATATATATATATGTGTGTGTGTGTGTGACTGTAATTAATCTCTCAATATATATATAAACACATATGTGCGGGTATGCAGTGTTGTTGAACTTTGGAATATTAGAGGAAAGAGAAAAAAAGATCAGAGATGGGAAGAAGAAGAAGAAGGAGAAGGAGAAGAAAAGAAAGAAGTGAAATGTCAACACACCACAGGCTTTAAAATCCCATCACGTAGTTCGATGTATCCTTTACCTTATACTACTACTACATTACATTAAAAAGGTGGACTGGTAGTAGTAGAAGAGAGATTAGCTAAGGAGGAGAGTGGAGAGTTTGTAAAGACAAAAACTGATTAGTATTATGGTTGGATATGGGGATTCCAATTTTGAAGAGAAAGAGAGAGATGGGTTGGTGACATTAAACAACATAGAGAAAGATACAAAACCAAAACCAAAAGAGGACACTCGTTTTACGTGAAACCAAACCACCCTGGCCTGCTCTTCTAATTTCATTTCTTTATCTTCTTATTCTACTACTATAGTACTCCCTCACTTGGTTTTTGTGTAATGACTAGATATACAAGGATTAATAAATATTTTACTAGCTACTACTTCAATTACCTATCTGCCCTTTCTACCAAAGTTTACTATTAAGTCTAAACTACACAAAGGAAAAAAGATCCATCATCGAGAAACCAATGCCAATATATTTGAGAGAGTGCAAGTTCTAAGCAATATACTATTAGCCAAGTAGTTTTATGTTTTCAAGTTTGTATAGTACGTTGTAATATTGTTTGTTTTATTTGAAAAAGTGCATGGTTAATTTTGAATAAGAAATTAGAAAAAAAACTTTAGTGTTAATAATTTCTTTATTGGATTCATTTAAATCCCATATCTTCTCATCAAAATATGAAAGAGGTACCGATAGAACTAAAGTTTACTTTTGTAATATACATTGTTTAAAAATAATTAAGTTGTTGGGATTGACTCATACTTTTACGAATTCAACTAATGGTCAAGTGTTAGGTTCAATTGGATTTGAGATTTATTAGTAGTTCGATCTTAAATTTTACTAATGCGTTAGACCTCGTGAGTTTGTGTTCATGTTAATTATAGCAGTTAGAATTTTCTAATTAATTACTATAAAATATTGTTTGGTGTGTAAATCATTGTAAAGCATGTGAGATATTTTATGAATATATCAGACAAACAAGAACTGACAAATAGGAACTGAGTATATGGTATGTTTTTTTATTTTTTTTTCATTTTTTATATAATATGTGTGTGAGTGCAATATTCTTAAATTCTAACGACATGCAATTATAAGAGAAAAAGAGTCCATATAAATGAAAAGCTAATTGGTTCTTTAATAAGATGAGCTAAAAAAAAATGACAATACAATAGAGTAGTAGCAAAAGTAATTTCCTAAAAAAAGAAAAGAGAAAGGAAGAAGGGGTGGCACTGTCAATTCATTCCCCTCCTTGCACCACTCCCCTGCGTGATTCCGAGTGGGTTTGCGCTCGCGGCCTTGGAGGAGAGAGAGAGAGAGTCACGGGTTTGTCTTGAAAGGCCCTTATTTCACAGTCCTCCTCTACAGACACACAGACAGACACATATTCTCCTCCCCTCTCTTCTCTCTCTACATATATAACCCCGAGGTTACCCAATTATAAAATACTTACAAAATACAGAATACTACCAAAACCCCACCCCACCTCCCCCATTTTCACACTAGTACTACAAATAATACTCCTCCATTCCCTTCTTCCCATTTTCTCTCGTCCCCCCAAAACCCTCCAACTCTTTCTCCGTCTCTTTTCTCTCTCTAAAAACTACAACAACAAGAAGAAAACACAATATATAATAATTGAGTTTGATCATCATTATCATCTTTATATTCAAAATATGGCACTAATGCTAGATAACTGTGAAGGCATATTACTCTCATTAGACTCCCACAAATCAGTGCCAGCCCCATTCCTCACCAAAACCTACCAACTCGTCGATGACCCCGTCACCGATCACATAGTCTCTTGGGGAGAAGACGACTCCACCTTCGTCGTGTGGCGCCCGCCGGAGTTCGCCCGTGACCTCCTCCCCAACTATTTCAAGCACAACAATTTCTCCAGCTTCGTCCGCCAACTCAACACCTATGTACGCTTTTCTCGACATATATGCATGTGTACATATATATATATATATATATACATATATAACAATGGTTGCTAATGTGTTTTTTTTTTAATGTTAATAGGGTTTTAGAAAGATTGTACCAGACAGATGGGAATTTGCCAACGACTTCTTCAAAAAAGGAGAAAAGCATTTACTCTGCGAGATCCACCGCAGAAAAACATCTCAGCCGCAGGTAGCCCTCAACCACCACCATTCTCAAATGGGTGTCCACTCGGGTTTCTTCCCCTACCCAAACCAACTCAGCAACTCTCCGCCTGACTCCGACGACCAAGCCAATAATTACTGGTCGTGTGACTCGCCGCCGACTCTCTCCTCCCCAACCGGCGGCGCTACTGGCATCTACAATAGCTCTGTGACGGCGCTGTCGGAGGATAACGAGAGGCTCCGGCGGAGTAATAATATGCTGATGTCGGAGCTAGCCCACATGAGGAAGTTATATAATGACATTATATATTTTGTTCAGAATCATGTTAAGCCTGTGGCGCCTAGTAATTCTTATCCTACTTCTGTCCTTTTATCAAATACCTCACCTGCAACTACTACAGCTGGTAATCATGTTACAATGGTGCAGCAAAAGCCTCTGAATAGTCATCAGTTTATTGGGTACCAAAATCATCATGAGGGTAATTATAATAACCCTAAACATGAAGGAGGAGGAGCAAAGCTATTTGGGGTCCCACTTCAGTGCTCAAAGAAAAGAGTACACCCAGCTGAGTTTACTGGGAATATGGAGATGATGAGTACTACTAATAAGGCAAGATTGGTGTTGGAAAAGGATGATTTAGGACTGAATCTAATGCCTCTTAGATAATTAGGTTTTTTTTTCTTTCTTTCATTTTTCTTATACCCATTTAATTAAGGAATCTAAGTTTCTTTTTTTTCTTTATTAATTAATTAGTGTCCTTTTTTTTATTCGACTTTTGTTCTTATGAATCTCTTGAATGTTGGAGTCTCTGATAGTCCTATCATGTTGATGGGATGTTTGTGACTTGTGTAAATAAATATATATAACTTGTTGAGAATGCAGGTGAGTTTTGGTTAGAGTGAAAATTCTCCAATTACACCCTCTGATTTTCTTCCTTTTTTTTTGGTTTTAGCAAATTAATATATGGTCTCGGTTATTGAATCTACTCTGATCTTTTTTCTCCTCCTCCTTTCTTTCTGGTAATATATGGTACCTGAATATTTCAGTTGCATTCATTAATGAGGGAGAAGGAGAATGCTTTTTTCAGTAGCTAAGGGAGAAGGTCAGAAGGGATTAGTTTCAGGCTATTTTCTCTCTCTGGGTCTTTTACGGATCAATGCATTAATGGCTCATACGTACAAGTTACAACTACAACAATATGCACATACATATATATATACATGAATATATGCCAAAGAAATACAGTAGTACGATAATAGTAATATAAGTAAAGATAAATGGAGGAAAGTGAGTGAGAAAAATTAAAGCAGCCCATCAACTGATATTTGTTTTCTTTCTTTCTTCAAAAACTTGAACTACGATCGAGTGTCATTAATTAATTATTGTAGTAATTATCACCTTTATTTTCATGAAGAAAAAGAAAGGCCATCATTATATATCTATAATATAGATAGATATAGGTTGTGATTAAGGTTATGATCTCAATATTTCTGGTTGATAATGATATGAGCAAATTAAAGAATGGGCGGTCACGCAAAGTGAAGAAGAAAGAAACACAGAGATGAAAACAAAAGAGACAAGTAAAAGAATATGAAAAAGAAGGTGCATGGGTTATTGGATGGAAAGTCAAGTGTAGTAGTGTAGCATAGAATAGAAGTGGAAAATTTTCTGACTGAAAAATTGTGGGTTGGATATATAGAAACGTTTCTATCAAGGCTACCTTCTATACTTGTTCTACTTCTCAGAAAATTAAACCTTTGCCTTTTCCACTTTAAGTATCTCATCATCCATCTCTTTAATTGCACCCACAAAAAAAAACTATGTTTTTAAAATAACAAATTTTGAAATAATAATTTATATTTCAAAAAGTATCTTTAATATTAGTTAAAACAAACTTTAGTAGTGAACGTGTGATTAAGAAATGATATTAATAATTTATATTTATATGTGTGTGTAAATATATTAACGGAGTACTATTATTACTTTTGCCCAAAAATCCATCTTTTTATTTTAATGAAAAAACTGTACTATTTATTGCTTTGCTTGTTCCTTAATTTATCTAATATCCCGATACAAGTAAAGTTCAACATAAAGTTTGACTATACATTTCCAGTTTAATTTGCACTAGTAGCTACCTTGCTTTTTGCCTTTCTTCAGCCTGTAATAAATTGTAGAAACTCCGTGGAAAACCCAGATGGAACAAGAGGAAAAAGTGAACTTATTCAAATTATATATATATATATATATATATATATATATATAGAAGAATATTAATAAATTAATACTCGATAAATTAATAATCTATCTAAAATATATTTTTTTTTTTCCAATTCCTGACTTGAGCTAATGGGATAAATTAATAATTTTGATAAAATAATATAATAATAAAATAATAATTTTTAAAAAGACCCTTATATAAATATATGGTCCCATCAAAATTATAAATTAATAATTCTTTTAAATTACAAAATATGTCTAGGTAATATTGTAAAATATAATTCTATTCTCGTTTGTTTTCTTGAAATTCAAATCTATCTTAATTTCATACTTAATTTTTCTTAAAATTCAAATCTAATTGAATTTCATACTTAATATATGGTCCCATCAAAATAGTGTTTTGTCTTGAAATTTAAATTTAATTAAATATAATTTTTTTTGAAATAAAACGTGAATGTAATTTGAAAAGTGGATACAATGAACATTATTTAATTATTAAAAATAATTAAAATCACTTACAATGAATTCTATTATTACATTAATTTAATATGTATGATACATTGCATCAAAAAAGTATGATATAAACATTAATAAAATGTAATAATTTTAATGTAATTAAATTTATATTCACCGAATAGAAAAACACTCTTTAAATTAATAAATTATTAATTTATCGATTAAATAATAACTCTCTAAATTAATAAAAAAATTTAGTCCCAACAATATTAATTTATATAGTTCTACTATATATACATATGTACATGTGACATACAAAGAAAAATAATGCTACTATCACATAAAAGTATCACATAATGCTCACATACTGCATCAGGTGGCGTGAGCGGATCCTCTGTCCCCAAATCCCATGCATGTTCCCCTTGTGTCCCTCCACTTAAATTTTGACACTTATTTAATTTTAAAATTAATTAGTGTTAAGTAAAAGGTTAATTGTCAAAATTTAAGTGGAGGGACACAAATGGACAAAAAATTTGGGGACAGAAGATCTGCTCTCATCAGGTTGCACCCATAAATTTGTTGTTGATATGACTCACTTAACTCAACAATAAATTTATGGGTGTCACTCATACAGTATGTGAGCGGTATGAGATACTTTTCTATGATATATAGTAGCATTATTAATGTACATACAGAGAGAGAGACGGGGAGGGAGGGGGAGGGGAGGGGAGGGAGGGGAGAGGGAGGGAGGGAGGGGGGGGCTAGCTAAGTAGGAATGTAGGAAATCTTGGTCGTGCAATGATTTGGTCTCAATGTATCATACGAAAAACCCTAAAACCCTATGGCACAATGGGTATTATGCCTAAGCCCTCCCGGCCTTTTGTCTTTTTTCCTGGGATGTGGCACGTGGAAGATGCACGTGCAGCGCTCGTCCAAGAGAAGGAAGAAAAGAAAAGACTAGTATAGTAGTACTAGTATTATATTAGTAGTATACGGATCATCCGGTAAAGTCGTAAAGAAGGCTTTATAAGGGAGTGTTTGTCTGTGTGTATTGAAATACGGGAAAGGCTAAAGAGAACTACGAAACCAATTTTAAATAAGACTTTGTTTGCTTCCTTTAATTCTTTTTAATGCACTTTATTGACATTTATATACCATTTTCTACAACACTTTATTGACAATTTAAACTTTATCCTAAAATAATTCGGTTAAATCAGTAATTTATTATAAGAAGCACCCCCTACTTTAGTAGTAGAAGCTAGAAGGTGTGGTATATATGGAGGAGTTTTTTATTTTTTTATTTTTCAAAATTCTCTATATATTTTTAATCAGTATTTTCTCCCGTAAAATGTCACATTATAACACATTTTAAATCTCGAGCATTAAATAAATTTTTTTAATTTATATGAAATGGAAAATATCCTAATTCTTAATTTACAATCTTTTTAATTTTTAATAAATTTATTTTGACTGAGCCCCAAAAAAAACAGCTTTATAATTATAGCCCCTCTACTGGCCATCTTAAGCCTTACTGGATGTAGTCTTTTTTTTCCATTAATAAAGTAAAAAAATAGGGGGGGTCGAAAAATTATCCCAAAAAAAAAATCAACTTTATGCCTGCAATGTTTTCTTTATGCCAGGTGTATAAAAATAATAAGTTGCATTTAGATATTTTTTTTTGTATTTTCTTTTTGTGCTCATAATTTTAATATTTATTAAGTTATTATGACTTTTGTTACGTGTATAATTGTCTCAAGCACTTATAGATCAATGTGATTCCACATGGAGTGGTAAAGAATTTTTTACCATATTTAAATTCAGTATAAAATAAAAAATTATATATATTATGAATATTTATATTATTGTTAATTACGTAAATTAATATTAATAATAATTTTTAAAAGATACATAATAAATAAAAATTATTTATAATTTTATCTAATTTTATGCATCGGTATACTTTACCGTTATAATTTATTCCTGCATTGTTTTCTCACTTTTATTGGTGACAACTCATGCTACATCCAAATGAAGCTTTTAATACTACTTTAGGGATTTAATTCCATCCATGCGGGCCAAATGTACGTAAAAACGAAGCAAAATAATACTTACGTACGGAACGGGATTCATTTATCATTGGAAAATTTAAGTTGTGTAAATAATAAAGAAGAAACAAGAGAAAGACAAGACATAATCGGTTCTAAGATTAAACATATAATTGGATTTTTGAGGTTAAATTACGGTATATTAAATTTTAAATTGATGTGAATTTATTTAATTTTAATTGATACAATTATTATATAATTATATAGTATATAACAAAAATTATTAATCCCAAAGTTTATTTAAATTTTTATGAGGCATACTAATTTTAAAAGAATGTAATCTTTAGAGATTTTTATTCTATTTATTTTATAATTTGCGGTATACTCCACCTCAGTATATTAATGAACAAATTGCTTCAATGTAGTCTTCGATCCCACATAAAAGTTGAGGTAGAGTATATCACATCAACAAAATATAAAATAATTATAAAATAAATTGTGTCTAGCATTATTCATTTTAAATTTTTATGAGTCATACTAAGAATTAGAACGGATCATGTCATGCCTTTAGATGTTAATGCGGTTGGGGGTGTTTGGCATTTATTATTATTCAAATAAATAAATAAAAACTCATCGTACCAAAAATGATATTGCCATGGGTTTATTTGCGTCGTGTAAGCATATGTATGCAGTGGTTAGTATGAAGTTTATTTTGGAGGTAAGTTGGTCAATTGGCCAATAGAATACTGACACGCAGGCGATGTTGTATGTGTGTCAGTATTCTATTAGTCAATTAACCAACTTACCAACAAAATAACTTCATGCTAACCGGATCCGTAGAAACATATATAGGAAAATATAAATAGAAAGTAAAAACATAAAAGCACCAAATGAACTCCTAATTCCTTTGTTATTGAGGTTTTTAATAAGAAAAAGAAAAAAATTGAACAGAAAATTGGGTTTTTTGCCAAACTTTTCCTTTCATAAAGGGACGAATTTAGATGAAAAATTAAATAACATAAATATTAGTAGATTATAAACATAATAAAATAAATATAAGAAAAACTTAAATGAAAAACCTAAGTTTTTTTATAAACTAAAAGAAAACATACAAGTTTTCTATACAAGGAAAGCGGCAGATATCATGTGGTTTTAATGTGTGCTGTCGTAGACGTTAATTTGGTCTGCCATTCCCACAACCTTGCCTCCTCTCAATTCCGTGACTCCCCTTCCCTCTCCGGCTCCATCCTCTATTGGTCCTGGAACAAGGTAAATTCAACCTTAAACAGAATAAATAGCTTATTTTACTCATGTATTTACTGATTTAAGGTGTTTGATAAATTGCTTCTGAGAAGCGAAAATGTGATGTGATTACTTTTGAGCTACTGGATTGCTTGGTAAAGAATTTAGGTATTGTAACATATACTCACTCCGTAGCAAAATCAGAGGTACATTTTTTGTTTTTCATGGTGGATCCTAAAATTCAAAACAGACAATAAACTATTTAATTTAGTATGGACTAATATAATTGTTGTATACTAGCTAAAAATATTACTGATTACAATATTTGTTACTTGTAAAACTTAATCCAAAATGCAAAATCATATCAACTTTGAATTTTAAGATTTTGTAAATTTACTTCGAAAACTCAGAATGTATCTCTAATTTTGAATCTTGAGGTTGTGAATGAAGGTTTGGGCTCTAGAGGGATTTGGTGTTGCTCATATATTACAAGAGATGCTTACTTATAAATCGATCATATTAGAGCTCGTCAGGAAGTACTTCGTACTACAATCATTGGAGGAACAATACCTAATCCTCAGGAGCTCCATAATCTTTTCAATTTCTTGTTCGAGAACTACGATATTTGGCTTTGGAACTGAATCATTTCTTTGTATCTGAGAAGAATTTTCAGATTAATAGGAAGGAAGCTTAATCGGAAGTCATTCCATTTTACAGTTTTATGCACTATAAACATAAATATACATGATACATGTATGTTTCATATATGTAAGCTATTTGATGCATTGTTTTTCTTGGAAGAGACATTTTAGGGTACTACTGAGTGATAGTTAGTTATTCACATCATAGTTGTCATGGCGTCACCATGACATCGTCTAGGCGACGACTAGGCGTCCTAGCGTTGGAGAAGGGTAAGGCAATGCCTTGGATGCCGAGCCACCAAGGCTCACACATTGGTAGCGGGCCCAAGTTAAGTCATTAAGTCATTTTTTACCATTACTCATAACTCATGGACTTTTCCAATTACCCAAGTAACTCAATCCCTGACCTTAACCTAACCCATGAACCTACTCCTTTGAATGAGAGGAATGCTCGTGTGGGAGATGGAAATGACTTCATAGTTGATGACTTTGTTTGAGCTATGACTAGAAACAGAGTAGAGACTGTGTTAGTTATTATGTTTTGGGGTTTAGGGTACATAAAATTTTATTGTGTAATATACTTTTGTAAATAAAACAAATGTATAAATTGCACGTTGCTAACGACTTTTCGCCATATGGACGCCATGGCGGGCGCCTTATTGCCTAGGCGTCCTGGCGGTCAACTACTGCTGCGTCCCGCCTTGGCGCCATGACAACTATGATTCACATTATTTGTTAATATCTTAAGATGTGTTTTGTTAAATTTTGATCATGCCTTGTGTATTTATTTTGAATAATTCAGCCTCAGGTAGAAGTTAAGTGCTTTCCTGCAGAACCTATAAATCCTCTAGTTTCTAACCGCAATGGAACTTATATAGTTGGAGGAGGTGTTTCTGGTGATATTTACTTATGGCAGGTAAGTATTAGTATCATTATACTCTTTTTGCGAATGTTTATTGTACTCTGTGGTATGATTTATGAGTTGTTTATATTGATCATACATAGGTTGCTACTAGCAGATTGCTTGGAAAGTGGCATGATCACTATAGGGCTGTTACTTGTTTACTATACTCCGAGGATCAATCTATTTTGATTTCTGGGGCAGAGGATGGGTCTGTTTGAGTCTGGTCGCTTATCATGTACTGCATTCTTATTCCCTTGTTGATCTTATACAAGATATTTTGAATGGTTTATCTTTGTTTAAGAATAAAGAATTGTTTTCCATTTGATGAATATAAGATCTTTGATGATGTGCAAAGAGAGGAAGCTAAACATCTATTTCAGTATAGTTTTTCTGACCACACTTTGCGAGTAACTGATATCGTTACAGGTTACGGGGGATGTAGCGCAGTCATAGTGTCTGCCTCTGAGGATAGGACTTGCAAGGTTTGCCACACTATTTACTTAATTGTATTGACTCATTGACTGTTAGGTATACCATTGTTTCATGGCTGCCAATTTGACATGATGTGATATTTCTTGCTTCTGAACAAGGCGACTTTAAGCATTTATGTTAGTTCTGCTTTTTTCCGATTTTAATTTCTGGTAAAAAATTATCTTCTTTCTCTCTCATCCCTTACAATTGTTTCATTCCCTTTCTTCTAGGCTGTTATGGCTTTTTTTAAGTACTCCTATATGTCTACTTATTTAAAATGAAATGTATCCCTTGAACTGTTTGTACATCGTACATCTAACTTAATCATTTGGCGTCTATCTTTGATCAACAACTCAAGAATTGCTCATATTTTTAAAGGTTTTATGGTATATATGCAAGACCCGATAGTAAGTTTTTGTTTTTTTTATATATTTCTTAATTTATTTTCATGTTATTCTTGGGGCCATTTATAACATTTCTGATGATTAGGTAACTGTCTTGATGTGCATTTCCTAGGTGTGGAGCCTATCTAAAGGGAAACTACTGAGAAATATAGTGTTCCCAACAATAATTGACGCAATTGCATTGGACCCTGGTGAGCATATTTTTTATACTGGAGGTAGAGATGGCAAGATATATATTCAGGGGCACATTATCTGATCATAGGTTGTCAATTTTATTAGAACTTGAATGTTATGTTGTTTTGCATGTTTTCATGCTTCTCCTTACTAGTTTCTTAAATTTAATATTGTCATAAAGATGTTGCGTTAAGGTCTGCTTGTTTTTTGTCCTTTTTGATGTGGGTTGTTTGATAATGCATTGATGAGAATCTATGCTGTCTTATTCAATTATTCAATATGATGTGTCTATTAAAGTGTTGATTTATTTATCACCATTGTATATTCTAAAATGTGTTCATGGATATGGAAATATGTTCCAGAATCATGAAGTCAAATATCTGCTAAGGTATTTTCAACTTTTCTGGAACAGTAAGGCTGTTACTTGCTTGGCTTTTGTTGCAGATGGATTTCTTTTGGTTTCTGGATCAGAGGATGGCATGATACGTGTTTGGGAAACTAAATCTCGTAACATCATTCGTATTATCAAACATGCAAAAGGTATCATCGTAGTTAATAGAAACAATTTTCACGTGGTTGCAGGAGTCTTTCTAGTTTATTGCATTATTCAGATTTTCTTCTGGATTTAATATAGTAACCTTCTGCTTCTCTCAAATACCGTCTCAGGATAAATTCTAGTGTTTTAAATAGGCTTTTGCATACTTCATCTTACACTCAATTAGTATCTGTAGATCTCTAGATTTTGGTGCTTGTTGTAGAACATGTGTAATTGTCTGCAAGTACATCAGCTGCTGTTTGCAAATGTGTAGTGGTGTTGGTAGATTATGATACCATTCTGACTGTTGCTGGGTTCTGCATAGTGCAGGTCCTATAAACAATATCCTTGTTATCAAACGACCTCCATGCTTATATCCTCGAACTTCAGTGAATTCTCAGGCTTCCTCTGTAAGAAGACATGGACCCTTGTTGCCACCACTGGAAAAATACACAAATTCAACGGACAAAATTCGGATGTTAAGGCTGTCATCATTCCCCAGGCTTATCCTTATAAACCTTTTGATGCTTCATATGTCATCATCTGCGCAATGAATAGTCAAATCAATGAACTTCAGGTCCATATTTTTCTAATAGTTCTTGATGAATACCTTGTTTATTGAAGATTTTACCATTGTCTATAATATTCAATCCAAAGAGCTACACCTAAAACTATATTACGAGTAATATAGAATATACGCAGTGCCTTGACATTGGCCACTAGATTTATTATTGTTATTGTGATATACTGTTCAGGTAATACTGCTCAATTTTTATATGAGTATATTGTTTCTCTATTGCTTAAATTGATTTATTTTGCCCTTGCCATATTCAGATATGGCTTAATACATGGATGAAAATATTCTCTTATGGCATTATCACTATAAGTGTAGATACTGGTCCCTCCAACTGGTCCAATTAGCTTTAGTTCTTTAAGCAAGCATCACCTTTATTTTCTATCTCCCTATGAGCACTCAACACTTTATTGTGTCTCTTGGTCTTCAAGCTCCACTACCACTCCATTCATATGTGATATTTATTTACCTCTCAACTGTCTACTCAAGAGTCAAGACTTCTGTTCCCTTCTAAGCCTGACAAACTTTACTCCGGTTTAAAATCTGATCTTCAGTACATGGAGGTGCCCCTGTTTAGGGCCTTTAGGCCTTTTTAATGTATTTTGGTTATCGCCAATAAAACGTGTAAAATGTGGGTACCGTTGATAAGTATCTGTTGATTATTTATAAGAGAAAATAAAATAAAAGAAAAAAGTGTGGGGCATCTGTAGAATTTCTTCCATGATATTGAAGTGTTTAGTAAATATTGAAGATATTGTGAATTTTGACTGATACAATCTGTATATAAAAATCTCAGCCAAAAGGAAAATAAAAACCTTATGGTTACCACTTACCACCAGAGATTATTAAAATCTCATCACATAAACTTTCTTATTTCACTATTTAATGATTTTCTAAAATTTGTTAGAAGGGAAGTATTTCATTCTCATCAGTGTCACTCCTGAGAGGACAAGCACAAAGTTGTAATAGAATTCGGTAAAACATGCATATGAAGTTATTTGTAACGTATGATTTCTGATTTTATAATCAGCAACAAGGTTCGTTCGGAGCTACTGAAATGGAAATAGAAAGACTAAAACTTGATTACAGAAGATCTATGCAAATGATTCAGCAATGGAAGAATATGTACAAGAATTTAAATCAAATTTGTGTCGAGGAACTTTTGGATGGAGATCAAGCTAGAGGCCTCCCTAATGGGCAATTCCTTCTGAGGCAGCTCTCCTCTTGGCAACAGTTTCCTTATTTTGATGCTGTAAGTCATGATACATGCATATATTTCTTTTTGTTTTTGCTTTTCATTATCTTGCTATTTTTGGTTTTTGCAAATTTATAGATCATTTGTTGTCTTATTCAGTTCCACATAGTAGTATATATCAGATAGTTAATGCTGTTATAAATGCTATTTGTTATGGAACTTTAGTATTTTCTTTTAATTGATACATTAACATTTCAATCTGAGGTGTCAATAGTTTGATTAATTGACAAGTTAGTGTATTCCTTAACATGACCTTTTTCTTGGTTGAGTTTTACATGATGGTAGATATATTCATGTCAACTGGCAAGTGATATACCTACAAAGATGCCAAGTCACTTTCTAAGTTGTCATCTGGTTTATCCTATTATCAACACATACATATGTATGTGTTGAGGGGGAAAAACTCCTTCTCAGGTATACTTTCTCGATTTCTCCAACTAGATCACTAGATTTGCAATTGCGCCAGTTGAAGTTGATATCAAAGATTGCAGTTGGTGTTATTTCTTGAATGTCTAATAATGATCCTATACATCATACATGAAAGAAAAATAACCATTTTACATATACGTTTCTTTTCAGTACACTAATTTTTTTTTGGGAATTCTGGAGTTTCTTTAATTTCAAAAAGAGGATTTCGTGCTCTACATGAATAGTGGTGTTCTTCATGTATAGGAAGGATGTAATCCAACCTATCAATGGAAGATATATATATATATATATATATATATATATATATATATATATATGATGTGATCCATTTTCTTTTACAGACACACTAATTTATTAAGGAGAGATTTGGATATTCAAGTCAGTCTACTCAAACTGCAGCAAGTATATGTTGCTTGTACTGGTAAGCATTATAAACTGATGATATATCTGGAACAATGCAATTAAATGCTGGGTTTGATAAGAAAAGTTTATAGACCTAGATTAGGGAAGTAATACCATATAATTACTAGATAGTTGTTCCAGAAGGTCAAAATCATCGTCTTTGAAGCATTATTTGTGATATGCTTGTGCTTCATTTGGATGTGTAGTCTTTCTCTTTTACTAGATCATCGACTTCATTTGATAAATTTTGTGCAACTTTCTTTTTATTTTCAACTTTTTTGTTCAACCTTTCCGAATGTTAGAACTATTTAATTTGTTTTTATATGCATAATTAGTTACAAGATTTGGTTAAGTTGATAACATTTTGATGACCATTCACTATTCTTATGATTATACGTGGAAAAAAACCTTAATCTACTGTAAAGCTTTCTGCCTCATAATAGTATAATTCATTTGACCATATTATCTGGAATATAAATGATGTTGTTTGATTGACATTGTATGGGTAGTCCCTACATCTTAGAATAATTTGAGTCCTTTCTTATACTAATTCTAGTGTATTTGAATAAATCACACAGAAGAATCTATAAGAAAATTATATTCTAAGAGCACTACAAGTCATCTAAAGCCAGATTATTTATGTAGCTATGGTTTTGGAATGCTTCCTTTACCCCATCTTTCACCAGTCTACTGTACTCTGACTTCATGGTCTATTTAGCTCCATTTTCCTGTACTATTTGTTGGAATCGGATTATGCTGAATCAAGCATCAGGTTTTCATATTCTCCATCTTTAGGACAGGCAACCTCAGTTTTATTAGGAGCAATCCGTCAACCTTTAAAATAGTACTTCTGTTATGCCCAAATAAGAGCCAATTATTCTCCATCTTCATTGCACCGTCTCCAATATGATTTTTCCTTCTGAATATTAGCCATTCCTATCCCCTAACAGGCAATTCCTTTCACTTTGAACCCTGTGTTGCTTGTAAGATTGGGTTTTAATATATTTCATTGCTGATCAACTTTCAAAACATTAATTAAAACTCATAGTTGATCATAAAACCTCTTTGGAGAAGGTGGAAATAGAGGAGGGCTTAGCAGTTCTACTTTAGTCAATTTTCTAGTGCAAAAACAGCCCAACATAGGATTTTGTTTGTGCAACTTATGAGAGTTTGTCTAGTTTGTATGTCTTTATTGGGCTAAGTTTTATTTTATTTTATTCAAATTATATATCTAGTGTTTTTTTATAAATTTAAGCTTGATAAGAACTTGAGTTTGATTAACTTATGAGTTATGAGTTAAGGTGGACCAAATTTGATCAATAGCACTAGTTTGATTTGAACTTTGATAACATGAACTTGACATCTTAACAAGCCAAATTCGATAATCCATTACATTACTCAACTTACCTCGATAATCCATTACATTACTCTCAACTTACTAAAAGCGGTACAACGCGTTTTTCTCCGGACGAGGCAAGGCGTAAGCCTCAATTTGAAAACCTAACAGTCCCAAAAAAATACTAATAAAATCATAAAATAATCCATCATTATAATCAAGGTCATAAAAGACCTAAATAACTAATGTCACCTTAATGTATCTTACAAAACATCAAAATAACATAATATCATCAACTACTTATATAGTGATCATCCATCACTATATAAATAGTGTATCATTCGTATCCAGTTACCTGAAAAACGAATCAAATCCTAGATCATCATCTTCACCATCATCTCCATCATCATCCCTATCATCACTAAGAGGATCCTCCATGGAATCATCATCGTATCTAATAGCTTTTTCATCCTCATCGTCACTGCTAAGATCCTCAAACTCCGGTTCTTCATCTACCAATTGCAATCCCTTCCCTTTATCTATAAATAAGCAAATTGCTTACCTACAATTACATAATGACATTCATAAAAAAATAATAATAATTCAAGTATTTATTGAATAAAAAAAATTATAACAAAATAATAATAATAATAATAATAATAATAGTACTTACTTTATTTGCCTTTGTCAAAGTATTTTTATGTTGAGGCAACTTTCCAAGTTTCTCAATTATCAAATTGATGCAATGCACGGTGCCCAAGTCTTCTTTACCTCCTCAACAAAGGCCTTTGTAGTTTTCTGATCTTCCTCCTTCAATATCCAAGAGCTAAGCTCGTATATATGGAGTAGGGGGTTTCAAACCACGACCATAGTTTCCAATTGACCGGCACATATTTATAAACGAAGGACTATCTGCAACATTAAAGGGAATCCCGTTTTCAAATAAGAATTTACCAATATCAAGATAGATTGCATTATGAGCCTCCTTTGAAAATACGATACACTTTGTAGTAGCATCATCATCATCAGCGTCAACATGTACAACAAATTTGTCTATAGGTCCCCGAACTCCCCTCGCGGAGGCACTACCCACGTCCCACACTTGAACCTCCCTAGGATGGATGACCACCATAATAAGACCCATTTTGTATTTTTTTCAGCTTCGTTTTGTCTTTATTTCCACCTTTGAGTTGATACTTTTTTTATATATCACTACATGAAAAAAGCTTAAGTCCGACGGATTATTCGGACATAGGCCTATTCAGTTGAAAATATATTATTCCCGACGAAAATATCCGTCGGATATTGATCGTAAAATATTAAAGTCAAATATTTATCCGTCAAAAATTTCGTCGAATATTCATTATCCTCGACGAATGTATCTCCGACGGATGTTCGTCTAACATTAACTATCTTCGACAGAATATATAGGACGAAACTTTCGTCGAATATAACAGTACCTATTTTCGACGGATGTATTCCCTCGGAATTATATTATTTTCGACTGAAAACTAAAATAACCCACTATTTATTAAAATTGTCTAATTATTAACTTCGACAAAATTTACATCAGAGATAGAGCGTTTACGACGGATACGTTCCGTCGAAGATAACGTTTGTTCGACTGAAATTAGGATATTTTGGTATTTATTAAAATTGACTATTTGTTAACCTTGAGGAAATTCAAATCATTAAATACCCTATTCCGTCGAATTAACTATCCTTTTTTTAATTGCAGATTTTAAAAGTTCGGTTTCGGTGTTTTAAACCCATTAATGTACTTGTAACTTTATCAACCCATGCATATGATAATATAAACATGTATCTCACATTCAAATATGCAACGTGTACTAAAACTTAATCTTTAACTCATTATCATTCACATTCACATTCAAATATCCATCAAAACGTATTATAAGCTAACCAATTACAAATATAAGCTTAATGTTCCATAAATGTTAAACAATATAATTTACAATAGTTATGCAGACGCATTAGACAATACAATATATACAAAAGTTCTACAACAAGAATATATACAAATGAACTATAAACTAGTAAAAAGTATCATCATCGGTGAGGAGGTGAGCGACGCTTGCTCTCTGAATGTATAAAATCGGACTCGTGCTCCTGCTCGCCATCATCGCCACCGTCGCCATCGCCACCCCTGTTGATAGAATCAAAATATAAATCATTAGTCCATATATATATGTAGAATTAACAAACTAGCCTTTAATTGAAAAACATAAACAATAAGAATACCCGAGTAGGTGGGTGATTTAAAAAGCCTCCTCGAGGGTAATCACCATCCGGAGCATCTCGGCGCTCAAGCGTCGAACTTCTCCCGTGGTAATCCCGTCTTTCTCTGCAGAGGCCCGTGTTATAATATCCCGAGCAATCTGGTGAAGACAAGAACTAGAGGAAATCATTGACACTCGAAAGACCGGATTGGTATGGAACTCTGTCCGAAACCACGGCCCTATCACCGCCGGAAGATATCGTCATCCAAGCCAAGTAGCACAGTGTGAGATGGTCCGACATTGTTTCTCGATGTCACTGGCCGAGCTGAGCTTATAAAGAGATACAAATTCTATTACTAATAATAATTTATATAATGTGATAAATTCGGATAATTTCATGAAACATAAAAAATATTACCTCCGAGAAGTGTATATGCGGGTATCATCGGCAGACCCAACACTCGATATCTGCCGCGATCTTGACGCTGACCCATAGTCTCACTCCTCATCTCGATCTAATACAATATCTGGAAAGAGGGGTGCGGAATCTAACTTCGTAAACCCTCCTAATAGTCTCCACCAAATATATCATACGTCCCAAGCCTCTCCAAATCGGTCTGTAATGTATTCCATATCATTATGTGTTAATTATATCATTTTATTTACGATTGAATATTATTAAAAGCTAAATAGTAAGATAAGTTTTACCCGTATAGCTAAAGCTGCCTGAGACAAAGTGTGACTCCCCCAAAATTAGGTATAAATCACCCATCTTGAGTCGCCAGATACATGGTACTGAATTCAAATACAACTTAATAATACAACTGTCGTGTACAATACGACAAAACATAAACTGTGAGTTTGAATACAATATTGTCTACTAGAGAGTATACAAACTCAAAAGGAGTCCTCATTATAATTATTATCACACTATTTCACAAAATAGTGAGGACTACTAATACTATCATCTGGTCCATCACTCCGTTTCCCGACTCGTTCCAACTATATTCTCATTTCCTTAAGAGAATAGTGAAAGAAAGGGTGAGCTCAACTAGCCCAGTAAGAAATATTATATGACTAAGATAATGCGAATAAATTATCATTAGCCTTAAACAAAGATTGTTAAACCGATACAATATAACAAACATCAAGTTTAAGCTGCATAATAGAACAAGCAATCCATTAAAAGAGTCAAGTAGAGAATAAAATCTACTATCTTTTATGATTTAAAAAGGTTTTCATCACTTTTATCGCTGGAACTCAACTTAATAAATAATCCACATCATCGAATCACCCCTGCACTACGTCCAAGGATATTCTTTAGTATCACGACCACAATTATCCATGCACTACGGGCCAAGAATATTTGTGTATTCATTAATGATCATGATCATGCCAACAACTGTCCATCAATGCAGTACGGGCCAATGAGCACTTTTACCACATCACTTGTAACATTACGGTCATGATTACACCGAATAATCTCTGGTCATAATCATACAAAGTCCATCTATGCACTATAGGCCACAAATGACTTTCAAAAAATATAAATATGAGGATGATGACAATGATATAAGAATTCAATAAAACAAGTTCAAGAATTAGTTTGTCCAAGAACCAATAACGTCCAAATTGTCAACACGATCTTCGCTTTGTAGAGTAAAATTCAAGAACGCTTTCGTAAGAATATTTCCATGAAAAGATCTTTGGATGAAGCGCAAATATCAAGGATATTCCACTAATTTCATGGAGTATAAGAAGTCAAAGTTTTAACCAACCGAGTAAAATAAAGAATGGAATAACAAAAGAAATCACCATGCATGCGATGTAATCGCTTACATACTGAGTTATTCCAATGTAATAATAAATAACGGAACCAGTCCGGCGCGAAAAAGCGCATGAAAGGATATTCCAATGTAATAATAAAGAATGGAACCGGTCCCAAACGTAAAAACGCATGCATGTGATATTCCACGAGAATAATAAATAATGGAACCAGTCCCAGAAAGCGTATGCGGATGTTCCAATGGAATAATAAAGAATCGGAACCAAAGTCATGCGTAAAAGCATAGACATGATGTTCCAACGAGAATAATAAAGAACGGAATAATAATGAAATCACCATGCATGCAGATTGCGCATGATGTATATGTTATTCCAACATAATGATAAAGAATGGAATAATGAAGAAGAATTTCACCAAGTATAGGGTAGCTCATGCGTATCTGAGTTATTCAAATGTAATAATAAAGAATGGAATAACGTAAGTTCTCTTTATGAATACAAAAGAAATAATACTCCCTACGAGTACAACAAATATAATATTCCCTACCTTGAAAAAGAAGAGTCTTTGGATATGTAAGTAGTGAAGTAGCGAACACTTTTTTTTTTTTTCTCTCTATAGTTTCTCTCTAAATTTCAAAGAATTCGTAAGAAATAATAAATGAATGAGCTTCTATTTATAAAAAATGGATCGCGATAAGAACTAATTCATGAACGATCAAGATTGATTTACTTTAATCGACGGTCCATATTTAAAGCAAAATCTTTTAAATAAAATATAATATATTCTATTTATAATCTAATAAAACGAATAACTTTATAAAAGATTTTACTATGTAAACACTACGCAGAGCACTATTCAAACACTATGCATAATAAAATATAATATATTCTAATTATTGTCTAATAAAACAAATAACTTTATAAAAGTATTTTGTTTTATATAAAAAAGATTTTACTATGCAAAATACTATCTGAAACACTATGCAACACTATGCATAATAAAATATAATATATTCTATTTATAGAATAACTTTATAAAAGTATTACATTTTTATATAAAAGATTTTACTATGCAAAATACTATGCATAATAGAATATAATATATTACTATTTATAGAATAACTTTATAAAAGTATTCTGCTTTATTACATTAATAATACCAATAAAACAAAACTGAGTGACTTATTACATAAGCATCAATAATCAATATCGTAAGCGCTACTTATGCAACCACATCGTATTCTTTGCATTTCTTTTACTACTTAGAAAGTAGTTCAACATTATTAACGGTAAAACTTCCGCCGTTATTTTTAATAAAATATTTTTATCGTTTTCTCATTCCGATGATAATTCCGCTATTCTTCCACTCCATGATGATTGTCTTGGTTGCATCTAATATTCCCTAATAAAACAAAAATTTTTCAAACCAATCGAATATAATATGACAACTTGCATACTTTGCAAAATTTATAAATATTACCCACAACTATAACATTATATCAAATCCACACCATAATATTCAAAAAATATTTCAAGAAAATAAAATCTTTATTCATAAAATCTGGAGTCTCACACAAAGCACGTTCGTCCTTAGGCATGTGGGCTCGATCCAAAAACTCTAGAATGGTAGGATCTCGGCCCAAGGTCCTCCCCAATGCCTAATGCAAACAATCATAAAACAGGTCTTAAGTATTTGTGTGAGAACTCACACATAAATGACTAAATACAACGCCTTTACCGCCTTCGCCTCCTCGAACGATCGAGAACTAGTGGTGTGTACTATCCAGAATGACCACGGTTCTTCCGCTGCTTCGAGACTTTTTCTTGAAGTCATCACCCCCGGTCACATATAGCCTCCAAAGCTAAATCGGAGACTATCACGGGGTGATGATCTCTCGATGGTGTCCTTTTGGTCCACAATCGCCCAGTCGCCTTCCGTCGCATCTCATACAAACCATCCAGAGTAATTCGCAAATGATGTGATGCTCAATCATCATCATCGCCGATCGAGAGATGTTCGTCAAATCGATAATAAACCTATAACAAAAGATTATTTAAAATTAAGAACAATTGATTTCGTCACCCCAATACAACTATGTAGTGATAATATGCTTAACTTACGTGGAACTCCCCGCAAGACTGGCCTCTGCGTAAAAGTGGCATCGCATCAGCATATCGACCGAATCAAGCACGCACCTCCCTGGAGATCGTCGAAACAAATCGCGTGTAGGGTGTGCTTAGCCACCGAGTCTAGTATACTACTGAGTAAAAAGTATAACAATATGTGTTATATGAATTGTGTTTTGCAATAACCGATAGAAATAAATACGAATATATTAACACTTCATCGTTGAGTAACGACATCCACCGAAGTCTTGTAAGTGGCACCTTGCCGTAATCGACCAAAGATCTTGAGGTTCGTCCCTCTGTCGTCGACGAGGTGTATATGTAATAATTGATTTAACATAGTACTTGATAATCATTGTAATTAATGCAACTTGAGATATATTTAAATCCTAGTTAAGATAACTTACTCGCGCCTGAAGAAGAGCCTCCATCGTGGCTACCGTCTCCAGTACCGGATCGCCCACCACCTCGGCGACCTCCACCGCTATGTCTAGCCATGAATATCCCATCGCAATGCAATAGCAAAATTGGTAGATTACTGAATATGTAAGGTTTAACTATATGAGGTAAGTACTAATATGAATGCTCATTTTCAATTACGCACGTCATCAAACCCATCGAAATCAACGTGTATATCATTCTCGATTCAGATATCTTCCTCATCCTCGCCAGATCGGTTTACGTCATCGTTATCATCCTCAACGACTACATAATCATTCATGTATACGTTGTCCTCGACATCCTCATCGTTAGGTACGTCAATGACATCAGTATTCACCACATCTTCAGCATGGAACACTACGGCCAATGGGTTGCTCATATCTTCTTTCTACGCCTCATCCATACCAAACATGTTATCATCATTAAATGAGCGTGTTTTAATAGTGACTACGGGGCTTCGAGTATTTACGACATTAGGAGCGTAATACACTTGAGTCACTTGACTTACTAACACGTACACGTCATCAGACTTTAACCCCGACTTGATATCCACGATTGTGATTCTATTACGATTAACTTTAACCCCATTTTCAGTATCAAACCAGCTACACTTAAATGTAACTACCTTTTTTCCGCCGCGTGATAATTGAAAGCACAACTACATCCCATGTAAACGACCATAGTAATTGGACTCGTAATCTTGGTAGCGACTTCCTAACACCACACACCCCGTAATCGATGATGTGAGTTCATGTAAGTCATCGACTCTAAATCTGTACCCATTCACGATGCAATCAGGAAAAGAACTAACAACTTTGTAAGGTCCTCGGATGACATCTATAAAATGCTCAGAAATATTCTCCGCTTCAACCCTTTTCTTAAACCACTGTTGGAAATTAGCATTAGTGAATGTTTCCAATTCTGCTGCAGTAAAAGTTGGGTTAGAAGCATGCGCTTCCTCTTCGAATGAACTGCGATATTAGAAAAATGTCTTTAACATATATAGAGATGACTACACTTGTAAATTGTACTAAATGGAGCAAATAAGCTTAAACTTACGTGATGTATGATGATACTTCGGGCATATTTAGAAGCACGTATGTAGATACAATCTTCAACTCTTTGTCGCTTAAGTAAGTCAGTGTCTCGGGGCCAAATGGTTTAGCCGGATATGTGAATCAAATTTAACTCATCATCGGCGATGAGTCATTGGACCAACAACCTCATTCCTTCCTAAACGGTTGTGGCCGTTGAGATAACATCGTCAAAATACAATGAAGCGAAGTTAATGAAGCTCTTCCTATGTATAACGTTCAAAGAATAGAACCCTCTACACGAGCTTTGTTCTTGACCTTTTGTTTTAAACGCATGCATATACCTACGATAAATAATATGCGAGACAAATTGAAGTATTATTAATATGAGTAGGATAGAGCAATTACCAGTTTATATATTACCTCTCAAAAGGATACATCCACCGATATTGCACCTACCCAAGTTTGAGTTCATACTACGGATGAATAGCGAGATGTTCCATCGAGTCAAAAAATCTCGGAGGAAGATCATTTCAAGCTTACACATGGTAAGCACAATATTCTTCTCCATCCGCCGACATCATCAGACTTAATTATAGTTGAGCAAATATCTCGAAAGAAATTTGATGATTCTATTCGATGCATCGAAACTTTTCCGGGTAACATCTCACGAAATACAATTGGAATCAACTTCGCATGAATACACGACAATCGTGACTCTTGAATCCGAAATTTTCAATTGCTCAACCTTACAACGTGTTATGTTCGACGCGATATCCATCCGGGGAGCTTCAACCCACTAACCCACTTACAGACGTCTTCAACTTGTTGCTTAGTAGAAGACAAAATGGAGCTTTAGGCTTCAGTAGTGTTAGGCTGAAGCCACAATTCAACCTAATGTTCAATGCCTCCAAATCTTTTCGAGCATTGTCATTGTCTTTAGTTTTACCACTCACATCTAACACGGTTGTAAAACAAGTTCTCGAAAACATTCTTTTAAGATGCATTTACATCTATACAATGATTTAACCAGAAAGTGTGCCCCAATCTGACAAACTCAAACTATATAGGCAAGTGTGTCCAATTATGAGTCTTCCGTGCCTGATCGTTCTCAATTTCATCGTGTTCCTTCCCAGTGAAGGAAAATCAAGTTGATTCAACCAAATTTCAGACCTCACCGCCCATGTGACCAACCAACCCCCTATTTCTTCTCTATCTTTACATTGAACTGTGCAGGACATCTTTACGTAATTGTGATCAAGAGGCAAGAATCTACGAGCGCTTAAAAAGAAACTACATTTCCTTGTCTTAGAACCTGGTTGCCTTGCATCCCCCATACATTGGATAGATATGACTTCCGTGAGTTGACCAACCACTAACCATCCCAAGAGGGAAGTCGTTGATAGTCCATAATGTAAATGCCTTTATCACAAAATTCTCGCATATCGATTTATCATACATCCGAACCCCTGTCTCCCACAACATCTTTAGTTCATCCACTAACTCATTGAAGGTACACATTAAGGTCTTTTGTAGGACTTTTATCCCGGAATGAGTAAAGTCAAAAACAAATACGGATCCTCATGCACATCTTGGGTGGAAGATTATAAATACCATAATGACCGCCAAACCGAGTACTACCGGCTAAAATTATTAAAAGGGCAAAAGCCATCAAGAGCTGCGCTCAAGCCTAACATTCCTAACTTCTTCCGCAAACTCGGGATAATTTACATCAAATCTCTACCATTCATCTCCATCCATTGAGTGAGTGAGTCACCGACCACACGACATCCCTTGTTCGATGCCAACTCATATGTTAGTAGTATGAGACGACATGAATAACCATGGAAGTCTCGGCATGCTGGAAAGATCTTGTAAGATTTTCCTGGGAACATGTTTCTCCTTCCCCACGTTTTGTAACCTTGTAGCGCGATAAGTCGTGATATATCACATCGTCCCTTATCTCTGTCCTCCCCGTAGTATAATATGCAATCCTGCTCCACAAGTATCGATTTTACGATACCCCATATTTAACCCTCGACCATCTTCTTCACTTCGTAATAATTCGCAGGAAGAGTATGATCATTGGGTGAAGCATCCAATTATAAGCGAGCAAATTGTTGAAACCTCTCTCACTGATCGTATGCTCATTCTTGAAGTGTAAGAGATTAACATCAGAGAAAGCTTGTGTCCGTGTATCATTTCCCTTGGATACAACGCGACCCAGATTCGAGATAAGAACTTGTAAAAGCGTGAGTAGTTGATCATTTGGCACTTGCTTCGCACTTCTTGAAGAAGGTTCATATTCAACCCCAGGTCGATAGTAGTAGAGCCATAAGCATCGACATCAACATCTCAACCGGATCATAGTGTTCGACATATGAATCCTGTGGAATTGGTTGTTCCACAATAATTTCAATCACTTCGATTCCCCGTGATGAGTCCATACTGAAGTACCCATCCACAAATCCACGAGAAAATAAGTCGAATTTAATCTCAAATCGACTTTCTTCCAAATCGATTTTTACACTTGACACACGGGCATCGCATCTTCCCGCTCGAGATCATCCAGTATGTTCTAGTGCTTTGTTCAAGAAATCAAAACCCCAAACACGATAAGTCGAGACTAATCCCTCCCATCACTTTGGGTATCCTACGGACATCCAACTCCTATTCATTAGCATTTTTAATCTACACGTAATCACGCATTAAGTTAATTTGGATATTCATGCGTAAATTAGATTTACCTAGTATCTCTACGGGATGGGGAGTAAGGCTTCTATCCCGTTATTGGATGCGTCTCATCTACTTAGTGCAAAACACGTTGAGTACATTTCATGAGTTTCAAGAAAATTTGGAAGACACTCCCCATGGTCTCCAAACACATGAAATAGACTAAGATAACTTAATCTAAGTATGCACTTTCGGAGAACATATAGAGATAACGATCGATTAATCCTCAAAATAACAAAAAATGTACTGTTTCATTTTTTGCACCTACCTAAGTGAGAGACATAACATCCAATAACATCCAAAATCGGGGATCGCTCGACATTCACCCCCTCTTGAGTGTATGTCAACGGGGTTTCTAAGTTTCAAAGTATAAAGACATATATAATTGAAAATGGGGATAAATAACGTTTTGGTCATCATATTTAGGTCCTGGTTTTCATTGTGATTCATCAAAACTTTTTTTATACAATCGAATAATCAGACTCTCAAAAAATTACAAAATGATCATTCCGCTTAGATTTTCATCCAAAATTTGAAGGAAATGCTGTCTGTGCATATTGACCCGTTATTTTTGCTGACGTGGCCCGTTATTTACTGATGTGGAGGGTAAAAGGCTTGCCTTAAAAATTTTCTTAAAGAAAATGTTGCTAACAAGTGTTGAACTCTAGACCTCCCCAAACTAGAACCTTATATTCTAACAAAAATCACTAGACCAACTACCTATTATGCTAAAAGTTATGTAACTAATATTTAAACCACCTAGCATCGTTTATATGCATGTAAAGATGAGATAATAATAATTGTAATAATTATTATTGTAATAATAATACTAAATTTTAAATAATTAAATTTTTCAATAATAATTAAAATTTTAAATAATAATAATTATTGTAATAATAATAATAATTGTAATAATAATAATAATAATAATTGTAAACTTCCACATTCTCTTTGCAGATTCATAAACGCTAGAATTACAAAGGAAGCCAGTTAAAAATCCCACAAACTTTCCAGAATAAAGAAAATCTAGCAAACATTTCAAGCTTCTTTAATTTCTTGTTAAGCCCCCTCGTGATCTTTTACCGCTTGTCACCTCTTTCTCGCTCTAGAATCTCTATAATTTGTCATAGGATTCTCATTTATTGTTGTCTTTTTTAGCCAAAGCTTGATTCTTTTGTCATTTGGTTTATGTGGAAAATGTTTTTCTATTAACGTCCGGTGACGAATATACTTGAAATTTTTGGTAATGTACTTGAAGAATTCTGTTGTTCGAACGGTGGTAAATTGCATGCTTAATAAGGTAGTTTTGTTAGTTTCGCTCGGTTGGCTTTGTTGGCAGTATCGCATGCTATGTCGGTTAATAACTTCTATTATAGGGTGGTTCTTTGGGGGTTCATGGAAGTCATACTTTGTATGGATATTGGATATTTCATAATGTCAAAGTGGGTTTTAATGTTTACCTTTGTTAGATTTATTACTACGTAATTAGTTGATTGTGACTAGAGCGCATATGTACAATTTCAATAAATGACTGATCAAGAAAGAGGCTTCCTTTCTAATTCTAGCGTTTATGAATCTGCAAAGAGAATGTGGGAGTTTACAATTATTACAATTATTATTATTATTACAATAATTATTATTATTTAAAATTTTAATTATTATTAAAAATTTTAATTATTTAAAATTTAGTATTATTATTACAATAATAATTATTACAATTATTATTATCTCATCTTTACATGCATATAGCATAATAAGTAGTTGGTCCAGTGGTTTTTGTTAGAATATAAGGTTCTAGTTTGGAATGGTATAGAGTTCAACACTATTTTTAAGAAAATTTTTAAGGCAAGTCTTTTACCCTCCACGTCAGCAAAAATAACGGGTCAATATATATGCACACAACGATTACCGGCCAATTTTTTGATGAAAATCGAACGGAATGACCATTTTGTAATTTTTGAGAATCTGATTATTCGATTGTAACAAAAAAAGTTTGGTAACCACAATGAAAATCGGACCCTAAGACAAATGACCAAAACGTTATTTATCCCATTGAAAATGCTACTTAGTTTATGAGAATTGTTATGTGGAATCTCTACTTGAGTGACAGACAGGGGAAAAAAAATGTCGTAGTTCTGTTGTGTCTATACTTCGAATAATAAAGTTAATTCAATTCTGCAAAACATTCCTCCTTTGTTCCATCATAACAAATGACAACATCCCCAAGGAGTTCCATTAAGCTATTGAACAAAGTTTAGAAACAAGCTGACCCTCTAGATGAGCGAGCGATCATTTCTCTTTAGGAATGAATCATCTCCCCATATGGGTCCAATCCATGATATAGGCGACCTCTCACCACCTTGAATTCCTCAAATGGATAGTTCTTATACAAGAGGTGAAGCGTTACGTGAGAACTACCCATCCGAGGAATCTGAATTGGTGAAAAGTCGTTTATATCATGGATTGGACTCATATATGGAGATGATTCATTCTAGCGAGAAGTGATCGTCATCATCTGTAGGGTTGCTTAACCTAGAACTTTGTTCAACAACTCATGCACTCCTCCGGATGTTGCCATACATTATGATGGAACGATGAGGAATGTCCTGCGAGAATTCAATTACCTTTATTATTCGAGTATATGACACAAACAGAACTACGACCCTTTTTTTTAATTGTCATTCGAGGAACCTGTTTAGTACTATTAGGCTTTATTTGCTAATGTCGAGAAACTCGCATACAAGAAAGAGTACATATATGTAGGGAGAGTGTTATTGCATTTATATATTGAAAATTGTGGCAAACTAAGCAAATGTTATTTAGTTTATTTTGCCAATGATAATAAACTAAGTAAGTGGTACTTAGTTTATGAAAATTGTTATTTGGAATCTATAGAGACTACTGTTCGACATTCACTCTTACTTAGTTTATTTTGCCAATGTGAACTAAGTAAGTGGTACTTAGTTTATGAGAATTGTTATTTGGAATCTATAAAGACTCTTTGCTAGGCATTCACTCTCTACTTATTTTATTTTCTCAATGATAAACTAAGTAAGTGGTACTTAGTTTATGAGAATTGTTAGAATCTGAAATACTACTTGTTAGACATTCACTCCTACTTATTTAATTTAATTTTATTTTGTTTATTTAAATTTAATTTAATTTAATTTTATTTATTTAAATTTATTTTATTTTATTTTAATTAAATTAAATTAAATTGAAATTATTTGATTATATTTTATTTTATTCTTTATTGAATTGAATTCTATTTGTATTATATTATATATTTGTAAATATTTTTATTAAATTTAATTAATTTATTAAATTAAATAAAATTTGTTTGATTTTATTTAATTTACTTCAAATTAATTTATATTTTAATATTGGGACTAATTACTAATATTATCAAAATAATTACGAAAAAATCTTGCAAATGTATACATCGAAATTTACATCACAAATTTAGATCTGAAATTGCAAATATATCAAAATTAAAAATAGGTCAAAAATCGATTAAATTCAAGATTGAAAACTAATTAAATTACATAAACAATGCAAAACAATATATCTTCGCATAATTATCCATTCTCAATCAAAATATATACCAAATTTTAGCCCCAATTTCAAATTTCTTAAATCCAAATTTCAAATCAAATATATAACAAATTTTTAACCTATACAATTTCATCCTCAAATCCAATTGCAAAGCCAAATTGATGCACATCAATAACTAATTAAGGAATTTACCAATTTTCAGACTCAAATCAATATATACATACAATATAAAAATTATTCAATCTACTGATTTTGTACATCATCATCAAAATGAAACAATATTTGAACTCATACCTTTTGGAGCTAATAAACTGTCCGGCGTGTGGTGGTGGTGGTGCTCTCGTATTTGGAATCGAAAATGGGTGGCAAATTGGAGGTGGCTCTTTGGTGGTGGTGGTAATTTGGAGGAAGAAGGCAGAAGAACTAAGATGGTGGTGGTGGTGGTGGTCGTGACTAGAGGCGCTGGCGGTGGGGGAGAACTGATCGATCGCGAGAAGGGAGCACGCGTCTGGTCTGCGGTGGAGGTGTTGGTTGCAGGTGGGCGCCGGAGATGAGAGAGAGATGAGAGTGAGAGAGGAGAGACTGAGATGAGAGAGTGAGAGAGAGAGATATATATAAACGAGAGAATATCGGGGAGAGCGCACTGAGTCGATTCGAATAGGTTTTATAAGATATTTCAAATGGAATATCCGAACGGACCTCGTCCCTCGGAATTACCTTATCTTCGACGTCTGATCCCTCGAAATAATCATAATTTAAATCGAATTTAAGTTTCATTGGCGGAAAAATTTGGCGTCATATGAGGTCTTATATTCCCGACGGAATTTCCTCGGAAATAAACTATTTTGGACGGAATTATTTTCGACCTAATATTTCGTCGAAATTATATTAATTTCGACTGAATACAGTCCGTCGAACTTAGTTCCGTCGGGATTAGTCGGTTTCCTTGTAGTGTATGACGCAAGCTCTTCCTTCACTTCACTTGGTACTTTTTTGCAGTGTTCGAAAAGTCGGCCTAGTCGGCAACTAAGTCGGGGTCGGAGCCTCAACGAGTCGACTAGGGCCTAGTCCTTAGATTTAGTCGCTGATCGACTTAGTCGGGCTCCAGTCGACGACTAGTCGGTAAAGTCGCCCAGTCGAAGTAAATCAAAAAATCGGAACTAGTCGGGGAAAATCGAAAAAAATAGAAGCGGATGAGGTCCTTCTACATAGAAGAAGTGGTATAAATGTGCGAGAACTATAGCCGATTCATTTTTAGTTCGCGTTCGCTGGAAAGACGGACCCTATATATATATATTGCAACTATATGATATTTCATGGATAGTTTTTTAAGGAAACTGGGTTAGGGTTTCTAAACATTTGTTTCTGCCTCTCAAGCTCTTTTCCCAACCGGTGCACATTGATATTTTTTTTGGGTAGCACCAGGGCATATCTTTACCCATGCAAGTACTATAAAGCTTATATCGTATCCTTATATCATATGTCTGAGTCTCAATTTCTTTACGCCAAGAAATTCAGTCGTCACAAGTATATAAATTAGCAGCTCTAGCTCTCTCATTTCCTAACCCCCAAAATATCAGCACAAACAAACAATCACACTCTCATTTCCTAACCCCCAAAATCTCAGCACAAACAAACAATCACAACATTTCATACTGATTATTGATTAGGATCCCAAATACTTTAATATACATATGTACATTACGGTATAAAAGTGGTTTCCAAGTTGGTATTTGGTGCTGATACCAAGAATAATTCTAGGGGGACATTGTTTTGCTGACATTCTAGCGACGTTACAATACATACTGAAGCAGAGTTGTATAGATCGTACATACAAATCTGTTTTCTTGTATGTATTCAAATTACACCTAAAACACTGTTTTTTACAAAAATTTCAGTTGGAATAAATACTATACATTTTTTGAGAGGTATTACAAAAAAAATAAATCAGAAAAAAATAAAAAAAAAATAATGTCGCTAGAATGTCAGCAAAAAAATGTCCCCCTAGAAGGACTCTGATACCAATTCTCATGTTTCATGAAATTCGGTTCAATATTTTTGGTAGCACTACAATGCTTTTATCCATGAGCCAGCCCTATAAACCTAACATGACTAGAATTATATGTATTGTTATTCATAATTAAGTCACTTTGTCTTGAAAGATTTATATCTTGGAAAACACGAAGGAAAGGAGGATATGTGTGTGTCCTTGTAACTTGTAAGCCTAATGAAATCATTTTACATCAGACTTTCCAATTGTAGGAACCTACTACAATCTAAAAGAATCACTGGCCTGCATGAATGGGCTAAACTCGGATCTTTCAATAACCAAAAAGAGAATCCGGCAGCCCAAATATTTTGGAGTCTGATATTTTGCAATTCCCCAATTGGGCAAAGAAGTCTATTTCATCCAGTTTGAATTATGAGAATCATGTAGATATAGAGATATGGGAAGAGAGATAGGTGGGACCACCTATAATTGTCATACTATAATATTTCTTTGTTGTTTTTTTTCCTTTACTTCTGTAAGGCCTGATTGCGATTCCCGATGCGGGAGGGTGAGGAAAGTGGGGGGAGAAAATTTACTATACATATACGAATATATGTATGCGCCTATGATATATATATATATATATATATATATATATATATATATATATATATATATTGAAGAAGAGGGAGTATTATTTATATAGATAATAGTAATTAATGGGGGATGTGGGGTAGAGAAGATAAGGTGGTGGTGGCAATGCAACCGTGATAATGCAAAGTAAAAAAATAAAAATGAAACACCCACCCAACAACAAGATCTCTCTCTTCTGGATTCTTTTTATCCAATCGAACCTCTTCTTGCAGAGAACGTGTCCCTTTATTCATGTCTTCTTGATAAAATGGGCTTTTTTTATTGAGTTATATTTAATATCATGGTTAATGGTTAGAGAGAGATTATTCTTGATAAAATGGGCTTTTTTATTGAGTTATATTTAATATAATGGTTAGAGAGAAACATTAGATCGATCCCCTCTCTAGGATGCTATTCTTCCTTCTAGTCATGATATCAATTCGGACAGTGCTTGATTGCTTTGAAATCCGGGTGGGTGCTGAGCGTTTACTTGTGCTTTGAGTGCTACTAGTGTTACAGATAGAAAAAGAAAAAGAACAAAAGGCTGCCGGCAGCAGTAGGCAAAACAAACACATTCTTCTTTTTCTCTCTCCCTCTTTCTCTATCTCTTCCTTTCTTTTTCTGCACTCTGCACACTACAACTGTCGTGTTGATGACTCAAACAACTACACTACTACTACTAAATTAGTATTATCATATTATATCCTTACCAATGAGACTTAATTTCAACCTTGCTTATATATATATATATATAATTATATTATATTATATATGTGTGTGTATATATATTGGTCTTATTGTTATTGATGTTATTGATATGAATTTCAAAAAAAAAATGTAAAAGAAAATAAACAAAATCTAATTGTTGTGCATTCATTCATCACAGGCCATATGCGTGCACCAGTTGCATATAATTATATGTATATACTCCCTCCGTTCCTAAAAGATTATTGTTTTAGAAGAAAAAATTTGTTTTAAAAAGTTTATTGTTTACAATTTTCGAGGAAAATAAATTATTTATTTTTCCTATATTACTCTTACCTTCTCTCATTGTCCTAAGAAATTCTCTTTCTTGTATTAATAGTTTTTAACTTTCCATAAAAGGGTAGTGATAGAATTTCAAATAAATTTTACTTAGTAAATGATATTTTCTTAATCCATATACCAAAACCTTAAACGATAATTTTTTAAGAACGGAGGTAGTAATATATATTGAGTCAAGTAGCTTATAATAATTTTACATGCACAGGTCTTTTATGTGAACGGGAACTTCAGGATTACATCTCTCTTTCTGGCATATATCAAACAGCTCAGGTTAGAGCGATAAAATTATGTTTTGAAAATATTAGTAGAATATTAGAGACACTAGTGCTGTCTTTTTCAGCAAGCAACCTTTGTCGCTTCTTGCGGGTCTGCATCCTGTATAGACTGCAGAATGTACTCAGTAGATCCCTCTCAATGTCTGCATCCCCTCAATCTATGTTGAGCAGCTCATGATGCAGGTCGGTCGATGAAAACATTGAAATTTATTGATAAAAGACAAAAAGAAGGTAGGAAATATTATAATATAATTCCATATATATATTTACATCATGGTAAACTAGAATTTAACCATAGATTTGGCTCGGATTTGTCTAATTTAGTTCTTCATAAATTAGATGACGGGTGTAACTTAGTTTATTAGTGAAGCCATAATCATATTCTTGATCATACTTTGAGTCTCTCTCTCTCACTAGTTCCAACAAAAAGAGAAGTTAAGTATTTTATCTTATTAGAAAGGTACTCCCTCGTGTTCCTTAATACAGGTCTTTTTAGAGAATTATTTTTATTTTTTAATTTAAGTCGTTTGAGAATTTTAAATAAGCATTAATTGTTTAGTTTTCAATATTATTTCAAATAATAAATATAACGCTCTCTTTTTTTTAATATAAAGGTAATATAGATAATTGATATTACATTTAATATTATATAATTATTTTTTTAATATTTATGCACAACTCTAAAATAACTTATATTAAGGGATCCGGATGGAGTATTGGGTTTTAAGGAATGACAGGTGAGATGGGGAGAGAGATCAGATATTATCCTTACGGTGTTTATAAAGGCAGGCGGCAAGGGGGGAAATTAACTGGGAGTAAGTTCGTTAATTATTACAGCATATGAAACAGTTGTGCAACAGCAACCTGATCCACCTCGAGAGGCGTTCCAGTACAATATGTTAAGTGGAGTAGTACTTAGCATCTACCTGCAGCAGCATTTCGTTTTCATTGCTAATCAAACATAACAATAGGAATAGTATGTATAATGCATTTAGCTAGCAGCCTAGGCTCCTCGCTTCTTTGATCTCTCCTATAGGATACCGCCACGTGTGCTCGGGATGGATGCACGGCCACCGCCGGCCATTCAACCGGTTAAGTATCTATCTCATTTAAAGGGTCTGCCGAGATTTCTGACTCTTGTCATGTGAAGTGGGCCGTAGGGTTTTGGAGTTCTTTAAAACAAAGTAAAATTTAAGGCCAAGTTAGATTTGTACAGTTCACTCAATTGGGAGAATATAGATAAAATATATAATTCAAATGCACTTACGGCATCTCTTGGAATAGTGGGTAGATCTGAACCATTGAAATGGTGGGCCATCTCCACCTTCGAATGCATCATCTACTCTTTTAATTTCTTACCGTCTTAAAACAACACTCGCTTGCATATTTATATTTTCAAAAATAAATTTGGTAATTTATTTTAAAATGAAACTAAATTATTATTTTATCTTATATTTGAAATGGAGGGGATTCTAGGAACACTTTGCTTTACTACGTAACTTTACATTTTTGTTTTTTAAAAAATTATTTAGTTGCATTATTTTGATATAGTTATAGAGAAATAATTTCGAAAGAAATGGCTTAAAGAATTATTAATATTAATGTATTTTTTTATTTAATTTTTTATTTGAACCCCTTTGAAACAAAATATTGTCTTCTCCACTGTACAAAGCTTGTTTGCTAGCCTACTGAACCTCTTAGTCCTGAAAATGGCCCACAATTTCAATGATTCTGATCAAATTTAGCAAGTGAGCATGCTCCATGCATGATGCTATTTTGTGTAGCTAACATCCATCATATAAGAATTTTTAACTTTATTATCTGTAAAATAACTGCGCGAGAAGATTTTTTTCATACTATAAATTAATAAAAATATATAGGGTAAATTTCACTTCACATCTAAGGTTTTAATATTTTTTCACTTAACCACCTGTTGTTTAAAAATCTATATTTAAACACTTGAGGTTTTGAGGTGAAGTGAAAAAGTGATTTTCGTGTTAACATTGTGATTTTAAATGGCTAAGGACATATTAACCCTTCTTGTATAAATTGAAAAAGATAGAATTGAGGCTCAGTTGTATCGTGGGATCTAGGGTTTGGAGATAGTGAAATTAGACGATTTTAGGTTTCTATCAAATTTTCTTCAAATTTGAGTGGATTTCATGGTGGTTTAGGGCGCTCTTGGGGTTTTAGACTTGATCTTTTGAGTTCGTGGTAAAAATTGATTCTTGGATCTAAGGAGTAATTGGTACGAGGAAATTTTTGTTCTCACACTATGTCAAGCTAACAGTTTACCATAACCAACATCAACCTCGAGAAAGTTAATATTCAGGGGCAAATTAGTTTCACCGAAAAAGGCAGGAATGGGGGATTAAGGCTTTGATTTTACCTTGGGTTATTTATGACTTTTGATAGTTTGGTGTTATTTAAATGTTGACTGTTGTTACATTTGGTATTTTGGTATAATTGTTATTTTTTGGTATAATTTGATATGACCATATATGTCGTTTTGGTACAGTTTCATATGGTCAGTTTAGTATTTTGGGTACAGTTGATTGACAAAATATTTTGGGTACAATTTGATATGGCCAAATATTTAGATATAATTAATCTTCCAGTACAGTTGGGTATTTTTGGCAAGTTGGGCATTTTTGGCCAAGCATTTGATAAGTAAAGTATTGTGACCAAACTTTTGGTTAATTGAATGAAGTTTCATATTTTTGTTGACAATGGTATCTTCTTTATTTTTAGAAATTAGATGTTTATTTGCTCTGGTCAATTTTTTATCGTTTCACTTGTACATGTTGAAAATTAAAAGATATAGAATAACAGAAAATAGGGTTCCATTGCAGAGCTTTTTAACAAAACAAGCTAACACAAAACACATGACTCTGTATCAGCACTTAGATATTAGAGTAATGACTTAACGATCGCAGAGTAATGACTTAGATCATATAACGTAGAGTAATGACTTAACCAATCGTAGAGTCAGTACTTAAATCGTAGAGTTTAAAGTGTCTTCAGCCTTTAATATAGCAGAGCTCATAAAGTCATTACTTAGATCGTAAAGTCAGTACTTACATCGTAGAGTTTAGAGTGACTTCAGCATTTACTATATCAGAGCTACTCTACTATTGTAACACTTATTATTATTTATTTTTTTAAAATTTGTATATACTCCAATATTTTATTTTCAATATTTAAACAAATATTTTTAACAAAAATTATTTAGGAAAATCGAGTTAAATTTTAATAATTCCAAAATTTGTCAAGAAACAAATTAATCTACGTAGAGTGAATTTTCAGATTGTAGAATGACTTGACTATACATTTTTACACTAAAGTCTAGTATCGTGGAGTTAAGTCACTTTATATACGTTGACTTTTTAACCGTGTGAGAAATTCTACAGATGTGATATTGTCTTTATAACAAATGTGCACTTGATAATGGTCTCATGCACTTAATATAAACATATCAATAGGCACTAAATATTATCAAACATTCAGAAAGTATGACAGGCTTAAGAAACTTTAAGGCTAGACTAAATTGATAAACACAATAGTTGAATTTTATTTCATAAACATTATAATCTCAATTTACATATTTACAAGGAGCATACCCCCCATGTAATAAAATAAAATATATTCATGCAATAGCTTAATAGCTCAAAAAATTACAAATAAACCAGTATTTCAAAAAAAAATTATAGAAAATTACGAGCATACCTTAGGTAATGAAAAAAAATATCTTGATACAATAGCTTAATAGCTCAACCAACTACAAATAAATTAATATTTTTGTTTTTCTATGTAGAAAAAAAATCACCATATGACTTCGGTGCAAACAACTTTGTCCTGTATAAAATTAGCCCCAACTCTCACTACTCAACCTTAACTTTCTCTAGCCACAAACACTACGCCAAAGTAACCAGCTATTTTCATAAATGCATCACAATTCAATTTCAGGATATCCCAAGTATATAGCTGCTCTAGTTAAAGAAATTGGGGAATACAATTTGGGTCACTTCCATTTTCCCTCATTGTGTTTCCATTCCCTCATTGTGTTCATTAGTGTCAATCATTGTCCCACTTGAGGTTGTTGTAGAAGGCAAGCACCATGTCCAAAAGTCACAATTATCGCATACAAAATACATTTGTCATTCGATGGTTTGTTTGAGTCGACAATTCTTATAGATGTCTTCTTTCCATATCTACATACCCTAGGTATGTAGTTGAAGTCACCATTATTCCATCCTGCATTATTGCTTGATGAAGACATGACTTTTAATTCACATAAATACGAAAAAAAAGGGATAATGCATTTTAACAAACAACTTGTGGGCAACTTTTAAATTTAATAACAATAATAAATTTATGGAGTTAAAGTAAAGCTAGAAAAGAAATTAGTTGATCTACATACCTTTGTGAATACGATGAATTAATATACTTGATCAAAGTTAGAGAGAAATCACAAATGTAAGGAAATTGGAGTTTTATTGAATATTGGACAAATTTTAGTCTTATTTGACCGTTAGAACCATGCATTACGCTATTTAGATGAGTTACCTCCACTCACAGTTAGTTTGGAAGGAAAATGTAACTTTTTCATTCCACCTCCAAATCTGAGGGGTTTAAGTGTAGCTTTCTAGACAACATGTGATTTAAGTGGGAAAATGATAAAATGTCAGGTAATGAAGTGAAATTTACCCATAAAAATAGAAAAAAAGCTCACCAACTTTATGATTTATGAAAGCGAAGTTATTGAAGTATAAAATATTCAACCACTTGCTATATATATATAGTCTGCCCACCTCTGCTATTGATAGCCTGTTCCCGATATCACTATTTTATTCCCCTCCTCCATTTCCTCCATTAACCCTAATATTTTCTTTCCCTCGCTGCACATTCTGATAAAAACTCCTACTCTTCTCTCTCTTTCTTTCCCTTCCCCATCCCTCTGCCCTTCAGTTTCTCTCAGTTCTCAGCTTTTAAACACTTTTTTCCCCTTCCCCTTTTCCCAATAACATTTAAAAAATAAAAGTACAGTACCCTTTCCTTTTACTATATAAAAGAGTGTATTATAAGCTATGGATATTGATTTTTACAAGTCTGCTCCCGAAGACCAAATAGAGATGCTGATGATGATGCAGATGGACAAACTTCCAGACTTTTTGGGAGCCTATAATAACCACGTCGTCTCCGAAATACCAGCCATGGAGTATAGTAATACTCAAGGAAGTGGTAGCAGTACTAATACTGATACTAATAATAACAGTAACAATATTGGTGGCTTGCCACAAGTAGTTGAAAGTTCATCAACATTCATGCACCAGCCATCCACCTGCATATCTTTTACAGGTTCTCAGCCTGTTGAAGAATCGGCCGAGCTTTCGTTTTTAATGAGTTCTTCAAACCCAGGGAGGTGGAGAAATGGTGGTGAAATTAATATTCCTTCGCAGGCTCAGAAGCGGAGCTCCATGGCTGCCATGAGGGAGATGATCTTTAGGATAGCGGCAATGCAACCTATCCATATTGACCCCGAGTCGGTGAAGCCGCCTAAGAGGAGGAACGTTAAGATATCTAAGGATCCTCAAAGTGTGGCGGCCCGGCACCGGAGGGAAAGGATTAGTGAGAGGATTAGGATACTTCAGAGATTAGTTCCCGGAGGAACTAAAATGGATACTGCCTCGATGTTAGATGAAGCAATTCATTATGTTAAGTTTTTGAAGAACCAAGTGCAATCGCTAGAAAGATCGGCTGTGAATAGACACGCAACGACGGCAGCAGGGATAGGGTTTCCGGTGCCAATGTCTAGTGGGAGTTTCATTCCTATGCAGCAGGCAATAAAAGGTTATCAATTATCATCAGCACAAAATGTTCAGCACTACTTGGATGCTTAATATAATTAGTTGACAATGAGAGATCATAAAATTAGCTAGCTCTTAGTATAAATGCATGTCTCTATTTATGCTAGCTTGTGGGGTCGATCGATCGTAAAGAGAGAGAGGCTCTTTCATTAATAATTAGCATTGTTGATTGTTATCGTAGCCTTTTAATTAACTTCTTATACTCGCATCCTTAGGGTTGTGATCTATGTTGATGTTGTATTTCTACAAAATAATTACAACCAATTCAATCTTATATAGAAATGTTCAAACTTTGTTAGAATCACTCTTTCTGAATGGTGAAATTGTTGGAACGACGAGCTCGACTGAGTACGAAGTGAATGGAGGAGGAGGAGTTCATCAAGTTTATATATTAAGTACTCTCGATCGGTTATTAACCTGCAGAAAGAATTCAGCAAAATCATAATTCAGAAGATAATATATATATATATGGAAGCTAGCTAGTTGCCATGAAAGTGGTTGGATCCTATCAGCTAGCTACCAGTCCATAGTAGTTAGTATATATCAAAATGTATGATACTATCTATTTGGCCATGATCACTGGATTTCAGTGACTCGAGGAAGACAACCAAAATAATGGCAAGAGTAGCTTCCAGATTTCTGTACTTTTCTTTCAAAAAATACAAAATAAATAGCATGAGTGGGTTGGCAGACTATGCAAACTATCTTCCCAACATTATGTCTGTCACAAGAAGTATCGAGAAGGAGAGAGGAGAGAGAAAGATGTTGATGGGGTTAAGGATCGATCAAGGGATTAGAATTGGGACCATTAGGTATCTCCATACTCTTTAAGGTCAAATTATAACACATGTTCTATCCTGTACACTCGTTATGTTTAGGGCTGTAAATGGTAACCGAAAAATTCGTATTCGTCCGCATCCGTATTCGAAAAAAAGCGAATATTATTTGTATTCGAAAAAAAACGGATATATCCGTATTCGATTTAAAGGTATTCGTAAATAAACGGATACGAATACGGATATAGGCGTATTCGTATTCGATTAACATCCGTCCATAAATATATCCGACGAATACGGATATCCGAATTCCGATATCTAGAATCCGTATCCGAATAACTTATATATATATATATATATATGAATAACTTATATATATATATATATATATATATACACACACACACACACTTAATATTTACATTAATTAAGTTATTAATTAATGTAAATTATTAATTAATAATTTACCTATATAAGTTGTTAATAATTTAATATATACATATATATATATATATATTAATATATATATATATATATATATTTTATTAATAACTTACATTCATTTATATAAGTTATTAATATATACGTGTGTGTATATATATATATTAATAAATCATAACTTAGATTCATTAATTAATCACTTTAACTTATATTCATTAATTAATAACTTACATATATATTTATATATATAAGTTATTATATATATACACATATATATATTAATAACTTGCATTAATTAATTAATAACTTACATATATATATATATATATAACTTACATTTACATATATATATATATAAGTTATTATATATATATATATATATATAATATACACACATATATATTAATAACTTACATTCATTAATTAATCACTTACATTCATTTATATAAGCTATTAATATATATTTATATATATATACACACGCTTTAAGGACAACGATTAGAGAGGCGGGAAGCAATGGACAATATAATTTTATTGTTAAAATGTGTTAAGTCCTAATTAATTTAAAATTAATCTAGAAGGAGAGTTAAATAAATTAATTCACGCTTATGAATTTTTGGGTGGAGAGAGTATTTATCACTTTCATTTGCCTAATTATTTAGAAACTAGAAGTCCAAATATGTAAAATAAGTTCAATGTCAATTTTGAATCAAGTTAGATCAACTAGTTGTCACACATACATTATAACTTGTACTCTCCATAAATATAATGAAATCAAATAATTTCTTATAACCATGTAATTTATTTATTGAGGATAAATAATAAATAAATCTCCCATAAATATTACTATTCATTTATTAAATATTAATTTATTTCTCTTTTTTATTATTTAATAAAATTTGAAAGAATAATATTGAGATTTTAATTTCAATTTGATTCATCAAACAAAGTATCGGTTACATTATTGAATCTTTTTATTTTCACCCAAAACGTCAATTAGCATGTTCCTCCCTTTATGATTAGGATGTTTAATTAATATGTATGGTTTAAATATTAAATTGTGTTTAATTAATATGTATGATTTAAACTTTAATTTTTTTTTTCGTAAATATTTTGAATGAATTTTATATTAGGTTACTGATAAACGAATTCGGATATCCGAATAATTTGTCTATTCGGATAAATAAACGGTAACGGATATTATCCGTATTCGAATATTTTTCCGAATATCGGATACGGATAATATTTTTAAAATCCGCCGGATACCGGATACGGATACGGATAGCGAATTAGTTTTTCGGATACGGATACGGATATAACTGTATCCGTATCCGTTTAATACCGTTTACACCCCTAGTTATGTTTGTAAATTATATGATATAAAATAAGAATTTTATAAATTTGAAAGAATAAATAAAAGGATATAAAAATTAATATTTTAAAAAATAAAATAATAATTTATTTAAAAGGTATAGGAGCAAAAGAGGGAAAAAGTAGTACGACACAATTACACCGTTTATATATATATATATATATATATATATATATATATATATATATATATATATTATACTAATTAATTTGTAACTTAAAGTTTTTGTCGGAAAATTAAAAAGAAAGAAAAGGTTTTAGATTTTGCATGGGATTCGGTTATGTACATGCATGTGCCCGTAGCGAAGAGAGAGTGCATGCTAATTTTGTGTAACCTCAGGTGGAGAAATCTGAGTGTAATTTTCCAAGTCACATTCAGCTGTGCAATAAGCAAGAAGGGTGGGGTTGCTAGAGAAATCCCACGTGAAGGACTGACAATATGCGGTGGTCTTTTACGATTAGGCACCCCTGATGACGCTGTCCTCCACCATCGTCCGCCTCGTGAACAAGGTCTACGTGGCCGTCGCCCTCCGTCCTACGTAGGATCATAATCATTACTTTACTCATTAATCATCTTTCTAAATACTACTTCCGTTTTTAAAAAGATAAAAACTTAAATATAAATAATTATTCTAAATTATTAAAAAAAAATTATTTTGATGATTACTTTTTCAATTCTTTCCATTTTTATTCAATTGAACATGTCACATATACGTGATCAAGCTGACTAAACTAATCAATACTTATATGCATGTAATTAAAAAATAAGTTTAAATATAAATTATTACCATGAACTATCAACTTTTTTTCTCTTTAGTTCAATTAAAATCGAAGATAGTGGGTGTTGATAGGTAAAATTGTGAGAGTTATTTATTTTTGCAATTACTAATTTTTAATTGGTTTTCTCCATTAACTAACTAAAAGCTTAAGTTCATGGAAAGTGATTGTGTAAATTTTGTTCTAATAATTTAATAGTATTATTTTTCATTTTATGGAAAAGATATAGTTAATGATAGTTATACGTAAGGTAAGATTGTATCTAATAATTACTTACAAATAGTTTTTTAATTTCCTTATGTTTTGTTTGAAAATTTAGGTATTAATGATAGTGATAAATAATATTTTTATAATTATTACTTAGTTTTTTTTTTTTTCGAATAAAAAGGAACCTCTTAAATAGATGCTTCAATTTTAAATTATTTTAATTAGTTTTTTGTTGTTAAATTATAATATAATATTAAACTTATGCCTATTTAGTATTTATAAAAAAAATTATACTAATTATAAAAAATGAGTATTGTTTTAACACATCATCAGTCACATCCTAGGTGTTAAAGTTACGTCATCAATTTATGACGTGACAACTTCAATTAAACCAATGTAGAAAAAAATAATAGTTTAATTACTTGATTGAAAAAAATTTAAAGATTAATTACCAAAATGAAAAAATGTCAACAGTTCATGATAGTAATTATATTTAAGCCTAATTTTTAATTACAACTAGATATTGATTAACCTAGTCAACAGGATATATCACGTCATCAATTTATGACGTGACACATTCAACTGAACTAAAGTGAAAAAAATTAATAGTTTATTAACCTGATTGAAAAAATTAAAAATTTGATCACCGAAGTAAAAAAAATATTAATAGTTTGGGTAATTATTTATATTTAAGCCAGAAATAAAATAGTTCAATAATATTTTTAAATAATTTATAATATTAACTAATTAAAAGTAAATAAATTCAATAATTTTCAATTTAATAATACTTTTAAATAGTTTATTATGAACTTCTGTTATATACATCTTTTGATCTTGGATTCTTATGTTATACTCTTATTTTTCTGAATTAGCTTTTTTTTAATATAGATTAATTAATTATTTGATATAGTTGGAGGGAATGTTCCAATGATAAGATTATTGTCTGGTGTTTTTCTTTTTGAAAGGACAAGTAGCTGTAGCCTGTAGCCTGTAGCTAGCCAGGTGTTGGTATTAGTATTACTGTTATATTATTACATAATATAATTAGCCTCATAAAAAAAAAGTTATTTGTAATCACCCCACCAAGATATTTATTCACCACCAACTCCTCTGAGATTGCTATTGTAGCTAATTTATGTCCCAGCTGTTTTCATATATTTTTTAATTTAATAGGAGTATTTCCTACTACGTAAAAGTAAAATTAAAATTAAAATGATAGGTTTGATTGTACGTAATTAATTATAATTATAATTATTAAGTTTAATTACTTTCATATTATCATGTATAATGAAGTATCAATTAATTAGTTATAATTTTTGTATATAATCATATTTTTTTTTATCATCATGTCATTATTCGTCAAATATATTGAAGACTAATATTTTCATATTGAGTTCAAAATTACAGTTTGCAATTAATTAAACCCAGCCAGCCTTTAATTTTCTAAAAAGAAATTGCGGAATAGCTCTTATACTGTGTTTATAAGTTTTTATTTGAGATATGAAAAATTTATTTGTCTATAAAAAAATAAGTTATTACCAATAGTCTAATTAATTTCTTCACATGTAAATTGGTTGTAACAACGTACGTAAATGCATGCATGCATGCAAGCCATTGGAGTAACATTTATTTATTTTTAAGAAGTTGTATACGTACTCGATCGAGATTTAATTACTCCATAGACAAAAGAAATGGATTTTCTACTACACATATTCATTAATCTTGATTATGTTAAGAGATAAGGGTTTTAATTAATTTCTACTTTTAAATCAATTTAATTTCTTTGTTTTCATATTGATGACAAACAAATATTTTCAAGAATTCACAATTGAAATGCATGCCTATGGAAGTTGCTTTAATTTTCTGGGTTTTTCAAGAATTGATACTTCCTTCCGTTGGCATTATATCTTCTGAAAGATGTGGCCGAGGCTACTAAACTTAATTAATTGCTACAATATATATAATTGAAAAACAAAATAGCATGATGATCGAGTAGTTAATTAATTTATAATTAAATAAGGGTCAATGTTTGAATGTAATAATTAATATCAAGAGAATGTAAAGAAGGGTAGGTTGCCTCCCAAGGCATAATCTAGAGAAAGTAGTGCTTGTGTCTCAAGGATCATGCTTCACTAAAAGCCATTTATTCCTCCCCCATCCCCACCCAATCTCGATTGCCAATAAACTTTCAATCATTTTAAAAGTTTATATATATATATATATATATATATCAGAAGTGGTCAAATTAATTAAGTATATATGAGAATACCCACCCATGTGAGACTCCCACAAAGGTCCCAACAGCCTCATACTGAGTGTTCTTTTTGTAACTTTGACCTGTTCTGTAGATAGAGAGAGGGCATGCATATATATACCCTTCCATATATCCCCCAAGTGCATTGTATCCTTCTCAGAAACTTGCTTCATGTATATATCGTTACAAATCATTGGATGAAAAAAATGAATCCGTGTACTCTAAATATATACCCCACTATATATATATATATATATATCTAGGCTAGGGGAATGTATTTGAATTTGTTGTGATGTAAAAGAAAACATAAATATAAATGAAAACTTTTAAGTAACAACAAATTCATACTTTACAATAATTACAAGTAATAACGGATACATATGGAAGATTAATTAGTTACATGTTAACAAAATAGTCGTGCATAAATAATTGATGAGATCATTCATTTTGTATATTATTTTTTTATTACTGATCATGAGATTCATTAATTTTGTATATTATTTTGTATATATATTGATGAGATATAGTGTGTACATGGTGAACTAGGGTATACCTTTGTATTTATAGTGATCACACATCCTCCTCCATGCTCATTAATTTTCGTATGAAAACAAAATTTCTTATTAGGGTGAATACCATTGTAACACCCCAATTTGTAAGTATATACAAGGAATTAAATTACTATCGATAGTACTTTCAGTCATATGACGTTTTAAGTGGAATTAGGATCCTCTTTATTTCAAATGAAATGGAGAGACTCCATTTCTTTTTTTCTTTTTGCTAAATGTGTTTGAGTATATAAAGGAACCAAAATATATAATGGCTAGGGCATCCCCCAGAATATAGCAGATTCATCTAGAGACAAACAAAAAGATGAGCAAGTTATACATGAAATGTAAACCAAATCTATAGTAGTGGCTCTAACAAAAGATTTGTAAGTTGAGAGTCTAGACTTGATAATATTTATTACATCTAATTAATGCAAGTCTAGAAGGGGAAATGCGGATATTTCTATGTATCTTTGAATTTCTAGTTTCTCATACTTTGTAGAAAATGACTGCAATTGACAGGCAAAGGATGTTTTTTGATTCACATTTAAATGTGTTGGAATGTGATATCATGATGATGGGAGAAAGAGAAATGATGATGAGGAATATACAAAAAATGGAGACTCTCCATTTTATTTGAAATGAAGAGGATCCTAGTCCTTTTGGGTGAACCTCTGGTATAAGATGACCCAAGAATATTTTGGATGGATTTGATTCGATTCGGACTTGAGATTTGACCCAAAATTTGTTGTGGATTCAGGATTTGACCCAGATTGTTTCACATGGTATCAGAGCCGACTCTCGAAAGCTCGAGTCGGGTCATCCGATCGGGTTGTCGAAAATGAGGACACGAAGGCTTGTGGTATTATCTCACAATGAAAAGATGGAGGTCCAGAGGTGGGGACATGAAGTCAGTCAGTATTATCTCACAATGGCTAGAGAGACAAAGATCTGTGGAACGTGTATGTGATCGGTTCTGATGGGCACGTCATAAATTTAAGTGGAGTCATTTTTAACACCTCAGTCCTACATAAAAAGATATGAGAAAAATTTATCTATGTATAATGAATTAAATCACTAACAATAATACTTTAAGTTATGACTTTTTGGGTTAATTAATTTATGGTAGGCTAAGATGACCCACTAAACCATTCGAGCTCAAATAATTATGTCCTAACACTATCATTAATTTGATTAATAATTGGTGAGATTCATTAATTTTGTATATTATTTTTTTTATTATTCAATACACAGGATAAATATAGTTTGTGGGCATATAGAATTGTTTTATAAAGATCATGAATAATGCTAGAGATACAAATTATTCTATAAATATTTTATAAATTGTTGATGTGGTATACTCCACCTCAGCTTTTTATGTGGGGTCAAAGAGTACATTGAAGCAATTTGTTGATTAATATGCTGAGATGGAGTATGACGACACATCAGCAGTTTGTAAAATATTTATAGAATAGTTTATGTTTGTACTCATCCTCAAGTACATATCTACCGTTACGTGATTGATATATACTCCATGATAATTAAGAATGTTTTCATTGTTGTATTGAATATTAGTACTCGACATCCTCTATTTATTACTCCCTCTGTCCCAGGATAAAAGTCTTTATTACTATTTTGGGATGTTAAATGTTCACTTTCTTTTAATAATCAAATTTTACACATTTTTTCCTATTATGCACGTAGCATTAAATATCTCATACTTTTCTTATTCTAATTCTCTCTCCATATTTAATGACATTATTATTGGTAATTTTATCATTTTATTCCTCTTCTTAATATGCGTAAAAAATCCATCATGACTTTTATTCTGGGACGGAGGGAGTATTATAATTAAGTTGAAATTATACTGAAATCGTATGGCTTCATAATTCTCTTCTTAATTACTTCAGGCATTGCATTGTCATGAAATCATATTACACCCTCCACATATGTGTGAGGCCATTTATTTATATTAATCCAAGTATGTATCCCACAGCTTAAACTTATTGATTATTTTTATTCTTACGTTTTTTTTTTAATTTGTCATAGTGAGAAGAGAAGAATATATATATATATATATATATATATATATATATATATGTGTGTGTGTGTGTGTGTAGAAATCTAAACTCAAACCATAAAATAAGGAGCTATTACAAGATATATACTGCATGTAAAATACCAATATATACACATTTTATAAATATGCACACATATATATAGGGTCAGCATTTATGGTAATCGATTCTTAGGAGCAACTATGATCGGGACAATTAAAAAGGAACATCTTTCTTTTTAATTGTTCTGGCCGCTATAAATTATAGCGTCATGTTACTATTAATATTAATATTTTATAATATTATTAATACTAATATTAATATTTGGTAATATTAGTATTTATAATATTAATACTAATATTAATATTTTGTAATATTTATATTAATAATAGTAATAACTAATATGAATATTAATACTAGTATTACTATTATTCTTATTAATATAAATATTAATATTATTAATATTACTAATTAATATTTCATTGTAATTTAAGCTTTTAATTTTTGATCAACGATCAATTTGAAACTCGACCAAGATTCATATGAATAGATCGACTATGAAAATAAGCAAAATAGATCGACTAGATTCATATTAACATTTGTATTAATATTATTATTAATAATATAAATATTAATATTAGTATTAATAATATTACAAAATATTCTTTTTTAATTGTTTCATCCGCTATAAGTTGTAGTGATATGATTTTTTTGAATACTTTCAGCAACCGGTTACAATGAATGCGGATCCTATATATATATATAAAGAATCGAAATAATTAATAAATTGGTTTATTGGATTAGATTTTGGCAGAGCCGTACTTGTCCATGGAAGGCGACATTATGATGTGTCTAAACAGTTTGTCCCTTGTGTTGGGTGGGATGCATGTGTATTCAAATATTAGTAGCAGCCAGGTTTGGGAACCATCTTTAAAACAAACCTTGTCTATGTATAAGTGAATTTGAAATTTAATTCAAATTTCATATATAGGCCTGCATTAGAGTATTAATTTAGATTTGTTCTATTGGTGATATATATATATATATATATATAAACATGTTGAAGTTAAGAAAATGAAAATGAACATGCACAGTGGAGCACATTAGTTCTTCACCAATATTGCACATAATTATTTACATGCCTTGGTATTATGTTCAACTATATAACTCAAAATCAATTCATAACAAATAAAATAGTCTTCCAAAATTACAAGACTTAAATTTTATTTTTAATTAAGTGCTATTTTGCATCTCTAGTCATTGGTATAGGAATTTTGATGCTTCACAAGTCAAGAAATTTAAAAATAAATTATTTTATAAAAACTTACAACACCATCTAATTTATTATGTAATTAAAATCAAACTTGATTAGAGTTCTGTTTAAAATTTTGTTCCACATTTTTCTCATTAAATTAGTCGTCTATTGTAAATAATTGAAAATTCACTACAATAAAAAGTCTTATTTCAGACAGAATATTTCGTCAGAAATAGTCTTATTCAGTCGGAATTTCAGTTGAATATAAATCGGTCGAAAATAAGTCCGTCGGCCGAATAAGTAGCCTCTACGAAATTATGTCCGGCGAAATATCCGTTGATATAATAGTAATTTCGATGAAATTTAATTCAGACGAAATTTTTTGTCGTTGAAAATATCTTGTCACGTGTTAGTTTTAAATTGATCCAAGAAAATTATTTTCAACGAATTAAAAAAATTTGTCAGAAATAATTCCTTTTTAAAAAAATAATTTTTTATATACAATTTTTAGGTTTTTAAACCCCAATTTGTATATGTACCTGTTTTCAACCAATTTTTCCCAACAACACATACATATAAATCAAAACGACCAACATACACGTCAAAATAACTAATCTTCCAAACAATTCCCAACAATGACACATACATATAAACGTAGCTACCACTGCTATACAACTCATACATGGCTAAGTAAATGTTAACAACACATAAATACATGTATACTTCAACTTTAAACTATGAAAGAAAACAAATATGTACAAACTCATCGAAATGTTATGTACAAATGCATATTAACATTAGCTAAGTTAAGTAAAAAAACAAATATAAATTACATTATGTACAAATATAAGTTAAACTAAAATCATAATCAACAATGATGTATAACATAAGTAAGCTAGCCTAACTATATTAATTGACGACAATATAACTCAGTATAGCTACAACCATCTATCGCTATCATCGGTCGGGGTCAACGGTGCTGCTCCAGTGTCTGAAAATCATCGTCATCATCCCCCACTTGTCATCCTCACCCTGTTCGACTTCGCTACCCTGTTGATAAAATTAAAAATATAACTTATTAGTCCGTAATTGAGAATTAAAGAAACAACTAAATGATAGTTAAATAACATGCAAAATATACAACTTAATTAATGAATAAAATACCTAAGTAGTTGGGGCTAACTCAGTATCGCCCCAAAATCATAGAACGTGAATAGTTGTGAATCAAGTTGTCATGTGAAGATATGCGTCGTCGGAGGCGCGCCGTTATAATTATGAATCGCCGCCAAGGTGGAGGCCAGAAATGGGTGAAGAGGGGGTGAAGAAGGGGATGATGGCTTTCGTTGAAGATAGGAGACGTCGCATCGGAGGTGCGGGTGAACAGGGTTAGATACAGAGAGAGAAGGGAGTAGAATGGAAATAGAAAATAGGAGCGGCGTCGCTAACTGAACTAGGGTTTTAATTTAATTTCGACGGGCTTTCCGTCAGAAATAGGTGTCATTCCGTCGAGAATATATTTAGCGTTAGTGGGAACTTTGGTACCTAGCTAGAGATGGTAATCATTTTAGACGTAATTTCATCGGAATTAATATATTATTTTCGAGGGTCAAAAATAATTCCTCGAAATTAGCCTCTTTTCTTGTAGTGAAATAGCTTAATTAAATTATTTTTAACTGTGAAATAAATTGTTTCCTAATTAAATTAAAATTCATTAAAACTTGATAGGCATCTCGACGTCATTGAGTAAAAGTTTTTAGCTATAAATTGTATTGTTTAATATTGAAAAAGAATAACTTGAAATAGTCATTTGTAGGTGTGTTTAATGCGTAAATGGATTAGAGTTTTTTACTAAAGAAATACTACATTCTTGTAGTAGGATAGAGCCTAGAGGGAGTATAATGATGATTAAAAGCATATCACATAAAGCATGGAAAGTAGTGTTGTGTTGGTATATAATATCACCGGCCCAAATATCTGTCCCTCTGGCAATGTCCCATTTTATTTTGTCTTGGGCTGATGAGAGTGTCAAAAAGAGTAGCTTAGTTTGGCCCAATGGAGGACTATTGCTGATCAAACTCTAAAATTCAAAATGGATGTAAATTAATTAATGTAAAAATGGGTTTTGCACACAACACACATAGGTACTAATATGCTTGTTTTTCTTATGTATTAGTAATTGAAAGAATTACTATGCCCAGCGGAGGAGTGTTTAGTTACTACTGCAACCAAATTTGCATACCAATGGAAAGATTTTCAAGTAAATTAAATATCTCCATGTGCCCAGATCTAAAATGACTGAAATTTTCTCTCAAGATATAATAGTCGCACAAAACTAAAGGTTGATATTATACACACGTGAATACAAACATTATTAGTCAAATCCAGCAAGAACGTTTTGAGACCTGGATTTTACGCATTATCTGAAATCTTCACCCGGCTACTGGAGCATGATGCTGCTACAAAGCTTTTACAAGTCAAAATACTACTTGCTTCATAGTGTTCTGCACACTTCCTTCACCTTTACATGATCGTCTTCTCATTCCTTTATTGTCTGCCCAGATATCATAATATATAAAGTCAAATACTTGTTACTACAACCACTCAATGACTTAACCCGTAATAGTTTATTAAGCCTTGCAGAAATTGCTGCTATATATACGTATTCAATCTAGATTTCAATCGAAGGACCGGATCACAAATCATTAGCAAAAAAATACGTAGATATTCTTTAGGGAGCATATGTGCCTTTAAATACTGCATAAAAACTTGCAGAAACAAAAGTATTCATAATTATGGAACCTCAAAATGAATCAGCTATGTCCAAAAAAATTTAAAAATTGAATCAACTAATAATACAAATAAAGAAAAAGGTCTTATAGGGCATGTAATTAATGCCTTCATAATAAATCTAGCTTGGGTACAATAAATCGGGAGAGCAAATTCACCATTCATAGGCATGTTAGCAAGGAAATATTAATGGTGCTTGATGTGTACATTCATAGCAGTTGATGTCATTACATGAATTTACAAATTAGAAAGAAGGGTAAAGGTTCAAAACAGAGACATTAAGAAGTCACCTGGTGATTAGACTTGCGCGGAACACTGAAAGCTAGATGAGGCCCTAAAATGCATGGCAGGTGAAGCACCCACTTAAGAAACCAATTTGGCGGGTCCTGCGGAAAGATACAACCTTATGGGAAGTTGTTGCAACTAGATGAGCCTGGTTAACTACAACGGAGCTCCTCATTTGTTGGGCCTTTTTTTGAGCTGATCTGAGCTTGTTCATAATCTTATCCATGGAAAACGACCTCTTCTTTTCTAGTTTCATCTGAATAACACATTTCAAGTCAGAAAGGATCAACTACCAAATTGAAGTCCTTTTCTATCAGTTGTGTGTGTGCTGGGGTGGGTGGGCTTCAGGATGCTCATTACTTCATTTTGGTGAAACAGGAAATATTGCAACTAAAAACAATATAAATCTTAAATCACTGGCATATGGGGGTAGAACATGAGAAAGAACCTCTAGTTTTCGTATTGCTGCCTCAGCTTTTGCCTTCTGCAGGTTCTCCCAAGCAGTAATTCTGGCTTCCTCCCTCTTAATCCTGAAATATATATATATATATATATATATATATATATATATATATATATGACTATTACTTCTTTCTCCATACATTTTTTAAAGGTCAAGAGTTAAGACAATGCAAACTAATCAGATATTTTATGTTTCTAGATTGACCAAAGAAAAGTCAGGTTATGATAGTAGAGCCAAAAATAGATAGAAAGAAAATGTTCATGGAAAATCTTATGCACAAATGAGGTCCATATATATTGGATTTTTTTGTTGACAAGTAAAAAGTGAGTCCACATAAATTGGACATTACAGGGATAATGCCGTTACTTTACAACTACCAGATTGAATTGGATCAAGGACTCAATTGAACTCTTGACATGGAGAGACAGTGCTCAAAGACTCCAATTGCATAAAAGCTAACTAATTTAAATAACCACAAGATAAGATACCTCCGACTAGAAAGTTATTTGCAATACCGGTGTCGCAGCAAGCCTAAAATCCTATTGGTGTGCTAGTGTGTCTTTCTTCGTGGTGAATAAATTATGAGAGGATTCTAGCCCTTATAGAGCTAATGCATCATACCCTAAACAATATACGTTCAGGAAGAGATAAAAAAAGATGAATATGATTAGCAATATACACATACTCTGAAATTCTCTTTGCTGTCTCCGAAGCTTCCCAATTAGTGGATCGGACCTCCAAAAATTTCCTTTTCCAGTCATCAACATTTCCTGAGTTTTTCACTTGATTTCGAGCTCTGTGTTTCTTGGACCACCGTGTCACGGTGACTCGTTCATCGACCTGCACATCCCTGACTTCTTGTTTAGAGGAATGGAGACTTTGCCATTCCACAATGGGTAAGATAGAGGGAGTTGAAGGAGAGAAAGAAAGCCTCCCCCCGGGAGATGAGGGTTGGCTTCTCTCAGGGCTCATCTGAGTTGCCATATCCCTTCTTGAAACAACCCGTGATATGTTATTGACTTCATCCTCAGCACTGTCAAGTTTTTCATCTGTAAGTTGGAACAAGGTAACAAGCCCCAATTAGAAATGGAATAAGAACAATTGAATTGACAAATCACACACACAAAACTACACATCATTTTGGTGGCAAAACAAACAGGCTTGTAGAGTTGTAGTCACTCTGCTGAGACCACAATTATGCAAAAATGAATATGAAGTTAAATGAAGGCAAAAAGGATCATGTAACTAACTTTAGAAAACTATTAGACATCATACATGCTTGCCTTTCCCTATACTGGGGCAAGCTCTCCTGCAATAACATGTTTTCAAAGAAGTTATTTTTCTTTTTGGTTCTCCTTCAGTGTAGAAAATACTTAAGCATTTAAGTTTACTTTTTTTTTCCCCAAAGTGACACTAGAGCAAAAACTCTAACAAATTTAAAGAAGACATGGTAGATCTGGATGGAGGTGAAACAAGATTTTGGGACGTAATTGCTTTATAAATGCATGATAAAACCTATAAACATACTAACATAGTTCAATTTTGTAAAACAGAAAGGGATTTTTCAAGGTCAGTAATCATGACTAGGAAATCATGCATTTAGAATAACAGCATTTGGAACTTAACCAGAATTCCAAAAGTTCAAACTATAACATTTGAGGATTAAACTCATTTCTTTTGTTTTTCCTAGTTATTTATTTCTGTTTTAAGTTAAATGAATGAGAAATAACTTAATCAAATGTCCAATATTGCAACAAATAAGATTTAGCTCACTCCGCTCAACCGATGTGACAATGTGGGAAAAGCCACATGTCTAACGCTCTGAAAGAGGAGTCATTCTGTCTGAACAGAACAGACATACACCATCAAGTTAAAGTCGGTGTCTAGGTGGGCACTTGTATTGCAAATCAAGATCATCTGTATAGGATCACATGTTGACCAACTAATAGTAAAGAATGGAATCTTGAAACTAAGAATTACAAGGGCTTTTGAAATTTCCAAACTTGACAATGACCATTCAATCAATAAAAGGCAAGCAAACACAACTCCAGTAACATATTGCAATTGCAATCATCACACTTTGGCCATTTTTGGCAACAAAGTATATATTCAGCTTCAGGCTTTTAGCGTAAAAACTATATAAGTATAAAGTTTATAGTACGGGGTAACCAATCACAGCAACTAATCTGATGAACATCATTGTGAATCTAAAAATTGACAACTAATCACCCTCAATCTAATAATTAACAACTAATGGATCCTTTTCTGGACCAGAACTAAAAATAAACCATTGTTCCGCCTGCAAAGTCACAATAGATATTTTTTTTCCACTGATGAACAATTGACATAATCTTAAACTAAGTCTATGCAAAAAAGGAAATAAACAGTCATGAAATAAAATATATACAAGTATAAATCAACTTTTGATGTTTTGGAAAATTTAAAAAGCCCAAGGAATAGATAGCCAGTACCATGAGAGGCTGGCAAGAATGATTGGCATAGCATTTCAGAGCAACCATGTACGCTGACCGATCTTCCCATGCAAGGATCCATATGTGAAGGATAGTTTGCATTTCCTCCGTGCGTTCCACCACATTGAATTGACAAACTGTCTGCAGAAATCACTCCAGCTGTGAACGGAGAGGCCGCCATCAAATTTTCAACATTCCCTCCATCAAACATGTGCACTGCTGGGGAGTACATTGAATAGTACACAGTTCCAGGAGGCCCCAGAGGCCCACTCTTTGATTTGGGCCGCCTCTGTGGCTGTGTAAATGAAGGCTTCACAGAGCCATCTCCTGAAACTGGACTCAAAATCCACCTCTCGGCATCCTCCCATTTGGAAGGCAAAAGTCCTTCCATTATTGAAAAACAACAATGCATTTACATTCCTCCTGTTAGCACTTGTATGCAAAGGTACACGTTCAGAGCTCCATCCTTTTTGAATCCCAACGCTTGTGTGACGATAATTCGGAGTCCCAGGACTAGGAAATGTACTGGTTTGCCTTGTCGAAACCGAGCTTTTCTTCATAACTCCGAATCGTGGGGAAGAGCTTGTGACATTCGTCGCAGTATTGTTCAGATCTAGCGAAGCAGGTCTTCGCCTGTCTGCTTTCTTTAATAAAGCCTCAGATCTCGACCTACGTACTTGACAATCTGATTATATATCCACTTCCATTAGAGCTTTCATAATCTAAACTAACACTAAATAGTAGAATTTATTATACTAACTTATACTGTATTGCACCTTTTAGTGCTTGAGAAAAGGAGCTTCTTGCTGAATCTAGGACTTGATTTTCATCCTCTGTTTCTAACTCACTGCCTTCTTTTTGAACAGGGCAAAAAAATTATGAAAAAAAACAAAAAGAGTGCTTGTGAGAATATGAATAAGATTTGGCACATAGATATGAGCTGTGGTGTGATGCAAGTACCTTTAGCCTTTTCTACTTTCCTTCCAAGGAGACTATTCTTATGTACTGTAGATTTGTTTGGATCTAGATCTGGACCACTAGAAGAACTCTCATGGCATTCATGTACTGCCAAATGCTGGATCAAATCAAAGATATTAGTTTTTGGTAGCCGACAATTTTTGAATTGAAACACTAGGTTTTGACTCCCAAAAGAAAGCTATCAGATACGTTAAATTTTTGGTGTCCTCAATAACAAATAACATTTGCATAATCTGAAAAGAAATAGCTTTCAATATCACTATTTCAATCATTTTCGTCTTTAATGTGATGTCAATGCAATCTAAGAAATATATTTACATATTATAATAGATTGTAATAAATGATACTTGCATGAAGCATACTCATTAAAAGAAAAACGTGATGATATCAAAAATTGCCTACAAATGTTGATTCATTCCAATTTGAAATGTGTTCAGCACTGAATCTTAGCTAAACAACCAAATCTCTCTATAAATATTTATTGCCTAAAGCAAGTTGAAAGAGGAGCTAAGCTAAACAACCACATGATTTTCTCTCATTCTCTAATAAATTCACGAAAAACAGATAGACAAACATAAAAATGTTAAAAGTATATGTAAAAAAATTGAAAAATTGAAACCTGTGAGATTTCAGTGGCGAGAGAGTCGTGATCGTGAAGATCGGAAGCAAAGGAGCAGCGCTCAACGCTGCAAGAAGCGGAGGAGAAGAGACTGAAGTTTGACTCGGCGTTGAAAATGACCGAGTCAGGACTCACATCTCGAGTTCCTCTGAATCCCGATCTCATCGACAAGTTTTGGTCCTCAAACCCTAGCTCCGGCATTGTTGATTCTTAAGCTCACCACATTTCCAGTCTTATTCAGATATACATAGAGAAATAGAGATAAATAAACTACTCTTCAGCTTCTAAGAAGAGCTTTCAGAGTTTGAAGTTATTAACTTAATATCCATGGAAGTCTTTATGAGCACTTCATAACTGGGATTACGGGAAAAAAAAAATAGACAATATTAGGTGTGATTTTGGATTTTGGGAAGAGGATTAATCATCATGCTTCTGTTCTTAAGACATAATTTCCATTACTTTTCATGGATCGGTTATGATGAATTTAATTTTATAATAAATTGGTCAATTGATGATCCTGTTGACAGACAGAGAGATCACTTTATTGATAGATTATTTTTCAACCTGTGTGTCGATATTGTATTTATTAATTGACCAAAACTAATTTTATGCTAACCATTCCTTCTTTTCACCTATTAGGCTCTAATTCTATACGTAGAAGGAGGTATGATCACTAGTTATACACTTATACCTAGTAATAGAGTTTTAAGTCTTTATTGTTAAACATTATTCGACATATGTTTATTCTCACACCGGAGCTATTCTGTAGCGACTTTTTTGGTGTGATTTCGTTTTTATGATTGAGGCGCGTGAACGAATTTTGGCATCAACCCTCTTAGTTTGAGAATTTTTTTTCATTCTACGAAGTTTTTTTTATGATCTCTTCATGGAGAAATTTTGATTGACATTAATCGGTGAAAACATATCTATTTATGTTTTGGTATGGTGTTATCACGGCCTCTTTTTTATTGTTCGTGATAAACGAACTACTCAAATTTGTATATTTTTGTCTTTTTAAAAAAATATATATGTTCTCGACTTTTTAATTTTATTTTAAAACGATAGAAAATATCACCTCGACTCTAACATTTTTGTAATTCGATTCATTTATTAATAAAAATTTATCATTTTCTTATTACAGGACTTTATTAAAAAATTAAAAAAATTATGCAAAAGTTTGTAACACAAACTTTAATTGATTTATATCCCCATCACCCCATGCATTGATTTTGCTAATTGACCAGTTGAAAGGAAGACACAAATTAGTACTCGTGTCTCACATTAATTCCAAGACGGGGTAGCTGGACAGGCTGGAAGCCCTGCGGTCATGCCACTTAAACCGGGCACCGGGGCACGTTTATGAAGTAAGTGATTAACATGAAGTTTATTTTTGAATAAGTTGGTTAATTAATAAATAGAGTACTGACACGTACACGAAATTCTATATGTGTCAGTATTCTATTAGTCAATTGACCAACTTACTAAAATATAAACTTCATGCTAACCGATTCCGTTTATGAAATAACACCACCTCTCCTCTGTCCTCAGAGTCAAACGAGTCAAAACTCATAATAATGTAACTATAATTGGGTGGGTTAATTTAACAAATTAATCTTGTATAAGAGAATTTTGCAATATAACATGTGGTTGCAAAATACAAAAGCCGATAATATATAATACTACTACTCAAGTTAAATATTTACTTATTTTAAATAATTTATTTTTTATAATAATGTATATATATCTTTATTATTAATTGTTATATTTCTATTTTCTATGCATATTTATGGAGCATCACTAATAATGTACAAAAAATTATACAATTAAATGAGAATTTTAATATGAACAATTTTATCATGTGAAAATTATATCAGCTCCCAACATTAAATTGTGGCATTCTTTCGACTACATAAAGGTAACTTCTTCTTTTTTTATATCAAACAATTTAAAAGATTAAAATATATTAAAATTGTAATTTGTTATAAAAGATGAAAAAAATATAATAAAAGAATTGAAATATTAATTCTTTAACAAAATAATAGATATTGAAGAAAAGGGTCAATTATAACAATAACGCTAGTGAGCACCATATAAAGTATTCCTGAATTATAATCATATTTCTAAAATATAATGGAATACGCAAATCTGTACCATTTTTCAACACTGACAATGGAAGAAACAAGAAACAATATATGAACAATCTACGTGCTCGTGAACTATAAAACAATCTCTTAGAAACAAGTCGTCATGACGACTTGTTTTCTAAGAGATGATAATGAAATTTTGTCACAAAAAATAAATAAATTAGTAATCTCATGAAGAAAACAAACCCCAACAAAAGGGTAAAACAAACTCTACAAGAACAAAAAATAATTTATTTCTTCTTCTTTTTTTTGAATACATAAAGGTAACTAAAATTACTAAATAACATCAAAGAACTTTGATTCAATAGTTAGGCACAACAAATTTCTAACTGATTATAGTTCCAATTCACCCCTCAGGCCTCATTTCATTGCCATAGATGGGTGTCAGTGTCAGCTTGGTTTTGGTTTGGTTGGGTGGGGTGGGGTGGGGTGGGGTGGGGTTGGGTTGGGTTGGATAGCTTTATCCTTTGTAATTGGGTAAATTATCCAAAATAAGGTTACAAAATAAAAAATGACAAACAAAAGAATGGTAAAATCTAATATTGCGCCACAGCTAACCGTGGAGACCAGCAGACAACAGCAGAGGATCAATCAATAAAGGAGTCCTGAGGGGGTCACCGTATTGTGTAGCGTGAAAATTGGAAACAGGAGCAATTAATAGGAAATTATTAAATTCACATTTGAAAATATTATTTTCATAACAAAAGTGTCGTTATAGATTCTATAGCGACGGTTTTTACAGTCGATATACATCTACAATAACACTTTTATTATAAAAATAATAAAAAGTATTGTGGATTTAACAATTCTCCAATTAATACCTAAATCCATGAAGTTTTAGCTTTTAATAATACGTAAGGATTATAGTAGTAGTACTTAGAAATTGAATTATTAATTCCAATTTTTTTGTTTATTTTTAAAAATAAATTTGGAATTATTAGTGTCGGGATAATAAAATGACTTGAAAGGAAAATTATTTAATACAATGTCGAACTAGATATTATAGTCTCTACTCTCTACTATTTGGGACTAAAAGTTTGTGGACAAAATTAACTTTTAATTTTGTTTAAAAATATTGATGTATCTTATCTTATTTATTTATAATTAAACAAATGAAAATATGATGTTTTTATTATTAGCAGTAAAGGTATGATAGTCAAAACGGCAAATTTTTATCCAATCTTTTAAATAATTCTGGACAAAACGAACATAACATGAGATTATTTTAAGTTATCTCATGAAATATGTGACTACGACTATTTAATCATATGACTAATAGTGTTGATATTATAATAAATAGAAAAATATTCTTGAGATTATATTTCTTAAAATTAAACATGACCTAATAATATTTTAAATCTAACAATTTACTAGTAATAGCTAAGGAGTGATTAAAATGATAAGTTCTTTTATTTCACAAAAATAATTTTATTTCATTTTATTATTAGTAGTAGTAATAATTTTGGATTCATTGGACATTCAATTCAGTTCAACATGAAGAGCATTAACTATGTGCAGTCATTTTACTTACCATTTGTGAGCTGGAGTGGTCACCCCTCTTCCGAGACTTTGAGGTATCTTGTCTTCCGAGACTTTGGGTTACGAGTCTTGTGTATTGTGTCTTTGTCTTTTGGCTAGACAAAATATATGTGATGATGGAATTGATAGTAATTTATTTGGAGGTAATTGAATCCAATCCAAATTATATTGGTGCAGATTATAAGTCTAATACTGTGTGAACAACCCTTTATGAATATATATGTCGAGTAACCGACTTGACGCTTTAAGCGTGAAAGAATAATTATGCATAACATGTGGTACGATAGGTTGATCCCCTATGGTACTAGTAAATATTTAGGAATGTTATTATTCTGATCACCTAATAATACCCTAGTGAAAAGTTTTTCAGTTTATGTGATGGTTAAACCTTGTAAAGAGTTTGCAATCTTTGTGACTGTTAAACGTCATGTAAAGAGTTCATGGTCACTACAACCACTCAGTTAGCTCTCTAAAATATTGAGATTCTCACGAATAAATATGTGATAAGATTTCATTGACATTAAAATTTAAAACTGAATGTTTTGTGATATTATGTTGTGAAAGTATTTCAGAAATCTTAAGATTTTTTCTAAATCATCAATTTTAAAATTATCTGTAATGTTCATACTCGAGCTTTTGATTCTAATTTTTCTAAAACTTGTTGAATAAATTTGTTGCTCACTCTTATAAAAATCTTATATATTTTGCTGTTAGAGCTGAAGCACCCGAAGGGTCAGAGAAGAGAAAGCTAAAGAAAGAGTGAAGGATTATAATGTAATAGAATGATATTTTGTTATAATATTGAGATTGTATTATTATTTGTAATTTATTTGTAATAGTGAAGTGAGGTTGAGAGAACTTGAGAAGAATGTATAAGACATTTATAATTATTGTTTATCTTTTGAATTATGTTATTAGATATATGTTATGGATGAGATGAATAGAGAACACTAGATCTGTTGTACATGAATTTGGGGGTATCACACGTTTAACTTTACTAAATTCGACTCGAACTCATCACACGAGCTGAGTTTGAATAAACTCCTTTGCCAGTTTAACTCATTCAAGTTTTACAATTAAATATTTGTAATTTATGGTGTTTTTTATTTTATAAATTACAATTGACAATTATATGTATTAAAATGAAATGAATCCATATCACTTTTAAATTCAAAAATTGTGGTTAAATGGATTAAAAAGTTAAAATATACTCTCTCTTTTTAATATAATGGGGGAGTATTATATTTTGAGGTTAAAAGAGCATAACATGACTTCAGAAAAAGTGTATTTTGAAATATTGTGAAAAAGCAATTGTCGGCCTGATTATTAACAAGGGACAATTACATATATTAGTACATTTTTGAAAATAATTACAAAAATCATACAGTTATAAAATAATTACAAAAATACTACACTTCATCATTTTTATTTTCAAACCTAATACAATTAAAAGTCCTTAAATTAAGGGATTAGTATTAATGGGTTGATATAACAAATTAGTTTTCTCTCTCTCCATCCGCCTTTATTATTTCTCTCTCTTCTCTCTTACTACTTCTCTGTCTCCTCTCGAAGCATCTCGTTGTCATCTTCTTCCGTTCTTTGCCGCCACCGCAACATCGGATCTCTCAACTCGTCATGCCGCAAATACCAACTTCTCTCAACTTGTCATCGCCCTCTTCTTCATCTACCGGTATTTCTTCATCTACTCGATATTTTTTTCATCTAATATTTCTTCATCTACTTGATATTTCTTCTTCTTTTTGTATTGTTATTTCTCTTTGGTATTTCTTCTTTTTTCTTCATCTTCATCATTAATTAATTAGTCTTCTTTTTTTCTATTAATTAGAATTTATATTTTTATTTTATTTTTTTTTCTTTTTTGTCTTGATATTTCTACTAATATTTCATTTTTTTCATCGATTAGTCTTCTTTGTTTGGTATGTAAATTAATTAGTTAATTATTTTTAATTATTTTTAATTTACTTTTTGTTGCACTTCTTGATTCACAAGTTGTTCATTTTAGTGGAAAAAGGTTTTGGATCGGAAAGCATACATGTTGTTCTATTATCATATAATTTTTAAAGGTGTGTTAATTTAAATTTTGTTAGTATTCTTATCATATATAACCTTTTAGTTACTTCTGCATTATGTTTTGATTCTTTGTTAATTTGTGATTCTTGATATCATTTTTGTTATCTTGATTTGGTATTTTGGTTACTTTTTATGTTATTATGGTTACCATGTATTTGCTTAGTATACATGGTTGACTAAACCTGTTTTAATGTACATGTTGTTTATGTATTGGTTACCATTATTATATGTTTTGGTTACTAACATATAACCTGCTTTGGTTTTTCATTAGTATATTTTTTATTCTTTTGTTACCTTATGATTTGGATACCATTCTTTTCTCTCAATTGAGATTTTGGTTACTTTTATATGTTGGTTTGGTTACTGATGTATTTCTTTAGTATACATTGGTTGACTAAACTGGATTTGGTCTACATGTTGTTTATGTGTTGGTTACCATTAAAACATGGTTTGATTACTAAAGATATAACCTGTTTGGTTATTTTATTCTAACATGTACATTATGTACCCTCACATGTACATTATTTTTTGTTAGTAACATATAAACCGTTTGATTCTATGTATTAGTATATTTTTTGTTACTGTTAGCTTATGATTTGGATACCATTCTTTTTCTCTCAATTGGAATTTTGGTTACTTTTATATGTTATTTTGGTTACAATGTATTTGCTTAGTATACATTGATTGACTAAACCGAGTTTGGACTACATGTTATTTAGTATACTAGACTAATTTATGGGGCTTGATGTAATGCTTACGTTGTAGATCGTCGAGCAAAAAAAAAATATCTTATCATATAACCGTTTGGTTACTTACGCATTATGTTTTGTTACTTACGCATTCGGATACCATGTTTGTTACCTTGATTTGGTATTTTGGTTACTTTTTATGTTGTTATGGTTACCATTTATTTGCTTAGTATACATGGTTGACTAAACCGATTTTGGTGTACATGTTGTTTATGTATTGGTTACCATTAAAATATGTTTTGGTTCTTATCATATAAATATTTGGTTACTTATTTAGTATGTTTTTTAGTTCTTTATTAGTTTCGATTTGGATTCCATTTTGTTTCCTTGAGTTGGGATTTTGCTTACTGCTTTTTTGTTGTTAGGTTCTGATATATTTACTTAATATATGGGTGGACTAAACTTTGTTTGGTTGTTTATGTATTGGTTACCATTAATATATGTTTTGATTCTTAACATATAACCTGTTTGGTTACTTCATTAGTATATTTTTTATTCTTTGTTAGCTTATGATTTGGATACCATTCTTTTTCCTCAATTGAGATTTTGGTTACTTTTATATGTTATTTTGGTTACAATGTATTTGTTTGGTAAACTGTTTATGATATAAATATTGTTTATATCCGTTACTAATATTTGTAAATCGATTTTTTTATTTGCGCTTATGGAATCTTTTACTATGGGGAATGCAATAGAAAATTCATTGGAAAAATTATATATTGGTGTGACATGGAAGTCCCCGACATTATTACCAAGAAATCAATCCAAGACAGTTGAAGAAGTTTAAGGCATCATTAGTTTGTGGATGTATTATTTTATAAATAATAAACCCAAGTCATAATAAACCATGTATTTGCTTAGTATACATTGATGTATTATTTTTGTAAATTCCTTCAAATATATTCTACAAGGTTTATGCTATTCTATTTCTACTTCCATTTCCACAAACACATCTTACATGTTGCAGTTACTTTCATATAACTATTTGGTTACTTCTTTATTATGTTTTGATTCTTCACACCTTATGGTTTGGCTACTATTATTGTGTCCTCAATGTGGAATTTTGGATACTTTTATTTTTTTTTATTCGGTTAATATGTAATTGTTTAGTATACATGGATTACTTTAAACTGGGTTTCATTACATGATGTTTCATTTTGGTTACCATTAAAACTCATTATGGTTACTATCATATAATTAGATGGTTCTTGCTTTTATTATGTTACATTATGGTTATAGTATACATGGATTGCTTAAACTAAGTTTCATTACATGATGTTTCGCTTTTGGCTACCATTAAAACATGTTACAGTTCTTATCATATAAGTATATAGTTACTGCTTTATTATATTACATTATAGTTCTTTATTATTAGTAACCGATAGTTCTAAGCTTGTATCGGGACAAACATTAATTGTTAAATGTACATGTGTGAGTGTCCTATTTATCTACAAGCTTGTTAGTAACTGAGATAATTATCATAAATAGTTACTAGATTGTTAGTAAATCAGATAATTATAAGCTTATATCAAGACTGTTATAAGCTTGTATCAAGAATCATTATAAAGCTTGTATATGTTTACTTTATATTGATAACTCATGATGGAATCAAAAATAAAAATATTAATCAACATCAATTTTGGTTCTCAGACACCATCAAAAATGTTACCAACCATGTGGTTAATGGTTACTAACGATTACACAATTATATATTCTCAAACAATTAGATTTGTTGTATTGATTCTTTACGTCGGTCTCCATTGTCTAACAACCTGAATAAACATTATAAAGTAACCAAATCAATATTGACAAGAACCAAATTACATAATATTAGTAACTTAAAAATAAATCAAATTTTTACATGCAATTTTGAAGGCCTAAATGATGGAATTCGACCAAAAAACCTGCAGCTTCACCGACTTTCTTTGGTGACTTTTCGATCGTTGACGCTTCCAATGAAATTAGGCTCAAAAACGCCAAAATCCAACACTCCAAACTTGATGTAAAATTGCCAAATTGTCAACGCAACCAAATAAACATTATCTCAGAACCAATTAAATAGTATACAACAACCAATATTTAACGAAATTGTATGAAGGTAACCAATGTAGTCAATAAGTAACTACCAATATAAAATAAACAATTATAAAACTCAATAACATTATAGAAGTAACCAAATAAACACCTTTCAAAGATCTAAATACATATTATACAATAACCAAGATATATGTAATTAGTAGCGAAGATTATAAAAAATATTTTTACATTCATTTTACAACCAAAATAATCAAGAATGACTTTGTTACAAATTAAAGACTAACAGGTGTATAAAGGTAACCAATGTAGTTAATCAAGAACCATCAATATAAAAAAATCAAGATAAAACACGGTAATATTATGTAGTAAGAATCCATGGTAATATTACACAAGAAACAAATCAAAGATTATAAACTAACCAAATCCAGATTAGGCAAGAACTAACATATATTTACTTAGTATCCATAACATAAAACATATTTGACAACATTTTATAAAGAAAACAAATAATATAAAAAATATCAATATGTTCTTAAAGGTGTATTAGTTACTATTAGTCCAAACATCAAATTTGGTGTATTGTTACTATTAGTCCATGTAACCAATACAATGTAGTCAATAAGTAACATCCAATATACATGAAACAATTACAAAAGAATATAACATTATAATTTTACACAAGAACTGTGTCAAGACTATTGAAAGAACCATTATAATTTTACATAGTAACGATCAAGATTAGACAAAGAACCAATATAATGTAAAACAAAGATCCAGTCGGTATTATAATAAGAACCATTATAATTTTACACAAGAACTAACTCAAAGAATATTCAAGAACCATATAATGTTACACAAGAATCGAATCAAAGATTAATCAAGAACCAAAAACAACCAAGAAAATAGAGTTTTCCTTGCGATTTTACAATAAAAGTAACCAAGTCAGCAATATAATCAGTAACCAAATCCATTTTAAATTGTAACCAAAGTAACCAAGTCAACATTCAATCAATAACCAAGTTAGCATTATAATTTTACACATAACTAAGTCAAGATTAATCAAGAACCATTATAGTTTTACGATAATAGCAAGTCAACATTAGTCAAGAATCAAAATAATGTTACATAAGAACCATATCGAAGATTAATCGAAGAACCAATTCAACATTATTTAGTAATTTTATGCAGTAACCAAGGCAACATTAGTCAGTAACTAAGATAGTAATAGACATTTTAATGTTTTACAGTAATCAAAACAGAATTGTCAAGATAAGACAAAGATTTAGACGAGAATCGAAGATAATGTTAATCAAGAACTAAATAAAAATTAATCGTTAACTCAAGTTATCATTTTTCAATAACCAACCAAAGATTGTTCGAAGAACTTAGATTCAAGATTAATTAGTAACTCAATATATTGTAACACATAATCCAATATATTATGCTAAAGTAACCAATCTGATGATAGTATAATAACCTATTCAACATTGTAGAGTAACCAACAAATGCATGAAGGTAACCAAATTATTTGATGAGTAACAATTAATATAAAAAAATCAAGAGAAACTCATTTAAAAATTATAAAGCCATTAAAATAAATATTATTTAGCAAAACAAATACACAATAAACATGAAACTAATTTATATCTATTTAGTAACCATAATAGAAAACATATCAATGATTCAACAAATCGTTATATGAATTTGTAGTAAACATTTTAAATCGTGAAATAACAAGATAAAACTATATGTATCGATTTTTAACCTCACATACCTCAATATTGATTTTTTTGTTTGAGTTCTTTGCGATTTTGTTTACGAACTTCAACAATGACGGTGAGTTCGATTGGTTTTGTTTATCGGAATTGAAGTTGATGTTTATTTTGTATGCTATTTTCCTATCTTAGCGTCTTAAATCATGACGAAACAGTTTTGTCTTCTCCGATCTCACTCATGCACGAAAAGTCTTTGTGATCTTAGTTATTGATGATGATTTTGTATTCTATTTCGTCTTCTCCGATCTTAGTTGTTCTTTGTGAACTTGAAGTTCTTTGTGATCTTAGATCTCACTCGCAGCGCATGAAGAATTGGATTTCTCCGATTTCAAAATATGAATGTTATGTTCCACTCGCTTGATTTTAGGAAGCGGTTTGGGGATGAGAGAATGTAACCGAGCGTGTATATGGAAAAAAGATCCGCGTAATATTATGTTGGCGTTATTTTTGTAATTATGTTGTTTGTGTTTTTATTTTTGTAATTACTTTTTATTTGTTGTATACTTATGTAAAGGACCCTATTAACAAATTGTCCAAAATTATGGGCCTAATAATCTTATTTGAAAGTAACAAATTCGATTTACAAAGGCCCAAGTCGATTCAGCCCAACTTTCTAATGGTGTCTAATAAGACCCGTATGCTTGACAGGCATAGAAATCAAAGACGGAAAATCTCGAGCTGAAGAAGCAGCAGCACCACCACCACCGGCCACTGGGAGACAAAAATGGACGTGACAATGGCGGAACCAGGTGAAATATTGCCGGAGCGCAAGATAGACAATTCGGTGTACGATATGTTGCAAAAGAGCAAGCTTTCTGTTGAGGAAATCGTCGTCAAGATGCTATCTATTAAGAAAGAAGGCCACTCCAAATCTCAACTCCGTGAATTCGTTACTAACATGTTCCTCAATTTCGTTTCTCTCCGTCAGGTTCCTCTTCTCTCTCTATCGTTCACACACAACACACTAATTTCACATTTTTGAAGCTTCAGTTCGTCTTTTTTCTTCAATTAGGGCTATATTTTATGTAGGGTTCGTGTCTGTATAAGTGTATATGACATGTATGCTTGAATTACTATAGTTTATTTGGAAATTAGTTTAGGGCATTCTGTTTGGCCTATAAATCTGTAACCTTTGATTGGAAAAACGATTTAGTGATGTTTCCATACTGCCATTGAGGAAATAGGTGAAATTCTCTGGGTGAAGAGTACAACTCTAAGTCCGTATATTATTTTTTTGGCTTTAAATTGTTATTACTTGGTTAAAGTCGTAGTTTTATTAGTTTTTCTAGCTATGCAAGTGTAATCTTGTAATTTCGATTAAGTTGAATTATTCCAGGAAAGGTTTGTGCTTTAGGTTGTGTGCGACGCTGCTATGATTGCAATGTCACGGATTCTTTGCAAGGGTGAAGCATACTTGGTCTTCCACTTTACTCGCTGAAGCTCTTACTCCTATTATATTTTATTGGAAGTAAATTTGACAAATTAGAATGTTAATCCATAGACAAAGAACACTAATTATGGACATCCCGAAAAGGAAAAGCGAGATTTTGGATTTTGGGGATGAAGTGAGATTTTTTCTATATTGTTACTGGTCTCTAATAAACTCTTGCTTTGCTATGCATTCCCCATCTAATCCCATGGAATGATGTTTCTCATCTTTTTCCAAGTGGGTACCAATTATGTTATGTTCTTTGTCATTTCCTTTATCAACCTTTTTGATATCAAAAATGCAGGCTGATTATTCATGACCACAACTGAATCCTGAGATTTATGACAACTTCTTTGTTCCATTTTTAGGCAAGTCTGAAGTTTATCAACTAGTTATGCTTAGAAAACTCATTTGGCTTAAACAATCTCTTGCAGGCAAACCGTTCCATCTTGATCCAAGAAGATCATGTGAAACAAGAGACAGAGCATGCAAAAGCACCTGTAGACTTCACAACCCTGCAGCTCCAGAATTTGATGTATGAGAAAAATCACTATGTGAAAGCGATAAAGGCTTGCAAAGACTTCAAGTCTAAATATCCTGATATTGAACTTGTGCCTGAGGAAGAGTTTTTCAGAGATGCTCCGGAAGATATTAAAAACTCTGTAATCTCGAATGACAGTGCACAAAACTTGATGCTTAAGAGGCTCAATTTTGAGCTATTCCAGGTACATAGTTTCCATTCTGTATATTTTTTGGGGGGTATAATTATGTGTACTTATACATCTCTAATATTGCCATTAGTGTAATGGAGTATATACATGTTCCTATGCCTAACGAAAAATTTATCCAGTAGACATTATTTATTTTTCTCAATACTAGACTTTAAAGACTAAAATTTGTTATTAGAAAAGAAAAAGAGAAACAAATGGAATTTGTACAAGAGCAGGAGCACCTAAAAGTATCAATTATTAATATATGTAATTGTAACTTTTATATTGTTATCAAATTCTACCTAAAGTAAAATATAAAACTTTGAATGGTGTACATATTTATATATTTAATAATTTGTTTAAACTTTAATCTATGAAGTTTTGAACACAAATATAAATGTGATTCTTAAATATATTATGTTTGAAATTTAAATATATTCTTAACTATAGTTTCAGTTTGTGTTAAGATGTCTAATTCTGTGCTTTAGGAGGTTTTTTCTACAAATTCCTTCAGAAGTTAGTGAAGTTGCAAACAACATTATTCTTCTAGCATTAGACTAGATTTCCGTGTGATCTCCTCGGGGGCATTTGACATGCAGAGCCAATTAATTAGGATTGCCTGAATTGTCATGACATTGATAGAAGCATCATGTATGCATTGGTGTATAAGGATCTAAAGAAGTATCCTTGACAGTGAAAGTGTACATCGTGCAATGGTAACTTATGCTTGCTATTTTAATTCTCTAATATATTAGTATTCACTTCATAACGCACCTTGATACACCGAATTTGCTCCACGAATGCTGGTAGTTGTATGTACATGGAGCAGAATATATGTGATGTGTAGAAAGTTACTTGTCTTCATTATGTGTTTGCTGCAAATGTGTGTATTCTCTAAAGATGAGTTGACCTCATAACTCAGTTTTCTTCTTCCCATCCTTTTTGGTAATTGTTATATTACTAGCTCTGGAGCAGAATTGAGAAGTCTTGTGTTTTTCCTGTACCAGCGGAAAGAATTATGCAAACTTCATGAGAAACTGGAACAAGAAAAGAAAATCCTTATCGAGACCATTGCCAACAGGAAGAAGTTTTTATCAAGCCTTCCTTCACACCTCAAGTCTCTAAAGAAAGCATCGTTGCCGGTGCAGAACCAACTAGGAGTTCTGCATACGAAGAAACTAAAGCAGAAACACTTGGCAGAGTTGCTTCCACCTCCACTATATGTGATAAATTCACAGTTGGTGGCACAAAAGGAAGCATTTGGAGAAAACATTGATCTGGAGATCGCGGGGAGTGTGAAGGATGCTCATACTTTTGCACGCCAGCAAGCAAATAAAGACACTGGTAATTGAATGTAACTTATGATTTATATGTTATATTTTGATAACTATGCTGTGTATGCTATTATGTGGTAGGTTTAGTTTCGATGTTCTGTAAATGACTAAATGGTGTCAGAGAATTAGTTTACTCTGTTATCACTGAGCAGCAGCATCTGGTTTTAATTTTGAGGCTACATTATTGGAATAATTTGGAAGCATATTTTCTTGGAAATATGCCTGTCCATATGTGTGTTTATATGCTTGTGCTGATTTGTTATTTCTTTTCTTTCTTCAAGTTGGTTTTGATTGACATTTGTAAGCATTTCCTCAGTAAACATTTGGTAAGCACTTATGCCGTGTTCGCTTACTATCTGGGTGCATATTCAGTTATTATCTTTTTCCCTTAATTTTTTTGTAGAGTTTTGTGCTACTATATTTGAGAAATATTCTCAAAATAAAAGTGAAATTGTGTAAAAATAGAAAAGTATTTTGTCTATGTACAAATGTGTAACAATTGTCATTTAGTTAATTCCTCATCATTATAGACTTATTAATTCATATTCCATGGAAACACCATCTGAACAAGCCCAATCATTTGTCTTAGGGATATTCATTAATATCTGATCCAATCAACTTAGTATGGATGGTTTGTTTAGTGGGATAACTGGGGTTGATTGATCTGCGTTCAGGGCAACCATTTCCTTGAGCATTCAGTTAGAAACCAAACAAAGAATCCATAGTCCATGCACATCAAATCAACCATGTTTCAAACTGAATACTGATACAACTTTCACTGTTGGACAATTAAAGAATAGCAGGGTGGTATTTGGTTTGGTTACTGCTTATAGGGGTGGCCCCGTTAAAAGCTAGTTCACTAGTTGGTTGGTTGTTCCCACTCCCCAGCTAAAGTTGCTTTTGCGTACTGTTATTGTTTTCTGCTTTGTCCCTGTTGTTGCACTTTTTGTTGCTACTCTCCTTAAAACCCATTGAGGGGGGAGGGGGGGGGGGGGATTGCTATTTATGTTGTTTAGAAGATTGTTTTTTATTTATATATATTTGTTAACTGGCACAGGAATATCTACCAACCTAGAGAATTCGAAGTTGGAGGATGATGTTCCTGATGAGGAAGATGATGGACAGAGGAGGAGGAAGCGACCAAAGAAAGTTCCAGGCAAGGAGAGTCTAGATCCAGCAGGAATATATCAAGCTCATCCGCTAAAATTAATCCTCCATATACACGATGATGAAGCTTCTGATCCCAAATCTATGAAACTTATCACATTGAAGTTTGAATACTTACTGAAGCTGAATGTTGTGAGTGTTGGGATTGAAGGGTCTAATGAAGGTCCCAAGAATAACATTTTATGCAACTTGTTTCCTGATGATACTGGCCTTGAGCTTCCTCACCAGGTGATTCTTAGTTCACGTATCTTACAGGTGATTTTCATGCAGATCTCCTTTTCATTTTCCTTACTGTGGTAATATTTTCTGTATGTTTTGCAGTCAGCCAAACTCTGCATTGGCAATGCCGTTGTATTTGATGAAAGGAGAACTTCACGTCCATACAAATGGGTACAACATTTGGCAGGAATTGATTTTTTGCCAGAGGTGCCACCATTGCTTTCAGGTTGTGAGGTCCCAATCAGTGAAGCTGCCAAACATTCTGCCATTATATCTGGTCTGTCAGTGTATCGCCAGCAGAATCGAATAGAGACAGTTGTGCAAAGGATTCGTGCTAGGAAAAAGGCTCAGCTGGCTCTTGTGTGAGTCACTACACTGTATGTTTTAGGTCATGGATCTTTAGAAATGGGGAGCTACAATGAGGCGGATAAAACAATGTAGTTAAATCAAATTTTTTGGCTTCTATGGTTTTGTTCAAGTTGGCTGGAGCCTTGATTGAGGTTTATAAAATAGATGGCTGCTTTGTACTTGCATTGGATTTTTATAAGTTTTGCTTTATTCGGACCATATTGTGCGCATGTATGTCTGGATTCTCATGTTTAGAAATCAGTATCTTTTTCTTATATTAATTATTTCAGCATGGGCACTCATAATGTTCTGTTGGTCTTTCATGAGGTATTTCTTCATTTCAATACTTGGGAATGCATATTGAAAACTTGGAAATCTTTGGTTGGCTTACAGGGAACAGCTTGACTCGCTAATGAAGCTTAAGTGGCCAACTGTGACTTGTAACAGCGTTCCATGGGCTTTGCATACTCCCCTTTGCAGTTTGCATAGTTGGTCACACATAGGATCCTTGCCTAATTTAGCTTCATCTTTGACTGTCAGTGAATCAGACCAGGTTAAGATTCCTCCAGAGATTGATATGGAGGGAAGAACTGATACTTCGAAGGAAGAGGTAGAAAATCTAAGGGAAGATGGGGAGCTTCCATCTTTGATTACAGTTGCAACTGTTGAAAATGATGTTAAACGCACACCCTCAAAAGGATCTGATCATCAGCACTCCAGACGTCTGGCCTTGATTTCCAAGAGTGTGGTATCTCCAATCAGCAAAGGAAAATCATTGAGTTTTAGAAAGAATGATGAAGATTTAGATCTCATGCTAGATTCGGGTAGTGAACTGGATGAGCCAGTACAAATTGAGCAGGAGACCGAAAGTACACCCAGGATGGGAGGAGTTGAGGTTGTAGATTACTCATGGGTAGATTGTGGAGTCCAGGAATATCATCTTGTTTTGAACAGAATAATGGATATTGGTGATAGGAACATGAAGTTAAAAGCCAAGGTAGATTACATTTGCTTTGGTTCCTTTCCATTTAGATTTTTATAGAATCTTTCCTATTTCATTGTTGACCAATTAATGATTCACTAACATCTGTTATGGCAGGTTAAGATCTTCATGGAGTATCCTCTTAGACCTCCGCTTTTTTCCCTGAGTCTTTCAGTTGCATCGCTCGGAGCAAACCATATAGAGGCTGATGATTCTGAGTGGTACAATGAACTTCGTGCCATGGAAGCAGAGGTAAGCAGTTGAGAATTTTGTGATCCTAGGTAATAGCTATAAATTTTGGAATCAGAAAACCATAGTTTTTTACTGTTTTGTCAACATATATTTCATGCACCTAATTTTACCATCGTAATAACATTACCTTCCTCTTAACGATGAATTTGAATGCCCCCCCTTTTTTTCTTGCAATATCATGAAACCACCATACTTGTACTTGACGTTCATTCTTATTGGGGAAACCACACAGTTTTTCGTCTGTTAGTTCCTTGGTTTTTTGGGAGTAATTTAGAATTTCTCAAAATTCATAGTATTTCTTGAACTTTTACTGCTTTTAATGATATCCATATGTGATTTACAGGTGAACATTCATATAATTAAGATGATACCATCAGATGAAGAGAAGTTAATTTTAGGTCATCAAGTGTGTTTCCTTGCTATGCTCTTTGACTTTTACATGGACGAGGGATCCGGATCCGGATCCGGATCTCTCAAAAGGAAAAGGAGAAAGAGTACGTCGGTTGTTGATGTTGGGTTGTGCAAACCTGTTAATGGTAGGCTAATTGCCAGAACTTTCAGAGGGAGGGATCATAGGAAAATGATATCCTGGAAGAGTAATGGTTGCACCCCTGGCTATCCTTGTTAGAAATATTATTATGAATTGCTTGCTCCTTTACGTATTGGATCTGCACGATAGAAGAATGGAACACTAAGGTCTACAGCAAAGCTACATATTTATATGAATTATATAGTAGCTCTGCTCTCTAGTGTCTAAAATTACCAATTCGTCTTGCAAGAATATCCTCCACATATTTATTATATTTATAATTTGTTTCAAGACTAAATCTCCTTTGCATTTGCCATTTCTGTTGTTTATATATATATATATATATATATATATATATATATATATATACCTTATGCCCATTACATAATATTTTACCCTTGTTCAAGAATTAGAAGATGATGGTTTCTTTTCTTCTTGAAAAACTTGTATAATAATATCACCATTGACTATTGGATGTTTGATAAAAATTGAATGAATTTGAATCTGAACGAGTTATCTGAATGAAAAAAGTTGTTCTATAATTGACATGTCTGAAACATACAAAACTTTATTATTTTATCCATCTGAAAAAATTCAAAATTATTGTAAATTTATTTAATATTACTTAATATAATAATTAATATATTTTTTTAATTCATTCGGCTAAAATCTGACTTTGATCAAAGAAAAAAAATGAATGTTATGCAGGTTACTTCGTTATTCATACTTGGGAAAAATCTAATCTTCCTTTGAAAGTAGTAATCTACTAATCTTTGGTCCCTTTAAATTGTTATAATATGAGAAGAAGAAGAAACTAATCACATTCTCACAAACAACTAATAAAAGCAAAAAATGTAACCAAGAAAAACATCAACTATTAATAGTATATACTGCAAAAAGAATTCCTCACAAGCAGAACACATGAACTCCGAAAAGTATGGAGCTACATGTTTTCTGCTGACATATTATAGTAATAAATATGACACCTAATCTACAGTATATACATTTTCTTCCCTTCCTCAGACCCATAAGCATGAATATGATGTCTTCAAAGGAGATTATAGCTGGAAAGATAAATTTTACACCAAATTAAAACTCTCATGTCCTAAACTACAATATATTTATTCTTCACCATGGACCACTCTGCGTTCTTCTTAAACAGCGTCTTTTAGCTCCTTGTTGGTCCATCGTCTCCAAAACCTATATGTTTACCAAATGGAACAATCAACTCAACGAATATTAATTCCACACATCTTTCCTAACCAATATCTGCAAAACTAAATAACTAATACATAATTAATCCTGGAAAGGTCAACCGAGAAATTGAAACAACAAAAAGAGAAAGAAAGATGGCGAGGTCACATTGATAGCAATATTCAGATTCCAAGGCTTTGGGAGCACGTACCATTAATCTTCATTGCATAGTAGGCTTGCTACTTGGGGAAAACCTAAAGAAAATCTCGACATTTGTGAACTCGGTTCCTAAAACGTAATGAAGCAGATTCCGAACAGAAAGAGGGAAAAAAAACACTAGAATACCAAGTTCTATTACAAACTGCTCGATAATGTTTAATGGATGCAGGTAAAACCACACTATCCTAGTCTAACAACTTCGCTGTTGCCTCTAGCATCTAAGGCTTCTTCATAAAGAGATAATTCAAAATAAAATAAAACATAAATATTACTTGGAAAATAATAAGGATGAAACTTAGGCATTTGGTAACAGTTCTATTCTTGTGTGATAGAAGTGTAATGAAGAGTTTCTAGCTAATGGTTAACGGATGAATATATTAATCTATACAAAATAGTTATTTATTAATGCCATATCAAATGAATAGATTATGTTGCATATTGATTTATTAGTATGCAAATTAAGTAGATTGAGCTAGAGTAAATGTAAATGTAAACCCTAGAACCTGAATAGATACTTTAGAATACCAAGTTACAGGAGATGTAGGAGTACATATTGAAAGTGGAATGGACAACTTAGTGTATGCGCATTTTTGGTCATTCACAAGAAAGGAATACCAACGAAAGTCCTATTTACGAAACTAGAGCAACATTCAGTGAAAAGTTGTGGTGCCGTTTTGGTGGTGGTAAAGGAAAGATAATGAAGAGATAAGACCTGCTATAAAAAGGTTTCGATGGATTTGTTTCAAGTGTAAATAAAATTGACTCTCTCTCTGCGATTGTATTTGCATGCACATGCGTGTCTGTTCACACTCTACGTGGATGGCTGCCGGCTGGGTTAGAAGAAGGGAATTTTTTCTATTGTCCAGTCCACAAGTTCATGTTACTACTTACTAACACATTTTTTTTCGATAGAAGACTTGTTCTTATAGCATTTGAGGGCCTGAATTGTATGAAGCTTTTTTTGGTGCAGCAACTGTTCTCAACAGTTGCTATACAAGATTGGTATCATACTAGGAAATCTAGAAATTAAGTATCTTTAGATAAACTCATCGTTATCCAAATAAATCAAGACAAATTTCCTAATACAAAAAAAAAAATCAAGACAAATTAATGCAGTCATGCAGTAAAAAAATAGTGCATCAGCTTTTCAAATCATACACCAGACAGAAGCACTTTGTCAACAGCTTTTATTTATTTTCCCTTTACTAATTGTTTTCTATATACTATCTTTATAATCTAGGTCAAAAAAAAAACTTCAACCTGGGAGTTGGTGCCAAAAAAAGAAGCAGAATATTTGTTCCTTATGTATCAATGTTGTGTTGACCGGCCATCAAAATAATGGATAAAATATGAAAATATGAGGCAGAAGAATAAATATCACCAAAAAGTGAAAAACAGAAAATTTAGGTTACCTGATTCTTCTGCATTTCCATTATTTCTGCCTGCAGCAATTAAAGTCAAGTTAACCGTACAGACAACTTTTCATACGTCAAGAATGGGCTAGACAGGAATTCCCAAATTCACAGGCATTGCATAAATACATACCTGTTTCTTCCGCAATTCTTCGTTTTCCGTTTTCAGTTTAGCAACTTCTGCTTCCAGTTCCATTGTATAGGCCTGAGAGAGCCCAAAAAAAGGGGGATTAGTGAAAATGTTAAACTCGTGTTCACAAACAACACATTATCAAGCAGTATTCTTAGATTTGGAAGATGGTTGTTTCTAAATGCCATTCCCGATGTAATGTTTATAAACTAATGCCATCAAGCAGAAGCTTATATTAAATGTTTATACGGATTTAGGATAGCTCAAAATTATTATATTCATAAAAGCTTATACATTCCATTACCTTGCAGTATAGAGATCCTTTTAACTTCTCATATTATTTCATCTCTTGGCATATCAGATTGCTATCTTATTACCATTCTGCAGCATAGATAACCAATCCTTGATGAAGTTTAGGATGCAACATGTCTACGGATGATATAAGCAGAATTTAATGACCGTCAAATAAGGAGATGAAACCTTCACTATTTCTTTGGCATTTTCGTGTAAATTTTCATTGCTTTTACATTTTTATCTTTCTTTTTCGCAGAAAGAGGCAAATATGTGATCTCTACTCGGAGCACTAAAAGATGAGGAAATTGTTATTGGTGAAATCTGATCCAAACCTTTAATTCAGAGGTGACTGTAAAGCTATCCACTACAGGAACAAGCCCTCACAGGCGTAATCATCGTTTGATTGCCGCTACAAATAATTTAGCGGGGGTCCGAGGGCAGTGTCCCGACCCAAATCTAGTGGGGTAGTTTTATACTTTCAGGTGAATTAGGGTTACTTATATTCGTTATATAAGGAGGGCATCTTGCAATTGTATTATGTACAAATTTTCTAAGAGTAGTCAAACTGTCAGCCGTCGACCGTGAACTAACCCAAACGTTTTCATTGCGTTGTTATTCTCTAACAGACATTTGCCATGAAACTTAGCTAAAGTTGATTTCTGTCAACACTGAGTGTTAAAATGACGTTTTGCATTTGTAGTGAAATTCATATCAAAATACAGTGTGTTACCATTTTGTCAAAGATGAACTAACTCCTATATACACTAAAGAATACTATGTTCAATAACAATTTTTATTTATTTATTATTTTATGATATTATTCAGGAATTCCACATTTACTAGTAGAGGTTTGTTACTTCTATGTGAAGGTTTCCCCTGGCGTGTCTCAAATTAAAGGGTCCCATGCCTCATCTGACTACAGATTATATAGCCACGAAAAGTAATTCCAAAAAAGATATAAAGATGATATGGTCAGCTGATTTTTTAATATCTGAATCAGGTTGCTTTTGAGGGGATTTTGGAATGATAATCTCTACTTATCATACACTACATTTGCTACTGTGAAAGGCAAGAAAGACAAGTTACATAGATTCTGTTTGGACATACAGGAAGATTGTTAGGTCTACTACCCACTTTGATCTCCGAATTGAGGATCTATTGAGCGTTATTAGCAGTGACGATCTCAATTTAGTATATACTATACTTGTTACACATATTAATGCTTGGATTTTGTATTTCATTTTATTTTATTGATAGGACAGATCATTGTTTGGATATACTACACATGATCAAATTTAATCAGTGGCAGGATCGATGCTCAAAGAACAAAGAAGCCCCTACATTAAATGGCAGGCAGCCAGGCACATTTAGAGGCACAAATAACTTTACAAGCCTGTCAGAATTATTGATTGCTCTGTCATTTACTATGTGAAATGCAATGGAGTTCTTCATCTTGTGCGAGATATTTAAATTAGCATCAAGTTGATAAACCTTAACTCAGTTGAGATATAAAACTGCCTTTGGGAAGTTAAAAGTTAAATTGACATAAAATTTTAGAAGATGAATGAGCAAGCTTAAGTCAAGTAAAGAGGTTGTCAATAGAGGAAGCTCATGTTTCTCGAGTCAGTAATCCTTTTCTCTTAAGAGGACAAATTCTATAATTTATTCTGCTAGGAGGGGAAGACAGACTGAGTAGGCAACAAGCCTTTTTTCCTGTCTCTAGTGATACACTTGTCCAGAAAGAGAAAGACAGTATTATATGGGATAGATGAACTGAAATGATTTACGTTCCAAGTAATTATATGATGTCATTGTTAATCACTTGATTTTTTCAATATCTAGGATGTGAGAAGTCAAATGTTTGTTATATCCAAAAAATGATCAGAAATACGAGCTATTATTACTATACATGCATTCAACAACAAATTGCTGATATTAATAAACATGAAGGTCGATGTATATAATATTTCAAGAAATTCACCTGCTTACGAGCTCGTGATCTTGCAGCAGATTCTCTATTCTTTATCATTCTCCTCTGCCTCCTCTCAACAACCTTCTCCACAGCACTGCATTTCCTTCCCCGTAAACCACCATTAAACATGTAAGGAATTGGAGACACAGAAGATGTATCTCCGTTACTCTTTCCAAGCCCATCAGATGAAACTGCTGGAGATCCTGCCGCAACAGTAACAGCCCCAGCACCCAAAGCAACCATCCCAAGTCCTCCACCTTGTATAGCAGCACTTTGAACCAGATTACCATTCATCCCTGGATCAGAAATTCCATTAATTCCCAGCATCCCACCCCTAATTCCTGGGCTACCTAACTGAGCACTGCTTTGTATAGGCATCGCAGTGGCATAAGACAGAGGAGGTTGCTTAGGAAATAGTTGTTGTTGTTGTTGTTGTTGTTGTTGTTGTTGTTGTTGTTGCTGCTGCTGCTGCTGCTGCTGTTGGTGGTGGTGTTGGTGTTGGTGTTGCTGCTGCTGCTGATGTTGTTGCTGCTGCCTATGCTGCAGTTGTGGCTGTGATGTAGGCAACTGTTGCTGGCTAGACCTACCCCCATTAACATTCAATGGCAAATTTGCAGATTGGAAGGTAATTTGGTTTGTACTATCAGCAACTCTGTTTCCCATTAACCCCAAATTCTGACCAGTCTGCTGAAACCCAATTCCAAAACTTGGATTGTTCCCTGATTGCAGAAAATTACCAAACAACCCATTATCATTATTAGGTTTTGCCAGAGGTTGAGCATCTTCCCTTACAACCCCAGCTCTCACCAAGAACTCCTCAAGAGTGATCTCTCCCAAAGTTGGCTGCCTCTGAGTCTGAGGAATATTTGGCCCCCCAAGGGCACAGCCATCTTTCACTCCACCACCATAATCCTTGGAAATGCCTCTCCAAACTTCGTCAACAGTCTTTTGGCTTATAGTCCTTGGCAAAGTTAATGAGCCCTGTCTCTGCAAGTACCCACCAGGGACACCCCCTTCTTGCACCCCAGCAGACGGTCCTGCCGTCTGCGTCTGAGTTTCCTCAGCACTCCAAATGCTCTTTAGGAGTTCATCCATGTTCATAGACCCAAAATCTTTACCAGGACCACCCATGGTGCTTTGAAGCTCATCAAATGTCAATGAATAGATGGACGTTTGTCGCGCCAACGAAAGGTTTCCCTGCAGCCTTCCCCCATCCCCTGGAGGCTCATTTCCAAAGTTCTTGAAGTTCATATTCATCCTTGTTGTATAAAAGGTGTATCAGCAATTCAAAGCTTACTGTGTTATAGAAGATACAAATTAAGCAGATCAAAATCAAGCTTTTGATTTTACACACCGACTTACTCTCTCTTCCCCCTCTTTCCCTAATATGCTGACTATCAAATCAACAGGGAGAGGAGGTCAAATTGATGTTTAAGGTTCTAAGTAGATATAAAACCAACAGAGAAACCCGAATCAAAACAGTCTAAAAGTTAAAATCCAATTATTTCAACTATGAAATTTGAAATCTGCTTTCAACCAAAGTTCAGATTTCAGAAATTCCACCTTAATGGAATATAGATACATTTCACATCCACAACTCAGAAAACAAGCACCACATCTATAGCTATATAATATGCCTCTACTCCTACTAATCCAAACAAACAAAATCCTTATCGAAGTGCATTTCGATCAGATTCTCACCGACTACTTTACCAAAAGTTCAAATCGATAATAACTTAACCCAAAACCAAAGTAGATTAGATTCCAACCCAAATATCAGAAGCAAAATCAAACAGATAGTTTTAAGTATAAATCAGAAACAGCAAATGATACTAACTCCCACTAATTATCCACAAAACAGATTAACAATAAGATTAATTTTGAGATTTATAGGCGGCGATAGAGAGATAGTTGTAAAGAGGAGAGAGGAAGCGATATTACCTGAACTTTTTTCTTTTATATATTTTCTCTTCTTGGCTGCGTTGCTTCTTCTCAGCGACAAGTGTCCACTGTCTCCGTCTCTAATTTTGGGGCGACTTTTTAAAGAAGGTGGAGATGGAAATGGAAATAAAGTTGTAGTAGTAATGTTTTTGTGGGACCCATATAGTACCACGTGGACCAATTACTAATGGGTTGATTTGATGTGTGGCCAATCAGGAATTGGAAAGTGGGAGAATCTGACCCGTCCACGTAGTGGTGATCCGTGGTTGGATGGCCGTATAGGGTTAATGGAAAGTGACGACCCGACGCGGCATAAAGTGTAGTAGCACTTCACGCGCGTATTGGCTTAGCTTAACTCTTTCGGCAATTGACTATTGGCTCGTTCAAGCCTAAATGCTGATTCGGCTTTATTGAGATTGGTGTGTGGAAACACAACACTGCCTTAGCCTTTGTATAAATAAATACTTATTATAATTTTAAGACTATTAATTATAGAATTAAGTATTCATAATTATATATTTATTTTTTATGAGATTATTTATGGAATAATTTAAAATAATCTCATATTATTTTTATTATGTCCAAAATTATTTAAAGTATTGGATAATCACTTGTTGTTTAGACTATCATACCTTTATTATTAATATCAAAGATATCGTATTCCCATTAGTTTAAGTATAGATAGATAAGATAATATATATCTGTGACAACCCCAAAATAGGTTCATTCCATCCAACCCATTCTGAATCGCCAAATATATGGTACAGAAAACAACTACAACTTTATTAATACAATTGTCGTGCAAGATACGACAACACTTAAACTGTGAGTTTAAATACAAATATATACCAACTGTGACTCATGTCCCAACCGTGGACAACACCTCATAATGACATCTTACATAAAAGTATAGTCAAAAACTGTTTTAGAAATTAGAATCTTTGGAAAGTGCTCAAATAAACCTTCGTGACATACGGGAGGCCACGCGTCTTGGGGTTATGATAGATATCATATATTACGTAATTATCCTTGGTTGACCTAATAGATCCCAAAGAAAATGAGAAGATTACTATCATATTCTTCCCAATGGTGAGTCTTCTCTAACATATCATTATCTCCACTTTGTCTCTAATTGGGTATTATACTCCAAACAAACTCCAAGATTATATAGTAGTGCTCAGATATATACTCAAAGAAGTGGATGAGCATCATCATCGTCTTTTATGATGATACGAGGTTGTATGTCATTAGACATCTTGTATGATAGTGGTAAAACACCTTCTAACGTTGGGTTCGCTTCACCCTATTTGATTCAACAAATATAACTACTAAATGATGACCACCGCTCTATTCCCCTCATATTCCGCCCGACCCAAATTTACACTCAGACACACGAAATGAATTGTGAAGCAAAAGGGTGAGTACAACTAGCTCAAGAAAGAATATCATGACTAAAGATAAATAAATTATCAATAGCCTTCAACAACAAGAATAAATCGTAGATTTGTAACATATGGTAGATGATAAAACTTTTTCAACCATAGTTGCAATGAACGAAGCGAATCCATTAGAAGAGTCAAATAGACCATAAAGTCTATTATATTCTCCATGTTAAAAGTCCACCAATAATATTTTATCCTCAGTAACATCAATCAATGCCTCGTCCCATTCATTCATATGAATTACTCATAATCATAATTGTGGTTCTAAATTCCTCTTCTCATCCAAGACAAAGATAATTTTCATCACATGTCTTTACCTGAAACATCAAAGATCATGGTTATACCAAATCATAGTTCCTGTTCATAATCATATTAATAAATTCATCTTTGCACTACGGGCCAAAGATATTCAACAATATGTCATCTTTGCACTACATGCCAAAGATATTTAACAACAGGTCATCTTTGCACTACGGGCCAAAGATATTCAACAACAAGTCATCTTTGCACTACAGACCAAAAATATTAATATCTCAAAGAAATATATAATCATTTCAGAATTTATATAAACAATAATTATAACCATGTTGATCAATTCACCTTTGCACTTAAGCTAAAGATATTCAATTATAAATTCAATGGTCATTATCATACCTGTAAGACCCCGAATTTTATGAAATAAAAGTATTCAATTTTTCTTATAATTACTATTCAGTAAATGGTTAAATTGATAAAAGTTAAAGTTAAGGGTGATATATGAATTTTTTTTTCAAAATACGCAAAGTGGTTATAAAGTATTCATTATTGTTTGGGAATATTCGTTTGGTCGTGGAATATTCTTTTCGTCAAGAATATTCGCATTTACTTTGCCAGTAAATATTTATTTGTGGGCCCCATAACGGATAATCACTTGAAAGAAGAAAACGACAAAATTGAATAACGGCGTAGTTGTTATTCAAGTTATTAACATTGTTGGAATACCCTATGGTTAAAATACGATGTCTGCTGTGGGTTGCATAAAGAAGTACACCAGACGATTGCGCAAGATTTGTTGAATTATTGATCCTTACGTAAAGAAGGTACTACTCAATAATTGTTACGATAATTCTTCGCTCAATATTTTATTTTATTGATTCAATAATTGCTGCGTTGATATTTTATATTATTATTGTTCAATAATTGTCACTGCACAGTATCTCCATTATCAGATCAATAATTCATATTATTTGAATAATAGTATTAGATAACATTATTGGCAATGTCTATAAAGTTCTGTTAAAGAGAGGTTTGGTCACCTAATTGCGCCACCAAGAAGAAAAAAAATCCTTATCTGAAAGCCTCCTTTTCCGGGAACTACCGGTTCATCATAATTGTGATTCCGTAATATTATTTGTGAATAATTAATTATTGATTTATATGATAAGGAAATATTTATTTGATGTGGATATAAATGATGGATTTATTTATGTGGTTATAAATGAAGGAATTAATGTTGAGGTATTTTATCAAGATTTTGTCTGATTGGAGGTATTAAAAGATCAAGTCTGTTCTTACAAATTTCTATTGTGTGAGTTATAATTTTAATCGAATCATTTGGATCGTTTTTATTTTTGGATATGTTATACATATATAAGTTGAGTATATGTCCACAAATTTTGAATCGTTAAAAATGAACGAATGATTTGTTATGAATTTTAAGAGGTGACTGATTCGGAAATTAGGTTATAAATAATTTTGGTGGAAAATTCTAGAATTGGTAGGCCCCACTTTTGGTTGGTGAGAAATTTGCTTAATTGAATTTTCAAATGTGGTGGGTGGAATAGTAGCAGGTAAAGCCATCAGGTAGCAGGTCAAGTCTGCTTCGGCGTGCTAACATTTTTTTATAAATAGAGGGCTAAGTTAGAATTGAAAATCACATCAGAATTTATAAGTTTTCTCTCTTTTCTCGTGGCCGCCCCAAAAGTATACAACACCCATTCTCGAGTCGCCAAATACATGGTACGTAAACAACTACAACTTTATTAATACAACATAAAAACTGTGAGTTTAAATACAAATATTGTCATCTGTATAATATCCACACTCAAATAAGTCCTCATTCCAATTATTGATACATTATTTTACAAAAATGGTGAGGACTACTAAAATAACTTCTAGAACCATCATTCCACACCCCGACTAGTACTCGTTACATTCTCGCCTCCTGAGAAGAAAAATGGAACAACAAGGAAAATGGTGAGCTCAACTAGCCCAAGAAAGAACATTATGACTAAGATAATATAGAACAAATTATCGTTAGTCCTCAACAGGAAAAATCTAATAGAATACAATAGACAACCTGCTTTTAAATCAATCTTCGCAATGAAAATAATAATTCATTAGAAAAGTTAAGTAGAGAATGCAAACTACTATCTTCTATATATAAATTTAAAAGTTCATCGTCGATATTTTATCCCTCGTAACATCAATCAATATATATCCGAATCAAATATTCATCTTTGCACTACAGCCAAAGATATTCATCACTTAGTCATGTTCATCTAAACACTTGTTCATCTTTGCACTACGGGCCAAAGATATTAATCGATCGGTCGTGTTCATCTCAAAACTCGCTTCATCTTTGCACTACGAGCCAAAGATATTCATCAAGAAATCATTCATCTTTGCACTACTGCCAAAGATATTCAAAGAATATCATCATTTAGGACCCAGGATGATGAAAAATATTTTAAAGAAAACGAATTCAAAGAAACAAAAGAACAAGTATTAAGGATTCGTACTTTAAGTAATCCAAGTTCAAAAATACTTCATAAATAACTAGATTGGAGTAAAATTCAAGAATGAAGATCAAAACATAGATCCAATCAAAGATAAGAATCATAACAGACAATCTTGGACACGTAAAATAAAATTTAATTTTTCCGTGAATAGTATCGTATTCGTGAATAAATAGTCAGATACGTGAATAAAGGTCGATACGTGAATAAGAAACTCTCGACCTCAAAAGATAGAAATTTCACAAAAAAACATCATCACGCTTCGTGAATAGTAACTCGTGAATAAGAATAGTAACTCATGAATAATAACCCCGACATGAAAAAGTTTCAAATTTGATAAAATTTCCAACCAATATTTTGGCATAATGATATCAAGAAATAATATCATTTTCTAATAAAATAACATCCTTTACCTCGTAGAAAATAATAGTACTTCCGACCGAATACCGGATATAAGTCTTTGAAAGAACTTGCAATCCGTATAGCAATACTCAAAGTACTAAAATACTCACAAATACGCCGATATTATAGAGAGAAAAAGAGAGAAATCTTTAGTTTCGTGTGATTTTCAATTCTAACCTAAGCACCCTATTTATAGAAAAATGCTTAGAACACTAAAGCAGAAAATTTAATATAATATTAATATATATAATAAATTTTCTACGCCATCCTACCAGCTGATCTCAAACACCTAACACATGTCCATAAACAACAAAAACGTTTTTCTAAATAAAAATAATTAAAACTTCCAAAATTAATTATTTTAACTTGAACTTCAATAATTCATAATAAATAGCCTTTTTATCGTAAAAATTCAACCACGCCAATTTTATAGGAAATTCAATTCTCTACAACTTTGCGTAAGAAAGTTTTTCCAAATTCCAAATGTAAATTGACCGAAATCCACAAACCAGACGATTTTACAAAAATATAATCAAATTTCAACAAGAATGGGCCCACAAACATGTTTAACATGTTTTAAACAACTTTATAACAAAAATACTCTTCCTCCTCATATACTATATATTCCATATTTATTATAAAAATATCATCATTAATATATTATTAAAATAATATATTTAAATGAATTATTTTATCGTAAAAGATAAAATATTAATTTTTAACAATTGTCACATTAAAATTTTCTCCATCTATATCCACATAAAATGAATATTTTTCTCATCATATAAATCAATAATTTAATTATTCACAAATAATATTACGTAATCACAATATCGACAACCAGAAGCGGTTCTTGTGAAAGAGGGGCTTTCAATAAGGATTTCTCATTCTTTGGCCTGCCAATTAGGTGACCAAACCTCTCCTTGGATGTAACTTTCTAGACATTGCCAATAATGTTATCTAATAATATTAATCGAGATAATATGAATTATTGCTCGATAATGAAAAATATCGTGTAGTGACAATTATTGAAACAACAAGAATATAAAATATCAACGCAAAGAATTATTGAATCAATAAAATAAAATAATGAATAAGAATTCACTCAGAATAATTATTGAGTAAAGGCCTTCATACGTAAGAATCAATAATCGGTGCAATACTGCAAATCCATCTTGTCAACAACGCCAGACATCGTATTTTAACCACCGGGTATTCCAACAAAGGATAACCCAGAATAATCATACCAGATTATTTATAAACAATTTATACTTGTCGTTTTCTTTATCCAATCGCTTTTAAGTTATGGGGCCCATTAAAAGATCGCTACTGTCATTGCATTTAATATTCCCCACAATAAGAATATTTCACGACCAAACGAATATTCCCTGACAACAATGAATATTTTATAACCACCGCTTATTTAAAATATTTTAAGCATTTTATCCATAACTAACCACATTAATCAAATCAACCCTTACTATTTCAAAATGATAAATAGAGGAAACTAAATTTTATTTATTAATAATTTGGGGTCTTACATTTTCTCTCTAGATTATCGAGTGTATTTTGTGAGTATTTAGATATTTGGTGAGTTCTTATTCATCGAAGGTAAGTATCATTCAAATAATATATCCGATATCCAAATGAAGTCTTCATTTTTTGAGGTAAGGATTTTAAGGATTGTAAGGGATATTTTTTTCGTAATGATGTTATTCTTTCAATATCATTATATCGAAATATTGGTATGGATTTTATTGTGGAAGTTCTACATTTTTGTGTCGAGATTACTATTCACGTATACGACACTATTCACGTATATAGTACTATTCACATATACAGCACTATTCATGAGTTACTATTCACGAAAAAAAATTGGTTTCTTTTTCTAACCAAATTATCGTTGATTTATGAATCTTACTCTTGAAATTAAATCCATGTTTTGATGATATTATTTTTATTATCATATATAACATTTTTATAATCCTGGTGAAGAAATTTCTCTTTGACTTGAGTGTAAAGATGGGTAGATTATTGGTATGATCATGACTATGGGTTCTCTTTGGCCAGTGGTGCAAAGATGAATTGTGACTAGTATGATCATGACCATTGAATTTACAATTGAATATTTTTAGCTTAAGTGCAAAGGTGAATTGATCAACATGGGTATAATTATGGTTTATATAGATTTTGAAATGATTATATATTTCTTTGAGATGTGAATATCTTTGGCCCGTAGTGCAAAGATGAATTATTGTTGAATATCTTTGGCCCGTAGTGTAAAGATGAATTTATTAGTATGATTATGAACATGAACTGTGATTTGGTATAACCATGATATTTGATATTTCAGGTGATAAAAATTATCTTTGTCCTGGATGAGAAAAGAAATTTAGACTACAATTACGATTATGAGTTATACACGTGATTGTGGACAGGAATTGTTGATTGATGTTACAGGGATAAAACATTGTTGGTGGACTTTTAACATGGAGAAGATAATAGATTTTATAGTCTATTTGACTCTTCTAATGGATTATTCGTTCCGCTGCAACTATGGTTGAAAAGTTTTATTATCTACCATATGTTCTAAATCTCTGATTTATTACTGATGAAGGCTATTGATAATTTAATTATCTTTATTCATGATATTCTTTACTGAGCTAGTTGTGCTAATCCTTTTGCTTCACAATTCCTTTCAGGTAATAAAAGTGTAGTATGGATCGAAAGAGGGGGATAACAGGAATAGAAATCTGGTCATCATTTAGTAGTTATATTTGGTGAATCAAATAGGGTGAGGCTAACCCAACGTTGGAAGGGTCTTTTTGCCACTATCATACAAGATGTCTAATGACATACAACCTCATGTCATCATAAAGATGTGGTTGTGCACATCCACTTGTCGAAGTATATTTACGAGCACTACCTATATAATCTTGGTGTTTGTTTGAAGTATAATTCACGATTAGGGGATGAGTGGAGATAGTGATATGTCAAGAGAAGACTCACCATTGGAAAGAATATGATAGTAATCTTCTTGTTTTTCTTTGGGGTCTATTAGGTCAACCAAGGATAATTACAGGGCATATGATATCTATCATAACCTGAGACGCACGGCCTCCCATATACGAAGGTTTCTCTGAGCACTTTCCAAAGATTCTAATTTCTAAAACAGCTTTTGACCACCTTTTTATGTAAGGTGTCATTGTGATGTGCTATCCAAGGTTGGGACATGAGTCACAGTTGGTATATATTTGTATCAAAACTCACAGCATTTATGTTGTTGTATTTTGCACGACAATTGTTATAATAAAGTTGTAGTTGTTTTCTGTACCATGTATTTGGTGACTCAGAATGGGTTGGATAGAATGGACCTATTTTGGGGGCGTCATTTGGTATCAGAGCTATAAGTAAAGATCCCCGAGCCTCTCACTGGTGACTTCCTTAATGGGGAATGCACCGGGCCGACTCTCCGTAGGGGACGCTGTTTTCTGTGGTGCAAATCGATAAGTACCAATGTGGTGTCTTTGTCATCGATGGGACATTTGTCACATTTGGTATCAGTGCTTAGGGATATGATCTCTGGCGGAGATCCAGGATTAGAACTAGGAAGGGAGAGACGAGAAATATCCTTCGCTAGTGTGTTTCCTACCTAAGTTGAATTTTCTTACTTAAGTTGACAAATTGTGATATGTCAATTAACCTTTGTTTTGAAGCTGTATTCTAGAATGATATCTGAAATACAGAAGATGAGCAATGGAGAAATCATGATGGCATGGAAGATAGAATCTGGAATGGAAGCAAGGGATTCTCAACTCTTTGAAATACCAGGTACGTAAATTTCGGGGACGAAATTTCATAAGGAGGGGAGATTGTAAGACCCCGAATTTTATGAAATAAAAGTATTCAATTTTTCTTATAATTACTATTCAGTAAATGGTTAAATTGATAAAAGTTAAAGTTAAGGGTGATATATGAATTTTTTTTCAAAATACGTAAGTGGTTATAAAGTATTCATTATTGTCGGGGAATATTCGTTTGGTCGTGGAATATTCTTTCCGCTTCGAGAATATTCGATTTACTGCCAGCAGCCTATTTATGGGCCCTATAATGGATAAGCGCCGGAAGAAGAAAAGACAAAATTGAATAACGACGTAGTTGTTACCAATTAACACTCGTTGGAATACCCGGTGGTTAAAATACGATGTACGCGTGTCAGACAAAGAAAGCATTACCAGTGTGCACAAGATTGTTGAATTATCGATCCTTACGTAAGAAGGCACTTTACTCAATAATTGTTACAATAATTATCGCTCAATATTTTATTTTATTGATTCAATAATTGTTGCGTTGATATTTTATATTATTATTGTTCAATAATTGTCACTGCACAGTATCTCCATTATCAGATCAATAATTCATATTATTTGAATAATATTATTAGATAACATTATTGGCAATGTCTAGAAAGTTCTCAAAAAGAGGTTTGGTCACCTAATTGCGCCGCCACCAAGAAGGAAAAATCCTTATCTGAAAGCCCCTTCTTTCTCGAAACTACTGTCATTATATAATTGTGATTACATAATATTATTTGTGAATAATTAATTATTGATTTATATAATAAGGAAATATTTATTTGATGTGGATATAAATGATGGATTTATTTATGTGGTTATAAATGAAAGAATTAATGTTGAGGTATTTTATCGATGATTTTGTTTGATTGAGGTATTAAAAGATCAAGTCGGTGTTCTTACAACTCTATTGTGTGAGTTATAATTTTTAATCCGACCGTTGGATCATTTTGATTTTTGGATATATTATACTTATATAAATTGAGTATATGTCCACAAATTTTGAACCGTTAAAAATGAACGAATGATTTGTTATGAATTTTAAGAGGTGACTGATTCGAAAATTAGGTTATAAATGATTTTGGTGGAAAATTCTAGAATTGGTGGGCCCCACTTTTGGTTGGTGAAAAATGTGCTCAATTAAATTTTCAAATGTGGTGGGTGGAATAGTAGAAGGTAAAGTCATCAGGTAGCAGGTCAAGTCTACTTCGGCGTGCTGACATTTTTCTATAAATAGAGGGCTAAGTTAGAATTGAAAATCACACCAGAATTCATAAGTTTTCTCTCTTTTTCTCTCTAGATTATCGAGTGTATTTTGTGAGTATTTAGATACTTGGTGAGTTGCTATTCATCGCTCTGAAGTTTCCTTCATCATATCCGATATCCAAATGTAAGTCTTCTTCTTTCTTTTGAGGTAAGGATTTTAAGGATTGTAAGGGATATTTTTTTTCAGTAATGATGTTATTCTTTCAATATCATTATACCAAAATATTGGTATGGATTTTATTGTGAAAGTTCTACCTTTTTGTGTCGGGATTACTATTCACGTATACGGCACTATTCACGTATACAGTACTATTCACATATACGGCACTATTCAAGAGTTACTATTCACGAGTTATTATTCACGAAAAAAAATTGGTTTCTTTTTCTAACCAAATTATCGTTGATTTATGAATCTTACTCTTAAAATTAAATCCATGTTTTGATGATATTGTTTTTATTATCATATATAACATTTTTATAATCCTGGTGAAGAAATTTCTCTTTGACTTGAGTGTAAAGATGGGTAGATTATTGGTATGATCATGACTATGGGTTCTCTTTGGCTAGTAGTGCAAAGATGAATTGTGACTAGTATGATCATGACCATTGAATTTACAATTGAATATTTTTAGCTTAAGTGCAAAGGTGAATTGATCAACATGGTTATAATTATGGTTTATATAGATTTTGAAATGATTATATATTTCTTTGAGATGTGAATATCTTTGACCCGTAGTGCAAAGATGAATTATTGTTGAATATCTTTGGCGTGTAGTGCAAAAATGACATGTTGAATATCTTTGGCCCGTAGTGCAAAGATGACCTGTTGTTGAATATCTTTGGCCTGTAGTGCAAACATGACTTGTTGATGAATATCTTTGGCCCATAGTGCAAAGATGAATTTATTAGTATGATTATGAACATGAACTATGCAATAAAAGAGTAAGTAAAACTTATATCTAATAAGGTATAAACTTCGCAAGAGTTTATCATTAACTTACCCGTAATAAATTCGTTCGGGTTCCTCGACAAACGCTCTCACTTAAAATACTGGATTTAACTTTGCTATAGGGTACATTCCACCCTTAAGTGCTTCGTCCCATTCCTGATCCATGATTTGAATCATTATTCTCCGATCTATATCGAATTGGGGTTGACCGCTATGCACAGGGTAATTCCGAATTCGATGTTGGATTCTCCCAATTGTTGTCCAAAAAGAAAAATCTATTTCATCTATTTTGGCTTTATTGGATCGAACGTCTTTTTCTACAATATCAATGCGTCGTGCGACTTTTATCCATGCATCCTATATTCTCATTCGTTTAGTTGTTTCTTCTTTCATCAGAACTTTGATCATAGCATTAATAGATTCTAGCTCTAATATCTTATACTCTGACAAAGAGTGCTTCATCAAGTATCGCATATCTGGATAACACAATTTTGAATTGTTACATCTCTTATCTCCACGCATCACCGCCGCTTCTTCAAATTTCTTCTTCTAACTCATGAATACGATTTTGCAATTCTACATTTTGGTCATAAAGTTCTTCTAATAAATTCTCCTCAAGTTCCTCTTCTTCCTCACTCTCAAATTGCTTTCCTGCGACTATCTCTAAAAGCAACTATCAATTCTTCACTCACCACATGGATATCTCTAATCCCTTCTTCACCGACATCACATTATCTTGGGTATTAATCTGTGGTGACTCCACGATCTCATGTGCTTCATTCCTTATGTCAACATTCTCGGATGTCTTTTTCAGATACTGCCACAAAACAAAAGGTTAATTGACATGTAACATATTATCCCTATATTCTGACCGACCAATTAAATACCAAAAAAAACTTAGGTAGGAAATACTAGAGAAGGAATTCCCCGTCTTTCCCCTCCTAGTTCTATTCTCACATCTTAGCCAAGGATCATATCCTTAAGCTTTGATACCAACTGTGACGCCCCCAAAATTAGGTATACATCACCCATCTTGAGTCGCCAAATATATGGTACAGAATTCAAATACAACTTAATAATACAATTGTCCTGTACAATACGACAAAACATAAACTGTGAGTTTGAATACAAATATTGTCTACTAGAGATTATACAAACTCAAAAGGAGTCCTCATTACAATTATTATCACACTATTTCACGTAATAGTGAGGACTACTAATGCACCATCTAGGACTCTGCTCCCCGATTAGTCCCAATTTACGTTCTCATTTCAAGAGAACAAAGAAAAGAAAGGGTGAGCTCAATCTAGCCCAAAGAAGAAATATTATGACTAAGATAATGCGTAATAATTTATTGTTAGTTTTTAACAATGTTAAACCGATAAAATATAATAAATATCAAGTTTAATCAAGCAATCGGAACAAGCAATCCATTAAAAGAGTCAAGTAGAGAATGAAATCTACTATCTTTTATGATTTAAAAGGTTTTTCATCACTTTTATCGGCCTCTCACTTAATAAATAATCCACATCATCGAATCACCCCCGCACTACTACCAAGGATATTCTTTAAGATCACGACCATAATTATCTATGCACTACGGCCAAGAATATTTGTGTATTCATTAATGGTCATGATCATGCCAACAATCGGTCCATCAATGCACTACTACCAATGAGGACTTTTACCACATCACTTGTAACATTACTAGAATGATTACAATCGAATAATCCACGGTCATAATCATACCATGTCCATCTACGCACTCACAAAGCCACAGATGACTTTCAACAAAATATAACATGAGGATGATGACAATGATATAAAAAAATTCAATAAAACAAGTTCAAGAATTAATTTATCTAGAAACTAATAACGCCCAAATTGTCAACATGATATCGCTTTGTAGAGTAAAATTCAAGAATGCTCGTAAGAATATTTCCATGAAAAGATACTTTGGATGAAGCGCAAATATTAAAGATATTCCACTAATTTCATGGGTATAGAAGTCAAAGTTTTAACCAAATCGAGTATAATAAAGAATGGAATAACAAAAGAAATCACCACGCATGCGATAGATCGCATTGCAAAAGTTATTCCAACGTAATAATAAAGGATGGAACCAGTCCCATAAACGCACGTACATGATATTCCGGCGTAATAATAAATAATGGAACCAGTCCCACCGTAAATGCATGACGGATATATTCGGAATAATAATAATTAATGGAACCAGTCCCACAGAACGCATTGCATGTGATATTCCGGCAGTAATAATAAAGAATGGAATATTAGAAGAATGTCACCATGTATAGGGTAGCTCGTGATGCACGAGTTATTCCAATGTAATAATAAATAATGGAATAATGTAAGTTCTCTTCATGAGTACAACAAATAACATCCCTTACTAAAAAAGAAATCAATATAAGAGTAGGGAAGTAGCGAAATACTTTTCTATAGGTTCTCTTATAATTCTCTCTCTAGAGTTTCAATGGATTCGTAAGAAATAATGAAGGAATGAGCTTCTATTTATAGGAAAATGGAATGAATAAGAATTAATTCATGAACGAACAGTGCAGATTGATTTACTATTAAACGGACGATCCATATTGGTTTACTATTAAAACTTAAAACAACGGTCCATACTGATTTGCTATTAAAACTTTAAACCAGCGATCCATATTGATTTACTATTATAACTCCACCAGCGGTCCATATTGACTTACTATTATATCTTCAACCAATGGTCTGAAAAATTAGCACATCTCCTCATGAAATAATATTGTACCCAAATACCCGAATGCACAATACTAGAGTGAATAGCAATTGGGTGAATAGTAACTTGTGAATAGTACTCTTACACGAAAAGTGTCCCGAATACCCAATTGAACAATATATACTCTAGACATCAATTATACTAACACAAATAAGTCCAACACAATGAAACTATAAAATTCATCTTTAATCAACACGAACTTATTCATCATTAATATTATAATTCATAATATTTAACAACCAGTCGTCGCTCCTGTGAAAGAGGGGCTTTCGATAAGGATTTTTCCTTATCAAGCCGCAATTAGGTGACCAAACCTCTCCTCGATGTAACTTCTAGACATTGTCAATATTGCAAATAATAATATGAATAACTTTGTCGCCTCAATTATTGATTTAATAATATATCATATAATCTGATGATAATTTGTAACAATAATTGAATCAATAATATGAGAAATATGATCGCAGCAAATTATCAGAAGTAATAATTGAGTATAAATGGTGACTTCTCACGTAAGCATCAATAATCAATCTGGTGTGCTAATGTGCAACTACGCCAGACATCGAACTTTTACTACTGTAGTAGTTCAACAATTTTAATTTGTAACACCTCCGCCGTTATTTTCATAAAAAGTATTTTTGTCGTTTTCAATCCGAATGAATAATTCCGTTGTGAGTTCCACCAATGATTGTACCGTCGTACGGATATTCCCGACAAAAAGAATATTTTCCGACCAATCGAATATTATACAACAACTTGCACACTTTGCAAAATTTATAAATACTACCCACAACTATAATATTATATCAAATCCACATCATAATATTAAAAAATTATTTAAAAAAATTAAATCTTTATTCATAAAATTCGGGGTCTCACAAAAATAGAGAGAAAACTTCAGTTTCTGGTGTGATTTTCAATTCTAACCTAAGTACCCTATTTATAGAAAATTGCTTAGAATACCAAAGCAGAAAATTTATTAAAATAATTTTATTTAATAAATATTCAAGCCCACCACCCAAGAATCTGAATTCAGCATGCATTCAACACCAGTGGGGTCCACCAACAATATAAAAAACGTTTTTCTTAATAAAAATTATTAAAACTTCAAAAATCAATTATTCCGGAACTACGGAACTTCAATAATTCATAATAAATAGCCCTTTTATCAGAAAATTCGAATCTCGCGAATTTTTATAGAAAATTCAATTCTCTACAACTTTTCAGAAGAAAGTTTTTCCAAATTCCAAACAAAAATTGACCAAAATCCACAAACGGATAATTTTACAGGCTATAATCAAATTTCAGTCAAGAAATGGGCTCACAGACATGTTTAACATATTTTAAACAATTTTTGCAACAAAAATACTCTTCCTCCTCATATACTCATATATCCCATATTTATTGTAAAAATATCATCATTATTATATTATAATAATATAATAAAATATTATTTTATCAAAAAAGATAAAATATCAATTTTCAACAATTGTCACTTTAAAAATTTTCTTCATCTATATCCACATAAAATGAATATTTTTCTTATCATATAAATCAATAATTAATTATTCACAAATAATATTACAGAATCACAATATTGACAACCAGGCAGTTCCCAAGAAAGAGTGGGCTTTTCAATAAGAATTTCTCCTTACTGGCGCGCAATTAGGTGACCAAACCTCTCCTTAGACAAAACTTTCTAGACATTGCCAATAATACTATCTAATACTATTATTCAAATAATATGAATTATTGATTTGATAATGGAAAATCTTTATCGTGACAATTATTAAAACAACAATAATATAAAATATCAACGCAAAGAATTATTGAATCAAAAATTAAATATTGAACAATAATTACCGTAATAATTATTGAGTAGTGGCTACACGTAAGAATCAATAATTGGTGCGATCTGCAGTGTCTTCTTGTCAAGAACAACGCATATTATCGTATTTTAACCAATTTGGGATATTCCAACAATATAATTGTAATAACTACTGCCGTTATTTATAAAAACTCCTTTTGTCGCTTTCTTCATCCGACAGCTTATTACTCACATGTGGCCCACAAAAAATTCAAGGCTTGGCCGTCGTATGAATATTCCCTACGGAAGAATATTCCACGACCAAACGAATATTTCCCGACAACAATGAGTATTTTATAACCACTTGCTTATTTTAAAAAAAAATTCATATATCACCCTTAACTTTAGCTTTTATGAATTTAACCATTTACTGAATAGTAATTATAAGAAAAAATTGAATACTTTTATTTCATAAAATTCGGGGTCTTACAATATCCGTCTTTTTAAACAAAGTTAAAGGTTAATTTTGTTCACATGGTAGGATATCAATTAAAATTCTATAATCTTGCTTACATATACTCCCTCCGTCCCATGATAAAAGTCCTTATTACTATTTTGGGTAGTCCCAACTCAAATGTTAAATGTCCATTTTTCTTTAATAACCAAACTTTTATACATATTTTTCTATTATATCCGTAGCATTAAATATCTCATACTTTTCTTATTTTAATTCTCTCTCTATATTTAATGATATTATTATAAATAATTTTATTATTTTATTCATCTTCTTAATATGCATGAAAAATTCACTAAAACTTTTATCCTGGACGGAAGGAGTAATAATTTGTTCAGGCAGGCATCATCATTTTTACACTACATTTGTTTTCTTTTTTATTTTTTTTATCTAATCTAGTCAATAAGCAAGAATGACTACATTCTTTTTGTACTGATTGGCAGTCTATCATTTGAATATTAGTAACCTTTTTAATTTTTTAAAAAATTTGAAACAAAAACTTACTATCAAAACAAGATTATAAAATTTTTTATTCCTCCCCAAAAGAACGAGCAAATTACAATTTATACAAAATGACATATTTAACTTTCACTTTATATATTTTTTTCGGACAAAAAAAAATTATAATTTTAATCATTCTTTTGGGTATTTGCAAAAAGAATAGTAAGAGTAAAAATAAAAATATCTCTATGACCATTTCAAGAGAGAAAAAAGAGTGTATAAATGGGAAATTTTATTTTAGGCAAACAAACTCAAAAATCCACACTTTTATGGGAGTGGAAATTAAAGCTGCCGGCCTTTGGCAGTGGGGCAAAGATGTGGTTCAAGTCAATGTCCATAAACCAACTTCCTACCTACAAAAAGGATAAGAAGAGTTCTTTAATCAAGACCACCTAGGAAACCTAATATTAATATTTAAAAGGTTTTTCATTTATACACCTTGTATTTGATATTTCTGCAAATATATCCATAAAGAAAGAAAAGGAAAAATAAAATAAAGTGAAACTGATAATATCAAGAGCATGACTTTTACGGATTAGGATTCTCTTCATTTTAAATAAATGAAAACTCTTTATTTTATAGTCCAAATTTAAAATTATTTCTATATCTCCTGTCAACATGATATCACATTTCAACACATTTTAAATCTAAATTCTAAAACGATATCTCTATTTATTTAAAATAAAGAGGATCCTTGTCCGTCTTGAAAGTTTCACTTCAATATCAAAGTATTGTAAATTTTGGATTCGATTAGCATGAAGTTTATTTTTTGGTAAATTGGTCAATTGACCAATAGAATGCTGACACACATAGAACCTCGTATGCGTGTCAGTACTCTATTGACCAATTGACTCAAAAATACTAATGTAAATTTTGTGCCTACCAAGTGTAGTATTGTAAACGACAAAAGCTTCCCTATCTTTTTTTTCGTAATTTCTTTATTTGTTAGTACTTAAGCACCATAAATGAGAATAAAAACATAAGTGCAGAAACAGCACATGGCAATCATTAATTTTTCCATAATAGGCCAAAGTTTTTAGTACCAAGTACTACCCACTTTAGTCTATTCCCATGAACATTAGTAATTAATGTTGAAGACACGGCCGACGTCAGATTTGACCAAACTTGAATGTGAGATTGAACCCTAGTTGTCATATTGAAGTTCAATAATTCTACCTTAACATAAAATTTTAATACTGTATGCTCGTGTAAGAGAAGATTATCGGTTCTTAATTTTAATTATTTAGTATTTTTAAACTTAGAAATTAAGCAAGGTTTGAATCATACAAATATGGAGCATGCGCCTATACGTGTCTACATTTGGTGTACAACACTAACCAAACAATACATGATGTTACTTGTTTAATCCAAAAAATCAATTATGCTGGTATTAGAAAAGGAAAGTCGGCACTTTAAAATATTTGATAGATTATTTCTTACCATGTGGCTTTGGGGGAGATTGACACTTGTAATTGTTTCAAGTAGAGCACTAAACACTCCTAAAATGGTACTACTACTCAATAATAAATTCAAAAAATATTTCCCATTGCAACTCAATCATATAATACAACTTCTAAATATACCCCTTACACAAAACTGTAATTTGGGAAGAGGCTGGACAAGGAAAAGGGGAACTTATAGCACTACTAGAGGTATTTAATTTGCTGTGAAAGAAATTTTACCTTAATCATTAAGTACCCTCTCTGTCTTCTTATATTTCTTTAGGGAAAAAAACCACATGTAGATAGATGTCACAGGGATGAAAAATATTTACAACAAGTTATTCAGTAGCAACTTGCATTTATATAAATAAAAATTCGAATAATTTCTTCCAAATTTTGAATACAAGAATTTCCGATTTTCGCTTCTGTCTGGCACAATGATGTTTCGGCACAAGAAAATGCACACTAAGCAATATAATCAAAAAATCAGTATTGGAATAGAATACAGAGTGAGGACTAATAAAAAAATTATACCCCTTCATTCACTACGCCTACGCCGCCGGAAATGCCTGAGAATAAAGCTGTCTGCATACAGTGGATAATTTTTCTTGATCAACCCTTTTAAGCATTTCCAGTAAGAAAAGTCAACCAGTTGTCCATCGTTTCGGACTATGAATAAACATCGGGAGGTTTCGAAATCAGGATGATATCCAACCTGCCACCCAGAAAACAGTGATTGATGAACGACTGAGCATATACCAGACAGAGAGAAGCCTGATATACTCTTATAGAGAGGATACCAGGCTGCCCAAAATCATTTATATACTAGCCACAACTATAAACCAGTATCATTAGTCTTTATTTAATTTGATTACATAAAAGATGAAGATTTTTACTAAGAAAGAAACTGAAGTACAACAGTTGAAGAGGATGAGTAATCCTCCCACATAAAACATCATATTAAAGAATATACAAAGAATCCCAAAACATAACAACTCAATCAAATTTGAATATTGGGAACTAAATTTGTTTGAAGCAAATTTGAAGATGGGAAAAATTACATTAGCCTATACAAGTGCATTGACTTGTATGTCAAAGCTACTCATGCACAAATCGATACCTTCTATGAAGCAAGGACACTTATCCTCGACGTATCTGTGGCAGATACGTGTCAAACACCAACACTCCACATACACTTTAGGATCATTTCAGATACTACAACTTTATTTTTATTTTTACTTTTTAATTTTGTATACTTTTAGATCCTATGATATTATGATAGGTGGTAGTATTTTAATTGAAAATAATCATTTGATTATGAATATGTAAAAATATAATTGATTTACCTATTGTATACATATATGTATTTCTACAAAAGAATACATTAAATTTCATCTTGTTTAAATGGTAAATTTTAATGGGGTTTGTAAATAACTTACAAATATTCTTGGTTGTTATTTTGTTTCTCTACTATTAGAATTCAGTTGAATATCAGCTATATAATTAGAATAATCAAAGAGTCCAACTTCTCTATTAACATGTGTCTTCCCCAAATATGACTTTCTCCTATAGTTGTATGTTACGATATTATTTGTTATTAGATTGGATATGTTTATAATATAATCATTACTCACTATTGATTTTTTTTATTAACAATTAATATTATTTATAAGAGTTAAATGCACTTTGCATCCCCTTAATTTACTCCATTTTACACATTGCAATCTATAATTCAAAACGTGACACTTTGCCTATCGCACCTTTAGCGAACGGGCACATAACACCCTCCGGCCCAAAATCCGTCGCTAAAAGTGACGGGGTTAGTGTTTAAAAGTGACGGATTTTGCATTTTTAGTGACGGAATTTTGATCGGAGGGTGTTATGTGACAGTTTGCTAAAAGTGCGGAATGCAAAGTGTCACGTTTGAAGTATATGATGCAATGCGCAAAATGGGGTAAACTTGGGGATGCAAAGTGCATTTAACTATATTTATAAATATTTATTTGTTAAAATATATACATAATTCAATGTATCCCTGGACATATTCGTATCCCGTATCGAATTTGTGTTCCGTGTCCGTGTTTCCTAGGCTACCTTTTGGAGGAAAAGAAGATGAGAATAAGGAGCAGTTCTATCCACTTCATTTATTATTTATTTATTGGTTAGTAGTTCTATCCATGTCATCTTGCATTAAGCAAAATCCATATTAAACTCAAATACGTGATTCTTTATCTTTTTCTATTCTTTTGATTCTCTGATATTGGAAACATGTTTTGTTTATGTTCTTAGAAAAGAAAAGAAGTTCCAGTATTGTGTCAAATCAAAAAACTTGGCATATATTATATAGAATACAGTGTAGTGAGTTGACAAAGTCCTAATCCTCATTTTAAATGAGTTGTAGAATAATATAGGACAAAACTACAGCAATCATATGCAATAAAATATAGGCACATATATATAAACACACCACCATTAAGATCTACAGATCATCAGGAGTAGTTCCCGGCCAGGTTTTTACAACAAGAACACCTAGTTAGAAACATACGAGTTTAGCAGTAGCACAACCTACCTATTTACCTCTGTTATAACACAGAATGAGAAAAGCAAACTGCAATTATGAAGACACACATGTAAGCAGTAGTGATTAGTTTGTTATGAATAAAGTCAGTTTGGTAGCTATTCTCATACTGAACGTGTCCAATTCGAGTAAACTTAGGATCATTCATACAATAGAAATAGAAATAGAAATTTTAGTAATAGAAGTGAGAGAATATAAGCAAAAGCACGGACAAGGAGTCACCCACCCCATAAACAAGCTTAAGAAAAAAGAAGAAAATACTCGAGAAAGAGCAACTCTCTAATCTATAGAAAGATCATAGAAATGCCCCTAAAGGCATCCATGGCAGCAGCCCATAGGAAGCATGAATAATGATTCTATCTTGCAGCAAAGCTAAAGATAAATGTCTCAAAAAACAAGCATTGAGCTCATTCTAGATTGCCCAAAGAACAAAAAAACTCACACAACTTCTAAAGCATCACAGCATCCTTCCTTCAAATAAGTAACATACCCCCATGGAAGCGGGATACATACACCCACACAGCCACACCACCAACACAAAACTATAGTTTCACAATCCCCAAGTAACAGGGCAATGGAAAAAAAATTCTCTCTCTCAATATTCTGCTTAAACATAGCTACAATGTTTGACTAAATTAGGATTTCACCAAGTAAACGGGGATGTGGTTGTATGATTGTATCTAGGTTTCCAGTTGATTGTGATTGTTATGAAGTATGCCTGTGTTTTGAGGCCAGGCTTCCTTTATTAAACCTGATTATAATGCTTCTAAAAGTTTCAGCATTTGTTTGCCAAAATGAGTCCAAAACCAAAAAGAATAATCCCCAATACACACCAAAGTACATCTCAAGACCATTTGGTTAGGCTATTAGGGTGGGGGGACTGGATAACTAATGCCCACTTTCATAATAATCCTATGTTCCCCAATTTTACTATCGGTACAATGCAAGATGGGGAAGGGGTGATTATAGTGTGGGAAAAGGTGTATCTGGGAGGGGGATAAAGAGTCCAAAAAACCATTTTATATTTTTATTCCTCAAATAGTAATGAGTTTCAAACATGGGCCTTATTATGGTCATTTCAAAATTCAAACTAATACACTTATCCTCTTTTTCAAGTTTCAACCAAACAAAAATCATAACCAGAGGAGGTATACTTCAACACAACACGAGGGTTTACATCTCACATAATTATAAAAGAAGAAAAGTACAGGTGAGATAGCAATCATCAAGAAATTGCATCTCTACAAGTTTTAGCGCTTTAAGATATAAAAGAAATAATAAAAAGAAATTTAGTTATGATTCCAACATATGTGCATGTGTACGTGCATGAGAGAGAGAGAGAGAGAGTACTGTTATGTAATCAACACCACTTCCTATCTTCTTCTCGCACTCTGGATGGTACGGAAGCAACCTCTCTAAAATAGTTCTCTCATGCTCCGGACTTAATCGCTCACCACTTTCATATCTGCAACAATAAAACCCCATTTGCAAACAGTTAAAAATAGCACTGGAAGACAACTACAGACTATGCTCCTTTTTTTTTTAGTGACAGTGGGATTTGAAGCAACTACACACTGGGTATTGGACCACCGGGTTCATGCAATACCCCAAAAAGGCTCATAAGAATCATAAAGCTGACTACAACATACTCATTCAGCCATATAACCATGATTAAAAGCTATATGGATAACAAATTTAACATCTACTTTACCATTTATCAGTGTTCTAAAAATATCCGCCTAGGCCCCCCTTGGCGCCCCGCCTAGGCGCTAGGCCCCCTGGCGCCTCACATAGGCCCAAGACAGCAAAAAAATTCCTTCAGAAAATTAGGCGGGTCCCAGGCGGAGAGTTTTTTTTAATTTTAATAACCCAAATCCGATCTTGATATATTTATTTTTCTAATGATTTACCATATTCATAATACTGGTTGTAATATATCAAATCACAACAAAAAGTGAACAATATCAAGTCAAAATGGATAATTTTATTATAGTTGTAATTTTTTGAACTTGTACCAACTTCAAATTATATAAATGATGATACATTTATAATATTTAGTTTAGTTCAATATAATTCTTAAATTTATGTTTAGTTTCTAAAGTTTTAATAATGAATTAAATTCTTGAAATTTTAAATTTTATTATTTAATAGCAATCTTATTTATGAATAAAACTAATACGTTAAAAATATGTTTGAACTTTGAATAATTGCATATTTGTGTTTGACCTTTGACATTAGCAATATGGATATGTGTTTGAACTTTAAGCAATGACCTTTATTATCTTTATTATAGATTGTTTTGCTTTATATTATTATTGTTTTGTTTGGATAAATGTAAGATAAAATATTAAAATTGGTTTAAAATAAAAAATCCCGCCTAGGCCCCCCTCGGCCGCCCGCCTTTTAGAATATTGCCATTTATGTTTTTTACATATCACCACGGAGAAGCAAGATAAATGTCATTCACTATAACCACTTTTGTAATATCAAATAAATATGCAAGGGCCAAAGAACAGGAGTGCTATGGATTTTAACTCCAAAGTGAGTTTCCAGACTACTTTTTAGTCTGGAAACTTTTGTTGGTTGAGGCTCAGTCTTTGACTCCGCTTGTCTATGCTTTTCTCAAATGTAGAATAAAGGTTGAACACCCAATAACAACCGCCAAAGGTTTTCCTTATTAAAGATCCCTCCAACATCACAAAGTTTATCTACATAGATGTGCCTCTAAATTTGAGGTACTAAGATCCATAGTTGTTAAATAAGCAAAAAAGTGTGCCCCAAGGCCGAAGGCAAGACGAGGCGCACTTCTAGGCCCCTAGGGCCCTTCTTAACTAAGTCGAGGCACATTCAAAGAGCCATGCACCTTTTGGCATAGGCCTGAGACGCAAGGCCCAATTAAGGCGCTCATAAATTGAAGGCTTCTAAAACAAGGCTCCATGTAATATTTTATCCATCTTCTTTTCTTCCCTTGTTTTTTCTTCTTTTTCTTCGTCTTCTTTCTTCTCTTTTTTCTTCATCTCTTTTATTTTTTCATCTTTTCTTCCCCCTTTTTTTCTTCCTTTGTGTTTTCTTATCTTCTTTTATGATTCCTTTGTTTTTTATTCTGTTTTTCTTCTTTCGTCTGTTTAATATTTATTTATGCAATATATTGTCAATATATATCAAAACATATTTTATTGTAACAATTATGACACTGTGTACATATATATATATATATGTATATATATATATATTTTTTTATTTTTGAGGTTGTATGCCTCACTTCGGTGAGGCATGTGCCACGCCTTGCGCCTTGACCATTACATATTCTGTTTTAAGGCACACATATACATTCAATTTTAAGGTGTACGAGAATGATGCATGGTGCCATTACAAACATATACCTTCCTACAGGGGACGATATAATTAATATTAGATCCATGATATTTTTTCCCATGCCTAAAAGGTATTGAGTACCACGTATCTCACTTAATTTGTAAGATGAAATATGATATTGGTTAGAAGGTGGGAGAAAAGAGGAAGGGAGGAAGGGAAGAAAAGAGGGAGAAAAAAGGAAAGGGCAAGAACTATGCCCAAAGGCCACAATGGTACAAACCCTCAATCTCAACTCAACATTCAACTCTTTTATCCCAACAATGGGGATTGCATCTTTTTATAGGACATAGAAAACCCTAATTCTAATGTAACTCAGGGCACATAATTTAACAAGCAAAAAAAATCCTACCTTGCATATTCATTTTATGTCGGATAAAATAAAGTAAATATGTTAAAAAAAAGTTTCTCAAAACCAAGTGAAGAACTCATCCCAAATTAGTTATCCAATCCAAAACTATGTTTTCTCCAAATTGTACTCAAGTTTATCGTATATTAAATCAACAGGATAACACAAAAACCAAATATCTTTGCCTTTGGAATTGCAACTATACTGGGAGGCTCCTTTACTTGCCTTAACAAATGAAATTGCAACCGGAGAATTGCAGTTACTTTCCACTACATTAATTCCTAGATCGGCTAGAATTTAATTATAAGCATAAATAATCTCACATTATTTGATGTCAACCAAGAACCTTTATTTAATAGTACTTGCTGCCCACCCATTTTTTTCCTTCAGATTTTCTTATACTCGAGGGCAATTGATGAATGCGAACGCTCCTTACTTTTCTATATCACCGCATGCATGGTGTTTCAATTTGAAGAGGTCAAATGAGTTCAAAAATATATATCATGATTATGCTTCACGTAGTAGACAGACTATAACCACTATCAAAATTACTGCAATTATGGTTTAAGCAATATAGGAAATCAATGGCATGGGATGAGCTCTCTTTGAATCTTGGTCAATTACTATAGGGAATTCAGACAGCATCCACTTCAACCCTTCCCCTCCCCTACAAATATTAATACATGACGGTTTACACAATCCACATTTCTAAAACCAGTTTAAAGCTTTACATGTCAAAGTTCACAAGTGTGTGCTGCAATGCAGCGTCTTAAATTTTGTTAATTGAAACTAAGAAATCTCTTATGGATTAGGAAACAACAGCTGCAGGGTTTTCACTCTACTTAGCAATATGATTAATTTCAGTTAACATCACATGTCAAAACAAAACCACCTACTAAAAGTCTAAAACCAATAACCAAATCAAAGATGAACCTCAATCAATCAAAAATTATAACTAAAAATATAAATTGAACTCGTGAACTTACTTGCCGGAGTGAAGAATCATCCTCACAAAGCCGACAAGTGGTACAGTATCCTCCAAAATCTGATCCTCCCAATCAACCCACCCCTCCTCTTCACTTCGCTTGCTTTCCTCTTCCTCGTCAGAATCTCTAGTAGATTCCTCGACGCCGGCCTCCGACGCGGGCGAACTAACCGGCTTTCGCAGCAAATCAGAACCGTAGGCATCTTGACTACTACTATTGCTTCTTCTTCCAGCTTTTAGGGCAAAAATACGCGGCCGATTGGAGAGAAAAAGGTGTGAAGGAAAAGAAACAATAGAAGGAGAAGAAGAGGAAGATAAGTGAAGAGAGATAGGGTTTGTATGGAGGTGAATGTGCGGTGACTTTACTACTGATATAGAAAACGTCATACTCGAATTGAAATTGAAATTGCTACTGCTATTAAACCATGTTTTGCTGCTCTTGACAATGTCTGGCTTCAGTTCGAAATTCTGCTAATGGTTTTTTGAAGGGCTTAACGGCCACAGTGTTGAGCAGTCTGCAGATAGAAGATGCACAAGCAAACAATTACCGGGAAAACATATAGATAAACAAGTGAGTATTTTATTTTGTATTTTTGAGTGTTCAACAAAAGAAAATTAAGAATTTATAAGTTTTTATTTTATGTTGTACATTGATGTTTATATTATTATTTTCTTTTCTTAAATTTATTGTGTTTGTAAGCCAAGGGTTTAATCAAGGTTCTCATTAGGACCGAAAAAAATGCATCCGATTAGCATAAAGTTATTTTTTTGGTAAGTTGATCAATTGATGTATATCGAATCTTGATACAACATCGCCTGGCATTAATGTATTCTTACGATAATCAATCAATTAACTTACCTCAAAATAAACTTTATACTAACCACTTTCGAAAAAAATATTGACATACTGGCCAAAGCCCAAGTGGCCCACACAATTAGGGGTGATACCGAACCGAAATGACTATTCGGTTATAATCGAAAACCGAATTATCAATAAAACTACTATCCAAAACACTAACCAAAATTTAGAACTAATCGAATTACCTAATGTACAATTCGGTAATTCGGATAATAACCGAACCTGTATGAAATTATGGATGACACTGTTTAGAATGGTAAACGATATATATATATATTTGGTCAGGATCAAAAGCGTACTTTATCCAACTCATTCGAAGCTACCCTCCTTTTAGCGACGGACGGCGACGATTCGGTCATATATAAAGTAAATCTATACTTTTAGCGACGCTATATGTTGTCCGTCGCTAAAAGTATGATTTACAGTTGTATAATTCGAACCATCGCCAAATCCGTCGCTAAAGTCGCTAAAGGGGTGAGCTTCGGGTGAGAAGATAAGGTAAAAAACTAATCCTTGCTATATATATATATATATATCAATAAATATATAATGAATTTAATTGCAACTAACTTTCGAGACTTCATGTGATATTATAAAATAAATTAAAGTGAAGTTATTTTTAATAAAAATTATATATCTTACGATTTTATATGTCATTTTTTTTTAATTTTATAATAAATCATGTTATATATAGTGAAAGTTTTTAGTTGAATTATGATCGTGATTTATGCACATATATAAAATAGGTAAGAATTAAGAAGATAAATTTTAATTTATTATATTTTATCGCATACACTTTTATGTTGATCGCAATATAACTTAATCAAATATTTATGAATATGTATACATTTTTTATCTAATTTTATTTATTAATATATGTCACAATAATTAAGTATAAAAGTTTCACAATAAGAGGACTTATTTTTAATTCATAAATATATCACAATTATAATGCTCATCCTCAGTTCCTCCCTACCAAACGGGGCCTAAAGTTGTATAAGATTCAATTTCAATCGAACAAGCAGAAGGGTCTCTAAAGCAGAGGAGAGTACCCGATTCCGAAGCAAAAATAACCCCAAGCTTAATTACCCAAGTTATTAATTTAGTGGACTTCCGGTCCATTCAGTTTCTTAATTTATTAAACAGTATTAAATTCCGATTATTCGGATATCCGAATAACCTGTTTTTGAGAATCGGAACCGAAACCGAATATTGAATAATAATTCGGATATAATCGAAATTCCAAAAAAAACTGAAAAACCAAAATAATTCGGTTAAAATAATTTGGTTCGGTAATTCAAGTTTATCCGTTTTTTGCTCACTCCTACACACAATGCCAACTCTCTCTCCCTCTCTATATATATATATGTTGTCCGTTTGAGTGGAAGTTGCTCCGTCTTGAAGGATGTTATACTTCCTCATATTATAATAGCCTTCCCGACCCATGTAGTAAGCTTCAATCCGACCTTATAATATCATCCGACCTTATTCCATCAACTATGGACAAAAACTATCTTTTGACAAAATTGAATGCTCATACTTTATTTTGACTTGTCATTGTAATCATTTCTTAAGCCATTCATAGTTTATTTTGACTTGTAATTGAATCATGAGTGATAAGTGCTGCTAACTTTAAGCACCAATATGGATGACATAATTGTCTTAAGTACATACTACTAAGTACTAATCTTGACATATTAATTTTCTACATTTCAACTCTGGTGTACAACAAATAGTATATTTATATATAAAATAATGTTACTATCACATATAAAAGGGTTACATAAATAAATATGCATATTGTGGGCCCCACATGCCAGGCGTGGGCTCACAATATACATATGTGTGTATGCGAGCATTATGTGACCTTTTTTTATTTATATGATAGCAACATTGTTGATATCTATCTAACAAAATACAATTGATTTTGAATTTTCCGCTCACCCTGATAAATTATCTGGGTCGCCCAAAGTTTGGGATAAATTCCACCGTCCATGTAGTGCCGGAGGCACGGGACACAACTAGTATATATATATGAATAATGCTAGAGATACAAACTATTTTACAAACTGCTGATGTGGCATACTCCACCTCAGCATATTGTGTGAGGCTGAAGACTACATTGAAATAATTTGTTGATCAATATGCTGAAGTGGAGTATACTACATCAGCAGTTTATAAAATAATTTGTGTATTTAGTATTACTCTATATCTATATAACAAAACACAAATCATTTTAAATTTATCGCTCACCCTAATAAACGATCAGAATCGTCCAAAGTTTAGAATAAATCTCACCGTTCATTATATTATCTTTAATTTCAAAGGATAAAAAATTGCACTTTCAGATCCTCGTCCGTTCTTCCTCCTCCCAAACTCGCCGTCCGCCTTTTTCATTCTATAGCGCTGATAATCTGCTCGCTCAATCTATATGCATGCTTTCAGTTTTTCGTTTATTATAAAAAATACTAATAAAGAAAATTCAATTCAGTGGCCCATCCAGCCTGGAATTACTATGATTTTTCCCAACAATCGTTTAACGGGGTCTGGGCTGGGCTGGGCCTCATCATAATGGATGAGTGATGACTGCGTGATTGATGATGCATGCTTGAACTAATCTATCTATCTATCTATGTATCTTATCTATCTATTAGGATTTAGTAGTAGTAGTATAATATTAATGGACTAGACCTGATAATATAGTTAATTAATTGTTGGGTCAAATTATATTAATTAGAACCAAATAGGTTGGTTAATCATTTTTATTTATTTAAGTTGGTTAAAGTTTGGACCCATATTTTTTAAAACAAATATAGTTCTGAACCGATTAACCATTTTTAACCCATATTACATTCCCCTTATATTAATTTTTATTTCTATGGAAATAACAGTATTATAGACAAGTTATACATATAATAATAAATTTAGGGAAAGAATAAATTCAATAAATTACTTTGGCATGTATTTTTAATAGCAGCCATATGTTGTAATGGTGAATTACGGTGACACCCTTCTGTTAATAAAATGAGTAATGTAATTTGTCACAATTGAGCTACTAAATTTTGGGTCTCAAATGCACATTATAATGCTTAATATCGTGGTGCACTCATATACACCCTACGTCCTTATTTAAATTAAAGTATTTGCACACTTATTAATAAAATAACCTAATATGTTAATTGCAAATATAGAGAGAATGTAGACTTTTAGGTGAAATAAATAAGTTATTTAAAAAATATAGATAAACGTGATGTTAAGAGAGTAATTTTTTTTTAATAATTATATGTTAGGAGCATTTTAAATAATTAAAATATTTTTAATTATTTTCTTATCAAGAATTATACTAGTATTCTAGTTACAAAAGAATTATAAATATATTTCAATATTTCTATTAGCAAAAGTTAATAATAATTTTGAAAAAGTATTTAAATATGGAAGGGTATTAATAATTTCAATTTAAAATTTTATTAGTATAGTTTTTTTAGCATTTTATTATTTATATTAATAATTTTATATCATATTATTACTTAATTAATTTAATTGCGACGGTTACAATTTCATTTTTGAAAAGTTCTGTTTAAAAGTCAAAATATCTTAAAATAATTAATATGGTTTTGAAGCATAAATTCCAACCCATATTAAAAATAATTAATATAATTTTAACTCTTAAATAGAAATATAACCGTATTTTACCAGGCCTATAATGGGCTGTGTTGTTTGTGCCTTCTGAATCTCTCTTGTGTGTGTCGGTGATTTTCGGCACATGTGACGTGCCTCTCTCAATCTCTCTACCTCTACCTCACATGGGTCGGGTCAGATCAGATGGTAACACAATAATAATAATAATAATAATGTAATTTAATTAATAATCTTTTTCTTCAATAATTATTATCATCATCATCATTTAACTTGTAATAAATGTACAAGTATGTTAATAATATACTCCACTTAAATACTAAATGGTCAAAAGTGGTGATTTATTATTAATTGGCCAGCTTACTACAAGAATGGATGCTTCTCGCCAGAAGTAGTATAGCAGGTAGGGACAATTTGGACCTGTTCAAAAATCAAAAAAAACATTACCCGTCTCAAAGGCCTGCCGCCTGCCTTTGTGTAGTAATATACTATACACTAATATACTCCACCCAATTTATAAATTTATTTTTAAATATAATGAATGTTCATCTTAAAATTATAATTACGAAGATAATAAAATTATATTGTTATAAAAATTATGTTATTTAATATTATAATCAATAAAAAATAACAACAATTTTTTTAAATTATAAATACAACTCTTTTTACGGATCCGGTTAGTATGAAGTTTATATTTTAGTAATTTGGTCAATTGACCAATAGAATACTGACACATATAGTCTCGCATGCGTGTCAACACTCTATTGGTCAATTGACCAACTTATCTAAAAATAAACTTCATGTTAACCACTTCCCTTTTTACGGTACGGTACGAGACGCTTAAATTGAAAATTATCATTAACTTGACAATATTTAGTCGACTTGACACATTAATTTGTTTAAAAATAATGTAAATGGTATTACGGGATATTCAAACTCATGTTTTCAATTCAAGAAAAAATATATATATATATATCTTCAAGCTATGTATGTGTAGAGAAAATATCCATAAAAATATCGTTCGTTCGGTAAATTCATCCCATTTTCTCTCCAGAACAGAACACATAAATAAATAAAAAGATAGAAATAAAGTTCCAGTTCCACTCGATAAAACCGTGACATCCACGCTCCAAACCAGCTCGCGGGTGGTGCCAGGAGCGGATCCGGTTTGAAACTTCAGTGGGGTTAAGTTTGAATTTTTTTTATGAAGAATAAAAATTAATTTAATAAAATAATTATAGTAGTAACATACACTAATATTATGTTACTGAAAAAAAAAATATGCTACTATCTTGTTAATAGGATAGATAAATATTTTAATATATTTTAAAATATTTAAATTTGATTAAGTGATTGATGGATTCTTTAATGCAAATGTAATAACATTATTGATAGAAAATAAATATAATGTTGATCTATAATTTTATACTACTACTACTACTACTAATGAAATAACACTTGTCTATAAAATATAGGAAAATTTATTTAGCACTGCTTTTTTTTATATAGAAAATTTGGATAAATTATAGAAACTCTAAATGAAATCTTTCACAATTTTTAATAACTCTAACTCCTCTGTTTTTTACCTTCTTAGTATTCGGAAAAAGTAAATTGATCAAGACAATAAAATATTCAAGTTCTTATAGTAGTATTTTATTTTAATAATATATATAATAGTATATTATTTTTTTCAATAACATAATAATAATGTACTAATATAATTGTAGTATTTTATTTATTTTATTCCGCATTACTTTATATATAATATGAGTGGGTGAAAATCCAGTGGGGGCAGGTGCCCCCCGCCCCCCGCCCCCCGCCCTAGCCTTGGATCCGCCCCTGGGTGGTGCACATGAGTTTCGTGATTCAGCCGACACAATGGAGGGACTCTCCTCTCCTCTCCTCTAGTAAGTGGAATAGTAGTAGTAGTATATAAAGTAGACCTTCCAAAAAAATACTACTAGTAGTACTATTTACAGTTAAAACTGCGAGAATTACGATGCCGTCGGTCACACTCAATTCCCCAGAAAAAAAGGAAATTAAGAAGAAAAATTAAAGAAATCCCTCGGAATCCAGCCTTCCACTCTCTCAGATAATAGTAATAATAATACTGTACGTACTGCTGTTGAACTGACAGTTCATACCTTACCAAATCCATCCCATTCACTTTCTCTCTCATATACCAATACATAAACGCCTGTATCTGAAATTCAACCGTTGCGGATCGTAGAATAGGAAATGGACGGCGGCGATGGGACCGTGAAGTTAGGAACTCTCAACATGAGGCCCGTCGATCGGTGCTTCAATTTGGAGCCTGACGTCTCCGTTTCGTCGCCGGTTACGAAGCAGAAAGCTGCCGCTGCTAAGCAATTCATTGAGAATCATTACAAAAATTACCTACAAGGCTTGCAGGATCGAAAAGACAGGTCTAATTCTGCCTCTATTTATTTAGGTATGGAATTGATGTGATTGTGTATTAAGTGTTGATTTGGTTTGGACATTTTTAGGAGACGAGCGATGCAAAGGAGGGCACAAGAAGCGCAAGTGTCGAGTGAGGAAGAGGAGCAGATGATGAGGAATTTGGAGAAGAAAGAGACGGAGTATATGAGATTGCAGAGGCATAAGATTGGAATTGATGATTTTGAGCAGTTGACTGTGATTGGTAAAGGAGCATTTGGCGAGGTATATGACTACTGTGCACAATGCGTATATTTCTTAGTATGATAGATCAGAGATTGAAACTGGAATTTACTTTGTTGAATTGTCATTTATGATTCACTAGGCTTCTAGAATAATAATTAGGATTATAGTTCCTTTTGGCTTGTATTTTCATTTCAATTTAAAGATGATGCATCAGATTAGGAAAGACCTACTTGATTTGTTTTCTGATTAATTACCTATATTTTTATTGTTTAATTTGATACATCGTCTTCTAAATGATTTGATTATAAAGTTTTTGAGGATTTTCATTTTTTGAGTTGTTTCCAAGGTTACGAGGATAATAAGTCCATACTAGAACTTGGATCAGTGTAAAGCAGTTTCTGAAAACTATGGGCGTGGTTGTTTTCTTGTATATGCCTAGTAACATCTATTGGAACTTGGAAGGAATATTTAACCTGTGTAGTTTTACTTTAGCATTTCAGATTTTTCTATCTCTAGTTTTCTGCAAGATATTGGCAATGATACATGCATTCACTCGCCTTAACAATTCTACCTTATATATGTCTCTGCAACTATAGAATAAAGCTATCATGGGGATATAATCTTTTACTTAGCAGTGCTGCATACAACTTTGGACCTAACGGCCGGCCCAGTAACCTTACTCCCTTCTGGGGTGATAAAAATAAAATCTTTATTGTATCCGCCTTTCAACGGGAGAGAGGTCTTCTGCAACCCCAAATCCGGATACTTTAATCCCACAGATCTGGTGCTCATGATCCATTACAATCACATCTAAACTACCTATAATATAGGATAATAAACTTCAATCTTAAATTACTTATAAAAGATTAAATTTATAAATGAATCACAGGTCAACTAACCTTAATTATTACATCATAACAACAGAATAATAAAAACATAAATAAGTCTATTACATAAGCATTTCAAATAGAAGATAATCTAACATTATCTACTTATGCATCTTACCCTCGCCTTTGCTTGTTGACGGCTCCTCATACTTCTCGACCTTAGCTGAAAGGTTTTGTGCAAGAATGAGCAAATAAGTTGCCCACAAGTATAATAAAGAACAATAAACAGTATAGCAAATGAATAAACTCTAACTGAATAATATATTCTTAACTGGAAACAACTAGCTTTAAATCAAGAACTGCTAGTTCAATGGAATAATCAACGTTTAAATCAAATCTTAGATATCAAGATCAAATGTATATACTGAGGGACATAAGACCACGAACTATGTCCCATGTTATTAAATATTTCTACCGTAACCTCTTTTAACAGTCTAGAGACTATGGACCATCCATCTCGTACTCCAGGTGATCAACCCTTCGTATTATGTATTTTGCACAAACATATTATCGCTATTGCGTAGCTCGGAATTATAGTTTCCGATAACATATACCCCTAATATAGGGTTGTTCATCTCAGCTTTAACATGAGAATCCACACCAAAGACAATTTGGTTTGGAATAACTTCAAAAGAGTTTTAGATTTTTAGAACGTTCATCAACTATGGACTAGTCAAATTAAAAGTGTTCGATAGTCATTCAAGAATTTAATAACAATATCATCTCGAACAATAGAACATAATTAAGTCATGATTCAATAAGAGATAGAACCACAATGATTCATAATTGAATAAGTGCTTTTTATCGAAGTAATACTTTCAGAAAGAATTGGAAATCTTATTCAAGGACATAGGCATTGAACGAATTAAGAAACCTTGCTAAATATGAAAGTATAAGCAAAGGTTAGGAAACTTGCCTTGCGCGTTTGCTATAAAACTACGATACACGCCCTTCAAATATCCTACACAGTTCATTAAGATCATTACAACAATTAGTCACATTAAAACTAACTTTATTGGTTTAATTCCTATTTTAGTTTAATTTATAACATTGATTCAGGTTCTGAATATTTTATTATTCCTAAACCATGAATCTGAACTCCTTGCTAAGATTATAACATAAGTCGTGGCACGATCAACATCTCTATTCTCATGAACATCACCTTAAAGGTTTTTACCAATTCCTTAAGTTGATTATATCATCGTAACATTCAATTGAGTGATTAAGGTTTGTTATAATTTCATCTTAGGTGTTTTAATGATTATTAGGAATGATTACATAAATCTCCCATGTACTTCCCTTTTAAAAACTCATTATTGAGTCTGACTATCCACCAGCGCGGTCGCGCCCATTTTAGCCTGCTTACTGGCGCCCTTGCCTAATAAACCAAACCTCCCTTCCTAGCGCGGCCGCGGCTGCGCACGCGCCCGAATGAACGGGGAAAGCAACGCGACAAAGCCGGTTAACAGAAGCAGTTTTCCTAGTTCGCGATGAACACTCTGCTTTCATACGAAACCGATATCTTTTTCATCTAAACTCTAAATTACTTGGTTTTTAACCCAATAAATTCATTAAACACAAAAGTTAACATCTACAGAGCAATTACAACATTTCAGAAACTATAACAAACCATTTTTAAGATTTAATTTCAATGTTCATGCTAGTTTTTTGATATGTTGACATGTTTTACGAAATCATCCACCACGAATTCGATTTACATCCGTTTTGATTCATTCAAATTGGATTCTTTTCGTATTTCAGAGTAGTATAACATGTATCCTTCAATTTAAATCTTCATACACAAGAACACGACAACAATAACCTTCAAAATAGACCATAATATACAAAATATACCAAAAGACCAATTCTTCCTCTTTTATACACAAATTCGAATTTGATTGCTTCAATATAGATAGATGATACTCAACAAATTGCTTACACCCAAAATCTCATATTCCAATTTTTCATCAAATCAAACAACCAAAATAATTTTTAACAGTGAAGAACTTAAGAAATAGAAGCTAGAAGATTTAGAGTTGATTTCTTACCGTTTTGATCCTCCTAAGCATAGATAAATGGTGTAGATTGCTAACTTCTTCTTATTTTCTCAGAGTTTCCCTTCCAATTTTCTCACTGTGAATCTCTCTCTCTGAGTTCTCTCAATTTTCTCTATGAATCTCTCTCTTTGAGTTCTCTCAATTTTCTCTATAAACTATGTATTTCCTCTTGTAAATGAATGTATGGAGAATGAACTGAAGAATAAGACATTAAGTGGGTTTAATTTGAGTTTATTGACAGTTACTAGGAGAGAAAAGGTCTCACCAGTTTTGGGAATGGAGAGTCTGAGCCATGTTTGGTTTGAACGTTGCACTCTCTCCCTCTCTAATTGATCAACATATGTGTTTTTTTTTCTTTCTTTCTTTTCCCCTCCCTTCTAAATAACTGATAAATGCCACGCTTAATCCTTATTAGGCAAGACAAATATAATTGCCTGCTAAATCATTTCTCCAAATACGGATACTTACATCCCGCATTTATCTACCCATTAAGTCAATTTTTATATTTTAAATTAGACTTAAATTAGGTTTATTAAAAAATTAAATTTAACATTTTAATTTCCACATTTGGAATATTTAATTCCTTACCTTCGGACTTTATAATTATAATTTTTATTTAACCATTTACTAGCTCACTAATTTAATTATTTAATTAAATTAGTATACTTGACACATTTGCATACTAAAATACGCACCAAAATATAAAATCAACCCACATATATTTAGGTAACACAACTACAACAATTAAATTATTCCAACTAAAATATTTATTTTATTCGATAAATATTTTTAATTATTTTTCAAAATTTACAATCGTTACAAGTGCAGTTCCTAGCATCATACTTTTACTATTCGTAATGAAATTAGTTTTAATTAGATTTACATGATTTGACATAACGATTTTATTCATAATCTTACTACGTTTTGCAGGTTAGGCTATGTCGTGCTAAAAGTACTGGAGAAATTTTTGCATTGAAGAAATTGAAGAAATCTGAGATGCTTAGCCGTGGACAGGTGAGAAAAAAACACAATTGATTCTCAAAAAATGCTTTCTACTCTACTAATTATGGAAACCTTCAAACATCAAAAGCTTTCGTAATCTTGTTTCATTTGTATTGATAGCTTCAAATATCAGCATTTTCTAGTAGCTTTCAGTAGGTTAAATAGTGTGTAGAAGAGGCTCTTGAATGAAAGAAGGGATCATGCATAGCTAATAATTCAAAAAACATGTCGATATTGATCTACTGTAAAAGTCAAATAGCTTCTTCAGTACTTGATTCTGCCACATGCACTTTCCTTCTTTTCTTTTATTTTTATTTTATTTAAAAATAAATAAATTAAATAAAGTGATACCAGTGAATTGAAATGTTGAAATCCCATATAGCACATGATGTATGCCAATTTGTTGACTTCCAAAGAAGAAGGCAACATGATATAATATAATTTGTAAATTTATATGGAATTTGAAAGTCAAATTTTTATGATTTGGGGCATCTGGACCTATAGATAATCATCTATATTCATTCATTTTAGGTTGAGCATGTCCGATCTGAGAGGAATTTGCTTGTCGAGGTGGATAGTCGGTGCATTGTAAAACTCTTCTATTCTTTTCAAGATTCTGATTTCTTGTACCTTATCATGGAGTATTTACCCGGTGGTGACATTATGACCTTGCTGATGAGAGAGGATATTCTTTCTGAAGATGTTGCACGGTTTTACATAGCAGAAAGTATCCTAGCAATTCACTCCATTCACCAGCACAACTACATACATAGGTATTGTAATGATGCATCACGTGATTTTGCATATTGTAGGTTTTCATGACCATTATGGTATGTATAATATAGCTTGGTGGAAAACAATGCTTTTGCTTCCTTCACCATAGTTTATTAGATACATGTCAATTTTAAATTGGATTTTTTAGTAGGGTGTTGTGGCAAATCAAAACACAGGCAGATGTTTTTTGTGTTGTAGTTTAATAGATACACTTTATTTAGGCAGATACTATGCGTACATTTTTTAGGGAGACTTTTTATAACAAAAACATTTTGGGAGTTGTAAACTATTTTCTGAAAATGATTGTGCCCAGCCAAACACCGAATTGTGTGGTAAACATTTATGTCAAACAAACAGAGCATATGGACAATTAGACCTGGCAATATAGTTGGTTAACTGTCGGGTTAGCCCATATTAACTGAAACCAAATGGGTTGGTTAACTGTTTTTATTTATTTGGGTTGGTTAAAGTTTGGAACCATATTTTTAAAAATAAATATAGTTCCAACCCGGTTAATCATTTTTCGACCCATATTTTATTTTAAATCCAAATCAAAAGTTCTTTCCATCCATATTTACATATTCAAAAATAATAATATTATGTGATTATAATATTATGTGATTATGTATATACCTCTTACCCCACCCCACCCCACCCCCACCCCTACCCCCACCCCCTCACTCCACCCCACCCCACCACATCACACCAAAAAAATATTATGTGATTATGTATACACCCCTTACCCCCACCCACCCCACCCCACCCCACCCCACCCCACCCCACTCCAAATTTCTCATTCTCACCCCCAAAAAATAATATTATGTGATTATGTATACACCATTTACCCACACCTCCCACCCCACCCCAACCCCACCCCATCCCCCCACCCCCATCCCCATCCCCACCCCACCAAAAAAAATATATTATGTGATTATATATACACCCCTTACCCCCCACCCCACCCCCCCCACCCCACCCCCACCCCCACCCCAAAAAAATAATATTATGTGATTATGTATACACCTTTACCCCACCCCCTACCCCTCACCCTCACCCCTCACCCCACCCCACCCCAACCCCCAAAAATAATATTATGTGAGTATGTATACACTCCTTACCCCCACTCCCACCCCACCCCACCCCACCCCACCCCACCCCACCCAAAAAAAAATAATATTATGTGATTATGTATATCTCATAACATTACTTAAGGAGCCTAAATTCCACCCCTTATATCCGTCTCTCTATCTATATTATATATTAATTTCATTTTATAAAAATTTTGTTTAAAAGTCAAAAACCATAACCATATGGTTCCAACCCACATAACCCATATTAAAAATGGTTAATATGATTTTAGTTCTTAAATGGAACCATAACCATATTTTGAAAACTAAAACCAACCCATAACCATATTTTGCCATGCCTATGGACAATCATACATGTTTATCCTCTTGTTTACTGATTAAAATAACAATTGGCATCAGCATATCTGCATATGTGCTATTTTAGCAAAAAATTGACAGTTTTTTGAAGTACATATTGCTTCTACTTTAAAGCTTATTTTTCTGCTTCTTTTTCCTTTCTAGAAGGCAGCGGTGATAAAATGATGTTCCAACAAACTTTCTATATTTTGTTGTGCATTGAGCCACTGTTTCTCTGTCACGCTAATTTCCTTAACTCTTCGTTCTTCTTTCACTTGTCTGAGACACTTTAGCTATTTTTATGGTGTGTTGTTGCTTTCATGTCCAAGTCTGTCTGCATGAGCATATGTTATATGTACATGAAATTGGAACTTTAAGCTGAGACAAATATGTATATATGCTTCTAGGGACATAAAACCAGATAATTTGATACTAGACAGAAATGGCCATTTGAAGCTCTCAGATTTTGGCTTGTGTAAGCCCTTGGATAACAAATTCTCATCAATTTTGTTGGAAGATGAAGATTTTACAACTCAGGAGTCTATACTTGACAGTGAAGGGCATCCTACATGGTTAATGCCAAAGGAAAAATTACAACAATGGAAACGTAACCGCCGTGCTCTGGTACATTTTTGTTTTGTTTACCCAAAATCTCTGTTTATCACTTTTTAGTTATAAAGAGTAATCTTATGCACCAATTACATTGGTTACCCCTTTTTTAATTAATTCTTTGGGCTTTCCTTAATAGTTTCCTCTTCGTTTATTAGTAATGTGTACAAATATGCTCTGCAGGCATATTCTACCGTTGGAACTCTTGATTATATGGCACCTGAAGTGCTGCTTAAGAAAGGCTACGGAATGGAGTGTGACTGGTGGTCATTGGGGGCAATCATGTACGAGATGCTTGTGGGCTATCCTCCCTTTTGTTCCGAAGATCCAAGGATCACATGTCGCAAGGTATTTTGATACTTGTAGATCTTTAGCCTCTTTGGTTGGAAATATGAAAATATCTTTTTAAGAATGGGACAAGAAGGGGCCGTCTTTAGGAAACATTTAATACACAACTGACTACTTCATAGACTGACTTTGTTTTCACATATAACTAATTATTTGCTCTTGAAAAGTGAACGGTATTCCTAGTGCAAATTTTTTTTTTACAGCAACCAAATATTATTTCAGTTTTTCAGAATATCCCTATTTACAAGATTTATCATATTTCATTTCTGTATCAGATAATCAACTGGAGAACATGCTTAAAATTCCCCGATGAACCTAAGATATCAGATGAGGCTAAGGATTTGATATGTCATTTGTTATGTGACGTCGACACAAGGTTGGGGACCAGAGGAGTGGAAGAAATAAAGGTAATAAACTACGAAACAAATGACTCTGTACTCATCTGAGTTATAACATATTTTTAACTGATAGAAATCAAGATGATAATGCCATACTCATTTTCAATAAAGTGAATGGGGAAATGTTCTAAATGCTAAATTGTGGTTTTTGCAAGCATCATGTGGTTTGCGTTCAATTTGACAATTTATAGTACTGATTTAACTTATATATGTATCTTAAGGCACATCCATGGTTTACGTGTGTTAATTGGGAGATGCTGTATGAAATGGAAGCTGCCTATAAACCTACTGTCAGTGGAGACTTGGACACTCAAAATTTTGAAAAGTTTTCCGAGGTGAGTACACTGTTTAGTTATGCATCAAACTTATGATCTATTTGAAGAAAGTTACTTCAGAATGATCAAAAGCACTGCGTAATTGTTAAACACGTTAATCTTTTGAAATTATGGGTTTCAACCTTAGGTATGCTAACTCTTCTATGTTTTCAACATTGTAGTCTTCTATCTGATTCAAACATTAGTTCAACAGTATTTTCATTAAATCATTGATTTCAATATCTCATTCTTAGACTGGTGCTTTTCATCCTATCTCGCTCTCCTTTAGGTAGAAGACCCTCCATCCTCCGGACCAAGAGTGGGACCTTGGCGAAAGGTAACGACTTTATGATTATTATGTTACTTATATTTTTTTTTGAATCTCATTAAACGTCTTATGCCAAATACAAGAGAATCTGAATACCAAACTTATGATTGCTCATGTACATGAATTGTTTTTATATTTTTTTCATGTTATTCTTTTCTTATATTTTGTTTTGTTGTTTTTTCTTCTTACCTTTCTTTTTTCCACTTACATATGGGATACATTTTCAACAATAAATGGACGAATATGCTTTCTGTAGCAAAAATTAAAAATAGCAAAAGGTAAAATGGAACAACTTAAAAAGAAAAGGAATGAAGCAAAGAAAGAAAGAGAAAGAGAAAGCAATTAGGATAAATTGTTGTCCAACTGAGGTATTGGAGATCATATGATCATTGTAAAACATAAACCATATCAAAATAAAGTTTTTGACTTTAGCAAATGCCTCCATTTGTCATCAACTTGCATTCCTATTTATAACATTTTCTAATGGTTGCTATAATAAATTAAACTTCTTTTCCATGTTGCAGATGTTGACGTCGAAAGATTCCAATTTCATAGGCTATACTTTCAAGAAATCAGATATGCTAAAATCAGTTGGAACTTCAGGTATGCTGTTTTTTATAGTACTGGGCTACTACAATATTAGTTTCTTTTGCCTCATCTTGTTTCCATATCATGTTATACACAGTAAATCATCTCAAGTACTATTTAAATTTCTTGTGTAAAGTGAAAGATCAATATTCAGAGTTGTCCAAGCTGTTATAGAGCAAAGCATCTTTTGAAAGCTTGTGGTCATGGATTAATTATATGAAATATTAAAATGCTGTTCCAGAGTCGTAAGAAAACATATAAGATGGTAATAAGAATATAAAAACAAAGTGCAATTACACACGGTGGAATTTTGATTTTCTTCATAAAATGGACTTTTTAGATTGGAGACTTCAATATGGCAAGGAGAGAAAATATTAGTATCAAACTGAAAGAACTTATTCCTCCCCATTTCCTTTCAAGTCAAGTTCGGTCCTTCCCATTGTTCTACATTTCTGCAGATCTAATATATGCAAGAATGTTACTAAATATGATGACAAATTTACGTGGATATAAATTACCAACGTATGTGGATTCATGGGATAAGAGGAAAAAAAGAAGGGATCCACACACATTATTATCTACCTTATCGCTTAGGGTTCCACGTTGGTTGCAATTCAAATTCAACATAAATTAGTTGACATTTAAATTATTTCCCAGTATGCAGTATCATTGTGATTAATAAGTTACTGGAAGTGGTGATTCTAGTGAATAAGAATCCTGATGCCATCAACAAGGGGTCAAAGAAACTGTTTTTGCATCTTCTACTGAAACCAAATGTAATGATGACGGTTGAATTGAGTTTTACATGCACATGACGATTTTTAAGCATAAACTTGTTCTAGCCCAACACGGAACAAGAAATCTCATATATTTTTAGCTATATTTCTCATTGCTGCAGCGCTATATATGTTATGCAGGTACAATTATGAAGACAAATGGATCTTCAAAACCCCCATCTCTAGTATCCTTGTTTGGTACGGTATCACTTTCCTGAGTACTTCTTTCTTGTCTATGTTTTATGCATAATAAGAAAATCTTTGATTGAAGATTCAATTGGTAATCTTGAATAGCAGATTTAAAAAACTGGTCAACATGGGAGTAAAGAAAATGACCACTCTAGGATTTGGTTGTCTTGGATATGAGTCTTTCATTTCAATTTCATATATATGTAATTTTGTATGCTGATATCCGCATCATGTCAACTTCCATCTGTGAAAGGATCAATTCTTCATAAATGGTAGAGAGAGAGAGAGAGAGAGAGAGGGGGGGTTGTAGGTGCTGCCTCATATCATTATCATCTCACCTGGTTTCCTTCATTCTCAGCTACTTGCTTCTTTTGTTAAGAAATTGTTGGGCATGCACCTTTTGTTCTGACCTGTGTTCTTTGAAATAGAAATAATAGAATTTGGTGCTGAATATTTTTTTTCCTGTTGCAGGTCGGATAGACATACAAGAAACTGTAATGACAGAGGATGATGATGAGGATGATAAAAGCTGAGTGCTTCCCTTAAAGATCTAATCTGCACCAGCAGCAGCAGCTATGTACAAGATGATGGAACTTCAAGTCTAAAAGTTAACTTAAGAGTTCATATGATTTTTCCACAACACTTTTTTCATTTTTGTTTCCCCTTTTACTTACTGTATAATTATTACATGTACAGCCATATGAATATTGAGTTTGAGTACAATCCAATTTTGGGAAACCTGTTCAATAAGATGACTAATATTTTGTGTTTTATCTTGACCAAATGTGTGTGAAGCTACTTTTTTTCTTTTTTATAAAAATATCAACATGGACCATCAAACAAGTACAAAATAACATCAACTATATACAAAAACTATTAAAAAAAAAAGGAGCAAGATTTACAATAGAATGTTTTACAATAAAAATTTAAGTATTCCTACATTTTTTAAATACTCTTTTAGTCGTATAATTTTATTTTTTGAATTGTAAAAATATATAAAGGCTGACCACAACTCTATGCTATCGTCAAGTATTTTACGATCACAACCAAAATCATATGGAGTATATAATTGAAACGTCTCCTCCAAATAAAAGTGGAGTGGTATTTTTATATCCCCACATTTCAATACAAAAAATTGACACAAATGTAGAAAAGGTGACATGTATATATAGAATTATAGACTTAACGAATTAATATTTTCATAAATAAAAATGTTAATTCCACAATTTTTTTTCACGTGATGGCATGCATAATAAGGGGATGTTTGTTTAGAAGTGAATATATCTAAATGATTGAATCGATCAGCCATTAAGTACGTTTGTTTTAGAAAAAAAATCGTCTGAATCGGTCAGATGATTGAGTAGAATGACATAGTTAAATTTTTTTGGCTAAATGAGCAACTGAATAAAGTAAACTATTATATTAAGTAATATTAAATAAATTTATAACAACTTTGAATTTTTTCAGAGTGGTAAAATAATAAAATTCTGTCATTCAGATGTTTTATACATGTTAATTACCAAAAAACTTATTACATTTAGATTCATTCAGTTTTTATCAAACACTCCCTAAGTAGGGTCCACTCTTATGTGATAGAGATAATCTTGTACCATTAATATTTTATTTGTAAAAATATCAATTATATGGTCCCTTTAAAATGGAGCACTCAAACTTGTAAAAAGGAAATGACCGAAAACAATTTAAGCCAATCGCCAAACTAAACGACCCGACACCAGATCAGGCTAGATTTATGTGGTGTTTGATAAAAGTGAACAATTAAGATCTAAATAGTTAGTATTTTGTCTGTATCTTAATATAAAACGTTTTAGAGAAATTTTTTTGTCCCTTAATATATAACATTTTAAAATTTTAAGTAAGCATTAATTGTTTAATTTCTAATAATACCCCAAGTATTAAATATAATTTTGGTCTTCTCACTATTTTTTGCTCAATAAATAATAATATCTTTTTTTCAATATAAAAGCAATATAGACAATTGATATTATATTTAATGTTATACAATCATTTTCTTACTACTTGTGCACAACTCTAAAAAATCTTATATTAAGGGACGGAGGGAGTATATTTTAATAAATTAGATCATCTGAGTAAAATAACATTTAAATTTTAAAAATTGTTTAGTAATTAAAAAGTATAAAATATGTGAATAACTTTTAAATTTAAAAATATAAATTTTAAATTAAGATTTCAAAATGAATTTAAATTTAAAATGGAGTAAGTACAATATTTATAAAAATTTCATAAATTTTAAATTTATATATTTTGTTTATCGATTAAGAGACAATTTAAGAGTAAATAAAATTTTATTAAACAATTTTATTTTATAAAAAACACCACCTTCTTATCTTTCCAATTTCCCAGAAAAAGGGCCGGCAAAAACAAACGTCGGCAGAAAAAGCAAAACAGTTAACAAACGGCGAAAAGATATTTATGAAAATAGGTGCAGGATATTTTAGGACAACCACAAAAAATATCTTATCCTCACTGTTGCGCTGGCTACTTGGCGGTGACGTGGTGGAGTGACACGTCTAAAAGCGGATGACAACTGGATTTCTCTCTCCTGCCCTTTTCCTTTTATCATATACCCTTTTTTTTTTCTTTTATATTTTCCATTCCATTCCCTGATGAAGAAGAAATATTAGCAATTCGTTCTAACCAAGAGAAGATAATTTTCTCTCTCTTAGATTTTTTTTAAATATATTTTTTTTGTTATTATTCTTGGAGATTTTCGATCAGGATTATTCAGATATGGAAGGTTTGTTTCCTCCACACAGCTCTGTGGGTAACCACGATGACGAACAGATTTCGAATCCGGTAGCTAATTTACTCATCCTTTTTGTTTTTCAGTTTATGTGATTTGTGTTGTTTACATAGTTTGATATGGTTGTTAATACTTGTTGGATCGGTTGAATGTTTGTGTTTTTAGAATTATTAATTGGATGTTCTGTGTGATGATCTGCGTTAGGTATTTTTGTTTGGTTTTTGGAAAAATCTGAGAGAGATGAAGATTAGGAAATGCTTATTAAGAAAATGATATTCTTTTTTAGGTTTTTGTGTTTGAGTTTTCTCTATGATTTCCTTTCTGATATATGTTTACGAACTTATTCTTGAAGAAACAAATGGATTTTAGACTGTTTTGATTGAATTTTGTTTTGAATGAATATTGATTAATTAGTGTGTGCTTATGTTTTGTAATATATTTTTATTTGGAATTTCTCTAAATTTTGAAGAGAAAAAAGGGAGTTGAATTAAATTGAACAAATAATACTTCCTCCATTCCAAAGTTCCAAATTTTATGTTTTCAAATATACTCTTTAAGTATTATCATAGTGGTGACATGATATTATAAATAATAGTAAAAAAGTAATGACATATTAGTAACATCATGCTACACTGTAGTCTTAAAAAGCGAGCTGTATGTCTAAAGAACTGTGAGGAGATTTTATCTTGATTTAGTTTTACCTTTTTTTTAATCCACTCTTTCCCAACTGTAAATGCCTAGAGAAAGCTTACAAGTAGGAAGGAACAATTTACTGAATATGATTATGAACCCTATCTTTCTTAATATGTGGTACAGGAGTAGTTAACTTGTTTCTGCCTTATATATCTGTTTTTGTCTCCCTTCTCTATGCACCCATGGTTTTACTATATAAACTCCGACATTGCTCTTTCTTCTTTATATCCCTACAAATTGATATGTCCAAGCATATAGCATAAGTTTTCCTGTAGTTTACTGGAAAACTATCTTTGTATAGCTCACTATGTTTGTGACATTAAAGATGTTATTGGTGAAAGACTCAACATTTGGTTATTATCTTTCTCTGTCCATTTTTAGTAAAAGGTCTTTGGCCTGGCATTAACAGTTCTGCTGAGTAGTTATTTTCTTAAATTTATGAGGCAATTATGACAGTAGGACTTCTCTTGGTATTAACAGCTCCAGTAAGTAGGTATGTTCCTCTAGCGAAAGATGGTGAATCTTGTTATGCGTTACAATTATTTGAAAACTTGGTGTTTCTCTACAAATGTTTTCATTACTAATACTACCTTAATTCATATGAGCTGGGGCATGTGATAGAATAGTTTGGTGTACTTGATGCTCAATCTTATTTGGTTTGCCAAATGATCCTTCTACTTCTTTCTATTTGGGTCTGCTGACTGTAATAGAATTTTGTCACATCTGCTTTATGTAGCGTGCTCCCTGCCACATAAATACATTATACACAAAACGGTTCCTTGAGAAAAGAATCTAATTTTTCTCCCCTTGTCGAGGTTCATAGTTCTAATCAAGGTAACTTTTCCTCAGGAGTCTCAAAGGAGTGAATCAATGTGGACAGAATGGACAGATGAGAAGCATAGTTTGTTTCTAAAATCCATGGAAGCGTCATTTGTTGACCAATTATATCGTTCTTTGGATCTGCATGGCTCACTTTTACAGAATGACTGCTCATCAAATCCTAAATTCTCCAGGCAAATGCATGTCAGCACTCGTATCCCTTCTGGACTGGTCTAAAATCTAATCCCTTCCGTTCTGCTGCCTACCCTCTGTATCTATTCTCATCTGTTAATCTTATAATTACCAAGAACTAGTTAAATATCTGAAATTTAATTTTTTTTCCTTGGGTTCTGCTTTTTCTACTTCAGTTTAAGGTTCATCGAGATGGGTGTTGGGAAAAGATCAATTTCAGAAGAGCCGAGTCAGCGTCAAATACTGCCGATGAGTCTCGTGATCTTGCAGAAAATCCATGGATTCGACATTTCAGATCTGGAAGCAGACATCAAATTGTAACAATTCCTAGTCTACAGGGAAAAACTGCATTAACTACTACAAACCGGTTTCGTGTGTCTCAGCCTGATTTGTGTTCCCATGATTCAGTTGGTAGCGATACAGGTAGACCATCAGTAAAATTTAGTGTCCGGAACATCCATTTCCTTTGCATGATCATCCACAGTTTTTTTTTTTTTTGCATTCACGTGTTATTTTTCTTCATATACTACTACAGTACTTTTATGCAACCCCTCAACCCAACTTAAAATTTATGTTTCAAAATGAGGGAAAAGGTGTCAAGACATGTCAATGGCACACTAAAATTTTACTAGACGTATATTTTGACTCAAAATTTTCCCTATTTAAATTTTTTTATAATACGAGACGTCTTAAAAACAATGCCAAAAGCATGGTCTTCAAGATGTAACTCAAGTTGGGGTGGAATGAGTACGAGTACAAAATACCATGTGGATACGTTCGCACAACTAATGGAGATTCTTGGAGCAGGGAAGTGAATAGACGTAACTTCTTTCTGTTCTGTTGATAAGTTTTTGTCTTAACCACTCGAGCTTTGGTCAGATATTTTAGTCAAGTGTTTTTAGTCTTAAACTCATAGGTCTATTTTATGTTTTATTTGAATGACCCATTTATTTTGGTCCTTGCACAGAGGTGACAGATCAAAATTTTGCTGATGAAGATCTTGAGAAAGAGGTGGCAAGCCAAAGGTGCAATGTTAAAAAGATGAAAACTTCAGCAGTTGCTAGTTCAAGCAATGATCAAGTAATGTGTAGAAATGATCTATATTAACTTGCATGAGTAAGTTGTATCTATACACTACTATATGCTCATATATGGCCCCATCACCTGATTGCTCTTTCAGGTGGTTCCTTTCAGAGAGTTTTCCATGACAGACGATGATGGGATATTATGCCCTTCCTTGAAGGAGTGAAGTCTCGATCATTGCATTGATTAGCAACCAATCAGTAGCCAAGCTCCATGACTAGACTTTGACCAAATTTATCCTTCTATTCTACCTATGGGAAGATTCTTAAGGCGTGACTATAATTAAACCTGACTTGTAATTGTAGGCTATTCAACTAGAGAGAGAGAGAGAGAGCTTGTAGGGCTGCAGAGAGATGATGGTGTTAATCAATTGTGGTTTGTACAAGGAAATAAAGAGACTTTTATGGTGCTGTGGATTGAAGACTGAAGTTATGAATTACTACACCACAGTGGAGGAAGTGGCTCAGAAACTGGAAGAGTTGTTTCTCTGCTTGTTCTCTAGGAGTTGGAGATAAAGATTTGAGTAGAGAAACTGACTACCAAAGGGGAGTTCTTCCTTGGATCACTTGTTGTTTTACTTAGATTTTAAGTGAATTTATGAGTACATTGCCTTTAATTCTTTTTATTTATCACCCGCCCTAGATGTGAGTGGCATGGAGTTGTGTTCTGATCCTGTGTTTTGGTGGATGTATAAAAACAATGGCTCTCAATCATTTTTAAAGTTTTTCATACTATCGACGACAAATGGTATATTCTTCAGTGTTTTAAGTTAAGATGCAACTGTTGATTCTGTTACCTTGAAAAACTGTTCCAGTTCATGACCTATGCTATGTTATGCTATTAGTAGTGGTGGTAACAAATTGAATCATGGGGGAATTATGTAAGAATATCAAATCTTGTATGTCACTACATATGGTTAATTTCAAGGATATTCTTTTTAAGGAATTAATAATTTTAGAAGTCAAATTTGTTTTTTTTATATCAGAGAGATTTTGTTTATTTTTCACTTCTTTAGAAATATAAGATTGTATGCTAACTTTGTATATTGCGACTAAACACAATAACATGTTTTGTACATATTTGTAATTTCAGAGATATTTTTTTATTGTGTCATATATATATCTAATAAAATACAAATGATAAATCTCAATTGTCATAAATTATCCTGGTACTGCCTAAGTTTGGGATAAATCTTACTTGTCCAATACACGATTAATAGGAGAGCTTGAAACACATCTAGTATATAATAGCTCTTTTCAGTTTTCAAAAATAAAAAATTCCTATATAATTACATCATGAATTTAGATTTTAGAAACGATGTTTCAAAACTTATTTTCTTTCAAAAACTCAACATGAAAATTGGACATTAATATTTAAATTTCATTAATTTATATTTTGACCCCAATAAGGTTAAAAATATAAATAGATAAAATTTAAATACACTTTTATCTAATTTTTATGTTCACCCAGAAGTGTTCATTTGTTTGCGGAGAAAGGGCTTTTTATTTAGGACAAAATTGAAATTCTTTTGGATCTACCTATAAAATACTATCATAAAAGAAAAAAAAAAGAGCAATAAAATTAACTACGCACGCGGCAGCCCTTGTTTCTTTCTACACCTGTATTTTTTTTGGGGGTTAAGGAGAGCCGGTGAATACTACATAAAAATAAAAAATGGGAAAGGATATATAAACGGAAACTCAGGAAAAAGCTTCAATTTGAAACCCTAATAAAGGCCAACCAGAAGAAGAAAAAGTTTATTTTTTATTTATTTTTAGTTTCACTGTCCAAAAAGAATCTCCCATTTATTCAGTCACCACATGAATCTAGGTTGACAGTTCCCAGGTACGATCTTCTTCGTTCTACAACCAATCTGTATTTTTAATTTGATTCTTAGTTTCATAACATATACATTCAATTCCTTTTATATTTTAATCTTCTAAATACCGAGTAGTTCAATTGATTTCGCTAAAATGAATTAGGGTGAAATTGAGTTTACCTCTCCGAAGGGTTCTATTAATTGGGTATTTGAATTACAATGCCGTCGTTTATGTCAGCATCGAAAGCCGTTGGGCGTTTAATTTTACGGAGAAATGGTGTTAGACAGCTTATCAATTATAACAAGAGCCGTGGGGAATTGGGAAATCATGTTCAAATTCGATGGTTGAGTAGCATTGCCTGTATCGAGAGATTTCCATTGGTTACTGAAGCAATTGGCGGCTTGAAAAAGGATGCTTATTCTCCTATCGGAAGTATGTGTAATGGTGTTTTTCAGAGAAGGGGATTTCTCGGCTGTGGTGATGGAGAAGAGGGGAATGTTCTGGCCAAAGTTTACGAGGAGAGGCGCGTTTTAGGGTGAGTTATCTTCAATCCATTTTCACTTTTTTTGGTAGTATGTAGAAATGATATGTGCTGTTGAGAAATTTCATGTTGTCGTAAATTGGCTTGATTTTTTTTTTGTTCTTGTTATTTTTACAATAGCATTTCACGTTGTGATAAAGGATTTCTTGCAAACAGATTTTTTTTTTCTTTTGCTTTTTTTGTTTACTTTTGGTTTGTGGGAGTGGTGAGCTACAACCACTATCCATTCAAAAGATTATGTTTACGCATGGATCGTAACATATTGAAGTGCTTGTCAGCAGTTGAGATTTTTTTGGTGTAAAAGCACTTTTTGGAGAGTTAAGATTTGGTACATTTAGTAGGACGTTTAAATTTACAGTTAGAAACTTTATGAAAATATCTTATGGAGTGGCTTAAGGAACTATTTACTTGCGGCTTGACTTTTTTATGTGAGCACTTATTTTACATAGCTCCACTAGGAAAAGTGTTTCATTTTGCTGCACTGATCCACCAAATGGGCACTAGAACACCTAGTTTTGATGACTGAAGATCAGCTAACTAAGTCTAAGAATTGCAACATTCAATTTTATGTCATAACGTAGTTAATGTATTCCTTGTTGAAGTAAGACCATGCTAGAGTAAAACTTATATAACAAAGACTACACTGAATGTATCTACTTAAAATGTCAGAAGTCAGAACACATGCATATGTATTAAGTTGACACTGAAGAACAACCATTTAGATACCAAATTCTAATGTACGAGCTCTGTCCCAAAATAAATGTCCTAATATAACCTTTTAATGTCAATTTGACCTTTTTTGAAGTATTTTTTTACTATATTTAAAAAAAAATATAGGCGGAGGTACTATGACCATAATAAACTCATATAATTTACTACTAACCCCAATGTTCTTTATTTCAAAAATTTAAATAAATATGCTTAATAATGGTCATTCGTCAATATAATCATGAAAAGTCAAATTAGGACATTTATTGTGGAATGGAGAATTTAATTTGGAGTAAAAAGAGAACGAAATGAGAATCAGGCAGGTAGAATAAGCAATAGAAACTAGCTGCCAATCCAGGTAACTGTCGAATTTAAGAGTATGAAGTTCGACTGTCTGTACTTTTATATAGAAACTGTTTGTAATTGTATGTAGAAACTGTTGAAAAAAATGGTACTTCTATAGGGGCAATAAAATGTGTCTGTACTAACGGATGAAACCTATCATCAGTAGGTAGCAACTATGAAAGAGGTTGTCCATTGATTATGGCCAGTTTATACCAGTAGTAAATGTTCCTCTGCTGCATATTTCAATTCTTATATGTTATGTATAGCATTGTTTGGTTTTTATAATGGACTTTGTTTTGATTATCAGGTATTCTCCAGAGCAGTTATATTCCGTGGTAGCTGCTGTTGACTTGTATGCAGATTTTGTTCCCTGGTGTCAGCGCTCAGATATAGTTCGACGTTTTCCCGATGGATCATTTGATGCTGAGCTGGAGATTGGTTTCAAATTCCTGGTTGAAAGTTATATGTCCCATGTGGAATTGAAGAAGCCAAAATATATAAAGGTAATGAATTCATTCAGTTATGAATTATTTGTTTTTAGAAGTTGTTAGATATTTCGACCCAATGCTGTTGGCTGACAGTTGGTTAGACCCATTGCCTCTTACCATCAGTCATCTTAGAGCTAGGGATTGACTGTTTCACGAGAGTATAGCTTAAGATGAAAATCCATTGGCATTAGGATGGCAAAGATTTATAGAGAGGAAAGTTTAACTCCTAATACTGTATTGAGCATAGTTATTAGGTACTCTTATGGACCTAGCAAACCGCATATTTGTACTTGTATAACCAAACATGGTATTCTTATGCCCCAATATTGTAAATTTAGCATACCTCACTCTTGTATCTCTTTTGCAGTTTTGCTAACATTTCTATTGAATTAAAAATAAATACGTTTGCTATGTTTAGATTAAAAGAATGAAATAGAGTGAAAAATAGTGTATTTGGTGATAGTTTGGCGGACAAACCATTCTAATGGAATGAAATTTCATTTCATTCTCTTGATTTTCATTCCATGTGATAAGTGGTGGAATGAGATCAATTCCAATGAAATGATGCATGCGCCAATTATGTCATCCTATCACACCACCCACCACCACCAACAATCAAACATGATGCTAAAAAATAATTCCATTCCTTCCTCCATTCTATTCCTTCAATCCAAACGTACTAGCAGACTCGAGAGGGCAATATTGACATATACTCAATCAATTAAACAGTGCTTGGTTTAATACAGTACATATATATGTATTAAAAGATATTTGGAGAGAGAGAGAGAGAGAGAGAACATACCCTTAACCAATTAAAGTACAAGTTGTTTACGTAGTATAATGTGCTAGGGTGTCCTGGATAAGCGTACTAAAGTGAACTGCAAACCTAAAGAGGGAACCAGCTAAAACTGCCCCCATGTACCACTTACTAGGTAAGTCCTTATACTACGCATATACCAAAACGCACCACGTACCAGGCAGCACTGCTCTTGATGTTGGAGCCAGGACTTGGGAAATTCTTCGAGGAGGACCTGCTCCCTGGTGATTGAAAACATGCTGTATTGATTTTGTTAGTGAGGAGGTCCGCCGCTTAGGTTTGAATACTGATTTTTCAAACATTGTTCCTACATTAGTTCTATACTCACGTGTTCTATATTTTTTTAGTAAATTAATTTTAAATCTCATACGTGCTGAATTCTTCAAGAAATCTTTATATGGAGGAGTCTTCAATACAAATTATGATATTACTGAAATGGATTTGGAAGTAGCAGTTACCATCACTGAACTGATATAGTCTATTTGAGTGATGATAATCTCCATAGACACCCCGATATGATTCATTTAGATTGACATTGTAGGTCCAGGCGAGGAATAAGAATCAGGGGGGACAACTTTATACTGTTCTGTTGGTTTAAAACCTGAATATAGTGCTGCCCTCGTCTTTCTGTTTGTCCATATCTTGTACACCGACGCACCCACCCACGTAGAAGAGTCACTCTTGAGTCTGTTTTCATGTGTTTGATGTCTGAACTGGGCATACTTGTGTTCTTGACATGATCTATAATATTTTTTTCAATGTTCATTTAGCTAAGTGAATGTGTTTGTTGTTACATTCATTGGGGTATTTATTGTTTCATGTGTTATTCTAGACTACTGCATCAGAAAGTGGCCTTTTTGATCATTTGATTAACATTTGGGAATTCAATCCGGGTCCAGTTCCAGGAAGTTGCAGCATATATTTCTTGGTGGACTTTAAGTTCCAGTCACCATTCTATCGACAGGTATGTCGTTTGCCTGTTTGGTTTTACATTTCGTCTTTCTTGCTTTTAAACACTTGCATAATGACTTACTAGAAAACATTGAATAGGCATTTAATTTAGGGGTGTGATTATTTCTCAGTAGCGAGTATTTCTGTTAATTTATTGTAGATTTTTTCTCATAGATGAAGCTTTATATTGCTATCGGTAGTGGTGTGTGAGATTTTCAATAGTTGTGCATTTATGTAGTATTTTATGTTTTACTATTTATTAGAAGGATGAGACACTTGGTATATTAAAATGTTCTTGTAAAAATGGTTGTCGGGTCTTGCCAAGGAAACCATTTTTAGGTGGATATTAGTTCCATTGAGGATGGTTACGGGTTAAATACATTTATCATCATTCTACTCGACCTCGGTTTACAAATACATCATTGAACTGATTTTTTTTTACAATCGACTCATTGAACTACAAATTATTTTCAAATCGCTACAAAATCCGTTAAATGCATTGACTTTTAACGGAACGTCCATGTCACTTTTAAATTAATATCCACGTCATGCAATCGCCATGTGCTATCATCCTAATTGTTGCCACGTTGGAAAATAAATAGATTTAACTACTTTTTGTTGCATTTTTCTTTGCAAATTGTCATAATACCCTCAACATTAATAATGCAAAATTATTAGTATTTTTTTTGGACAAATTTGTCTTTTATTGTATTCAAATATATTACATATATTATTAAAAATAAGAGAAAATTGAGTAAATTTTGAATTTGAGTAATGTCTTTAACATTATTCATAAGTATTTTCATAATAAACACAAATTAAAAATTAAAATACATAAAAATAAATCCAAACTTCACAAATATAACTAAAATTTTAAAAATTAATTATTATTTTTATTTTGAAAGTTAATATAATTATTATTTATATTATGAAATTATTAAATCTAAGCTTAAATATAAAAGAAAGAAATATTAAAAAATAAAAATATGTTAAAAAATAAGCTTTAATTTTTTTAGTATGTTACAAATTAAAAGAAAAGTTAAAAAATAAATTAAAACAAATCCTTCATTGATGATCTGCACATTAAAAATCATTTATCCATCAAAAATCATTTATCTATCAGAAGATGAAACAAAATCCTTTGATGAATGAATGACTTTTCATATCATTTATCTATCAGATTTTCATTGAGATGAATGACTTTTCATATCAGAACTTCAGATGAAACAAAATCCCTTGATGTTCTAAGTGAAGCTTTGGAAGGCAAAATGTAACTATTCAATAAACCCTCTATATCAGTAAAATCGATGTTTTACTGGAACTCTAGAAATGGATTATTTCAGATTAGGCGTTAATTGAATCGGATCTGACCAAATTCGATTTAAGCAGACTAACGGACCTTCGAATCGGTGATGATGACGCCGAACTGAGAAAACGCCTCTAGATCTATAGACTGATCTGTGGTGGAGATTGAATAACGGAGGAGGAGGTGGTGTCGGAGGTAGAAAAGGGTATAGGTGTGGTGGTGGCAGCGCTGGTGGAACAGTGGTGATGAATGACTCTTTGAGGAAGACAAAGGAAGATGAACTGATAGGAAGAGAAGATGAACTTAATTATTTGGAGAAGATGAACTGAACAGTGGGTATAATTTTTTTTCTTTCTTTTATCTAGAGAAAGTAATAGGTAATAATAATAATAATAATAATAATAATAATAATAATAATAATAATAATAATCCCTCCATTTTCAAAATATTAGATAATTTTATATTTTAAAATGAAATTATAATAATATTTAAAAAATAAAAAATACGAATTCATTAATTTTATATAAATACATTTGTAAAAATTATTCATTAATTTATTTTATTATTAATTAATTTAATTATTTGTCATGTATATTAATTTGATTTATATTCTCTTAAACTATTTGTTATAGAATTGAGTATAATTTAATTTAATTTTTTATCCAACTCAGCATGTGACACATAGATTTGTCGTTAAAATTTTAACAGACTAGACGGTTTTTCGAATTTTTGTAAAAAAATTATAGTTCAATGAGTTGACTGTAAAAAAAATCAGTTCAGTGATGTATTTGTAAACCGAGGTCGAGTAGAATAAAGAAAAATGTATTTAACCCGGATGGTTATAGGGTTTGGTATTATATTTACTTGTAGCCATTCCGATGTATAATACTTAGATAAGGAAGTACAATTTTTGTTAATTTTTTCATGCGAGATACTCTCTTACTTTTGAATTAAAATTGGCTATTTCTATTCAAGTCCAAAAATCATTCATAGAAGCTAGTCTAGGAATTGCTTGTTATTAAAGTTTAAGATTCCAGTTTCCACCATACAATTACTAATACTAATTCATTTAGGCTATGTTTGTTTGCAAGGATTACACTTGAGATATGACTATTAATCCCAAATGTCTTGTTTGTTTTTAAATTTGAGCTTGGGACTAATAGTTCTGGGATTATAAAATAGCTTAAGATGTGAGATTATTTAATATCATGTTCTACCTGGTATTATAATCTCTACCATTTGTGATTAAAAATTGCTAGACAAATTAACCTCAACCTTTTTTTAAAATAACCATAATATCTTGTAATTTCTGTTATTATTACTGACAACTTAAAATTTACTAGTACAAAGACTAAATATTTTTTTTTTTTTGGGGGGGGTTGGGGGTGGGCGGGGTGAGGGGTGCAGCAGTATATATAATCACCGAATATTATTTTTTGAAAATGGTAAAGGGTGGGGGGTGGGCGAGTGAGGTGTATACATAATCGATAAATATTTTTTTTTTTTTTGGGGCGTGGGGGCTAGGGGTGGGCGAGTGGATGTATACATAATAAGTAAATTTTGGGGGTTGGGGGGCGGGGTTGGGGGGCGGGGTAGGAGTGTATAAATATTAATTTTTTTTGATGTATAAATAAATTTAAAATATATTATTATTGGTAAGGGTATAATAGTCCAAATGATATTTTTTAATCCAATACTATAATTAATCATGAAAAAAACAAACATAACATGAGATTATTTTAAGTTATCTCATGAATAATCCCATAAAAAACAAACACGTGACTAGGAGTATTTAATCCTATGATTAATAGTCTTGGCATTATAATCCTTGCAAACAAACATGGCCGTAGACTTTACAAGAAAACTTATTCTAATTGTTAAAGGTTACTTCAACAGGTGTGACCATATTTATAAGATATTACTACTGTAGGTATCATATAATTTGTTCTATTACAATAAATATTTGTTTGGATAAAAGGGTTCTATTACATTATTATTCACGCAGTCTTGGGATGAAATTTTTAATGCAGATATTTTTATTTATATTTTATGATTCATGTCATGGGCCCGTTGGCTATGGTCTTATTAGCTAAGCCATCACCAACCGTCCACCTTCAAACAATTTAGCGGAAGATTGAAGTAAGCTTTAGATCGCGATACAATGTGATCGCGAAAGATAATTGAAGATGCGTTGGCTTAAAATAGCGCCATAACCAACACGGGCTATGGATTCCCTATATATATAAATATTGTTGAGCAAGAATATATGCTCACAAGCTATATTTCGGCTACAAAGAGGCAATGCAAACTAAAAATTATCATTCAGATGTGGTCCTAACTTCAGGTAGTGCTATACACTATCTGCATCCTTGTTACTAAAGGTGCTTTACCTGGGTGCTGTGTGCAAGTGTTTCTATTGTTTAGAATTCTTAGCAAACTCCTAGTGGGAGAAGAACAATGGTGAAGAGCCTAAAGGTAACATAAAAGAGTTTATGTTACAGTCATTGTTAATATACTAAATGGAATTCAATAGGATAGGGTGGCAGAGTGAGACATTAATTGACAGTTTCCTTTATTTGTAACAGTATGTGTGGGCTTTTTATTTGTCCGACACATGCCACTATTGCACAGTGAAATGGAAATTCATTAGGGTAAGTCTGGACACAAACCACAATAATGGGATGAGAAGAAGCAATATGTGTGTGCGTGCGCTCGCGCGTGTTAGTCCTCTAGAAATGAGAAAGAAGTTGTTACCTCTGTTCCAAAGTTAGAGATATTTTTTGAAGTAAATTTGCGAAGTCTTAAAATTCAAAATTCATATGAATTCGTTTAGTTTTAAAAACAACAAACATGACAATGAATAATACTTATTTTTTGCTAGTTTATAGCAATTATACTTGTTTGGACTAAAATCTAAAAAATTTGTATTGATTTTGAATTTTAGGATTTGGAACGGAGGGAGTAGTATTTTAGTGCTGAATGAAAGGGAGAGAATGAGGTTAGGACCCATGGTTACTAAAATTTTTGTTCTTCATTATGTACTAGTCCCAGAAAGGTTTAAAGAGTTATGATTTTAGTCTTTCTACAAGTGCAGAGTAGTTTAAAATGTCCCAACTAAATTGATGGCTGTTATCTGCAGATGGCAACAATGTTCTTTAAGGAAGTGGCTACCCGACTCGTAGGTTCGTTTAACGACCGTTGTCGTTTGATTTATGGGCCAGGGGTCCCAGTTACGGAAAATACTTGTGAACAAAGCATGTGAAGTTAGATTATATGTTGACAATACATTGTAAAGTTGAATCCTATCTAAAATTCTGCTGGCAATTGGCATAGCTAACGGAGTTCATATCAATGTAATCATAATCCCGCTGATTTATCTGGGTCATTTTTTATATGGTTGTGCCCTTGGCACACAATTTATGGTCGTTATAGTGGGGAAAGTTGGTATTTAAAAAAATGTTGACTTTTAAGATCTGGTATTTCTGGATCCTTACTTCATTTGTGCCAGTCATATGCATTGATTTTTTTGTAATTGGATCTTGTAATTCCATACTAGTTGACATCCTAATGACAAGATTTTTTTAGTACGTGGTGAATGATTTGCAACTAAAATGGAGTAGCTGTACTTGAAGGATTTAATGGCAAGTCTAAATGATAGGTCTAATGTCTCCCTTTGGTATTTAGTTGATTTTCTTAATTTTTATGGAATATGATTTCAATACACGTTTACCTTGAGTTTGGAGATATTAGTAGGGTTTATATAAAGGAGGAAAGTTATTTTACGTAAAAATAAAAAATGCCACAAGATCTCACTGTTAATAATTAGAATCAGAAGCTCCACCAATTTCTTCAAAGGACAGAAGAAAAGAAAAAGGAAAGCAGCGTCAGTCAGGTTGATGAGTAATTGAATATAAATTGACTCCTCACCTGCAGTAAGCTAGTAATAATAATAAGGCCCTCTATACCCTTTTTCTTTCTCTATCCTCCATCTCCATAAATCCCCCATCCGTTTGGTTTTCATTAGTAGTAATTCCTTACACCCCACTGCGTATTCTACCACCATTTCCTTATTACAATTTCGGCCATGGCTAGCACCGTCAGCTCCACCTCTGACCTCAAGTCCGCCCCCCTTTTGGAGCAGATGAAGCTCCACCTCGCCACCGACGCCGGTAAGGATATCATCAACAAAATCGGCCTCGTTTATCAACTCAATATCGCCCCCAAGGTCTCTCTCTCTCTCTTTCTATATATATATATGTATGTATTGTATGCCTAATTTGCTTGATCCGATTAGTTACTAACCATTACCCTAGGCTTTGACCTTGTTTTTTATCAGAAAATTGGGTTCAATGAGGAAATTTATGTTGTTGATCTCAAAAAAGGAGAGGTTACCAAAGGTTAGGGTTTCTGTTCCTTACCCTGTGTCATTACAGCTCTACCTCTGGTTATAGCAAAATTTGCAGTTTTCTTGGTTAAATAATCAAATTTTGTGGTGTAACCGAGTTCAATTTCTTTTTTGCTGTGTAATTTTAACTGTTTCCACATGGATCAGAATTGAAACAATCATAAGAATATGTATTTGTATTGTGCTAAATGTTCTTGTAAACAAATTGTTCAATTTTTAGGCCCATATAAGGGTGGGAGGCCTGATGCCACATTCTCTTTTAAGGATGATGATTTTATCAAAATAGCCTCTGGGAAAATGAATCCCCAAATTGCTTTCATGAGGTGAGTTCTTTGCATTGGATTTTGGTTAAAAAATCTTATTGTTTATTTAGTTTATTAAAGATCAGATTCTTCCTCTGTCTATATATAGTAAATTTGTGTCATATTTTCATGAATGCAGGGGTGTAATGAAGGTCAAGGGCAGTATGAGTGCAGCTAATAAATTCACACCGGACATATTCCCAAAGCCTTCAAAGATGTGAGCAGCACATGTCACTCTTATGATGTTTCTTGAGACTTCATCTGTGTATTAGGAAATTTCTACTGATTTAAGTGGTCTATCAGTAGTATCTCCCAATAAACATATTATCATCTAAAAGGTACATTGATCAACGTTATTGTTCCATAAAAAAAGAAGTTGAAATATATATTTGTGCCGTTCAATTCCCCTATTCTATTCCTTGTGTTCTGGTGATTCTTACGTTTCATGATTTGTGCCAATAATAGTGCCAATAATATGTGGTGTCTTTTCTATTGAACACAGTTGAGAGTTTACTTCTTGGTTTCATGTCACAACCGTTATAGCAGTCAGAGTCTCTCTGATGACTGTGAACACTAGATAAATTTCTTCTGGGCTACAGAAGAAAACTGGGGGAACCCATGTCCATATATTGTTGATACTTGGCGTTGTCTCATTGTAAGTAAATTGTTGACAATCACTGATCTCTCATAACAAGTAAATAGATATAATGTGATTTTGTTGATAATCACCGTTTTGTCTCGTTATAAGTATGTTGATAATTACTACTAATATTGCTGATAATCACCATTAAAGCATCATAGTCGAGTAGTTGAAAGCTAGAGCTTCAACTGGAGAATTTAGGCATGCTTGTGACCAGAATTGAATGATATTGTGAGGAGGACCATTCTTGATTTAGGGATGGGCTAAGGCTATGTTTTTTGACAGCCTTGTACACTTTTTTCCATCTTTGTTTTGGTGCATCACCTTCAATATTGAAAGGTGTCCCTCCAAACAAGGTGGTGGATGTGTCCCCATTTTAGCTGCGGGGTTGGAGAAATTCATAACTTAAATATGAATTAGATGATGATTCAGCGTGGCTCATGCCAATTTTAAATTTTGTCCAGAAATTAAGCTTGAATAGCGGTTTGATCATTGTATCTTAATTGTTAGAAAGGAGGATATAAACCTATAAGGTATAGAGTAAGGTCAAGCTACACGTCCTGACGTCCACTCAAAATATATATATATATATATATATATATAATATAAGTCGTTTTAGATAAATATTTTTGTTCATATTTAATATGGATTAGTTTGAATGAATTGATAATTGAGCATGGCATGTAGGCATATTCATAGTTATAAATCAAGTACATAACTAAAAACTGTAAATCTTGGATCATATAAAATATGGTGAACTCCAGCAGTAACAAAAATTCTGGGTCCTAGGTACCTGGTGAAGGTGAAGTTGAAAATTAATTAAGCTTGTGAATGCAACATCTCAAGTTGAAGAAGGAACGACAATATGTACGTCAATGGAGTATATAGCAATGTAAGTAATTTCAAAAGAACATGAAGAAGAAGAATCATTGGTTGGTTATAAATTGCTAATCGAATCATAAATTTTAAGGGAAATAATGACACAATTACCACTAGATCATCCTAACCAACCTATCATTAATTACTCCATTTTGTATTTTGACTATCAAAATGACAAGAAAATACTACTCTACCATTTATGCGACTTTCTAAGGAGTTATCAAACTATGAGCGAAAAAGGAAGGAAAGGAATAAAATCCAAGTCTACGAGGAGCTGATCTTATTTAGAACATTATTTTTCATCTCTTGGAGCAAGCTTCTCTGAATCAAACCGGTATCGGGGGATGAGTCACTCGTTCAATCAATGGTCGAACTGTTATTGACTCACTGATGTCATTAATATATACAAATATATTATTATTAGTAGTTAATAAAAATTTTATTTTTATGAACTAAAACATAATAAAGATGAGTTACAATATTAATAAAAGTGGTTAATTTTAATATTACTTTTTTTTGATAAAAAATATATATTAAAAACTGGGTCAATTAACCAGGTTCACCGGTTGGACCGGTGGTCAACGGGCCAACTCGAGTTTTTACCAAAATCGAACTTGCGGTCGGACCCGTAAAAATAATACCGGTTCGACCGCTGGTCAAGTCCTGATTTTAAAACACTTCTGGTTGGGAGTTACGAGCTCCATAATATATCAAGCCCAAAAATGTGTTTGGGCCCTTAGAAGTTTTTACTAATTTTTGAACTTATTTGATTTTTTTTTCGTAATTTTGTCATTTATTTCGTAATTAGGGTTTATAGTTTATTGCCTAGTATTTAAATGACGGTTTCAAAAGTTTTAGGGTTAACTTTTATTATTTAGGTTTTATCAAAATATTGTGACCACTTTGTGGATTTGTGTGATTACAAAGTTTCATAAATTTAATTTCGATGATTGTTTCTATTCTTTTACTGTTTTTCACTCTGTCAAATTAAATATATTTTACTTTGACAGAAAATATAATCATGCGAATTGATCATATTTCTACATGTTAAAACGATGTTTCTTCATTAATTATCTCTCTCACATGTTTTGCGAGTTAGTTCCACATGCATGTGAGAGAAACTTATGTAAAAAATATTATATTTTTATGTTAAAATATCAATTTTTTAAATAATAATAACAGCCTAAGATTCAACAATTTATGCTGCGATAAAGATTGACATTTTTTTTTAACAAAGCCTAAGAATAAGAATATGAAATAAATAACACCGAAATAAATGAACTGAATTATAAAAACATTAGAGTCGAGGTAATATCTCATTCAAATTGAAACTAAAAATTCAAGAATATATATTTTTTAAAAATAGACAAAAATAAATATACTTGCATGATTATACAACACGAGCAACGAAAAATAGACCGTTGTGATAACGTCTCCATGCACACCCAAATCTAAATAGATTTGTCTTCACCGACTAATGCAAATTAGACCTCTTCCATTGAGAGATCATAAAAAAAAAAACTCCGTAAAATAATTGTTTTTTGTGGCCGGCCCCATCCAAATCTTTTGGATTTGTCACATTTGTATTACATTTGAGATTTTTAATAAAATTATTTTTGTTGATAAAAAAAATGAAAAAATCTCAAAGTACTAGGAGAAACAAAATCTCATAAAGGAAAGAAACCCTATAAAAGGGGAAAATTAGAATAATTAAATGCAAGTATGTAAGAAAAAAATTAAAGAGAAAGAGAGAAAAATTAAGAATGACATTCTAGTACAAGGTATATATAAAGTCAAATCGGAATATACATTATTTTCAAATTTTATAATTTTATAAATTGGCTTTGAAAAAAATTAAAATGACACTCTTTTCCCGGGCGAGAGGCAATATTTTAGTAATTAAGCTTATTTTCTAATTTAAAAATAATTATAATATTTTCTTTTTGATTATTGATATTCTTCCATTTATAATTTATATTTCAGAAATTTTAAAATTAGAGATATATTTTAAAATAATAACTTTTTAAATAATTTTAAGTCTTCAAATAAAATTTTAATATCAGCAAAAATTTTGGAATTAGTGGGGTAAGCTAGAAATGATATTAATAAAATAATAGTAAAAAATATCATGTCCCTTTAAAAATAAAATTAATTATATACTTTTAAAAAATTTATCTTTAAAATTTGCTTATTTGAGTGGATCTTCTCACTTTTCATCGTATATAGAAAAGAGTAATAAGGTAAGACTTGGAAACTAATGGGGAAATGAGTATGGCTTCTACAACTTCTACAAAACACTACCCCTTCCCTTAAATTCTCATAAAAATTAAGAAAATAATTATATAATATTAAATATAATATTAATTATTTATAATACTTTTAAATTTTTATAAGTATTGTACTTATTTCATATTTTCTCTCTCATCTGTATCATTTTTCTATAACGGGTAATTTTAAAAAGATTGTATTTAATTTTCTTAAATTATAGAAAACGATAAATAATTAGAAAAAAATGAAATAATCTAAAACAATATATATTAAGTAACAGATGAAGTAATAAATTAGATAGTTCCATGGTCACTTGGTCAGTAATAAAATCAATTACTTGGTCAGTAATAAAATGACTTAATTATACTCGGCATAAATTTAAATATTAATATCATGCCACAAAATATTAGACTGCTGATTAAATTATATCAAGTATGAGTCCCATTTTCTCATAATAAAATGGATCAAAATACATAAATGAATATTTAAACATTAGAACATATATATAATTATATAAATTCTCATTTTATCCTTTTGAAATTAATTTATTAAATCTTAAATTACTTCAAAATTATTACGAATTTATTTTATTATAATTAATACAATATTAATTATCTTACGTGTACTACTATAATTTTAAAGTTTGTAATAGTATTGTCAGGACTTGCATGAATTCTAAAATTCAAAAAAATTTAAGATTAGTTTTAAAAAGTGAAAATGAATTTCTTGTTATTGATTTATGTATAGAATATAGGAGGTAATACCGAAATACGCTTTAAAATGAGAAAATGCTACACAACAAGAGGTAGAAAAATTGTTGAAATGACATTTTAAGTTGAAAAGTCCAACTTTCTAGCTCTCTACTCTTGACTACATTTACAATATCATATTCAAATTTAACTAAAAAGTGGAGTGTTCAAATTGAGATATCATGTCATGGGCAACTTAAATAAAATATATATAAATTAGTTGCGTCCCGTACGCCGTCACTATATTAACAGTAGAATTTATTTTAAATTTTAGACGATCAATATAATTTATTAGGGTAAACAAAAAATTCAAAATCAATTATATTTTATTAGATATATATCTCAATCATGCATATTTATTGACAAATTAAGTGAAAGGCTTATAAACCATTTTTTTTTCCATACTACTTAAAAAGGAGATTAAAACTGTATTTAATAATTTCTATTAAATATATAGTATTTGTGCAACTCTATTAAAAAATAATTTCTATATAGGACTGAGACTCGGGTAGATCCAGCCTCCTAATTAATTCAGCGGGGTCAAATTTTTTTTTAATAAAAAATCTTAAGAATAAATTTAATAACATGAAACACATCTAAATAATTTTTAAATATTATTTATAATAACATTTTTTAGGATTTTATTGTTTGAAATTGTTGCATGTTAACCTCATTTTTAATAGTTTAAAAAATATCACGTTCAATGTAAGTTAATAAACAGTCATTCATCTCCCGTTCAATTCATTCTTTACGATATTCATGGCTAAAAATGTCCTTTCAACAGTTGCAGTAGCAACGAGCAAAAATAGAGCCAACTTTAGCAACAATAGATTTGAAGATACACATCATCTGTAAGACCCCAAATTATTAATAAATGAAATTTATTTTTCTCTATTTATTATTTTGAAATAGTAAGGGTTGATTTGATTAATGTGGATAGTTATGGGTAAAATCATAAATATTTCGAATAAGCAAGTGGTTATAAAATATTCATTATTATTAAGAATATTCGTTTGGTCGTGGAATATTAAATCTTTTAGGGGAATATTAAATGCGACCTTGCCTAGATCTTTTATGGGCCCCATAACTTGGAAAGCGATTGGATGAAGAAAATGACAAATATAAGTTGTTTATAAATAAGGCGTTAGTTATTCACTGAATTACTACGTGTTGTTGAACAAGAGAAGCACACACAGTATTGCACCAATTATTGATTCTTACGTAAAGAAGGCCTTCTTCAATAATTGTTACGATAATTCTTTATTCGATATTTTATTTTATTGATTCAATAATTACTGCATTGATATTTTATATTACTGTTATTTCAATAAATTGTCATTACACAGTATTTTCCATTATCGAAGCAATAATTCATATTATCTGAATAATATTATTGGATAACATTATTGGCAATGTCTAGAAAGTTCTGTCTAAGGAGAGTCACCTAATTGCGCGCCAGTAAGGAGAAATCTTTATTGGAAAGCCCCCTCTTTCTTGGGAACGGCCTGGTTGCCAGTACTGTGATTCTGTAATATTATTTGTGAATAATTAATTATTGATTTATATGATGAGGAAAATATTGATTTTATGTGGATATAGATGGAAAAATTTTTTAATGTGACAATTGTTAAAAATTAATATTTTATCTTTTTCTGATAAAATAATTCATTTAAATATATTATTTTAATAATATATTAACGGTGATATTTTATAATGAATGTGGGATATATGAGTATATGAGGAGGAAGAGTATTTTTGTGGTATTAAATGTTTAACACATATTTTGTGTGTTTGGTGGACACATTATTAATAGAAATTTGATTATAGCACAATAAAATCGCTTGGCTTATGGATTTGATTTAATTTACATTTGAATTTGGAAAAACTTCCTTCTGCAAAGTTGTAGATAATGGAATTTTCTATAAAAAGTCGCGAAATTCGAATTTTCTGGAAAAATGGCTATTTATTGTGAATTATTGAAATTCCGAAGCTCAGAAATAATTAATTTTTGAAGTTTTAATAAGAAAAACGTTTTTTACATTTTTGGGACTCATTTAACATGTGTTAGGATGGCTGAGTTCAGATTCATGGATGCGTAGGAAGATGTGGAAAATAAATAATATTAATTTATTAAATTTTCTACTTTTGTGTTCTAAGCATTTTCCTATAAATAGGTGCTTAGGTTAGAATTAAAAATCACACCGTAAACTCAAGTTTTCTCTATATTATCGAAATATATTCTTGTGAGTATTTTGAGTATACTTTGAGTATTGCTATACGGTCTGAAGTTCAAGTCATAGCTTATATCCTGTTTTTAACTTAAAATCTTGTCTTTTTCGAGGTAAGGGATGTTATTTTATTCGAAAATGATATTATTTCTTCAATATCATTATGCCGAAATATTGGTTGAAAATTTTTATCAAATTTGGAACTTTTTCATGTCGGGATTACTATTCATGAGTTACTATTCACGAGTTACTATTCATGAATTACTATTCACGAAGTGTGAAGATGTTTTTTGTGAAATTTCTATCTTTTGGTGTCTGAGTTACTATTCACGTGTACTGGTATTTATTCACGTATACAACACTATTCACGAATCATGGCACTATTCAATCAAAAAATGAAATTTCTTCTTTTTTGTCCAAAATATCTACTATGGATACTAGCTTTGACTGTATCCATGTTTTGATCATTCTTGAATTTTACTCCACTCTGATTACTTATGAAGTATTTTTGAACTTGGATTGTTTAAAAAACGAATCCTTAATATTTGTTCTTTTGTTTCAATGGATTCATTTCCTTTAAAATATTTTTCATCATCCTCAAATCCTAAATGATGATATTCTTGAATATCTTTGGCTTTTGAAGTGCAAAGATGAATATTTGATTCCGATATATATTCATTGATGTTACGAGGATAAAATATCGACGATGAACTTTTAAATTCATATATAGAAGATAGTAGTTTGCATTCTCTACTTAACTCTTCTAATGAATTGTTGTTTACAACTAGATTGTTGATTTAAAAGCTGTTTATCTATTGTATTCTATTAAAATTTTCCTTGTTGAAGACTAACGATAATTTGTTGTATATTATCTTAGTCATAATATTCTTTTCTTGGGCTAGTTGAGCTCACCCTTTTCCTTTTGTTCCATTTTTCTTCTCGTGAGGCGAGAATGTAGCAAGTTAGTCGGGGTATGGAATGAAGGTTATAGAGAGAGATGTTTAGTAGTCCTCACCATTTTGTAAAATAATAATGTATCAATAATTATGATGGGAATTTATTTGCGTGTGGATATTATCTAGATGGCAATATCTCGTATTTAAACTCACAGATTTATATGTTGTAATAATAAAGTTGTAGTTATTTACTGCATACCATGTATTTGGCGACTCGAAATGGGTTGGATGGAATGGACCTATTTTGGGGGCGTCACAGTTGGTATCAGAGCTTAGGGATATGATCTCTAGCGGAGATCGGAGAATAGAACTAGGAGGGGAGAGACGAGTTAATCCTTCTCTAATGTGTCCTACCTAAGCTTATTTGTTAGTTGGTTAGTATATAGGGATATTATGTGATATATTGATTTCCTTAATTAACCCTTGTTTTATGACAGTATTTGAGAATGTCGACTGATAATATTAATAGTGGAGTAAATGAGACCGTGGAGATGCATGTACTTACCAACGAGGAGAACGTTCAACAGGTTGACAATGTACCTCCTATGAACAACACCACTGAGCAGATGATGAACGAGGGGATGTTTAGAAGCATTTTGCAGTTCATGCAAAATCAGACGAGGGAGACTCGTGTTCAAAATACAGGAGGAAATGATAGCAATTCACGGGTGGTCACGGCCAGTAGTTCAAAGAGTTGGGACCACCTAGTGCAGGGAAGCCGGATCCGATTAAGGCGGAGACGTGGGTCAAATAAATTACCAAGATATTCGATGTCTTGGGATGCACGGAGGAACATAAAGTTCCATTCACTACTTTTATGTTCCGTAACGAGGCAAATTACTGATGGGAATCTGTGAAACGTACCCATCCAAATTTGCACTCGAAGATGTCGTGGGGAGACGCGTTTTAGAAAGATTCAATGACAAGTACTTCCACGAAAGTATTCGTCATATGAAGGAAGTGGAGTTTATTAGGCCGGGCGAGAATAACATGACGGTGTCGGTCAAAGACGAAAGTTCGCGAGTTATCGGTGTTTGCACCTCATTTGGTGGAGAATGAGGAACGTGTATGATGCGGATGTTTACGAGAGGTTTGAAACCCGGCGATACATCAAGATCTCATTTCTCATAAATTTTCTCTCTATTCGGATGTTGTCAACAAGGCTCAGTTGTTAGGCGAGATAACGAAATGCACGTTCAACCGAGGGACCATAACCGAGATCATACACCAAGATATGGCGATCATCGTAATAACGATAACCAACGGAGAAAGAAGAATACGAACAAAGGCGTGAACCTCTGGTGGTAATCGTGGCCATGAAAATAGAAGAAGCAAGTCGGGAGGAAATTTTAAAAGAGGAGATTCAACAACGACCATGTGAAGACGTCGGCCTTGAATGGCACCGTTCCAAGGAGAGAAAGACCACCGATCGTATATATGTTACAAATGCGGAAAGAGGAATATATCATTAAAACGCCCTACAACAGCTTTAAGGTATGCTATAATTGTGGAAAAGAAGGACATATCGCTCGAGATTGTACGGTATCGAAACCCAGTCCAGCGGGAATGGTGACTCAAAAGGATGTCCCAAAAAAGTCAAAGTCAACGGTTCCTGGAAGAGCGTTTGTCGTGGCCAAGGTCAAAATATGAGAACCCGAAAAGTTAGCACGGGTTAGTTAATTATAAATTCTTGCGAAGTTTATACCTTACTAGAATCTGGGTTCTACCCATTCTTTTATTTCTCTTGCTTGCGCTCAACGTTTGAACTTGACTACGGAGAAATTAGACTTTGACCTATTTATGGAGACTCCGTTAGGAGAAACTTTCATTACATCCGTTGTTTAGAAATCTTGCTTGATTCAAGTTGGCACTATCACATTACCTGTTAACCTTATTTCTATAGAGATATTTGCTTTTGATGTGATTTTAAGGTTAACTACTCATCATGCCGAAATTGATTACTTTAAAGTAAGGTTGTTAGTTTTCATATTCCTAAGCAACTTTGTTATTGAATTCAGCAATTAAACCATTATAGTCAAACATTTTCATATCAAGCCATGAAGTCATTCGTTTATTACGGATGTGAAGTTTTCTTAGTCCATGTTATGGATTTGAATAAAGACACGTCAGATTTGAATAATATTCCTGTTGTTATTGATTTTTCCTGACGTATTTCCTGAAGAATTCCTTGGCTTACTCCCAAAGCCTGATATTAAATTTTGTATCGACTTTGAACCCGGTAAAAAATTCATTTCTAAAATCTCATATCGAATGGCTCCTATTGAACTTCAGGAGTTAAAAATTCAACTATAGAATTTGGTACCTGAGCCTTTATCTGGTGACTTCCTTTGTGGAATGCACCGAAGCCAGACTCTCCGTAGGGGACACCATATTCATGCGATAGTAAATTGATATGTGTCATTGTAACGTGCTATCCAAGGTTGGGATATGAGTCACAGTTGAGAACAACCTAAGTCGGTAATCGAAATACGTAGCTTTCTAGGCTTAGTTGGTTATTATCGGAGATTCGTTGAAGGATATTCTCGAATCGCTATTCCACTAACGCAGCTGACTCGTAGAGATACAAAATTCGAATGGAGCAAGGAATGTGGGAAGAGCTTGAAGAACTCAAGAGGAGACTCATTTCAAGGACATGTTCTGACCATGCCATCCTGGAAAAGCGAACGTGGTAGCTGACGTGTTGAGTAGAAGATCGTTATACAAAATCTGAGTACGATATTGTCAAAGACTCATTTATTATAATTTACAAATAATAGAGATGGAGATGAAAACTCTAGGTACCTACGTGATGATATATGAGTATAATCGACTTTAATCGATAAAGTTAAAGTCGCTTCAAGCTACACAATAGGAGTGATGAATTTGAAGAAGGAGGTGCAAGAAGTTGTTATTTCAAAAGCGAGAATCGGTGAGGTGAGGAAGCTCAAACCTTCGATTTATTAATCCATTTGAAATTCTCGATCGAATAGGAGCTGTGGCCTATAGACTCGTTTTACCGCCAAAATACGACGCGTGTTCATAACGCGTTTTCACGTATCGATGTTACGTAAATATGTGATCAACCGAACCACGTCATTGAGTTAGAACCAGACGAGATAACAAGACTTAACGTGCGAGGAGGTACTTGTCAAGATCTTGGATATGAAGGAACATATCCTATGTCTGAGGTTATACCACAAGTTAAAGTTTTGTGGAGAAACCATGCTTTATTGAGGAAATGACACGGGAGTTGGAAAGCGAAATGAAAGCGAGGTATTCTCATCTTTTGAAACACCGATTCGTCGTCAATTTCGAGGACGAAATTTCATAAGGAGGGAGGTTGTAAGACCCCAAATTATTAATAAATAAAATTTATTTTCCTCTATTTATTATTTTAAAATAGTAAGGGTTGATTTGATTAATGTGGATAGTTATGGGTAAAATCATAAATATTTGAATAAGCAAGTGGTTATAAAATATTCATTATTATCGGAGAATATTAGTTTGGTGGTGGAATATTAAATCTTTGTCGAGAATATATTAAATGCAATGGTAGCGATCTTTTATGGGCCCATATAACGGAAAGCGATTGGATGAAGAAAACGACAAATATAAGTTGTTTATAAATAACGGCGTAGTTATTCTGAGATTATCTTTGTTGGAATACCCGGTGGTTAAAACACATTAATATGGCGTTGTTGAGCGATGCATTGGTATTGCACCAATTATTGATTCTTACGTGAAGAATGCACTACTCAATAATTATTACGATAATTCTTGTTTAGTATTTTATTTTATTGATTCAATAATTCTTTGCATTGATATTTTATATTCTTTATTGTTTTAATAAATTGTCATTACACAATTATTTTCCATTATCGAGACAATAATTCATATTATCTGAATAATATTATTGGATAACATTATTGGCAATGTCTAGAAAATTACATCTAAGGAGAGGTTTGGTCACCTAATTGCTTGCATAAGTAGTAAAATCTTTATTGGAAAGCCCTCTTTCCAGGAGCGGCTGCAGGTTGCCGATCTTGTGATTCTGTAATATTATTTGTGAATAATTAATTATTGATTTATATGATGAGGAAATATTGATTTTATGTGGATATAGATGGAGAAAATTTTTAATGTGACAATTATTGAAAATTAATATTTTATCTTTTTCCTCGATAAAATAATTCATTTAAATATATTATTTTAATAATATATTAACGGTGATATTTTATAATGAATGTGGGATATATGAGTATATGAGGAGGAAGAGTATTTTTGTGGCATTAAATGTTTAACACATATTTTGTGTGTTGGTGGACACAATTATTAACCTAAAATTTGATTATAACACAAAAAATCGCTTGGTTTGTGAATTTGGTTAATTTACATTTGGAATTTAGAAAAACTTCCTTACGCAAAGTTGTAGATAATGGAATTTTCTATAAAAAGTCACGAGATTCGAATTTTCTGGCAAAAGGGCTATTTATTGTGAATTATTGAAGTTCCGAAGCTTCGAAATAATTAATTTTTGAAGTTTTAATTATTTTTAATAAGAAAAACATTTTTTATATTTTTGGGACTCATTTAACATGTGTTAGGATGGCTGAGTTCAGATTCATGGATGCGTAGGAAGATGTGGAAAATAAATAATATTAATTTATTAAATTTTCTACTTTGGTGTTCTAAGCATTTTCTATAAATAGGTCTTAGGTTAGAATTGAAAATCACACTTTAAATGAAGTTTTCTCTCTCTATATTATCGGCGTATTCTTGTGAGTATTTTGAGTATACTTTGAGTATTGTTATACTGATCTGCAAGTTCAAGTCCTAGCCTTATGTCCAGTGTTTCATTTAAATCTTGTCTTTCGAGGTAAGGGATGTTATTTTATTCGAAAATGATATTATTTCTTCAATATCATTATGCCGAAATATTGGTTGAAAATTTTTATTAAATTTAGAACTTTTTTATGTCGGGGTTACTATTCATGAGTTACTATTCACGAGTTACTATTCATGAGTTACTATTTACGAGTTACTATTCACGAGTTACTATTCACGAGTACTATTCACGAAGCGTGAAGATGTTTTTTATGAAATTTCTATCTTTTGGTGTCGAAGTTACTATTCACGATATCTGGTATTTATTAATTAGAAAAAGAAATTTCTTCTTTTTTGTCCAAAATATCTACTATGGATACTAGCCTTGATTGTATCCATGTTTTGATCATTCTTGAATTTTACTCCACTCGATTACTTATGAAGCATTTTTGAACTTGGATTGTTTAAAATCTGAATCCTTAATATTTGTTCTTTTGTTTCAATTTGGATTCGTTTCCTTTAAAATATTTTTTATCATCCTCGGTCCTAAATGATGATATTACTTGAATATCTTTGGCACATAGTGCAAAGATGAATGATTTCTTGATGAATATCTTTGGCGTGAGTGCAAAGATGAGCAGTGTTGAGATGAACATAACTTTTGGCTAATTAATATCTTTGGCCCGTAGTGCAAAGATGAGCAGTGTTTAGATGAACATGACCCGGTGATGAATATCTTTGGCACATAGTGCAAAGATGAATATTTGATTCGAGATATATATTGATTGATGTTATAGGGATAAAATATCGACGATGAACTTTTAAATTCATATATAGAAGATAATAGTTTGCATTCTCTACTTAACTCTTACAATGAATTTTTGTTTCATTGCGATTGTTCATTTAAAAGCTGGTTGTCTATTGTATTCTATTAAATTTTTCCTGTTGAAGACTAACGATAATTTGTTGTATATTATCTTAGTCATAATATTCTTCTTTGGGCTAGTTGAGCTCACCCTTTTCCTTTTTGTTCCATTTTTCTTCTCGGGGAGGCGAGAATGTAGCGAGTCTTAGTCGGGTATGGAATGAAGGTTACAGAGAGTTGTTTAGTAGTCCTCACCATTTTGTAAAATAATGTATCAATAATTATGATGTGGATTTATTTGCGTGTGGATATTGTCTAGATGGCAATATCTGTATTTAAACTCACAGTTTATATGTTGTAATAATAAAGTTGTAGTTATTTCTGTACCATGTATTTGGCGACTCAGAATGGGTTGGATGGAATGGACCTATTTTGGGGGCGTCTCATCATCATTTCTTTTCTTAATTTATTCATATCAATTTTAATGTATTCATATCAAAATTTTAGTGTATTCATATCAATTTTAAACTTGAAAATACCACAACTAATTAATATCAAAATTGATTCTCTGTTTGGAATGGAGATACCAAATTACTCCATCAAGCTTTAGAGAAGGGAAAAAATCTAAATTTATTTATATACTATCTCTCCCTAAAATTTGTATAAAGAAAAAGAAAATTTATAAGAGTGAGACGGTGAATGAATTTTTTTAAAATAGAAATAATGAGTAAATAGTAAAAGAGAGAAAGTGACACGATAGGAAATAAAGGTTCGAGATAAAATGTGTATAAAAATTAAAGAGAGAAATTGAATAAAAAATTTAAAATTAAATATAACAAAATTTTAGAGAGAAAATTAATTTAGGGGATGCTATATTCAATATTTATTGTTGTTAAATGTTGGGGAAAAAAATATAGAAATCAAATAAATTTTAATTGTTAAAAAGAGTACAATTTTTTTTAAAGAAAAACAAAAGAGTACAATTATTTATTAGTTATACGCAAGAGAAAAAATAAGACGGAATAATTTAACGAAAATGTATAGTCATATTTGATACTTTCATGTGACAGAGTGAAAATATACAACACATCCACTCAATTTTTTTGGGTAAATTTATTTGTATATTAATTTGTAAATTAAAGATAAGACATTGTAATTTAATACATTAATCCCGAGGCTAAGAAACCAATTCTTAACCTATAATAAATAGCATCACATCCCGAGACTAGGAATAGAAAAACACAACCAAACAAGTCATAAGCCCAAAAGCTCCTAGACGGGGAGTGATTAGCATGACGTGAATTTCATGGTAAGTTTATTTTATGATTAATACAGTGTTGATATGTAGACAAAAAGATCACTTTCTCGCCTGTATGTCAGCACTGTATTAAATATAAAATGATTTTAATATAAAATTCATTTCATATTAATCGGATCCCTCCCCTCCAAGACTGTCTACGTGCAGCCGCAAAATTTAAAACAACATTAGTAAATATAAACACATCCCAAAATAAGACATGACACCAGAATATTCAGTGGGGGCAGGTGACCCCCTGCCCATGATCCGCCCTTGACTAGGACTAGGACTAGGACTATTTTTCCAAAGAGGCGACATATATAAAACAAACATCAGTATAATTAATTCTTGCAAAAATTAGCCGCCTGAGCCCGAAGAAAACGAAATAGGGAAGCACAAACAAAAAAAATAATAATAATTAAAACAGAAGGAGAGAAAGGCAAATATTATTTGTATTTTTTATTTTGGGAATTATTAAATTTATAATATTTTTTATTATTTACATAACAAAAGTGTCACTGTAGATGTATAGTTACGGTGAAAATCGTCGCTATAGGATCTATAACGATACTTTTGTTGTGAAAATAATATTTTATGTTGTAGATTTAACAATTTCTTTTATTTTTTGGACACTTGTGTGTTTGTTATTTGTATTTTGCAAACTCTAACAAATTATTTGATTTTATAAAGTTAATTTATAATATTTTAAGAAAATTTATATTTCTACAAATAAAAATGATAATTACACAAACAAAAATGATAATTCCACAATAACAATTGGGTCCCACACAGTCACAATATAGTATATACAAAGTTGATAATTCCACGACTGAGAAAATGATATCAATATGTGACTCTTCTAGAAAGTAAAATTTTATAATTATATTATTTTATAAAACTAAGGAATATAACTTGTATACTATAGAGGGTATCTCCTGTTCATATAATATTAATATGGCCTTACGAGATATACCTTCCAAGGTACATAAGTTAAATATCTTAATTTTATAAAATGAGTTTATCACAATTTTTTTTAATAAAGTTTAATTTTACAGAAGGAAAGATCATACAAAAATTTAAGTAGACACAATTTTTTATTTAATTTGAGCTTGTGTAGTATCATTATTATAATATTGTAAAACAAGTATATTTTTTGACGATTAAAATTAATTTTTCATTACCATAAAGTGGATAATAGATATCGCCAAATCATATAAAAATTCATATATTTAAATATTTTTATATGTTCTTTAAACCGTACGATTGAACTTATCAAAAAATTCTAAAAATAAACGTAGTTATTAACCCTGTAAAATATACAGGCTAAATATCATTTAGGGCGTACCCCTTTAATTTTCACTATTAATATTGTATAAATAATCTTTCATTCAACATGAAAGATTTGTCGATATATCAAGGTTTTCAGAATCGGACCGTTAATTGAACTGGAAAAGGTACCGGGGGATGAGTCATTTATCCAATTAGTGGTCGAACCGTTATTGACCCAGTGACGTCATTAATATATAAAAATATATATTATTAGTAATTAATAAATTTTTTAAAAATTTCATTTTTATGAACTAAAAAATAATAAAGACGAGTTACAATATTAATAAAAGTAGTTAATTTTAATATTAAAATATTTTTGATAAAAAAAAATAATTAAAAATCGGGTCAATTGAGTCAATTACCGGTTGAATCACCAATTAGATTGGTGGTCAACAAGCCAACCTAATTTTTAATCAAAATTAAATTATTAATCCAAATCGTATTAAAAAACGGACCGATTCTAATTTTTACAAGTCCGACCGCTGGTCCGCTACTGATTACAAAACACTGCAACATACCATATGAGTCTTAATATCTAATGTCGTATATTATTCATTACATAACTTTCGTCTTTCAACATCCAATTTCTTTTGATTTGATTTGATTCTTAATTGGTAGCTTGAAGTTCTATTTTCTACACCGCCTTTTCTTTTGGCATTTTGTCAGGTGATCAGATAAGTAAGAATTCAAAACAAATAATGTCACCACTCAAAATTGACTGGTCTGGTCTGTACACAAAATGCAGACAATTAAGGTACGTACATATATTAATTCTGTCAAAAGTTATTATTAATTAATTCAACTACTTATAATTAACCTATATTAATTAAAATTTTAAATGCTATATTAATTGCATGCATATATAAAGCAAATTAGAAAAAAAATTTATATTATTTTAGTTAAAAATATTATAAACATGAAATAAAATATGTACAAATATGTTGCAATGTGTATTTATTTATTTATCTAAAAACTAGCTATCTCATAGTTTGGTTATTATTTTTCTATTTCATTTTATTTTGAATGTTTTATTATGTTTTAGTTAATTTATTTATTATATTATTTTTTAGTAAAAAAAAAAACATTAAGCAAAAGGCAAAACCAAATCCAAAAAACTTGGAAGTGTATTATTAATTAATTTGTAGTAAAATTTGAATAACAAGTGGTGTATAAATTGATAAGTACTTGAGAGAGTATGAATTTTTTATCCATCTTCATTTTCACAAGCATCTCCCCTCTACTTACTGTCTGCACTGCACTTGATAGTCGCGCCATCAAATCTCACCCCATCCTCATCAATCAAACAACAAGTTAATTAGTTTTATATATATATATATATATATATATATATATATATATATATATATATATATATATATATAAATATGTGTGTGTATCACTATAAATAGCTAGTGACCTTGATCTGCTTTATACCAAGCTAGCAACATATCTAATTCAATAACTTACGTACCATGAATGCTCCAATTTTATCCCAGCTTTCATTTCTCTTGGTTATTCTCTTATCAACTTTTTCATCATCAGCTTCCATTGAAACTCATGAAGATTTTCTTCAATGCCTTAACCTTCACAATTCCACCTCAATTTCCCAAGTTATTTACAATCCAACCAACTCTTCCTTCACATCGGTCTTGCAATATTCAATAGCAAACTTGTGGTTTTCATCAACAGAAACCCCTAAACCCCTACTTATTATTACACCTGTGCATGAGTCTCAAATCCAGGCGGTCATTATTTGCTCCAGAAAGCATGCCATGCATATTCGGATCCGGAGCGGAGGCCACGATTTCGAGGGTCTTTCTTTTGTATCCAACGAACCGTTTCTCTTGCTGGATCTCATCCATCTTCGATCCGTCGATATTGATCTCACAACTAAAACCGCTTGGGTTCAATCCGGTGCAACTCTGGGTGAACTTTACTACAAAATTGCCCAAAAAAGTAGTACACTTGCATTTCCAGCTGGCATTTGGGCTAATGTGGGTGTTGGCGGACATTTTAGTGGTGGGGGATACGGCATGTTAAGAAGAAATGCGGTCTTCTTTCTTGTGATGTCATTGATGCAATTTTGATCAACGTAAATGGAAGAATTCTCAATAGAAAATCTATGGGAGAAGATCTTTTTTGGGCTATTAGAGGAGGCGGGGGCTCGAGTTTCGGGGTAATTCTTTCTTGGAAGATTAAATTAGTTAGAGTTCCGGAAATTGTCACAACTATTAACACCAACAGAACTCTGGAACAAGATGCCACAAAAATTCTTCGTAAGTGGCAATTTGTAGCTCCTAATCTTCACAAAGATCTTGACATTAGAATATATGTTAGGACTGTACTTAGCGATTCAAGTACTCGTGAAGATAAGAAAACAATACTGCTCTCTTTCATGGGCTTGTTCCTCGGTGGAATAGATAGATTAATTCTACTAATGAAACAAAATTTCCCTGAGTTGGGTTTAGTGAAAGAAGATTGTTCAGAAGTCAGTTGGATCTATTCTGCGCAATCTTTTCCACTTCTCCAACTTGAACCAAATGATGATATTTTACTCAACAGAATTTCTTTGCCAAAATTTTCTTTCAAATCAAAATCAGACTTTGTGACAGAACCAATTTCTGAAGAAGGCATAAGAGGGATATGGGAAATTATGCTTAAAGCTGAGCCATACACGACAAATTTATTGTTCACACCATATGGTGGAAGGATGAGTGAGATTTCGGAGTCCGAAATTCCATTTCCACATAGAGCTGGAACCTTGTACATGTTGTACATGTCGGTGTTCTTCCCTGGAGAAGGGAAACATGAGATGAACTGGATTAGAAGCATATACAGCTACTTGGGTCCTTATGTTTCGAAATTTCCAAGAGCTTCATATCTGAACTATGTTGATCTTGATCTTGGAGTAAATAATCCACAAGGTAGCACAAGTTATGCACAAGCAAGTGCTTGGGGTAAAAGTTACTTCAAAAATAATTTTGAGAGGCTGGTTGTGGTGAAGTCTATGGTCGACCCTGATAATTTTTTCAGACACGAGCAAAGTATTCCTCCTTTTTATAATGAAGATGGAAGGTGCGAAGTCATATATTTTGGCGATGGACCTAGAATCAAATAATGTGAAAATAATAATAATTAATAATATATTTATATTTGGGAGGGGGTGAAAATTAATTTAGAAATGTCTTGCTGATATCATGTTGTCTAGGAGTTTTACATTATATTTATATTTTGTTTGTAGAAACAGTTGTTTTGTTAACCAAAGTAAATTTCAGATAGTACAAGCTAGCAAGTTTTCCTTGAGAAGTTATCATTTCAATATAAATAATTTAATAATTTAATATTTTGTTTATTTATTGACATTTTGAATGTATGGTCAAATCGAATTTTTCATCCTTCCATGTAACTTTCCAAATCAATCAATAATATTCCTTGCTAGCAGAAAACATTTAAAATTTGATTATTTACTTTACTTGTTTACTGGTCATATCGTCTTATTTCATTTGCGTTATTATATTTGTGAAATTTAATTTATCTCATACACATAAAATCCGTTTTGCAATATTCAGTAGTAAACTCGTAAAATTTTTCCAAGTGATAGAAGATTGTTATTTTTGAGATGTTGGAGGTGATGAAATTTATGGTTGATCATCATAATATTTTCATAGGGGAGGGGAGGGGAGGGGAGGGTAGGGTAGGGGCGGGGCGGGGCGGGGATCCCCAATTCGCTTCGTTGTTAAACCTAGATAAAATACAAGTTGAGTATAGTTGATGAATTACAAGAAAGTTAACAAAACGAAAGGATGCTAAAATTAACGCTTTGGAATACAACATCTCAAGTAGAAGAAGCGAAGAACACACAATCGAGTATGGTGAATCTGTGTAATAACTAAAGTTTATACACTGTTAGTACTGTATATATGAGCGGTGTTAAGATTATAATTCGTTATTAGTACAATACTCTACCTGTTCTAAATTATATAAATTTTATTGACTGTTAAAAGTAGAGGCGGAACTAGGGAGGCGGAACGGGGGGGTCATTTGACCCCCAACCCAGGAATCTGAAGTCTAGAAATATTGGGATGGGTATAATTTAAGAAAACTTATTAATTTGGGATGAATATTATATGTGAAACCCCAGATTTTATGAATAAAGAATTAATTTTCTCGAAATAAATTTTTTTTATATTATGGTGTGAATTTGAGATAATGTTATAGTTGTGGGTAATATTTATAAATTTTGTAAAGTATGCAAGTTGTCATATTATATTCGATTGGTCGGGGAATATTCGTTTTAAACAGAAATATTCGTGATGCGACCAAGACAATCATTAGTGGACCCTAATGTAATTATTGTCGGATTGAGAAAACGCACAAAAATATTTTATTGAAAATAACGGTATGGAAGTTATCTTTGTTGATCTTGTTGAACTACTTTAGTAAAAGTACAAGTCTACGGCGTTGTTGCATAGTAGCACACGGTATTGATTATTGATATTTATGTGAGAAGTCACCGGATTTTGTTCAATTATTGCTACAATAGTTCTTTGCATAGTATCTCACATTATTTGATTCAATTATTGTTGATTTAGAAGTTTTGTTTTATTCGTAATAAAATAGAAACATCTTTTTTATATAAAAAATGAGAATACTTTATTAAAGTTATTCTATAAATAGAATATATTATATTCTATTATGCATAATATTTTGCATAGTAAAATCTTTTGTATATAAAATATAATACTTTATTAAAGTTATTCTATAAATAGAATATATTATATTTTATTATGCATAGTATTTAAGTGAAGTGCTCGTAGTATTTGCATAGTAAAAATCTTTTTATATAAATAAAATATATTATATTTTATTTAAAAGATTTTTCTTTAAATATGGAACGTCGATTAAAGTAAATCAATCTGGACCGTTCATGGATTAATTCTTATGCATTCCATTTTCCTATAAATACAAGCTCATTCCTTCATTATTTTCTTACGAATTCAATTTGAACTAGAGAGAAACTATAGAGAGAGACTATAGAGATAGAAGAAAAGTTTTACATTACTTCACTACTCTTATATCAAGTATTATTTTACGGTGAGGAATATTATTTCTTTTGTATTCATGAAGAGAATTACATTATTCCATTCTTTATTATTACATTGGAATAAAATTTGTATGTCTATGCTGCTACCCTATACTTGGTAAAATTCTTCTCGTTATTCCATTCTTTATTATTATGTTGGAATAACTTTTACTATCTAATCTTTGCATACATGGTGAAATTCTTCTAATATTCCATTCTTTATTATTACATTTGGAATATCATGTACATGCGTCTTTTTTTGGACCGGATTCCGTTATTTATTATTCATTGGAATATCCATCCCCGTTCCGTTATTTATTATTACATTGGAATATCCTCATGCATGCGTTTTCTGTGCCGACTGAATTCCGCTCTTTATTATTACTGTTGGAACATCCACATTAGGTGTGCAATTTACTTTGACTTGGTTCCGATTATTATTATTCTGTTGGAATAACTTTATGCTATCTCTTAATCTGCGCGTGCATGGTGATTTCTTTTGTCATTCCATCCTTTATTATACTCAGTTGGCTAAAGTTTTGACTTTTTTACTCCATGAAATTAGTGGAATATCCTTGATATTTGCGCTTCATCCAGTATCTTTTTATGAAAATATTCTTCTGAGCATTCTTGAATTTTACTCTACAAAGCAGCATCATGTTGACAATTTGGACGTTATCAGTTCCTAGATAAATTAATTCTTGAACTTGTTTTATTGAATTCTTATATCATTGTCATCATCCTCATGTTTATTTTTTTTGAAAGTCATCTGTGGCCTGTAGTGCATAGATGGACTTGGTATGATTATGACCAGGGATTATTCGGTATAATCATAACCGTAATGTTATAAATGATGTAGAAAAAATCCTCATTGGCCCGTAGTGCATTGATGAGCAGTTTTTGGTATGATTATGACTATGGATTCTCTTTGGCCATAGTGCAAAGATGAATTGTTTTATGGCATGATCAGGACCATTGATGAAAATATGATTATCTTTAGCCGTAGTGCATGGATAATTCGTGGTCGTGATACTAAAGAATATCCTTGGCACGTAGTGCGCAGGATGATTTGATGATGTGGATTATTTATTAAAATGAGTCTCGGCGATAAAAGTGATGAAAACCTTTTTAATCATAAAAGATAGTAGATTTTATTCTCTACTTGACTCTTCTAATGGATTGCTTGTTCCGCTGCAGTTAAACTTGATGTTTGTTATATTGTATCAGTTTAACACTGTTTAAGGCTAATGATAATTTATTCTGCATTATCTTAGTCATAATATTTCTTACTAGGCTAGTTGAGCTCACCCTTTCTTTCATTGTTCTCTTCGTGAAATGAGAACATAAGCGAGGGACGAGTCGGGAACGGAGTGATGGTCCGAGAGGATAGCATTAGTAGTCCTCACTATTACGTGAAATAGTGTGATAATAATTGTAATGAGGACTCCTTTTGAGTTTGTATAATCTCTAGTAGATAATATTTGTATTCAAACTCACGGTTTATGTTTTGTCGATTATACAGAATTTGTTGTATTAGTAAGTTGTATTTGAATTACATCTATGTATCTGGCGACCCAAGATGGGTGATGTATACCTAATTTTGGGGCGTCACGGTTGGTATCAAAACTTAGGGATATGATCCCCGGCTAAGATGTGAGACTAGAACTAGGAGGGGAGAGAGGGAATTCCTTCGCTAGTATGACCTACCTAAGTTTATTTGGTATTTGATTGGTCATCGGAGTATAGTGATAATATGTTGCATGTCAATTAACCCTTATTTTGTGGCAGTGTTTGAAAATGGCATCCGAGAATGTTGAGAATAACAATGGAGCACAGGAAACCGTTGAGTCTCCACAGATCAATAATCAGGACAATGTGCAACAGGATGGCGATAATCCTCCGTAAAAACAACAACATCGATCAATTGATGAACGACAGTGACGCGTTTAAGAGCTTTTTAGAATTCATGCAACATCAGGCGAAGACGGCTCCTTTTCGTAATGCAGGAGGAAACAATGGCAACCCACGGTTGGTCATCGCTAAGCAATTCAAAGAGTTGGGACCACTGGAGTTTTTGGGAAAGCCGAACCACTTAAGGCGAGACGTGGTTAAAGCGATCACCAAGATATTTGATGTCTTGGGATGCTCCGAGGAAAAAAAGGTTCCTTTTGCCACCTTTATGTTCCGTGAAGAAGCGAGATCATTGGTGGGAATCAGAAAAAGCGTGCCCGACGTGCGCTCAAGATGTCTTGAGAGAAGTTCCAAGAGCTATTCAACGACAAGTACTTTCCCGAAAGTATTTGTCACATAAAGGAGGTGGAGTTTATCAAGTTGGAGCAAAATAATATGGCCAAATGTCGCAAAGATGAGGCTAAATTTGTAGAGTTGTCCCGTTTGCATCCCATTTGGTCGATAATGAGGAGCGAATGACGCGAATGTTTCTAAGAGGTTTGAAACCTGAGATATGTCAATATCTTATTTCTCACAAACTTTGTTTATATTCAGATGTTGTGAATAAGGCTCAGTTATTGGAGCGCGATAATGAGTCAGCTCAATCAAAAGGCAACGACCAACAACACGATAATAATCGTACCAGTGGTAACGCTCATCGGAACAATGATAACCATCGTGGGGGAAATTATCATGCCAAGAATGATAACCACTTCGGTGGTAATCATGGCCAAAATAATAGAAGTGGAAATTTTAAGAAGAGAAGGTTCAACAATGATGTGAAGACGTCTGCACCAGCACCCGTTTCAAAGGAAGAAGAACGCCCATTGGTCGTATGTTTCAAATGCGAACAAGAGGGACACATCCGTCCAAACTATACGCAACAATCCAAAGCGTGTTTTAATTGCGGAAGAGAAGGTCACCTAACTCGATTTTTTCGTATGGTGAAGTCAAGTCCAACTGGGTTAGTGATGCCAAAGGATATCCCAGACAAGCCAAAACCGGTAGTTTAAGAGAGAGCGTTTTTTTTTCTCATGACGAGGAACCTGAATAAAATTATCACGGGTAAGTTAATCATAAACTTTTTCGAAGTCTATACCGTGTTAGATACCAGTTCTACTCACTCTTTTATTTCACCTAGTTGTGTTCATGGTTTGAATTTAACTCCGGAGAATTTAGGCTTTGATTTATCTGTTGAAACTCATTTGGGAGAAACCTTCGTTACCTCTACTATTTATAAATCTTGTTTGATTCAAATCAACACTTTCACGTTACCTATCGATCTTATCTCTTTGAAAATATTTGCATGGATGTGATTTTTGGAATCGATTGGTTAACTACTCATCATGCTTTTAAATGAGGTTGTTAGCTTTCATATTCCTAACTTTTTAAGTAACCAAACCACTAAAGTCAATCACTGTCATATCAAGCCATAAGTAAAGAGCCCCGAGCCTTTCGTTGTTGACTTTCTTGTGTGGAATGCACCGAAGCCAGACTTTCTGTAGATGATGTCGTGAATGACGATGACAAGTTGATAGGTATCATTGTGAGGTGCTATCTAGGTTAAGGACAGAAGTCACAGTTGGTATCAATGTGACGTACTATCCAAGTCTTGGATGAGAGTAACAGTTTTGAATGATATTTCTATCATTAATAAATCTCTTGACGTATTCCTGAAGACTTCCTAGCCTACCCCTAGAGCGTAAAATCGAATTTTGTATTGACCCCAGTACAAAACCCATTTCTTAAACCCTCAAATATTTCTTTACTTAAAACGAACGTAACATGCGCCAAAGATGTTAACTCGAGCTGTTGAAGATAACGATCGTACCATGCAATACCATCGTAGGAAAAGCAAACGTGGTAGCTGACGCGTTGAGTAGAAGATCGTAAAGACGTTGACTCGAGCTGTTGAAGATTACGATCGTACCATTCAATACCATCGTGGGAAAGCGAACATGGTAGCTGACGTGTTGAGTAGAAGATCGTATGCGTTTATAAGTGCGAATATACGAACCCACGTGAAGATAACGAATATACGATTAGAATCGACTTTAATCGATAAAGTTAAAGCAACTCAAGCTACACACCCGGAGCTGATGAATATGAAGAATTAAGAAGGTTCAAGAGGGCGTTATTCTAGAAGCAAGAATCGATGAAGAGAAGAAATCTCAACCCTTAATTTTATTGGTCCATTTGAAATCCTCGATCGAGTAGGAACTGTGGCATATAGACTCGTTTTGCCGCCAAGAATGTCGCGTGTTTATAACGTTTTTTTTTCACGTATCGATGTTACGTAAATATGTGGACGGCCCGAACCACATTATTAATTTAGAACCGAACGAGATAGCGGATGATTTAATGTGTGAGGAGATACGTGTTAAAATCTTGGATAAGAAGAATCGTATTCAACACTCAAAGGTTATACCTCAAGAGTTAGAATCTGAAATGAAGTCAATGTATCCTCACTTGTTCGGCATACCAGGTACGTACGTAAATTTCGAGGGCGAAATTCCATAAGGAGGGAGATTGTGAAACCTCGTGATTTTATGAATAAAGAATTAATTTTCTAAAAATAATTTTTTTTATTATTATGGTGTGAATTTGAGATAATGTTATAGTTGTGGGTAATATTTATAAATTTTGCAAAAGTATGCAAGTTGTCATATTATATTCGATTGGTGGGGAATATTCGTTTTAAACGAAAATATTCGTACGACGGCAGACAATCATTAGTGGACCCCATTAACGGAATTATTATCATTTGATTGAGAAAACGACAAAAATATTTTATTGAAAATAACGGCGGAAGTTATACTGTTGATCTTGTTGAACTACTCTTAGTAAAAAATACGATGAATACGCTGTTGTTGCATAGTAGCACACACTTATTGATTATTGATATTTATGTGAGAAGTCACTCGGTTTTGTTCAATTATTGCTACAATAGTTGCTTGATAAGATCTCACATTATTTGATTCAATTATTGTTGATTTAGAAGTTTTGTTTTATTAAGTAATAAAATAGAAACATCTTTTATATAAAAATGTAATACTTTATTAAAGTTATTCTATAAATAGAATATATTATATTACATTATGCATAATATTTTGCATAGTAAAATCTTTGTATATAAAATATAATACTTTATTAAAGTTATTCTATAAATAGAATATATTATATTTTATTATGCATAGTATTTACGTAGTGCCCACATAGTATTTGCATAGTAAAAAAATCTTTTTATATAAATAAAATATATTATATTTTATTTAAAAGATTTTTCTTTAAATATGGAACGTCAGATTAAAGTAAATCAATCTGACCGCTCATGGATTAAATTCTTATGCATTCCATTTTCCTATAAATACAAGCTCATTCCTTCATTATTTTCTTACGAATTCAATTTGAACTCTGAGAGAGAAACTATAGAGAGAGACTATAGAGAGAGAAGAAAAGTTTTACATTACTTCACTACTCTTATATCAAGTATTATTTTACTAGTAAGGAATATTATTTCTTTTGTATTCATGAAGAGAATTACATTATTCCATTCTTTATTATTACATTGGAATAAAATCGTATATCTGAGCTACCCTATACTTGGTAAAATTCTTCCATTATTCCATTCTTTATTATTATGTTGGAATAACACATACATATGCAAAGTCTTATATACATGGTGAAATTCTTCTAATATTCCATTCTTTATTATTACATTGGAATATCATGTCTGTGCATTTTTGTAGGGACTGGTTCCGTTATTTATTATTACATTGTTGAATATCCACATGCATGCGTTTTTTAATTGGGACACAGGTTCCGTCTTTATTATTACATTTGGAACATCACAGTCGGTGCAAATTTACACCGACTTGGTTCCGTTATTATTATTCTGTTGGAATAACTTTTATACATCACAATCTGCGTGCATGGTGATTTCTTTTGTCATTCCATTCTTTATTATACTCGGTTGGCTAAAGTTTTGACTTTTTACTCCATGAAATTAGTGGAATATCCTTGATATTTGCGCTTCATCCATATCTTTTATGAAAATATTCTTCTGAGCATTCTTGAATTTTACTCTACAAAGCAGCATCATGTTGACAATTTGGACGTTATCAGTTCCTAGATAAATTAATTCTTGAACTTGTTTTATTGAATTCTTATATCATTGTCATCATCCTCATGTTTATTTTTTTTGAAAGTCATCTGTATTCACATGGTGCATAGATGGACTTGGTATGATTATGACCAGGGATTATTCGGTATAATCATAACCGTAATGTTATAAATGATGTAGAAAAAATCCTCATTGGCCCGTAGTGCATTGATGGGCAGTTTTTGGTATGATTATGACTATGGATTCTCTTTGGCCATAGTGCAAAGATGAATTGTTTTATGGCATGATCGGGACCATTGATGAAAATATGATTATCTTTAAGTAGTAGTGCATGGATAATTAAGTGGTCGTGATACTAAAGAATATCCTTGGCCTCAGAAAGTGCGGGGATGATTTGATGATGTGGATTATTTATTAAAAATTGAGTCTCGGTGATAAAAGTGATGAAAAACCTTTTAAATCATAAAAGATAGTAGATTTTATTCTCTACTTGACTCTTCTAATGGATTGCTTGTTCACCTGAGCTAAACTTGATGTTTGTTATATTGTATCGGTTTAACAACTTTGTTTAAAACTAATGATAATTTATTCTGCATTATCTTAGTCATAATATTTCTTACTGGGCTAGTTGAGCTCACCATTTCTTTCATTGTTCTCTTCAGGAAATGAGAACATAGCAGGGACGAGTCGGAGAACGGAGTGATGGTCCAGAGGATAGCATTAGTAGTCCTCACTATTGTGTAAAATAGTGTGATAATAATTGTAATGAGGACTTCTTTTGAGTTTGTATAATATCTAGTAGATAATATTTGTATTCAAACTCACAGTTTATGTTTTGTCGTATTGTACACGACAGTTGTATTAGTAAGTTGTATTTGAATTTTGTACCATGTATCTGGCTACCCAAGATGGGTGATGTATACCTAATTTTGGGGGCGTCACATTATAGGTGTGTTTAAGGCGTATGAATATTGGGATGAGTATAATTTACTATATTCTTTCTATTAATGTGCATATTTATTACTCCCTCCATTTCTAAATAAGTGTCGTTTAAGATTTTTGCACATGGATTAAGAAATTCATTTAATACTATCATTTAATCGTTAAAATTGTGTGAAATTCCATCACTACCTCTTTATGGGAATTTAAAAACTATTAATACTAAGGGTGAGAATTTCTTGGGACAATGAGAGAAGGTAAGGGTGATATAGGAAAGTACATAATTTATTCTCCTAGAAAGTTGTAAACGACATAATTTAGAACAAATTTTTTCTTCCAAAACGTCACTTATTTAGGTATGGAGGGAGTAATTGTTATTTAAATTTTTATACTTAAGAATAATAAAGAAATGATTGTTTAAATATTTACTTAAACAATTGTTTAACAATAAGAATTGAAAGTAAAAAAAAAACGTAACAATTAATATTATATCAATGAACTACTTGTCAACTTTTTCTTCCCCTTTTCAGACAGATGGGGAGCTTTCTCATGTCCTACTACTTATAATAAATTAATAATATTACTATAAAATAAAATAATTTTAAATAAGTTTGATGAATAATTAATTAATATTGCACTCATTTATCTTACACAGAAGCTGCAAATTAATTCAATTATTGCTTCCAAGCTTCTCTCCACAATGTAGTTGATTTCTTTTGTAATACCCAAGAAGCCAAAATGGCATGAATTAGATGGCATAGGGGAGTTGATTATTTTTCTTGCTTAGTGCATGGAATACTGGAGTACTCTTACAAGTATGCTTTTATTTCTATTGATTTAATTGATTGTTTTCATCTAACTGGATGAGATGATTCAGGTGTGTCATTTATAACTAACCAATCCAGTGTAATTAATTTCTCTTTAACAAAATTGTTACAAGTACAATACTACTCTACTAGGACTTGCAACTTTTATATTTTTTCTATATGTAAGCATGCCTTCATCTAAAGTACATGCAGTTTCCATCGATGAGACTTTCTGAAATATATGTTGGTGCAGAGCGTGCTTTGAAAAAAACAATTTCTGACCCTCATCTATGGAAATCATTGTCATGGAGTTTGAGATAGGCAGCTTAATTAACGGAAAGTTTATCTGTGTAGGTTCTCTAGGCCATTAAATAATTTTATCAACACTCTCTTTACTCTTATGCTTATTATAGTCTTAAATTAATTGCTCTATTTTCAATGAATATGAATTACAAAATCATTTGTTTCCACTGGATGACTTTTGTATTTTAACTCAAATTTCAAACCAAAGTTATTTCAATACAAGAGCACACTAATTGAATTATTTCAGCGGTGTTATTAAAAGGGCAAAGTTATACTAATTATATACTTCATGTTACTTATATCCTTTCTTGTTATGCAAAATTTAATCTTAACATGTTTGCTGCTTGCGTTGTTTACTGAAACAAATTATAGATGTTTAATTTTGTCACTAATTTAATCAATTTTTTTTTGGCTTTCTTCTCTTGACTGTTTAGCAGTGGTTAATCTTTTGGTCATTAGTAAAGGTTTTTTTTTTCTTTTGTTTATTTGTTACTGAAAATAAACTATCATAGGGAAGTTTAATTCTTTCTCCCTCCAGCCTTCCTGTCTTCCTTAGTATTCTCCCACTTAATTTGCAAGTTTCTTTACACCGTGTCTATTGATGCTTAAAATAGAGATCTACAGAAAGCAAATAACTCAAATGTCAACACATGCTTATATATGTCTACATGAGTAAAGGCAGTTTGGCTTCTCATTTGTATGGTAAGCTGCCTGCAAATTCAATTAAATGATTAACTACATGACTACTAAATTGGTTAACGTGTCTACTTTTTCTTTCGTTCTTTTTTTCTGTGTGTATTGATATACAAATATGATGGTCAGGTAGGAGGGAAAGTTTATGGAGCAGATGGTTGTATTTGTCCTACACAGTATCTTCTGTTAATATTTAGATTTCTTCTGCTCATCAATGACATCATTGTTTTGATTATAATATCTATTCCGACGGTTTCGTTGATGATGAGACCTTTGGTGGATTCGCATTTTTGGGCTCTCATGTCTTCTGATTTTTTAAATTATAATCTTGTAATTGTAATCAAATTTTTTTTATTCACCTTTTGCTAATCTTGAAGTGTATTTTAGGAGATGAATTATTCAACTATTATATTGTAATGTTGTAATGTGAATGCTTTTAAATCCTGCATTGTGACGCCCCCAAAATTAGGTATACATCACCCATCTTGGGTGCATGAGATACATGATACGTAATTCAAATACAACTTACTAATACAACCGTCGTGGTACAATACGACAAAACATAAACCTGTGAGTTTGAATACAAATATTGTCTACTAGAGATTATACAAACTCAAAAGGAGTCCTCATTACAATTATTATCACACTATTTCACAGAATAGTGAGGACTACTAATGCTATCCTCTGGACCATCACTCCGTTCCCCGACTAGTCCCATCTATATTCTTATTTCCTGAAGAAAACAGTGAAATAAAGGGTGAGCTCAACTAGCCTAGTAAGAAATATTATGACTAAGATAATGCAGAATAAATTATCATTAGTCTCCAACAATGTTAAACTGATAAAATATAATAGACATCAAGTTTAACCTGCACCGAACAAGCAATCCATTAAAAGAGTCAAGTAGAAAATAAAATCTACTATCTTTTATGATTAAAAAGGTTTTTCATCACTGTTATCGCTGAGACTCAGTTTAATAAATAATCCACATCATCGAATCACCCCTGCACTACGACCAAGAATATTCTTTAATATCACGACCACAATTATCCATGCACTACGTGCCAAGAATATTTATGTATTCATTAATGGTCATGATCATGCCAACAACTCCGTCCATCAATGCACTACTGGGCAATGAGGACTTTACCACATCATTTGTAACATTACTACCATGATTACACTTTGAATAATCCACAATCATAATCATACCAAGTCCATCTATGCACTACAGGTCACAGATGACTTTCAACATAATATAAACATGAGGATGATGACAATGATATAAGAATTCAATAAAACAAGTTTAAGAATTAATTTGTCCAAGAACTATGAATGTCCAAATTGTCAACATGATACTGCTTTGTAGAGTAAAATTCAAGAATGATCAGAAGAATATTTCCATGAAAAGATATTGGATGAAGCGCAAATATCAAGGATATTCTACTAATTTCATGGAGTATAGAAGTCAAAACTTTAACCAACTGAGTATAATAAAGAATGAAATAACAAAAGAAATCACCATGCATGCGGTACTTGATGACAAAGTTATTCCAACGAATACTAAATAACGAAACCAAAGTCAAAGTAAATTCAAGACCGGCGTGATGTTCCAACAGAATAATAAAGAATGGAATAGCAACAGAAATCACCATGCATGCGGTACTTCACATAGACAGGTTATTCCAACAGAATACTAATAAGGACAAAATCGGTCCCACAGAAAAAGCGCATAGATGAGGATATTCCAATGTAATAATAAAGAAGACGGAACCAGTCCGCCAGAAAAGCGCATGCAGAAAGGATATTCCAACGGAATAATAAAGACGGAATCAGTCCGTCAGAAAACGCATGAATAAGATATTCCAATGTAAATAGTAAAGACTTTTAATAATGAAGAATGTCACCAAGTATAGGGTGACCAGCGATATCTGAGTTACTCCAAATGTAATAATAAGCAATGAAATAACAACAGTTCTCTTGATGAATAAGAAAGAATAACACCCCTACTAAAGTAAAAGAACCTAATATAAGAGTAGTTAAGTGGCGTAAATCTTTTCTTCTTTCTCTATAATTTTCTCTCTCTAGTTTCAAAGAATTCGTAAGAAAATAATGAAGGAATGGGCTTCTATTTATAGAAGAATGGAAAAGATACTATGCAATAAAATATAATATATTCAATTTATAATATATATATATATATATATATATATATATATATATATATATATATATATATATATATATATATATCAATCACATTAATTCACCACTCACGGGTGTAACACCCTGTGACTACTTTGAATCTCTCTATATATATTATATAAATTTATATATATACGGTTTTAGCCCACCATACCACTTTGTTTGGCAAAGTCAAAAAGAAAAACCTTAATGTTTGTTTTACCAAATAATTGAACATAAAATATTTAACAATAATAATCATACACCCCTTCCTGTCAAAATTTCAAACATTTCCTACACATATATATAAATAATACATATAAATTTCCATCATGTGATCCCCCCCCACCCACTTCAATCATGCCACCGTATATATATATATATACTATATATATAAGCCTTATATATATATATATATATATATATATAACTTTCTACCGGTTATTCTAAAAAATGGGTAAATGGGGGTCCATAAATACGCTAAATGTTACAACAAATACTGTGGCAATAATTAAACAAAACTGAGTGACTTCTCACGTAAGCATCAATAATCAATACCGTGTGCTACTATGTAACCAATGCCAGACATCGTAGACTTTACTACCGAGTAGTTCAACAAGATAATTAAAGTAAAACTACCGCCAAGTTATTTTCATAAAGTATTTTTGTCGCTTTCAATCCGACAATAATTCCGTTAGTAGGGTCCACCAATGATTGTCTTGGTTATACGAATATTCCCCGTTAAAATGAATATTCCCCACCAATCGAATATTATATAACAACTTGCGTACTTTGCAAAATTTATAAATATTACCCACAACTATAACATTATATCAATTTCACTCCATAATATTCAAAAATAATATTTATAGAAAATTCATCTTTATTCAAAAAGTTAGGGTTTTACAATCTCCCATTCTTATGAAATTTTGCCCTCGAAATTAGGGTACGTACGTGGTATATTGAAGAGGTAAGGATACCTTGATTTCATTTCAGATTCTAACTCCCAAGTCATTTCCTCAACATCATGGTTTCTCCACAAAACTTTGACTTGAGGTATAACCTTGGAGCGTAGAATATGTTCCTTCTTATCCAAGATTTGAACATGAACCTCTTCGTACGTAAAATCTTCCGCTATTTCATCCGGTTCTAACTCAATAATGTGGTTCGAATCTTCCACATATTTACGTAACATGGATATGTGAAAAACGTTATGAACACGAGACATACTTGGCGGTAAAGCGAGTCTATATGCTACAGTTCCTACTCGATCAAGGATTAAAAATGGGCCGATGAATCGAGGATTGAGCTTTCCTCTCTTTCCAAATCTCGTAACTCCTTTCCATGGAGCAACACGTAACAACACATGATCTCCTATATCGAATTCCACGTCCTTTCGATGAAGATCGACATAACTCTTTTGTCGATCTTGTGAGGTTTTTATACGTTCTTGGGATCGTTTGAATCTTTTTGTAGTCATACGTACCAACTCCGGTCCCCAACAACGTTGCTTCACCCACCTCATCCCAAAGATATCTTTGAAGAACGATATTTCTTCCATACAACGCTTGAATGGAGCCATGCCAATACTTGTTTGATAACCGTTGTTGTAGGAAAACTCCACCAATGGTAAAAACTTGTCCCAACTTCCTTGAAGTCAAGGACCACGAGTCTTAATAGATCTTCAAGAGTTTGAATCGTCCTCTCCATTTGCCGTCGTCATCCTGAGAGGATGATATGTCGAACTAAATCGTAACCGCGCCCATAGCTTTTTGTAAACTAACCCAAAATCGTGAAGTGAATCTTGGGTCTCGATCAAAATTATAGATCTTGGCATACCATGCGCCTTACAATCTCGTTTATATACATAACGAAGCAAGACGTTCAAGTGTATAAGTTTCTCATGTATTGGTAAAAATGAGCGATTTGGTCAATCTATCAACAATGACCCAAATTGCATCAATGCCTTGAGAAACCTTGGGAAGACCAATGAACGAAATCCATGGTAATGTGCTCCACTTCCATTCGGAATTTCAAGTGGTTGCAATGGACCTTTTGGTACTTGATGCTCAGCGCTTTAACTCGTTGACACGTTAGACACCTTGAGATAAACAAAGACTATCTCTCTCTTCATATTGCCCCACGAAAATGTATGTCGAAGATCATGATACATTTTGGTACTCCCAGGAGAGATTGCAAACGGTGTGTTGTGCGCCTCCATCATGATTTTATACTTTAAATCAGGGTCGTTAGGAACACAAAGTCTGGAGTTGACTCGAAGTATTCCTTCTTCATCGATTCTTGCTTCCGGCATCGCACCTTCTTGCACTTTCTTCATCATACGCATTAGCTCCGGATCTGTAACTTGAGCAGCCTTAATTTTATCAATTAAAGTCGGTTCTACTCATATATTTACCATCATCACATGGGTCCCTGGAGTCTTTATCTCTATCTCCATCCTTTGCAAGTCATATAAAATGGGCCTTTATACGACAATATTGCACTTCGTACCGCGTATGATCTTCTACTCAATGCGTCGCCTACCACGTTAAACTTTTTCGGGATGGTATTGGATTGTATGATCATAATCTTTCAATAGTTCAAGCCGACGTCGTTGTCGCATGTTAAGTTCCTTTTGAGTGAAGAAATATTTGAGGCTTTTTATGATCCGTAAAGATCTCCACTTTCTCCTCATACAAGTAATGCCTCCAAATTTTAAGTCTGCGAAGAGAATAAATTGCTAACTCTGGGTCATGAGTAGGATAATTCCTCTCATATTCTTTGAGTTTTAAGTGAGGCATAGGCTATGACTTTCCCATGTTGCATGAGAACACATCCTAACCCTTTGCTTCAAGTATCACTTTGTAGATGACAAATCCCTCCGAACCGAGATGATATTGTCGAACAGTCTTTGAAATGAGTCTCCTCTTGAGTTCTTGAAAACTCTTCTCATATTCCTCGCCCAACCGAAACTTTGTATCTTCCGAGTCACCGAGTTAGTGGAGTAGCGATTCGAGAAAACCTTCTACGAATCTCCGATAATAACCAAATTAAGCCAAAGAAAGCTACGTGCTTGATCATCGATTTAGGTTGCTCCCGGCTTTGAATATCTTCAATCTTTCTTTGGGTCAATGATATTCCATGACTTGATACCACGTGCCCAAGGAATGCTACTTCCTCAAGCCAAAACTCGCATTTCTTCAAATTGGCATAAAGCTTGTATTCACGGCTTTGGAGTATCGACCTTCAAGTGTTCCTCATGATCTTCACGGCTTTTTGAATATATGAGGATGTCATCAATAAAGACGACCACAAAAGTGATCCAAATATTCTTTGAATACTCGGTTCATCATAACCATGAAGGCAGCAGGAGCATTAGTCAATCCAAAGGACATGACTAGGAATTCATAATGCCTGTACCAAGTTCTGAAAGCCATCTTTGGAATGTCATCGGTTTTAATCTTCAATTGGTGATATCCTAACGAAGATCAATCTTTGAATAGAATTTGGCTCCTTGCAATCGGGTCAAACAGTCATCAATACGTGGCAATGGGTACCTATTTTGATGGTGACATGATTCAACTCCGATAATCAATACAAAGTCGCATACTCCCATCTTTCTTCTTCACGAATAGAAACAGAGGAGCACCCCAAGGAGAATTACTAGGGCGAATAAAGCCAATATCTAACAATTCTTGTAGTTGGGTCTTTAACTCACAAGTTCAATAGAGCCATTCGATATGGGGCTTTGGAAATGGGTTTGTACCGGGTTCAAGGTCAATACAAAATTCAATTTCACGCTTTGGGGTAGGCGGAAAGTTCTTCGAGAATACGCCGGAAAATTCATTAACAATAGAAATATCATTCAAAATCGACGTATTTTTGTTTAGATCCGTGACATGAGCTAAGAAAGCTTGACATCCGCTTTTCAATAAAACTAATAGCTTTATGGCTTGAGATGACGATGATTGATTTTAATGGTTTGGTTGCTTGAATTCGCATAATAGGTTGATTAGGAATATAAAAGCTAACAACCTTACGAAAACAATCAATTTTTGCATGATGAGTAGTTAACCAATCAATCCCTAGAATTACATCAAATGCAAGTATTTCTAATGCAATAAGATCGACAGGTAATGTGTGGGTACAAACTTTAACCAAACAAGACTTATAAACCGTGGATGTAATGAGATTTCTCCCAACGGAATTTCCATAGATAAGTCAAAGTCTAATTTCTCCGGAGTTAAATTTAATCGTTGAGCGCAAGTAGGAGAAATAAAAGAATGGGTAGAATCGGTATCAAATAAAGTGTAGACTTCGCTAGATTTTATGATAAGCTTACCCGTGATGACCTCATTCGGTTCCTTGCTTTCTTCGGGAGGTCACAACAAACGCCTCCTCAGACTACCGACTTCGACTTTTCTTTGGGATGACCTTTGGTGCCTCCATCCTAAATTTAATTTGTCTTCTATGAACGACAAAATCGGGCTAAGTGACCTTCTCTTCACAATTATAACATGCTTTGACGACATTGCGCAATTTGGATCGATGTGTCCCTCCCTCCGCATTTGAAGCATATGATAGTGGTCTTTCTCCTTCCTTAACAACGGGTCTTTGGTCTTTGGCGTTTTCCTTCATTGTTGAATATCCTCTTCTTGAAATGTCCATTCTTATTATTTTGGCCCCGATTACCACCGAAGTGGTTACCATTTCGCCTCGTTGATTCCTCCACGCTTGTTGTCACCGCTTCGATGATCGCTTCTCCACCGGTATTATCATTTTGCTTACCGCTTCTTCTTTTGGTTGCGTTGACTCAAGTTATCGCTACTTCCACCAATCGAGCCCTATTTACAACATCTGAATACAAACACGCTTTATGAGAAATAAGATGTTGACGTATCTCCGGCTTCAAACCTCTTAAAAACATTCGCGCCATTCTCTCTTCATTATCCTCCAAGTGGGACGCAAACCGGGATAACTCCGCAAATTTTGCCTCGTATTGCGACACGGTCATATATTTTTGCTCCAATTTGATAAACTCCACCTCCTTCATGTGATGAATACTTTCGAGAAAGTATTTGTCGTTGAACAGCACTTGGAACTTCTCTCAAGACATCTTCAGTACGGAAGGTTGAGTACTTTTTACCGATTCCCACCAAAGAATCACTCTCCGCCGCAACATAAAGCGATAAAGGGAACCTTTTGCTCCTCGAAGCATCCCAAGACATCAAATATCTTGGTGATCTGCTTTATCCATGCTTCCGCCATAAGTGGTTTTGGCTATCCTTAAACTCCGTGGTTCCAGGCTCCTTGAATCTGCTTAGCGGTGACCTTGAGAGTTTTCATTGTTTTCACCTACATTTTGGATGAGAGCTCGCTCTCATTCTTTGTTGCATGAATTGCATAAAACCTCCGAACAATCCATCATTTGGTCGTTGTTGTTGTTTGTGAGGATTATCGCCTTCGATGCACATTCTCCCCGATTATTGATATGTGAGACTCAATCTAGTCTCTTGTGCTCCATTGATATTCTCAACATTTTTGGACGTCATTTTCAGATAATGCCAGAAAACAAAGGTTAATTGATATGTAACATAATATCTCTAAACTCTGACCAACTAATTTAAATACAAAATAAATTTAAGTAGGTCATACTAGCGAAGGAATTCCCGCCTCTCCCTCCTAGTTCTAGTCTCACATCTTAGCTTGCAGATCATATCCCTAAGCTTTGATACCAACCGTGACGCCCCAAAATTAGGTATACATCACCCATCTTGGGTCGCCAGATACATGGTACAGAATTCAAATACAACTGTCGTGTATAATACGACAAAACATAAACCGTGAGTTTGAATACAAATATTGTCTACTAGAGATTATACAAACTCAAAAGGAGTCCTCATTACAATTATTATCACACTATTTCACGAATAAAGTGAGGACTACTAATGCTATCCTCTCGACTATCACCCGCTCCTCGACTCGCCCCCAATTTATATTCTCATTTCACAAGAGAACAAAGGAAAGAAAGGGTGAGCTCAACTAGTCCAGTAAGAAATATTATGACTAAGATAATGCAGATTAACTTATCATTAGTCTTCAACAATGTCAAACTGATAAAATATAATACACATCAAGTTTAATTGCAGCGGAACAAACAATCCATTAAAAGAGTCAAGTAAAAAATAAAATCTACTATCTTTTATGATTAAAAAGGTTTTTCATCACTGTTATCGCTGAGACTCAGATTAATAAATAATCCACATCATCGAATCACCCCTGCACTACGGCCAAAGATATTCTTTAGTATCACGACCACAATTATCCATGGACTACGGGCCAAGAATATTTGTGTATTCATTAATGGTCATGATCATGCCAACAACTGTCCATCAATGCACTACGGGCCAATAAGGACTTTTACCACATCATTTGTAACATTACTACCATGATTACAATCAATAATCCTCGGTCATAATCATACCAAGTCCATCTACGCACTACAGCCATGTATGACTTTCAACATAATATAAACATGAGGATGATGACAATGATATAAGAATTCAATAAAACAAGTTCAAGAATTAATTTGTCCAAGAACTACTAATGTCCAAATTGTCAACATGATATTGCTTTGTAGAGTAAAATTCTAGAATGATCAGAAGAATATTTTCATGAAAAGATACTGGATGAAGCGCAAATATCAAGGATATTCTACTAATGTCATGGAGTATAGAAGTCAAAACTTTAACCAACTGAGTATAATAAAGAATGAAATAACAAAAGAAATCACCATGTATGCGGTACTTCGCATAGACAGGTTATTCCAACAGAATACTAAATAACGAAACCAGGTCAGGCGAAATTCGCACCGACAGGATGTTCCAACAGAATAATAAAGAATGGAATAGAACAAAAATCACCATGCATGCAGATTGCAGATGACAAAGTTATTCCAATAGAATACTAATAAGGACGGAATCAGGTCCGACGTAAAACGCACAGAAAGGATATTCCAACAAAATAATAAAGATGGAATTAGGTCCGACGTAAAACGCATACGCACAAGATATTTCAAATGTAATAAAGAAAAGACTTTAATAATAGATGAATGTCACTAAGTATAGGGTAGACCGTGTATACAGGTTATTCCAACATAATAATAAGCAATGGAATAACAACAATTCTCTTCATGAATAAGAAAGAATAACACCCCTTACCGTAAAAGAACTGAATATAAGAGTAGTTAAGTAGCAGAAATCTTTTCTTCTTTCTCTCTATAATTTTCTCTCTCTAGAGTTTCAGTGAATTCGTAAGAAAATAATGAAGGAATGAGCTTCTATTTATAGAAGAATGGAAAAGATACTATGCAATAAAATATAATATATTCAATTTATAATATATATATATATATATATATATTATAAATTGAATATATTATATTTTATTGCATAGTATCTTTTCACCACTCACGGGTGTAACACCCTGTGACTACTTTGAATCTCTCTATATATATTATATAAATTTATATATATATACTATTTTAGCCCAATTGCACCACTTTTATGTCTGCAAAGTCAAAAAGCAAAACCTTAATGTTTGTTTTACCAAATAATTGAACATAAAATATTTAACAATAATAATCATACACCCCTTCTTGCCAAAATTTCAAACATTTCCTACACATATATATATAAATAATACATATAAAATTCCATCATGTGATCCCCCCCCTCACTTCAATCATGCCACCGTATATATATATATATACAATATATATAAGTTTTATATATATATATATATATATATATATATATATATATATATATATATAACTTTCTACCTATTATTCTCGAAAAATGGATAAATGGGGTCCATAAATACGTTAAATGTTACAACAAATACTCGTGGCAATAATTAAACAAAACTGAGTGACTTCTCACGTAAGCATCAATAATCAATACCGCAGCTACTATGTAAACCAATGCCAGACATCGTACTTTTACTACCGAGTAGTTCAACAAGATAATCGGTAAAACTACCGTTATTTTCATAAAGTATTTTTGTCGCTTTTCTCAATCCGATAATAATTTCATTGTGGGGTCCACCAATGATTGTCTGCTTATACGAATATTCCCTTAAAACGAATATTCCCCACCAATCGAATATTATATAACAACTCATGCATTTCTTTGCAAAATTTATAAATATTACCCACAACTATAACATTATATCAATTTCACTCCATAATATTCAAAAATAATATTTATAGAAAATTCATCTTTATTCAAAAAGTTAGGGTTTTACAATCTCCCCTTCTTATGAAATTTCGCCCTCGAAATTATGGTACGTACGTGGTATATTGAAGAGGTAAGGATACCTTGATTTCATTTCAGATTCTAACTCCCAAGTCATTTTCTCAACATCATGGTTTCTCCACAAAACTTTGACTTGAGGTATAACCTTGGAGCGTAGAATATGTTCCTTCTTATCCAAGATTTGAACATGAACCTCTTCATACGTCAAATCTTCCGCTATTTCGTCCGGTTCTAACTCAATAATGTGGTTCGGATCTTCCACATATTTACGTAACATGGATATGTGAAAAACGCGTTATGAACACGAGAGACATACTTGGTGGTAAAATCGAGTCTATAGCCCACGCTTCTTACTCGATCAAGGATTAAAATGGGCCATGAATCGAGGATCGAGCTTTCTCTCTTTCCAAATCTCGATCTCCTTTCCATGGAGCAACACGTAACAACACATGATCTCCTATATCGAATTTCACGCCCTTTCGATGAAGATCAACATAACTCTTTTGTCGATCTTGTGAGGTTTTTATACGTCACGGATCGCTTTGAATCTTTTTCCGTAGTCATACGTATCAACTCCGGCCCCAACAACGTTGCTTTACCCACCTCATCCCATTATACCGAGAACGACATTTTCTTCCATACAACGCTTCAATGGAGCCATGCCAATACTTGTTTGATAACTGTTGTTGTAGAAAACTCCACCAATGGTAAAAACTTGTCCCAACTTCCTCAAGTCAAGGACACAGAGTCTTAATAGATCTTCAAGAGTTTGAATCGTCCTCTCCGATTGCCTTCGTCTGGGTCGAGGATGATATATTTCAACTAAATCGTAAATCCGTGCCCATAGCTTTTTGTAAACTAACCCAAAATCGTGAAGTGAATCTTGGATCTCGATCAGAAACTATGGATACTGGCATACCATGTAGTCTTACAATCTCGTTAATAATATGATCCAAATCGAGTATTAAAAATAGTTCAATAAAAATATGAGTAGAATCTGAAAGCAAGGTTATACTCACTCGCTTAATATTCAAACTACTCAATTTTTTATCGTGATTCGATACATACTCGATTAATACATATTCGATTAAATGTTCGATTCATTCTCTTATAATATATACAAATTTAAATCAAATTAGGATAATTAGTTATTATTATTTTTTATTTTTTATTTTAATTGTGATTTTATATTTGTAAAGTGTAATAATAAATATATTTTCTCATTTTTAAGTAAAATAACAAATTAAATTTATAATTATATTTATTATAAAACTAATTATTATGTATAGACTCAATTCGAGCTTGAATTTGAAGCTCATGAAAGAGTTTGAATAAATATTCGAGTTTAGCCTGATCGAATCCGAGTAATAAATATTCGAGTTTAGTCCTAATCGAGTAGGATTTTTCAAATATAATTCGAATTCGAGTACGAATTTATCATTTGGAGTCGAATTCGATTAGCACTTTGTTCGCTCCGGTTCGACTCGTTTACACCCTTACTAAAAGCTTCACCGACGGCTTCTATGGCGACGGTCGCTAAAACTTTTAGTGACGGTCTTTTGGTCTATAGGTCGATTTTCTAGTAGTAGATCTTATGTGATTAGTTATGCTATTAATTATAATAATATCATGTCATTTGAGATCTATTTTTGACAAAAAATTTAACATTCTTAATATTAGTCAAACTTATATATTTGATCATGTTATGATACTATGTTACGGAAGATTAAATATTCATTTATGTATTTTGATCCATTTTATAATGAGAAAAATGGGGCTTATAGTACTTGACATAGATTAATTTAATCAGAGCTTGTGCAGGTTAAATATTTTTTTAGTCACTGTACTATAAGTGAACTTATAGATGGATAACTGAACTTTTTTTTCTTACAGTCAACTCACTGTACTCGACTTTGCTAACAAAAAGTTAAAAAAACCGTTAGAAACTTTGACTTTCAATCGAATTAGATACATCACCACCGAGTTGAGTCTCCGTACAAAGTTTGACGTATGCGGCAAGCAAAGATTATGTGGATTTGTAGGGAAATTTTTATGAAAAAATGAAAAAAGAAATTTTAAAGTATAATATAAATTATAAAAATTATAAAATTAAAAATATTTTAAAATTAAAATCTTTTCAAATTCGGACATTAAATTTATAATTGAGTCAAAAATAAGAAAAAAAAAAAAATATATTTAATTAATTTTGTAATTAATATCAAATAAAATTTTATTTATAATTAAGCTATTTATAAAATATAAAAACTAAAAGTTTGCTAATATATTTAATTTTTTAATAAAATAATAATTATTTTTTTTTTAAAAAATACTGCATTTTTAATTATTTTTATTAAAATAACTGCGCTTTTAGTTTAATAATAAAAAAGGTTTATTAAAAAAAATAGGTTTTTTTTATTAAAAAGTTGTGTTTTACATTTTTTTTAAATAAAATAAAATTTTATTAAAAAAACTGCGCTTTTTTTAATAAAATAAATAATTATTAAAAAAACTGCACTTTTTTATTTTTTATTTAAAAAACTGTTTTTTTATTTTATTTTTATAAAAAAAACTGCATTTTATGTATTTTTTTTGATAAAAAGCTGTGTTTTTTTTATAAAAAAAACTGCGTTTTTTATATGTAAAAAAAATCTATTTAAAAAGTTGCTATCTTTTTTATTTTTTTTATTTTTATTAAAAAATAAAAATTACAATAAAAATTATTTGATAAAATTAAAAATTATTTGATAAAATTATTTACATGTGAAAGTACAAATTTATTTATCCTAGTTAAAAAAGAAAAAAAAATTTATCACCAAATTGACTCAATTATAAATTTAATGTCCGAATTTGAAAAGATTTTTAATTTTATAATTTTTATAATTTATATCATACTTTAAAATATTTTTTTTTCTTCATAAAAATTTCCCTACAAATCGATATAATCATCGCCATCGTCACACAAAAGGCGCTTACGCTACTTTTGTAATCTGACAAATCAAGAAATGATGTGTACTGCCCGCTGAAAGTCAAAGTTTCTAACGGTTTTTTTAACTTTTTGTTAACAAAGTCGAGTACAGTGAGTTGACTGTAAGAAAAAAAAAGTTCAATTATCCATCTGTAAGTTGACCTATAGTACAGTGACTGAAAAAGAATTTAACCCGAGTTTGTGCATATGTAATATATGAAATCTTAAACTTCAAAATTGTTATGAATTTGTTTATTCTAATTAACACAATTACAGTAATTATTATAAATTATCTTAATTAAATGTTCCACTAATTATAAAATGTATTATTGACAAGATTTGCATGAATTTTAAAGTTTAAAATTTTAAGATTAATGTCAGAAAGTGAAAATATAACTCATTTTATAAAGAGTCCTTCTAGGTGGACATTTTTTAGTGATATTTTTAGTGACATTTTTTTAAAAAAAAAAATTTGGCTTTTTTTTAGTATTCTCCCAAAAATATATAGATTTATTCAAATCAAATTTTATAAAAAAAGTGTTTTAGAGATAATTTGATATATACAAGAAACATAGTCTGCAGATGCATGCATAACCTCAAGTTTCTTGTATGTATCCAAATTACACTTAAAAAATTATTTTTTATAAAAATTTCAGTTGAAATAAATACTATACATTTTTTAGGAGATTTTACAAAAAAAAAAACCAAAAAATATAAATAAATAAAAAATATCACTTGAAATGTCACTAAAAAAATATCCCCCTAAACTTATTGTTTTATAAAACATAGTAGGTCAACCAAGATACTGGGAGAAAGCTTCAAAATGAGAAATCAAACATAAAATGAAACTCTAAATGCATATATTAAAACTAAATTGAATATTGCTTTTGTTAATATAAAATTTTGAGTGGCACAAAATTTATTGGAAAATGACATTTCTAAGTTAAAAAGTTCAACTTTAAATAAAATATAAATATTTCAGCCATATTTATTGACCAATTAAGTGAAAGGCATATCAAATTTTCATACCAAGTGCACTTAAAAAGGAGATTAAAATTGAATTTTATAGTTTATTTAATTAAATATACAATATTTGTGCAACTTCTTCATTATATCTTTAAAACATATATTGTCTTTACATGAGACTCAGAGCTTGACTTAAACAATCAATGCATCCACGAGTCGTTTTTGTTTTTTGACTCGGCTTTTGAAGTTTACACGACCTACGTGCGCGACTGCGGTCCTCATATATTTAAATACTAAATTATATATATATATATAAAAAAAGGTCCGTATTTTAACAAAGTAAGAAAGTCCTCACTTAATCGGTTATATATATATATATATATATATATATATATATATATATATATGTAGTACTGCTATATTTTTCCAATATGGCGACGTACAAATCAACGAGGGCTGGTCTAAATTTTTTGAGGGTGTCAAGTCAAATTTTAAATGGAGTTTTTTTTAATTATTTAAAATTAAATTAAATTAATACTTTATATATAAATACACATAAATGATGACATTATCAAATCAAATTAATTGGAAAATATTATTAAATGATGATATCATCAAATCAAATCAATTAAAAAAATCGTTGAGTCCACTCTTAATTAATTGAGTTAACTCACTTAATTTAATAACTCATCTATTCTTCTATTCTTATATATAAATACATATAAATGATGATGTAAAATGACATCATTAATTGAAATCAATACCTATATATATGTTCAATTGAAAAACTCACTGAGTTAATTAAGGGTTAACTCGATTTATGCTAGTAAAAGGCAAGTAATTTTTTATTTTTATTCTCTAACAAGAGAAGGTAAGTCTAAAATATTTTTTATTTTATTAAACTAAGATATTTAACTTGTATACTCTAGAGAGTATCTCCTGTTCATATAATATTAATATGGGCTTACGAGATATATACCCTCTAAGGTATATAATTTAAATACCTTAATTTTATAAAATGAGTTTATCATAATTTTTTTTAATAAAGTTAAGTTTTATAGATGGAAAGATCATGCAAAAATATGAGTAAACATAATTTTTATTTAATTTGAGCTTGTGTAGCATCATTATTATAATATTGTAAAATAAGTATAATTTTTGACGATTAAGATTAATTTGTCATTACCATAAAGTCGATAATAAATATCACCAAATCATATAAAAATTCATATATTTCAATATTTTTATATGTTCTTTAAACCGTATGATTGAATTTATCAAAAAATTCTAAAAATAAATGTACGTATTAACCCATGTAGAATATACTGGTTAAATACCATTTAGGAATGTACCCCTTTAATTTTCACTATTAATATTGTATAAATAATCTTTCATTCAACATGGAAGATTTGTCAATATACAAGGTTCTTAGAATCGAACCGTTAGTCGAACTAAAAAAGATATTGAGTGGATGAGTGTGACGCCTCCAAAATAGGTTCATATAATCTATTTTGAGTTGTCAAATACATGATACAAATTTTAAAGACAAACTTCATTTATACAACTATTAATTGTCGTGTAAAATACGACAAAACATAATCTGTGAGTTTCAATACAAATATTGTCTCGTAGACAATATCCAAACTCAAATAAAATTTTCATTACAATTATTGTCACACTATTGTACAAAATAGTGAGGACTAATATAATAACCATCTTGGACCTTTACTCCACTCCCCGATTAGTTCCAGCTACATTCTCGACTCCTGAGAAGAACAATGAAACCACATAGAAAAGGATGAGTTCAACTAACCTAGTAAAAAATATTACGACTAAGATAATGTTGACCAAGTCCTTAGTCTTCAACAGGAAAAAATCTGATAGAATACAATAGACAATAAGTGTTGGATCAACACTGCACCAGAAATAACAATCCATTAAAATAATCAAAGTAGAGCATGATATCTACTATCTTCTATGATTTAAAAGTCCATCATCAATATTTTATCCATGTAACACCAATCAATAATTATTTTCAATCAACGAATTATCTATGCACTATGGGTCAAAGATAATCGTTTGTATCACCAGTGGTCATGATCATATCACACATTTGTCCATCTATGCACTACGGGCCAAATGTGGCCTATAGACTCGCGTTACCTCCAAGTATGTCTCGTATTCATAAAATTTTTCACGTATTCGTATTTCGTAAATATGTGAAAGACCCGAACCATGTTATTGAGTTAGAACCAGACGAGATAGCCGAAGACTTAACGTATGAAGTGGTACCTGCCAAGATTTTGGATAGAAAGGAGCATGTCCTACGCACAAAGGTCATACCACAAGTCAAAGTTTTGTGGAGGAACCATGCTATTGAAGAAATGACATGGGAGTTGGAAACGGAAATGAAATCGAGGTATCCTCATCTTTTCGAAACACCAGGTACGTACGTCAATTTTGAGGATGAAATTTCATAAGGAGGGGAGGTTGTAAGACCCCAACTTATTATAAATAAAATTGAATTTCCTTTATTTATTATTTTAAAATAGTAAGGGTTAATTTGATTAATGTGGTTAGTTATGGGTAAAATACGCAAATATTTCAAATAAGCAAGTAGTTTTTACTGTTAATACTGTTGAAATATCCAGTGGTTAAAACACAAGAATACGCTATTGTTGCACAAAGAAAGAAGATACTCAGATTGCACCAATTATTGATTCTAACGTAAGAAGGCACTTACTCAATAATTGTTACGAAATTCTCGCTCAATATTTTATTTTATTGATTCAATAATTGCTACGTTGATATTTTATATTATCGTTGTCTTAATAATTGTCACTACACAATATTTTTATTATCGAAGCAATAATTCATATTATCCTAATAATATTATTAGATAACATTATTGACAATGTCTAAAAATTTCATCTAAGGAGAGGTTTGGTCACCTAATCACGGCTGCCAAGAAGTGAGAGATCCTTATCTGAAAGCCCCTATTTCCGGGAACTACCGGTTGCGATCTTGTGATTCTCAGAATATTATTTGTGAATAATTAATTATTGATTTATATGATAAGGAAAATATTCATTTTATGTGGATATAGATGGAGAAAATTTTTAATGTGACAATTATTGAAAATTAATATTTTATCTTTTTCTGATAAAATAATTCATTATTATATTTAATAATATAATAATGGGGATATTTTTACAATGAATGTGGGATATATGAGTATATGAGGAGGAAGAATATTTTTGTTGCAAAAGTTGTTTAAAACATGTTGGTGGACACAAATTTTGATTGAAATTTGATTATAACTTGTAAAATCGCTCGTTTATGGATTTCGGTCAATTTCTGTTTGGAATTTGGAAAAACTTTCTTCTGCAAAGTTGTAGAGAATTGAATTTCCTATAAAAAATCGCAAGATTCAAATTTTCTGATAAAAGGGCTATTTATTATGAATTATTGAAGTTCCGTAGTTCCGAAATAATTGATTTTTGAAAGTTTTAGTTATTTTTAATAACAAAAATATTTTTTTTGTTTTTGTCATTATTGGATGCTGAATTCAGATGTCTTTGATGTGCATAGGAAATTTAATAAATAATATTAATATTTTATTAAATTTTTTGCTTTGGTGTTTTAAACAATTTCCTATAAATAGGTGCTTAGGTTAGAATTGAAAATCACACAAAAAATTGAAGTTTTCTCTCTATTTATCTCTCTATATTATCGAGTGGATTCTTGTGAGTATTTTGATATCTTGAGTGTTGCTATACGGTGCAAGTTCGTTTAGCGTTATTCCAGTAAGAAGTACTGCTCTTTGAGGTAAGGGATAGTAAGAGATAGTAAGGGATGCTATTTTCTTCGTAAGTGATATTATTTCTTCAATATCATTATGTTGAAATATTGGTTTGAACTTTTTATCAAATTTGGAATTTTTTCATGTCGGGGTTACTATTCACGAGTTACTATTCATGAGTTACTATTCACGAAGTTACTATTCATGAGTTACTATTCACGCACTATTCACTACAAAATTGGTTTCTTTTTCCACCAAATTATCGTTGATTTATGAATATTGCTCTTGAAATTAAATGTAGTTGTTGATCCTATTGTTTTTATTATCATATATAACATTTTATAACCTCGGTGATGGAATTTCTCTTTGACTTGAGTGTAAAGATGGGTAAAGTATTGGTATGATCGTGACTATGGGTTCTCTTTGGCCAAGAGTGCAAAGTTGAATTGTTGATTAGTATGATCATGACCATTGAATTTACAATGGAATATTTTTAGCTTAAGTGCAAGGTGAATTGATCAACATGGTTATAATTATGATTTATATAAATTCTAAATGATTATGTATTTCTTTGAGATATGAATATCTTTGGCCCAGAGAGTGCAAAGATGACTGTTGTTGAATATCTTTGGCCCAGTAGTGCAAAGATGAATTGTTGATGAATATCTTTGGCCCGTAGTGCAAAGATGAATTTATTAGTATGATTATGAATGCACTGTGATTTGGTATAACCATGATTTTTTGATGTTTTTCGTAAAGACAGTGATGAAAATTATCTTCGTCCGAATGCGAAAAGGAATTTAGAACTACAATTACGATTATGAGTTATACATGTGATTGTGGATGTGAATTGTTGATTGATGTTACAGGATAAAACATTGTTGGTGGACTTTTAACATGGAGAAGATAATAGACTTTATGGTCTATTTGACTCTTCTAATGGATTGCTCGTACACTGCAACTATGGTTGAAAAGTTTTATCATCTACCATATGTTCTGAATCTCTGATTTATTACTTTTGAAGGCTATTGATAATTTATTTATCTTTAGTCATGATATTCTTTACTAAGCTAGTTGTGCTTTCACCCTTTGCTTCACAATTCCTTTCAGGTAATACGAGTGTAAATTTGGGTCGAAAGCGGGGATAACAGGGGAATAGAACGGTGGTCATCATTTAGTAGTTATATTTGGTGAATCAACTAGGGTGAAGCGAACCCAACGTTGGAAGGGTGTTTTGCCACTATCATACAAGATGTCTAATGACATACCACCTCGTGTCATCATAAGACAAGGTTGTGCTCATCCACTTGCTGAGTATATATACGAGCACTACCTATATAATCTTGGAGTTTGGTTGAAGTATAATTCTCAATTAGAGACGGTGGAGATAATGATATATCAAGAGAAGACACACCATTGGGAAGAATATGATAGTAATCTTCTCATTTTTCTTTGGGGTCTATTGGGTCAACCAAGGATAATTTTGTGGGCATATGATATCTATCATAACCTAGACGCATGGCCTCCCATGTACGAAGGTTTCCTTGAGCACTTACCAAAGATTTTAATTTCTAAAACAGTTCTAGATTGTACTTTTATGTAAGGTATCACTGTGAGGTGTTGTCCATAGTTGGGACATGAGTCATAGTTGGTATTAAAACTCACAACATATGTGTTGTTGTATTTTGCACGAAAATTGTTGTAATAAAGTTGTAGTTAATTTCTGTACCATGTATTTGGCGACTCAGAATGGGTTGGATGGAATGGACCTATTTTGGGGTCGTTACATAGGTGACCAAACCTCTCATTGACATAACTTCTAGACATTATAAATATTGCAATTTAATAATATGAATAACTTTGTCGTCTCAATTATTGATTTAATAATATATCATATATTGCAGATGATACTGTGATAATAATCGAATCAATAATATGAGAGATATGATGTAGCAATTATTGTAGCAATAATTGAGTATAATTGAGTGACTTCTCACGTAAGTATCAATAATCAATACCGTAGTGCTACTATGCAACCAATGCCAGACATCGCATTTACTTTACTATCGGGTAGTTCAACAGCTTTTAACGGTAATACTTTCACCGTTATTTTTATAAAAAGATAATTACGCTGCTTTCTTATTATGACTATACTTCCGCCAGGGGTCCACTAATGATTGTGCCATCGTCTTTAATATTCTCTCGTTAAAATGAATATTCCCCGACCAATCGAATATTATATAACCACTTGCTTACTTTGCAAAATTTGTAAATATTACCCACAACTATAATATTATATCATATCCACACCATAATATTCAAAAATATATTCGAGAAAAATTAATTTTTATTCATAAAATTTGGGGTCTTACAACAAACCTTTACCTGTAATATTAAAGATTATGATTATACCAATACACAAATCCTGATCATAATCATACTAATTGTGGCGACCCCAAATCCGGGTACTTGCAACCCGAACTCGGTTTTCCACGATACCATTTCTTTAAGCTGAATAATACTAAATAATAATACATTCAAACTTAATTTACATACATCAAAGTTTACTTCCCTGTGCACGTGACCTTCAAATACATTCTTACAATACCGATAATAGATTCCATTGTCTTACTAACTATAACCATTAACTCATACTAAATCTCATTCAATAAATTTTTCTTTTCCTTCGTTAGTGCTCGAGCCTTCAGTGTCGATCGTGACGAATCGAAAAACATTTAGTTTAAGCAAGGATGAGCATTTGAGTGCCCAACAAGTAATAGCAATTATATATATAAGTTTGAAAGAATATAAGTATTCTCTTTCCATAACACTTCTACAAATCTAATCGAAAGTTGTGAAGTAATCAGACCGATAAAAATTCACATAACAATTCTCTTTCAATTTCTTGAAATTAGGCTCCACCCATGAATAGGGGTTTAAGAAACATACTATGAACATGGTTTTTCATTTTCAAAAGGTTTAGCGAAAATTCATCCGCAAACCGTCATAACTTACGCAAGGACCGGAGGGTGATCACCCCAGTACCTCAGATTGATCAATACTACATAACTTGAACGAAATTCATCGCTCACACCCTTTGTCCGCGTAAAGTTATAAAAATTTTCCCATTATCTGGATGTTCATACATGCCCGGTTCCAAACCCGAAGGTTTTTAATCTTGCTCAACAATAATATGTAATTCAACATATATATGTATACGGCAATTGACAAAGGTATATCAACATGTGAATAAATTCCATGATTATCCAAGTGGGGACACTTGTATAACCATTTAGAAATCAACTTAATGTAATATATATCCGAGCTAACATGTTGATAATCAAAGCGTATATAATCAGACAGGTGAATAGAATAATTCTCAAACTTCTTACTCATGTCCATCGCATAAAGAAAATGCAAAGGTAGGATACTTTTTCCGATTTGGTCGATTACAAATCTCAACTTAGGTTTTATCTCTTTATCACAACCTATCAATAATCGATCATTCGCTCGATTAGAACAATATATCATAACACATAGTAATCGCTTATTACAACAAAGACATAGTCTAATCACGCCATCACATAATCGCAGTTGATCATACTTTTTAGTTCATATTCTATACTTGAAATATTTATACATTTTTCAAATATCTCATCCATGCTTCTTACGTAAGTCATTTCTTTCTATTATAGGTCTCGACATTTGTTTGCGTGCATCGGCTGCCTTTTATTTGCAAAATACCGAGTCTAAGACTCTTATTCTATACCTCAACATCTCAAATATCGGACATTTTACTTTTAATCATTTTCAATTTTCCGTAAATTGAAAATTTTAAAATAAATCAAATCACTTACCAAGGGCTTATAAAGATATAACTATTACTATGAGTGCTCTTCATCAAATCCTCGGACTTCATAACCTAGGTTCTCAAGTCACTAGTTTGGCTTACTATAACTTTCAAACATCGAATCATAATTAAATGACTTAAACATTAAATAATTCCATTATCATTAATAATTAATTTATATTAAACTATTAATGAAACCATTGCCAAAATATAAAAGTTATTTATAATAACTCAAACTATTTTTAAAATATTTATATTACCCTTAAATGATTTTTAAAACAATTAAAATCATTTTAAATAATCACCATTAATATATAAATATTAATGTACTATTCATCCAAATATTAAAAGTCATTAATTATAACTTAAAATATTTTTAAATCCTTAATATCCTCTTTAAATGATTTTTAAATAAATAAAACTATTTTTAAACTATTTATTTAATAATAATTATTAAATAAACTAAATATCATTAATATTATCTTAATATCATTAATATTAAATTATTAATGAAATTATCCTTTAAATATTAAAAGTTATATTTTATAACTTAAAATATTTTTAAATACCTTAATTTCATTTAAAATAATTTTATAATATTAAAATCATTTTTAAACTAAATTATTTAATATAATCATTAAATAACTTTAATATCATTAATATATAATTAATTAATGAAATTCATCACAAAATATTAAAAGTCATCACAAATAACTTAAAATATTTTCTTATACCATAATATAATTTTTCATGATTTTTCATGAATTAAAACTATTTTTAAAACATTTATTTAATATTATAATTAAATAAATAAATACCTTTTATATTCCAAAAATACTAAATATTTGTGAAATATACTCAAAATAGTTAAAAACTATTTTTCGGACTTTAAAATAATTTTTCATAATTTATTTGGTATTTTTAATAATTTAAAACTAATTTTTCTAATTTTTAAATTAATTTCGAAAAATCGAAATTAAAATAATTAAAACTGTTGTTAAAGGCCCCTATAGTGATGTAACCGTCGCTATAGGTGTTGTTGAGCCTACCTGATCTTCATAAGGCAGAACCGAGTGGCCTACTTTGACCGTGAATAACTCTCTCATCTTAACGAATTTGGACAATCTATAAATTGGGTCTTGTAGAGGAATTACCAGACTACAATCTCCAATAATCATAACCTCTAAACAAACATCAGAGCTGGGATAAATCACCATCAAATTAGCTACCAAAGTCGTTTCTTCACGAAGAATAGCTCGAGGTGCCTACTTGGACCTCTATAACTTGATGATCGTGTAACGCTTATGTGATCTATCAATTCCAAAGTGTGTAGACAACATGTAGGACTACAACGTTAACACTTAACATCATCATAAAAACAATAAATCAAGCATCTAAAGTATGGTCAAACCTTGTCGTAAAAATTAACACTTAGAAAATTCTCGTCGCCTGCAATTTTTTTTCAACAATGCCAACCCACTTTTTTGACCTTAAATAAATCTTAATCCGTAATATATATGGACCTTATTCTTTTTGGAGGTTAAATACCACATAACAAGATACACATATCAACCTTTAGAACACAAAACACATTACATGACCGAGATATAAGGCCTCGACATTTGCCAAAAAAAAAATTTTCGGACACTTAGAATATTTTCTGGTTTGAAAATAAATAGGCCAATGCCAATCCAACCCACTTTCGACCGCTTATAAATCCCGATCTACAATAGATATAGACCTGATTCCTTTGGAGTTTAAAGAACACATAACACGCTACACCTAACAACTTTTAAACAACAAAAACAAGAAATAATCACAGAGATATAAGTCTTGACATTTGCCCAAAAATCACGTAATCTTGGTTTTCCAACTTGCTCAAATCTTCAAATTGCACTACTTTGATGTTATGGGTTCATGATTTTACAACCCGAACATTAATAAACTCCCTATTACACTACTTTAAACAATCAATTGAATCAATTAACATCGAATCAAGGATTTCAAAATTAGGGAATTTCATACCTTTTCTAAATTCGATTTTTGATTTTTTGGCTTTGATGCTTCCGATTTGTTGTTTGTGATGGTCGGGCTTTGATTAGAAGCTTATGGGCAAGATAATTTCATTGGTAAGAGGTTGGGAGAGTATAGGATGAGACTTTGGAAAATTTTAGTGTGCATTTTGCATTAACTCTCTTCGATCTCTATTTATAAAGCCAATTCTAATGCTTTGGATGCTCAACTTGGTTGTATAATTGAGGTGTAATGGTATAGTAGCATGAGGGAATTCTAGAAGGTGGTGGTTGGCTAGCTTTTTGCAAAGATTCTAGCAACAATGCTACTAATAATACACTAAAATGGACAAAAAGGGTATTTTGGTAATTTCGCATAAAATTTCAAGGGCATTTTTGTACATAGCAATTAAATGTAGTATTTAATCACTAGATGGTAATTTTATCATTTACCAATTACTTTCTATCCTTTGGTAAATTAAAACATTTATACAATAACATCGTAATTAAACCCAATAATTTTAAATTAGTGTTTTCTATCAAAAAATTAGGATTTTCTAATTAGGGTTTCTTAACGCCATCAATTAGGGTTTCTAATTGACCATTAGGATTCTCTAATTATCTCGTGTATGTTCTAACACGCTCATTACAATCTCTAACTTCAACCGATTAGGGGTCAGAATAATTGTGGTTTGTCCTAATTATCGACAAACAACAAAAGAATTAGGGTTTTCTAATTACCGACATCTTATACACAAGAATCCTTCATATACACAAAGAAACTTCATATACATACACTACTCACCATTTCTCATAACTAAGTTTAATAATTAGGGTTTCACAAAGACTAAGAATATGCTACGACCTAATCGATCGCTATCGCTTAATATTATCTCGTCTACATACACACAAGTACATAATTATTGTATCAGAAAATCATTATAACAATAATATAATATTATTATTCTCATCTCTTGATCACAATCCCAATTCGTGGTTCGATCTCATATCCGACTTCTCTTTCGTGATATCAAGTTAAAATACTTGATTTAAATATTTTGAACAATTCATATAATAAAATATATATTATATAAATTTAATTATCACTTCATATATTATTTCCAATCATGTTATCATGGAAAATAATTAATAAAAAACATTTCGCTACGTGTAAATTAATTACCATAAAATATAATTTGTAGTAATTAATAATTCCAAAATTATTTCTAATTTTTCAAGTAATAAATATATTCGCATTTATCGCTCACATTACTAGACATTTATTCTCGCTATTAAATAAAAAAAAAAAATTATACGCAAATTTTTTATTTATTTTATATAGAAAATCTCGGTTATTACATTCACCTCCTCCTATAAGGATTCCGTCCCCTAATCACCGCTTCTAAAACTCATACACAAGTAAGAGTACATAACACATATAATCCTTTGACATAGACCTCGATCAATACTTGATCGAATCGTTTTTAACTATTCTCCATAACGCATGTCTTTTCGATAAATGTAATTTTGATTTAGAGAACCAAAATTCCTCCTTCAAAATTTCTTTATGAAATAATTTACTATCTATATAGCTATATTTTATACAGGAAAATCATATAAAATATTTAAGTTATTCGAATAGAACCTGGAGTTCCATTTCAAATTTGCACAAAAGATCCTCAATCGCTACGATATCTTGAACGACTATAATGAAGACACTTACGGTTTATTTCGTTGTCGCCTATATCTTGTTGTCATTTCTCGTATTCACATTCCTTATCTCACTTCTCCTTCTTGAAAAATCTTTCACCTTATAATCCATTGATTCACAAATAAAACATTCGCTATACATTCTTGAATTGAGACAATTGGAAGAGATATGTCTCTTCTGCCCACAAAATTTCTCTTTATCTCATTTCCTTTTATCGTATAATTGATAAAAGTTATCTTTTTGCCCTTTCCGTTATCCTAACTATCATAAACGCTTCTTTTAGTCACTTAATCCTCTATACCCTAAAGCAATAGGATTGCCTTTAAAGTCTTTAGCGTTAGTTGTTCGATTATCCGGTTGATCTTCCGCTACCGATTTTTCGTTGGCCCTCATGACATAATTGTAAATTATTCTTCATTTCCTTACATTCTAAGCCTCATCGTATACGTTCGACATATAACACAAAATTTTCTACTCAAATACTCATGTAATCAAAATATTGGATTTGAAACTTGGTTTACTATATTAACCAATATTCAGATAAATATCTGCTACCTTTATAACAACTTACTTCATTAATCCAACTTGTGACACTCATGGTACTTCCAACCATAGCACCTCACATTAATAGAACTTAACATACCATAGCACATATTGCTTTAAACATCAGCTATCCCTTTGTGACTCAAAAGTCGGGATTTATAAACTTGATCAACACAAAGGTTGAAAATAGTTCATCACTTATCATACACATTACATCTACTCAACATAACCTAAATCTTTTTCTTGGACATCTTTTCGCTTGATGGCCTTTCCTCCTACAAACAAAACATGAACCTGGTTCTAAATAAGGACAATAATGAGAGGTATGTCCCTCACATCCACAAACATAACATATCTTCTTCCCTTTCTTCTTATCGTGTTTTCCTACCTCGTGGTCTTTTATCTTTCTTTTCCTTTACCTCTCTGAGTCGCACATCGATGTGTTGCTTGAGGCTCCCATCCCGATCAATTTGGATCTTAAGCTTATCTTGCTTTCTTCCATTGTTTATTTTAATGCTTTTCGCAGTTGAATATTAAGCAACTTTTCTATCTCCCACAACCTTTCTAGTGAAGAAACCTTGTTCTCCAGATCCTCGCACTTTTCGTTGATGCTTGAGCAGCCTTTCAACTTTAGTGTCCTGAATCACTATCTGTCAAATCCACCATTTCGGATCCGATACTAAGTTTTCCACTATAGCCACCTCGTCCGATTTGGGTTCTTGGTAAGCTTCTATTTCAAATTGTTGGCCTTGATATTAGCTCGTCAGGTATGGATCTGATCTTTCTTATTCCACATATCTTTTCACCGCACATCTACATACATAAGTTACCTCGATTAGCATGTAGTATATATACACAAAGAATCAAGAGTTCTATATACGTTGTCTCTTATTTTGTTTGACGATGAATTTATTCAATTCATCTCTATAAACACATCAACGCTTATCTTTCTCTCAAAAAAAAACTCCATCCACTCTGCATTTTTTTTTTATTTTTATTAAAAAAAATTGCGTATTTTTTATTAAAAAAAACTGAATTTTTTTTATAAAAAAAACTGCGTTTTTTATTTTATGTCCGAATTTGAAAAGATTTTTAATTTATATTATACTTTAAAATATTTTTTTCATTTTGTTCATAAAAAATTTCCTACAAATCCACATAATCACTACCACGTCACACAAAGGTGCCACATAGGCTTTGTAACTGACAACTCAGTAACTGATGTGTACCGTTCCGTTAAAAGTCAAAGCTTTTAACAGATTTTTTAACTTTTTGTTAGAAAAGTCGAGTACATTGAGTTGACTGTAAGAAAAAAAAAGTTCAGTTATCCATCTGTAAGTCGACCTATAGTATAGTGACTGAAAAAACATTTAACCCATAGTCATGCATGTATCGAAAATAATTTGGACAGAAAAGAAAATTAAATTCTTTTGTGAACATTACTCATGAATAGTACCCATAAATAGTACCGTATGAATAGTGCCCATGAATAGTACCCCGGCATGAATGCATTAAAATTTAATAAGAAAGTTCAAACCAATATTCCAGCAAAATGATATTAGATGAAGCGCAAACCTTAAGAAATTTCTAATTATTTCAGAAATTATAGAATCAATACAATTACAATAATAAGTTTAAATTTAGGAATATGAAATGAAATAATATCACTTCATAATATGGAGTATGAAAGAAATGATATTTCTTACGCTGAATATTGAAATAAAATAATATCCTTTACCGTAGTAGAAACTAGATCTGACTTGAAATATCGGATATTATCATGAGAAAATCTTGTACTAAATGGTACAATCAAAGTATTCTTATACTCAAAATATTGCAGTAGGAACGCTTGAAATTTTTGGTGTGTTTAAGATAGAGGGTTACCCCATTTTTATAGTGTAACTTCGGAGGAAAAATAAACAAACTCCCTAACTTTACCAAACCGTTCTCTTTCTCCGTCTAACTTTTTTTTCTTTCTTTCTCTACCTAACCTCTCATTTTCCAATGGTTGAAGGACCACTAAATTTGGAAAACAAATGAATTGCAGGAGATGGTTTCAAGCCTCCACTTTGGAAAAAAAAATGTTCAAGAGAAAAAAAATTCAAAATCAAAATTATAACATTCATTCCACTTTTATTCACATGCTGAGAATTATATATTATAATAATATTACCATTTAAACAATTAAAAATTATATTATTATATTATCACATTATACAATTATAATGTAATATTATAATAATATATTTGAATGAATCTTTTATTGGAGAAGATAATTATGATTTCATAAAAAATATGTCAAACTTTCAACAAATGTTTCATGCTAAATTTCTTCATTTATATCAAAATTAAACTAATATCCATCACAAAATAATTATTCACAATTAATATTATAATCTCACAATATTAACAAACATATCATTAATTCCCAGGAAAGAGGGGACTTTCCGATAAGAATTTATCCTTATTGGCGCGCAATTATATAACCTAACCAATTTCCTCGAGAGAACTTTATAGACATTGCCAATAATGCTAACTAATAATATTATTCAAATAATATAAAATATTGTGCATATGTTATTGTAACAATTATTGAATCAATTATATGAGATATTATGCAGCAACTACTGTGGCAATTATTGAATACTGAATGACTTCTTATGTAAGAATCAATAATCAAAGATACTGTGCAATACCGTGTACTACTGTGCAACCACGCATATTACAGTACCTTTGTCACCAGGTATTTCAACAATTAACGGTAAAAGTTTTGTCGTTATTTTTATAAAAAATTATTTTGTCACTTTCTATATCCGACATTTATTCCGTTATATGGTCCACCAATGATTGCGTCGTCGTACCAATATTCTCCGATAAAATGAATATTTTATGACAACTTGCTTACTTTACAAAATTTATACATATAACCCATAACTATAACATTATATCAAATCAACATCTTATTATTCAAAATAATATTTAGAGAAAATTAAATTTTTATTCATAAAAAGTTGGGGTCTTACAATGAGTCACTGGTCCAATCAGTGATCGAACAGTTATTGACTCAGTGACGTTATTAATATATAAAAAATATCTATTATTAGTCATTAATAATTTTTTTTAAAATCTCATTTTTATGAACTAAAACATAATAAAGATAAGTTACAGTATTAATAAAAGTGGTTAATTTAATATTAATTTTTTTTTGGTAAAGAAAAAAAATAATTAAAAATCGGGTCAATTACTGGTTGGACCACCGGTTGAATTGGTGGTCAACGAGTTAACCCAAATTTTAATCAAAAATCGAATTATTGGTCTAAACCGAATTAAAAGGCGAACCGATTCTAATTTTTATCGGTCCGAAAGCTGTTCCACTCTTGATTTCAAAATATAAAAAATCAAGTGCTTAATTTGATTATATATATGATCGATGTTAAAAAATAAAAATAAAAATAAGAATATATATATAGCTAGTGACCTTGATCTGCTTTACACCAAACTAGCAACATATCTAATTCAATAACGTACCATGAATGCTCCAATTTTATCCCAGCTTTCAGTTCTCTTGGTTATTCTCATATCAACTTTTTCATCAGCTTCGATTGAAAATCATGAAGATTTTCTTCAATGCCTTAACCTTCACAATTCCACCTCAATTTCCCAAGTTATTTACAATCCAACCAACTCTTCCTTCACATCGGTCTCCCCGCAATATTCAATAGCAAACTTGTGGTTTTTATCACCAAAACTCCTAAACCCCCCGCTATTATTACACCGTACACGAGTCTCAAATCCAGTGGTCATTATTTGCTCTCAAAGCATGCCATGCATATTCGGATCCTGAGCGAGGCCACGATTTCGAGGTCTTTCTTTTGTATCCAACGAACCGCTTTCTCTTGCTTGATCTCATCCATCTTCGATCCGTCGATATTGATCTCACAACTAAAACCGCTTGGGTTCAATCCGCAACTCTGGGTGAACTGACTTCACAAAATTGCCCAAAAAAGTAGTACACTTGCATTTCCAAATTGGCATTTGGGCTAATGTGGGTGTTATGGAAATTTTAGTGGTGGGGGATACAGCATGTTAAGAAGAAAGTACGGTCTTGCTGCTGACAATGTCATTGATGCAATTTTGATCAACGTAAATGGAAGAATTCTCAATAGAAAATCTATGGGAGAAGATCTTTTTTGGGCTATTAGAGGAGGTGGGGGCTCGAGTTTCGGGGTAATTCTTTCTTGGAAGATTAAATTAGTTAGAGTTCCGGAAATTATCACAACTATTAACACCAACAGAACTCTGGAACAAGATGCCACAAAAATTCTTCGTAAGTGGCAATTTGTAGCTCCTAATCTTCACAAAGATCTTGACATTAGAATATATGTTAGGACTGTACTTAGCGATTCAAGTACTCGTGAAGATAAGAAAACAATACTGCTCTCTTTCATGGGCTTGTTCCTTGGTGGAATAGATAGATTAATTCTACTAATGAAACAAAATTTCCCTGAGTTGGGTTTAGTGAAAGAAGATTGTTCAGAAGTCAGTTGGATCCATTCTGCGCAATCTTTTCCACTTCTCCAACTTGAACCAAATGATGATATTTTACTCAATGTAATTTCTTTTGCCAAAATTTCCTTTCAAATCAAAATCGGACTTTGTGATGTGAACCAATTTCTCAAGAAGGCATAAGAGGGATATGGGAAATTATGCTTAAAGTCGAGCCATACACGACAAAATTTATTGTTCACACCATACGGTGGAAGAATGAGTGAGATTTCTAGTCGGAAATTCCATTTCCACATAGAGTGGAACCTTATATATGTTGTACATGTAATGCTTGTTCTTAAATTTGGAGAAGGGAAGCATGAGATGAACTGGATTAGAAGCTTATACAGCTACTTGGTCCCTTATGTTTCGAAATTTCCAAGAGCTTCATATCTGAACTATGTTGATCTAGATCTTGGAGTAAATAATCCACAAGGTAGCACAAGTTATGCACAAGCAAGTGTTTGGGGTAAAAGTTACTTCAAAAATAATTTTGAAAGACTGGTTGTGGTGAAGTCTATGATTGACCCTGATAACTTTTTTAAACACGAGCAAAGTATTCCTCCTTTTTATAATGAAGATGGATGGTGCGAAGTCAGATATTTTGGCGATTGACTAAGAATCGAATAATGTGAAAATAATAATAATATATTTATATTTGGGAGGGGGGAAAATTAATTTAGACATGTCTTGCTTATATCATGTTGTCTAGAAAGTTTTACATTGTATTTATATTTTGTTTTTAGAAACAGTTGTTTTGTTAACCAAAGTGAATTTCAGATAGTACAAGCTAGAAAGTTTTCCTTGAGATCGACGTTATCATTTCAATATAATAATTTCATATTTTGTTTATTTTTTAGTACTAAAGACATTTTGAATGTATGGTCAAATCGAATTTTTCATCTTTCCTAAAATTGTTGAATGTAACTTTCCAAATCAATCAATAATATTCCTAGTTATCAGAAAACATTTAAAATTTGATTATGGTTGATTTTGAGATGTTGGAGGTGATGAAATTTATGGTTGATCATCATAATATTTTCAAACACCAACAAAATATCCTTCCTTTTTCAGTCACGAGCCAACTACATTTAAAGCTTTAAAATAAGCAAACTGTTCGGGTTCGTTTTGTATTCGCTCGATAAAAAGTTCGATTCGAACTTGACTGGAAATATAAATAAATCAAATATGAAAAAATTTTAAAATTCGATAATTTAGTCGAATCTCCTCAAATTGTATCAAGTTGAGTACAGTTGATGAATTATAAGAAAGTGAACAGAACGAAAGGATGCTCAAATTAGTGTTGGACATGATCGTATCGACTCAATTCAATGCCTAAAAAGTATTTTTTTTGAATTATTTTAGTCCGTCATAAAAAATATTGATTAAAAATATTAGTGATAATAATTTGAGACTTTACATAGGTATCAAATAATTTCACTTGTTTTCAATGTGCAAGTACATGCAAGAAGTAATGGAGGAAAGGAACTGTACGCCAGATCTTTCTCCACGTGTCACGTAAGACGAGAGAGATAATAATTTCAACATCAAAAGCTGTATATGGGAGAATCAAAAAATCAATATGTGTGAGAACGCACTTCATGGAGGAATGGCTTCCTTGCTTGAGAGGTTATACTATCTTTGCTTGGATTATCGTAAAAACCCACTACTACCCGACACCCCTCTCGATCCGATGGGTTCTCACCCACTACTACCCTTACCCTCTCCGATTCGATGGGTTCTCGCTGACATGGAACTTATCCACCGCTTTTGGCCATCGCTTTCATCACGGCCGGCTATAATCCCATCCACATTAATGCATGGCGTATATCTCATTAAATCACATGCTATATCATCATTACAAGTCAAAGTAATAGATATTAAGACCTAATGGGTTAATCCAACGAACCGAATTCTTGGCCCCTATAGATTTAAATAAAGTTAACACAAATGACCGGGCCCAACAAGCCCTACGACTTAATTATAAAAGCCCAATAGAATAAATTAATAAATGAGTCCAATCTACCCTACCAAATAGAGAAATATCATGACCCAACATTACCCCCTAGTTTTTTGTTAAACAGATGTTTAATGGAAAACTATAAACTATCCACGATATCGTAATTTATTAGAGGTCTAAAATAGAAATAATTGAGGCATACCCACTTTAATGCAAAAAATGGGATGAGGGATGGCCGGATGCCCATAAAGAATAAGCCCAATTGATAAAGGATTTGAATTTGAACAAGATGGACCAATAGTTAAAAAAACTCAACAAACTAGGCCTAATCGATAAGATATCCAAAGGTCGTCCCAAACATGTCCCATTCAATTCTCATCATTATCGACATTTTTAATGCGCCTACTGCTCCTCGTGGTAACCACCAAGATAAAAGGTAAACTTTACCAATTTTGACGGCTTTTACCGCTAATTTGAAATTCAACCTTTGAGCTTTCTTCTCCTTCTCGTAAATTCTCCTTCTAGCTTTCTCGAGACCTCAACAATGGTGAATCCAAGCCGATTCCTTCAAGTTCCTCTCACTCAAACCCTAACCAAGAGGGTTCGAGTGCAAACCCACCATCTCCTCGCCGATTTTTTCAAGGATGGGGAACAATTTCATGCCAACATCCCGTCCCACCATTACTTTAACCCGAGATTCGTGCCTCCCTGATTCGATACTCAGATTCCGCATAATTACGCCATAGGGCTCCTCGCCCCCGAGGAGCGAATGTACCAAATGACTGCATCTACCGGGTCGCCATGCTCGCTACTCTTCCGAAAAGGGATTCGCCTACCCTTTCACGCCTTTGTCATCACCTCCTAGATTCATAGGAGTGGGCTTTGCTCACTTGGTGCCCAACTCTTACATCCACATACCGGGCGCTCGCTGTTTTCGCCACTTAACCGGGGTTACTCCTCCGTCGACCTTTTTCTTCACCCTTTTTTCTACCGGAGATCCCGAGAACGAGGGTTCAAGATGCCGAAAGCAAACAATCTCCACGCCCAAACGCTAAGTTCGAGAAGAGGCCATCGATGAGCACTCCTTCGAGCAACAAAGGTTGGCACGAGAAATGGTTCTTCATCATCGACCAGAGATCTCTTCTCTCCAGACCGACCACCCTAGACCGGATCTCTCACCGACTTTGGTGACATTCCCAAGAGCGCGGTGAGGAAATGGGAGATTTTCACGAAAGATCCTCCACAAGAATGGAGCTTTACCTTGTCGACCAAACAAGCCCGGGTCAGATGATCATAAATGTAAGTTTTGAATAACTTTGCAATATAATTTTCGAGGTATTTATGTGGCAAGGATCTTAATATGTGATTATTTGCAGATCCTCGATCAAACCAACTTCTTCTAAGTGAAAGATTTGGGAGATTTTCATGGGGAGGATTTCTGAGGCGAATGAAGAGCTTCCTACCAAGAGCCTTCCTAACCGACCCCCTACCTCCGACTCCAAAGACCTACTCCCCTTCTGAATGATGAACTCAAGCCGACGAGCCTTTCATTCTCAAGAAGTCCTCCGACCTCGCCAAGGAAGAAGGTCATCGCTAAAAAGGCCGTAACTACCCTCGCGAGATAGATCCCGAAAGCGACGAGGAGGTTCTTCCCAAGCAAACCCACAATCAACTCCTCCAACTGCTCTCATTCCCCACACCTTCCGAATCACCCAATAAAGAGGAGTCTACTTGACATACCTCTACACGACGCAAGCGAAAGTCCTTCGTACAAAAAATTAAGATAAAAATAACTCCCATCACCAAGAGAACTCCGCTATCCTCCAACTTCAACAATCGACCCCCAACCGAAACCCAAACACTGATGCCGAGCTTGGTCAAGTCGAATCTTATTGTCCCGAAAAGAAAACATCCTTCTGACACCAAATGTGTTCAACCTCTCCGCCTTCGCCCACTCCCCGAGCCTACACCGCCTGATCTCCTTCCCCAGAGGCGGAGACATACGCGGTCCTTCACCGGCTCATGCAAATAACCTCGCGCCTTCTCCTCCGAGACATACGACTACCGAATTCCAAAGAGATGCCATGGGCTCGCCAACTATGTGGCCCCGATTCAACGCCAACTTTCCTTTTCAATCGCTCGAGGCCTTCGTCATGGTAGACCGATGACCACCGATTCGGGAACAAAGACGAATGGGGACTTGCTTAATAAGGCATGAGCTACTTGGCGAAGGTAAATGGCTCTTCCTTCCTCCGCTTTCCATTCTTATCTTCGTATTTCAATATATCTCAAAACCGATCAAATCATACTCGAATATGTACAGCAATGTCGATTCGGAAGGCCATACCCCAAGATCTCTCGAGGTCAATCCGGAGAGGAGGCACCGAGGAAGGAGAACTCCATCCTCAAGTCCGCCTTGCTCTGAAAAGGACCCAACGTGAAGGCATCCTTCATACCAATGAAGGACTTCGTAAAGAGTTGGCCCAAGCCAAGAAGATGTGAAGGCCTCCAAGGAAGAATCAAGTCGACTAAAGCACAAAGATGTCGAAATCGTTAATATGAACGCTGACCGTTCGTAGGAGTTGAAATAAGGATGAACAAGATCAAGGAGTCAAGGTCGACGCTAAGATCTTGACCAAGACGATCCATAAGTCGGAGCGGAAGAAACCCGTCAAGAATATACTACCGCAAATAATAAGAAATCCGAGAACTCAAGGCTCTTCGACCTTGGGCCTCCTTTCGATCGATGCTCTTCGCAAAGAGATACGTGAAGAGTATCGAACTCCTGATGAAATAAATGGAGAAATAATGAGGATTCATACTGGAAGTTACTTAGCTCTCGCCAAGTCGTGGCAAAGGAAAAGTCGATCAAAGCCAACTTAGATCCATACTTGCTCGACTCTTCAGATGATGAGGATGTCACCAAGCAACAACTTATGTTTCTCTTAGGTTTTATTTAAAAATACTTGTAAAAACTTTCATTATTTTACCTTTTGTAAATAAATTAGTATTAATGAGAAGTGATCTTCTTCCTTATGATTTCAAAGATATTTTTACTTTCATCAATACTTCAATATGAATTTATATGGACAAATATACAAAAACCCCTTCGAGATTTAACTCAAATTGTTAATTAACAATTAAGCATGTCATATAATGTATAAAGTGATGTTAAAGAACGAGGCATTCCAACTCAACACTTAAATAAAATAAAGTAACACATACTCACTTCTGCCCGGGTGTGAGATCGGGCATTTGTTTACCACTCTGGTGGTGAAACAATTATATAAAACCAAGATATAAGGATCAAGATATAAGAACCAAGATATAAGGATCAAGATATAAGGACCAAGATATAAGGACCAATTGTGACCATCGACTTACCACCGGGTAAAATCAATATAGATCCTTCGCTCACCACTGTGGTAGAACGACAAATGGGTCGCCATCGAATGGCCAAAGAAGTCCTACCATACCTCCTTACACCGTAGTGACCATAGGACAAATAGACCAGACTATTAAGGACCATTGATTTACCACCCCGGTAAAATCAATATAGATCCTTCGCCTACCACTGGTAGAACGACAAATGGGTCGCCATCGAATGGCCAAAAGAAGTCCTACCATACCTCCTTACAATCCGTAGTGACCATAGACAAAAGACCAGATCAATAGTGAAAAAGTGTCTTTTATTGATAATGAACAATAATATACAAACTTCCGATGAATTAACTTGATCTTTATCAAAAGTATTTCCGGCCCGCCAAATATGCTGTGTGTTTTTTGATTTCGAACCATCTAATGCCCTTAACCGATAAGTGCCCGATTTGGATACTTCGATCACTTCATATGGCCCTTCCCAGTTTGGCATTAACTTTCCCGTTTTGAGGTGTAGAAGCTTCGGCTTCTCGAGGACGAAGTCTCCTACTCAATCAAGCAAGCTTGACTCCTTTGTTATAATGCTTAGCTACTCTTCGCTGATAAGCACCAATTTAAGTAGAAAGAACCTCTCCGACTTCTTCTAGCAGATCCAAATTGGCCTTCACCCTTCACATTGTATATTTCTTTGTATTGACCGACCAAGACTTGAGATCCGATTTCGACAGGACTAAGGCATCGCATTATAGGCCAAATAAAAAGGTGAATCCTCAAAGGTAGTCCCTGTAGTCCGATAAGCCCACAACACGCCGAGCAACCTTCCGCCATCTTCCTTTAGCTTCATCCAACAAGGCTGATCCTGCTTCAAGAAATCATTCCGCTGGTCACCTCAACTTGGCCATTCGACCGTGGATGAGCCACCAAGTCTTCTTATGTCAATCCCCAACCCTTTAAAATGCTTCAAATTTTGATCCTCATTTAATCAAGGCGTCTGCTGTCCGATATTAATACTTCAGGATCCCGGTTAAACACTACTTAACTCTTTTATGAACTTCAAACATTCTTGCTCCAGAATTAACTGGCGGCTTCGCCTACCCACTTAGTCATGTAATCAATAAGAACTATGATGAAGCTAACTCCGACCTTTTAGCTTTAGGCAATGGACCCAAAGATATCTACCCCCGCACAAATGGGCGGGTATAGAGATAAAATCGAGTATAGCTCTTCCTATATCGATGTGGGGATCTGACCGCTGAGTTGGCACTTTTCACATTTCTTGACATACTTTGTAGCTTCTTTAAAAATTGTAGGCCAATAGTATCCTTGCCGAAGTACTTTGTAAGCCAAAGATTTAGCAGCCATATGGTCACCACAAATTCCCTCGTGAACCTCCCGAAGAGCATATTCCGCCTCGGATGGGACCAGGCACTTTAATAATGGTGAAGAAAAGGCTAATCGATAAAGGTCCCCATCAATAAGAACAAAGTCAAGCGCCTTTGTATTTGATCTTTTTGCCAACATCCGATCCGGGCGAAGGACGCCATCTCGCTAAATACTGGATGTAGGGGTCATCCAAAGAAGCTAGATCGCTTCGATACACATCATCGCTTCATGTTGAACACTCACCGTCAGAGAACTTCCAAGTAAATGATCCATTAAAAACATCTCAGATCCGTAGTAGCCAACTTCGACAATGCATCGGCGATGGAATTGTCATTACGCCTATGCCCCGAAATTGCATTGCTTAAAATATCAAGTCGGCCCTTTAACTCCGCCAGATACTTGATCATCCGATTTCCACGAGCTTCATAATCCCCTCGATAGTCGCTGACAACCAACCGAGAGTCACCAGAGATGATAAGGTTCTCGACCTCTAGACTTTTTGCCAATCGAACACCCGCTAGACCGCTTCATACTTTGGCCTCATTGTTTGTCGCTTTTAAATCCGAATCGATGGCTCGTTGAACTTTGAACCCGTCCCGACTTGTCAAGATAATTCCCGCCCCACTAATGCTAGGGTAGAGGAACCATCTACATATAGAGTCCAAACATTCTCGATTTTGTCAAGAACCGCAATCGCCGACGGCCGATTCACCCCGAGAACTCGAAGATCCGCTTTTGAACGAACATTCTACCATGAAATCGCCAAAGCTTGAACCCTTCGATAGCGGTTCGGGGATGGTATTCGATGAAAAATCGACAATTCCATAGTCCATGCCGCTAGTCTCCCCGAAACTTCCGGCTTGCCCATCACTTTCTTCAATGGTCGATCCGTAGACGACATCAGAGCCGAATTTTGAAAATATTGTCAAGCTTTCTACTAGCAATTATTAAAGCAAAGGCAAATTTCAATATTCGATACCGTTTCAAAGATCTCGCAGACGTGACTAATATAATAGACCTGATGCTCGCCTTCCATCGAACTCCCGAACCAAAGATCGCCCCAACCGCTAACGAACTTGCCGCCAGATATGTATATAAGGTCTCGCTTGAATGGGCTTCACCAATAAAGGAGCCAAGAAAGATACGCCTTTATGCCTTGAAGGCGCTTTCACACTCAAGTCCACCGGAATGTCTTCGCATTCTTTGCCCTTTCAATGTATCAAAGAAAGGAAGGCACCTCTCTCGCAGATCCGCGCGATTTAACCTCCTCAAAGTCGCAATCCCGCCAATGACGTTGACATCTTTGAACGATCGAGGAGTCTTCATATCAAGAATGGCCTCAAATCTTCCCGATTGGCCTCGATACCCTTTTCGATCGACAAGATAACCCAAAACTTCCCCGCACCGAGGCCAAAAGTGCACTTCGCCGATTAAGTCTCAAATGATGACGACGACAAATTCGAAAGACTCTCTAGATCGTCTAAATGACTCAACTCGCATGCTTTTCACGATCATGTCATCGACGATACCTCCATGTTCCTTCCCAAATTTACCATCAAGATGAAGTTCATCATTCTCCGTAAGTGGCTCCAAAGATTTATAAGGCCAAAAGTCATCTTCAGAAGCGCGACACCGAATCTGTGTAATAAACGCGGTCTTTGGGATGTCCTCTTTACGCATGGATATTTGGTGATAACCTCAAAAGCATCCATAAAGCTTAGTAATGCATACCCAAGTGGCATCGATAAGTCGATCAATATGGGGCAGAGGATAAAAGTCCTTCTGACAAGCTTTATCGAGGCTCTGCAGTAGTCGATGCAAACCCGCCATTTTCCATTCTCGCTCGCACCAACACCACATTCGCCATCCATTCGGATAATCAATTTCATAGATGAAGTTTCTGGCAGCCAAACAAATTTTGCTATTTCCTCATCAATGATTTTCTGTCGTTTCAAGCAAAGATCCGCTTTTTTCGCCGAACCGCTTTCTTCGAGGGATCTACATTCAAAGCTATGCTCGGCTATCTTCCGACTAACTCTGTGCATGTCCCTTGGTTCCCATGCAAAAATATCCGCATAAAGAAAAGAGAAGAGTTCTATAAGGTTTGTCCGAAGAGGTTCTGCAGACCAACCGATCTTCACTTGGCCTCGTCCGCTTTCCAAGGATCAATTCGACCTCCTCCGCCCTCCCAAGCAGAACCACCATCTGCTCGTAACTACTTTCAGAAAGGGCTCAATCTCAATTGTCATCGCCGCTTTTGTTTGTCAATTTCACCACCCGGAGGAAATGACAAAGATTCCTAGAAGATCGTTTGCCAGATCCAAGTCCCCCGCCACCTCTCCTACTCCATGAGCCGTGGGAACTTGACTTTGAAATGAGGGATGGAGGTCACAAATGAGAGCAGCTAAAGTAGGTCTTCCCAAAGATAGCGTTAGTAAGTCAAATCAACGTGCACACATATAGAATTTACATACTATTTCGACCACCGGTGTGCTGTCGTCAAGATAACCGGAGTTCAATAAAGGCTCGCAACTTTGACCGGATCATCATTGAAGCCAGATAAAGGAGCTTCCCCGCCTCGACCTCCATTTTCTCGCCCATCAAGGTGCATCCTCCGATAGGCATGGGCGCATGTAATATCCATCAAGATCCATTATCTATCATCACGCGCTTCATGTCCACCGCGCCTTCACTACATGGATCACCAAGGCCCCCATGTGGCTCGAATGGGTTCCAAGGATAGTCAACACCAGAAATGATATGACAAATCCCGGAATGGTCTATCCGCCTTCAGGGAGCATCCGTCACAATCATGACCGAATCCGTAAAGCCCTTCTCTTCCTCCCTATCAACTTCCCCGCAGATCCACCGGCTATCACATCGATGACATGCCTCACTATGGCAAGATTGAGCCCTTTCAACCGTCTTCGAACAAAGACGGCAATGTTCTCACGATCATTTACTACCACATACCGCACCAACAAGCCATCTTTAATCTTCCTCTCCACAAAGTCTTTCAAATTGCAACACTCATTAGTGTCGTGGGCTACCGCCGATGATAGATAGCCACAATACTTACGAGAGTTACCCCGCCTTGCCTCTGGTAGTTATTATCACGGGTGGCTCAAGAAAGGTTGATTTCGATTTGATCCGTAATTATCGATCTATCGTTGTTTAGTTTGGTGTAGACCTTATTCACCTTCGGGGCCGGAACGAGGGATGACCGCTTCTCACCGCCAGAATTATTGTATTTTTTCGAACCGCCTCCGTCTCATCATTATACCCCCCCTCTCTCCTCTCTGCTCAACTTCGCCTTAGAGCTACCGACTTTTTCACCGACCGGCCAAGGAGGATGCTTCAGTCGTTTCATAGCTTCTTCCACAACGATATAGCCTTCATTTTGTCAAAGGCTTCCGCCAAGCTCTTCTGATGGTTGAACATCAACTTTTCACCAACTTTTCTGACTTTACCGCATCCAATCCATTCGAACAAACCTACACTGAGAGATCATTAAGATCGGACACCGACCGATCGCTTCTCCTCGAACTCTTTACATATCGCCCAAAGATTCACCGGTAAAACCGCTTGATCTGCGCTGCAGAACCCGTAGGCTTTCCTCTTCTTCTACAACTCTAAACGGCATGGAATTTATCACAAAGTTCGGTCCAAGAGGATATTGAATCCAAGGCAAAGTTCCCAACCACCGCCTCGCATCCTTTCTCAAATAGTCAGAATAAAGGTGTGGCACTCAAAGATCAAGAAGTCGTAATAGTCCATTAGCCGGCCGAACGCCTCGCTATGGTCATAAGGATCCCTTGCCCATCGTGAATCTTCCACGCGAGGCAATTTTTAGTGATATCCGCTTTTCTTTGAGAATATCCGAGGAAAAGGGGATGCTTTCTTTCCCGAGCGCCTTTCACTCGCCGGACCTCACCATTGCTTTCTCGAGCTCTCTCACCTCCTTTACTGTAAAATCAACGCCTTCAGCCGGGGAAACCTCTTCTCGTGAACAACATTATGTCTCCGAGAGGATCGACCTCCTCCCGCCGATCCCACCGCCTCGAGGGACTTCTTGATCCGCTTCAGACACAACTCTTTCCTTATGGTGAGAATGATCACGCTGATAGTCCATTACCCCGACTTCGCACGACTTCCTTCGACCGCCTCCTTTGTCGATAATCATCTCGATGTCGAGAGGTAACGACCATTATCGCCTTCTTCGAGGCCACGGAGTTCTCGCTTCCTCGATCTCCTCCTACTTCGAGAATGATCCTAGAACACACGCATGGAACGCTTCGGCCTCCTTACCCTTTCGTCATGAATCCTCCTTATGCCCACTTCGTCCTTCTGACCGATCATGGCTAGATGCTTCATCCAGACCCGCCACCAAGCATCTGTTCTTGGCTATATCTCTCTTTGCTTTAACAGACTTCCATGGCTCTATCTCGCTTCGTCCGCCATCTTCGCCAACTTGGCGCTCTATCTTCCTCGCTACTTTATGATAAATCTTGGTCATGAGAGCCTTCCACCGCCCCTCGACTATGATCTCGCCTCATCCGCACCGAAAACCAATCTTCGTTCGCCCGCCAGAATCTTCTGACGAGATCTCCCGAATTATGCTTAGAGGCCGTGCTCGTGAGCACTTTTTGAAGGACCTGCACGATCCTTCACCAAACACGAGGCAAATGATTTAGCCAATGTACCATCGCCGCCTCTTCTCATGCACTCATCCCTACTCCTCATCATCTTCCGGCGAGGTTAAACGATCAGTGATTGAAAATTTTAATGACACTAGAACTCAAAACCCTCCTTCTAGCCGCCAATGTTAACGCCAGATCTTTCTCCACGCCCCAATCACGTAAGACGCCCCGATCCCCGCAGACAAGAAACACAAATAACACCGAAAGCTTCGACGGCGGTTCCGGCGGGGGATAAATTTCAAAGTGAGAATTAGTATGTGTTCACAAGGTTAACAATGGAGGAATGTAATGTCTAGTGTTTTTGAGAGATAATAATTCTCGGCCGTGTGTATACGGGAGAATCAAAAATCAATATGTGTGAGAACGCACTTGCAGACGATGGCTTCCACTAGGTTATACTTATCTTTACTTGGATTATAGGTTATACTATCTTTCTAATGGGTTCACTGATTATCGTCCACCCCACTACTACCACCGACACCCCCATCCGATCCGATGGATCATCATTACCAAAGTAATCGCATGGAACTTATCCAACGAATTTTGGCCATCGCTGCGATTTAAATAAAGCTTTCATCAATCACGGCCCATAATCCCATCCATCCACATTAATGCATAAATTAATAAATGATATCTCTCAAAATATCATATCATGCTATATCATCATTACAAAGTCAAAGTAATAACAAGATATATAAATAATATCAATAAAATCGGTAAAACTAATGAAATAGTCACCGTGGTTGATGTTTTTACTGATTACATAATTGAACTTTTAATTTTTTCAAATTACCCCACTAGACTAATTATTATTTTGAAATTGGGTTATTCCGTTAAAAAAATAGACGGACGTTAATTTTTTTATCTACAAAACTAATGAATTACCCAATCGTAGTTGGCACGCTTCTTGATTACATCATTGAACTTTTAATTTTCAGATTACCCCATTAAACTAATTAAGAATAATTATTTTAAATATTTATAAAAATAATTATTATTTTTAGTAAAAAATATTAGAAACTTTAATTTTTTCCATAAAATAAGTAAAGTTTAATAAAATATAGATTTAAAAAATTAAAGTTTTATGAAACCTTACGATTTTAAAAAAATCTTTTTTTCTTTTGAAAATAAAGTTTATTGTTTTGAATCTATATTTTATAAAATTTTATTCATTTTTTTAAAATATGAAGAATTTTCCAATTTTTTCTTGAAAATAATATTTATTTATAAAAATTATTATTTTCTTTTTTGAAAAAAAATTGAATCAGCTTTTTTTATTTATCTTTTACTATTTTTTAATTTTAATTAATATTTTTAGTTTTTTTAAAATTTCTAATTTTAAGAATGAGTCATTCTGTTAAAAATTAAGTAGACATTAATTTAATTTAAAATCACTTTAATTTGTTTGAATCTATATTTTATGAAATTCTACACATTTTATGAAAAAAAAGTTTCTAACATTTTTTACTTAAAATAATAATTATTTTTAAAAATATTAAAAATAATTATTTTAAGTAGTTTGATAGGGTAATTTAAAAAATTAAAAGTTCAATGGTGTAATCAGTAAAATGTGTCAACTACAGTGGGTAATTCATTAGTTTTGTAGATAAAAATTAACATCCATTTATTTTTTTTAACGGAATGACCCAATTTCAAAATAATAATTAATTTAGTGGTGTAATTTAAAAAATTAAAAATTCAATGGTGTAATTAGTAAAACCTACCAACTACAGTGGGTATTTCTTTAGTTTTGCCTAATGAAATCTAAACCACAAAATATCATTTAAAATGTCTTCTTGTTGTACTTTTAGATGCAAAATCATCAATTATATTATCATATTTAATATTTTCTAACATCATTTTTAATGCATATATCACTAATCTTTTTATTATTTTATTTTTTTTATACACATAAATACATAAGTTTATAAATAAATTTGAGTCTCCTTCAACTGTGTGCCCCAGACAATAGTCCTGTTAGCCCATACCCAGGGCCAGCTCTGCAACTATCAATGTAAGAACCTAAGCAATACAATGCAAGCATGCACTAGCTAGCTGTGTATGTTCTGGGGGAAAAAAATTGATATGCTGTCGGTGCGTATACTAGCAACGTCAGAATCATATACTTGATTTTCAGAAGAAGTATATATTTTGCAGGAACCATGAGGTTATAATCAAACACAATATCATTAAAATTACCACTTATCGGTCGACAATACTCAACTAGTATATCATTGCGATAAGAAGTTTCATTTCAATCATTATTGAGACGGACAATAATTCGTTACTATTTGTTCGGGAACATTTTATTGACTATCATTTGAGCTGAAGGCCTGGGATAAGTTTAAGCTGATCGAGCCCATTGGACTGAAACCAAGTAAATATTGAAAATGTTCAAGTTTGGACATCTGAGTCCTCTGGGCTAGAGTCCAGTTCGGATGCATGATGTTTGGGGGCGGGCATCCGAGTCCATTGGACCGGAGCTCAGACCAATTTACGTGGTTTGGTTGGATTGGACCTATACAGTGGGTTGACCCTTGTATAAAGTACGAAGTGATAAGAGCTCTAAATGGTTAAGGATCCTAATCCTAACCATGTTTGAATAAGGTAACTCTAAATGTAGTGTTTGGATTTGATCCAACTTGCACCTTTTAAGGAGATTGTGTTGGACCTAAATAATGGTAACTGTCATATTTATGAGTCCTAATTCGACTCGAAAGTAGACTCTAAGATGAAGAGAATGGCTATAAATACAAGGCTAGATTACAATTAACATGTAATACCCTTTTGAGCACTAAACACTAAAGCCTTCGTCCTTGTCAGCGGCACAAGCCACAAGCTTCGTGTGTGATATGTTATTGTGCAGGATTCATCGCGTGAATTTAGTGATTGGACGCGCCGGCGAAACTTGGCGCTAACATTGACGCTTTTTAGTGCTTTTACAATCACAAAGATCTTTTTAAATTGGAAGGCTATAATGACGTGAGATAACAAAGAAGCCGCCCCAGTGAAAAGGCTAAAACCCACCAGACCACCCAGATGATGGGGTCGGTGAAAGACAGGCTGTGTGACGCCCCCAAAATAGGTATCATCACTCATTTTGAGTCGTCAAATATATGGTACAAAAATCAAATACAAACTTCTTTTATACAATACGACAAAACGTAACTGAGAGTTTTTACACGAATATTGTCTCATAGACAATATCCAAACTCAAATTCAATTCTCATTACATTTATTATCACACTAAATACTAAATAGTGAGGACTGCTAAAACAACCATCTCAGACCGTCACTCCATTCCCCGACTAGTCCCGACTACGTTCTCATTTCCTGAAAAGAACAATGAAAGCAGAAGGGTGAGCTCAACTAGCCCAGTAAGAAATATTATGACTAAGATAATGTAGAATAAATTATCGTTAGCCTTCAACAGTGTTAAACAATAAACAACAAGTTTAACTGCAGCGGAACAAGCAATCCATTAGAAGAGTCAAGTAGAGTACGATATCTACTATCTTCGATGATTTAAAAAGTTTATTATAATCTTTATAGCTGAGACTCAGCTTAACAAATAATCCACATCACTGAATTATCCATGCACTACGGGCCAAGGATATTCATTAGTATCACAACCACGAATTATCCATGCACTACGGGCCAATGATATTTGTGTAATCACCAATGATCATGATCATACCAATAACTGTCCATCAATGCACTACGGGCCAATGAGGACTTTTACCACATCATTTGTAACATTACGGGTCATGATTATACCGAATGATCCCTGATCATAATCATACCAATCAACAGTCCATCTATGCACGTAAGTCAAAGATGACTTTCATCACAATATAAGCATGAGGATGATGACAATGATATAAGAATTCAATTAAAAGGAAACAAAGGATAATTTTTTAAAGATTTATAATTTAATTTATCCAGAATTTAATAATGTCCAAATTGTCAACATGATACTGCTATTGTTAGGTTTGTAAGATTCATACACGCAATCAAATTGCAAAAATAAGCGGAAGCATAGAAAAGCAGAGTTTAAAATTTTTACAAACCATATACCCGGATCATTCTTTATGCATAATTATTAATTAAACGAAAATATAAAGAATGAGAATCATACCCTTGAAGATTCGAGCTTCCTCAGGTACAAGTTCACATTTAAATCCTTTTCGTGTTCTACTTGAATCCACCGGGTTGGATTCCTTCCTTTGATTAACGTTAGCCACCCAAGTGTTTGGCCTCTAGAGGTGATCCACCAAGGAAGAAGAAATATTCAAGAAGAAGTGTGGTTGGCTAAACCCTAGTTTTCTATCTCTATAGAAAAATGTGTACTCTCCAACAATTGGAATCACGTCTTTTGATATAAGATATAAGACTCCTCTTATAAAGATATCAGTTAACCATTCTAATCTAATTAGAAAATAGGGTATTATTTAATTAATTAAATTCTTTTAATTAATTAATTAAACTCTTTTAATTAATTTAACCTCCTAATCTTATTAGAAATATATGAAAGTACTTTTATTAATTAATTTCCAAACTCCTTTAGGAATTAAATAATAATAATAGTAGTAGTAGTAATAATAATAATAATAATAATAATAATAATAATAATAATAATAATAATAATAATAATAATAATAAGACTCCTCTTATTAATTTATATTTAATATTTTGAAAATATTAAATAATAAATATTAAGCTATTTAATTTATTCTATCACTATAGTTTAAATTAAATATACTTAACTTATTATTACGATTATGCCATTAACTTCTTAAATAATTATTCTTCCTTTTATGGTGTGACCCTTTAGTTTCTCCATATTAAACCGGTTGTGAATAAATCAATTAGAACAATTCTAATCTTATTTAAATATATAAATTAAAATATTAATTAATTTAAATAAATAATATTTATTCTACAATAGGGATAAGCCTCCCAATGATTAACGACTTTTCTTCGATAATATAGATTTCAACATTAATCGTAAAAAGAACATTTGAGTAAATAGTTACCGATAATTCAATCCTTCCACCATACAATGTCCCAATTAAATATAAGACATGGGAATTACCGCCAAGTCTTATTTTATTTAATTATATGTATTTCACTCTTAAATGCATTAACTCAAATAATGTAAATTAGAAACTCCTTTCTAATTTCATTCGCCTTGCCAATGACTCTCGGGTTGTCATTTATCGAATCACATATGACATTTATCTTCTTTTACTAGAAGCGGTAGATTCTTTATTGATCATACATTATATCCATGTATAAATTATTATACCCAAGCATACCCTTTGATATACCCTAAGGGTCTTAAGGAATAAGTCAAAGTATAACTCATCATACACAAGATACTATGATGATCTCAAGTCCAAGGATCACTTGTACTACTATCACTATATGAATTCTTATTGACAAGCAAGTAAAACTCCATTAGGTATTCCTTAGCGAGCCACGTTCAGTGTACTTATTCTCCAATAAGCACCTACATACTTGCTTTAGTGTCTCCACACAAATGATCATGAGATCAATCATCCTCATCCAATGAGCAAGCAACCTATGTACCAATCTATCCGGAGTCACTAATCCCTAATTTAGTAATTCAACGATTGGGAACTATTTTAGTTTTAAGTTTTCTAAGAATTTAGATCTCATTAGAATGATCATCATCATTATTCTAAAAGCATTGCTTAAAACTATGGGTTTTCACATATTATAAAGCAGCATCATGTAGATAATTAAAAGCCTTTAATAAATTAATACTTTTTATTAGTAAATGAATAAGATTGTTATAAAGTATATGCTTTATCATCAAACATGATTGGCTTGTGTGCATACTACTTTCAACTAAGTAGAGTAAAATTCAAGAATAATATTGTATCAAAAATAATTTGGACCGAAAAGAAATCAATTTTTTTTTATCATGAATAGTACTCCAGGTGAATATTACCCGAGTGAATAGTATCCCATGAATAAGTACTTAAATGAATAAGTACCCATGATTAGTACTTTTGTGAACATTACTCGAATAAGAGTTTTACTAATAATAGTACCGAAGTGAATAGTATTCCTGCATGAAAAGATCAATAATTATCAAAAATGCTCAGAATAATATTTTCATGAAAAGATATTAGATGAAGAGCAAATATCAAGGATATTCTACTTATTTCACGGAGTATAGAAGCAATACTTTAACAGAATGAGGGTATAATCAGGAATACGAGACGATATAATATTACTCACATACTATAGAGTATGGAAGAAAATATTATTTCTTATAAATACTGAATAAAAATAATATCTCTTACCTTGGAAGAAGACTGGATACTGGAATAATGAAGTAGCAGAATACTCTTCTTCTTCCTCTTTATAACTTCTCTCTCTATAATTGCTCTTGTGAGTTTTAGTGAATTGGTAAGAATGAAAGAAGAATGAGCTTCTATTTATAGGAAAATATAGTATCTATAATTGCACGTTTTGGGGCTCGAATTATTACAGTATAGTACCTTCATCTTTTCCTCTATTTTTAATTTAGTCCTGCAAGTATTATCAATCTTGCACTACCTCCCCTAATAGTAATGCATGTGAACTAATAGTTCCATTAATGTGAGCAAATAGTTATATGCATGTGAACTAATAGTAATTAATTGCTTATTTATCCGATTAATTACTCTATTGGTCAATTTAACCTCCAGAAATCAATTATTATCGAAATAAATGTCAATTTCCACTAACACAAATAATCCCAACATAATTAATGGAAATATTTTTTTATCAACAATTTCATCTTTAATCAACACGAACTTATTCATCAATAATATTATAACTTACAATATTTAACAATCAGACCATTCCCAGGAAAGAAGAGGCTTTCCGATAAGGATTTCTCCCTAATGGTTTGTAATTAGGTGACCAAACCCCTTTCCTCGACAAAACTTTCTAGACATCGTCAATATTGAAAATAATAATATGAATAAATTTGTCTTCTCAATTATTGATTTAATAATATAAAATATTATGCAGTTGATACTATGACAATAATTGAATCAATAATATGAGAGATATTATGCAATCATCGTAGTAATAATTGAGTATAATCGAGTGATTTCACGTAAAGCATCAATAATCAATATAAATATTACTTATACAACCACGCAGATTATTGTACTTTTACCACCGGGTAGTTCAACAATTTAACGGTAAAACTTTCACATTTATTTTTATAAAAAGACATTTCCGTCGTTTTATAACTCCGACAATACTTTCGTTGTGGGTCCACCAATAATTGTGCCATCGTACGAATATTCCTTGTTAAAATGAATATTCTCCGACCAATCGAATATTTTATTATAACTTGCATACTTTATAAAATTTGTAAATATTACCCACAACTATAACATTATATCAAATTCACACCTTAATATTCAAAAATATATTTCGAGCAAAATTAATCTTTACTCATAAAAGTTGGGATTTTACAACCTCCCCTTTTTATGAAATTTCGTCTTCAAAATTAGGGTACATACCTGGTATGTCGAAGAGGTGAGGATACCTTGACTTTATTTCAAATTCTAACTCCCAAGTCATTTCCTCAACATCGTGGTTTCTCCACAAAATTTTGACTTGAGGTATAAACTTGGAGCATAAAATATGATTCTTCTTATCCTTTTTGAATAAAGATTAAATTTTCTCGAAATATATTTTTGAATATTATGGTGTGGATTTGATATAATGTTATAGTTGTGGGTAATATTTACAAATTTTGCAAAATCATGTGAGTTGTTATATAATATTAGATTGGTGGGGAATATTCGTTTTAACGAGGGAATATTAAATACAACGACACAATCATTGGTGGACCCCAGCAGCGGAATTATTATCGGATTGAAAAGCGACAAAAATACTTTATGAAAATAACGGCGGAAGTTTTACTGAGTTAGCTGTTGAAACACCGGTGTTAAAAGAAATGCGATGTCTGGCGTGGTTGCATAGTAGCACACGGTATTGATTATTGATGCTTCGTGAGAAGTCACTTTCGATTATACTCAATTATTACTTCGATAATTCTTTGCATCATATCTATCATATTATTGATTCAATTATTGTCACGATATCATCTGCATAAAATGTTTTATTAAATCAATACTTGAGGCGACAAAGTTATTCATATTATAAATTTCAATATTTACAATGTCTAGAAGTTACATCGAGGAGGGTTTGGTCACTAATTGCGCGCATGATAGGGAAAATCCTTATTGGAAAGCCCCTGCTTTCACAGGAGCGACACGGTTGATAAATATTGTGAGTTATAATATTAATGATGAATGTTGTTCGGAGTTGAATTTGGAGGCAGCGACGTGATATTTGAGTCGGAACAGTGAAATTAGTAAAAATAGTCTATAAACACAAAATTTTTTTGGGATTCATATTTGGTCAAAAAGTCAACAGATTGACTTTTTTGGGAAAAAATCAAACTTCAAAATTTCAAAATTTATATTTTTGATAAAAATAGTTTCATTATGTTGGAATTGTTTGTGTTAGTGAAAATCGACATTTATTAGATGATAATTGATGTCTAGGGGTTATATTGATAAATCGGGTAATTTATCGGATAAATGAGCAATTAATTGCTACTAATTCACATGCTTATATAACTATTTGTTCACATATGTGTACTATTGAATCACATTATTTACTATTAGGGGAGTTGGTGCAAGATTGATAATACTTGCATGACTAAATTAAAAATGGAGGTATAGATGGAGAGTCTTATCTTTGTAATTAATTATTTTTCACATGATTATACTATTGATTCACATGATTGAACTATTGATTCACATTATTTACTATTAGGGGAGTTGGTGCAAGATTGATAATACTTGCGGGGACTAAATTAAAAATGAAAGAAAAGTTGGAGGTATTGTCTTTGTAATTTTGAGCCCCAAAAGCGTGCGATTATCGAAACTATATTTTCTATAAATAGAAGCTCATTCTTCCTTCATTTCTCACCAATTCACAAAAAGCTTTAGAAGCGATTATTATAGAGAGAAATTATAGAGAGAAAGAAGAAGAAAATACTACCTCACTATTCGAGTATCCAGTTTTTTCCAAGGTAGGGAATATTATTTGTTGTACTTTCGTAGGGAGTATTATTTCTTTCTTTCTTCTATGAAGAGAACTTACATTATTCCATTCTTTATTATTACATTGGAATAACTTTTGTATCTGTGAGCTACCTATACTTGGTGAAATTCTTACATTGTTCCATTCTTTATCATTACATTGGAACATCACATGCATGCGTTCTCACATGGGACTGGTTAAAATCTTTATTATTACATTGGGAATATCACATGCATGCGTTCTACATCTTGTGGGACTGATTCAAATCTTTATTATTACATTTGGAATATCACATGCATGCGTTTCTACGTGGGACTGATTAAATCTTTATTATTACATTGGAATATCACATGCATGCGTTTCTGTGGGACTGATTAAAATCTTTATTATTACATTGGAATATCACATGCATGCGTTTTTACTGTGGACACTGATTCCGTTATTTATTATTACATTGGAATAACTTTTGCTGTCTTGATCTATCGCATGCACAGGTGATTTCTTTTGTTATTCCATTCCTTATTATACTCGGTTGGTTAAAGTTTTGACTTATACTCCATGAAATTAGTGGAATATCCTTGATATTTGCGCTTCATCCGATATCTTTTCATGGAAATATTCTTACGAGCATTCTTGAATTTTACTCTACAAAGCGATATCATGTTGACAATTTTGGGCGTTATTAGTTCTGGATAAAATAATTCTTGAACTTGTTTTATTGAATTCTTATATCATTGTCATCATCCTCATGTTTATATTTTGTTGAAAGTCATCATGGCCTATAGTGCATAGATGGACTTGGTATGATTATGACCGAGGGATTATTGATTGTAATCATGGTAGTAATGTTACAAATGATGTGGTAAAAGTCCTCATTGGCCCGTAGTGCATTGATGGGCGATTGTTGGCATGATCATGACCATTATTGAATACACAAATATTCTTGGCCGTAGTGCATGGATAATTGTGGTGCGTGATACTAAAGAATATCCTTGGTAGTAGTGCGGGGGTGATTCGATGATGTGGATTATTTATTAAAATTTGAGTCCCGGCGATAAAAGTGATGAAAAACCTTCTAAATCATAAAAGATAGTAGATTTTATTCTCTACTTGACTCTTTTAATGGATTGCTTGTTCATTGCAGTTAAACTTGATGGTTGTTATATTGTATCGGTTTTAACAACTTTGTTGAAGGCTAACGATAATATATTACGCATTATCTTAGTCATAATATTTCCCTCTTGGGCTAGTTGAGCTCACCCTTTTACTTTTATTGTTCTCTTGAGAAATGAGAGCGTAGCGAGGGGACTAGTCGGGGAGCGGAGTGATGGACGGATGATAGCATTAGTAGTCCTCACTATTACGTGAAATAGTGTAATAATAATTGTAATAAGGACTCCTTTTGAGTTTGTATAATCTCTAGTAGACAATATTTGTATTCAAACTCACGACTTATGTTTTGTCGTATTATACCACGACGATTGTATTATTAAGTTGTATTTGAATTTATGTACCATGTAAGTGGCGACCCAAGATGGGTGGCGTATACCTAATTTTGGGGCGTCACGGTTGGTATCAAAGCTTAGGGATATGATCCACAGGCTAAGATGTGAGACTAGAACTAGGAGGGAGAGGCAGGGGAATTCCTTAGCTAGTATGACCTACCTAAGTTTATTTGGTATTTGATTGGTCGGTCGGAGTATAGTGATAATATGTTGCATGTCAATTAACCCTTGTTTTGTGGCGGTGTTTGAAAATGGCATCAGAGAATGTTGAGAATATCAATGGAGCACAGAGGCCGTTGAGTCTCCACGGATCAATAATCGAGACAATGTGCAGCGGGATGGCGATAATCCTCACATGAAACAACAACAAAATGGTGAATCAATTGACGAGCGATGATGCGTTTAAGAGCTTTTTAGAATTCATGCACATCGGTGAAGAGGCTCCTTTTCATAATGCGGGAGAAACAATGGCAACCCACGGTTGGTCACATTAAAGCAATTCAAGGAGGCTGGGACCACCGGAGTTTTTGGGAAAGCGAACCACTTAAAGGCGGAGGCGTGGTTAAAGCGAGATCACCAAGATATTTGATGTCTTGGGATGCTCAGAGAGCAAAAAGGTTCCTTTGCCACCTTTATGTTGCGTGAAGAAGCGAGATCACTTGGTGGGAATCGTAAAAGCGTACCCGACTGGCCTTTTCAAGATGTCTTGGGAGAAGTTCGAAGAGGCATTCAGCGACAAGTACTTTCAAAAAGTATTAATCACATGAAGGAGGTGGAGTTTATCAAGTTGGAACAAAACAATATGGCCAGTAATCCATGATCTGAGGCTAAATTTGCGGAGTTATCCGGTTTGCATCCCATTTGGTCGATAATGAGGAAGCGAATGGCGAATGAATGTTTTAAGAGGTTTGAAGCGGGAGATCGCCAATATCTTATTTCTCATAAAGCGTGTTTGTATTGATGTTGTAAATAGGGCTCGATTAGTGGAAGCGCGATAACGAGTCAACGCATGACCAAAAGAAGCGGTAAAAAAAATGATAATCTAGGGTGATACTTGATCATCAAAGCGGTGACAATAAGCATAGAGGAAATCAACATGCGAAAAAATGGTAACCACTTGGTGGTAATCATGGTCAAAACAATAAGAATGGACATTTCAAGAAGGAGATTCAACAATGATGGAAGGCGTCGTCGACACCGACACCCGTTGTTAAGGAAGGAGAGCGACCACCTATCATATGCTTCAAATGCGGAGGGAGGACACATCGGTCAAAGCTAGCGATGCCGTCAAAGCATGTTATAATTGTGGAAGAGAAGGTCACTTAGCCCGGATTTTGTCGTTCACCAGAAGACAAGTTCGACTAGGATGGAGCACCAAAAGTAGTCGAGAAAAAAGTCAAAAGCCGGTAGTTTAAGAGAGAACATTTTTTTCGTGACAAGGAACACGAATAAAATTATCACGGGTATGTTAGTCATAAACTCTTGTGAAAGTCTATCTGAGTGTTGAATCTGGGTTCTACTCACTCTTTTATTTCACCTAGTTGTGTTCAATGTTTGAATTTAACTCAGGAGAAGTTAGATTTTGATTTATCTGTTGAAACTTCGGTTGGGAGAAACCTTCATTACCTCCACTTGTTATAAATCTTGTTCAAATCAACACTTTCACTTACACATCGATCGTATCTCTTTGAAAATACTTGCCTTTGATGTGATTTTAGGAATCGATTGGTTAACTACTCATCATGCTTTTAAATCGGGTTGTTAGCTTTCATATTCTAACCAACTTTATTATGCGAATTCAAGCAACCAAATCACTAAAAATCGATCATGGTCATATCAAGCCATAAGTAAAAGAGCCCGGTCCTTTCGTTGTTGACTTCCTTGTGTGGAATGCTGCAAAGCCGGACTTTACGTAGCGCGTTTTGTGAATGGCGATGGCAAGTTGATAGGTATCAATGTGACGTGTTACCCAAGTCTTGGATGAGAGTCACGATTTTGAATGATATTTCTATTGTTAATAAATTTCCTTACGTATTCTTGAAGACTTCTTAGCCTACCCTAGGCGTGAAATCGAATTTTGTATTGACCCCGATACAAAACCCATTTCTAAAACCCTCAAATATTTCTTCAACTAAAATGAACGTAACATGCGCCAAAGAGCGTTGGCTCGAAATTTGTTGAAGATTACGATCGTACCATTCAATACCATCGTGGGAAAAGCGAGCGTGGTAGGCGGCGCGTTGAGTAGAAGATCGTATGCGTTTGAGTGCGATGTTGTTAACACAAAGACCCATTTAAATACGACTTACAAATGATGAAGATAGAGTTAAAGACTCTAGGAACCCGTGAAGATAACGAATATCTGAGTAGAATTAATCGACTTTAATCGATAAAGTTAAAAGCCATTTCAAAATTACACACGGGAGATGATGAATGTGAAGAATTAAGAAGGTTCAAGAGGCGTTATTCTAGAAGCAAGAATCGATGAAGAGAAGAAATCTCAACCCTCGATTTAATTGGCCCATTTGAAATCCTCGATAAAGTAGGAGCGTGGCTTATAGACTCGTTTTACCGCCAGTATGTCGGCGTGTTCATAACGTTTTTTAACGTATCGATGTTACGTAAATATGGGGATGACCGAACCACATTATTAATTTAGAACTAGGACGAGATAGCGGATGATTTAGCGTGTGAGGAGATCGTGTTAAAATCTTGGATAAGAAGGATTATATTCGACACTCGAAGGTTATACCTCGAGGTTTAGAATTTGAAGTGAGGTCGAGGTATCCTCACATTTTGGCATATGCAGTGCGTCGTAAATTTAGAGGCAAAATTTCATAAGGAGGGAGATTGTGAGACCCAGTTTTTTGAATAAAGATTAAATTTTCTCGAAATATATTTTTGAATATTATGGTGTGGATTTGATATAATGTTATAGTTGTGGGTAATATTTACAAATTTTGCAAAATCACATGAAGTTGTTATATAATATTCGATTGGTTGGGGAATATTCGTTTTAACGGGGAATATTAAATACAATGGCACAATCATTGGTGGACCCCAGCGGCGGAATTATTATCGGATTGAAAAAGCGACAAAAATACTTTATGAAAATAACGGCGGAAGTTTTCTGGTTAAGCTTGTTGAAACACCGGTGTTAAAAAAAAATGCGATGTCTGGCGTGGTTGCATAGTAGCACACGGTATTGATTATTGATGCTTACGTGAGAAGTCACTCGGTTATACTCAATTATTACTACGATAATTCTTTGCATCATATCTATCATATTATTGATTCAATTATTGTCACGATATCATCTGCGTAAAATGTTTTTTTTTAAATCAATACTTGAGGCGACAAAGTTATTCATATTATAAATTGCAATATTTACAATGTCTAGAAGTTACATCGAGGAGAGGTTTGGTCACTACTAATTGCGGCGCCAATAGGGAGAAATCCTTATTGGAAAGCCCCTGCTTTCACAGGAGCGACACGGTTGATAAATATTGTGAGTTATAATATTAATGATGAATGTTGTTAGGAGTTGAATTTGGAGCAGACGTGATATTTGAGTCGGAGCAGCGAAATTAGTAAAAATAGTCTATAAACACAAAATTTTAAGGATTCACTATTTGGTCAAAAAATCAGCAGTTGACTTTTTTTTGGGAAAAAATCAAACTTTGAAATTTCAAAATTTATATTTTTGATAAAAATAGTTTCATTATGTTGGAATTGTTTGTGTTAGTGAAAATCGACATTTATTAGATGATAATTGATGTACAGGGGTTATATTGATAAATCGGGTAATTTATCGGATAAATGAGCAATTAATTGCTACTAATTCACATGCTTATATAACTATTTGTTCACATATGTGTACTATTGAATCACATTATTTACTATTAGGGGGGGAGTTGGTGCAAGATTGATAATACTTGCATGACTAAATTAAAAATGGAGGTATAGATGGAAGTCTTATCTTTGTAATTAGTATTTTTCACATGATTATACTATTGATTCACATGATTGAACTATTGATTCACATTATTTACTATTAGGGGAGTTGGTGCAAGATTGATAATACTTGCGGGACTAAATTAAAAATGAAAGAAAAGTTGGAGGTATTGTCTTTGTAATTTTTTGAGCCCCCAAAAGCGTGCGATTATCGAAACTATATTTTCTATAAATAGAAGCTCATTCTTCCTTCATTTCTCACCAATTCACAAAAGCTTTAGGCGATTATTATAGAGAGAAATTATAGAGAAAGAAGAAGAAGAAATCTGCTTTACCTCACTATTCGAGTATCCGAGTTTTTTCCAAGGTAGGGAATATTATTTGTTTGTACTTTCGTGAGGGAGTATTATTTCTTTCTTATCTATGAAAGAGAACTTACATTATTCCATTCTTTATTATTATTTGGAATAACTTTGTATCTGTGAGCTACCTATACTTGGTGAAATTCTTACATTGTTCCATTCTTTATCATTACATTGGAACATCACATGCATGCGTTCTACATGGGACTGGTTTCGTCTTTATTATTACATTGGAATATCACATATACATGCGTTTCTGCACATGGGACACTGATTAAATTCTCTTTATTATTACATTTGGAATATCACATGCATGCGTTTCTTGGCAGGACTGATTAAAATCTTTATTATTACATTGGAATATCACATGCATGCGTTTCTGGCGGGACTGATTAAAATCTTTATTATTACATTGGAATATCACATGCATGCGTTTCGTTCTGTGGGACTGATTCGTTTTATTATTACATTGGAATAACTTTTGCTGTCTTGATCTATCGCATGCACAGTGATTTCTTTTGTTATTCCATTCCTTATTATACTCGGTTGGTTAAAGTTTTGACTTCTATACTCCATGAAATTAGTGGAATATCCTTGATATTTGCGCTTCATCGATATCTTTTCATGGAAATATTCTTACGAGCATTCTTGAATTTTACTCTACTAAAAGCGATGTCATGTTGACAATTTGGGCGTTATTAGTTCTGGATAAAATAATTCTTGAACTTGTTTTATTGAATTCTTATATCATTGTCATCATCCTCATGTTTATATTTTGTTGAAAGTCATACATGGCCTATAGTGCATAGATGGACTTGGTATGATTATGACCGAGGATTATTGATTGTAATCATGGCCATAATGTTACAAATGATGTGGTAAAAGTCCTCATTGGCCGTAGTGCATTGATGGACGATTGTTGGCATGATCATGACCATTATTGAATACACAAATATTCTTGGCGTGTAGTGCATGGATAATTGTGGTGCGTGATACTAAAGAATATCCTTGGCCGTAGTGCGGGGGTGATTCGATGATGTGGATTATTTATTAAAATTTGAGTCCCGGCGATAAAAGTGATGAAAAACCTTCTAAATCATAAAAGATAGTAGATTTTATTCTCTCTTGACTCTTTTAATGGATTGCTTGTTCATTGCAGTTAAACTTGATGGTTGTTATATTGTATCGGTTTAACATTTGTTGAAGGCTAACGATAATATATTACGCATTATCTTAGTCATAATATTTCCCTCTTGGGCTAGTTGAGCTCACCCTTTTACTTTTATTGTTCTCTTGAAATGAGAGCGTAGCGAGGGACTAGTCGGGGAGCGGAGTAGCGGACGGATATGATAGCATTAGTAGTCCTCACTATTACGTGAAATAGTGTAATAATAATTGTAATAAGGACTCCTTTTGAGTTTGTATAATCTCTAGTAGACAATATTTGTATTCAAACTCACGATACTTATGTTTTGTCGTATTATACCACAGTTGTATTATTAAGTTGTATTTGAATTTATGTACCATGTAAGTGGCGACCCAAGATGGGTGGCGTATACCTAATTTTGGGAATACCTGAACATCCTTTTTCTGCGTAGTAGTGCATGGATAATTTGTGGTCGTGATACTAAAGAATATCATTGTAGTAGTAGTGCGGGGTGATTCGATGATGTGGATTATTTATTGTCGAGTCCCAACCATAAAAGTGATGAAAAACCTTTTAAATCATAGAAGATAGTAGATTTTATTCTCTACTTGACTCTTAAATGGATTGCTTATTCATTGCAGATTTAACTTGATGTTTGTTATATTTTATCGGTTTAACCTTTGTTGAAGGCTAATGATAATTTATTACGCATTATCTTAGTCATAATATTTCTTAATGGGCTAGTTGAGCTCACCCTTTTATTTTCATTGTTCTCTTCAGGAAATGAGAACGTAGCAGGGACTAGTCGGGGAACGGAGTGATGGTACAGATGATAGCATTAGTAGTCCTCACTATTCTATGAAATAGTGTAATAATAAATGTAATGAAGACCCCATTGAGTTCATATATTGTCTAGATAACAATATTTGTATTAAAACTCACAGTATATGTTTAGTCATATTTTACAATACTGTTGTATAATTAAGTTGTATTTGAATTTTGTACCATGTATTTGGCGACTCAAGATGGGTGATGTATACCTATTTTGGGGGTGTCACAACAGTATCAAAGCTTAGGATATGATCCTAGCTAAGATGTGAGAATAGAACTAGGAGGGAGAGAGCGGAATTCCTTCGCTAGTATGACACACTAAGTTTTTTGGTATTTAATTGGTCGGTCGAAATATAGGGATAATATGTTACATGTCAATTAACCTTTTGTTTTGTGACAATATCTGAAAATGACATCCAAGAATGTTGAGAATAAAGATGGAGCACGAAGACCGTTGATTCACCACATATCAATAATCAGGATAATGTGCATCAGGAAGGCGACAATCCTCATGCAAACAACAACACTGACCAAATGATGAATGATAGAATGTTCAGAGGCTTTATGCAATTCATGCAACAGCAGGTGAGAGCGGCTCATGTCCAAAATGTAGGAGGAACCACTGGAAAGTCTCGGACGGTCACCGCTAAACAGTTCAAAGAGTTGGGACCACCGGAGTTTATTGGAGAGCCAAAATCACTTAAGGCGAAAGCATGGATAAAGTAGATCACCAAGATATTTGATGTCTTGGGATGCTCCAAGAAGCAAAAGGTTCCCTTTGCCGCCTTTATGTTGCGAGGAGCGACAGATTACTGGTGGGAATCGGTAAAGCGTACTCAACTTGCCGCACTGAAAATGTCTTGGGAGAAGTTCCAAGAACTATTCAATGACAAGTACTTTCCCGAAAGTATTCGTTACATGAAGGAGGTGGAGTTCATCAAGTTGGAACAGAATAATATGGTATGTATGCAGATGACGAAGCAAAGTTTGCCGAGTTGTCCCGGTTTGCGTCCCACTTGGTGGATAATGAAGAGAGAATGACGCGAATATTTTTCAGAGGTTTGAAGCCGGAGATACGTCAACATCTTATTTCTTATAAACTGTGTTTGTAATCAGATGTTGTAAATAGGGCTCAGTTAGTAGAGCGCGATAATGAGTCAACGCAACCAAAAGAGAGCGGCCTGCAAAATGATAATATCAGCGAGAGCAGTCATCGAAGCGGTGACAACAAGCATGGAGGGAATCAACAGGCCATAAATGGTAACCACTTCGGTGGCAATCAGGGCCAAAACAATAAGAATGGACATTTCAAGAAGAGGAGATTCAACAATGATGGAAGACGTCGTACCAAAGACCTTTGTTGTTAAGGTAGGAGAACGACCACCTATTATATGCTTCAAATGCGGAGGGGAGGGACACATCAGTCCAAACTGCACGATGCCGTCTAAATCATGTTATAATTGTAGAAGAGAATGTCACTTAGCCCAATTTTATCGTTCACCAAAGACAAGTTCAGCTAGGATGGAGGCACCAAAGGTTGTCCTAGAAAAGTCAAAGCCGGTAGTGCAAGGGAGAGCGTTTGTTGTGACCTCCTAGAAAACAAGGAACCCGAATAAGGTCATCACGGGTAAGCTTATCATAAACTCTAGCGAAGTCTATACTTTATTTTATACCGGTTCTACCCATTCTTTTATTTCTTCTACTTGCGCTCAACGATTAAATTTAACTCCGGGGAAATTAGACTTTGACTTATCTGTGGAAACTCCATTGGGAGAAACCTTCATTACATCCACTGTTTATAAGTCTTGTTTGGTTCAAATCGGTACCTTCATTTTACATGTCGATCTTATTTCATTGAAAATATTTGCATTTGACGTGATTCTAGGGATTGATTGGTTAACTACTCATCATGCAAAAATTGATTATTTTCGTAAGGTTGTTAGTTTTCATATTCCTAATCAACCTATTATGCGAATTCAAGCTACAAAACCATTAAAATCAATCACGGTCATCTCAAGCCATAAAGTTATTCGTTTATTGAAAAACGGATGTCGAAGCTTTCTTAGCTCATGTCACGGATCTAAACAAAAATACGTGGATTCTGAATGATATTTACATTGTTAATAAATTTCCGGCGTATTCTCAAAGAACTTCTGGACTACCCCGAGAGCGTAAAATTGAATTTTGTATCGACCTTGAACCCAGTACAAAACCCATTTCCAAAGCCCCATATCGAATTACTCCTATTGAACTTAAGGAGTTAAAGACCCAGTTGTAGGAATTGTTAGACATTGGTTTCATTCGTCCTAGTATGTCTCCTTGGGGTGCTCCTTTTCTATTCGTGAAGAAGAAAGATGGGAGTATGAGACTTTGTATTGATTATCGGGAGTTGAATCATGTCACCATCAAAAATAGGTACCCATTTCCATGTATTGATGACCTGTTTGACTAGTTGCAAGGCGCCAAATTCTTTTCAAAGATTGATCTTCGTTCAGGATATCATCAATTGAAGATTAGAACCGATGACATTCCAAAGACGACTTTCAGAACTCGGTACGGGCATTATGAATTCCTAGTCATGTCCTTTGGATTGACTAATGCTCCTGCTGCCTTCATGGATATGATGAACCGAGTATTCAAGGAATATTTGGATCATTTTGTGGTCGTCTTTATTGATGACATCCTCATATATTCTAAAAGCCGTGAAGATCATGAGTAACACTTGAGGCTGATACTCCAAAAGCTTCGTGAAAACAAGCTATATGCCAAGTTGAGTTCTGGCTTGAGGAAGTTGCATTCCTTGGGCACGTTTAATCAAATCATAGGATATATGTTGACCCGGCAAAAATTGAAGCAATTCAAAGCTGGGAGCAACCTAAATCAGTGACCGAAGTACGTAGCTTTCTCGGCTTAGCTGGTTATTATCGGAGATTTGTAGAAGGGTTTTCTCGAATCGCTACTCCATTAACTCAAATTGACTCAAAAGATATAAAATTCGGTTGAGCGTGGAATATGAGAAGAGTTTTCAAGAACTCAAGAGGAGACTCATTTAAATTGCTTACGATAATACCATCCGCCTCGGAGGGATTTGTCATCTATATAGTGATGCTTGAGCAAAGGGTTAGGATGTGTTCTCATGCAACATGGGAAAGTCATAGCCTTTATGCCTCACCAAGAACTCAAAGAATATGAGAGGAATTATCCTATTCATGATCTAGAGTTGGCGGTTGTCATTTTGAGCTTAAAATTTGGAGGCATTACATATGGGGAGAAAGTGGAGATCAATACGGATCATAAAAGCCTCAAATATTTCTTCACTCAAAAGGAACTCAACACGCTAAGCACGACGTTGGCTCGAATCTGTTGAAAGATTATGATCATACTATTCAATACCATCCTGGAAAAATGAACGTAATAGGCGATCTGTACCGAGTAGAAGATCATATGTGGGTACGAGTATAATATTGTCAACGCAAAGGCCCATTTTGTATGACTTGCAAAGGATGGAGTTAGAGATAAAGACTCCAGGGACCCATGTGATGATGGCGAATATACGAGTAGAACCGACTTTAATCGATAAAGTTAAAAATCGTTCAAGCTACTGATATGGAGTGATCGTATGATGAAGAAAGTACAAGAAGGTGCTATGCCGGAAGCAAGAATCGATGAAGAAGGAATACTTTGAGTCAACTCCAGACTTTGTGTTACTAACAACCCTGATTTAAAGTATAAAATCATGATGGAAGCCTGACAACACACCGCTTGCAATCCATCTCAGGAGTACCAAAATGTATCGTGATCTTGACATACATTTTGGTGGAGCAATATGAAGAGAGAGATAGCAGAATTTATCTCAAGGTGTTTAACTTGTCAACGAGTCAAGGCGGAACATCAAGTACCAAAAGGTCCATTGCAACCACTTGAAATTCCAGAATGGAAGTGGGAACACATTACCATGGATTTCGTTACTGGTCTTCCCAAGGTTTCTCAAGGCATAGATGTGACGCCCCCAAATTTAGGTACACATCACCCATCTTGGATCGTCAGATACATGGTACAAAATTCAAATACAACGTCTTAATACAATTGTGTGGGTATGGTGTACAATACGACAAAACATAAACTTATGAGTTTGAATACAATTATTGTCTACTAGAGATTATACAAACTCAAAAGGAGTCCTCATTACAATTATTAACACACTATTTCACGGAATAGTGAGGACTACTAATGCTATCCTCCTGACCGTCACTCCGCTCCCATTTTAGTCCCAACTACGTTCTCATTTCACGAGAGGACAATCGAAAGAAAGGGTGAGCTCAACTAGCCTTTAAGAAAAATATTATGACTAAGATAATGCGTAATAAATTATCGTTAGCCTTCAACAAATGTTAAACTAAAATATAACAACATCAAGTTTAATCAAGGTATGATCAAGCAATCAATTAAAAGAGTCAAGTAGAGAATAGAATCTACTATCTTTTATGATTTAAAAGTTTTTCATCACTTTTATCATTTGAGACTCGACTTAATAAATAATCCACATCATCCACCGCACTACTGGCCAGGATATTCATTAGGGTCACGACCACAAATTCAATGCACTACGGGCCAAGGATATTTGTGTATTCATCAATGGTCATGATCATGCCAACAACTCATCCATCAATGCACTACGAGCCAATGAGGACTTTTACACATCATTTGTAACATTACGATTACCATGATTACAATCAATAATCCTCAAGCATAATCATACCAAGTCCATCCATGCTTTACAGCCACAGATGACTTTCAAAAAAATATAAACATGAGGATGATGACAATGATATAAGAATTCAATAAAAGAATTAAGTTATTTAGGAACTAATAACGTCCAAATTGTCAACATGATACTGCTTTGTAGAGTAAAATTCAAGATTTCTCAAAAAAATATTTCCATGAAAAATACTAGATGAAGCGCAAATATCAAGGATATTCCACTAATTTCATGGAGTATAGAAGTCAAAATTTTAACCAACTTAGAATAATAAGGAATGGAATAACAACAGAAATCACCATGCATGCGGTACTTACAGGTTATTCAACAGAATAATAATAATGGAACCAGGTCAGGTGAAAATCACACCGACAGGATGTTCCAACAGAATAATAAAGAATGAAATAATAAAAGATTTTAACCAGTCCGGCGTAAAGCCTGACGAGGATGTTCCAACGGAATAATAAAGACAATAATAAAAAGCGGAACCGAATCCCAAGGTATAGCACATGCTGTGATGTTCAACGGAATAATAAAAGATGAATAATAAAAGAATGTCACCACGTATAGGGTATTCAGCGATACAAAGTTATTCCAACAGAATAATAAAGAAATGGAATAACGATGTAAGTCTCTTCTCAAATACAAAAGAATAATATCCCTTACCGTAAAAGAAACTGAATATAAAAGTAGTTAAGTAAGGAATACTTTTCTTCTATCTCTATAGTCTCTCTCTTTAGTTTCTCTCTCAGAGTTCGGTGAATTAAATAAGAAAATAATGAAGGAATGAGCTTCTATTTATAGGAAAATGGAATGCATAGTAACTAATCCATGAACGGGTCTAGATTGCTTTACTTTAATCGATGGTCCATAATTAAAGCAAAATCTTTTAAATAAAATATAATATATTCTATTTATAATCTAATAAAACGAATAACTTTATAAAAGATTTTACTATGCAAACACTATACGGGCACTATGCAAAACACTATGCATAATAAAATATAATATATTCTAATTATTGTCTAATAAAATGATAACTTTATAAAAGTATTCTATTTTATATAAAAAGATTTTACTATGCAAAATACTATGCAGACACTATGCAATACTATGCATAATAGAATATAATATATTCTATTTATAGAATAACTTTATAAAAGTATTACATTTTATATAAAAAAAATCACGTATTATTACATTAATAATACCAATAAAACAAAACCGAGTGACTTATCACATAAGCATCAATACTGCAGTACTACTACTATAAACCACGCCAGATTCTCGTACTTTTTACTACCGAGTAGTTCAACAAGTATTAATGGTAAAACTTCCATCGTTATTTTCATAAAAAGTATTTTTATCGTTTTCTTAATCCGATGAATAATTACATTATGGGGTCCACTAATGATTGTGCCATCGCATTTAATATTTCCTATTTAAAACGAATATTCCCAGACCAATCGAATATTATATGACAACTTGCATACTTTGCAAAATTTATAAATATTACCCACAACTATAACATTATATCAATTTCACTCCATAATATTTAAAAATAATATTTATAGAAAAATTCATCTTTATTCAAAAGTTGGGGTTTTACAATCTCTCCTTCTTACGAAATTTACGCCCTCGAAATTAGAGTGCGACGACTGTATATTGAAGAGGTAAGGATACCTTGATTTCATTTCGATTCTAATTCCCAAGTCATTTCCTCAACATCGTGGTTTCTCCACAAAACTTTGACTTGAGGTATAACCTTGGAAGCGTATAATATGTTCCTTCTTATCCAATATTTGAACAGGGAACCTCTTCATACGTCAAATCTTACCGCTATTTCGTCCTCAGCTTCTAACTCAATAATGTGGTTCGGTCTTCCACATATTTACGTAACATGGATATGTGAAAAACGTTATGAACACGAGACATACTTGGCGGTAAAGCGAGTTTATAGGCCATAGTTCCTACTCGATCAAGGATTAAAAAATGGGCCGATGAATCGAGGATTGAGCTTTCCTCTCTTTCCAAATCTTGTAACTCCTTTCCATGGAGCAACACGTAACAACACATGATCTCCTATATCGAATTCCACGTCCTTTCGATGAAGATCAGCATAACTCTTTTGTCGATCTTGTGAGGTTTTTATATGTTGTCGGATCGTTTGAATCTTTTTCGTAGTCATACGTACCAACTCCGGTCCCAACAACGTTGCATCACCCACCTCATCCCAGCATATTGGAGAACGACATTTTCTTCCATACAACGCTTCGAATGGAGCCATGCCAATACTTGTTTGATAACTGTTGTTGTAGGAAAACTCCACTAATGGTAAGAACTTGTCCCAACTTCCTTTGAAATCAAGAACACAGAGTCTTAATAGATCTTCAAGAGTTTGAATAGTCCTCTCCGATTGTCCGTCATTCGAGGATGATATCTGCCGAGCTAAATCAGAAATCCGTGCCCATAGCTTTTTGCAAACCTAACCCAAAATCTTGAAGTGAATCTTGGGTCTCGATCGAAAACTATGGATCTTGGCATACCATGCAATCTTACAACCTCGTTTATGTACATACGAAAGCAAGACGCTTTAAGTGTATAAGTTTCTCGTATTGGTAAGAAGTGAAGCGAGACTTGGTCAATCTATCAAAATAACCCAAATCGCATCTATGCCTTTGAGAAACTTTGGGAAGACCAAAGAATGTGAAATCCATGGTAATGTGCTCCCACTTCCATTCTAGAATTTCAAGTGGTTTGCAATGGACCTTTTGGTACTTGATGCTCGCCTTGACTCGTTGACACGTTAGACACCTTGAGATAAATAAATGTTATCTCTCTCTTCATATTGCCCCACCAAAATGTATTTCGAAGATCATGATACATTTTGGTACTCCCAAGATGGATTGTAAACGGTGTGTTATGCGCCTCCATCATGATTTTATACTTTAAATCAGGGTCGTTAGGAACACAAAGTCTAGAGTTGACTCAAAGTATTCCTTCTTCATCGATTCTTGCTTCCGGCATCACACCTTCTTGCACTTTTTTCCTCATACGCATAAGCTCCGGATCTGTAACTTGAGCAGCTTTAATTTTATCAATTGAAGTCGATTCAACTCGTATATTCGCCATCATCAAGTGGATCCCTGGAGTCTTTATCTCTATCTCCATCCTTTACAAGTCATATAAAATGGGCCTTTGCGTTGACAATATTGCACTCGTACCCGCATATGATCTTCTACTCAATGCGTCAGCTACCACGTTCGCTTTTTCAGGATGGTATTGGATGGTATGATCATAATCTTTCAACAGTTCAAGCCAACGTCGTTGTCGCATGTTGAGTTCCTTTTGAGTGAAGAAATATTTGAGGCTTTTATGATCTGTAAAGATCTCCACTTTCTCCCCACACAAGTAATGCCTCCAAATCTTTAGTGCGAAGACAACAGCTGCCAACTCTAGATCATGAGTAGAATAATTTCTCTCATATTCTTTGAGTTATCGTGAGGCATAGGCTATGACTTTCCCATGTTGAATGAGAACACATCCTAACCCTTTGCTTCAAGCATCATCAGAGATGACAAATCCTCCGAACCGGATGGTATTGCGAGCAGTCTTTGAAATGAGTCTCCTCTTGAGTTCTTGAAAACTCTTCTCACATTCCTCGTTTTAACCAAACTTTATATCTTTCCGAGTCAGCTGAGTTAGTGGAGTAGCGATTCGAGAAAACCCTTCTACTTAATCTCCGATAATAACCAAATGGCTAAGCGAGAAAGCTACGTGATGATCATTATCGATTTAGGTTGCTCCCAGCTTTGAATAGCTTCAATCTTTGCTGGGTCAACAGATATTCCATGACTTGATACCATGTGCCCAAGGAATGCTACTTCTTCAAGCCAGAACTCGCATTTCTTCAACTTGGCATAAAGCTTGTATTCACGAAGCTTTTGGAGTATCAGTCTCAAGTGTTCCTCATTATCTTCACGGCTTTTGGAATATATGAGGATGTCATCAATAAAGACGACCACAAAATGATCCAAATATTCCTTGAATACTCGGTTCATCATATCCATGAAGGCAGCAGGAGAATTAGTCAATCCAAAGGACATGACTAGGAATTCATAATGCCCGTACCGAGTTCTGAAAGTCGTCTTTGTAATATCATCGGTTCTAATCTTTAATTGGTGATATCCGGAACGAAGATCAATCTTTGAAAAGAATTTGGCTCCTTGCAACTGGTCAAACAGGTCATCAATACGTGGCAATGGGTACCTATTTTTGATGGTGACATGATTCAACTCCCGATAATCAATACAAAGTCGCATACTCCCATCTTTCTTCTTCACAAATAGAACAGGACCACCCCAAGGAGAAGTACTAGGACGAATAAAGCCAATGTCTAACAATTCCTGCAGTTGAGTCGTTAACTCCTAAAGTTCAATAGGAGTCATTCGATATGGGGCTTTGGAAATGGGTTTTGTACCGGGTTCAAGATCGATACAAAATTCAATTTCACGCTCTGGGGGTAGGCCAGGAAGTTCTTCAGGGAATACGTCAGGAAATTCATTAACAATAGAAATATTATTCAAAACTGACGTATTTTTGTTTAGATCTGTGACATGAGCTAAGAAAGCTTGACATCCGTTTTTCAATAAATGAATAGCTTTATGGCTTGAGATGACAGTGATTGATTTTAATGGTTTGGTTGCTTGAATTTGCATAATAGGTCGATTAGGAATATGAAAGCTAACAACCTTACGAAAACAATCAATTTTTGCATGATGAGTATTTAACCAATCAATCCCTAGAATCACATCAAATTCAAGTATTTTCAAAGAAATAAGATCGGCAGGTAACGTGCAGGTACCGATTTGAATCAAACAAGACTTATAAACTGTGGATGTAATGAAGGTTTCTCCCAACGGGGTTTCAACAGATAAATCAAAATCCAATCTCTCCGGAGTCAAATTTAAACGTTGAGCGCAAGTGGAAAAATGAAAGAGTGGGTAGAACCCCAGATCAAATAAAGTATAAACTTCGCTTAGAGTTTATGATTAGCTTACCGTGATGACTTCGTTCGGGTTCCTTGCTTTACGGGAGGTCACGACAAATGCTCTCCTCGCACCACCGGCTTTGACTTTTCTCGACGACCTTTGGTGCCTCCATCCTAGCTGAACTTATCTTCGGTGAACGAAAAAATCGGGCTAGGTGACCTTCTCTTCCACAATTATAACACGCTTTGGATGGCATCACGCAATTTGGACTGATGTGTCCCTCCCCTCCGCATTTGAAGCATATGATAGGTGGTCTTTCTCCTTCCTTAACAACGGGTGCTGGTGCTGACGTCTTTCCATCATTGTTGAATCTCCTCTTCTTGAAATGTCCATTATTATTATTTTGGCCCTGATTACCACCGAAGTGGTTACCATTTCTGTCATGTTGATTCCCTCCATGCTTGTTGTCACCGCTTCGATGACTGCTCTCACTGGTATTATCATTTTGCCTGCTGCTCTCTTTTGGTTGCGTTGACTCGTTATCGCGCTCCACCACTTGAGCCCTATTTACAACATCTGAATACAAACACAGTTTATGAGAAATAAGATGTTGACGTATCTCCGGCTTCAAACCTCTAAAAATATTCGCGTCATTCTCTCTCTTCATTATCCACCAAGTGGGGACGCATGACCGGATAACTCCACAAATTTTGCCTCAGATTGCGATATGGTCATATTGTTTTGCTCCAATTTGATAAACTCCACCTCCTTCATGTGACGAATACTTTGGAAAAGTATTTGTCGTTGAACAAAGACTTGAACTTCTCCCAAGACATCTTCATCTGACAAGTTGAGTATGTTTTACCGATTCACACCAAAGAATCGCCTCTCCAATGACATAAAAGGCGTGAAGGGAACCTTTTGATCCTCGGAGCATCCCAAGACATCAAATATCTTGGTGATCTCCTTTATCCATGCTTTTGCCATAAGTGGTTTTGGCTCTCCCTTAAACTCCGGTGGTCCCAACTCCTTGAACTATTTAGTGGTGACCGCCGAGAGTTTTCAAGGTTTCCACCTATATTTTGGACAGAGCCGCCTCTCTGCTTCATTGTTGCATGAATTGCATAAAGCCTCTGAACAATCCATCATTCATCATTTGGTCAAGTTGTTGTTTGCATGAGCATTATCGCCTTCCCCGATGCACATTGTCCTGATTATTGATTTGTGGAGACTCAACGGTCTCTTGTGCTCCATTGCTATTCTCAACATTTTGGATGTCATTTTCGATATCGCCACAAAACAAAGGCTAATTGACATGTAACATAATATCTCTAAACTCGACCAACCAATTTAAATACAAAATAAATTTAAGTAGAATCATACTAACGAAGGAATTCCCCGCCTCTCCCTCCTAGTTCTAGTCTTACATCTTAGCCGGGATCATATCCTAAGCTCGATATTGAATGTGACGCCCCAAAATTAGGTATACATCACCCATCTTGGGTCGTCCGGATACATGGTACAAAATTCAAATGCAACGTACTAATACAATGTCGCCGTATACAATATGACAAAACATAATCGTGAGTTTGAATACAATTATTGTCTACTAGAGATTATACAAACTCAAAAGGAGTCCTCATTACAATTATTAACACACTATTTCACGAATAGTAAGGAATATTAATGCTATCCTCCGACTGATCATCACTCGCTCCCCACTAGTCCTCGCTACGTTCTCATTTCACGAAGAAAAGTGAAAGAAAGGGTGAGCTCAACTAGCCCAGTAAGAAATATTATGACTAAGATAATGCAGAATAAATTATCGTTAGCCTTCAACAGTGTTAAACTAAAATATAACAACATCAAGTTTAACTGCAACGGATCAAGCAATCCATTAAAAGAGTCAATTAGAGAATAGAATCTACTATCTTTTATGATTTAAAAAGTTTTTCATCACTTTTATCGCTGAGGCTCAGCTTAATAAATAATCCACATCATCCCTGCACTACGGCCAAGGATATTCATTAGGGTCACGACCACAAATTCCATGCACTACGGGCCAAGGATATTTGTGTATTCATCAATGGTCACGATCATGCCAACAACTGTCCATCAATGCACTACGGGCCAATGAGGACTTTTTACACATCATTTGTAACATTACGGTCCATGATTACAATCAATAATCCTGGGCATAATCATACCAAGTCCATCCATGCTTTACTGAATACACGATGACTTTCAAAAATATAAACATGAGGATGATGACAATGATATAAGAATTCAATAAAACAAGTTCAAGAATTAAGTTATTCAGGAACTAATAACGTCCAAATTGTCAACATGATACTACTTTGTAGAGTAAAATTCAAGATTTCTCAGAAAAATATTTCCATGAAAAATACTGGATGAAGCGCAAATATCAAGGATATTCCACTTATTTCATGGAGTATAGAAGTCAAAATTTTAACCAACTGAGAATAATAAGGAATGGAATAACAACAGAAATCACCATGCATGCGGTACTTCGCATAGGCAGGTTATCCCAACAGAATAATAATAATGGAACCAAGTCAGGTAAAAATCACACCGACAGGATGTTCCAACAGAATAATAAAGAATGAAATAATAAAGATTTTAACCAGTGCCCGCGTAAAAGCACTGCATGCAGGATGTTCCAACGGAATAATAAAGATGAATAATAAAAAGCGGAACCCGAGTTCGGTGATAGATAGATGTGGGATGTTCCAACAGAATAATAAAGACAGAATAATAGAAGAATGTCACCACGTATCGGATATTACGCGTATACAGGTTATTCCAACAGAATAATAAAGAAATGGAATAACAGAAGTTCTCTTCTCAAATACAAAATAATAATATCCCTTACCGTAAAAGAAACTGAATATAAAAGTAGTTAAGTAGCAGAATACTTTTCTTCTATCTCTCTATAATCGCTCTCTATAGTTTCTGTCTCTAGAGTTCAGTGAATTCGTAAGAAAATAATGAAGGAATGAGTTTCTATTTATAGGAAAATGGAATGCATAGTAACTAATCCATGAACGGTCTAGATTGAATTACTTTAATCTGACGGTCCATAATTAAAGCAAAATTTTTTAAATAAAATATAATATATTCTATTTATAATCTAATAAAATGAATAACTTTATAAAAGATTTTACTATGCAAACACTATACGAGCACTATGCAAACACTATGCATAATAAAATATAATATATTCTAATTATTGTCTAATAAAATGTATAACTTTATAAAAGTATTCATTTTTTATATAAAAAGATTTTACTACGCAAAATACTATGCATTACACTATGCAACACTATGCATAATAGAATATAATATATTCTATTTATAGAATAACTTTATAAAAGTATTATGTTTTATATAAAAAGATTTTCCTCAGATTATTACTTTAATAATACCAATAAAACAAAATGAGTGACTTATCACATAAGCATCAATACTTTGTGTACTACTTGTATGCAACCACATTATTCTTCGTACTTTTTCTACTGGTAGTTCAACAAAGATTAATGGTAAAACTTCCGCCGTTATTTTCATAAAGTATTTTTGTCGTTTTCTCAATCCGACAATAATTTTGTTGTGGGGTCCACCAATGATTGTGCCATCGTACGAATATTTCCTGTTTAAAACGAATATTCCCCGACCAATCGAATATTATATGACAACTTGCATACTTTGCAAAATTTATAAATATTACCCACAACTATAACATTATATCAATTTCACTCCATAATATTTAAAAATAATATTTATAGAAAATTCATATTTATTCAAAAAGTTGGGGTTTTACAATAGATGCAATTTGGGTCATTGTTGATAGATTGACCAAGTCTGCTCATTTCCTACCTATACGAGAAACTTATACACTTGAACGTCTTACTCATATGTACATAAACGAGATTGTAAGACTGCATGGTATGCCAGTATCCATAGTTGCTGATCGAGACCCAAGATTCACTTCAAGATTTTGGGTTAGTTTGCAAAAAGCTATGGGCACGGATTTACGATTTAGCTCGGCATATCATCCTCAGACGAACGGGCAGTCGGAGAGGACCATTCAAACTCTTAAAGATCTATTAAGACTCTGTGTCCTTAACTTCAAGGGAAGTTGGGATAAGTTCCTACCATTGGTGGAGTTTTCCTACAACAACAGTTATCAAGCAAGTATTGGCATGGCTCCATTTGAGGCGTTGTATGGAAGAAAGTGTCATTCTCCAAAGATCTTTGGGATGAGGTGGGTGAAGCAACGTTGTTGGGGACCGGAGTTGTTAATACGTATGACTACGGAAAAGATTCAAACGATCCGAAAACGTATAAAAACCCCACAAGATCGACAAAAAAGTTGTGATGATCTTCATCGAAAGGACGTGGAATTCGATATTGGAGATCATGTATTATTATGTGTTGCTCCATGGAAGGGAGTTACGAGATTTGGAAAGAAAATAAAGCTCAACCCTCGATTCATTGGCCATTTCTAATCCTCGATCGAGTAGGAACTATGGCGTATAGACTCGCTTTATCGCCATGTATGTCTCGTGTTCATAACGTTTTTCACATATCTATGTTACGTAAATATGTGAAAAAAACCCGAACCACATTATTGAATTAGAACCAGACGAGATAGAGGAAGATTTAACGTATAAAGAGTTACCTGTTAAAATCTTGGATAAAAAGGATCATATTCTACGCTCCAAGGTTATACCTCAATTCAAAGTTTTGTGGAGAAACTACGATGTGGAAGAAATGACCTGGGAGTTAGAATCTGAGATGAAATCAAGATATCCTTACCTCTTCAACATACCAGGTACGCACCCTAATTTCGAGGACGAAATTTTATAAGAAGGGGAGGTTGTAAGACCCCAACTTTTTGAATAAAGATTAAATTTTCTCGAAATATATTTTTGAATATTATGGTGTGGATTTGATATAATGTTATAGTTATGGGTAATATTTACAAATTTTTCAAAGTACGCAAGTTGTTATATAATATTCGATTGGTCTCCAGAATATTCGCTTTAACAGGGAATATTCAGATAACTACACAATCCTTGGTGGACCCCACAACGAAATTATTGTTTGATTGAGAAAATGACAAAAATACTTTATGAAAATAACGACGGAAGTTTTACCGTTAATTGTTGAAACACCCTTGTGTTAAAAGTAATGCGAGATACGCTGGCATGGTTGCATAAGTAGCACACGGTATTGATTATTGATGCTTACGTGAGAAGTCACTCAATTATACTCAATTATTGCTTTCATGAATTAATTTTGCATCATATCTCTCTATATTATTGATTCAATTATTGTCACAAAGATCATTTGCATAATATTTTATATTATTAAATCAATAATTGAGACGACAAAGTTATTCATATTATTATTTGCAATATTGACAATGTCTAGAAGTTACATCGAGGAGAGGTTTGGTCACCTAATTGCGGCTACCAATAAAAAGAAATCCTTATCGGAAAGCCCCCTCTTTCCTGGGAATGACCTGGTTGTTAAATATTGTGAGTTATAATATTAATGATGAATAAGTTGTGTTGATTAAAAATGAATTTTGATAGTTCCATTGTGTTGGGATTATTAGTGTTAGTGAAAATCGACATATATTCCGATGATAATTGATGTCTAGGGGTTATATTAATAAATCGGGTAATTTATCGGATAAATGAGCAATTAATTGCTACTAATTCACATGCTTATATAACTATTTGTTCACATGTGTGTACTATTGAATCACATTATTTACTATTAGGGGAGTTGGTGCAAGATTAATAATACTTGCATGACTAAGTTAAAAATGGAGGTATAGATGGAGGTACTATACTGTAATTCGTATTTTTCATATGATTATACTATTGATTCACATGATTGAACTATTGATTCACATTATTTACTATTAGGGGAGGTGGTGCAAGTTTGATAATACTTGCAGGACTAAATTAAAAATGAAAGAAAAGTTGGAGGTATTATACTGTAATTTTTCGAGCCCCAAAAAGTGCAATTATCAAAACTATATTTTCCTATAAATAGAAGCTCATTCTTCCTTTATTTCTCACCAATTCACAAAAGCTTTAGAGCGATTATTATAGAGAGAAAGAATAAGAGAAATCTGCTACCTCACTATTCTAGTATCCAGTTTTTCTAAAGTAGGGAGTATTATTTCTTTCTTATCCATGAAGAGAACTTCTGTTATTCAATTCTTTATTATTTTATTGGAATAACCTGTATACGCGGGCTACCCTATACTTGGTGAAATTCTTCTGTTATTCCATTCTTTATCATTCTGTTGGAACATCCTGTTTGTGCATTTACGCCGGACCTGGTTTCATTATTTATCATTCTGTTGGAACATCCTGTCTGTGCGTTCTACGCCGGACCGGTTCCGTCTTTATTATTCTCGTGAAATATCCTGTCATCATGCGCTTTCACGGCGGGACTTGATTCCGCCTTTATTATTATGTTGGAATATCCTCAGATGTGCGCTTCGTCGGACTTGATTCCGTTATTTATTATTCATTGGAATAACTTTTGCTGTGCTGGGCCTATCGCATGCCCGGTGATTTCTTTTGTTATTCCATTCCTTGTTATACTCAGTTGGTTAAAGTTTTGACTTCTATACTCCATGAAATTAATGGAATATCCTTGATATTTGCGCTTCATCCAATATCTTTTCATTAAAATATTCTTCTGAGCATTCTTGAATTTTACTCCACAAAGCAGTATCATGTTGACAATTCGGACGTTATTGATTCCTGGATAAAATAATTCTTGAACTTGTTTTATTGAATTCTTATATCATTGTCATCATCCTCATGTTTATATTTTTTTTGAAAATCATTTGTGGCCTGTAGTGCATAGATGGACTTGGTATGATTATGACCAGGGATTATTCGGTGTAATCATGACCGTAATATTACAAATGATGTGGTAAAAGTCCTCATTGGCCCGTAGTGCATTGATGGACAGTTGTTGGCATGATCATGACCATTAATGAATACACAAATATTCTTGGCCCATAGTGCATGGATAATTGTGGTCATGATACTAAAGAATATCCTTGGCCGTTGTGAAGGGGTGATTCGATGATGTGGATTATTTATTGTCGAGTCCCAAATGATAAAAGTGATGAAAAACCTTTTAAATCATAAAAGATAGTAGATTTTATTCTCTACTTGACTCTTTTAATAGATTGCTTGTTCCGCTGCAGTTAAACTTGATGGTTGTTATATTATATCAGTCTAACACTGTTGAAGGCTAACGATAATATATTCTGCATTATCTTATTCATAATATTTCCTACTGGGCTAGTTGAGCTCACCCTTTTACTTTCATTGTTCTCTTCAGGAAATGAGAACGTAGCAGGGACTAGTCGGGGAATGGAGTAACGGACCAGATGATAGCATTAGTAGTCCTCACTATTCAAAGGAAATAGTGGGAAAAATAAATGTAATAATATTGAATTTGAGTTTGTATATTGTCTAGGCGACAATATTTGTATTAAAACTCACGACTTATGTTTTGTCGCACTTTCACCTTTACGACTTGTATAATTAAGTTGTATTTGTATTCTGTACCATGTATTTGGCGACTCAGAATAGGTGAAATACTTGTTTTGGGGGCGTCACAAATTTACTATTAAAACTTAAAGCAATGGTCCATATTGATTTACTATTAAAACTTTAAACCAACGATCCATATTGATTTACTATTATAACTTCAACCAACGGTCTGAAAAATTAGCACATCTCCTCATGGAATAATAAGCCAAACTTATAACAAATACCTTATAACAAACCCCTCTATTTATATCAAAAATTGAATAAATTTTTACCACAAATCACTTATCTTTAATAAACACATTGTTAATCTATTAACAATTATTCATCATTAATATTATAACTCACAATATTTAACAATCAGATCATTCCCAGGAAAGAGAGGGCTTTCCGATAAGGATTTCTCCCTATTGGCACAATTAGGTGACCAAACCTCTCCTCGACGGAACTTTCTAGACATCGTCAATATTGTAAATAATAATATGAATAACTTTGTCGTCTCAATTATTGATTTAGGAATATAAAATATTATGCAGATGATATTGTGACAATAATTGAATCAAATAATGTGAGATACTATGTAGCAATTATTGTAGCAATAACTGAGTATAACTGAGTGACTTCTCACGTAAGCATCAATAATCAATACCGTGTGCAACTAAATAACCACGCGTATTACTGTTCTTTTACCACCGGGTATTTCAACAGTTTAACGGTAAAACTTTTGCTGTTATTTTTATAAAAAGATAATTATGTCGTTTTCTAACTCTGATAATAATTTTGTTTGTGGGGTCCACCAATGATTGTGCCATCTTACGAATATTCCCTGTTAAAACGAATATTCCTCGACCAATCGAATATTTTATAACCACTTGCTTACTTTGCAAAATTTATAAATATTACCCACAACTATAATATTATATCAAATCCATACTATAATATTCAAAAATATAATTCGAGAAAAATTAATCTTTATTTATAAAAGTTGGGGTCTTACAGTTATGATCGGCTGATGACTTACTATGGGCATTCGGATGCTTCCAACTGCCATATGTTCACCATGACGTTGAAGAAGAGTGCCCGAGAATGGTTGGGAACTTTGGCAGCAGGATATCAATCAGTTCATGGAATGACCTTCGGGAAAAGTTTCATGCTCGATTCGGGAGTAACAAAAGAAGAGGAAAAATTACTACTTGCTGGCCTCATGCAGGTGAGACAACGATCTGATGAAAGCCTTGGTCAATACGTTAAGAGGTTTCGAGAGGCGGTGGGATCGGTGGCGGAGTTGAACTCCCCTCATGCTTTGGGATTTTTCATAACAGGTCTGGATATAGGGAGGTCGAATAAACTGATGAAGGATCTGGTAATCAACCATCCGGCCAACCTTACCGAAGCCTTCCACCGGGCCGAAGGATTCATCACCATAGAGGAGGCTATGGGAAACTTTAAACCCCACTCTCAATCTTACGAGGAAAGCAAGGATCGGGATAAACAGAACTATCAGTGTCCGGACAACAACCAGGGGAGGACGAATAATTTAGGAAGGAAGAACTATAACGGTGGGGGATCGGGTAGTGGTCGACCACTGTGACTCCCCCAAAATAGGTATACATCACTCATTCCGAGTCGTCAAATACATGGTACAGAAATAAATACAACTTCATTAATACAATTCTCGTACAAAATATGACAACACATATACTATGAGTTTAAATACAAATATTGTCTAATAGACAATATTCAAATCAAAAGGAGTCCTCATTACAATTATTATCACACTATTTTATAAAATAGTGAGGACTGCTAACACAACTGACTGGAAACATCACTCCACACCCCGACTAGTTCCCGCTATATTCTCGCCTCCTGAAAAGAAAAATGGAACAAAAAGGAAAATGGTGAGCTCAACTAGCCCAGTAAAGAATATTATGACTAAGATAATATACAACAAATTATCATTAGTCTTCAACAGGAAAAATCTGATAGAATATAATAGACAACAAGTTTTAGATCAACAACTTCAGCGAAAATAACAATCCATTAGAAGAGTCAAGTAGAGAATGAATTTTACTATCTTCAAAGATTTAAAAGTCCATCATCAATATTTTATCCCTGTAACATCAATCAATATACATCTTGAATCAAATATTCATCTTTGCACTACAGGCCAAAGATATTCATTTGTATCACAAGTTGGTCATGTTCATATCAACACATGTTCATCTTTTCACTATGGGCCAAAGATATTCATCGCTTAATCATTAGACCCCAAATTTTATGAATAAAGATTTAAATTTCTCAAAATATTTTTTTTTAATATTATGGTGTGGATTTGATATAATGTTATAGTTGTGGGTAGTATTTATAAATTTTGCAAAAGTATGCAAGTTGTTATAAAATATTCGCTTTGTCTGGAATATTATTTTTATCAGTTTTAATATCCGTATTTTAACTCAAGACAATCATTCATGGACCCCACAACTAAGTATTGTCGTAGTAAAAAAACGCATGTAATTATCTTTTTATAAAATAACTACGAAAGTGTTACCGTTAAAACCGCTGAACTACTCTTAGTAGTAAAAGTACAAAGAATACGCTGTGGTTGCATAAGAGCACACCTACAGATTGATTATTGATGCTTACGTGAGAAGTCACTCAGCTTATACTCAATTATTGCTACAAAGAATTGTCGCATCATATCTCTCATATTATTGATTCAATTATTGTCACAAAGATCATCTCGTATAATATGATATATTATTAAATCAATAATTGAGACGACAAAGTTATTCATATTATTAAATTGCAATATTTACAATGTCTAGAAGTTCTCACAAGGAGAGGTTTGGTCACCTAATCATGCCACCAATAAGGAGAAATCCTTATCGAAAAGCCCCCTCTTCCTCGGAACGACCGTTGTTAAATATTGTGAGTTATAATATTAATGATGAATAAGTTCGTGTTGATTAAAGATGAATTTGATAGTTCCATTGTGTTGGGATTATTATTGTTAGTGGGAAATCGACATCTATTCCGATGATAATTGATGTCTGGGGTTATATTGATAAATCGGGTAATTTATCTGATAAATGAGCAATTAATTGCTACTAATTCACATGCTTATATAACTATTTGTTCACATGTGTGTACTATTGAATCACATTCTATACTATTAGGGAGAGTTGGTGCAAGATTGATAATACTTGCATGACTAAGTTAAAAATGGAGGTATAGATGGAGGTACTATACCGTAATTCAGATTTTCACATGATTATAACTATCAATCACATGATTGAACTATTGATTCACATTATTTACTATTAGGGGAGGTGGTGCAAGTTTGATAATACTTGCAGACTAAATTAAAAATGAAAGAAAAGTTGGAGGTATTGTATCGTAATATTTCGAGCCCCAAAACGTGCAATTATCGAAACTATATTTTCCTATAAATAAAGCTCATTCTTCCTTCATTTCTCACCAATTCACTAAAGCTATAGAGCATTTATTATAGAGAGAAATTATAGAGAGAGAAGAAGAAGAGAAGTCTCTACTACCTCACTATTCCAAAGATCCAGCTTTTTTTTTCTAAGGTAAGGGATATTATTTTGGGTATTATTTCTTTCTTCATTCATGAAGAGAGCTATTGTTATTCCATTCCTTTATTATTCTGTTGAATAACTCAGATATGCGGCACCGTATACATGGTGAAATTCTTCTCGTTATTCCATTCTTTATTATTATGTTGAATAACTCGCTTATGCAAAGTACCGCATACACGGTGAAATTCTTCTATTATTCCATTCTTTATTATTCTGTTCTAATATCCTCGTCTGCGGCGCTTACGCACGACTCGGGTTCCATTATTTATTATTCTCGCTGAATATCCTCGTCTGTATGCTTACGCATTTCACGACCGGTTCCATTATTTATTATTCGCGCTAATATCCTGTCGCATGCAAGGCTTACGCATTATTCCGCTATTTTTATTATTCTTCTGGGAATAACTTGTCATGCGCGATATCTATCGCATGCATGGTGAATTCTTCTCGTTATTCCATTCTTTATTATTCTGTTGAATAACTCGCCTTATGTGGATTACCACATGCACGTGAATGATCCTTTGTATTCATTCCTTATTAAATTGTGGAAATGATCTGTTTACGTGATTATGATGAAAGTCATAATAAAAGCATTGGACTGATGAAAATCGTGGGTATATGTAGTATTAGTAAGTGTTATGATAAGTTATGTTGGTTATTATGTGAAAACATGAAAGTTTCTTAGAAATCACAAAGGGTTGAAAATCGATTTTTGGTGAAAATGGAACATGAAATTCAATCGACCATATCTCCTATTATATTTTGAATTTTGAGTGTGGTCAAGTTCTAGAGTTAGATCTATGAGTTTTCTAACTTATCCAAGTGGAATCACCGAAAAGGTGTTGTAGATTTTCGTGGACTGATTTTAGCAAAGGAGTCAAAAGTCGCAAAAATACTAAAAAAGCTTACGCCTAAAAATTTAAAAAAAGGGCATTTTCACCACTTAATTTGTGAGAAAAATTCTACCTTTTGGGACATGGAAATATATGGTATAAAGTACCTCCTCGTCCAAAAATGAGCTCATTCCGACTTAAAATGAGCAAGTTATGACTATTTCAATATTTAGGTTTTTTCGACGAAAAATGCTATAACCGAGTTCTATAACTCCGATGACCATGAAATTTAAACCGAAGCTCACGTTAACATGTGTAAGATCCTCGCCAAGATTTGGGAATTTCTCGGAGTTAAACTTGAGGTAGCTAATTTCTTAAGGAATTAATTAGAAATTGATTTTTGAAAAATAGTAAATGAATTTTAAAAATTTCCGAGAAAAATATATGTTCAATATGGGACTATATTCGCTAAATCCCGTAAAAAAGAAATATTTTTGGGACTGATTTAGTATTTTTCATGAAAATGATTTAGTTATGAGTAAATGAGTTAAATATGTTATGTGAAGTAACAAAGTTGAAAAATAGGATTTTATGGCTTGGGAATCCTATATAAGGTATATGCAGATTTTTGATGAGGGATTTGATCATTGGTGATGAAATCTTATGAGTATGGCATTTTTGAATGATTAAATGCATTATGTGGTAAAGTGTAAACAATTGAAATAAATTGTTTATAAGTTTAAGAAGTGATTAAAATATTGTTATAATATTAATAATATTAGATTATGAGTTTATTAAGTGGTTGATAATATTTGGATAAATTTAAAGTCTTTAATATTTATCCTTGTTTTCGTTTGATTAATGCTTATATCATTGTCATCATCCTCATGCTTATATGGTGATGAAAGTTATCTTTGGCTTACGTGCAAAGATGGACTGTTGATTATTGAATTGTATATCTTCGCTTACGTGCAAAGATGGACCGTTGATTATTGGTTTTATAGTTGTATATCTTTGGCTTACGTGCGTAGATGGACTTGGTATGATTATGACCAGGATCATTCTATATAATCATGACCTCGTAATGTTATAAACGATGTGGTAAAAGTCCTCAAAGGGCCAGTAGTGCATCGATGGATAGCTTTTGGTATGATTATGACCAGGATTATTCTATAGTCATGACCATTGATGATTTAATGAATATCCTCGGCCCGTAGTGTGGATGATTCGATGATGTGGTTTATTTATTGTCGAGTCTCAAATGATAAAAATTGATGAAAACATTTTAAATCATAAAAGATAGTAGATTTCATGCTCTACTTGACTCTTCTAATGGATTGCTTATTCACCAGCAGCTAAAACTTGATGTCTATTGTATTTTATCGCTTAACATTGTTAAAGACTAATGATAATTTATTCTCGCATTATCTTAGTCATAATATTTCTTATCGGGCTAGTTGAGCTCACCCTTTCTTTCACCGTTTCTTCGTGAAATGAGAATATAGCCGGACTAGCTCTGGGAACCTGAGTGATGGTCCGTATGATAAGATTAGTAGTCCTCACTATTCTCGTAAATAGTAGTGTGATAATAAATGTAATGAGGACTCCATTGAGTGTGATATTGTCTAGATGACAATATTCTTATTAAAACTCTTAGCTTATGTTTTGTGTCGTATTTTACACGATGTATTAATTTGTATGTATAATTAAGTTGTATTTGAATTTTGTACCATGTATTTGCGCACTCAAGATGGGTGATGTGTATACCTATTTTGGGGGGCCACAATTGGTATCAAAGCTTAGGATATGATCCCGGCCGAGATGTGAGACAAGAACTAGGAGGGGAGAGACGGGAATTCTTTCGCTAGTATGACCTACCTAAGTTTATTTGGTATTTAATTGGCTCACGTAGTATAGGGATAATATGTGATATGTTAATTAACCCTTGTTTTGTGACATTTTTTTGAAAATGGCATCCAAAATGTTGAGATAAGCAATGGAGCAAAATAATATGATCGTATCGCAAAGACGTTTGAAACCCGATATACGCCAATACCTCATTTCTCACAAACTTTGTTTATATTCGATGTTGTGAATAGGGCTCAATTATTGAGCGCGATAATGAGTCAAAGACAACCAAAAGGTAACGACCAACAACACGATAATAATCGTAAATTCTGCGGGCAACGGCCATCTAACAATGATAACCATCGGGGAAATTATCATGCCAAGAATGGTAACCACTTCTGGTGGTAATCATGGCCAAGATAATAGAAGTGGAAATTTCAAGAAGAGAAGGTCATTTAGCTCGATTTTGTCGTCGAAAAGTGAAGTCAAGTCCAAATCAAGTCCAAATGGCAAGCACCAAAGGCGATACTGACAAAAACAAAGTCGGTGGTTTCAGAAGAGCGTTTTTTTCGTGACTTCAAAAAGCGAGTAACCCGAACGGTTAGCACGGGTTAGTTAATTATAAATTTTTGCAAAGTCTATACCTTATTAGATACCTGCTTCTACCCATTCTTTTATATCTCTTGCTTATGCTCAACGCTTAAATTTGACTCGAGAAATTAGACTTTGACTTATCTATTGAAACTCTATTAGAGAAACCTTCATTACATGTGTTATCCAAGTCTTGATGAGAGTCACGCTTTTGAATGATATTTCTATTGTTAATAAATTTCCGACGATTCTTGAAGACTTCTTAGCCTACCCCTAGAGCGTGAAATCGAATTTTGTATCGACCCCAAAGACAAAACCCATTTCTAAAACCCTCAAATATTTCTTCAACCAAAACGAACGATAATGCGCCAAAGACGCTGGCTCGAGTCGTTGAAGATTACGATCGCATATTTCAATATCATCGTGGAAAGAGCGAACGTGGTAGCCGACGCTGTTGAGTAGAAGATCGTATGCTGCTTTATGAGTGCGATGTTGTTAACACAAAAACCCATTTCAGATAACTTACAAATGATGAAGATAGAGTTAAAGACTCTAGGACCCACGTGAAGATAACGAATATACGAGTAGAATCGACTTTAATCGATAAAGTTAAAGCCGCTCAAGCTACACACCAAATCGATGAATGTGAAGAAGAAGGTTCAAGAGGGCGTTATTCTAGAAGCAAGAATCGATAAGAGAGGAAATCTCAACCCTCGATTTAATCGCCCATTTGAAATACTTGATCGAGTAGGAACCGTGGCCTATAGACTTGCTTTTACCGCCAAGTATGTCGCGTGTTCATAACGCTTTTTTTTCACGATCGATGTTACGTAAATATGTGGACGACCCAACCACATTATTATTAAATTAGAACTAGACGAGATAGCGTAAGATTTAACGTATGAGAGATACGTGTTAAAATCTTGATAAGAAGGATCATATTCAACACTCAAAGGTTATACCTCAAGAGTTAGAATCAAATGAAGTCAAGGTATCCTCATCTCTTCTAAGATACTGTATACGCACGTAAATTTCGAGGGCTAAATTTCATAAGGAGGGGAGATCAGAGACCCCAAATTTTATGAATAAAGATTTAAATTTCTCAAAATATTTTTTTAATATTATGGTGTGGATTTGATATAATGTTATAGTTGTGGGTAGTATTTATAAATTTTGCAAAGTATGCAAGTTGTTATAAATATTCGATTGGTCGGGAATATTCTTTTGTTCAGAATATCCGCATTTACGGCACAATCATCAGTGAACCCCAACGGGAAGTATTGTCGTAGTAAGAAAAATGATGTAATTATCTTTTTATAAAAAATAACTATGAAAGTGTTACCGTTAAAACCGCTTGAACTACCCTAGTAGTAAAGTACAAGAATAATACGGTGGGTCGCATAAGAGCACACCAGATTGATTATTGATGCTTACGTGAGAAGTCACTCAATTATACTCAATTATTGCTACAAGAATTGTTGATCATATCTCTCTCATATTATTGATTCAATTATTGTCACAAAGATCATCTCGTATAATATGATATATTATTAAATCAATAATTGAGACGACAAAGTTATTCATATTATTAAATTGCAATATTTACAATGTCTAGAAGTTCTCAAAGGAGAGGTTTGGTCACCTAATCATACGCCAATAAGAGAGAAATCCTTATCGAAAAGCCCCTCTTCCTCGAACGACCTGGTTGTTAAATATTGTGAGTTATAATATTAATGATGAATAAGTTCGTGTTGATTAAAGATGAATTTGATAGTTCCATTGTGTTGGGATTATTAGTGTTAGTGGAAATCGACATCTATTCCGATGATAATTGATGTCTGGGGGTTATATTGATAAATCGGTAATTAATCTGATAAATGAGCAATTAATTGCTACTAATTCACATGCTTATATAACTATTTGTTCACATGTGTACTATTGAATCACATTCTTATACTATTAGGGAGTTGGTGCAAGATTGATAATACTTGCATGACTAAGTTAAAAATGGAGGTATAGATGGAGGTACTATACCGTAATTCATATTTTCACATGATTATAACTATCAATTCACACATGATTGAACTATTGATTCACATTATTTACTATTAGGGGAGGTGGTGCAAGTTTGATAATACTTGCAGGACTAAATTAAAAAATGAAAGAAAAGTCGAGGTATTGTATCGTAATATTTTTGAGCCCCAAAACGTGCAAATTATCGAAACTATATTTTCCTATAAATAAAGCTCATTCTTCCTTCATTTCTCACCAATTCACTAAAGCTATAGAGCAATTATTATAGAGAGAAATTATAGAGAAAGAAGAAGAGAAGTCTCACTACCTCACTATTCCAATATCCAATTTTTCTAAGGTAAGGTATTATTTTTTCAGATTCATGAAGAGAGCTATTGTTATTCCATTCCTTATTATTCTTATTTTATTGAATAACTCTGTTATGCTGAAGTACCGCATACATGGTGAAATTCTTCTCGTATTCCATTCTTTTATTATTATGTTGAATAACTCGCTATGCCAAAAGTACCGCATACACATGGAAATTCTTCTATTATTCCATTTTTATTATTCGCTGAATATCCCGCGCTTGCTTGCATTTACGCATGATGTTCGGTTCCATTATTTATTATTCGTAATATCCTCGTTCTTATTTATTATTCCGGTTCCATTATTTATTATCTCGTCAAATATCCGTTCGCAAGCGCTACGCATTACCGGTTCCATTATTTATTATTCTGCTTGAATATCCTATCTTCGTGCGGCTATATACGCTTTATATTCCATTCCATTATTATTACGACCGGTTCCATTATTTATTATTCTGCTGAAATAACCTTCTCTGCGTTATTACCTATCGCATGCATGGTGAATTCTTCGTTCATTATTCCATTCTTTATTATTATTCTTATTGAATAACTCGTCTATGTGGATTACCACATGCACGGTGAATGATCCTTTCAGTATTCATTCCTTATTAAATTGTGGAAATGATCTGCTTTTACGTGGATTATGATGAAAGTCATAATAAAAGCATTGACCGATGAAAATCATGGGTATATGTAGTATTAGTAAGTGTTATGATGAGTTATGTTGGTTATTATGTGAAAACATGAAAGTTTCTTAGAAATCACAAAGGGTTGAAAATCGATTTTGGTGAAAATGGAACATGAAATTCAATCGACCATATCTCCTATTATATTTCAAATTTTTGAGTGTGGTCAAGTTCTAGAGTTAGATCTATGAGTTTTCTAACTTATCCAAGTGGAATCACCGAAAAGGTGTTGTAGATTTTCGTGTGGACTGATTTTTAGCAAAGGAGTCAAAAGTTGCAAAATACTAAAAAAGCTACTACGCCTAAATTTTAAAAGGGCATTTTCGCCACTTAATTTGTGAGAAAAAATTCGCCCTTTTGGGACATGGAAATATATGGTATAAAGTACCTCCTCGTCCAAAAATGAGCTCATTCCGACTTAAAATGAGCAAGTTATGACTATTTCAATATTTAGGTTTTTCCGATTTAAAATGCTATAACCCGAGAGTTCTATAACTCCGATGACCATGAAATTTAAACCGAAGCTCACGTTAACATGTGTAAGATCCTCGCCAAGATTTGGGAATTTCTGAGTTAAACTTGAGGTAGCTAATTTCTTAAGGAATTAATTAGAAATTGATTTTTGAAAATAGTAAATGAATTTTAAAAATTCGAGAAAAAATATGTTCAATATGGGACTATATTCGCTAAATCCCGTAAAAAAAATATTTTTGGGACTGATTTGGTATTTTTCATGAAAATGATTTAGTTATGAGTAAATGAATTAAATATGTTATGTGAAGTAACAAAATTGAAAAATAGGATTTTATGGCTTTGGGAATCCTATATAAGGTATATGCAGATTTTTGATGAGGGATTTGATCATCGGTGATGAAATCTTATGAGTATGGCATTTTTTGAATGATTAAATGCATTATGTGGTAAAGTGTAAACAATTGAAATAAATTGTTTATAAGTTTAAGAAGTGATTAAAATATTGTTATAATATTAATAATATTAGATTATGAGTTTATTAAGTGGTTGATAATATTTGGATAAATTTAAAGTCTTTAATATTTATCCTTGTTTTCGCTTGATTAATGCTTATATCATTGTCATCATCCTCATGCTTATATGGTGATGAAAGTTATCTTCGCTTACGCAAAAAGATGGACTGAAATTATTGAATTGTATATCTTTGGCTTACGCAAAGAGAAAGATGACTGTTGATTATTGGTTTTATAGTTGTATATCTTTGCTTACGTGCAGAGATGGACTTGGTATGATTATGACCAGTGATCATTCTAGAGATAATCATGACCTGTAATGTTATAAACGATGTGGTAAAAGTCCTCAAAGGGCTCAGAGTGCATCGATGGATGCTTTTGGTATGATTATGACCAGGGATTATTCGATATAGTCATGACCATCGATGATTTAATGAATATCCTCGGCCCGTAGTGCAGTGGATGATGATTCGATGATGTGGTTTATTTATTGTCGAGTCTCAAATGATAAAATTGATGAAAACATTTTAAATCATAGAAGATAGTAGATTTCATGCTCTACTTGACTTTTCTAATGGATTGCTTATTCCGCCGCAGCTTAAACTTGATGTCTATTGTATTTTATCGCTTTTAACATTGTTAAAGACTAATGATAATTTATTCTCGCATTATCTTAGTCATAATATTTCATCGGGCTAGTTGAGCTCACCCTTTCTTTCATTGTTCTTCTTCAGAAATGAGAATATAGCCGAGACTAGCTCTGGAAATGGAGTGATGGTCCGTATGGTGTATTAGTAGTCCTCATTATTCTGTAAATAAGTGTGATAATAAAACCGCTTTTTCGTTATAGGACCCACAAATGGATGCGCCGTCGTACGAATATTCTTCGACAACAAGAATATTTCACGACCAAACGAATATTTTCAGACAATAATAAATATTTAATAACCATTTGTTTATTTTGTAAAATTTGCACATTTCACCCATAACCAAAATATTATATCAAATTAACACCTTATTATTCAAAATAATAATTAAAGGAAATTCAATTTTATTTATAAAAAATTGTGGTCTTACAATCACCTTTCCCAAGCAAAAACGTCATGTAGGAGGGGCCAAAATTTAATTTAAAAAATGTACAAACATGAAATAAAAAATTTACAAACATTTAAAAATCCTATCCCTTAATTTCTTTCAGATTTTTACATTACATTAAAAAAATAAAGAATATAAATTTAAGTGGGAGGGGCCAAAAATATTATGAATTTTTAAGGAAAGTATTCATGTAGTTTAATATTACGATTAATAGCAATATTTATGAATTAATAAGAGGAACTTATGAAAAACTTACTTTTGCCGTATAATACATAGTTTGATCTGTTAAGAAATAGACTCAAACCTTTTCTTTTTTTAAAAAAAATAATTAAAAAAAAAACATTAAGCAAAAGGTAAAGAGTAAATTTTGTTACTGAGGGAACCAAATCCAAAATTTTTGGATGGAGCTTCTTCCATAATACCAGAGTTTGGATGAGTCAAAAGTCGTGTATAAATTGACAACTTAAAAGTAGGATTTATTTTTTTATTTTTATTATTATATTATATTAGCAGCCATAGATAGTTATGATTGCCTGATTGGAGGCACAACTTTTTTTGACTTTAGTGACTAATAAACACAAAATTCTTTGAAGAAGCAGCCGCCTCCCCTCTACTTACTGTTTGCAAATGATAGTCGCGCCACCGTCCACCAGTTCAAAATTGCTGTTCACTGAGTTGCATTGATGTTAGAGAAAACAGAGTAGTGATGAAAAAGAGCTTTTCTACGCTGACATTGCTTGGCGACCGGTCTAATTTTTTTATTTTTTTTTAAATGTCTCCCAAATAATTTATAAAATTTATTGGAACTGAAATTTTTACAAAATAAAATATTTTGGATGTCATTTAAATAAAATTATCTATTTTGTTGAACTGTATGAATATTTTTATTCGGACTAATATTAATAATCACATTATTTATATTAATATTAAAATCATTATTAATATTATTTTAATAATAGTAATACATGAATATAATAATAATAGTAATACATGAATATAAAATCATTATTTATATTTTATTAAAGAATGATATTTTTTTTAATATATTAATAATCCTTTTATTGATATTATTACAAAAATAAGAAAAAAATATTAAAGGGGATAATAATAAATATAGATATTAACTTATTTCTAAATAGAAAACCCCATATGTATTATATAGACTTATTAATAATAATAAATCGTAATATAATAATAATGCAAGAATATAGATTTTGGGGGATGGTGAAGTTTTAATATAAAGATATATCCTTGGTTGAAATTAACAGCTAGGCTCGTGGTGCTCGGGTGGTCATATGACGAGTGTTTGGAGTTTGAGGTCATGTTAGTTCGAATCATTTAGCAAATGAATTGCTTGAATAAAATCATTTTTTTTTAATTTTTTAATACCACCGTGATAAGTCAGTATTTACTTGGATTTTTTTAATTTTTAATACCAAGCAAAGATGTCGATCAGATTCGGTGGGATTATTTTATTATTTTAATACCAAATGTCGATCACACCAGACTCTACGAGAAATAAAAATGTGTGTTTAGAAGCTCTTCCCAATGGGATTATTTTATTATTTTAATGCCACCAGATATCATTGTACTTCTACGGAGAAATAAAAAGAAATTAAAAAAAAATGTGTAAGCCGATAGAAGCTCTTCCGGCCGAATTATTTTAATAATAAATATTCACTTTTTATAACTATAATCGACAATATAATTTTACGTGGGCTCACTTATTAAAATAAAATAGAACCAGACAGTAAATAATTAGGCACAACAACCTGTGCCGGCTTATCAAATAGAAAAGTTAATCGCAACCATCAATTCAATTTATCAACGATCTAAAAAGTGTGTTGCATAAAGATTCATAAGAATCCTGCTATGGAAGGACTTTTATATATATATATATATATATATATATATATGTGTGTGTGTGTGTGTGTGTGTGTGTGTGTAACATTATTGTTTATTTTAGTAGTAGTACATGCATTGAACTGATGACATTTAAAATCCAGGGTCAAAATCTCATAGGATAGGACTACAATAATTTCGTATTAATTTTCTGGAGTAGTTTAATATTATGCGTCCAACGGTCCAAATCAATCAATAATACTCCTGGTAGGAAATTTAGAGCATCCTAGGCCTCTTGTTTCATCTGCATGTGTTATTTGATATATATATATATATATAGGTTGTCAGATCGGTGTAGTGATTTTCTTATTTTGTTAAAATACGGATTATTTTTTTTGGTTTTTTTGATTTTTTTTTAAATAACTAAAAAAAAAAGTTTATTTTATGGAACTGAAATTTTTTCATAATACACAGTTTTGGATGTGATTTGGATACGATAACAAAACAGTGCATGCATAATGCAATGCATCGTACTCACCATTTTTGGTATATGTATTCAAATCACGCCTAAAACATTATATTATGGAAAAATATCAGTTCCATAAAATATTAAATATTTTTTTTTAGTTGTTATAAAAAAAAAAACAAAAAAAAAAATCCGCATTTTAACAAAGTAAGGGAGTCCTCACCTGATCGGTTCTGTATATATATATATATATATATATATATATATATATATATATTACTATAAATAGCTAGAGATCTTCTCCTTTACACCAATTAAGCAATTAATATAATTCAGTAACCAATACACTCCAACTTTTTCCCAGCTTTTATTTCTCTTGGTTATTCTCTCATCAACTTTTTCATCAGCTTCCCTTGAAACTCATAAAGATTTTCTTCAATGCCTTTACCTTCACAATTCCACCTCAATTTCCCAAGTTATTTACACTCCAACTAACTCTTCTTTCACATCCGTCTTGCAATATTCAATAGCAAACTTGAAGTTTTCATCACCAAAAACCCCTAAACCTCTACTCATTATTACACCTGTGCATGAGTCTCAAATCCAGACACTAATTATTTGCTCCAAAAAGCATGGCATGCACATTCGAATCCGGAGCGGAGGCCACGATTTCGAGGGCCTTTCTTCTGTATCCAACGACCCGTTCATCTTACTGGATCTGATCCATCTTAGATCATTCGATATTGACCTCACAACTAAAACCGCATGGGTCCAATCTGGTGCAACCTTAGGTGAGCTTTACTACAAAATTGCCGAAAAAAGTAGTACACTTGCATTTCCAGGTGGCATTTGGGCTAATGCGGGTGTTGGTGGACATTTTAGTGGTGGAGGATATGGTATGTTAAGAAGAAAGTATGGTTTGGCTGCTGATAATGTCATTGATGCAATTTTGATCGACGCTAACGGAAGAATTCTCGATAGAAAATCAATGGGCGAAGATCTTTTTTGGGCTATTAGAGGAGGCAGGGGCTCGAGTTTTGGTGTAGTTCTTTCTTGGAAAATTAAATTAGTTAGTGTTCCAGAAATTGTCACAATTATTTACATGAACAAAACTTAAGAACAAGATGCCACAAAAATTCTTCATAAGTGACAATATGTAGCTCCTAATATTCATAAAGATCTTGACATTAGAATATATGTTAGGAGTGTACTTAGCGATTCAAGTACTCGTGAAGATAAGAGAACAATACAACTCTCTTTCATGGGTTTGTTCCTTGGCAGAATAGATAGATTAGTTCCGCTTATGCAACAAAATTTCCCCGAGTTAGGTTTAGTGAAAGAAGATTGTTCGGAAGTCGGTTGGATCCATTCTGCGCATTTTTTTCCAACTGAACAGCTTGAACCAAATGATGATATTTTGCTCAACAGAATTTCTTTGCGAAAGTTTTCTTTCAAAGCAAAATCGGACTTTGTGACAGAACCAATTTCTAAAGATGGCATAGAAGGGATATGGGAAATTATGCTTAAAGCTGAACCATACACTACAAATTTAATGTTCACACCATATGGTGGAAGGATGAGTGAGATTTCAGAGTCTGAAATTCCATTTCCACATAGAGCTGGAACCTTGTACATGTTGTACATGTCGGTGTTCTTCGTTGGAGAAGCGATTCATGAGATGAACTGGATTAGATGCTAATACAGCTACTTGGGTCCTTATGTTTCGAAATTTCCAAGAGCTTCATATCTGAACTATGTTGATCTTGATCTTGGAGTAAATAATCCACAAGGTAGCACAAGTTATGCGCAAGCAAATGTTTGGGGTAAAAGCTACTTCAAAAATAATTTTGAGAGACTAGTTGTGGTGAAGTCTATGGTTGACCCTGATAACTTCTTCAAACATGAACAAAGTATTCCTCCTTTTAATAATGAAGATGGAAAGTGTGAGGTTGGATATTTTGGCGATGAACCTAGAACTGAATAATGTGGAAATTACAGTATATTATATTAGAGAGGGGAAACTGATTTAGGGTTCTTTTGCTTATATTTTGTCTAGAAGTTTTACATTAAATGCATGTCGTTAATAGTGGCCGGGCAGTTGAATTCTAGAGTTTGTAGTGCCAACTATAAATTACAAAGTCTGCTGCATGTATAAAGCATTCAAGAAATAAACACTGTTTTCCCCGGCTGATATGCACGTTCGTGCACCGTGCTGCGTAGGAAGATTCCCCCCCCCCCCCATCCATCCATCCATCCCCATCCCCCACTCCCCCCTATTATATAAATCACTTTTGCTAAATCTAAGAATAAAATGGACTATATATGTAAGATTGGTTAACTATTTAGTTAACATCATATAGTTAATTATGGCTATAAATCTCATGCGTAATTATGCGTCTAACTATTTGGCAAACGATGCAAACAGTTGACTGGCCTGGCCATAAAACTGCAACCAACGCAAACAGTTGGGACTAGATCGGTCAATGGGGGCAGATCATGACCTTGTTTTACTCTATTCCATCATGATTTCATGGATCAAACATAGATCAAAAATTCAATTTATTTTGATCCATTGATTCACGGTTTTGATTATCATAACAAAATTTTGGATTAATCAAGATTAATTTAAATCAGATTTGATTTGATTCACTAATCCAAGAATTATTTTTCAGTATTTTCTCTCAACAAATTATCTCCCTAATTTCTCGCTTTAAAACATTATTAGTTTCTCCTTTTTTTTTCTCTCTTTCTAATTTCTCCCTTGTCAAGATGAAGTCTTAGCTTAGTGGTTAGACTGGGGTACTTGACTTTAAGGTTTCAGGTTCGATTCTCACTTAGGTGAGTTTATTTTATGCTGCCTTCGGTTTAGTTTGCCATTCAACTTATGCTATGATCGAATTTGTTTGGTTAGTAGTGTTGGGAACTTGTGACTCATAATATAGAAGTCACTGGAAAAGGCTAGTGCGTCGCTCCGCTTCGCTCTGCACTAGCCCATCAGGGTTGCACCGAAGGTCGCGGTATGGTACAGAGTTTCTGCCATGGTAGCGCGGGCCGCGCTATGGTAAGCTTTGGAGCGGCGCAGGCCGCGCTGTTCGGCGTCAGAGTATTTTTGGGTTGTTAATTGGAAATGGTATTATGGGTAATTGACCATAATATGAAGTAGGGTTGGAATATGATTAGTAGATATATATACTATCTATTGTAAAACCCTATGTAACCAAGGAATCATCAATAAACAACAAGCCGCATGTAGAGTACCCATAGTGGGGAACCACATAAATTTCTTGTGTTCTTCTTAATTCTCTATCGTTTGTGTGCGTGTATGTAATCCTATATTCTAACAGTTTATTTTATGTTGCCTTCGGTTCAGTTTGCCATTCAACTTATGCTATGAGTTTGTTTGGTTACTAGTATTTTTGAAGCAATAATGTTTAGGGTATTTGGAGGTCGTAATGCACCACCCCATTTTTTCTGCTATCGTTACATTTGAGTCACGAATGTTACGTTTGTGAGTTAAGTAAGTTACGTGAAGACGAAAAAGCTATTAAATGAGCAAAATTTGAAAATGCGTTTTATACAAATGGAACTTTCAAAAGCACCAAACGTTGGTAGACGAACAAACACCATATAATCGTTGTCTATCTAAACTGAAAAGATTAACTTTTTGCTTATTTTGTTCTGCAGTTTTATGACCACATCTTTTCTTGGGGACTAAAGGATGGAATTTCGAATATAACAGCAATCACAAAAAGAAATGGGATCAGTGGAACAAGCAAAGTGAACATTTTAGCTGCTGAATCTAATCTGTATGAAGCAATGATTATTATCAAAGTCGACATAAAAGAATAGTTATCAGCTTTTACCTTTGAATTACTATTTACTACATAAAAATGGTTTCCCAATTTGTTGGAGTGGTGCCTTTAGTGAAGATCTTTAGCATATAGCCAGGACAGACATGTTCATGGGCAGCATAGACAATAGTGCATATGTTGAATTTATTAATTTATTTTTTAAAAAGTATAGGGCATGAGCATATATGTAAGTTAATAAATTTAAAAAATTAAACTAATGGAAGAGTTAAACTTGGAAGGGACAAAAAAATATTTCATAAACCAATTCTAAAATACAAGTACATAACTCTTCCCCTTTTCATTCTATATATAGCTTGTGCTTCGGCTTTTCATTCTCCTTCTGCTTCTAGTTGCTTCTGTTTCTACATCTCAGCGGCTCCGCCACTACTTCTTCTACATCTTTGCGGCTCCACCATTAGGGCCACTACTTCTTCTACATCTCCACTATGCCACTATCTCTTGCGCATATAAGAGTAATCAGACTTAAAAAGTAACTAAATTAGGGTTTTTTTGTTTGTTTGATAATTTAAAATTTGTAATTTGTTTTAATTTGTTGTTGGTTGGAGACTTGGGGTTAAACCCAGTTTAATTTATTTGATATATTTGTTATATTTTGGACTTAAGAGGTTACTAATTAGGAGTTTTTTTGTTTGATAGTTTAAGGTTTAAATTGCAACTTTACAAGGCCAAAAGTGTATTTATGATGATCACTAGCTAGATTGTTTGATCTGTTACGGTACCTTTTTTTTTAAAGATTACTAATTTAATTTATGTTTGAAGTGAATTGGATTGTTTTTAAATATGTATTTGTGTTTGTCTGTGTATTACCTTGCTTAGTGTTCTGGATTTCTTTGGTTTTTGATTCTTTGCATAATTATCTGTGTATTTTTTTCTTGTTGGGTTTGATTGATTTTTAGCACATATTTTGAAAATTACTAACCACAGTTTTCTCCTTTGTTTATGTTAGTCTGACCCATTTTCTCTCTTGATTTGCTACTAAAAGAATTACATAAAAAAAGAAAAAAATGATGTCAATAAATTCATTTCCTTTCATTAATATATTTGTCTATTTTGGGTTTTCAAGGTATTTGTTTATATGTCTATTCACATGAAATATCTCCAAAATGAGAGTGGGTTTTATGGATATGGATTTCTAGTGTTTATCTTCAATTGTTCATAGTATTAATTGTTTTGTTAAGCTAGCAGCTATTCTATGTAATTATTGCCTTAAATATTAGTGTAACTGCTTTATACTTTGAAATTAATTTATGATTTTGTTTGAATATAAAAAATAAATTTAATTTGAGACTTTGATCATTTAAAGAATAATTCAAATTGAACTATGACAAATTACTGAAATAAGTTTCTAAATTATATATAAATAATTTTTATTTTGAAATTCCTTTTTTAGTTTGGATTATGAATATTTATTTGTTGTATATTATAGAATTTTATTTATGCTGTATAAAATATTTATTTGTTTGGGGTTTTTGTATATATACTTTTATTTTGATTGATTTAAGTATTCATGACATGTGGTCAAAACTCAAACGTTCCAAAAACGAATCATCAACATCGTTCAATCCATCCGAGTCGATGAGACTACTCAAAATCTCTTAAAATGAAACCCCTATTCAACATCACAATTCATCCGAGTCAGTGATGTATTTGAAACGCCTATTAATAATGAAACTATTTTAGAATATTTTTAAATTTTAGGTCTAGGAAGATAATATTATAATTTGTAAATATTATTATGATTAGTTCAAATATTTTTTATTTAACTTTAACAAAAAAAAAAATAATTAAAATCCGTCTTTACTGAGAAAAAATTTCAAGAGCGGCCCAACATATTATATATCTATTTAAAATAGTACTACCACTCATACTTATCTCATCATTTTCCTTTATGTAATTTGTATAACACATACAATCAGTCCTATGAGAAGCTTAATCACTAGTACTGTACGTCTGCACCTATTCAAAGCAACTTTTCTAAGAACTTTTAAAATCTTGGACTAATTAATTTATAAAGAGGAAGAAAATCTAAGTCCACAAACTATTTTAACATTTTGTTTCTGAGTTTGGATGAAAAAGAAAAGAATCGAAAACTTAATTTATAAACTCAACAACAATATGAATGCAAATATAAGTTTTTATATTCATGTTGTTATTGAGTTTATAAAAAAAAAAATTAAATTAAATTTCACATTAAGTTATTAAGTTACCCAAATATAAGTTTTATTATGTTTATAATTTAGAGGGTATACTGAGAATTATAAAAGATGATCTTATTTTATTAAGTTTTTTGTTCAAATATGTCAATTTTTGGATGAAAAATTTTGGCAAAAAAAGTGATTTTAATTATTTTTTTTGTCGTTTATTAAAAAACTTAGTAGGAAAGGAATTAGACAAGCTAGTCGTCTATTTTTTTCGTTTCCATCCATTTTAAAACTTAGTAATAGCGTAAGAGTGGTCATACTCATTACTTAGGATCCGGTTACCATGAAGTTAACTTCATGGTAAGTTGGTCAATTGACCACTACAGTGTTAACACGCAGAAAAAGACCACCTTCCGACCTATGTGTCGATAATATATTAGTCAATTGATAAAAATTAACTTCATGTTAACCACTATACCTAAAAAAATGAGATAAAATACTTAAAGTGAAAGATAAATATGTCATTTAGTTATGTCCGTTAATATAATAAAAATAAAATTACTTATCACTTTATATAATCTTATGGGGCTACTAATGATAAATTTAAAACTTTTTTAGTGTAGTATCTTTTATCTGTTTTTATTTTTTTAATATGCGTACAAATTGTACTTTGTTCGTATTTGTGGAGACTAGACCTGACAAACGAGCCGGACCAAAACGACCCAAGTTTTGATGAGTTGAAAAAGTGAATCCCAACGCCCGCGTTTTAACGGGCGGGCTTGGACTGATTTATAATCAAAATTTGATATATTTATGGGTCGAGCCCAAACGGGCCCGCCCATCCTCGACCTGGGCCAAAATAGCTCAAAATTTAATAGACTGAAAAAATGAAGCCTAAAGTCCGTGTGTTTTGACGGAACCGACCCGACATGGGTCGATTTTGCCGGGTGTAGTGGAGACCGAGCCACGGAGGAGTAATTGTGACTTTGTGAGTACTATTTGACCCAGTTAACTGGTAACCCGTATGGGCCCACGGGTCTAACCCGTCTCGTTCAACCCTAGAGAACCAAAACCAATCATTCAACGCTCAAATTTCAAAATTTCAAACTCGCGCCCCTTTACCGTCACCAACCCTCCGAATTCCGATCCAGAAGTTCCCTCACGCATTAACTCTCTCTCTCCTCTTCTGTAATTTCTAACCAATTTCTCTCTCCAAAAAAATGGGTGGTACTCACAGTCGCGAGGATTTGGAACTTTCAGACTCAGAATCTGAAGAAGAATCACACACCCACGAAGAAGAACACTACGAAGACTCAAAAGAGGAAGTAGACCAACAGAATTCTTCAGAGCGCAGAAGATCCAGAACGCCTTCGTCCGTGGACGATATAGAAGCGAAGCTCAAAGCCCTAAAACTCAAGTACCCATCTCAAAATCCAAACCTGAAAAACGCCGTCAAGCTCTATCTTCACGTCGGTGGCAACACACCCAACTCCAAATGGATTGTATCCGACAAGGTCACTTCGTATTCGTTCATCAAAACCCCACAAATCGAGGCCTCGGAAGACGAAGAGGATGAGGAAGAGGAAAAAGAGAGAGATTCTTGGTGGGTATTGAAGATTGGATCGAAAGTTCGAGTTAAAGTAAGTGCTGAGATGCAACTGAAGACTTTATTAGATCAACGCCGTGTCGATTTAGTGTCGAATGGAGTTTGGGCAATGAAGTTTTTTGGTGAGGAAGATTATAACAGTTTTGTGACTAAATATCAAGAGTGTTTGTTTGAGAATACTTATGGTGTTGAATCAAATGACGCTAATAAGGTTAAGGTTTATGGGAAGGATTTTATTGTGTGGGCAAATCCGGATAAGGCGGATGATTCGGTGTGGGAGGATGCAGAGGATAGTTTCTTGAAAAGCCCTAATTTGGCGACTCCTGTGAGGGAAACTCAAGATTTGAGGGAAGAATTTGAGGAGGCTGGTAATGGGGGAAGCATAAGGAGTTTGGCTTTAGGTGCATTGGATAATAGTTTCTTAGTTGGCGATTCAGGGATTCAGGTTGTTAAGAATTTTAATCATGGCATTTCCGGGAAAGGAGTGTGTGTGAACTTTGATGATGGGATGGGTAGCGTGGCTTATTCGACGCCGAGAAAGGCTATTCTTATGAAGGCTGAAACTAATATGCTACTTATGAGTCCAATGACTGAAGGAAAGCCACATACAAGGGGCCTGCATCAACTTGACATTGAAACAGGGAGGATTGTTACTGAATGGAAGTTTGGGAAAGATGGAACTGATATTTCTATGAGGGATGTTACTAATGATAGTAAAGGGGCTCAGATTGATCCCTCGGGATCTACTTTCTTGGGGTTGGATGATAATAGGTTGTGCAGGTGGGATATGCGTGATAGGCATGGGATGGTTCAGAATCTCGCTGATGCTAATACCCCGGTATTGAATTGGACGCAAGGGCATCAGTTTTCTAGAGGGACAAATTTTCAGTGCTTTGCAACTACTGGTGATGGGTCTATTGTTGTTGGGTCTCTTGATGGGAAGATAAGGTTGTACTCAAACAATTCCATGAGGCAGGCAAAAACTGCTTTTCCTGGACTTGGTTCACCAATCACTCATGTGGATGTTACTTATGATGGGAAGTGGATATTGGGCACAACTGATACCTATTTGATCCTTGTCTGCACTATGTTTACTGACAAGGATGGAAAGTCAAAGACTGGCTTTGCTGGGCGTATGGGGAACAGAATCTCTGCTCCGAGGTTGTTGAAGCTGACTCCTTTGGATTCACATATGGCTGGAATGAACAATAAGTTCCGTGGTGCCCAATTCTCGTGGGTATGTATATATCTTGCTTTCTGTTTATTTATAAAATAAAGATGCATCCATTTCTTGCTGTTTGAGGTTAGATATGGATTGATATATGTCAACTTTTGATTAGATTTAGTGGCATTGAGGTGTTTGATAGCTCTAGAAGAATTCGCAAGAATTGAGAAGTCCTCCATTGACAAGCTCTTTCAATTTATAGAGGGTCTCATTCCATGGTCCACAATATATTCCTTTATACGGTTCATCAGTTCATGTTTTTGTTAAGTATATCAAATGATTAGTTGTTTTATATTTGCTCAGGGTCATTACTAATATGAGTGTAACCAGTTATGCAAAATTTATGAGTATGTGTTGTTTGTAAATGACTACGGTTTGTGGAACTTCATAAGGAGTTCATATAATCAATTTTTAATCAATCTTTGGTTTACACATAGCATTGCCTTTACTATGATGTTTTGGTCTCTGGATGTTAATGTTTAAGCATCATTGCAAGGTTTTCACTTGCCCATAAAAGAAAATTGATACAGGCAACCATTGCCAATTTTCAGAAGCAAGGCAGTCCTTTCTTTGTTCATAAACATCTAAACCCTGTGATAAATTCTGCATTCTATTCTATTTAGTTAGCTTGAAAGCCAGGTGGTCTTTGTCATCTATTTGTTGCTGCAGTTGTACATGTCATTGGAAATCAGTTGATCTCGTTTGATGCAACATTTGACAAACAAATGTCTTCAATAGCTGCAGAACTGCTAGCATATCCCATCCCTGAGTCACTTGTTGAAATGTGTTTTCCGTTGAAAACCTTGTATGATCAGTCATTCAAACAAGGCCCCAAGTTTTATTGTTTTGTTGTGTTAGTATAACTTTTAAATTTTGGAACTTTCTATATCCTTTGTGAAAAATAGAAAACTACTCAATGGGGGCTACTGCTTGGTACATATATGAGTCAAAGAGTCTTGGTGGCCAGGCGTATTCCCTAGGTATCCCCTTATCGGGACAAGCTTCCTAATCTTTTAAGATTTATTCTCATTTTTTTGTAATTTGGAAAACTGTCTAATAGTGTCAACTGTTTATGATAAAAGCTGAATTCTACTAGCATGATGACATGAGGTTGAGGCAATGGGCTATCACTAGTACTTGGGTGAATTTTGTGTGTAGGAGTAAGGCTTTTTAAGCTGAGGTATCTAGTCAGCAACTCTAGTTTTGTTTAAGTAAAGGCCTTTATATATTTCTTTCAGTTTGTTGTATGCCTCATGTCTTCTTTGTGATTTAGCTGGAATTAGTAATGAACCACCATAGGGAAGGTCTTGCTGTGTATTTTTTAAGAGATTTTGGATGTTCCATCAAGGACCTGTTATGTTGTTGCTACAATTTTGAAAATGATCCTCATTGTGAATATTTTTAGCAAATGATGCCTGCATTACATTTCTCCTTCACCATATAGTTACAAATAGTAGGACATCAGCTTAAGGTTTCGGTTGCAGTTGATAAAAAAAAGGAAAAAAAAGTTTTAGGTTGCTGGACATTGACTGCAGTGCATGGTTTTTTATTTTTTATTACGCTCTTGTTTGTTTTTCTGGTATAACTGTGCAGATTTACTATTCTCTTGTATCCTCTTTCTGGGTTTCTCCTTTTGTGTTGAACAACTGTAGTTACTCTAATATTGTGATGCATATTTCAAAATTTTCTCCATACAAACAGAACAGGTATTGCTTTTGTTTCTTTCCATGTGTACTTGAGATTAATGCAGGGTTTTCCGTAAAACTGATTAGGTCACGGAAGATGGGAAGCAGGAGCGCCATCTGGTTGCAACAGTTGGCAAGTTCAGTGTGATATGGAATTTCCAACAGGTGAAGGATGGTTCTCATGATTGCTACAAAAACCAGGTTGGGCTAAAGAGTTGCTATTGCTACAAGATAGTTCTGAAACATGACTCAATTGTTGATAGTCGCTTCATGCATGAGAAATATGCTGTCAGCGATTCACCTGAGGCTCCACTTGTAGTTGCAACCCCCATGAAAGTTAGTTCCTTCAGCATATCTAACAGGCGATGATAGAAGTTAAACAAAACTCTTTGTTTTTGCAAGCCTTAGATATCTGAATTAGGTTATTTCCAATTGATTACTTCTTAACTTTCTAATTGCATTTTGAATTTGTACTTTTTCTGTTAGCAAGTTATGTGAGACCTGTGACAAGTGGTTTCAATGAACCCCAGCCGTTTATTGTTGTTGTAATAACTGTAAGATTCTGGATTCCTCGTTTCTGGCATGAAGTTGAGAAACATGTTGATGTAGTAGAAAGTATGATTTCTTGTGATTTTTTTTTTACTGTTTTCTCTTGTAAGACTAGCAACGTCAGTATATATGTGCTGAATTTCTTGGAAGATTCCTCCAAAATTAATAATGGTACCTACCACTTGAGGAAGAGCTGAGGGCACAACAAGGTGGGATGGAATCCATTTAGTAAAGCCAGTCGAAAAGCCTACCCAAATATGATTTTATGGAACTTGTTCCTGTGTAGTTACAGTACAATTAGGACCGAGTCCTCTATTCCTGTGTAGGTAGTAGAGTAGTCCAAATATGAATGTTATGGACTAGACAACTGAACTTGTCGAGGGAAGGGGTCAGGGTCAGCTTCCATTTATTGCTCTTTCTATCGCTATGCAGAAACCATACATCTGAAAGTAAGGGTCTGTGGTGGGCTGGTCTTCCTCTTAGCCCACTTTTGAAGCGTTACGTTTGGACCCCAAATACAACAAGATTTTAGACTGCTTTTCAAATGCCGGTAGACGAATAAGCACATTGTCAGGTCTAACTGCTAATACCAATTTATGCTAAGGAAACACATTATATAGACAAACTCCGAGCTACGAAAAGCCAGTGTAGAAATATTGTGAAGTGTGATTTGGATTCTGAGGAGAATCGGCCATCGAATATTGTATAACATGCATTCCCTTCTATAATCATAGCCAATGTCATTTTACAAATAAATTATAGAAAATCAAGTCATTTTCATTAGATAAAATGTGTATAAACCTAGTGCAAAATTAACAGTAGTATGCATTCGAAGTAACAAAAATATGCTTTACAAAATACCCTTTTTATCTTTTTCCCAGACAACACCAGTTCAACTTATTACATTCTATACCACGCCTCTCACACCAAATTCTAAGCAAAAACGCAGTCCTCGATTAATCAATACACAAACAATAGCCTATATGTACAATGGAGAAATCTTGTCAGATTCTGGCCTTCGATTCTGGTCAATGCAAGAAACTGCCCAAAGAAAATAGGCATAACACACAAGCAACATACCTTAAAGTGTTAGCAAAAGGCTAATGTGGTTTGGACTGTGACTTCTTTCTGCTCAAGAACATGAAAATCCGTGGGAAAAACCTCTTTTTTTTCTTTTTTATATTCACGTCAGGAGATGAATCAGTTTCAGTGTTGCTTAGCGAATATTCTTTCGAATTTGGCCCGTAATGGATGGGTACAGCAGCATCCAGCTGCTTGTCAAAGTTCTTTGTTTCTTTTCTATCCTCAAAGCTTGCTCTTGGACTCTTATTTGGGATTACCGCTCCTTTTATCTCTTCAAAGCTTGCTCTTGGACTCTTATTTTGGATTACAGATCCCGGAATAAATTCACCAGCTTTTCGTCGTTGCCCATTTTCCGCCCTCCACTTTCTCAATTCTTGTTCTACACCCAACTTTTCTTCCTTGGCCTTTTCAGCCTTCTGCCTTGCAAATTCCAGAGCTTCCTTCTTAGTAGCCAACTCAGAAATAACTTCCTCTAACTTCCTCAAGCTTCCCGACTCGGAATCCTTAGCTACATCGATTTGGGAGAGGGCATTAGCCACCCTAATATTCGCTTGCTCCTCTGCTTCGTGGGACTGCTTACTGAGCTCATAGTACTCCTCTAAAGAAAGTGTTACTCCAGGCGGAGGATCCTCATCATTGGGAGTTTGAGTTGCTTCGCTCTCTTGCAGTGCGTTGATAGCTGCTAGAGCCAACTTCTCCGATGCCTTTGCAGCCTCTATCTCCTTTTGAGCTGCAAGCAGTCTACTCGCCATGGTACTTGCTCCAGCTTTTGCTTGCTCTGCTTCCTCCTCTGCCTTCTGAAGCTCTTCACGAGCAATGTGAGCAAGTAACTTGGCCTGATCTGCCTCTTCGGCTGCCTTTTGTAATTGCTTGGGCAGCTCCACCATCTTCTCTCTTGCTTCTCTCTCCTTTACCTGAACAAGAGCAATCTCAGCTTTAGTCCTGTTAAGCTCAGCTTCAATAGATGCAACTGCAACTGATGCCATTCCTTCTCTCTGCTTAATGCTGGCCAGTGCTGATTTTTCAGTTTCTAGTTCCGACTTCAATGATGTGGCGGCTACTTTCAACAACTTCACTTCATCAGTTGCTTTCTCTATTTTAAGCTTCACCTCTTCAAGATTCTTTTTGGCCACAGCAACTGCTGCTTGTATATCACTATGATTGCTCTCCTGTCCCTCAAGGTCGCCTTTTGAATATTCATCTGTTTCCTGATTCAATTTTGATTCCATATATGCAGCTAATTCAGCTTTTAATTCCTGTAACAAAGCTGAGGCTGTATCTAGTTTTGACTTGAGATCCTTTGTTGACATAATTTGCTGGCTTAGTTTCTCCAGTTCCTCTTCTGCCTGCTTCAATTCCTTCTCCCAATTGAGCATATCCTGCTCTCGTGCCATAGCTGCTCCAATTCTGTGTTCCTCTGCCTCCAAGTGAGCAGCATGTGCAGACTCTAAGGATTCTTTTGTTGTCATCAGCTCAATAGTCAAATCCTCAACCGTCTTTTCAACTACCTTTGATGCAGAAACAGCCTCCTCAGCTTTCTTCACAGCTATATCTTTATCAGTAACCAGTGAAGCATAATCTTTACGTAGTGTTTCCAACTCGTCTCTCACAGTTTCCAGCTCTGATACAGCAGCTACATGCCTGGCTCTGGCGACCTCAACCTGTGCCTTGGCTGCAACACTAGCATCATCAGCAATCCCTTGCTCCATCTCTTCTACCCTGAGGTTGGCAAGTTCAGAGTCCTGTTTTGCTTGACGCTCTTCCATTTGTGCTCTCTCTAGGTTGAGTTTCAATTCTTCTATAAGTCTCTTGGTGCTATCTAGCTCTTTCAACATTTGCACTTTGGAATGTTCAGCAGTCTCAGACTGTTTCTTAAACAATGGAATCTCCTCGTATGCTTTCTCAAGTTCTTCTTCTATAAATTTTCGTCTCTACATAGGACCAAGGAGAATATATTCAGAAAGTAAGCATGTGTCTCCATTCAGGAAACACAATATTTTAGACTATTTTTTCAGGTAAGTTGGGAGAGGGAAATTATGGCATCTTCAGATTTTCAAAAAATCCATTCATCATTTTACGAGACGAAAGCTACAGATAAAGAGTTAAAGACTACATCCTATATAGTATATACATGTATATTTTTTGTGTGCTTTTTATCCTCCCTCAATAAATCTGTAGATTATGACAAGTCTTTATAGTAGAGATAAAAGAATCATAAAAATTGCCTTGTTAGAGGCCAGTACATAGCAAGTAGGGTCCAAAAAAATTACAGTACCAACCAATTTACCAAAGATTGACCAGCAGTTCAAGAAAAGGAATGAATGAGAGTAAAAAGCATGATACCTCCACAGTAAGGACTCTGTGGGCCTTCCAGTCAACAATTCCACCAAACTTGGACACAACTTCTTTAACAGATTCAAATGGTGCTGCTGTATCAATATGGCCTGTGTTAGGGACCACAGAAGTGTCCAATGCCTGATCAACCTCATCATAAGCCTTTCTATAATCGTGAACTTCAGACTCTGTTACCTGAGTGGATGAAACAGAATGTGTATTTACGTCATTCACCTGATCTTTAACAGAAACATCTTTTTGAGGTGATGGTAGACTGCTGTTTTGGTTTGTTTCTGAGGTAGCTGATGGAATGGATTTCAAGACTTTGCCTTTTATAAACTCCATTCTGTCTGGTTTACTAGTTGATACAAATGAGGCACTTTGCTCATTATTATGTTGAACATGCATGCTGCTAACCGGACTCACTTCTTCTGATTGCTGTGACAAATTATTGGATTTTGCTTCTGAAAGAGAGGGACTGGGCTCTGGGGAATATGCTACACTTTCCTCTTTTTTAGGATCCATTGTACTTTCATTATAGGCTTCCTGCTCAGTAGAAGGTCCATCAGAACTATCTTGCATGATCTTAATCCCAGGATATGGAGTCACAGACCCCTGAGGATCAGTTGAATTTGCATTATTACTTGATGGAAATGAAGTTTCCTGTTCAAGCAAAGGTCCATCAGAAGTATCTTGCATGACTCTAATCTTAGGATATGCAGCCAAAGACCCCTGATGATCTTGTGCTACTTCAAGAAACTTGTTTCTTGTTGGAAGAACTTGACCAATTGAAGGATCTTGGACTAAATTAGATTCATCCATCACTGGTCCCTGACTTGTGGGTTCCACTGTTCCATTAGAATCATGGCATTTTGGAACTTCAATATTTGATTGATCCTCATGTTGGGAGGATACTACTGGTGAAGGAGAAGATTTTGGAGTAGAATTTTCTTCAACAATTTTCACACTCTCCATCCAATGAAGTGCTAACTGCTAACTGATAAGGAGATTCAACTGGGTATCAGAAAACCAAGTCATCACAAGAAATTAACAACAATGAACTAATGCTAAAAGAAATATTTAATAATTGCATAGCCCTTGGCTGGCACTGAAAAAAGAAGTAACTTGCCGAGCAATACTAATATGCATGAGACAGAGAACATATTGAAGCTTCAACCACTAATTCTAACCAACTACAACACTCATAAGGAGATCTTGAAGATCAGTAAATGAATTTAAATTAGAAAGACGTGGCGGTTTCCTTGAAATATCATACTAAGATCTAGAATACATTAGTAGTCTGCACGGGAATCTCTTCATAAACTATTGGCTGGTTTATCAAAATAAAAAAAGAAATAAAATAAAAAAATGGTTGTTAACTGAGGTCAAGAAACAAAGCTTGTAAAATGATTGAGGGAATTTTAACAGATAATTCCTATCAATATAGAATAAATATCAAAAATAAGATAATCTTGATGGAGCTAGATTAAATGGTAAAGTAAGGTTACTGAGGAGTAGGTACAGTAGCAAAATTAGGAAGGATTGGCAAAGAATTTTTTTTAAAATTATTGAAATGGTGAACTTTAAGCTATGTTGAGTTTTGACCTTCTTCTGTTTAAGGTAGTCTGTTTCCAAACTTGCAAATCTTGGAACATTCTATTACTATGATACTAAGCTTTCACTTAATTACCCAATCCAACAATGGAATGCCCATGCCGGACAATAAGACTTGATTATTACTGGGTCTTTCTACCTATGTTATATGGACTCTTCAGTTTGCCCTAAAGTACTAAATACTCGACACTCGGACAAGAGTATGGGTGTTGGACACTTCATATTAGTATAAAAAAACTGAAAATTTTGAGGAGTACTAGTGTTGGACTCTTTAAAATACCCGTGTCCAACAGCACTCTCCATCAAATTCCGACCGAACTCTCCATCCGAGTGCATGTAACATAGCTTTCTACACCTCAAAAAACTTTCAAAGTTTTAATTGACAATCGTTCTCATTTCAACTCAACTCATGGCCTTTTACCCCAAAAATTTTGACCATTTATATACAAAAGCTATAAAATCCTAAAATAAAGCAGAAAAGCTTTTTTGTTTTTTCATTATAAAAAAAACATTGTTTCAATGTGTATATATATGTATATATATAGAGAGAGAGAAAAAAAAAACTTCGGATAATGCAACATACTAAAATTGCTGAGTGAAACAATCCGGGTCAAATCCCGAGTCCTGAACAAATCTTGGGTCATATCATTCGATGTGGGTCTGGGGTGTTACAAACTCCCCCACTTAAATTTTTGACGTCCCCGTCAGAACCGTCACACACACGGTCCACAGATCTTTATCTCACTAACCATTAATACCGGCTGGTTTCGTATCCCCACCTCCAGCAACCCGATCGGATGACTCAACCCGAGCTTTCGAGAATCGACTCTAATACCATATGAAACAACTCGTCAAATCCCGAGTGCAGAACAAATCTTGGGTCAAATCTCAAGTCCGAATCGAACTTAAACCACAACACAATAGTATTTTTTTAGGTCATCTTAGCCCACCACAAACTCACCCAAAAGATCATGACTGAAGGTACTATTGTTAGTAACTTAATTCATTATATACAGACAATTTTTTCTCATATATTTCGATTTGGGACTAAGGTGTTACACTAAGTCTATATAAGCACAAAAATGAATGCCAATTTCTATAAAATTCATCACCAAGTTTCCCCACATCAAGTTTTCTGTTTTTTTTTACTAAATATTAACTTTTTGTTAAGAATTTACTCAATTGAATAGGAGGCACAAAATTCACTCCCTATAACAAATCGACAATATAGCCGTCAAATTCAAATTCTTACATCAACCAACATTGAGCAATGGCATGAACCTGACTTTAATAAACTGGCATGTCCCTGACTTTAACAAACACATATCACATATTTGAAACTAACCAACTTCAAGGAACAATGTAACAACCCGGGTCAAATGATTGAAGATATTAATGATTGTAGCATGATCCTTATGTCAAAATAGCTTACATGTTACAAATAGCCACACAAGGCCCAAAAACTTTGCCTCACAAGCCATTTTGAGATAATACCAGGGCCCAACTGTCGTCGTGTCCCCACCTCGGATAACTCGAACGGATGACTCAACCTGAGCTTTCGAGAGTCGGCTTTAATACCATATGTAATAACCCGGGTCAAATCCCAAGTACAAATCAAGTCATAGCATAATAAGAGCCAATGTATTGTCTCAATAATATATTTTCGGGTCAACATAGCCTACCATAGGTTCACCCAAAAGATTGTGACTAAAGATATTAGCGATAACAGTTTGAGTCCTTATATATATATCAAATTACCTCACATGTTACGATGTGAAATAAGGGTGTTACAAACAAGCCTAAGGGATTATCTCGGTAAGTAATAAATGTGTGGGATGATATGAAGTTTCATTCTTAGAGATGATTACGCAAGTGGCCTAAGAAATGGGGACAACCAAACAAGTCATATAGAGAATGAAAAGTACAATCTAATTACACCTCTACAATTGTATATTTTTTTGCAGAAATTCAATATTCAAAACCTAAGTGTATGTTTTTCAGTATTTAGGTTTTCTGGTTGCTATCTAACAAATTAAAGCATCCAAATGAAGAAATCAGCGCTGTTTGTATATCTTTTCTTTCTTATATTTTCATATTTTTAAGTTGTTCTCGCAGACTATAAGCCCATAATAATTTCTTACTTATTCGGTTTCCGTACATTTAGCAGGTTAATCAACTCCTCTTAACAAGGTCCAATAAGCAAACAAATTGCTCTATTTAATTATCAGAAGCTGTAGCAAATTACAGACCATGATTCGGCAAAAATAATATTTTGATTCCATGGAAATAATTGAATCATTATGCACTCCAAGTTTCTGAAATAGCAATCAAATGGCTGATAACCAACAAGCCAATATATCAATAATACATATAAACACGTCTAATTTACTTTTGCATTCAAGCCTCAGAATCAATGTCATATTCGGAATTCGCATCAAGAAATTACTCAACTACCAAAATCAAATCATCATCGATTCTAATAAACCCAAAAAAGAAAAATTAAAGATTAGGAGAGAGAAAGAGGAAGGAGAAGAATTACCCGCAAACGAAGTCAAACGCAGAAGCTATAAATTGTCTTCCCTGTATATACCAAGTGAGAGAAATTAAGGGGGGAAATCAAATAAGAAGTCCATAATTTTAGCAGCATTAAAATTTACAAGGTCCAAATTCAGTGGCAAAAACAGCAAATAAAATCAACGGATGAATTTTAATTTAGATTCTATGCAACAATTATTACTACTATAATTTACCATTACAAACTAAAGGGAGAGAGTAAGATCAAAGATGTGTGGAGCCTACCTTTCCTCACCGGCCACCAGATTCGTAATATCTTTCCAAATTAGATTTTCAGAATTTTATAATTTATTTTATTTATTTATTTATATTATTAATCCGAAAAGTATGTATATTATATGTGGTAGCCTGGAAGCTCTCTCTGGTGTAGTTTATTTTATTTTATTTTTTTATTGTCCCTTTTAATTCTTTTAAATATAAATAAAGAATAGAATATATGTGTGGTAAAGTCACCGGCCACGGACACGACACAACATTACGCGCGGCTTTTGTGGTGTGGAAAGAGATTTGATTTCGTTCAAGACTCTTTGACTTTTGAGCTATTCTATGCTTTTTTATTACTATTATATAAAAACTGAAATATGTAATTTACGGATTCGGTTAACATAAAGTTATTTTTTTGATAAATTAGTCAATTGACTAATAGAATACTAATACACATATAATCTCTCTTGCGTGTCAGTATTCTATTGATCAATTAATCAATTTATCACAAAATAAACTTCATACTAACCACTTTCGTAATTTACATGCAACCTACAGGCTGCATCAATTCATCCTCTTATATAATAAAGTTGTAAACTACTTAAATAGTTAGGGTTCGATTCAAAAAAATATGAACGAATTTTGAATTCGTTAATAATATGATCTAAATTAAGGTTATATTCGACTTGTAAGAATATATAGTTATTTAAAAAGTCATAGAGATACATTTGAATGTTAAAGAAGAAAATTGTAAAAACAGACATCCAAGAAAGTTTTAGTTTATTGTAATGGCATTTTAATACTCTTTTCTTTTTAAAATTAAAAACATCTCTTTAATTTTTTTGATTAATATTTAAGAATTAAATTATCATAAATTAACAAATAAATAATACAAAATATATTATATGTGAAAATGTGAAAGTTTCAAGTTTGGATGAAAGAATGTTTCTGCAAGTACTGCAACTCGGGTGGAAGATCAGATATTACGAAGTGGAAATTATATATAATGAATATAAGATTGAGAACAGTTTGGAAATAAAGATTAAATTTTTTCGAAATATATTTTTGAATATTATAGTGTGGATATGATATAATGTTATAGTTGTGGGTATTATTTACAAGTTTTACAAAGTAAGCAAGTGGTTATATTATATTCGATTGGTCGGGGAATATTACGTTTTAATAGGGAATATTAAATGCGGACTACACAATTATTAATTGGACCCCATGGCGGAAGTATTGTCGTAGTAAGAAAAGCAGCGTAATTATCTTTTATAAAAATAACGGCGAAAATGTTATCGTTAAAACCTGTTGAACTACCCTAGTAAAAATCTGATGTCTGGCGTATTTGCATAATAAAGACACGGTATTGGTTATTGATGTTTCACGTGAGAAGTCACTCCGGTTATACTTCGATTATTACTACGATAATTGCTGCATCATATCTCTCTCATATTATTGATTCAATTATTGTCACAGTATCATCTGCATTGTATGATATATTATTAAATCAATAATTGAGACGACAAAATTATTCATATTATTAAATTATAATATTTATAATGTCTAGAAGTTCTGTCAAGGAGAGGTTTGGTCACCTAATTGCGCACCAATAAGGAGAAATCCTTATCGGAAAGTCCCATCTTTCCTGGGAACGACCTGATTGTTAAATATTGTGAGTTATAATATTAATGATGAATAAGTTCGTGTTGATTAAAGATGAATTTGATAGTTTCATTGTGTTGAAATTATTAGTGTTAGTGAAAATCGACATCTATTCCAATGATAATTGATATCTGGGGGTTATATTGATAAATCGGGTAATTTATCGGATAAATGAGCAATTAAATGCTACTAATTCACATGCTTATATAACTATTTGTTCACATGTGTGTACTATTGAATCACATTCATGTACTATTAGGGGAGTTGGTGCAAGATTGATAATACTTCTAATGATAATTGCATTTTTTTAATTTAATTTAATAACTTTTATACAACAAAATTATGCCCAATTAAATTGTTCTAAACACATATCAATATACATATCAAATTAAAATAATTAATAATTTATATAAAGGTTTGGCTCTGATACCACTGTTAGGTTTGTAATATTCATGAACACAATCAAATTGCACAAAGTAAGCGGAAACGTGTAAAAATAAGAGTTTAAAATTTTACAAACCATATACCCGGATCACCCTTTATGCGCAATTATTAATTAAACGAAAAGATAACGAATAAGAATCATACCATTGAAGATTCGAGCTTCCTCAAGTACGAGTTCACCTCCAAATCCTTTCGCGTTCAACTTGAATCCACCGGGTTTGGTTCCTTCCTTTGATCAACGTTAGCCACCCAAGTGTTTGGCCTCTAGAGGTGATCCACCAAGAAAGAATAAAGATTCAAGAAGATGGTGTTTTTGGCAAAATCCTAGTTTTTCTATCTCTATAGAAAAATGCTTACTCTCCCAACTATTGAAATTACGTATTGGGTTAAGTTCATATGACCACCTGGGGTTTGGGCGGTTTCCCACTTAACCACCTGTAGTCAGTAAAACTACATTTAAACACCCGACTTTTTGAGTTAAAGTGAAAACGTCACATTTTCCATCCAATTTAACTGTGCGTGTATGTCAGACGCCAAAAGCGCGTGAAAAGTGACTTTAACAATTGAAAATGACTGAAATACCCCCTTATCCCTTCCTCTGTTCTTCTTATCCCTTTAACCTTGAAACCTACAGTCTCCTCCTCCTCCACACCTCTGTCTCAAATCGAAAGTGATATCCAAGCATCGCTTTCAGTGATATCCAAGCTCACTCTTTTCGATAATAACGAAGATAACATGTCGATGTCGGTGTCATGTGTGAGAGTCTCAATTTGGATTACATGGAAGAGAAGCGACGCCATGACTCCCGACGGTGTTTCGGTTGGAGTAATGTCGAAGCGGGATGAAAGCGGAGGTGTTGCTCTGTTGGGACCTCGACGGCAGACGTCTGTGTTGATCGAAGTTCTTAAATAAAGTTTGGTGTTTTGGGGTGGGGTTAAGAATATCGAGAACGGATGAAGTCAAATCTTTCATATTTTGTAGTGGAACCGGTTTAGTTGAAGATATAATAAGCGGGTAGTAGTTGGTTTTGTTCGATATCTTCATTTGAAGTTTGTGTGCGAAAATTTTCTCAATTTCTTATATATTTTTGTTTTTTGGGGTAAAACATCGAGTTGAGGTGTAAGGTCAAAAGAAAGTGATTATGGTGTTTTTGGGTGTTAAGGAAGTGAAAGAAGAATCTCTTGAGCACTTTTGGTATCTGACTATGGGGAAATTTGATCTAAATTATTGGATTTGATAATTTTTTTCTAGTCTGCCTTTGTGGCTCCAAATTTGGGGTGAAAGGGTACCTAGTGAATCTGCAGAGATGAGGCTTTCTTACGTGGGTTTCAATCAATGAACCACCAAGGTAGTATACATTCTCTTTCATATGCTAATACATGTTGCTTAATGCTAATTTCCTTGGGGCTAAATGATCATTAGAGTTTCACTTGTTTCCTGAGTTTCTTTCTTATCCTTGTTATCCCTTTATAGTTACATGCAGTGCTCAAGACCCTATTATTGCAAATTTTATCCACAAAAATCAGAAATTGGCTCTATTGAGCATAACTAAATTCTCAATTATGTTGCAGGAATTGGCTCTAATTTAAGTAGTCCCACAAATTCGACATCAGTTTCCCTTGTTTCTGCCATGCCTACTTCCTTATTCCCCAAGCCAACTTCTTGATATCTGGTCTATTTCCCTGAATTTCTCTACCTTGTATAGTAAAGTGTTTATCATTTGTGATTTGCGTGTATGTTGCCCCCGATATATGCAATGCAGGCACCCTTTGTCAAAAGTGATGTCTACAGCTTATAGGGTTGTCTGTTAAAGCTTCTTTCCTGAAGACAACCTGTAGACATGTCTCAACTGCTATTCAAGAAAGTGGTTTTCTGTGTTATATGATGTGGTAATATTAGCTTTGTTGGGGGTCAATCTGCATTCAATGAATTGATCTTTTTCGTTTCCTTTTTTTTTTGTAAGAGAAATCGAAACCCATTAAGAAGTCCTTGTATATTTTCAGCCATGAAAAGTATTGGCATGTAAGAATATTTTTGAAGTTCCTTGCCAATTTTCCCCCCTGCTCTGATCCTACTTTTACTCCTTTAGCAACTATTTGTTTGTTTATATATAAGGAGGGTAATTAAGTATTTATCCAACTTAAGTAACAGAGTTATGACAGAAAGCAGTTATTCACTTTAACTCAAAAAGTCGGGTGTTTAAATATAGCTTTACGAACTACAGGTGGTTAAGTGGGAAACCGCCCAAACTCCAGGTGGTCATCTGAACTTAACCCTTACGTATTCACGTGTTGTAAAAGTGTCAACCACCTCACCCATAATAAGACTCCTCTTATTTATAGATGTAGGCAACCCTCTTTAATAATTAAGGAATTGAGTTTTATTTAATTAATTAAATTCTTTTAATTAATTTAGCTCCATAATCTTATTAGGGATAATTAATTAAACTCTTTTAATTAATTTGCTTCCTAATCTTATTAGGATATTTGAGAGTACTTTTATTAATTAATTCTCAAACTCCTTTAGGAATTAAATAATAATAATAATAATAAGACTCCTCTTATTAATTTATATTTAATATTTCCAAAATATTAAATAATAAATATTAAGCTATTTAATTTATTCTATCACCATAGATTAAATTAAATATACTTAACTTATTATTACGATTATGCCATTAACTTCATAAATAATTATTCTTCCTTTTATGGTGTGACCCTTTAAGTTCTCCATATTAAACCGGTTGTGAATAAATCAATTAGAACAATTTTAATCTTATTTAAATAAATAAATAAAACTAATAATTTATTTAAATAATATTTATTCTACAATAGGGATAAGCCTTCCTAGCGATCAACGACTTTCCAGATAATATAGATTTCAACATTAATCATAAAAGAACCTTTGAGTAAATAGTTACCATACAATTCAATCCTTCCACCATACAATGTCCCAATTAAATATAAGACATAAAATTACTGTCAAGTCTTATTTTATTTAATTATATGTATTTCGACTATTAAATGCACAACACCAAATAATGCAAATTAGAAACTCCTTTCTAATTTCATTCTGCCTTGGCCAAGGACTACTTGGTTATCATTTATCGAATCACATAGGACATTTCTCTTCGTTTACTAGAAACGGTAGATTCTTTATTGATCATACATTATCTCCATGTACAACTTATTATACCCAAGCATACCCTTTGATATACCCTAAGGGTCTTAAGGAATAAGTCAAAGTATAACTCATCGTACACAAGATACTATGATGATCTCAAGTCCAAGGATCACTTGTACTACTATCACTACAGAATTTTCTATTGATGATTAAGTAAAACTCTATTAGGTATTCCTTTTAATGAGCCACGCTTGATGAACTTATTCTCTAATAAGCACCTACATACTTGCTTTAGTGTCTCCACACAAATGATCATGAGATCAATCATTCTCATCCAATGAGCAAACAACGTATATACCAATCTATCCGGATTCACTAATCCCCAATTTAGTAATCCAACGATTTGGAACTATTTTAGTTTTAAGCTTTCTAAGAATTTATATCTCATTAGAATGATCATCATCATTATTCTAAAAACATTGCTTAAAACTATAGGTTTATCACATATTATAAAACAGCATCATGTAGATAATTAAAAGCCTTTAATAAATTAATACTTTTTATTAATAAATGAATAAGATTGTTACAAAGTATATGCTTTATCATCAAACATGATTGGCTTGTGTGCATACTACTTTCAATCTCCCACTTGCACTAAAGCCAATCGTCATGGTATCTCATACACTTCTTCTCTAAGTGACGATTATCCTGCTGTTGGATAAGCTTTAGTTAATGGATATATAATGTTGTTCTTGAGAGTTCACTATCTCTATAGTGATTTCCCATCTTTCAATGATTCCATAATCAAATGAAAGTGCCACAACACATGTTTAGATCCAAGATGAGACTTAGGAACTATTCCTAGTTCTGTAATAAATCTTTCATCCAAACAATCAACTTGCAACTTCATTTATAGCTATATACTTTGTCTTTATCACTAAGCCAACAACTCTTTGCTGTCTGGAACCTTTCCAATTCACTGTACCACTGTTCAAGGTAACGCTTTACCTTAAAGTGGATTTTCTGTCGTCTTGGTCTATCTGAAAAACTTGAGTTTGTTAAGCCCTCTAGTTTTAATTTAGACCCACCATAAATATGATCACATCCTTAGTGTTGGTTAAGTACTTTAAGATATTTTTCAATGACTCACAGTGAACTTCTCCAAAATATGACTGATCAACATCAGGTCCCGTATATTTCATTGAATACATGATAGTTACTCATGTGATCTCTCTTTTTGGAGTCTTTAGGGACTATTTAGAGAGATACACTCCATGACTCATCAACATGAGATATCCCATAGAGTTTGCCATGCTAAACGACTTTAACATCAAATGAATATACGTTCCTTGGGTTAAGTCGAGCATCCTATTAAATCTATCTATATAGATTTGTATCCCCAATTAAGATACTCTTCCCAAATCATTCATGGAGGAATATTTAGATAACTTTATCTTTACTGATTGTAGAATTGGTATGTCATTCCTTATCCGTAGTATATCAACATATAATACTAGGAATGTCACGACGCTCCCACTGACCATTTTGTATACACTAGGTTCATTCTTATTTGTGATAAAATCAAAATCTTTTGATTTATTTCATCAAAGCGAATGTTCCATTTTTGAGAAGCTTGCTTCAATCCAATTCTCAGAGTGTCTACAACTCTTACCTTATCGTATGTTACTGGATCATCATCTTCTATGATGCGTACCTCATCATCATCATCTATGATGAATCCATACCTCCTGTATCTTCTTGACTATTCCGTTACAATTACAATGTGTGCCAGATAAATTCTATCTACAAGTTCCTCTTATTTGACTTATAGTGTTTTGTGGTTCTTGAACTCTTCAAGATTCTTTTATCCTCTCACTAGCCTCTTCAATGATAAACATCTTTATCTTAGAAGGTAGTGTGTTTCCCAACAAACACCTTTTGCTAAGTAGGATTATAGAACATATACCCTAAACTTACTTTAGGATGTCCCACAAATTTGTACTTGTCAAATCTTGTCCCAAGCTTATCCTTTGAAAACTTTTCACATAAGTTGGACAACCCCTTATCTTTAACATACTTAAGATTAGGAATCCTCCCCGCCCATAACTTTTATGGAGTCTTGGGGTGGATTTTGAGGTTACCTTTTTCGTAGATATACTGACCATTTCTAGAACATTATCCCGTAAGGATCTTTGGAATGTCAGTAAAATCATTATGGACCGCATCATGTCCAACAAGGTATGATTTTTCCTTTCGGATACACCAATTAATTATCACGAGGAGGCGTCCATTATGAGAAAACCATTTGAGGATGATCTAGAAACTTATTATACAAGTATTTATTCCTTGATCTAATCAAATAATCTTAATACTTTGCCAATTTGTTTCACTTTAGAATTCTTTGAACCTTTCAAATAATTCACACTTGTATTTCAAATAATACACACATTCAACTTTTGAATAATCATCTCCTTTTCTTATACTAGTTTGTTCAATTTGCAAAATTATTTTTCACGTAAAGTCAAGTATACAAAATCTATTAAGTAATATTTCAGTTCTATACAAAACATTATTATTATAAATAGAACAACAATTGTTCTTAATTATAATACCAAAAATTTTATTATCCAACAATAAAATGGAAATAATGTTTCTAATAAGAACTGGAATACAATAACAACTTATTGACTTAATAGTTTTGCCGGTAGGCAATGCTAAACTATAAGTTTCTATGGCTAATGCAGCAACCTTTGCTTCATTTCCCACACATAGGATTACTTATCTTAGTTTAGCTTTCTACTTCTGCTTGGTCCCTTCATAAATCTATATTTATGATAACCAAAGTCGGTATCCAATACCCAAGTAGATCCTTGACTTAAAGAAAAATTTATTTTAAATCATGAACAAAATTGTAATTGTAACCGAAACTTCACTAAGCTTCTTTTGGTTAGCTCTGCAAGATGCTTCTCGCAGTTTCTTTCCAATGTCCAGGCTTATTGCAGTGGAAGCAAACTTCTTTGCTATCCGTATCAGTTTTGTTCTTATTATCCTTTGTTTTTACCTTTTTATTTACCTTCTTGGAATCGTTCTTCTTTTCAGAAGATCCTTTGGCCCCTACCAGTAAGACTCGGTCTTTCTTGGTTGAAAAGTGACTCTCAACATTTTTCAACATGTTAAGCAAATCAGCGAGGTTGATATCTAGCTTATTCATATAAAAAATTCACAACAATTGTGAAAGGAGTCCGGGAGTGAGTGCAAGATCAAATCTTGGCTCAACTCTCCATCAATGACAAAACCTGTTGTTCTAATTGATCAATCAAATTGATTATATTAAGGACTTTTATTTGTACTGTAGTGTCATCGGTCATTCTAGATCGGAAGAGCTCCTTAGATATATGATATCTATCAGTCCTACTTTCTTCACCATCAACTACTTGATGTGCAGGAATATAGTAAGAGCATCCATAGTTTCATCTTGTGCTGAAGCTCAAGTACTCATGGATGCGAGCATGATGCATTGAGCCAACTGTGCATCATCTTGCCAGTTTCTAAAAGTAGCAATCTCTTCCTTAAAGGCATTGTCTGCAACCATTGCAGGGATAAGCGTATTAAGAAAATAAGATAGCTTTCATCCATGAGAACTATTCTCAAATTCCTTAACCATTAATTTTAATTCGGTCCGGTTAATTAACATCTAATATGTTGCGCAGTGAAAGTAATTTAGACATTGTAAAATTCTGTAAATTGAATTTGTAATTAACAACATTTTAGCATACATTCTTTTATTAATTACCAAAATAAATTAGGTCTTATTTTAAATTGGTATCTCCCACTATTTTCTTCAAACTATATTACCCTCAATATATATAGTTCGGCAATATCTAATTAAATATATGCTAGTGAGAATAAGGATCCCATTTCAAATGTCTATAGCCTTGTGTGTGCACAACAAACTATATATAAATAAATAGGTAGACAACTCTTGTCAATTACATCAACTATGTAACTCCTTGTATTTTGCCTCTTAAATCATAATGGTCAAGTGTGTGCACATCCTAACTAAAATGATTTAAGTTAAGTCGACTCCAACATTTTCCATATAAGTGAAGAGAAAAAACTACATTTTCTTGTGTGTGCACAACAAAAAGCAATAATGTTCAATTCCTTATAAACATCATATGTAATAAAACAACATCTTAAATATTTAATATTTGCCTTGTGTGTTCACAACAAACTCATATTAAATATTCAATACTCTATTGTTTCTATCATGCTAGAAGACGACGTTCGATATTCTAAATATCTTTGAACATTACAACTTAATATAAAATATTTGAGGGGTTTGTTATTAATTTGTCTCATCTTGTTTAGCACGCATGCACATATATATATAATACGCGTCATATTAATTAACATGCGAAGCATGTTTGCATAATATATAATATATATATATAGTATAAGCATGCACATATAGAATACTATATTCTACCTGGATTGATTATAGACTTTTATTCTAGTTTGGTTCACTAGAGCCATCAAGTGAACCAAAAAGGTCAAACCCTAGGGGTGCAAGAATTAATATTTAAATATAACTATTACATTTAAATTCGGGCTCCATTACAAACGGATCTTCAAGCGCTACTTGATCTTTGATCTCCAATTCTTCAAAATTAATTCTAACTATTCCTATTACAGAACTATTTAAAATAAATAGAAACATTGATCAGCAGTCAAGGGGAAGTACATAGGAAGGAGATAGAATCTACATTAAGAAAAAATTAGAGAAGACGAGGTGCGCAGACCCCATTTAATAAAACTTATACATTCATGCATCCAACTAAAATAAAATCCAATCACATTGGTCAATAGTCCATAATCAATCTCATTTATTATCATACACATCATCATATGCATCAATAAATAACATTCATGTCATGAATAATAAACATTCAATATATATATATATTGATATCATTTAATGGGCAAATTTAGTTAGTATAAAATCTAATTTTGAATCAAAATAAACTCCTTTTGTAAGACCTCAACTTATTATTAATGAAATTTAATTTCTCTATTTATTATTTTGAAATAGTAAGGGTTGATTTGATTAATGTGGATAGTTATGGGTAAAATACGCAAATATTTTAAAATAAGCAAGTAGTTATAAAATATTCATTGTTGTTTAGAATATTCGTTTGGTCGTGGAATATTAAATGCTGTTCGAGAATATTAAATGCGACCACAAGCAAATGCCGTGTGGGCCCCATAACGAAAAACGATTGGATGAAGAAAACGACAAATATAAGTTGTTTAAAAATAACTACGTAGTTATTCTCAATTAATATTGTTAAAATACTCGGTGGTTAAAACACAAGATAGCACAGTATTGCACCAATTATTGATTCTTACATAAGAAGGCACTACTTTCAATAATGGTTACGATAATTCTTTATTCAAATTATTTTATTTTATTGATTTAATAATTCTTTGCGTTGATATTTTATATTCTTTGTTGTTTCATAATTGTCATTACACAATATTTTTCATTATCGAAGCAATAATTCATATTATCCTCGAATAATATTATTAGATAATATTATTGGCAATGTCTAGAAAAGTTCGCTTACAAGGAGAGGTTTGGTCACCTAATTGCGCCAGTGAAGGAGAAATTCTTATTGAAAGCCCCTCTTCCTGTGAACCGCACGGTTGTCGATATTGTGATTCTCATAATATTATTTGTGAATAATTAATTATTGATTCATATGATGAGGAAAATATTAATTTTATGTGGATATAGATGGAAAAAAATTTTAATGTGACAATTGTTGAAAATTGAAATTTTATCTTTTTCTGATAAAATAATTCATTTAAATATATTATTATATTTTAATAATATAATAATGATGATATTTTTACGATAAATGTGAAATATATAAGTATATATGGAGGAGGAGTATTTTGTTACCAAAAATATTTAAAGCATGTTTTATGTGTCGGTGGACCCCATTTCTTGACTGAAATTTGATTATAGCCTATAAAATCACCCGTTTGTGGATTTCGGTCAATTTTTGTTTGAAATTTGGAAAAACTTTCTTCAGTAAAGTTGTAGAGAATTGAATTTCCTATAAAAATTCGTGAGATTGAATTTTTCGATAAAAGGGCTATTTATTATGAATTATTGAAGTTAGGAACTCAAAATAATTAATTTTTGGAAGTTTAAAATAATTTAAATAAGAAAAAAGCGTTTTTTGTGTTTGGTGGGCATCTTTAACATGTGTTTAGAGACTGAATTCAGATGCTTGGATGCATAGGAAGATGTGGAAAAATAAATAATATTAATTTATTAAATTTTCTACTTTGGTGTTCTAAGCATTTTCCTATAAATAAGGTGCTTAGGTTAGAATTGAAAATCACACCGAAATCAAGTTTTCTCTCTATATTATCGAGCGTATTCTTGTGAGTATTTTGAGTATATTTTGAGTATTGCTTATCTGATGCAAGTTCAAGTCATGCTTTATATCCTGTGTTTCAATTTGTAAGTCTCGATCTTTTCGAGGTAAGGGATATTTTTTTTTTAATGATATTATTTCTTCAATATCATTATCTTTGAAATATTGATCTGAAGTTTTTATCAAATTTGGAACTTTTGGTGTCTGAGTTCTTATTCACGTATCACGATCTTTCATTCATGAATACGACCTTTATTCATCGAAAAATGAAAATTTTCCTTTTCGCCTCAAAAATATCTATTGTGGATACTAGCTTTGATTGTATCCATGTTTTGATCATTCTTGAATTTTACACCACTATGATTATTTTTGAGGTATTTTTGGACATGGATAAAACAAAAGTACAAATCCTTAATCCTTGTCATTTTGTTTCAATTTGGATTCGCTTTCTTTAAAATATTTTTCATCATCCTCGGTCTTAAATGATGATATTATTGAATATCTTTGGCTGTAGTGCAAAAGATGAATGATTTCGATGAATATCTTTGGCCGTAGTGCAAAGATGAGCAGTGTTTAGATGAACATGACCAATCGATGAATATCTTTGGCTGTAGTGCAAAGATGAATATTTGATTCGGATATATATTGATTGATGTTACGAGGGGATAAAAGATAGATGATGAACTTTTAAATTCATACATAGAAGATAGTAGTTTGCGTTCTCTACTTAACTCTTCTAATGAATTATTATTTCATTGCTGAATATTGATTTAAAACTTGTTGTCTATTGTATTCTATTAGATTTTTCCTGTTGAAGACTAATGATAATTTGTTGTATATTATCTTAGTCATAATATTTTTTTGGGGCTAATTGAACTCACCCTTTTCCTTTTGTTCCATTTTCTTCTCGGGAGGCGAGAATATAGCGAAATGCAGTCTGGGTATGGAATGAAGGTTCTAGAGAGTTATTTAGTAGTCCTCACCATTTTGTAAAATAATGTATCAATAAATGTGATGAGGATTTAGTTGAGTATAGATATTGTCTAGAAGATAATATTTGTATTCAAACTCACGCTTTCTTTGTTGTAATAATAAAGTTGTAGTTGTTTACATGCCATGTATTGACAACTTTCGAAATGGGTGATGTATACCTATTTTGGGGCGTCCACAGGTTGGTATCAAAGCTTAGGGATATGATCTCCGAAGAGATAGAGGAATAGAACTAGGAGGGAGAGACGAGTAAATCCTTCATTGAGTGTGTCCTACCTAAGCTTATTTGTTAGTTAGTCAAGATATATAGGATATTATGTGATATATTGATTTTCTTAATTAAACCTTATTTTATGGCAATGTATTTGAGAATGTTGATCGAGAATATTAACAAAGTGGAAATGAGGCTGTGGAGACGCCTGTACTCATCAACGAGGAGAACGTGCAACAGGTTGGCAATGTTCCTCCTGCGAACAACACCACTGAGCAGATGATGAACGAGGGGATGTTTAGAAGCTTTTTGCGCTTCATGCAAAATCGAGACGAGGAGACTTCGTGTTCAAAATACTGAGGAGGAAATGATAACAATTCACGGGTTGTCACAACCAAGCAAGGCTTCAAAGAGTTGGGACCACGAATTTAAGGGAAAGCCGAGATCCGATCATGGCGGAAACATGGGTCAAAACAAATTACCAAGATATTCGATGTCTTAGGATGCACGGAGGAATGAAGGTTCCGTTTGCCACCTTTATGTTCCGTGGCGAAATGATTCTTTGGTGGGAGTCTGTGAAGCGTACTCATCGGTAGCACTCAAAGATGTCTTGGGAGACGTTTCAAAAACTATTTAATGACAAATACTTTCCCGAAAGTGTTAAATCATATGAAGGAAGTGGAGTTCATCGATTAGAACAAAACAACATGATGTTGTCTCGATGACGAGGCAAAGTTTGCGAGTTATCCGAGTTTTCACCTCATTTGGTGGAGAATGAGGAACGTATGCCAGATGTTTTTGAGAGGTTTGAAAACCCCAAGATACGACAATATCTCATTTCTCATAAATTTTCTCTCTATTCGAGATGTTGTAAATGTGGCTCAATTATTAGAGTGAGATAACGAGTACGGTCAACCGGGGACCACAATCGAGGATCATCTAGGAGATAGTAGTCAACAAAACAACGATAACTAGCGGAGAAATAAAAAGACGGACAAAAATGGTAACCACTCTGGTGGTAATCATGGCCATGAAAATAGAAGAAGCGAGTCAGGAGGAGATTTTAAAAAGAGGAGATTTAACAACGACCATGTGAAGACAGCAGTCTTGCGTGACAATCGGTTCTAAGGGAGAAGCGACCACCATTCGATATCTACAAATGTGAAAAATAGGGACATATCAGTCCAAACTGCCCACAACAGTTCAAGGTATGCTATAATTGTGGAAAGGAAGGACATATCGCTCGAGATTATGCGGTAGCAAAACCTAGTTCAATGGGGATTCGTGACTCGAAAAGTATCCCGGAAAAGTCAAAGTCAACGATTCTCGGAAGAGCGTTTGTTGTGGACCGGGTCAAAATCGAGGAACCCAAACGAGGTGATCACGGGTAAGCTATTTATAAATTCTTACGAAGTGTATACCTTACTTGATCTGCAGTGATACCCATTCATTTATCTCTCTCTACTTGTGCTCAACGCTTTAAACTTGACTCGGAGAAATTAGACTTTGACCTATCTGTGGAAACTCCGTTAGGAGAAACTTTCATCACATCCACTGTTTATAAATCTTGTTTGATTCAAGTTGGCACCATCACCTTACCTGTTGACCTTATCTCTTTTAAGATACTTGCTTTCGATGTGATTTTAGGGATTAATTGGTTAACTACTCATCATGCCAAAATTGATTATTTTCGTAAGGTTGTTAGTTTTCATATTCCTAACCAACCTGTTGTACGAATTCAAACAACTAAACCATTAAAATCAATCACTGTCATATCTAATCATAAAGCTATTCGTTTATTGAAAAACGGATGTCAAGCTTTCTTAGCCCATGTTATGGATTTGAATAAAGACACGTCAAATTTGAATAATATTTCTATTGTTATTGACTTTTTTGACGTATTTCCTGAAGAACTTTCCGGTCTACCCCCAGAACGTGAAGTTGAATTCTTTATTGATCTTGAACCTGGTACAAAGACCATTTCTAAAACCCCATATCGAATGGCTCCTATTGCTTGAGAGTTAAAGGTCCAACTACGAAATTGTTGGACATCGGTTATCTGGCCCTAGTACATCTCCTTGGGGTGCTCCTGCTTTTATTCGTAAAGAAGAATGACGGGAGTATGCGACTTTGTATTGACTATCGGGAATTAAACCATGTCACCATCAAGAATAGGTATCCTCTACCTCGTATTGATGACCTGTTTGACCAGTTGCAAGGAGCACAATTCTTTTCAAAGATCGATCTTTGTTCATATCATCGATTGAAGATTAGAATCGAGGATATTCCAAAGATCGCCTTCCAACTTCGAGACGGGCATTAGGAATTCTTAGTCATGTCTTTCGGATTGACTAATGCTCCTGCGGCTTTCATGGATATGATGAACCGAGTATTCAAGGAATATTTGGATCAGTTCGTTGTTGTTTTTATTAATGACATCCTCATATATTCCAAAAGTCGTGAAGATCATGAACACCATTTGAAGCTGGTACTCCTAAGGCTTCGTGAAAACAAACTATATGCCAAATTAAAGAAATGCGAGTTCTGGCTTGAGGAAGTAGCATTCCTTGGGCACGTGGTGTCGAAACATGGAGTATCTGTTGATCCGACGAAGATTGAAGCAATACAAAGTTAGGAACAATGAAAATTAGTTGGTGATCAAGCACGAGATTTTTGGGCTTAGCTGGTTATTATCGGAGATTCGTGGAAGGGTTTTCTCGAATCGCTACTCCATTAACCCAGCTAACTCGGAAGGATACAAAATTCGTTTGGAGCAAAGAATGCGAGAAGAGTTTCCAAGAGCTCAAGAGGAGACTCATTTCGGCACCTATTCTAACAATACCATCTGGTACGGATGGATTTGTTATCTACAGCGATGCTTCAGGCAAAGGGTTAGGATGTGTTGTCATGCAACGTGGGAAAGTCATAGCCTATGCCTCGCGACAACTTAAAGAGTATGAGAGGAATTATCCTACTCATGATCTAGAGTTGACAGCAGTCGTTTTCGGGCTAAAGATATGGAGGCACTATCTATATGGGGAGAAAGTGGAGATATATTCAGACCATAAAAGCCTTAAATATTTCTTCACTCAAAAGAAATCAACATGCGGCGACATTGGCTCGAGCTATTGAAGACTACAACCACACTATTCAATACCATCCTGGAATAATGAACGTGGTAGTGACGCTACGTTGAGTAGAAAGATCATATCACGAGGAATGAGTGCGATGATGTCAAGTATACGCATAGAGCCAACTTTAATAGAAAAAGTTAAGGTTGCTCAAGCCACAGACCCGGAGCTGATGCGTATGAAGAAGAAAGTATAAGAAGGAGCTATTCCGGAAGCGAGAATTGATGAAGAAGGAATACTTCGAGTCCACTCTAGACTTTGTGTTCCTAACGACTCTGATTTGAAGTACAAGATTATGATGGAGGCACACAATACACCATTTGCAATCCATCCTGGAAGTACTAAAATGTATCGTGTTCTTCGACATACATTTTGGTGGAACAATATGAAGAGAGAGATTGCAAAGTTTATCTCGATGTGTTTAACTTGTCAACGTGTAAAGGCGGAGCATCTAGTACCTAAGGGTTCGTTGCAACCACTTGAGATTCCGAAATAGAAGTGGGAACACATTATCATGGATTTCGTTACGGGTCTTCCTACGGTTTCTCAAGGCATCAATGCTATTTGGTTTATTGTTGATAGATTAACCAAGTCTGCTCATTTCTTGCCGATACGGGAGACTTATTCCCTTGAACGTCTTGCTAGTATATATGTAAATGAGATTGTGAGGTTGCATGGCATGCCAGTATCCATAGTTTCGGATCGTGACCCAAGATTCACTTCAAGATTTTGGGTTAGCTTACAAAAAGCTATGGGCACGGATTTATTTATTGAGTTTTGCATACCATCCTCAAACGACGGACAATCGTAGAGGACTATTCAAACTCTTGAAGATTTATTAAGACTCTGTGTCCTAGACTTCAAGAAGCGATTGGGATAAGTATTTACCATTGGTGGAATTCTCCTACAACAACAGTTATCGAGCAAGTATAGGTGTGGCTCCATTTGAAGCATTATATGGACGAAAGTGTCGCCTCCAATATGTTGGGATGAGGTGGGTGAAACAACATTGTTGGGACCCGAAAGTTAAGACGTATGACTACCGAAAAGATCCAAATGATTCGACGTATATAAAAAACACAAGATCGACAAAAAGAGTTATGCGGATCTTCATCGAAAGGACGTGGAATTTAGTATAGGGGATCATGTATTGTTGCGAGTTGCTCCATGGAAGGGAGTTACAAGATTTGGGAAGAAGCGAAAAGCTTAATCCACAATTTATTGGTCCATTTCAAATTCTTGGCCGAAGTAGGAAATGTAGCCTATAGACTCGCGTTACCTCCGAGTATGTCTCGTGTTTCATAATGTGTTTCACATATCTCATATTAGTAAATATGTGAAAGACCCGAACCACGTTATAGAGTTAGAACCCGAGCGAGATAGCGAAGACTTAACATACGAAGAGGTACCTATCAAGATTTTGGATAGGAAGGAGCATGTCCTACGCACAAAGGTCATACCACAAGTTAAAGTTCTGTGGAGGAATCATGCTATAGAGGAAATGACCTGGGAATTGGAAACGGAAATAAAAGCAAGGTATCTTCACCTTTTCGAAACACAGGTACGTACGTTAATTTCAAGGACGAATTTTCATAAGGAGGGGAGGTTGTAAGACCGCAACTTATTATTAATGAAATTTAATTTTCTCTATTTATTATTTTGAAATAGTAAGGGTTGATTTGATTAATGTGGATTGTTATGGGTAAAATACGCAAATATTTCAAAAATAAGCAAGTGGTTATAAAATATTCATTGTTGTTTGGGAATATTCGTTTGGTCGTGGAATATTCAATCGTTTCTGGGAATATTCGTATTATATGACCCTTGACCGTGTGTGGGCCCCATAACTGAAAAGCGATTGGATGAAGAAAACTACAAATATAAGTTGTTTAAAAATAACTAGCGTGGTTATTCACGTATTATCTTTGTTAAAATACTAAATTGGTTAAAACACAAAAGAAGACAATGCGTTATTGCACCAATTATTGATTCTTACGTGAAGGCACTACTTAATAATGGTTACGGTAATTCTTTATTCGAAGATTTTATTTTATTGATTTAATAATTGTGCGTTGATATTTATATTATCGTTGTTTCAATAATTGTCATTACACGCAGATTTTTTCATTATCGAAGCAATAATTCATATTATCTGAATAATATTATTAGATAACATTATTGACAATGTCTAGAAAGTTACATCTAAGGAGAGGTTTGGTCACCTAATCAATTGCTTGTACCAAGAAGGAGAAATTCTTATTAGAAAGCTCCTCTTCCTCGAACCGCTATTGGTTTGTCAATATTGTGATTCTGTAATATTATTTGTGAATAATTAATTATTGATTCATATGATGAGGAAAATATTGATTTTATGTGGATATAGATGGAGAAAATTTTTAATGTGACAATTGTTGAAAATTGAAATTTTATCTTTTTCTGATAAAATAATATTTTATTATATTATTATAATATAATAATGATGATATTTTTACAATGAATGTGGGATATATGAGTATATGAGAAGAAAGAGTATTTTTGTTTCATTAAATGATTAACACATGTTTTGTGTGTCGGTGGATCCCATTTCTTGACTGAAATTTGATTATAGCTTGTAAAATCGTCCGTTTATGGATTTCGGTCAATTTTTGTTTGGTATTTAGAAAACCTTTCTTCTTCAGAGTTGTAGATAATGGAATTTCCTATAAAAACTCACGAGATTTAAATTTTCTGACAAAAGAGCTATTTATTATGAATTATTGAAGTTCCGAAGTTCTAAAATAATTAATTTTTTGAAGTTTTAATTATTTTTCTCAAAGAAAACATTTTTGGTGAGTTAAGTGGGTCTAGCATTTGACATTAATGGCTGAATTCAGATCTACAAAGGTTGGCATAGGAAACTTAATAATATATATTAATATTATATTAAATTTTCTGTTTAGGTGTTCTAAGCATTTTCCTATAAATAGGGTGCTTAGGTTAGAATTGAAAATCACACCAGAAATTAAAGTTTTCTCTCTATTTCTCTCTATATATCGAAGCGTATTTTTTGAGTATTTTAGTACTTTAGTATTTCTATCTGATGCAAGTTCTTTTAGCACTATATCTAGTATTCCAGTCAGAAGTACTATTCTTTCTGAGGTAAGGGAGATTATTTTCTTCATAAATGATATTATTTCTTCAATATCATGATGCCAAAATATTGGGTTGAACTTTTTATCAAATTTGGAACTTTTTCATGTCGGGGTTATTATTCATGAGTTACTATTCACGAGTACTATTCACAAAACATGATGATATTTTTTGTGAAATTTCTATCTTTTGGTGTCGGAGTTACTATTCACGTATACGGCACTATTCACGTATATGACACTATTCACAAATACGACATTATTCACAGAAAAATTAAGTTTTCTTCCCTGTGTCCAAGATTATCTGTTATGATTCCTATCTTTGATTGGATCTATGTTTTGGTCTTCATTCTTGAATTTTACTCCACTCTGGTTATTTATGAAGTATTTTTGAACTTGGGTTGTCTAAAGTACGAATCCTTAATATTTGTTCTTTTGTTTCACCGGATTCGCTTTTCTTTAAAATATGTTGCATCGTCCTCAAATCCTAAATGATGATATAACTGAATATCTTTGGCCCCAGAGTGCAAGATGAATGATTTCGATGAATATCTTTGGCTAGTAATGCAAAGATGACTGTTGTTGAATATCTTTGGCATGTAAGGCAAAGATGACTTGTTGATGAATATCTTTGGCCTGTAGTGCAAAGATAACTTATTGATGAATATCTTTGGCCCGTAGTGCAAAGATGAATTTATTAGTAGGATTATGAACATGAATTGTGATTTGGTATAACCATGATCCTTGATGTTTCAGGTGATGAAAATTAACTTTGTCCTGGATGAGGAAAGGAATTTAGAACTACAATTACGATTATGAGTTATACACGTGATTGTGGACAGGAATTGTTGATTGATGTTACATGGATAAAACATTGTTGATGGACTTTTAACATGGAGACGATAATAGATTTTATGGTCTATTTGACTCTTCTAATGGATTGCTCGTTCCGCTGCAACTATGGTTGAAAAGTTTTATTATCTACCATATGTTCTAAATCTCTGATTTATTACTGTTGAAGGCTATTGATAAATTATTTATCTTTATTCATGATATTTTTTACTGAGCTAGTTGTGCTCACCCTTTTGCTTCACAAAATCCTTTCAGGTAATAAAAAAGTAAATTGAGTCGAAATGGGGGATAATAGGGGAATAGAATCGGTGGTCATCATTTAGTAGTTATATTTGTTGAATCAAATAGGGTGAAGCGAACCCAACGTTGGAAGGGTGTTTTGCCACTATCATACAAGATGTCTAATGACATACCTCCTCGTGTCATCATAAGATGTGGTTGTGCTCATCCACTTCTTTGAGTATATATCTGAAGCACTACCTATATAATCTTGGAGTTTGGTTGAAGTATAATTCTCGATTAGAGACGGTGGAGATAATGATATGTTAAGAGAAGATACACCATTGGGAATAATATGATAGTAATCTTCTCGTTTTTCTTTGGGGTCTATTGGGTCAACCAAGGATAATTCGTACCTGGCCATATGATATCTATCATAACCTGTACGCATGGCCTCCCATGTACGAAGGTTTCCTTGAGCACTTCCCAAAGATTCTAATTTCTAAAACAGTTTTCGACTATACCTTTATGTAAGGTGTCATTATGAGGTGTTGTCCATGATTGGGATATGAGTCATGTTGGTATATATTTGTATTTAAACTCATTAAGTTTAAGTGTTGTCGATCTTGCCATTTACAATTGTATTAATAAAGTTGTAGTTGTTTTCTCATACCATGTATTTGGCGACTCGAAATGGGTTGGATGGAATGGACCTGTTTTGGGGTTGTCACATTTGGTATCGAGCTTAGGGATATGGTCTCAAGGAGACCGGGAATAGAACTAGGAGGGGAGAGATGAGTAAATCCTTCATTAGTGTGTCCTACCTAAGCTTATTTGTTGGTCAGTCATAATATCGGGATATTATGTGATATGTTAATTTGTTAAATTAACCTTTGTTTTTGAAGCTATATTCTAGAATGATATCTGAAAAACAGGAGATGAGCAATGGAGAAATCATGATGACAGGGGAGATAGAATCTGAAATTGAAGCAAGGTATTCTCAATTTTTTGAAATATCAGGTACGTAAATTTTGGGGATGAAATTTCATAAGGAGGGAAGATTGTAAGACCCCGAATTTTATTAAATAAAAGTATTCAATTTTTCTTATAATTACTATTCAGTAATGGTTAAATTGATAAAAAGTTAAAAGTTAAGGGTGATATATGAATTTTTTTTCAAAATACGCAAGTGGTTATAAAATATTCATTGTTGTCGGGGAATATTCGTTTGGTCGTGGAATATTCTTTCTGTCGAGGAATATTCGTACGACGACGCAACCATTTGTGGGCCCCATAATACAATAACTGTCAGATAAAAAAATGACAAATTTGAGTTTTTATAAATAATTACAGAAGTTATTCAAGAATAACATCATTGGAATACCCGGTGGTTAAAATACGATGAATACACGTTGTTGCACAGTGCGAAGCATACTCTCAGATTGCACAATATTTTTAAATTATTGATTCTTACGTAAGAAGGAACTACTCAATAATTGTTACAGATAATTCTCGCTCAATATTTTATTTTATTGATTCAATAATTGCTACATTGATATTTTATATTATCATTGTTTCAATAATTGTCCTTTTCTACACAATTTTCTATTATCTGAGCAATAATTCATATTATCTAAATAATATTATTAGATAACATTATTGGCAATGTCTAGAAAGTTCCATCTAAGGAGAGGTTTGGTTACCTAATTACGGCCAAGAAGAGAAATTCTTATTGAAATCCCTTCTTTCTGGGGCTATGCGTTTGTCGAGATTGTGATTCTGTAATATTATTTGTGAATAATTAATTATTTATTTATATGATGAGGAAAATATTCATTTTATGTGGATATAGATGGAGAAAATTTTAAAGTGACAATTGTTGAAAATGATATTTTATCTTTTTGATAAAATAATATTTTATTATATTATTATAATATAATAATGATGATATTTTTACAATGAATGTGGGATATATGAGTATATGAGGAGAAAGAGTATTTTTGTTGCATTAAATGATTAACACATGTTTTGTGTGTCGGTGGATCCCATTTCTTAACTGAAATTTGATTATAGCCTGAAAATTGTCCGTTTATGGATTTCGGTCAATTTTTCTTTAGAATTTGGAAAATCTTTCTTCTGCAAAGTTGTAGATAATGGAATTTTATATAAAAATTCGCGAGATTCAAATTTTCTGATAAAAGGGCTATTTATTATGAATTATTAAAGTTCTGAAGTTCCGAAATAATTGATTTTTGGAAGTTTTAATTATTTTTTTCAAAGAAAACATTTTTGGTGAGTTAAGTGGGTCTAGCATGTGACATTAATGGCTGAATTCAGATCTACAAAGGTCAAGGAGAAACTTAATAATATATATTAATATTATATTAAATTTTCTGCTTTGGTGTTTTAAATATTTTCCTATAAATAGGGTGCTTAGGTTAGAATTAAAAATTACACCAGAAATTGAAGTTTTCTCTCTATTTCTCTCTCTATATATCGAGCGTATTTTTGTGAGTATTTTAGTACTTCGAGTATTGCTATACTGGTGCAAGTTCTTTTAGCACTATATATCTAGTATTCCACTGGAAAGTCTATTCTTTACGAGGTAAGTGAGATTATTTTCTTCATAAATGATATTATTTCTTCAATATCATTATCTCAAAATATTGGGTTGAACTTTTTATCAAATTTGGAACTTTTTCATGTCCGGGTTACTATTCATGAGTTACTATTCACGAGTTACTATTCACGAAGCATGATGATATTTTTTGTGAAATTTCTATCTTTTGGTGTGACGCCCCCAAAATAGGTATACAACACCCATTCCGAGTCGCCAAATACATGGTATGTGAAGCAAACTACAACTTCAATAATACAATTGTAGTGCAAAATACGACAACACATCGTGAGTTTAAATACAAATATTGTCTTCTGTATAATATCCACACTCAAATAAGTCCTCGTTACAATTATTCAAACACTATTTTACGTAAATAGTGAGGATCGCTAAAACATCTTTCTAGAACCATCGCCTCATACTCGACTAGTTCTCGCTATGTTCTCACCTCTTAAAAAAAATGGAACAAAAAGGAAAAGGTGAGCTCAACTAGCCCAAGAAAGAATATTATGACTAAGATAATATACAACAAATTATCGTTAGTCTTCAACATGGAAAAATCGATAAAATATAATAGCCAACAAGTTTTAGACCAACAACTGCAATGAAATAACAATACATTAGAAGAGTCAAGTAGAGAATGAGTTCTACTATCTTCTAAGATTTAAAAGTCCATCATCAATATTTTATCCTCGTAATAACAATCATTATACATCTTTAATCAAATATTCATCTTTGCACTACTGAGCCAAAGATATTCATTTATATCACCAAATGGTCATGCTCATCTCAACACTGCTCATCTTTGCACTACGGGCCAAAGATATTCATCGCTTAATCATTTATCTTTGCACTACAGTCAAAAGATATTTAATAATATCATCATTTAGGACCCAGGATGATGAAAAATATTTTAAAGAAAACGAATCCAAAGAAACGGAAGGACAAATAGTAGGGATTCAGATAACAATTTATCCAAGATCAATAATACTTCATAAATACCAATTTTGAAGCGTAATTCAAAAAATAAAGATCAAAACATGGATACAATCAAAGATAGTAACCATAATAGACATCTTGGACAAAAAAAAAAAATTTCATTTTTCTGAATGATAGTCAGACATCGTGAATAAGAATAACCCCAACACAAAAAATTCCAAATTTGATAAAAATTCAGATCAATACTTTCGGCATAATGATATCAAGAAATAATATCATATATGAAGAAAATAACATCCCTTACCTCAAAATATCGCATTACTTACGATCGGAATATCGGTATAAAATTTGAAGAAAACTTGCATGAGATGAATAGAAACTCACAAAGTATCTAAATACTTACAAAATACACTCAATAATCTAGAGAGAAAGAGAGAAAACTGTTTACGGTGTGATTTTCAATTCTAACTTAGCCTCTCTATTTATAGAAAAATGTTAGCAGACTTGACCTGCAACTTTGATGACTTTTACTGTTACTTTTCCCACCCACCACATTTGAAATAAATTCAAGCATATTTTTCACCAACCACAAGTGGGGCCCACTTAATTCTAGAATTTTCCACCAAAATCATTTATAAACCTAATTTTTGAATCACCACATTTTAAAATTCATAACAAATCATACGCTCATTTTAACGGTTCAAAATTTGTGGACATATACTCAACTTATATATGTATAACATATCCAAAAATTAAAAAGATCCAAATTCATTTGATTAAAAATTATAACTCACACAATATATCTCAAAAACACTAGTTTAATTTTTAATACCTTCATTCCGACAAAAATACTGATAAAACACCTCAACATTAACTCCTTCATTTTTAACCACAATAAATATATCCAACATTTATATCCACATAAAATAAATATTTTCTTATCATATGAATCAATAATTAATTATTCACAAATAATATTACAGAATCACATTTATGACAACCTGACCATTTCCAAGAAAGAGGGGGCTTTTCAATAAGAATTTCTCCTTATTGACGCGCAATTAGGTGACCAAACCTCTCCTTGACAGAACTTTCTAGACATTGCCAATAATGCTATCTAATAATATTATTCAAATAATATGAATTATTGATCCGATAATGGGAAATCTTGTGTAGTGATAATTATTGAAACAACAATAATATAAAATATCAATGCAAAGAATTATTGAATCAATAAAAAATATTAAACAAACTTCATCAGAATAATTATTGAGTAAGGCCTTCTTACGTAAGGATCAATAATTCCTCAATACTGCATCGACGCCAGACATTGTATTTTAACCACCGGTATTCTTCGGTAATGTTAGGTAATAACTACGCTGTTATTTATAAAAACTCAAACTTGTCGCTTTCTTCATCCGGACGCTTATTCTCATACATTATAGGGCCCATAAATGATCTTGCGCTAAATATTTAATAATATTCCGACAAACAAGAATATTCCACGACCAAACGAATATTCCCAAGCAACAATGATTATTTTATAACCACTTGCATATTTTGCAAAATTTGCACATTTTTCCCATAACCAGAGAATTATATCAAATTAATAACTTATTATTCACAAATATAATTAGAGAAAATTCGATTTTATTTATAATAAGTTGGGGTCTTACAACTTTCCTCCTTATGAAATTTCGTCTCCGAAATTGACATACGCATTCTGTGTTTCAAAAGGTGAGGATACCTTGCTTTCATTTCGATTCCAACTCCTGTGTCATTTCTTCAATAAAGATGGTTTCTCCATAAAACCTTAACTTGTGGTATAACCTTGGTGCGTAGGACATGCTCTTTCCTATCCAAGATTTTAACAGTACTTTCTTCTTACGACGTTAAATCTTGGTATCTCGTCTGGTTCTAACGCAATAATAATATGGTCCGGTCTTTCACATATTTACTAAGCATGGATATGTGAAAAACATTATGAACACGAGACATACTTGGAGGTAATGCGAGTCTATAGGCCACATTTCCTATTCGGCCAAGAATCTCAAATGGACCAACAAATCGTGGATTGAGCTTTCCTCTCTTCCCAAATCTTGTAACTCCCTTCCATGGTGCAACACGTAACAATACATGATCCCCAATATTAAATTCCACGTGTTTTCGATGAAGATCCGCATAACTCTTTTGTCGATCTTGTGCCGTTTGTATACGTTGTCGAATCATTTGGATCTTTTCTGTAGTCATGCGTACTAATTCTGGTCCCAACAACGTTGCTTCTCCCACCTCGTCCCAAAGATAATCGAGAACGACACTTTCGTCCATACAACGCCTCAAATGGAGCCATGCCTATACTTGCTTGATAATCAGTTGTAAGAGAATTCCACCAGTGGCAAGTACTTATCCCAACTTTCTTTAAAATCTAGGACACAAAGTCTTAATAGATCTTCAAGGTTTGAATAGTCCTCTCGATTGTCCGTCTGCTTTTGAGGATGGTATGCGAATCAATCAGAAATCCGCGTTCATAGCTTTCGCAAGCTAACCCAAAATCGTGAAGTGAATCTTGGGTCACGATCCCAAACTATGGATACTTGGCATGCCATGCAATCTCAAAATCTCATTGACGTATATACGAGCAAGACGCTCAAGGAATAAGTCTCACGACGGTAAGAAATGGGCGAGACTTGGTTAATCTATCAACAATAACCCAAATCGCATCTATGCCTTGAGAAACTTTGGGAAGACACATGTTAAATCCATAGTAATGTGTTCCCACTTCCATTTCGAATCTCAAGAATATTCGCAATTTTGGTAAATAATAATTCATTAAAGAGTTAAGAGAGAATGCAAACTACTATCTTCTATGTATGAATTTAAAAGTTCATCGCTCATCTTTTATCCCCTCAGAACATCAATCAATATATATCCGAATCAAATATTCATCTTTGCACTACAGTGCCAAAGATATTCATCACCGGTCATGTTCATCTAAACACTGCTCATCTTCAAGAGCACTACTATCTTCAAAGATATTCATCATCGAAATCATTCATCTTTGCACTACAAATATTCATCTTTATACTACATGCCAAAGATATTCAATAATATCATCATTTAAGACCGAGGATGATGAAAAATATTTTTAAAGAAACGAATCCAAAGGAAACAAAATGACAAGGATTAAGGATTAAGGATTCGTATTTTTTGTTTTATCCATGTCCAAAAATACCTCAAAAATAATCATAGTGGTGTAAAATTCAAGAATGATCAAAACATGGATACAATCAAAGCTAGTATCCACAATAGATATTTTAGACTTAAAAGGGAAAATTTTCATTTTTCATGAATAAAGGTCAGATTCGTGAATAAAGGTCGATACGTGAATAAAGGTCGTATACGTGAATAAGAAATCTCACACCAAAAGTTCCAAATTTGATAAAACTTCAGATCAATATTTCAAAGATAATGATATCAAGAAATAATATCATTACGAAAAAAAATATCCCTTACCTCGAAAGATCAAGATTTCTAAATTAAACACCTGATATAAAGCTATGACTTGAACTCAGCACAGATAAAGCAATACTCAAAATATACTCAAAATACTCACAAGAATACGCCGATAATATAGAGAGAGAAAACTTCAGCTTCGTGTGTGATTTTCAATTCTAACCCAAGACCCTATTTATAGAAAATGCTTAAACACCAAAGTAGAAAATTTAATAAATTAATATTATTTATTTTTCCACATCTTCCTACGCATCCAAGCATCTCAATTCAAATCTCTAAGACATGTTAAAGATGCCCACCAAACACAAAAAAACGTTTTTCTTATTTAAATTATTTTAAACTTCCAAAATCAATTATTTTGAGCTTCTAACTTCAATAATTCATAATAAATAGCCCTTTTATCGTAAAAAATTCAAATCTCATGTTTTTTATAGAAAATTCAATTTCTCTACAACTTTGCAGTAAGAAAGTTTTTCCAAATTCCAAATGTAAATTGACCAAATCCACAAACCAAGCGATTTTACAAAGCTATAATCAAATTTCAACCAAGAAATGGGGTCCACCGACATATAAAAATGCTTTAAATATTTTTTGTAACAAAAATACTCCTCCTCCACATATACTCATATATCCCACATTCATCGTAAAAATATCATCATTATTATATTATTAAAATATAATAATATATTTAAATGAATTATTTTATCGTAAAAAGATAAAATTTCAATTTTCAACAATTGTCACATTAAAAATTTTCTCCATCTATATCCACATAAAATCAATATTTTCTCATCATATGAATCAATAATTAATTATTCACAAATAATATTACAGAATCACAATATCGACAACCAAAGCGCTCCTCAGAAAGCAGGGGCTTTCCAATAAGAATTTCTCCTCACTTACGCGCAAGCAATTAGTGACCAAACCTCTCCTTAGATGTAACTTTCTAGACATTGCCAATAATGTTATCTAATAATATTATTCAGATAATATGAATTATTGCTTCGATAATGAAAAATACCGTAGAATGACAATTATCAAACAACAAGAAAATATAAAATATCAACGCAAAGAATTATTAAATCAATAAAATAAAATATCGAATAAGAATTATCGTAACCATTATCGAGTAAAGGCCTTCACGTAAGAATCAATAATCGTGCAATACCGCAAACATCGTGTTTTAAACCAATTTAGTATTTTAACAAAGATAAATTGTGAATAACTACGCCGCTATTTTTAAACAACTTATATTTGTCGCTTTCTTCATCCAATCGCTTTTCACATGGGGCCCACACATGGTCACACCGTCATTTATTTAATATTCCCCGACAAAGATTTAATATTCCACGACCAAACGAATATTCCCCGACAACAATGAATATTTTATAACCACTTGCTTATTTTGAAATATTTATGATTTTACCCATAACTATCCACATTAATCAAATCAACCCTTACTATTTCAAAATAATAAATAGAGAAAATTAAATTTCATTAATAATAAGTCAGGTCTTACAACCTCCCTCCTTATGAAATTTCGCCCTCGAAATCGACGACGATTCTGTGTTTTCAAAAGGTGAGGATACCTCGCTTTCATTTCCGCTTCCAATTCCTGTGTCATTTCCTCTATAAAGATGATTCCTCCACAAAACTTTAACTTGTGGTACGAACCTTTCAGTGCGTAGGACATGCTCCTTCCTATCCAAGATCTTGACAGTACCTCTTCAGACGTTAAGTCTTCTACTATCTCGTCCTGGCTTCTAACTCTATAACGTGGTTCGGTCTTTCACATATTTACGGCAAGTATATATATGTGAAACACATTATGAACACGAGACATACTTTGAGGTAACGCGAGTCTATAGGCTACATTTCCTACTTCCTACCAAGAATTTGAAATGGACCAATAAATCGTGGATCGAGCTTTCCTCTCTTCCCAAATCTTGTAACTCCTTCCATGGAGCAACTCGCAACAATACACGATCCCCTATACTAAATTCCACGCCCTTTCGATGAAGATCCGCATAACTCTTTTTTGTCGATCTTGTGCCGCTTGTATACGCTTGTCGAATCATTCGATCTTTTCAGAGTCATATCGCATTAACTCTAGTCCAAACAATGTTGCTTTCACCCACCTCATCCCAACATATCGAGAGCCGACACTTTCGCCCATATAATGCTTCAAATGGAGCCACACCTATACTTGCTCGATAACTCGTTGTTGTAGGAGAATTCCACCAATGGTAAATACTTATCCCAACCGCCTTGAAGTTCTAGGACACAGTAGTCTTAATAAATCTTCAAGAGTTTGAATAGTCCTCTCTCGATTGTCCGTCTGCTTGAGGATGGTATGCCGAATCAATCAGAACTGCGCTCATATAGCTTTTTGCAAGCTAACCCAAAATCTTGAAGTGAATCTTGGGTCACGATCCAAACTATGGATACCGGCATGCCATGCAACCTCACAATCTCATTTACATATATACTAAAGAAGACGCTCAAGGAAATAAGTCTCCAGACGGCAAGAAATGAGCAGACTTGGTTAATCTATCAACAATAACCCAAATAAGCATTGATGCCTTTGAGAAACCGTAGGAAGACCCGTAATCGAAATCCATGGTAATGTGTTCCCACTTCCATTTCGAATCTCAAGTGGTTGCAACGGACCCTTAGGTACTAGATGCTCCGCTTTACACGCCGACAAGTTAAACACATCGAGATAAACTTTGCAATCTCTCTCTTCATATTGTTCCACCAAAATGTATGTCAAGATCACGATACATTTTAGTACTTCCAGATGGATCGCAAATGGTGTATCAGGTGCCTCCATCATAATCTTGTACTTCAAATCGTAGTCGTTAGAACACAAAGTCTGAGAGTGACTCAAGTATTCCTTCTTCATCAATTCTCGCTCCTAATAAAGACCTTCTTGTACTTTCTTCTTCATACGCATCACCTCCTGCCTGGGCTCGAGCAACCTTAACTTTTTCTATTAAAGTCGGCTCTATGCGATACTTTGACATCATCGCACTCATTCCTCGTGATATGATCTTCTACTCAACGCCGCACCACTACCACGCTCGCTTTTCCAGATGGTATCAATAGTGTGGTCGTAGTCTTCAATAACTCGAGCCAACGTCACCGCCGCATGTCGAGTTCTTTTTTGAGTGAAGAAATATTTAAGGCTTTTATGGTCCTAATATATCTCCACTTTCTCCCCATATGATAAGGCTCTCCATATCTTTAACAAGCGAAAACGATCGGGCCGCTAACTCTAGATCATGAGTAGGATAATTCCTCTCATACTCTTTTGTTGTCGCGAGGCATAGGCTATGACTTTCCCACGCTGCATGAGAACACATCCTAACCCTTTGCCTCAAGCATCATCAGAGATAACAAATCCATCCGCATCAGATGGTATTGTTGTAACAAAGCCGAAAATGAGTCTCCTCTCGAGCTCTTGAAACTCTTCTCGCATTCTTCGCCCAAACGAATTTTGTATCCTTCCGAGTTAATTGGTTAGATCGGAGTAGCGATTCGAGAAAACCCTTCCACGAATCTCCGATAATAACCAAATTTAAGCCCAAAAAAGCTACGTGATTTCACCACCGACTTTCTGCTGTTCTAAACTTTGATTGCTTCAATCTTCGCCGATCAACAGATACTCCATGTTTCGACACCACGCGCCCAAGGAATGCTACTTCCTCAAGCCGTAACTCGTGATTTCTTCAATTTGGCATATAGTTTGTTTTCACGGGCCTTTGAGTACCAAATTTCAAATGGTGCTCATGATGATCTTCACGACTTTTGGAATATACGAGGATGTCATCAATAAAACAACAACGAATCGATCCAAATATTCCTCAATACTTGGCTCATCATATCCATGAAAGTCAGCAGGAGCATTAGTCAATCCGAAAGACATGACTAAGAATTCATAATGCCCGCATCGAAGTTCTCAAGGCGCGCTTTGAATATCCTCGCCTAATCTTCACCGATGATATCCGTAATCTAAGATCGATTTTTGAAAAGAATCAGGCTCTCAGAATCGGGTCAAACAAGTCATCAATACGAGGTAGAGGATACCTATTCTCGATGGTGACATGGTTCAATTCCCGATAGTCAATACAAAGTCGATACTCCCGCCTTTTCTTCTTTACGAATAAAACAGAGCACCCCAAGGAGATGTACTAGATTTAATGAAACCGATGTCCAACAACTCCCGTAGTTGGACCTTTAACTCCTCAAGTTCAATAGAGCCATTCGATATGGGGTTTTAGAAATGGGCTTTGTACTGTGTTCAAGATCAATAAAGAATTCAACTTCACGCTCGGGGTAGACCGAAGTTCTTCAGAAATACGCCAGAAAGTCAATAACAATAGAATATTATTCAAATTTGACGTGTCTTTATTCAAATCCATAACATGGGCTAAGAAAGCTTGACATCCGCTTTTTCAATAAACGAATAGCTTTATGATTAGATATGACAAAGATTGATTTTAATGGTTTAGTTGTTGAATTCGCATAACAAAGTCAAGTTAGAATATGAAAACTAACAACCTTACGAAAACAATCAATTTTGGTATGATGAGTAAGCTAACCAATCAATCCCTAAAATCACATCAAAAGCAAGTATCTTTAAAGAGATAAGGTCAATGTGTAAGGTGATGGTGCCAACTTGAATCAAACAAGATTTATAAACAAAGGATGTGATGAAAGTTTCTCCTAACTGAGTTTCCACAGATAAGTCAAAGTCTAATTTCTCCTGAGTCAAGTTTAAACGCTGAGCACAAGTAGAGAGATAAATGAATGGGTAGCAAGACCCAGATTAAGTAAGGTATAAACTTCGCAAGAATTTATAAATAGCTTTTACCCGTGATCACCTCGCTTGGTTCCTCGATTTTGACCACCACAACAAACGCCTTCCAGAACCGCTGACTTTGACTTTTCTCTCGGATAATTTTTTGAGTCACCGTCCCCTCACTAACTAGGTTTCGCTATCGCATAATCTCGAGCGATATGTCCTTCCTTTCCACAATTATAGCATACCTTGAACTGTCAGGGCTTTGACCGATATGTCCTCTTCCCCGTGATTTATAAGATACGACCGGTGGTCGCTTCTCTCCCTTAGAACCAACTTGTCACGCCAAGACCGCTGCCTTCACATGGTCGTTGTTAAATCTCCTTTTTTTAAATCTCCTCCCGACTCGCTTTCTTCTATTTTCATGGCTATGATTACCACCAGTAGTGGTTACCATTTTTGTCCGCTTTTTTCTTTCTCCGCCGGTTATCGTTGTTTTGTTGACCGCTATCTCCTAGATGATCCTCGATCAGGGTCCCCTACCGACCGCATATCAAGTATCTCGCCTAATAATTGAGCCCTCGCTTACAACATCCGGTCAGAGAGAAAATTTATGAGAAATGAGATATCGTCGTCGCCGTCGTTTTCAAACCTCTCGTAAACATCCGCCACATACGCTCATCATTCTCCACCAAATGAGGTGCAAACTCGATAACTCGCAAACTTTGCCTCGCATCGAGACACCGCCATGTTGTTTTGTTCTAATCTGATGAACTCCACTTCCTTCATATGACGAACACTTTCGTGAAAGTATTTGTCATTAAATAGTTTCAAACGCCTCCCAAGACATGCCGAAAAGCGGCCGGATGGGTACGCTTCACGCATTCCCACCAAGAGTCCGCCTCGCCACTTTAACATAAAGGTGGCGAATGGAACCTTCGTTCTCCGCATCCCAAGACATCGAATATCTTGGTAATTTGCTTGACCCATGTTTCCGCCATGATCGGATCCGCTTTCCCTTAAATTCGTGGTCCCAACTTTTTGAACTGCTCACGCAGACAACCCGTGAATTGCTATCATTTCTCCTCAGATTTTGAACACGAAGTCTCCTCGTTCTGATTTTTGCATGAACTGCAAAAAGCTTCTAAACATCCCCTCGCTCATCATCTCGCTCAATGGTGTTGTTCACAGAGGAACATTGCCACCGCTGCACGCTTCTCCTCGCTCAGTGAGTACAAAAAGGCCTCCACTGGCCTCATTTCCACCATTAATATTCTCAATGACATTCTCAAATACCGCCATAAAACAAGGGTTAATTAAGGAAATCAATATATCACATAATATCCCTATATACCGACTAACTAACAAATAAGCTTAGTAGACACACTAAATAAGGATTTACTCTGCCTCCCTCCTCCTAGTTCTATTCCCCATCTCCGCCAGAGATCATATCCCTAAGCTCGATACCAACCGCGACGCCCCCAAAATAGGTATACATCACCCATTCCGAAAGTCACAATACATGGTATGTAAACAACTACAACTTTATTATTACAACAAGAAACTGTGAGTTTGAATACAAATATTATCTTCTGTACAATATCTATACTCAAATAAATCCTCATCACATTTATTGATACATTATTTTACAAAAATGGTGAGGACTACTAAACAACTCTCTCTAAACCTTCATTCCATACCCCACTCAGCATCGCTATATTCTCGCCTCCCGAGAAGAAAAAAATGGAACAAAAAGGAAAAGGGTGAGCTCAACTAGCCCAAAAGAAGAATATTATGACTAAGATAATATACAACAAATTATCATTAGTCTTCAACAGGAAAAATCTAATGTAATACAATAGACAACAAGTTTTAAATCAATATTCGCAATGAAATAATAATTCATTAGAAGAGTTAAGTAGAGAATGCAAACTACTATCTTCTATGTATGAATTTAAAAGTTCATCGCTCATCTTTTATCCCCGTAACATCAATCAATATATATCCGAATCAAATATTCATCTTGCACACTACAGTGCCAAAGATATTCATCACCGTCATCATGTTCATCTAAACACTGCTCATCTTCAGCACTACGGCCAAAGATATTCATCGAAATCATTCATCTTTGCACTACAGCCAAAGATATTCAATAATATCATCATTTAAGACCGAGGATGATGAAAATATTTTTAAAGAAACGAATCCAAAGGAAACAAAATGACAAGGATTAAGGATTAAGGATTCGATTTGTTTTATCCATGTCCAAAAATACCTCAAAAAATAATCATAGTGGTGTAAAATTCAAGAATGATCAAAACATGGATACAATCAAAGCTAGTATCCACAATAGATATTTTAGACGAAAAGGAAAATTTTTATTTTTCATGAATAAAGGTCGATTCGTGAATAATGTCGATATAATGCGAATAAGGTCGATACGTGAATAAGAATCTACACCAAAAGTTCCAAATTTGATAAAAACTTCAGATCAATATTTCAAAGATAATGATATTGAAGAAATAATATCATTACGAAAAAAAAAAATATCCTTTACCTCGAAAAGATCAAGATTTCTAAATTTAAACACCTGATATAAAGCTATGACTTGAACTTGCAACCAGATAGCAATACTCAAAATATACTCAAAATACTCACAAGAATACGCCGATAATATAGAGAGAGAAAAACTTCAGCTTCGTGTGATTTTCAATTCTAACCCAAGACCCTATTTATAGAAAAAATGCTTGTAACACCAAAGTAGAAAAATTTAATAAATTAATATTATTTATTTTTCCACATCTTCCTACGCATCCAAGCATCTCTAATTCAAATCTAAAGACATGTTAAAGATGCCCACCAAACACAAAAAAACGTTTTTCTATTTAAAATATTTTAAACTTCCAAAATCAATTATTTTGAGCTTCTAACTTCAATAATTCATAATAAATAGCCCTTTTTTCGTAAAAATTCAATCTCATGAAGTTTTTATAGAAAATTCAATTCTCTACAACTTTGCGTAAGAAAAGTTTTTCCAAATTCCAAAATGTAAATCGACCAAAATCCACAAACCAAGCATTTTATTTTAAAGCTATAATCAAATTTCAAATAAGAAATGGGGTCCACCGACATAATAAAACATGCTTTAAATATTTTTGCAACAAAATACTCTCCTCCACATATACTCATATATCCCACATTCATCGTAAAAATATCATCATTATTATATTATTAAAATATAATAATATATTTAAATGAATTATTTTATCGTAAAAAGATAAAATTTCAATTTTCAACAATTGTCACATTAAAATTTTTCCATCTATATCCACATAAAATCAATATTTTCCTCATCATATGAATCAATAATTAATTATTCACAAATAATATTACGTAATCACAATATCGACAACCAGCAGCCTCCTGTGAAAGAGGGGGCTTCCAATAAGAATTTCTCCTTATCGCACCAGCAATTAGGTGACCAAACCTCTCCTTAGATGTAACTTTCTAGACATCGCCAATAATGTTATCTAATAATATTATTCAGATAATATGAATTATTGCTTCGATAATGAAAAATACCGTGTAATGACAATTATCAAACAACAAAGAATATAAAATATCAACGCAAAGAATTATTAAATCAATAAAATAAAATATCGAATAAGAATTATCGTAACCATTATCGAAAGAAAGGCCTTCACGTAAGAAATCAATAATCGGTGCAATACCGCAAAGCATCGTGTTTTTAACCCATTTAGTATTTTAACAAGATTAATCTGTGAATAACTACGCCAAGCTATTTTTAAACAACTTATATTTGTCGCTTTCTTCATCCAATCGCTTTCAAGCATGGGCCCACACATGGTCATACTACCGCATTTAATATTCCCCGACACAGATTTAATATTCCACGACCAAACGAATATTCCCCGACAACAATGAATATTTTATAACCACTTGCTTATTTTGAAATATTTATGATTTTTTACCATAACTATCCACATTAATCAAATCAACCCTTACTATTTCAAAATAATAAATAGAGAAAAATTAAATTTCATTAATAATGGTCGACAGATACTCCATGTTTTGACACCACGTGCCCAAGGAATGCTACTTCCTCGAAGCCGTAACTCGCATTTCTTCACTTGGGCATAAAGTTTGTTTTCACGAAGCCTTTTCAAGTATCGACTTCAAATGGTGCTCATGATCTTCACGGCTTTTGGAATAAATGAGGATGTCATCAATAAAGACAACAACGAACTGATCAAAATATTCCTTGAATACTCAGTTCATCATATCCATGAAAGCAGCTGGAGCATTAATCAATCCAAAAGACATGACTAAGAATTTATAATGCCCGCATCTTAGTTCAAGGCGCCTTTGGAATATCCTCAATTTTAATCTTCAGCTGATGATATCCAGAACGAAGATCGATCTTTGAAAAGAATTGTGCTCCTTACAACTGGTCGAACAGGTCATCAATGAGATGTAGCGAATACCTATTCTTGATGGAGACATGGTTTAATTCTCAGAGTCAATACAAGTTGCATATACTCCGCCTTTCTTCTTTACTTAATAAAAAACAGAGCACCCCAAGGAGATGTACTAGACGAATAAAACCTATGTCTAACAATTCACAGTAGTTGGACTTTTAACTCCTCAAGTTCAATAGAGCCATTCAATATGGGGTTTTAGAAATGGGTTTTGTACCCGGCTCAAGGTCAATAAAGAATTCAACATCACGCTCGGGGTAGACCGGAAGTTCTTCTTGAGATATACATCGAAAAATTCTCTAACAATGTAAATATTATTCAAATCGACTTGTCTTTGTTCAAATCCATAACATGGGCTAAGAAAGCTTGACATCCATTTTTCAATAAACGAATAGCTTTATGGCTTGATATGATAGTGGATCGATTTTAGTGGTTTAGTTGTTTGAATTGCATATATGAGTTGGTTAGGAATATGAAAACTAACAACCTTTTTGAAAACAATCAATTTTGGCATGATGAGTGGTTAACCAATCAATTCCTAAAATCACATCAAAAAGCAAGTATCTTTAAAGATATAAGATCAACAGTAATGTGATAGTGCCAACTTGGATCATACAAGATTTATAAACTCAGATGTAACGAAGGTTTCACCCAACGGAGTTTCAATGAGATAAGTCAAAGTCCAATTTCTCCAAGTCAAGTTTAAAAGTTGAGCACAAGGAGAGATAAAAGAATGGGTAGAACCCAGTATCTAGTAAGGTATAAACTTCGCAAGAGTTTAAGATTAGCTTACCAGTAATCACCTCGTTCGGGTTCCTCGCGTTTTGGCGACCACGACAAACGCTTCTTCCAGAAACCGGCCGATTTCGACTTATCCGGATGTTCTTGAGTCACCATCCCGTTGAACTTGGTTTTGCTACTGAAATAATCCCGAGCTATGTGGCCTTCCTTTCCACAGCTTGTAACATACCTTGGATTGTTATGGGCCGGTTTGGGTTGATATGTCCCTCTTTCCCGCATTTATAATACTAAATCGGTGGTCGTTCTCCTCCCCTAGAATTTGTTGTTGGCGCTGGTTCAGTCTTTGGTCGATGTTGATGTCATCCGTCATTGTTGAATCTCCTCTTCAAATTTCCACTTGACTCACCTCTCCTATTATCATGGCCACGATGACCACCCGAGTGGTTACCGCTTTTATTCATATTTTTCCTCCTCGTTGGTTATCATCGCTCGATGATTTACCACACCTTAGATGACCACGGTTGTGGTCCGCTCGGTTGTACATACTCATTATCTCGCTCTAATAATTGAGCCACTGCTTACAACATCCTAATATAAAGAAAATTTATGAGATATAAGATATTCTTAATCTCGGATTTAGACCTCTCGAAACATCCTCATCATTCGTTCCTCATTTTCACCAAATGAGGTGCAAACTGGATAACTCGCAAACTTCGCCTCGTCTTTGACACCGTCATGTTTTTTGTTCCAATCGATAAACTCCACCTCCTTCATATAGCGAATACTTTCGAAAGTACTTGTCATGGAATAGTTTCAAACGCTTCCCAAGACATGCCGAAAAGTACGGTTTGGTGATGCACGCTTCATAGACTCCCACCAGTATCTACCTCACCGCGAACATAAAGGTGGCGAATGGAACCTTCGTTTCTCCGTGCATCCCAAGACATCGAATATCTTGGTAATTTGCTTGACCCACGTTTCGCCATGATCGGATCCGGCTTTACATTAAACTCGTGGTGGTCCCAACTCCTTGAATCGCTTGGGTGACAATGCCAGCGCATTACTATCATTTCCACCAGTATTTTATGCACGAGTCTCCCTCGTCTGGTCTTGCATGAACTGCAAAAAGCTCCTAAACATTCTATCATTCATCATTTGCTCGGTAATGTTGTTTACAGGAGGAATATTGCCTTCCTGTTGCACGTTCTCCTAGTTTGTAACTAAAGGTTGTTCCACAGTCTCATACACTCCATTGTTAACGTTCTCAGCGGCCATTCTTAAATACTGCCATAAAACAAGGGTTAATTAAACAAATTAACATATATATTATGACTGACCAACAAATAAGCTCAGATAAGACACACTAGCGAATGATTTACTCTTCTCTCCCCTCCTAGTTCTATTCCCCGATCTCCGCCAGAGACCATATCCCTAAGCTTTGATACCAACTGTGACACCCCCAAAATAGGTATACAACACCCATTATGAGTCGCCAAATACATGGTACAGAAATAAACTACAACTTCAATAATACAATTGTCGTGCAAAATACGACAACACATACTGTGAGTTTAAATACAAATATTGTCTTCTAGACAATATCCTAACTCAAATAAGTCCTCGTTATAATTATTCAAACACTATTTTACAGAAATAGTGAGGACTGCTAAAACATCTTTCTAGAACCATCACTCCGTACCCCAACTAGTTCCTGCTATGTTCTCACCTCCTGAGAAAAATGGAACAAAAAGGAAAAGGGTGAGCTCAACTAGCCCAGTAAAGAATATTATGACTAAGATAATATACAACAAATTATCGTTAGTCTTCAACATGGAAAAATATGATAAAATATAATAGCCAACAAGTTTTAGACCAACAACTGCAATGAAACAAAGAATCCATTAGAAGAGTCAAGTAGAGAATGAGTTCTACTATCTTCTTAGATTTTAAAATTCCATCATCAATATTTTATCCCCGTAACAACAATAATTATACATCTTTAATCAAATATTAATCTTTGCACTGAGGTGCCAAAGATATTCATTTATATCACCAGTTGGTCATGTTCATCTCAACACTGCTCATCTTTGCACTACGCCCAAAGATATTCATCGATTAATCATTTATCTTTTTGCACTACGGTAGAAGATATTTAGTAATATCATCATTTAGGATTTGAGGATGATGAAAAATATTTTAAAGAAAAGCGAATCCAATGAAGCGGAAGGACAAATAGTAGGGATTAGTATAATAGTTTATCCAAGATCAATAATACTTCATAAATACCAATTTTGAAGCGAGAATTCAAAAATAAAGATCAAAACATGAATACAATCAAAGATAGTAACCATAATAGACATCTTGGACAAAAGAAGAAAATTTCATTTTTCTATGAATAATTATCGTATTCGTGAATCTTTAGTATATCGTGAATAAGTAACTTGACACAAAAAAGTTCCAAATTTGATAAAAATTCGGATCAATACTTGGCATAATGATATTGAAGAAATAATATCATATATGAAGAAAAAAACATCCATTACCTCAAAATATCAAGATTTTTTGATCTAATATCGGTATAAAATTTGAAGGAAACTTACAATCGATGAATGTAAACTCACAAATTATCTAAATACTCACAAAATACGCTCGATATTATAGAGAGAGAAAGAGAGAGAAAACTGCAGTTTTTGGTGTGATTTTCAATTCTAACCTAAGCACTCTATTTATAGGAAAATTTTAGCAGACTTGACCTGTAACCTGATGGCTTTACCTGCTACTATTCCCACCCACCACATTTGAAATAAATTCAGCACATTTCTTCACCAACTACAAGTAGGGCCCACTCAATTCTAGAATTTTCCACAAAAATCATTTATAAACCTAATTTCTGAATCAGTCACCTCTTAAAATTCATAACAAATCATACGTTCATTTTTTAACGGTTCAAAATTTGTGGATATATACTCAACTTATATATGTATAACATATCCAAATATTACAACGATCCAACGGTCGAATTAAAAATTATAACTCACACAATATATCACAAAAATACTGGTTTAATTTTTAATACCTTCATTCCGACAAAAATACTGATAAAACACCTCAACATTAACTCCTTCATTTTTAACCACAATAAATATATCCAACATTTATATCCACATAAAATAAATATTTCCTTATCATATGTGTGACGTCCCCAAAATAGGTCCATTCCATCCAACCCATTCTGAGTCGCCAAATACATGGTACAGAAAACAACTACAACTTTATTACAACAATTGTCGTGCAAAATACAACAACACTTAAACTGTGAGTTTAAATACAAATATATACCAAATGTGACTCATGTCCCAACTGTGGAATGACAGACTCGTCATAATGACACCTTACATAATTCAGATATAGAAAACCTGCTTTAGAAATTAAAATCTTTGGGAAGTGCTCAAGCAAACCTTCGTACATGGGACGCCATGCGTCTAGGTTATGATAGATATCATATGGCCACAGATTATCCTTGGTTGACCCAATAGACCCCAAAGAAAAACGAGAAGATTACTATCATATTCCTCCCAATGGTGAGTCTTCTCTTAACATATCATTATCTCCACTGTCTCTAATTGGGTATTATACTCCAAACAAACACCAAGATTATATAGGTAGTGCTTGTAAATATACTCAGCAAGTGGATGAGCACAACCCTGTCTTATGATGACACGAAGTTGTATGTCATTAGACATCTTGTATGATAGTGGCAAAACACCCTTCCAAGTTAAATTCACCTCACCCTCAACAGCTATAGACCACCGTTCTATTCCCTTGTTATCCCCCGCTCGACCCAGCTACACCTTTATTACCTTAAACTTATTGTGAAGCAAAAGGGTGAGCACAACTAACTCAGTAAAGAATATTATGACTAAAGATAAATAAATTATCGATAGTCTTCATCGATGTCAAATCGAGATTTAGAACATATGGTAGATGATAAAACTTTTCAACCATAGTTGCGTGAATGAGCAATCCATTAGAAGAGTCAAATAGACCATAAAGTCTATTATCTTCTATGTTAAAAGTCCACCAACAATGTTTTATCCTCCGTAATATCAATCAGCAGATTACGGTTCACAATCATATGAATAACTCATAATCATAATTGTGGTTCTAAATTCTCTTCTCATCCGGGATTTAAGATAATTTTCATCACCGTCTTTTTCAAACATCAAAGATCATGGTTATACCAAATCACGCCTCTGTTCATAATCATACAAATAAATTCATCTTTTGCACTACGGGCCAAAGATATTCATCAATAGTTCATCTTTGCGATCTTGGCAAAGATATTCAACAACAGGTCATCTTTGCACTACAGGCCAAAGACATTCATATCTCAAAGAAATACATAATCATTTCAGAATTTATATAAACCATAATTATAACCATGTTGATCAATTCACCTTTGCACTTAAACTAAAGATATTCAATTATAAATTCAATGGTCATGATCATACTAGTCAACAATTCAACTTTGCACTACTGGCCAAAGAGAACCCATAGTCACGATCATACCAATACTTTACCCATCTTTACGCTCAAGTCAAAAAGAAATTCAACATCAGGGTTATAAAAATGTTATATATGATAATAAAATCAATATAATCAATACATAGTTTTAATCTCCAGAGTAATATTCATAAATCAACTATAATTTGGTTAGAAAAAGAAACCAATTTTGTAGTGAATAGTACCCGTGAATAGTAACTCATGAATAGTAACTTATGAATAGTAAATCGTGAATAAGTAACTTCGTGAATAGTAACTCCTAAGGCATAAAAAAGTTCCAAATTTGATAAAAAGTTAAACCAATATTTCAACATAATGATATTGAAGAAATAATATCACTTACGAAGAAAATAACATCCCTTTCAATCCCTTACTATCCCTTACCTTGCCAAAACAGTACTTCTGGATTGGGAATAGGGGATATAGTGCTAAAGAACTTGCCTTTGTATAGCAATACCAAGTACTAAAATACTCACAAAATACGCTCGATATTATAGAGAGAAAGAAAGAAAACTTGAGCTTACGATGTGATTTTCAATTCTAACCCAAGCACTCTATTTATAGGAAAATTTTAGCAGACTTGACTTTTGAACTTTGATGGCTTTAGCTACTATTCCCACCCACCACATTTGAAATAAAATTCAGCACATTTCTTCACCAACCACAAGTGGGGCCCACTCAATTCTAAATTTTCCACCAAAATGCTAAATTCGGATACTTGAACAATTTTTGAACCATTCACCTCTTAAAATTCATAACAAATCATACGTTCATTTTAACGGTTCAAAATTTGTGGACATATACTCAACTTATATATGTATAACATATCAAAAAATTACAACGATCCAACTATCGGATTAAAAATTATAACTCACATGATAAAGTCTGTAAACAATTTGATTTGATCTTTTAATACCTCGAATCCGGCAAAATACTAATAAAATACCTCAACATTAATTCCTTCATTTATAATCACATAAATAAATCCATCATTTATATCCACATCAAATAAATATTTCATTATCATATAAATCAATAATTAATTATTCATAAATAATATTACGAATCACAATTATGATAACCAGTAGTTCGAGGAAGAGGGCTTTCAATAAGAATTTTTCCTTCTTTGCGGCCTTGATTAGGTGACCAAACCTCTCCTTGACGAACTTTCTAGACATTGCCAATAATGCTATCTAATAATATTATTCAAATAATATGAATTATTGATCCGATAATGAGAAATATTGTGTAATAGTGACAATTATTGAAACAACGATAATATAAAATATCAACGCAGAAATTATTGAATCAATAAATAAAATATTGAATAATAATTCTTTGTAACAATTATTGAGTAGTGCCTTCTTACGTAAGAATCAATAATTGGTGCAATACTGTAAGTCTGTCTTCTTCTTGTGCAACAACGCGTATTCTTTGTTTTAACCAACGGGTATTCCAACAAATATTAGCAGTAACAATTACTACGTCGTTATTTATAAAAACTCAAATTTGTCATTTTCTTCATCCAAGCCGGTTATTACATTATGGGGCCCACATAAATGGTCATTGGCCGTAAATACGAATATTCCCTAAGCGAAAGAATATTCCACGACCAAACGAATATTCCCCGACAACAATGAATATTTTATAATCACTTGCTTATTTAAATTTTTTTTCATATATAACCCTCAACTTTAAACTTTTATCAATTTAACCATTTACTGAATAGTAATCATAAGAAAAAAATTGAATACTTTTATTTCATAAATTTCGGGGTCTTACAATCTCCCCTCCTTATGAAATTTCGTCCCGAAATTTACATACCTGGTATTTCAAAAGTTGAGAATACCTTGCTTCCATTTCGATTCTATCTCCCCGGTCATCATGATTTCTCCATCTCCCGTGATAACTTCATTTGGGTTCCTCATTTGTTGGGAAGTCATGATAACCGCCATCCCTCGAACTACCCAGTTTTGACTTATGCAAGCGAACATTTAGCGTTATCACTCTGGTTGGAATATATTTTTTCTATAGGACATATTCCTCCTCAACCGCCTCGTCAGTATTCTGTTTCATGATCTGAATCATCAATCTTGATCCATATCGAATTCAGGGTTGGCCGCTATGTATGCAGGGTAATTCAAAACTCGATGTTGGGTTCTCCCAATTGCTTTCCAAAAGAAATTCATGTCATCTTTTTTAGCCTTCTTAGATCGGACATCTCTTTCTACAATATCCACGTGTCGTGTGGCTTTTACCCATGCATCACTCATTCTTACTCGTTCAGCTTTTTCTTCTTTCATTTCAGTTCCATCTTTATCATCTTATACTCTTGCCAAAAGAATGCTTCATTTTAAGCATCACATATCGGGGTAACACAAGCTTAAATTGTTGCATCCTTTTGTTCCACGACCACTTTATTGTTCTTGACCTTCTCTTCAACTCATGAATACGATTTTGAAATTCTACATTTTGATCATATAATACCTCTAATAAACTCTCCTCGGTACCTCTTCTTCCTCTTCTTCCTCACTCTCTCGGTTGTTACCTCTCAATGACTATCTCGATTGTAACTATCAATTCTTCACTCACCACATGGATATCTCTAATTCCTTCTTTGTCGACATCACATTATCATGGTTAGTGATTAGAGGTATCCCACGGTCTCATTCACTCCATTATTAACATTCTCGGTGACCATTCTCAAATCACGCCATAAAATAAGGGTTAATTAAACAAATTAACATATCACATAATATCCCGATTATATGACAAACAAATAAACTTAGGTAGGACACACTAAGCGAAGGATTTACTCATCTCTCCTCCTAATTATATTCCCCGATCTCTCGTGGGTGATCATATCCTAAGCTCGATACCAACCGTGGCGTCCCCAAAATAGGTCCATTCCATCCAACCCATTCGAGTCGCCAAATACATGGTACGAAAACAACTACAACTTTATTACAACAATTGTCGTGCAAAATACAACAACACTTAAATCTGTGAGTTTAAATACAAATATATACCAAATGTGACTCATGTCCCAAACCGTGGATATGTACCTCATAATGACACCTTACATAACGGTATAGTCGAAAACTGTTTTAGAAATTAAAATCTTTGGGAAGTGCTCAAGCAAACCTTCGTACATGGGACGCCATGCGTCTAGGTTATGATAGATATCATATGGCCACAGATTATCCTTGGTTGACCCGATAGACCCCAAAGAAAAATGAGAAGATTACTATCATATTCCTCCCAATGGTGAGTCTTCTCTAACATATCATTATCTCCACTTGCTCTAATTGGGTATTATACTCCAAACAAACACCAAGATTATATAGGTAGTGCTTGTAAATATACTCGACAAGTGGATGAGCACAACCATCTTATGATGACATCGAAGTTGTATGTCATTAGACATCTTGTATGATAGTGGCAAAACACCCTTCCAAGTTAAATTCACCTCACCCTCAACACCAAATATAGACCACCGATCTATTCCACTTGTTATCCCCTCGAACCCAAATACACCTTTATTACCTTAAACTTATTGTGAAGCAAAAAAGGTGAGCACAACTAACTCGAGAAAGAATATTATGACTAAAGATAAATAAATTATCAATAGTCTTCATCAATAATAAATCGTAGATTTAGAACATATGGTAGATGATAAAACTTTTCAACCATAGTTGCGTGAAATGAATGCGAATCCATTAGAAGAGTCAAATAGACCATAAAGTCTATTATCTTCTCTATGTTAAAAGTCCACCAACAATGTTTTATCCTGTAATATCAATCAGCAGATTACGGTTCACAATCATATGAATAACTCATAATCATAATTGTGGTTCTAAATTCCTCTTCTCATCCGGATTGAAGATAATTTTCATCACATGTCTTTACGAAACATCAAAGATCATGGTTATACCAAATCACAGCCTCATAATCGCTCATAATCATACAAATAAATTCATTTTTTTCACTACGCCAAAAAGATATTCAACAACAAATTCATCATCTTTTGCACTCACGAGCCAAAGACATTCATATCTCAAAAAAATACATAATCATTTCAGAATTTATATAAACCATAATTATAACCATGTTGATCAATTCACCTTTGCACTTAAGCTAAAGATATTCAATTATAAATTCAATGGTCATGATCATACTAGTCAACAATTCAACTTTGCACTACTGGCCAAAGAGCACCCATAGTCACGATCATACCAATACTTTACCCATCTTTACACTCAAGTCAAAAAGAAATTCAACATCAGGGTTATAAAAATGTTATATATGATAATAAAATCAATATAATCAATACATAGTTTTAATCTCCAGAGTAATATTCATAAATCAACTATAATTTGGTTAGAAAAAGAAACCAATTTTGTAGTGAATAGTACTAAATGAATAATAACTCATGAATAGTAACTTATGATATAGTAAATCGTGAATAGTAACTCGTGAATAGTAACTCCCAAATGCATAAAAAGTTCCAAATTTGATAAAAAGTTAAACCAATATTTCAACATAATGATATTGAAGAAATAATATCACTTACGAAGAAAATAACATCCCTTTCAATCCCTTACTATCCCTTACCTTGCCAAAACAGTACTTCTGACTGGAATACTGGATATAGTGCTAAAAGAACTTGCACTGTATAGCAATACCCGAAGTACTAAAATACTCACAAAATACGCTCGATATTATAGAGAGAGAAAGAAAGAGAAAACTTCAGTTTCTGATGTGATTTTCAATTCTAACCTAAGCACTCTATTTATAGGAAAATTTTAGCAGACTTGACCTGCAACCTGATGGCTTTAGCTACTATTCCCACCCACCACATTTGAAATAAAATTCAGCACATTTCTTCACCAACCACAAGTGGGGCCCACTCAATTCTAGAATTTTCCACCAAAATGCTAAATTCGGATACTTCAACAATTTTTGAACCATTCACCTCTTAAAATTCATAACAAATCATACGTTCATTTTTAACGGTTCAAAATTTGTGGACATATACTCAACTTATATATGTATAACATATCAAAAAATTACAACGATCCAACGGTCGGATTAAAAATTATAACTCACGCAATAAAGCTGTAAGAACACTGATTTGATCTTTTAATACCTCCAATCCGACAAAATACTAATAAAATACCTCAACATTAATTCCTTCATTTATAATCACATAAATAAATCCATCATTTATATCCACATCAAATAAATATTTCATTATCATATAAATCAATAATTAATTATTCATAAATAATATTACAGAATCACAATTATGACAACCAGCTTGTAGTTTCCCGAAAGAGGGCTTTCAATAAGAATTTTTCCTTATTGGCGCAATTAGGTGACCAAACCTCTCCTTGTGAACTTTCTAGACATTGCCAATAATCTTATCTAATAATATTATTCAAATAATATGAATTATTGATCGATAATGAAAATATTAATGTAGTGACAATTATTGAAACAACGATAATATAAAATATCAACGCAGTAATTATTGAATCAATAAATAAAATATTGAGCGAGAATTCTTTGTAACAATTATTGAGTAGTGCCTTCTTACGTAAGAATCAATAATTGGTGCAATCTGAAATGTCTTCTTGTATGCAACAACGCAGACATTCGTGTTTTTAACCACCGGGGTATTCCAACAGTGATTAGCAGGTAATAACTAAGTCGTTATTTATAAAAACTCAAATTTGTCTTTTCTTCATCCGATGCGGTTCTTACATTATAGGGCCCACAAATGGTCATTTAGCGGCGTCATGCGAATATTCCCCGACAGAAAGAATATTCCACGACCAAACGAATATTCCCCGACAACAATGAATATTTTATAACCACTTGCTTATTTAAATTTTTTTTCATATATAACCCTCAACTTTAAACTTTTATCAATTTAACCATTTACTGAATAGTAATCATAAGAAAAAAATTGAATACTTTTATTTCATAAATTTCGGGGTCTTACAATCTCCCCTCCTTATGAAATTTCGTCTCGAAATTTACATACCTGGTATTTCAAAAAGTTGAGAATACCTTGCTTCCATTTCAGATTCTATCTCCCCGGTCATCATGATTTCTCCATCTCCCGTGATAACTTCATTTGGGTTCCTCATTTGTTGGGAAGTCATGATAACCGCCATCCCTCGAACTACCCGGTTTTGACTTGTCTGGGGCAGCATTTGGCGTTATCACTACCGTTGGAATATATTTTTCTATAGGACATATTCCTCCCTCAATTTTCCTAAATCGTATTCTGTTTCATGATCTGAATCATCAATCTTCGATCCATATCGAAATCAGGTTGACCGCTATGTACAGGGTAATTCAAAACTCGATGTTGGGTTCTCCCAATTGCTTTCCAAAAAGAGAAATTCATGTCATCTTTTTAGCCTTCTTAGATCGGACATCTCTTTCTACAATATCCACGTGTCGTGTGGCTTTTACCCATGCATCACTCATTCTTACTCGTTCAGTTTTTTCTTCTTTCAGCTCAGATTCCATCTTTATCATCTTATACTACTTAAAGAATGCTTCATTCAAGCATCACATATCGGGTAACACAAGCTTGAATTGTTGCATCCTTTTGTTCCACGACCGCCTGTCGTTCTTCAGCCTTCTCTTCGAACTCATGAATACGATTTTGAAATTCTACATTTTGATCATATAATACCTCTAATAAACTCTCCTCAGGTACCTCTTCTTCCTCTTCTTCCTCACTCTCAGTTGTTACCTCTGTGACTATCTCGGGTGTAACTATCAATTCCTCACTCACCACATGGATATCTCTAATTCCTTCTTTGTCTGACATCACATTATCATGGTTAGTGATTAGAGGTATCCCCACGGTCTCATTCACTCCATTATTAACATTCTCAGCAGCCATTCTCAAATACTGCCATAAAATAAGGGTTAATTAAACAAATTAACATATCACATAATATCCCGATATTATGGCTGACCAACAAATAAACTTAGGTAGGACACACTAGCGAAGGATTTACTCATCTCTCCCTCCTAGTTATATTCCCGATCTCAAATCGGTGATCATATCCCTAAGCTACGATACCAAATGTGGCGTCCCCAAAATAGGTCCATTCCATCCAACCCATTCGAGTTAGCCAAATACATGGTACTGAAAACAACTACAACTTTATTACAACAATTGTCGTGCAAAATACAACAACACTTAAACTGTGTGAGTTTAAATACAAATATATACCAAATGTGACTCATGTCCCAACCTTGGATGACACCTCATAATGACACCTTACATAAATGTATAGTCGAAAAGCTGTTTTAGAAATTAAAATCTTTGGGAAGTGCTCAAGCAAACCTTCAGATACATGGGACGCCGTGCGTCTAGGTTATGATAGATATCATATGGCCACAGATTATCCTTGGTTGACCTGATAGACCCCAAAGAAAAAAGCGAGAAGATTACTATCATATTCCTCCCAATGGTGAGTCTTCTCTTAACATATCATTATCTCCACTGTCTCTCTAATTGGGTATTATACTCCAAACAAACACCAAGATTATATAGGTAGTGCTTGTAAATATACTCGAAGAAGTGGATGAGTACAACCACATCTTATGATGACACGAGTTTGTATGTCATTAGACATCTTGTATGATAGTGGCAAAACACCCTTCCGTTGGTTAAATTCACCTCACCTCAAATATAATTAAAAGATATATACCACACGCTCTATTCCTCTTGTTATCCCATCTGAATTCAGACCACCTCGACCCATGGCCGACTACACTTTATTACCTTAAACTTATTGTGAAGCAAAGGGTGAGCACAACTAACTTCGATAAAGAATATTATGACTAAAGATAAATAAATTATCAATAGTCTTCATCGATAATAAATCGAGATTTAGAACATATGGTAGATGATAAAACTTTTCAACCATAGTTGCAGTGAATGAGCAATCCATTAGAAGAGTCAAATAGACCATAAAATCTATTATCTTCTCTATGTTAAAAGTCCACCAACAATGTTTTATCCTGTAATATCAATCAACAGATTCCGGTTCACAATCATATGAATAACTCATAATCATAATTGTGGTTCTAAATTCCTCTTCTCATCCGGGATTTAAGATAATTTTCATCACTGTCTTTACGAAACATCAAAGATCATGGTTATACCAAATCACAGTTCTCGCTCATAATCATACAAATAAATTCATCTTTGCACTACGAGCCAAAGATATTCATCAAAGATTCATCTTTTGCACCAAAGATTTGGCCAAAGATATTCAACAACAAATCATATTCATCATCGCAGTCATCTTTGCACTACATGCCAAAGACATTCATATCTCAAAAGAAATATATAATCATTTGAGGAATTTATATAAACCATAATTATAACCATGTTGATCAATTCACCTTTGCACTTAAGCTAAAGATATTCAATTATAAATTCAATGGTCATGATCATACTTAGTCAACAATTCAACTTTTCACTTCTCTTGGCCAAAGAGAACCCATAGTCATGATCATACCAATACTTTACCCATCTTTACGCTCAAGTCGAAAAGAAATTCAACATCGGGGTTATAAAATGTTATATATGATAATAAAATCAATATAATCAATACATAGTTTTAATCTCGAGTAATATTCATAAATCAACTATAATTTGATTAGAAAAAGAAACCAATTTTGTAGTAGAATAATACGTGAATAGTAACTGAATAGTAACTCATGAATAAACTCATGAATAAAAATCGTGAATAGTAGTACTAACTCGTGAATAATAATATCATATCGTAATAGTCCATATACATGAAAAAAAAGTTCCAAATTTGATAAAAAGTTAAACCAATATTTCAACATAATGATATTGAAGAAATAATATCACTTACGAAAGAAAATAACATCCTTTCAATCCTTACTATCCTTTACCTTGCCAAAAAAGCGAGATTTACATTTGGAATCTTTGGATATAGTGCTAAAAGAACTTGCTTGATAGAATACCAAAGTACTAAAATACTCACAAAATACACTCGATATTATAGAGAGAAAGAAAAGAAAACTTGTTTTACGATGTGATTTTCAATTCTAACCTAAGCACTCTATTTATAGGAAAATTTTAGCGAGACTTGACACCTTAACTTTGATGGCTTTAGCTACTATTCCCACCCACCACATTTGAAATAAAATTCAGCACATTTCTTCACCAACCACAAGTGGGGCCCACTCAATTCTAGAATTTTCCACCAAAATGCTAAATTCGGATACTTGACAATTTTTGAACCATTCACCTCTTAAAATTCATAACAAATCATACGTTCATTTTTACGGTTCAAAATTTGTGGACATATACTCAACTTATATATGTATAACATATCAAAAAATTACAACGATCCAACGGTTTGATTAAAAATTATAACTCACATGTAATAAAGTCGTAAGAACAACCGATTTGATCTTTTAATACCTCCAATCCGAAATAAATACTAATAAAATACCTCAACATTAATTCCTTCATTTATAATCACATAAATAAATCCATCATTTATATCCACATCAAATAAATATTTCATTATCATATAAATCAATAATTAATTATTCATAAATAATATTACAGAATCACAATTATGACAACCAAAGTAGTTCCCGAAAGAGGGGCTTTCAATAAGAATTTTTCCTTCTTAACGCAATTGATTAGGTGACCAAACCTCTCCTTGACAGAACTTTCTAGACATTGCCAATAATGCTATCTAATAATATTATTCAAATAATATGAATTATTGATCTGATAATGAGAAATATTGTGTAGTGACAATTATTGAAACAACAATAATATAAAATATCAACGCAGTAATTATTGAATCAATAAATAAAATATTGAACAGTAATTACTGTAACAATTATTGAGTAGTGCCTTCTACGTTACGTAAGAATCAATAATTGGTGCAATCTGCGTGTCTTCTTTTATGCAACAACGCGTATTCTTTGTTTTTTAACCATAAGGTATTCCAACGATATTAATACTTGATAATAACTACGTCGTTATTTATAAAAACTCAAATTTGTCATTTTCTTCATCCGACGCTTATTACATTATGGGGCCCTGAAATGGGCTACTGCATTGCATTTAATATTCCCAGACGGAAAGAATATTCCACGACCAAACGAATATTCCCCGACAACAATGAATATTTTATAATCACTTGCTTATTTAAATTTTTTTCATATATAACCTCAACTTTAAACTTTTATCAATTTAACCATTTACTGAATAGTAATCATAAGAAAAAAATTGAATACTTTTATTTCATAAATTTCGGGGTCTTACAATCTCCCCTCCTTATGAAATTTCGTCCCGAAATTTACATACCTGGTATTTCAAAAAGTTAAGAATACCTTTTTTCCATTTCAGATTCTATCTCCCCGGTCATCATGATTTCTCCATCTCCCGTGATAACTTCATTTGGGTTCCTCATTTGTTGGGAAGTCATGATAACCGCCATCCCTCGAACTACCCGGTTTTGACTTATGCAGGCGATTTGGCGTTATCACTACTGAGTTGGAATATATTTTTCTATAGGACATATTCCTCCCTCAACCGCCTCGTCGTATTCTGTTTCATGATCCCGAATCATCAATCTTGATCCATATCGAATTCAGTTGACCGCTATGTACGGGTAATTCAAAACTTCGATGTTGGGTTCTCCCAATTTGCTTTCAAAAAGAGAAATTCATGTCATCTTTTTAGCCTTCTTAGATCGGACATCTCTTTCTACAATATCCACGTGTCGTGTGGCTTTTACCCATGCATCACTCATTCTTACTCGTTCGGTTTTTTCTTCTTTCAATTTCGATTCCATCTTTATCATCTTATATACTCCGCCAAAGAATGCTTGTTTAAGCATCACATATCGGGTAACCTGCTTAAATTGTTGCATCCTTTTGTTCCACGATCGCCTGTCGTTCTTCAGCCCTCTCTTCGAACTCATGAATACGATTTTGAAATTCTACATTTTGATCATATAATACCTCTAATAAACTCTCCTCAGGTACCTCTTCTTCCTCTTCTTCCACACTCTCTCGGTTGTTACCTCTGTGACTATCTAAAGTGTAACTATCAATTCTTCACTCACCACATGGATATCTCTAATTCCTTCTTTGTCTGACATCACATTATCATGGTTAGTGATTAGAGGTATCCCCACGGTCTCATTCACTCCATTATTAACATTCTCAGCAGCCATTCTCAAATACTGCCATAAAATAAGGGTTAATTAAACAAATTAACATATCACATAATATCCCGATATTATGGTGACCAACAAATAAACTTAGGTAGGACACCTTTAGCGAAGGATTTACTCATCTCTCTCCTCCTAATTATATTCCCGATCTCAAATGCGATGATCATATCCTAAGCTCGATACCAAATGTGGCGTCCCCAAAATAGGTCCATTCCATCCAACCCATTCTGAGTCGCCAAATACATGGTACAGAAAAACAACTACAACTTTATTACAACAATTGTGATGCAAAATACAACAACACTTAAACTTGTGAGTTTAAATACAACTATATACCAAATGTGACTCATGTCCCAACCTTGGATGACACCATCATAATGACACCTTACATAACGGTATAGTCGAAAACTGTTTTTAGAAATTAAAATCTTTGGGAAGTGCTCAAGCAAACCTTTCATACATGGGACGCCATGCGTACAGTTATGATAGATATCATATGGCCCAGATTATCCTTGGTTGACCCAATAGACCCCCAAAGAAAAGCGAGAAGATTACTATCATATTCCTCCCAATGGTGAGTCTTCTCTTAACATATCATTATCTCCACTTGTCTCTAATTGGGTATTATACTCCAAACAAACACCAAGATTATATAGGTAGTGCTTGTAAATATACTCAAGAAGTGGATGAGCACAACCACATCTTATGATGACACGAGGTTGTATGTCATTAGACATCTTGTATGATAGTGGCAAAACACCTTTCCAAGTTAAATTCACCTCACCCTCAACAGTTATAGACCACCGTTCTATTCCCTTGTTATCCCCCGCTCGACCCAGCTACACCTTTATTACCTTAAACTTATTGTGAAGCAAAAGGGTGAGCACAACTAACTCAGTAAAGAATATTATGACTAAAGATAAATAAATTATCAATAGTCTTCATCAGTAATAAATCAGAGATTTAGAACATATGGTAGATGATAAAACTTTTCAACCATAGTTGCAGCGGAATGAGCAATCCATTAGAAGAGTCAAATAGACCATAAAGTCTATTATCTTCTCTATGTTAAAAGTCCACCAACAATGTTTTATCCCTGTAATATCAATCAACAGTTCTGGTTCACAATCATATGAATAACTCATAATCATAATTGTGGTTCTAAATTCCTCTTCTCATCCAGGACGAAGATAATTTTCATCACCTGTCTTTACCTGAAACATCAAAGATCATGGTTATACCAAATCACAGTTCCTGTTCATAATCATACAAATAAATTCATCTTTGCACTACGGGCCAAAGATATTCATCAATAGTTCATCTTTGCACTACTGGCCAAAGATATTCAACAACAGTCATCTTTTGCACTTACTGAGCCAAGACATTCATATCTCAAAAAATACATAATCATTTCGAAATTTATATAAACCATAATTATAACCATGTTGATCAATTCACCTTTGCACTTAAACTAAAGATATTCAATTATAAATTCAATGGTCATGATCATACTAGTCAACAATTCAACTTTGCACTCTTGGCCAAAGAGACCCATAGTCACGCGTCATACCAATACTTTACCCATCTTTACGCTCAAGTCAAAAAGAAATTCAACATCAGGGTTATAAAAATGTTATATATGATAATAAAATCAATATAATCAATACATAGTTTTAATCTCCAGAGTAATATTCATAAATCAACTATAATTTGGTTAGAAAAAGAAACCAATTTTGTAGTGAATAGTACCCGTGAATAGTAACTCATGAATAGTAACTTATGAATAGTAAATCGTGAATAGTAACTCGTGAATAGTAACTCCGGCATAAAAAAGTTCCAAATTTGATAAAAAGTTAAACCAATATTTCAACATAATGATATTGAAGAAATAATATCACTTACGAAGAAAATAACATCCCTTTCAATCCCTTACTATCCCTTACCTTGCCAAAACAGTACTTCTGACTAGAATACTGGATATAGTGCTAAAAGAACTTGCACTGTATAGCAATACCCGAAGTACTAAAATACTCACAAAATACGCTCGATATTATAGAGAGAAAAGAGAAAACTTGAGTTTACGGTGTGATTTTCAATTCAACCTAAGCACTCTATTTATAGGAAAATTTTAGCGGACTTGACTGCAACCCGATGGCTTTACTCGCTTCTTATTCCCACCCACCACATTTGAAATAAAATTCAGTACATTTCTTCACCAACCACAAGTGGGGCCCACTCAATTCTAGAATTTTCCACCAAAATGCTAAATTCGGATACTTCAACAATTTTTGAACCATTCACCTCTTAAAATTCATAACAAATCATACGTTCATTTTTAACGGTTCAAAATTTGTGGGCATATACTCAACTTATATATATATATAACATATCCAAAAATTACAACGATCCAACGGTAAGATTAAAAATTATAACTCACGCAATAAAGCTGTAAGAACACTGATTTGATCTTTTAATACCTCCAATCCGACAAAATACTGATAAAATACCTCAACATTAATTCCTTCATTTATAATCACATAAATAAATCCATCATTTATATCCACATCAAATAAATATTTCATATTTATATAAATCAATAATTAATTATTCACAAATAATATTACAGAATCACAATTATGACAAACAGGCCGTTCCCAGGAAAGAGGGGGCTTTCCAATAAGAATTTTTCCTTACTGGCGCGCAATTAGGTGACCAAACCTCTCCTTGACAGAACTTTCTAGACATTGCCAATAATGCTATCTAATAATATTATTCAAATAATATGAATTATTGATCTGATAATGAGAAATATTGTGTAGTGACAATTATTGAAACAACAGTAATATAAAATATCAACGCAGTAATTATTGAATCAATAAATAAAATATTGAATAGTAATTACTGTAACAATTATTGAGTAGTGCCTTCTTACATAAGAATCAATAATTGGTGCAATACTAATGCTTCTCTTGTCTGAACAACGCGTATTACATGTGTTTTAACCACCCGGTATTCCAACAATTAATTAACTTGAATAACTACGTAAGTCGTTATTTATAAAAACTCAAATTTATCGTTTTCTTCATCCGAGCCGGTTATTACGTTATGGGGCCCTAAATGGTACTGCTGTGCAAAAATATTTAATATTCCCACGGAAAGAATATTCCACGACCAAACGAATATTCCCAAGACAACAATGAATATTTTATAACCACTTGCTTATTTAAATTTTTTTCATATATAACCCTCAACTTTAAACTTTTATCAATTTAACCATTTCTTGAATAGTAATCATAAGAAAAAAATTGAATACTTTTATTTCATAAATTTCTTGGTCTTACAATCTCCCTCCTTATGAAATTTCGTCCCGAAATTTACATACAGTATTTCAAAAAGTTGAGAATACCTTGCTTCCATTTCAGATTCTATCTCCCCGGTCATCATGATTTCTCCATCTCCGTGATAACTTCATTTGGGTTCCTCATTTGTTGGGAAGTCATGATAACCATCATCCTCGAACTACCGGTTTTGACTTATGCAGGGGCGACATTTGGGCGTTATCACTCTACCGTTGGAATATATTTTTCTATAGGACATATTCCTCCCTCAACCGCCTCGTCGTATTCTGTTTCATGATCTCGAATCATCAATCTTGATCCATATCGAATTCAGTTGACCGTTATGTGCAGGAAATTCAAAACTTCGATGTTGGGTTCTCCCAATTGCTTTCCAAAAGAAAATTCATGTCATCTTTTTAGCCTTCTTAGATCGGACATCTCTTTCTACAATATCCACGTGTCGTGTGGCTTTTACCCATGCATCACTCATTCTTTACTCGTTCGTTTTTTCTTCTTTTCATTTCGATTCCATCTTTATCATCTTATACTCTGCCAAAGAATGCTTCTGTTCAAGCATCACATATCGGGTAACACAAGCTTGAATTGTTGCATCCTTTTGTTCCACGACCGCCTGTCGTTCTTCAGCCTTCTCTTCAAACTCATGAATACGATTCTGAAATTCTAAATTTTTATCATATAATACCTCTAATAAACTCTCCTCAGGTACCTCTTCTTCCTCTTCTTCCTCACTCTCAGCTGTTACCTCTGTGACTATCTCGGGTGTAACTATCAATTCTTCACTCACCACATGGATATCTTTAATTCCTTCTTTGTCTGACATCACATTATCATGGTTAGTGATTAGAGGTATCCCCACGGTCTCATTCACTCCATTATTAACATTCTCAGCAGCCATTCTCAAATACTGCCATAAAATAAGGGTTAATTAAACAAATTAACATATCACACAATATCCCGATATTATGACTGACCAACAAATAAACTTAGGTAGGACACACTAGCGAAAGATTTACTCATCTCTCCCCTCCTAGTTATATTCCCCGATCTCCGCCAGTGATCATATCCCTAAATTCTGATACCAACTGTGACGCCCCAAAATAGGTCCATTCCATCCAACCCATTCTAAGTCGCCAAATACATGGTACAGAAAACAACTACAACTTTATTACAACAATTGTCGTGCAAAATACAACAACACTTAAACTGTGAGTTTAAATACAAATATATACCAAATGTGACTCATGTCCCAACCGTGGACAGCACCTCATAATGACACCTTACATAACGGTATAGTCGAAAACTGTTTTAGAAATTAAAATCTTTGGGAAGTGCTCAAGCAAACCTTCGTACATGGGACGCCATGCGTCTAGGTTATGATAGATATCATATATGCCACAGAATTATCCTTGGTTGACCCAATAGACCCCAAAAGAAAAAACGAGAAGATTACTATCATATTCCTCCCAATGGTGAGTCTTCTCTTAACATATCATTATCTCCACTGTCTCTAATTGGGTATTATACTCCAAACAAACACCAAGATTATATAGGTAGTGCTTGTAAATATACTCAGCAAGTGGATGAGCACAACCCTGTCTTATGATGACATGAGGTTGTATGTCATTAGACATCTTGTATGATAGTGGCAAAACACCTTCCAAGTTAAATTCACCTCACCTCAACATCTATAGACCACCGCTCTATTCCCTTGTTATCCCTCAAGCGACCCAAATTACACCTTTATTACAGAAAGGAATTGTGAAGCAAAAGGGTGAGCACAACAAACTTCGATAAAGAATATTATGACTAAAGATAAATAAATTATCAATAGTCTTCATCGAGTGTAAATCGAGATTTAGAACATATGGTAGATGATAAAACTTTTCAACCATAGTTGCAGCGGAATGAGCAATCCATTAGAAGAGTCAAATAGACCATAAAGTCTATTATCTTCTCTATGTTAAAAGTCCACCAACAATGTTTTATCCCTGTAATATCAATCAACAGTTCTGGTTCACAATCATATGAATAACTCATAATCATAATTATGGTTCTAAATTCTTCTTCTCATCCAAGACGAAGATAATTTTCATCACCTGTCTTTACCTGAAACATCAAAGATCATGGCTATACCAAATCACAGTTCCTGTTCATAATCATACAAATAAATTCATCTTTACACTACGGGCCAAAGATATTCATCAATAGTTCATCTTTGCACTACTGGCCAAAGATATTCAACAACAGGTCATCTTTGCACTACAGGCCAAAGACATTCATATCTCAAAGAAATACATAATCATTTCAGAATTTATATAAACTATAATTATAACCATGTTGATCAATTCACCTTTGACTTAAGCTAAAGATATTCAATTATAAATTCAATGGTCATGATCATACTAGTCAACAATTCAACTTTGCACTACTGGCCAAAGAGAACCCATAGTCACGATCATACCAATACTTTACCCATCTTTACACTCAAGTCAAAAAGAAATTCAACATCAGGGTTATAAAAATGTTATATATGATAATAAAATCAATATAATCAATACATAGTTTTAATCTCCAGAGTAATATTCATAAATCAACTATAATTTGGTTAGAAAAAGAAACCAATTTTGTAGTGAATAGTACCCGTGAATAGTAACTCATGAATAGTAACTTGTGAATAGTAAATCGTGAATAGTAACCCCGATATGAAAAAGTTCCAAATTTGATAAAAAGTTCAAACCAATATTTCAACATAATGATATTGAAGAAATAATATCATTTACGAAGAAAATAACATCCCTTTCAATCCCTTACTATTCCTTACCTTGCAAGCAAACTTACATTTTCCGAATCTTTAATCGGATATAGTGCTAAAAGAACTTGCACCGTAAAGAAATACCCGAAGTACTAAAATACTCACAAAATACACTCGATATTATAGAGAGAGAAAGAGAGAGAAAACTTCAATTTCTGGTGTGATTTTCAATTCTAACCTAAGCACTCTATTTATAGGAAAATTTTAGCAGACTTGACCTGCAACCTGATGGTTTTACCTGCTACTATTCCCACCCACCACATTTAAAATAAAATTCATCACATTTCTTCACCAACCACAAGTGGGGCCCACTAAATTCTAGAATTTTCCACCAAAATGCTAAATTCGGATACTTCAACAATTTTTGAATCATTCACCTCTTAAAATTCATAACAAATCATACGTTCATTTTTAACGGTTCAAAAATTGTGGACATATACTCAACTTATATATATATATATAACATATCCAAAAATTACAACGATCCAACGGTCGGATTAAAAATTATAACTCACGCAATAAAGCTGTAAGAACACTGATTTGATCTTTTAATACCTCCAATCCAACAAAATACCGATAAAATACCTCAACATTAATTTCTTCATTTATAATCACATAAATAAATCCATCATTTATATCCACATCAAATAAATATTTCATTATCATATAAATCAATAATTAATTATTCACAAATAATATTACGAAATCACAATTATGATGACCAGGTAGTTTCAGGAAAGAGGGGCTTTCCAATAAGAATTTCTCCTTCTTGGCAATTAGGTGACCAAACCTCTCCTTGATGTAACTTTCTAGACATTGCCAATAATGCTATCTAATAATATTATTCAAATAATATGAATTATTGATCCGATAATGAGAAATATTGTAGTGACAATTATTGAAACAACAATAATATAAAATATCAACGCAGTAATTATTGAATCAATAAATAAAATATTGAGCGAAATTACGTAACAATTATTGAGTAGTGCCTTCTTTACGTAAGAATCAATAATTGGTGCAATACCGCGTGTCTTCTTGTCTTGACAACGCGTATTCATGTGTTTTAACCACCGAATTATTCCAACAAGATAATTCAGGTAACAACCTACGTCGTTATTTATAAAACTCAAATTTGTCGTTTTCTTCATCCGGCGCTTATTACATTATGGGGCCATGAAATGGTCACGCTTGGCATTAAATAAATATTCCCGAAGCGTAAAGAATATTCCACGACCAAACGAATATTCCCCACAAATGATGAATATTTTATAACCACTTACTTATTTAAAAAAAATTTCATATATCACCCTCAACTTTAAACTTTTATCTATTTAACCATTTACAGAATAGTAATTATAAGAAAAAAATTGAATACTTTTATTTCATAAATTTCGGGGTCTTACAATATGAATCAATAATTAATTATACACAAATAATATTATAGAATCACATTTATGACAACCAGGCCGTTCCCAGGAAAGAGGGGGCTTTCCAATAAGAATTTTTCCTTATTGACGCGCAATTAGGTGACCAAACCTCTCCTTGACAGAACTTTCTAGACATTGCAACAATGCTATCTAATAATATTATTCAAATAATATGAATTATTGATCTGATAATGGGAAATACTATGTAGTGACAATTGTTGAAACAACAATAATATAAAATATCAACGCAAAGAATTATTGAATCAATAAAAAAATATTGAGCGAAGAATCATCGTAACAATTATTGAGTAGTGCCTTCTTACGTAAGGATCAATAATTCATCAATCTTTTATGCATCCACGCCAGACATCGTATTTTAACCACCGGTATTTCAACAAAGCGTTAATTAGAATAACTACTGTAGATTATTTATAAAAACTCAAACTTGTCGCTTTCTTCATCCGAAGCGGTTATTACATTATGGGGCCCATGAATGACTGCTTTGTATCAGTCATTTAATATTCCACGACAACAAGAGAATATTCCACGACCAAACGAATATTCTCCGACAACAATGATTATTTTATAACCACTTGCATATTTTGCAAAATTTGCACATTTCACCCATAACCAGAGAATTATATCAAATTAATACCTTATTATTCACAAATATAATTAGAGGAAATTCGATTTTATTTATAATAAGTTGGGGTCTTACATTTGGTGTCGGAGTTACTATTCACGTATACGACACTATTCACAAATACGACATTAATCACAAAAAAATTAAGTTTTCTTCTTTGTGTCAAAGATTGTCTGTTTTGATTCCTATCTTTGATTGGATCTATGTTTTGGTCTTCATTCTTGAATTTTACTCCACTCGGGTTATTTATGAAGTATTTTTGAACTTGGGTTGTCTAAAGTACGAATCCTTAATGTTTGTTCTTTTGTCTCACTGGATTCATTTTCTTTAAAATATTTTGCATCATCCTCAGTCCTAAATGATGATATAACTGAATATCTTTGGCCTGTAGTGCAAAGATGAATGATTTCTGATGAATATCTTTGGCTAGTAATGCAAAGATGACCTGTTGTTGAATATCTTTGGCATGTAGTGCAAAGATGACTTGTTGATGAATATCTTTGGCCTGTAGTGCAAAGATGACTTGTTGATGAATATCTTTGGCCCATAGTGCAAAGATGAATTTATTAGTAGGATTATAAACATGAATTGTGATTTGGTATAACCATGATCCTTGATGTTTCAGGTGATAAAAATTAACTTTGTCCTGGATGAGGAAAGGAATTTAGAACTACAATTACGATTATGAGTTATACACGTGATTGTGGACATGAATTGTTGATTAATGTTACAGGGATAAAACATTGTTGATGGACTTTTAACATGGAGACGATAATAGATTTTATGGTCTATTTGACTCTTCTAATGGATTGCTCGTTCCGCTGCAACTATGGTTGAAAAGTTTTATTATCTACCATATGTTCTAAATCTCTGATTTATTACTGTTGAAGGTTATTGATAAATTATTTATCTTTAGTCATGATATTCTTTACTGAGCTAGTTGTGCTCACCCTTTTGCTTCACAATTCCTTTCAGGTAATAAAAGTGTAGCTGAGTCGAGCGGGGGATAACAGGGGAATAGAACGGTGGTCATCATTTAGTAGTTATATTTGTTGAATCAAATAGGGTGAAGCGAACCCAACGTTGGAAGGGTGTTTTGCCACTATCATACAAGATGTCTAATGACATACCTCCTCGTGTCATCATAAGACAGGGTTGTGCTCATCCACTTGCTGAGTATATATACGAGCACTACCTATATAATCTTGGAGTTTGGTTGAAGTATAATTCTCAATTAGAGACGGTGGAGATAATGATATGTCAAGAGAAGATACACCATTGGGAATAATATGATAGTAATCTTCTCGTTTTTCTTTGGGGTCTATTGAGTCAACCAAGGATAATTACGTGGCCATATGATATCTATCATAACCTAGACGCATGGCCTCCCATGTACGAAGGTTTCCTTGAGCACTTCCCAAAGATTATAAATTCTAAAACAATTTTTGACTATACCTTTATGTAAGGTGTCATTATGAGGTGCTGTCCACGGTTGGGACATGAGTCACAGTTGGTATATATTTGTATTTAAACTCACAGTTTAAGTGTTGTCGTATCTTGTACGACAATTGTATTAATAAAGTTGTAGTTATTTTCTGTACCATGTATTTGGCGACTCAGAATGGGTTGGATGGAATTGACCTATTTTGGGGTTGTCACGAATTGGGTTTTATTTAATTAATTAAATTCTTTTACTTAATAAGCTCCCTAATCTTATTAGGGATAATTAATTAAACTCTTTTAATTAATTTGCTTCCTAATCCTATTAGGATATTTGAGAGTACTTTTATTAATTAATTCCCAAACTCCTTTAGGAATTAAATAATAATAATAATAATAATAATAATAAGACTCCTCTTATTAATTTATATTTAATATTTCCAAAATATTAAATAATAAATATTAAGCTATTTAATTTATTCTATCACCATAGATTAAATTAAATATACTTAACTTATTATTACGATTATGCCATTAACTTCATAAATAATTATTCTTCCTTTTATGGTGTGACCCTTTAGGTTCTCCATATTAAACCTTGTGAATAAATCAATTAGAATCAATTCTAATCTTATTTAAATAAATAAATTAAACTAATAATTTATTTAAATAAATAATATTTATTCTACAATAGGATAAGCCTCCTAACGATCAACGACTTTCCGGATAATATAGATTTCAACATTAATCATAAAAGAACCTTTGAGTAAATAGTTACCGTATAATTCAATCCTTCCACCATACAATGTCCCAATTAAATATAAGACATGGAATTACTGTCAAGTCTTATTTTATTTAATTATTTGTATTTCGACTCTTAAATGCACAACACCAAATAATGTAAATTAGAAAATCCTTTCTAATTTTATTCTGCCTTAGCCAAGGACTACTTGGTTGTCATTTATCGAATCACATAGGACATTTCTCTTCGTTTACTAGAAGCGGTAGATTCTTTATTGATCATACATTATCTCTATGTACAACTTATTATACCCAAGCATACCCTTTGATATACCCTAAGGGTCTTAAGGAATAAGTCAAAGTATAACTCATCGTACACAAGATACTATGATAATCTCAAGTCCAAGGATCACTTGTACTACTATCACTATAGAATTCTATTGATAAAGCAAGTAAAACTCCATTAGGTATTCCTTAGCGAGCCACGTTCAATTGAACTTATTCTCTAATAAGCACCTACATACTTGCTTTAGTGTCTCCACAATGAATGATCATGAGATCAATCATCTTCATCCAATGAGCAAGCAACGTATATACCAATCTATCCGGATTCACTAATCCCCAATTTAGTAATCCAATGATTGGGAACAATTTTAGTTTTAAGCTTTCTAAGAATTTATATCTCATTAGAATGATCATCATTATTATTCTAAAAGCATTGCTTAAAACTATAGGTTTATCACATATTATAAAACAGCATCATGTAGATAATTAAAAGCCTTTAATAAATTAATACTTTTTATTAATAAATGAATAAGATTGTTACAAAGTATATGCTTTATCATCAAACATAATTGGCTTGTGTGCATACTACTTTCAATCTCCCATTTGCACTAAAGCCAATCGCCATGCTATCTCATACCCTTCTTCTCTGCAAGTGATTTATTATCCTGCATTGGATAAGCTTTAGTTAATGGATATGTAATGTTGTTCTTGAGAGTTCACTATCTCTATAGTGATTTCCCATCTTTCAATGATTCCATAATCAAATGAAAGTGCCACAACACATGTTTAGATCCAAGATGAGACTTAGGAACTATTCCTAGTTCGGTAATGAATTTTTTATCCAAACAATCAACTTGCAACTTCATTTATAGCTATATACTTTGTCTTTATCACTAAACCAACAACTCTTTGCTGTCTGGAACTTTTTCAATTCACTGCACCACCGTTCAAGGTAACGCTTTACCTTAAAGTGGATTTTCTGTCGTCTTGGTCTATCTGAAAAACTTGAGTTTGTTAAGCCCTCTAGTTTTAATTTAGACCCACCATGAATAAGAAGGGGAGGTTGTAAGACCCCAACTTTTATAAATAAAGATTAAATTTTCTCGAAATATATTTTTGAATATTATGATGTGGATATGATATAATGTTATAGTTGTGGGTATTATTTACAAGTTTTGCAAAGTAAGCAAGTGGTTATATTATATTTGATTGGTCGGGGAATATTCGTTTTAACAGGGAATATTCGTACGATGGTACAATCATTGGTGGACCCCACAACAGAAGTATTGTCGTAGTAAGAAAACGACAGAATTATCCTTTTATAAAAATAACGGCGAAAGTGTTACCGTTAAAACTGTTGAACTAACCGGTAGTAAAAGTACAGTAATACGCATGGTTGCATAGTAGCACACGGTATTAGTTATTGATGCTTACGTGAAAAATCACTCAGTTATACTCAATTATTGCTACAATAATTGCTGCATCATATCTCTCATATTATTGATTCAATTATTGTCACAGTATCATCTGCATTATATGATATATTATTAAATCAATAATTGAGACGACAAAGTTATTCATATTATTAAATTACAATATTTACAATGTCTAGAAGTTCTGCCAAGGAGAGGTTTGGTCACCTAATTGCGCGCCAATAAGGAGAAATCCTTATTGGAAAGCCCCCTCTTTCCTGGGAACGACCTGGTTGTTAAATATTGTGAGTTATAATATTAATGATGAATAAGTTCGTGTTGATTAAAGATAAATTTGATAGATCCATTGTGTTGAGATTATTAGTGTTAGTGGAAGTCGACATCTATTCCGATGATAATTGATGTCTGGGGGTTATATTGATAAATCAGGTAATTTATCGGATAAATGAGCAATTAAATGCTACTAATTCACATGCTTATATAACTATTTGTTCACATGTGTGTACTATTGAATCACATTCATGTACTATTAGGGGAGTTGGTGCAAGATTGATAATACTTGCATGACTAAGTTAAAAATGGATGTATAGATAGAGGTACTATACTGTAATTCGTATTTTTCACATGATTATACTATTGATTCACATGATTGAACTATTGATTCACATTATTTACTATTAGGGGAGGTGGTGCAAGTTTGATAATATTTGCAGGACTAAATTAAAAATGAAAGAAAAGTTGAAGGTATTGTACTGTAATATTTCGAGCCCCAAAACGTGCAATTATTGAAACTATATTTTCCTATAAATAAAAGCTCATTTCTTCATTATTCTTCACCAATTCACTCAAGCTATAGAGCATTTGTTATAGAGAGAAATTATAGAGAGAAAGAAGAAGAGAAGTCTGCTACCTCACTACTCCAGTATCCAGTTTCTTTCTAAGGTAAGGGGTATTATTTCTTTCTTTCATCTTCATGAAGAGAACTTCGGTTATTCCATTCTTTATTATTATGTTGAAATAACCTATCTATGCGAAGTACCGCATACATGGTGAAATTCTTCTGTTATTCCATTCTTTATTATTCTGTTGGAATATCTTGTTTGTGTGTTTTACGCCGAACCTGATTCCGTCTTTATTATTCTGTTGGAATATCATGTCTGTGCGTTCTACCGGACTGGTTCCGCTCTTTATTATTCTCGTTGGAATATCCTCACTCATATGCTTTTACGCCGGACCTGATTCCGTCTTTATTATTCTGTTGGAATATCCTGTTTGTGCATTTTAAACCGGACCTGGTTCCGTTATTTATTATTCTGTTGGAATAACCTGCCTGTACGATCTATCGCATGCCTGGTGATTTTTTTTGTTATTATACTCAGTTGGTTAAAGTTTTGACTTCTATACTCCATGAAATTAGTGAAATATCCTTGATATTTGCGCTTCATCCAATATCTTTTCATGGAAATATTCTTCTGAGCATTCTTGAATTTTACTCCACAAAGAAGTATCATGTTGACAATTTGGACGTTATTGATTCCTGGATAAAATAATTCTTGAACTTGTTTAATTGAATTCTTATATCATTGTCATCATCCTCATGTTTATAATATGTTGAAAGTCATCCGTGGCTGTAATGCATGCATAGATGGACTTGGTATGATTATGACCAGATTATTATTGGATAATCATGACCGTAATGTTACAAATGATGTGATAAGAGTCCTCATTTGCCGTAGTGCATTGATGGACAGCTTGTTGGCATGATCATGACCATTGATGAATACACGAATATCCTTGCAGTGAAGGTAATGGATAATTTGTGGTTGTGATACTAATGAATATCCTTGGTCGTAGTGCAGGGGATGATGTGTTTTATTTATTGTTTGAGTCTCAAATGATAAAAGTGATGAAAAATCTTTTAAATCATGTAAGATAGTAGACTTTATTCTACTTGACTCTTCTAAATGGATTGCTTGTTCAACATGCAGCTTAAACTTGATATTTGTTATATTTTATCGCTTTACACATCATTGAAGGCTAACGATAAATTATTCTCGCATTATCTTAGTCATAATATTTCTTCTTGGGCTAGTTGAGCTCACCTTTCTTTCACCGTTCTCTTCGTGAAATGAGAACGTAATGTGGACTTAGTCGGGGAATGGAGTGATGGTCCGAGATGGTGTCATAGTAGTTCTCACTATTCTATAAAATAGTGTGATAATAAATATAATGAGGACTCCATTGAGTGTGGATATTGTCTAGATGACAATATTTGTATTAAAACTCATAGCATATGTTTTGTCGTATTTTACACGACAGTTGTATAATTAAGTTTTTATTTGTATTTTGTACCATGTATTTGGTGACTCAAGATGGGTGATGTATACCTATTTTGGGGGCGTCACAGTATGTAATACTGTAAAATTCCAAAATACAAATTATATTGTATATTATAATATCATAAAAGGTATAATATTATAAAATTTAAAAATCGGTGTAATTATGTAAGACAGGTGAAATCGGAGTAATATATAGATGAGCATATTAATTATGTAGGACAAATATAGTAGTATAATATAGGAATGACAAATGTCATGTAATGATGTTATGTACCGTAATCTAGTACTCGCTTCGTTCTTAAAAGATTGTCATTTTAGAAGAAAAAATTTATTTTAAAATATTTGTCGTTTACAACTTTCGAGGAGAATAAATTATTTACTTTCCTATATTATTCCTACCTTCTCTCATTGTCCCAAGAAATTATCTCTCTTGTATTAATAATTTTCAACTTTCCATAAAAAGGTAGTGATAGAATTTCAAATAAATTTTATTTGATAAATAATACTATTTTAATTTACGTGACAAAACTTTAAATGACAATCTTTTAAGAATAATGGTGGTAGTATATTTAATAGATTTGATGGAATTGGAGGGAAGGTACATAATGCCTTCGTGATTTTTGCTACACTAGTAGTAGTAGATTGATAACACACCATGCAAGGAATGTGTTAATTTTTAAAAATGACATATTCAAATTTTATGTAATATAGAGAAACAATATAAATAAACAATTACAGTTGGCAACTTTTCATAAATTTAATTTCTTATAAACTTGACACATAATATAGTGAAATTTGAAAAGAGTAGATACACGCACCTACAAATTATTACTTGGTTTTTTTCAAGAATATTTGTAGAGCATATGTTTTACAAAATATATTTCCAAAATATGTCTAAATAAAATTGAAAACATTGGATGCATGCATTCACAAATTAATTATTTCATACCTGCATGCATGTATATATATATATATATATATATATATATATATATATATATATATATATATATTCAATCATCATATATATTTCACTGGATGCAAAAAGTTTATACATTGTCGAATGATAAACTCGGTATACCAACCAAAATGAGTTGATAAAATTATAAATTTATTTTGAGTCGACACAAGATATATATGTTAAGATCTTCTAATGTTTTGTTATATTTAATTATTGATTAGAATTAATCAAGAAAAAAGTGTTGAAATTGTTATTACACCAACCCTGGCGGTTGGGTCCTCCAACGTAATTTCTTTTTCTTAGCTAACTTCCTAACCCGCTCCAACTCAATCTCCCTCTGCTCCGACAACCCGCAAAACTTCTGCAACCCTTGATCCACCATATCATCATGAAGCTTCCACCACCTCCAATGCGCAATGTCACTTGCATAAACATGAAAATAACCAATATCCCAATTACAATCATAATCTCTATAACATTCCCATGGCTTCAACCCCAAGTAATGTATTGCATATAACTTTGGAGGATCCGACCCGAACAGTTGGTTCTTGATATAAGTTTCAGTTGTAGTATTGGACCAAAAATTGGTCAAAAAATTTACCCTCCTCGGCAACCTATGCCACCATACGAAGATTTCATTGAGGAGTTGATTAGTTGGATGCATGCATTAAAATTAGTTTGTTCCACTATCAGTATTTGTACTAATTTTAATACATTGTGTTTGAAATCAAAAATTTACCCTCCTCGGCGAGGGCCTCCTGTTTGGGTAGGGAGATGGAGGAGTTGTCCAGGAGGAGGATAAGGTCGCGTTTGGTACCGGTTTGAAGAAGAGACCGGGCCAGAGTAATTGCACCACAAACATAGGATTCAGAAGAATGGAGGACAGTGGCGTACGCTTCTCGTTTTATTGTCTTGCTGCTATTATGTTTAATCTTGGACATGGTGTTGTACACCTCGTCTATTCCTGAAAATTTGTTAAAATTAAAATTTTTTAATATATAAAAAATTTCATAATATTTAATAAGAATAATACTATGTATACAAATTAATACATAAAATTTTTATTGCATACTAATAAAAATGTGTAAAACATTCTATGGTAGGTACTATATATATACTATTTGTGCATAAATTTTTTGTGTATAATTTATGTCCATACTCCATAATCAGTAACGTTACTCTTTCGACAAGGACCTTTGATTATATTAAAATCAAACTTGTTCCATTGACCTACATGCATGACTTTATATTATTGATTTTTAGGTTAAATCAAATTAATATATGGATTAAAGTAGTTTTTTTAATATTCTTCTAGGCCTTTTGCAATATGATTTGAAATTCCATAGCACTCCTAAGATAGGTTCAGAAGAAATAATATAGCAAGCGCCTGTAGCTCAGTGGATAGAGCGTCTGTTTCCTAAGCAGAAAGTCGTAGGTTCGACCCCTACCTGGCGCGTTTTAATTATTTTATGAAATAAATTTTTTTTAACAAATGAGTAGTTAGTTAAACTAAGGTATTATTTGCCTCTTAATGGACTATCTCTTATTCGCTAAGAGACATGCTATTGTTTTTTTGTTACCTCTGAATGCCTCTTAATCGGTAAGACAGAATAAAATCTTAATAATTAAGAGGTACCTCTTAATAAAAAAAATTTGATAAATTTTTTTTATATAAATATATTCAACAATATTATGCACTTATTTTTATTAAATTGAATATTTAAAATTATTAAATAAAATTTTACCTTTTAAAATGGTAAAATAGTGTCATTAAGAGATAACTTACTTTTAAGTTATCAAATAATTTTTTAGATTCAGACCTCATAATGATCTAATTTATTAAAACATTATAATTATTCAGATCTTAAAGATAGTGTGTACCTCTTCCCCGGAGAGGCGAAGCCAAATTGCATGAGCCAACAGGCAATGAAAGCTTGTGCTCCAACCTCATCATCTCCGGCATATAAAACCACCAATCGCCGTCCCGTTGGACCAAGTCATCGCACCGGAATACCTCCAACATAGGCCTACACTTGCTGAAAAACACCACTTTTGTAACTCTCCTATTTTCCCAATATGATCTCCTCCCTCTCTTCACAGCCAAATTCGCAGCTATTAGGTGCACTTGCAGCCTAAAAACATCCCTCCCCCACCCTTCTTCCGGCCATTTGCATGGCAATTTCGCAACTAAAATATCCATTTTCCCATAACGTTCGATTCTTGGCAATGGAATTTTGGGACACAATGGACGATCATTCTCTTCTTCCTCGTCGATCCATTCGGGAAATAAGTCCTTCCATTCCAAAGAGTAGTTGGAAACATGTTGAAAATATATAGGGATAATTTGTCCATGCATTTTCCATTCGCTCAAATCCTCTCCTTCCATATTCACCATCCCAATCTTCATTCCTCTTCCCATTTTATTCAAGAAACTTGGCTTCTCTCTCCTACCCAAAATTCTTTCATTTACTTCTAATCGATTTGATTGAGACTGTTCCAAGACTCTCTGCAGCTTAATGCCTTTATCCATGGGCATGGGCATGGTCACCTATATATATAGAAAAAACATTCAAATTTAACCAAATGCATGGTAATAATATATCACCAAAAAGCTATTATATATATATATATATATATATATATATATATATATATATACCTTGTGATGGCAGTCGCGTAAGGAGCAGCTAACAAGCGATGCTGCATTCTGGTGATAGATGAAAGTGGATTGTCGGAGCAGAATCATGACATAGACGACTACGAAGAAGAAAGCCTGGAAAATTAGGTAATTTTTCATGGCGACCAAACCTTTTGAAGGAGGGGACTTCATCATTTAATTTTTCCTCCAAACACCGTTCCATAGGAAAATTAAAAGAGAGTTACACATGCTGACATGCATACTATATATATATATATATATATATATATATATATATATATATATATAGTATTTTTTTTTTTTTTGCTAATTGCTTTGCAAGAGGCTGGGTATCAACTCAACCAAGGCTAGTTGGTATATATATATATATATATATATATATATATATATATATATATATATATATTAAGAAGATGCATGGTGCCTGCATGTTGAAGTTGATAGAGTCATCAGACAGGTTGGGAGAAAGCGAGTAATAAAAGTCAACTCGAAGTAGTTAAATTAAACCACTCAGATATATAGTCTTCTTCGTTCGTTATTTTGTAATTTTCATTCCTTTTGGGTGGGGCCAAATGCATGTCAGCCACTATGCTAATCTCGTTATTTCATTCCTTCTTGGAACAAAAGGTTCGGACCAAAATCAAATGACTCTATGCTAATTCAGTATATATACGATGTTAAAATTACGGTCACAAATAATTAACTATGTTATATTGGTATGCAATCTTTTGTCACTAATGAATTATTATAATAAAACTAATTTTAAGAAATTGTGTGTTCCTAGTGTCTTTTTATTATTAGTAGATTGATAATTCGGACAACGTACGGGCTAATGTCAAAAATATAATTTAAAATTGTGGTATATATCATTTTGTATTATAATTTGAATATGAAATATATATATATATATATATATATATATATATATATATATATATATATATATAGATGAGATCGATACATAAAAGTATTGTCAACTTAACGATATCTTTACAACACATCGTGACCCTCGATTCGAAGATCAAATGATTAAATAGAAGTCCCGTTCATAGTTTAATTTTTAGTATTCCGCAGTTTAATACTGGACGGAACAGAAGACTAAAATACCTTTCCTTTAATTAGTCATCCGTCCAAACGAAGGCGTTTGAATAGAGGAAATTGGGAAGTCTCGTCCGCAGTTTAATACTGTGGAGGCTAGGTTTATCCAACCGATGCCGTTTTGGTTTAGAAATTCAATTTTTTAAATTTTTATAGGCTCGCAGTATTAAACTGTGAATGCAAAATAATAGAGATATTCCTTAAAGCTAGCAATCAGATCATGCTTAATAACTGGTACATGTAAAAATTCAGAATCTTTATTTCAGATCAATCAAAGTTGCCGGCGGAATAAAGCAGTCATTTTGCAGCTTGAGGAACCACCGTGAGATCAGAGAGGAAGAAGATGAAGAAGAAGTGAATTCATGCAACGACCGAATTAATTTTTATTTTTTCCCAACTCAAATTCAAACCCTAGAATTCCCAAAATGGTGATTCCTTCAATTAGAGCTCAAGCAGGTAACACCCCTAATCTAGGGCTTGTTCAACAAGCAATAAAATTGGTCCAAGCTTCCCCACCCACGTGGCAATTGACTCTTCTTAGCAATTTAACGATATTTCTTGTGGGTTGTCCAATTCTTGTATCTGGGTTGTCACTCTCCGGCATTGCAGCAACTTTCTTACTTGGTACTCTCATTTGGCATGCTTTTGGCCCTTCTGGTTGTCTTTTGGTTGATACTTATTATGTTCTTGGTAAGTGGAAGTTTAATTAGTTTGATTCTGGGTATTAAGATTTGCTTATATATTCTCTGGATTAGCATAATTGTTTGATAATGAAATTGGCATATTTTGGTATAAATGTGATTACAAGTTAATACAAAAGTTCGTGATTTTCCATTTACAAGAAGAAATTAGAGACTTCAAGGGAGAATTGAGGCCGTTGGATGAATTCACTTCTTCTTCTATCTTCTTCCTCTTGTTTTGTTTAGGTCGTTTCAAAAGGAGGAGCCCAATCCGCAGTGGGAGATGAGGACTTGCCAAGGGATGCGAAGATTGTTAAAACACTGCTAAAATCAATGGGACTAAGAGGCTTGTGGCTGTGAGAGCACAAAAATTTGGCTTAAAATTGGCCGGCATTCGCAGTTTAATACTACGGACGAGATATTTTTATAAGGAGGGTATTTTTGACCTTTGTCCTGTTCGCAGTATTAAAATGTGGAAAACTAAAAATTAAACTGCGGATGAGAGTCATATTAATCGTTAGATACGAAAAATTGTTATAATTATGAGCATAACATACATTAATTGTATCAACTCCGGACTAACTCATGATTAACCAAAATGACTCGGTCAACTTACTAATGGTCAATTTATTATATATAATTAATAATAAATTTTTATTTTTTAAAATTAATTGTTATTTTCTTATAGAAATTGAAACATTCTAAATATAGCGAGTACTTAGACATTTAATGCAAGTGCCGACGAGTACTTACTCTGTAAAGATTTTAAATTGGCTCAAGTCATTATATACCAAACATATTTTTTTTAAATATTTAATGTGAGACAAGATATATAATCTAACATTTATTCTCATGTTTTAAAAAAGAAAAAAAGAAAGGAAAAAGAAAAACGCAAGTGCCAAAGAAGGCCGTAATCAAAATATTTCAATTAATATCACTCATAAAAAATATATATATATATATATATATATGTGTGTGTGTGTGTGTGTGTGTGTGTGTTGATCATGTGCTTAATTAATTTTAACAGTCAAAGACGGGTATATTGGTAGAGTTATACTCCCTCCGTCCCTTAATATAATTAAGACGTTTTAGAATTATGCATAAGTATTAAGAAAATAATTGTATAACATTAAATATAATATCAATTATTTATATTACTCTTGTATTGAAAAAAAGTATTATTATTTATTGGGCAAAAAATAACGAAAGAATTAAAATTATATTTAATACTTATTGAAAACTAAGCAATTAATGTTTACTTAAAATTCTAAAAATATAATCCAAAAATAAAAAATCTGACGGTAATCACGCACAACACCACCAACTACATGGTTGGCCTGTCAAGTTTTACGTGCTACGAACTACTATTGCTTAATTTTTAGGTTTACTAAATTTCAATTCACCAATATCTTGTAGGAGTTTTTCTGAATCAGTAAATCAATACAAATATGATTATATATTTTGTTAATAAAATTTAACTAAGATATCATCAACCAATCACTTCATTGAGCCCAGAGTGGTCCCTACAAAATATTAGCAATTGTCAAACTAACAAACTTGAGATCACGTTCTACCACAAATAGAAAGAATATAGGCTTAAATATGAATTAGTATCCTAAACTATAGGTCATATTTTATTTTGGTGATTTATCTTTTAATTTTATCAATTAGATGATTAAACTATTAATTTTTTTCAATTGTAATAAATTGAACACGTCACATCAGAAATTGTTAACGTGGCTAATTGTGTGGAGCCTTAAAAAGCTTATGTGGCAAAAAAACTATTTTTTATTCATTACATAAACAAATCTGTTTAAATAAAGGATAAAATGGTCAAAACCTAATTTAACATTTCTAATTAAAACAAAACAAACATTTATCAGTACAAATCCATTACAATCGATCGATCAAAGACTCCAAGCCCCAAATCGAACGAAAAAACCTAGCTCAACCCGCCATCAAGGTGCTGATAACTTTCTTTCTCGATGCTTTTATCCAAGGGCGTCTCAGCAGGCTGGGATTGACAAGGAAGAGATCTTTTGCTTCTCTGTTTGTCCTCTGGGAATATCTCACCTAATCCTCTTCTCTGTTTTCCTTTACCATCGCGATTCTTCTTCTGATTCTCGCGTCCTTCTGAGCTAGGATTAGCACAAGGCAACTCTTCTTTGTGATTTTCTGTCACACTGGCTGCTTTTTCTTGAAGTTGTTCTGGTTCTTCAGTCTGAAGATGGCGACTATCTAACAGCACGGAGGTTTCACCATTAAGCTCACTACCCTCCACTGCAAAATCAATGACGTGCATCTCATTATGATTACCAACCATATGCGACACTTCTCGCCCCCTGTGTAAGTGGCCCTGCTGTTGAGCAATTGCCTTGTGTTTTGCAGTCCAGTCTTGGCGACTCCAAAAGTATAGTGGGGTGGAATCCAATTCCATTGTTCCATTTGTTTGTGTTATTGACATGTATAAGTATGCTTACTTCATTGTTGAACCGATTATCATGCCGGATGGTTGATTATCAGAAATTCTTCGCTTCGGTTAAGCGTTCGATTTGGGGTTTGGAGTCTTGATCGATCGATTGTAATGGATTTATACTCATATATATGTTTGTTTTATTTTAATTAGAAATGTTAAATTAAATTTTGATCATTTTGCCCTTTATTTAAACAGATTTGCTTATGTAATGAATAAAAAATAATTTTTTTTTGTCATATAAACTTCTTAAGGCCCCCACACAATTAGCCACGTCAGCAATTTCTGACGTGGCATGTTCAATTTGTTACAATTAAAAAAAATTGATAGTTTAATCATCTAATCGACAAAATTGAATGGTAATTGAATGGTAGATCACCGAAGTAGAATATGACCTATAATTTAAGGTACTAATTAAATTTAAGCCAAGAATATAAGGGTACCTAATGCTGGTGCTTAATTACGATCTTAGTTTCATTTTTTGGAGCACCAAAATACCTAATTGAAAAATGACAGTGTCTGACTGCTTTTGTGATTATTTTTAGCTTCCTCTTTTTTTTTAATCAATCGGTCTAATCGACTGTAATATACCTTGCACAATAGGAATTGCCAGAAGAAGATACCTTGCACATCAAATTGCAGGGAATCTAAACCTGGAGAGGAACCTCTATGCCTGCAATTTCTAAATTCCCCTGCAGACCCCATAATTAGTTCACAGCCATCACCTACATGTAAGACTTGATGCATCAAGCTGAAGCAATGTAGTTGTCTACCAAATACTACTAATAACATGAAATGTTGGATAATATTATTGGCATGTCACAAAGAAAGTCCACTTTTCATTCTACTAGGTAAAGGTGCGATATTATGAGTATATAGAGTAATAGCCTATCTCATTAAATATATATAATCACTAATACAAGGTTGTAAGAAAAACGGTGTCAAAATCATCAGACCTCTAAAGGTACAGTAGAGCCAATTTCCATCACTCTTTGTGTACAGAAGTCTGCATTTACTGACTCACCTAATTACATGTTAGTTGATTCTTCACTAAAGTCACCTCCTGATAACGCGTCTTTTCTCTGTAGTTACTCCAGAGAATTACCTGACCATAAGAAAATTCATTTCTTAAGACACCCACTTCCGTGAGATGTTAATGGATTAGTGTCTAGTGATAAATGATGACCTGCACTGCTAGGAAACTTGAGAAATGCATTGTGTTCCCTTGCTTGATGATTTCGTGATGTCAGTAGTGTTTGCAGCCCACGTTATCATACTTTTGCGATTTCCTGGATGTGTTGAGAGTGGCTTTTACCAGGCGGAATGAATATCAGATCTTCCCAGCCAGAATTCTTTTCGTTCATCTGCCATCCAAGACGAGAGATGTAATAAAAGCCGATAATAAAAAATATATTACATCAAGAGCAAATTCTGGAATTAAAAAAAAAAAAAAAGTATCTTGACCCAGTAACCTCCATCTTCCTCAGAACATCTTCCAGACTTCCCACCTATTTGGGAGAAAAAGAGCATCTTAATTAAGGTGTTTGTGTCCAAGGAAATATGTGAATATATTGAGTAAAATACAGAAATTCAATTACTGCATTGCACATATCTAGCATATATCATGGTTCAAGAAGAGTATTCAACTCTGGGAAAATTTGACTAGGTAGTAATTCCACAATAACATGAAAATTTGGCAAATTCCTTATCCCCCCCACCCACCTAAAGAAGGCATTATTTATATTTATATGAATATAATGAATTTGTTCCTCTTACTTCTCTGACTATTAAAAGGGAAGATAGAAACACCAACAGCAAGTCAGCAACTGGGTTTGGAAATAAACACAAAGGCCTGTGTTTGGTTACCGTATCTGTTTTCTGTGTCCATTTTCGGTTTTATCCCTATTTTTAGTTTGTTTTTCACTAAATTTTCATAAATGAGAACGTGTTGGGTTTGTATTTTTAGGCGAGAGAAACTGTATAGAATAAGTATTATATATAGATAAAAACCATTTCTTTAACATCTAAGTATACAAAACCTCAAAAAAGTACATTTGTGGTCGTTTTAGGTCACTTCTTATGACTACAGAATACTGTATCCCAACAAAATTCAAAGGCTTTGAAGATGCTGTACAAAGTCCATTTTCGGTTTTATCCCTATTTTTAGTTTGTTTTTCACTAAATTTTCATAAATGAGAACGTGTTGGGTTTGTATTTTTAGGCGAGAGAAACTGTATAGAATAAGTATTATATATAGATAAAAACCATTTCTTTAACATCTAAGTATACAAAACCTCAAAAAAGTACATTTGTGGTCGTTTTAGGTCACTTCTTATGACTACAGAATACTGTATCCCAACAAAATTCAAAGGCTTTGAAGATGCTGTACAAAGTCCACTTTCTAACTAGCGTATTTCGGCATGCAGCAAAAATTATTGCACTTACTTACTACACTATATTATTTTTATTTTTGATAAATAAAAATCTGGATTTGTTGTGGAATTTTGAAGTTGATTGTAGTGCCCATGGATCGAATATTACACTACTTTACGGAGAGCACTTTTTCCACATGTGTTTTTGATATTCCAAATGAACCCCTTCACGTGAAGGTGGGATCCACTTTATTCTCATGTATGAGAGGATCACGTGAAAATATCAAAAACACATGTGGAAATATTAATTCCCTATTTTATTTAACTTCTTCAACATTTTACTACGTTTGCCATTCTTCCCTCGTCTGTACGTTGGGAAGTGGTTGTATGATTTGGTTTTGGAAGAAGTTGTATGATTTCGTTAGGATGATGTGATGGACCGTGCAAGAGTTTCCAAGTTCAATTCCTGAAGTGGCCCTTCCAGCAAACCAAACTTTATCAAAATTGGGAACCAGGAATTCTAGGATAGCTGGGCAAAGATAACCCCCAACCCTCACATGCACACCAATGGAACGTAGGGTCAAAGTCTCATTCCCTCCTCAACCGTGTACAAAATATCAATGTGGATGAAACGTTGAGTAGCGACTATGTTAGCTAAAGAAATCGCAGACTTACCAAGGCACTCAATGATTATTTTAGTGAAGTTCGTAATGGAACTACAATTTTTTTTGGATGGTATCCCAATATGACTAAAAATAATCCTATACATAGCGAAGCCAAAATATCAGGATATCTACTAATGAGGAGAAAATGCAACGGTAAGAGCTCTTTGTTACAAGATACAAAAAGCAGGCATCTTTGACTGCAAGGGAAATTTATAGATACCACAACAGATAAAAAAAAGTGTCATATAATTCTTGAACAAATTCTTCATCATCTCTCATTAATCAAAAACATTCAGCAATAAGCATAAAGTATGTATGAGAAAATAAGTAACAAGAAAAGGACTGAATAAGATACCATTATGTGTTGAGTGACACCAGGTCCTCTTGATGCCCTTGAGACTGTTGACAATTCTTTTTCAATATCTTCCTGAAAACAACAGGCAGAACTCAGCCAGTAAGCAATAAACTCTTGAATGCATCCAAGTGGTTTTGTCAACAATGTCACAATATCAAACCTTCCGGAAATATATTGGGCAGTAGCGCTTATTTTTCTTCTTCACAACCAAGAGGTCTGACTGTATATACACATAAATAAAAGAAAACAGTAAGTGTTTGATAAAATAATCCAAGCATTACATAAATTTTAATACCACAAAACTGGGGTGCAGGACAGTAATACTATGTACTACTTAATATAGAGTAGCCATTAATGTGTACCAAACAATCAAGCATGCCGATCGCTAAAAGTAAAAATGAAGTTGATCCTACCACATGAACACATTGATAATGCGTTTAAAGAACTTAAGTTTCCGTACCAAGTACAATTCAATTATAAGAGCCAACAGATCATCAAAAAAATTGGCGTACCTGGAAAACAGGAACTCCATCAAACCCACTCCTGCTATCTGAAGCTTTCAGCTAGCAGACATGAAACTAAATGTGAGATAGAGTTAAATGTTAACTGATAGATACAGTAAACAACAATGTTCACGTTCAAACAATGTATAGGAAATAAAAATTGTTGCTGGTGTGATAACAGCTTTATTTGAAGCTGAGTGGCCCTTTTACCAAATCTTCCTCTTTCAACATGATATAATTACAGGTTGAAATCCCAATAACCTTGTTCACGTGTTTTCAAGATTAGAAATTTGAATTTATTTAAAAGTTCAGCAAGTATTCATATAAAGACATTTGCATGGGAGATAAAAATTCCAACTTTTCAAAATTTAAGGAAAAACAAAAGACCTTGAATTTTCAGTGTGGGGGATACTTCAAACATAAACAGTCAAACTTTACTGAAAAACCACCAGAAGGTCAGATGATATAATCTGGGAAGATTTACCCTCTTTTTTACAAATTAATAGAATTTGGAAGATTGGAAACTAATATAGATGTCAACGCATTAGGCTTAGTAGCGCACCCCATTTTTTTACTCATAAGAAAGCCAAGAACACCAAAAACACTAACTGTATTAAAATGTGTAACCAACCTACTCTCCATAGGAAGAAGAATCATAAAACATTATTTCTTGTTTTAATGCTAAGCAAATGAGAATAATTTAGCAGTCTTATTATTACATTTCAACTGAAATTATCAACCAAATCTCAGTAACAAGACTGGCACTGACATGCATCAAGTTGATTGAAGTTCATTGAATCATCACAAACTTGTTAGGGTAGGCTGAAAATGAATCCATATTTAAGCGAAAAAGTAGAAAGGCAAGAAATAAAGAAGACTTTAAGACAACTTTAGTGATAAAAAGATAGACAAATAAAATATAAAAAGAAATCATATTGACATATATAAAAAATACAAACATACAAATATTATGTTTATTTAAAAAAAGTTGAAATGAATACCAAAAAGAAATGCAGGGTAAAAGAGAGAAACAAAAAATAAAATAAGAACTGTAATATATCATTCCCAAGACTAGAAACACAAACTCACAAAGTACTAACCTCAATAGCATTTTTTATTTGAATAGGATCAGGCATAAATCGGAATGCAATTCCTTCAACCTTCAGCAAGTAGACCTATATTTCAGAGGAGGCAAAAGAAATCAGTTTATTAAGTCAAGATGTTAGCAGGATAATTACATAAGTTAATAACTGGAATATGTATATCATGGCTGGAAATTGAATGCACAATTTGCAGTCCACCGAATGTAATATAATTAAAAGATGTGTGGTTTCCGATCGTTAAATATTTAAACACATAAATCACTACAATGAAAAAGATAAATAAGAACCAACCGAGTTTTGACAATTAATCTATTTAAATTTCTAGTTTTTCAATAAGAAAATTCCATTATAAGTGTCAAAAGGAGGCAAACCCAAGTAAACTATCCAAGAAATTAAAAGGCATATCTATGCGGCAAGAAACCAAAGACTCTCCCTACACAGAGCCTCCCAAAAATATTCCAACACTAGTCTTCTAATGCAAAAGTTACCAAAAATCCACAAAATAAACAACATAGCTATGCATGCATGTGTCCTTATTAAACAATGGCGTAGGCCGTAGGGAAAATACAACTGGATTAAGTGCAGTTATTGACATTCTTTGAATAAGGCTGATTTTTTGGTTACTAGAACCAGGGTCTCAGGAATGGCGACACTACCATCTTATTGCTGCACAAAACAATGAATATCCTCAGCTTACTAGGACTCAATCAGTATGTCTTTGCACTAAATAGCTACTAACAAGCCTCCTAAGTGCTGAGCTCCTATAGTCAGCACTATTAAGAAGTCATAACACCTACATATCTGTTACAGAACCTCAAAATCTCTTATCATACATCAATATTGTAAGTTGCTTAACAAATATGTTGGTTAAAAAATTCAATAACAGTTCAATATATACAACGACCTAGTAATCCAAATTTGTGAATAGCTTAACAAATACGTTGGTTAAACAATTGAATAACACTGCAGTTGTATTTCCAATTTACTATGACGATCAAGTACTTGCATACTGTTCTTGGCACTACAAAACTTGATCAGCTCACTTTTCTAAGAAAAAAATTGATCTTTTCCAAAATTACACTAAAATTCAACAATTAATTGGATATCTGAGTTCCAGCACTTGATCCTAATCTGGAATGAAAAAAAATAAATAATAATCAAACAAAAACAATTTGTAATTTGTAAGCTCCTAATTGATCACCTGATCAAGTGTAATTGGGACAACCTTAGTCGAACCACGGAATCCTCCCTTCCGCGACCTAACCTGAAATTTACCCCAAAAACACATCAATTATATTCTTCGCACTCAAATAGAGAGTGTGTGATAGAGAGTTCAGGGAACTGACCTGAGCAAGAAAGGCCTCAGCGTCCTCTTGTCGAAAGCAAAGCAATCCAATAGATTTTACTCCATTAGGATCAGACATGAGCACAAACTCATTATTGGAGTTGCTGACGGTGTAAACTGCCGTTCCGGCGAGCGTATTCGCCACGAGATCGAGGCGCAGAGCAACATCAAAGGCGTGCTTTCCCTCCCGATGATGCTGCGACACCGAGGCGAAAGGTAATGAGGAGAGAGAATGTATTGGAGGACGCGAACGCCTCAGAGCCGGCGCCGCTGCCGGCCAGTTGGCGGCGAGGATTCGCCGGGTGTCTTCGAGTCGAGAGGCGAGCTCCGTTCCGAGACGGTGGCAATGTTGGTTGATGAAAGGAGATATACAAAGTAGAAGATTTGGAGGTCCTGACGAAACTTTTGGAGACTCCATTGCGGAGAGAACGGAATCACCGATGAGGAGGAAAGCTGAAACTTGAAAGAATGGTCTCTGGACCAAATAACCCTACTTTGGGCTTTTCAAAGGCCTTTGGTGATTTAGTGTTGAAGTGGGTTAGATGGAAACAATTGGGCCTGGACTTGATGTTAACATAAAAACATCTTAAAAGATAACTGAATCCAAGTTGAGCCCAATGAGTGTCGTTAAATAACGATTTGTGCTTTCATTGGTTGTAATGGATACTATATATAACGATTTATTTAATCCATGTATTACTTTATTATTTTATCGCATTTACTTCTACATTAGTTGCAATTCACATTTTATATTAAACTAGTTAAATGCCTCGTGGGAAGCACGATTTTATTATTCAAATAGCATAATTTTAAATATTCATTTTATATATAATGATTATAAACTAATTTTTAAAATTTTATTAATTAACTTACTATTATTATTAGAATGTCTATAAATTTTGCTCAGAAAAACAAAATAATATAATTAATGAACTAAATAAATCTTATAAGGAATAAAATTTAAACATGCATTAATGTGTTTTTAATTATGTTTCGTACATATATATGTTAAAATTGGTGCTAGCTAAGCCTTTTTATTCTCTTTTACATTAATCACGTGTTATGTATTTTTTTTAATTGACGTTGATGATTTTCTGAATTTGAATTAATTAATTCTCAAGTATAATTGGTGCATGAGTTTGAAAAAAATATTAATTTTGTCCAACAAAAAACTTAGAAGCACCACAAGTAATTAAATTTTAGAAGGAGATAGAGGGTGTATATAAAAATTTTAGAGAGAGAAGTTAATAAAATCAATATAAAGTAATTTATTAATTAGATCATAATAATAATAAGCTTGAAATTTAAAATATTGATTGACTCATAATTATATGGTTCCAACACACAACCCATATTAAAAATAAGTAATATAATTTTAATTCTTAAATAGAACCATAACCAAATTTTATAAATTAAAACTAATCCATAATCATATTTTAACTGGTCTAATTCTAAGTATTTTTTGGTAGGTAGTACACATGCAATAAGTACACAAGCATGTATATAAAATAAGATCTAATTACTATGAAGTTATCTTCATGATAAGTTAATCAATTGATCAATATGAAGATCTTATTTTTTGAGTTAGACCCATGTAATACTATTTATCTTGGTTAGTGTTAAGGGTGTAAACGAATCGAGTCGATTCGAGTATTGAGTTGTTCATATTTGGTTCACAAAATTTATCGAGTATAAAATAAGATTTGATTGAGGCTCATTTAGCTACCGAGTCGAGCACGATATTTGAAATCGAACCCGAGCAGTTTGGACTTTTTCAACGAATATGATCCGAGTATCAATAGAAAATTATAATTTGAGGAGATTCGAGTAATTTATCGAACTTTTAAATGTACTCATATTTGACTCATTTATATTTCAAATCGAGTTCGAATCGAACTTTTAGTCGAACGAGTACGAATTGAGTCCGAACTATTTGCTCATTTTACGACCTTAGTTCGTGTACATTTAATGCACAATTGTTGTTGATGAGGTGTAATTACTTAGTAGTTAAGATTGAGATAATGCAACTATTAATTAGTACTTCCTCCGATCCTTTTTCCATTGGATATATATATATATATATATATATATATGGGTCTCCATCCACGAGAATCTATTGTTGGTGAAAGAACTCCATTTTACCAAATTGCCATGAGTTCTCTACCTACTTATAAAAAAAAATAAAAATTGTCCAAGGCCTAGAGAACTGTTGTATACTTACTAAAATAAATCGCTTCCCCAACAACCTATTGGTTCATGAATTTTATATCTCTATATATATATATATATATATATATATATATATATATATATATATATATATATATAGTCAAGCATATTATCCTCAAGTAATCCACTGTACTTTCTTTATCCCCTACTTCATCATGACCCCAGCATTAGTATTTGGATTCGCATAACGGGCATTGATGCTAACGTTCTTTTCAGCAACTATATTTCCGCCACCAGGGGAAACATGTTTTCCTTCATTTCCATGACTCGGCTCTACTTTTTAACTCTCCAATGAAACACTAATAATAGAATAATGTTACATACATAAATTATTTTATAAATATTTTATAAAATATTGATGTGACATACTCTACCTCAGCATATTGATCAACAAATTGTTTCAATGTAGTCTTCGGTCCCACATAATATGCTGAAGTCAAGTATATCACATAAACAGTTTGTAAAATATTTATAGAATAATTTATATTTCTAGCATTATTCATAATAATAATAATAAATAAAAATAATAATTTAATAGAGTTTGGGGGCATAGTCTCCGATCCAAATTTTGTTGATAATTTTATATTTATTGGTTGAAATAAGATTTTTCTTGTATCATAAAGCTAATCTAAGGGAAATCATAAAATTTGATACTCGTATAATAATAACCAAAAAATGAGAGGAACGATAAATTTATAATTTTGCCTATATTTCAAATTAACTTAAACCATTAAAAATAACTCTTATATTTGGAATAGACGTACATTCTTATAATATATCATATATATTTTTATCTATTAAAAATATCAATAATAATAATATAATAATAATTACTATTAATAAGACTAGCTTGTTGAGATTCAAACTATTACAAAGTACTCTTACCAAAGCTTATTGTAATATAGGAAATTGATATTTTCACAACACTTTTGATAATTTTGTATGAAAAGTGTCGTTACAGATGTATAGCAACGGAAAAAACCACTATAAGATCTACAGTGAAACTTTTCATGTGGAAATATTATTATCTGTTGTAAAAATATCAGTTTCCTTATATATATTCTACGAGATTATTATACTCATTAGTTTTGAGTCTGAATGGTGTAAACATGAATGGTATCGATTGTAGGAGGGGCTGAGGCTGAGGCTGAGGCTGAGGGGAGGGGGTCCTGGGGTCCACTACCGCTATGTAGAAATTTTTTATGGACTAGGGAGGGTCCAGCTTGAAATTCGGGAAGTCCGGGGGGTCCGAGGTGCGCTGAGAATAAGAAGGAAGGGAAGAAAAAAAAAGTAATTTTTTTTATAACTTAGGATTGGGTTATTTGATTGTTTCGTAATCCAGCCCACACAAAAAAAAATATTTTTCATGTAGTCATGTTCAGTATGTATTTTTTCTAAAAGTCATGATGGCCCATTAAGTCACTAAAGTCAACATATTACATATGTGATATTACCAAATAACAAAACTGCCACCACAAAGACAACATAAAAATATGGTGGAGCGTTTAGAAAAGGGTGATATTTCCACAGGAAGAGGTTTGAATCAAGAAACTAGTTTAGCTTTCACGGGTGCTACACGCTTGGGGTTCACACTACAAAATAATTGTTCGTCTTCTATCTATGTGGTCATCAGTGGTTGAAGTTCTTCAGAATATATATGAAGATGGACAGAAATTCAAAAGTAAAGGCATTGTTGTGGGCTTGATCGATAAGATGGAAACATATGAGTTTGTATTCATTGCTCACTTGATGAAGGTAGTGTTGGGGTTGACAAATATTTTGTCACAATTTTTGCAACAAAAAGATCAAAATATTGTAGAGGCCATGAATTTGGTTATTACTACCAAGAGACAATCGCAACATCTCGTGGAGAATGGATGGGATGATCTATTAGAGATGTGAATGCTTTTTGTCGTATTCAATTGTTTTTCTCTATTTATACTTCTAATTATGTTTTTGAATATAAAGTAATTTTATTTTATATTTTTAAGTTCACGATCGTATTAGTCAAGAGATGGATAATCGTTTCAATCGAGACGAACGCTGAATTGCTTTTTGTGGCATAAAGCATGTCTTGATCCTAAGAATTCGCTTCTCCAATTTTAATTTTTCAAAGTTAGTTCGACTTGCAGTAACTATATCCACAAGACTTTTCAATGGATGATCGAATGGAGCTTAAAGAACAACTAAAGATGTGGATTTCTCGAATGAGAGGAAATGCAAGATTTTCTAAACTAGAAAATGCTCTGGAGAACTTGCAACTAATATGGTTGAGGTGGGATATCACACTACTTTTCATTTAGTATATCTTCTTATCAAGTTACCTTTAGTTTTGCACTCGTCATGCATCGCTAGTGTGAAACGAGTATTTTCTCATGATGAATATTGTTAAGACAAATTTGCGCAACAAGATGGGAGATGACTTTCACCCAATCGCTTGGTGTCTTTATCGAGAGAGATATTTTAGGCGATTGATAATGAAGTGATTATCCAACATTTTCGTATTACGAGAACTCGCAGTTGATTTATCGCTTTTTTTACGGTCCGAACTCAGAAGAGAGACTTCGTCGTTTCTAGTACCAAGAATTCGGCTCAACAACAACAATGTGTTTCAATTTGTAATTGATTTTTTTTGTTTCAATTGAATTTGAGTAACTAATTGAAATGTTGAATTACTTGTGATTTAGGATTATGATATTGTTGAATGTTGAATTATTTGTGATTTAAGAATATGGAAAAAAAAATCAACGAATTAAGAGGCCGTCGAAAAAAAAATTACATGCATAATCCGGACCCCCCTGTTGAAATCCTCTGACTCCGCCACTGGGTATCGGGAAAAACAACTTAATTTATTAATGTGTAATTAACTAGACTCGATATATAATACGTCACGTGTGAAATAACAAAAAATTTTATGTGAACATGAAAATTGGACATGAGTGTATTTGAATTTTATTTATTTATATTTTAACCCCCAAAATGGGTAAAAATACGAATAATTAGATAAAATTCAAATACATTCATGTCTATTTTTTCACGTCCAACTAGAAAAGCTCGTAAAATAATGTGTGGCTGAGATACAAAGTCACATGCATGATGTCTTTTTGTTATACCCAAGCCAGCGGGCATCTTTTGTAGGTCTAATTAAGTCTTCACAAACAAGATACCTTCATCATGATAAGTTGGAATCAAATTAATAAAGGTGTCTTGAGGAAGAATATATAGCACTCTAACAAAGTCTAAAATAAAAAATACTTCAGTCATGCAATGCAATGCCATGCCTTTCCTATATATAGTGGATATATCTATTATTATTATTAATTTAAGAGCAAGTAATTAAGTTGCTTCTATATATAATATAGTACGCATACATGCATATATATATATATATATATATATATATATATATACTTAATTGCAGATTTAAATAATTTGCTGCTATGACTATTCACAATGGTCGTCCTACTCCACCTTATAATTACTCTGGCAATCGTGAAATGACAATCAAGGAGTTTATAGAGAAATTTGATGTTCATATAGTAACACCTATATAAATTAAGGGTAAAATTGTAATTTTTTCGTTAACTCCTTAGAGAGGCGAAATATAAATAATTTTTTAGTCATTAGATCAATGATTTCATATATATATAGCTATATGTATATACACAGTTGTGTATTATACAGTCGGGCTATAGCGACAGATTTTTTGGATTATGACGACGAATGAAACTGTGACGCCCCCAAAATTAGGTATACATTATCCATTCTGAGTCGCCAGATACATGGTACAAAATTCAAATACAACTTCATTTATACAATCTGTTGAGTCGTCAGATAGAATACAACCACGCTTAATCGTGAGTTTTAATACAAATGTATATAACTCTCATGGTGATCGACCACAACCTTACAATGGTACTTTACATAAAAGTATAGTCAAAAAGCTGCTTTAGAAATTAAAATCTTTGGGAAGTGCTCAAGAAAACCTTCGTACATGGGAGGCCATGCGTCCAGGTTATAATAGATATCATATGACCACGTAATTATCCTTGGTCAATTTAATAGACCCCAAAAAAACCGAGAAGATTACTATCATCTTCATCCAATGGTGAGTCTTCTCTTGACATATAACTATCTCCATTGTCTCCAAGTGAATATTATATTTCAAATAAACTCCAAGATCATATAGGTAGTTCCAGTAGATATACTCAGCAAGTAGATGCGCACAACTGTGACGCCCCCAAAATTAGGTATATATCACCCATCTTGGGTCGTCAGATACATGGTACAAAATTCAAATACAACTTACTAATACAATTGTCGTGTACAATACGACAAAACATAATTGTGAGTTTGAATACAATTATTGTCTACTAGAGATTATACAAACTCAAAAGGAGTCCTCATTATAATTATTAACACACTATTTCACAGAATAGTGAGGACTACTAATGCTATCCTCTCGGACCGTCACTCCGCTTCCTCGACTAGTCCTCGCTATGTTCTCATTTCACAGAAGAACGAGTGAAAGAAAGGGTGAGCTCAACTAGCCCAGTAAGAAATATTATGACTAAGATAATGCATAATAAATTATCGTTAGCCTTCAACAGTGTTAAACTGATAAAATATAACAACATCAAGTTTAACTGCAGCGGAACAAGCAATCCATTAAAAGAGTCAAGCAGAGAATAAAATCTACTATCTTTTATGATTTAAAAGGTTTTTCATCACTTTTATCGCTGAGACTCAACTTAATAAATAATCCACATCACCAAATCACCCCTGCACTACAGCCAAGGATATTCTTTAGTATCACGACCACAATTATCCATGCACTACGGGCCAAGAATATTCGTGTATTCATTAATGGTCATGATCATGCCAACAACTCGTCCATCAATGCACTACGGCCAATGAGGACTTTTACCACATCATTTGTAACATTACTACCATGATTACAATCAATAATCCTCGGTCATAATCATACCAAGTCTATCTATGCATTACGAATACGATGACTTTCAACAACATATAAACATGAGGATGATGACAATGATATAAGAATTCAATAAAACAAGTTCAAGAATTAATTTATCCAGAACTAATAACGTCCAAATTGTCAACATGATATCGCTTTTGTAGAGTAAAATTCAAGAATACTTAGAAGAATATTTCCATGAAAAGATCTTCGATGAAACGCAAATATCATGGATATTCCACTAATTTCATGGAGTATAGAAGTCAAAGTTTTAACCAACCGAGTATAATCAAGAATGGAACAACAAAAGAAATCATCATGCATGCGATTGCAGATGCATATAAAAGTTATTCCAATGTAATAATAAGTAATCTGAACCGGTCAAAGTAAATTGCATTTACGCATGTGATGTTCCAATGTAATAATAAAGATTTTAACCAGTCCCAAGCATAAAATGCACGTATGTGATGTTCCAATGTAATAATAATAACGACGGAACTGTGTCAGGCGTGAAACGCATGCATGTGATATTCCAAATGTAATAATAATAAAGATGGAACCAGTCCCACAGAAAGGAAAATGCATGTGATATTCCAAATGTAAAATAATAAAGATGGAATATTAGAAGAATGTCACCAAGTATAGGGTAGTCCACAGATAACAAGTTATTCCAATGTAATAATAAATAATGGAATATCGTAAGTTCTCTTCATGAATACAAAAGAAATAATACCTTACCGTAAAAAGAAACTCAATATAAGAGTAGGAAAGTAGCGTAATACTTTTCTTATTTCTCTCTATAATTTCTCTCTCTAGTTTCAAAGTGATTCGTAAGAAAATAATGAAGGAATAAGCTTCTATTTATGTAAGAATGGACCGTGATAAGAACTAATTCATGAAACTATCCAGATGATTTATTTTTAATCGAATGGTCCAGATTTAAAGCAAAATCTTTTAAATAAAATATAATATATTCTATTTATAAAATATATAAATATAACAATAATACAACTCCCTCCGACTGTCTCAAATTCTTCTCCCTCCCTACTTGCACTCAATCATACATATATATATATATATATATATATATATATATATATATATATATATATATATATATCATCCCAAAGATAATAATTCACCCACCATCTTCATTTTTTCTTCTTTACACACACACATATCTACATGCACACACATCACACTCACACACGATAATATATATATATATGTTGTATAATCTTCTACCGATTATTTTGAAAAAAGCGTAAACCAAGTGTCTATAAAATAAGCAAAATTGAGTGACTTCTCACGTAAGCATCAATAATCAATACAGTATAACTATCTTTGTGCAACTACGCAGTATTACTATACTTTTAACACCGTGTTTTTCATAGCTTAACGGTAAAACTTCCGCCGTTATTTTCATAAAGTATTTTTGTCGTTTTTCAATCCGGTAATAATTACATTATTAGGGTCCACTGAATGATTGTGCCTTTTGCATTTAATATTCCTCGTTAAAATGAATATTCCCCACCAATCGAATATAATATGACAACTTGCATACTTTTGCAAAATTTGTAAATATTACCCACAACTATAACATTATATTAAATTCATTCCATAATATTCAAAAATGATAATTATAGAAAATTCATCTTTATTCAAAAGTTGAGGTCTTACAACAACCCCCGCCTTATGATAACACGAGGTTGTATGTCATTAGACATCTTGTATGATAATGGCAAAACACCTTCCAAAGTTGGGTTCACTCACCCTATTTGAGTCACCAAATATAACTACTAAATGTTGTATAGAATACAACACACTTTTCTATACTGCTTAGGAGAACCTCCACGCCTAGAGACCATCGCTTCTATTTCCTCGTTATCCCCATTTCAACCCTAAGAACACTCTTACTAAGAACACTCTTATTACCGAAAGAAATTGTGAAGCGTAAAGGGTGAGCATAACTAGCTCAGTAAAGAATATCATGACTAAAGATAATTAAATTATCAATAGCTTTCATTAATAATAAATCAGAGATTTAGAACATATGGTTGATGATAAAACTTTTCAACCATAGTTGCAGCGGAACGAGCAATCTATTAGAAGAGTCAAATAGACCATAAGGTGTAAGACCCCAACTTTTATAAATAAAGATGAATTTTCTATAAATATTATTTTTGAATATTATGGAGTAAATTTGATATAATGTTATAGTTGTGGGTAATATTTATAAATTTTGCAAAGTGAGCAAGTTGTTATAAAATATTAGTTTTGTCGGGGAATATTCTTTTATCTGGAATATTCGTGATTTACTAAGACAATCATTGGTGGACCCCACAACGGAAGTATTGTCGTAGTTAGAAAAATGACAAAATTGTCTTTCTATAAAAATAACTACGAGGTGTTACCATTAAAACCGTTGAACTACTTGGTAGAGTAAAAGTACAAGAATATCGCTGCGGTCAGCATAAGAAGCACACTCAGATTGATTATTGATGCTTACGTGAGAAGTCACTCAAATATATACTCAATTATTGCTACAATGAATTGTTGCATTATATCTCTTATATTATTGATTCAATTATTGTCACAAAGATTATCTCAGATAATATGTTATATTATTAAATCAATAATTGAGACGACAAGTTATAAATGATTAATAATTGTTGAAAAAGATTAAATATGTTTTGATTAAAAATAAAATGATTTGTGGTAATATTTATTCAATCCTCGATGTATATAAAGAGTCTATTATGAGACGCTTGTGGTAAGTTTGGTTATTTTATGGGGGGGCATATGTCATCATCTAAGAGTCTCTTCATCAATAGTAATTACCTTCACAATAGTAATTACCTTTACCGTGACGTCCAAACCACTTGCCGTTTCATATTATTAAAGGCCGAACCAATTGTCATTTCACATTACAAAGCGCCAAACCACTTTTTCTTTTCACATCACCAATGTCAGCCAAGCCACTTGCCTTTTCACATTGCAAATGCTAAGCTAGAAATCTTCTATAAATAGAGGCCTAGTGGCTTCATTATTTTTCACGAATTCATTCAAGCTATAGAGAGAGAAAGTATAGAGAATAAAGAGAGAAAGAAGAAGAGTGATTCTTCTACTACACTATCGCAGTATTCAATCTCCTACTAATGTAAGGGGTGTTATTTATTTTGTATTCGTGAAGAGAACTTCTGTTATTCTAGTCTTTATTATTCTGTTGGAATAACCTGTATACGCAGGATACCCTATACTCGGTGAAATTCTTCTGTTACCCCAGTCTTTATTATTTTGTTGGAACATCATTTCGGTGCGTTTACGCATGACCTAGTTCCATTATTTATTATTTTGTTGGAATATCCTGTCTGTGCGTTTTACGCCGGACCTGATTCCATTCTTTATTATTCTGTTGGAATATCCTGTCTGTGCATTTTACGCCGGACCTGATTCCATTCTTTATTATGATGTTGGAATATCCTGTCTGTGCATTTTATGCCGGACCTGTTTCCGTTATTTATTATTCTCATTGGAATAACTCGCCAGTCTTGTCTATCGCATGCCCGGTGATTTCTTTTGTTATTCCATTCTTTATTATACTCGCTTGGATAAAACTTTGACTTCTATACTTCATGAAATTAGTGGAATATCCTCGATATTTACGCTTCATCCAAAGATCTTTTCATGGAAATATTCTTCGAGCATTCTTGAATTTTACTCTACAAAACAAGATATCATATTGACAATTTGGACGTTATCGGTTCTCGGATAAATTAATTCTTGAACTTGTTTTATTGAATTCTTATATCACCGCTATCATCCTCATGTTTATATTATGTTGAAAGTCATCTCGTGGCTGTAGTGCATGATGGACTTGGTATGATTATGACCGAGGATTATTCTTGTAATAATGACCGTAATGTTACAAATGATGTGGTAAAAGTTATCATTGGTCCAGAGCATTGATGGATGATTGTTGGCATGATCATGACCATTAATGAATACACGAATGTCCTCGGTCAGAAGTGCATGGATAATTTATTGTCGTGATACTAAAGAATATCCTCGCCATAGTGCGAGGGGTGATTCGATGATGTGGATTATTTATTGTCGAGTCTCAAAGAATAAAAGTCATGAAAACCTTTTAAATCATGTAAGATAGTAGATTTTATTCTCTACTTGACTCTTCTAATGGATCGCTTGTTCCATCATAGCTTAAACTTGATGTTTATTATATTTTATCGCTTTAACCTTGTTGAAGGCTAATGATAATTTATTCGTATTATCTTAGTCATAATATTTCTTACTGAGCTAGTTGAGCTCACCCTTTCTTTCACTGTTCTCTTCAGGAAATGAGAATATAGCTGGGACGAGTCGGGGAACGGAGTGATGGACCAGATGATAGTATTAGTAGTCCTCACTATTCTGTTAAATAGTGTGACAATAATTGTAATGAGGACTCCTTTTGAGTTTGTATACTCTCTAGTAGACAATATTTGTATTCAAACTCACAGTTTATGTTTTGTCGTATTGTACACGCACAATCAGTATTATTAAGTTGTATTTGAATTAACATGATGATGTATCCTGGCGCACTCAAGATGGGTGATGCATACCTAATTTTGGGGGCGCCACAGCTTGGTATCAAAGCTTAGGGATATGATCTCCGCTAAGATGTGAGAATAGAACTAGGAAGGAGAGTGAAGGAATTTCCTTTCGCTAGTATGACCTACCTAAGTTTATGTGGTATTTAATTGGTCTCCGTAATATAGGGATAATATGTTACATGTCAATTAACCTTTTGTTTTACGACAAGATCTAAAAAATCACATCCGAGAATGTTGAGAATAAAGAATGGATCATAAAGCATCACCGATTCACCACATATCAATAATCGTGGATAATGTGCATCGAGGCTGCGATAATCCTCATGCAAACAACAACACCGACCAAATGATGAATGATGGATTGTTCGTAGGCTTTATGCAATTCATGCAACAAGAAAGACGAGCGGCTCCTATCCAAAATGTAGATGGAACATCTGAAACTCTCGAGACGGCCACCGCTAAACAGCTTCAAGGAGCTGGGACCACCGGAGTTTAAGGGAGAGCCAAAACCACTTATGGCGGAAGAATGGATAAAGCAGATCACTAAGATATTTGATGTCTTGGGATGCTCCGAGGAGCAAAAGGTTCCCTTCACGCCTTTATGTTCGCAGCGGAGGCAAGACATCGGTGGAATTCCAGAAAAAAGCGTACTCAACCTACCGTACTAAAAATTTCTTGGGAGAAGTTCCATGAGCTGTTCAACGACAAATACTTTCTCGAAAGTATTCGTCACATGAAGGAGGTGGAGTTTATCAAATTGGAGCAAAACAATATGACCGTGTCGCAATACGAGGCAAAATTTGTGGAGTTATCCCGGTTTGCGTCCCACTTGGTGGATAATGAAGAAAGAATGGCGCGAATGTTTTTAAGAGGTTTGAAGTCGGAGATACGTCAACATCTTATTTCTCATAAACTGTGTTTGTATTCAGATGTTGTAAATAGGGCTCAGTTGGTGGAGTGCGATAACGAGTCAACGCAACCAAAAGAGAGCAGCCGGCAAAATGATAATACCAAAGGTGAGCGATCATCGGGCCGTGACAACAAGCGTGGAGGAATCAACGGGCGAAATGGTAACCACTTGGGTGGTAATCGGGGCCAAAACAATAAGAATGGACATTTCAAGAAGAGAGATTCAACAATGATGGAAAGACGTCGTGACCAAAGACCCGTTGTTAAGGAAAGAGAAATACCACCTATCATATGCTTCAAATGCGGAGGGGAGGGACACATCAGTCCAAATTGCGCGATGCCGTCCAAAGAATGTTATAATTGTGGAGGAGAAGGTCACTTAGCCCGATTTTGTCGTTCACCGAAGACAAATTCAGCTAGGATGGAGGCACCAAAGGCCATCCCAGAAAAGTCAAAGCCGATAGTTCAAGAGAGAGCGTTTGTTGTGACCTCCTAGAAAGCAAGGAGCCCGAATGAGGTCATCACGGGTAAGCTTATCATAAACTCTAACGAAGTCTATACTTTATTTGATACCGGTTCTACCCATTCTTTTATTTCTCCTACTTGCGCTCATCGATTAAATTTGACTCGGAGAAATTAGACTTTGACTTATATGTGGAAACTCCGTTGGGAGAAACCTTCATTACATCCATCGCTTATAAGTCTTGTTTGGTTCAAATCGGTACCTTCACATTATCTGTCGATCTTATTTCATTGAAAATACTTGCATTTGACGTGATTCTGTGGATTGATTGGTTAACTACTCATCATGAAAAAAATTGATTGTTTTCGTAAGGTTGTTAGCTTTCATATTCTAATCAACCTATTATCTTGAATTCAAGCGACCAAACCATTAAAATCAATCACGGTCATCTCAAGCCATAAAGCTATTCGTTTATTGAAAAACGGATGCCAAGCTTTCTTAGCTCATGTCACGAGATCTAAACAAAAATACGCCGACTTTGAATGATATTTCATTGTTAATAAATTTCCGACGTATTCCCGAAGAACTTCCCCGTCCTACCCCGAGAGTGAAATTGAATTTTGTATCGACCTTGAACCCCAGACAAAACCCATTTCCAAAGCCCCATTTCGAATGGCTCTATTGAACTTCGTGAGTTAAAGATCAAAATCGCAGGAATTGTTAGACATCGGCTTTATTCGTCCTAGTACTTCTCCTCGGGGTGCTCCTGCTACGCTCGTGAAGAAGAAAGATGGGAGTATGCGACTTTGTATTGATTATCGGAGTTGAATCATGTCATTATCAAAAATAGGTACCTATTGCCACGTATTGATGACTTGTTTGACCAGTTGCAAGGAGCCAAATTCTTTTCAAAGATTGATCTTCGCTCGATATCACCAATTGAAGATTAAAACCGATGACATTCCAAAGACGGCTTCGTAACTCCCTAAGACGGGCATTATGAATTCCTAGTCATGTCCTTTGGATTGACTAATGCTCCTCGCCTTCATGGATATGATGAACCAGAGTATTCAAGGAATATTTGGATCACTTTGTGGTCGCCTTTATCGACGACATCCTTATTTATTCAAAAGCCGTGAAGATCATGAAGAACACTTGAGGTCGACATTCCAAAAGCTTCGTGAATATAAGCTTTATGCCAAGTTGAAGAAATGCGAGTTCGGCTTGAGGAAGTAGCATTCCTTGGGCACGTGGTATCAAGTCATGGAATATCTGTTGACCCAAAGAAAGATTGAAGCTATTCAAAGTCGGGAACAACCTAAATCGATGGACCGGTGTGTAGTTTTCTCGGCTTAGCTGGTTATTATCGGAGATTCGTGGAAGGATTTTCTCGAATCGCTACTCCATTGACTCAGTTGACTCGGAAAGATACAAAGTTCGGTTGGAGCGAAGAATGTGAGAAGAGTTTTCACGAACTCAAGAGGAGACTCATTTCAGCACCTGTTCTGATAATACTATCTGGCTCGGAGGGATTTGTCATCTATAGTGATGCTTCGGGCAAAGGGTTGGGATGTGTTCTCATGCAACATGGAAAAGTCATAGCCTTTATGCCTCATGACAACTCAAAGAATATGAGAGGAATTATCCTAGTCATGATCTAGAGTTGGCAAATGCTGTCTTCAGAGCACTTAAAATTTGGAGACATTACTTGTATGGGGAGAAAGTGGAGATCTTTACGGATCATAAAAGCCTCAAATATTTCTTCACTCAAAAGGAACTCAACATGCGACAACGACGCTGACTTGAACTGTTGAAAGATTATGATCATACCATCCAATACCATCCTCGAAAAGTTTAACGTGGTAGGCGACGCATTGAAAGTAGTAACATCATATGCAAGTCACGAAAAGCGATATTGTCAACGCAAGGCCCATTTTGTGACTTGCAAAGGATGGAGATAGAGTTAAAGACTCCAAGGACCCATGTGATGATGGCAAATATACGAGTAGAACCGACTTTAATCGATAAAGTTAAAGCTGCTCAAGCTACAGACCTGGAGCTGATGCGTATGAGGAAGAAAGTGCAAGAAGGTGCTATTCCGGAAGCAAGAATTGATGAAGAAGGAATAATTCGAGTCAACTCCAGACTTTGTGTTCCTAACGACCACGATTTAAAGTATAAAATCATGATGGAGGCGCACACACACACGCTTGCAATCCATCTCGGAGTACCAAAATGTATCATGATATTCGTTATACATTTTGGTGGAGCAATATGAAGAGAGATAGCGTTGTTTATCTCAAGGTGTCTAACTTGTCAACAAGTTAAAGCAGAGCATCAAGTACCAAAAGGTCCATTGCAACCACTTGAAATTCCGAATGGAAGTGGAAGCACATTACCATGGATTTCAAGCAACGGCCTTCCTAAGGTTTCTCAAGGCATAGATGCGATTTGGGTCATTGTTGATAGATTGACCAAGTCCGCTTCATTTCTTACCGATACGAGAAACTTATACACTTGAACGCTCTTGCTCAGATGTACATAAACGAGATTAGAAGATCGCATGGTATGCTTGGATCCATAGTTTCCGATCGAGACCCAAGATTTACTTCACGATTTTGGGTTAGTTTGCAAAAAGCTATGGGCACAGACTTACGATTTAGCTCGTCATATCATCCTCAGACGGACGGACATTCGGAGAGGACTATTCAAACTCTTGAAGATCTATTAAGACTCTGTGTCCTTGATTTCAAGGGAAGTTGGGACAAATTCTTATCATTGGCGGAGTTTTTCTACAACAACAGTTATCATGCAAGTATTGGCATGGCTCCATTCGAAGCGTTGTATGGAAGAAAGTGTCGTTCTTCAAAGATATCTTTGGGATGAGTTGGGTGAAACAACATTGTTGGGATCGGGTTGGGTACGTATGACTACGTAAAAGATTCAAACGATCCGGAATGACGTATAAAAACCTCACAAGATCGACAAAAAGAGTTATGTTGATCTTCATCGAAAGGACGTAGAATTCGATATAGAGATCATGTGTTGTTACGTGTTGCTCCATGGAAAGGAGTTACGAGATTTGGAAAGAGATTTAAACTCAATCCTCGATTCATCTACCCATTTTTAATCCTCGATCGAGTAGGAATCGTGGGCCTATAGACTCGCTTTTACCGCCAAGTATGTCTCGTGTTCATAACGTTTTCACATATCCATGTTACATAAATATGTGAAAGACTGAGAACCACATTATTGAGTTAGAACCGGACGAAATAGCGGAAGATTTGACGTATGAAGAGGTTCATGTTCAAATCTTGGATAAGAAGGAACATATTCTACGCTCCAAGGTTAAACCGAAAGTCAAAGTTTTGTGGAGAAACCACGATGTTATGGAAATGACTTGGGAGTTAGAATCTAAAATGAAATCAAGGTATCCTTACCTCTTCGACATACCGCACGTGCGTACCTAATTTCGAGGCAAAATTTCATAAGAAGGGAGGTTGTAAGACCCCAACTTTTATAAATAAAGATGAATTTTCTATAAATATTATTTTTGAATATTATGGAGTAAATTTGATATAATGTTATAGTTGTGGGTAATATTTATAAATTTTGCAAAGTAAGCAAGTTGTTATAAAATATTCGTTTGCTCTGGGAATATTCTTTTTGTTTGGGGAATATTCAGATGCGACGACACAATCATTAGTGGACCCCCATAACGAAAGTATTGTCGTAGTTAGAAAATGACAAAATCATCTTTCTATAAAAATAACGACGGAGGTGTTACCGTTAAAACCTGCTGAACTACCCAGTAATAAAAGTACATCTGATATCTGGCGTGGTTGCATTGTAGCACACTTCAGTATTGATTATTGATGCTTACGTGAGAAGTCACTCAAATATACTCAATTATTGCTACAAATTCTTTGATCATATCTCTTATATTATTGATTCAATTATTGTCTCAAGATTATCATCAGATAATATGTTATATTATTAAATCAATAATTGAGACGACAAGTTATAAATGATTAATAATTGTTGAAAGATTAAATATGTGTTGATTAAAAAATAAAATGATTTGTGGTAATATTTATTCAATCCTTCGATGTATATAAAGAGTCTATTATGAGACGTTTGTGGTAAGTTTGGTTATTTTATGGGGGGGCATATGTCATCATCTAAGAGTCTTTTAAATCAATAGTAATTACCTTTACCAGACGTCAAACCACTTGCCGTTTCATATTACAAGCGTCCGAACCAATTGTCGCTTTCACATTACAAAAGCGCCAAACAACTTTTTTTTTCACATCACTAGTCGTCAAGCCACTTGCCTTTTCACATTGCAAGTGTTAAGCTAGAAATATTCTATAAATAGAGGCCTAGTGCTTCATTATTTTGCTACTTAATTCATTCAAGCTATAGAGAGAAAGTATAGAGAATAAAGAAAGAAAGAAGAAGAGTATTCACATTACACTACTGCGCAAAGATTCAATCTACTACTAATGTAAGGGGTGCTATTTATTTTGTATTCGTGAAGAGAACTTCTGTTATTCCCGTCTTTATTATTCTGTTGGAATAACCTGTATACGCAGGATACCCTATACTTGGTGAAATTCTTTTGTTACTCCAGTCTTTATTATTCTGTTGGAACATCCTGTATAAGACCCCGAATTTTATGAAATAAAAGTATTCAATTTTTCTATTCAGTAAATGGTTAATTTGATAAAAAGTTAAAGTTAAGGGTGATATATGATTTTTTTTCAAAATACGCAAGTGGTTATAAAATATTCATTTATCGGGGTATTCGTTTGGTCGTGGAATATTCTTTCTGTCGAGGAATATTCTTACAACGGTGCAGCTATTTGTGGGTCCCATAACAGAATAACTGTCGGATGAAAAAAATGAAAAAATTAAGTTTTTATAAATAACGTGGCGTAAAGTCGTTACAGAAGTAACAATCGTTGGAATACCTAGTTGGTAAAATAAATTAATACGCGTTATTGCACAAGAAGACACTACGGTATTACACAAAGATTTTGAATTATTGATTCTTATGTAAGAAGGCACTACTCAATAATTGTTACAGTAATTAATGTTCAATATTTTATTTTATTGATTCAATAATTGTTGCGTTGATATTTTATATTATTGTTGTTTCAATAATTATCACTGCACAATATTTCTCATTATTAGATCAATAATTCATATTATTTGAATAATATTATTAGATAGCATTATTGGCAATGTCTGAAAGTTCATCAAGGAGAGGTTTGGTCACCTAATTGCGCAGCCAATGAGGAGAAATTCTTATTGGAAGCCCCTCTTCCTGAACTACCGTCATGTCATAATTATGATTCTCGTAATATTATTTATGAATAATTAATTATTGATTTATATGATAAGGAAATATTTATTTGATGTGGATATAAATGATGGATTTATTTATGTGGTTATAAATGAAGGAATTAATGTTGAGGTATTTTATCGAGATTTTTGTTTCGGAATGAAGGTATTAAAAATTAAACCAGTGTTTTTTAGATATATTGCGTGAGTTATAATTTTTAATCCAACCGTTGGATCGTTGTAAATTTTGGATATGTTATACATATATAAGTTGAGTATATGTCCACAAATTTTGAACCGTTAAAAATGAGCGTATAATTTGTTATGAATTTTAAGAGGTGACTGATTTGAAAATTAGGTTATAAATGATTTTGGTGAAAAATTCTAGAATTGGTGGGCCCCACTTGTGGTTGGTGTAGAAATGTGCTGAATTTTATTTCAAATGTGGTGGGTGGGAATAGTAGCAGGTAAAACCATCAGGTTGCAAGTCAAGTGTGCTAAAATTTTCCTATAAATAGAGGGCTAAGTTAGAATTGAAAATCACACTAGAAACATAAGCTTTCTCTCTTTCTCTCTCTAGATTATTGAGTGTATTTTGTGAGTATTTAGATATTTGGTGAGTTGATATTCATCAGTGCAAGTTTCTTTCAGCGTCATATCCGATATCCAGTCAGAAGTGCTGCTCTTTTGAGGTAAAGGATAGTAAGGGATGTTGTTTTCTTCTTAAATGATATTATTTTCTTCAATATCATTAGACCAAAATATTGGTATGAATTTTATTGTGGAAGTTCTACCTTTTTGAGTCGGGGTTACTATTCACGTATACGCCACTATTCACGTATACGGCACTATTCATGTATATGACACTATTTACGTATATGACATTATTTACGATACTGGTACTTTATTTACTTAATCTGAGTACTATTCACGAGTTACTATTCATGAGTTACTATTCACGAGTTACTATTCACGAGTTACTATTCACGGGTACTATTCACGACAAAAATTGGTTTCTTTTTCTGACCAAATTATCGTTGATTTATGATTGTTGCTCTTGAAATTAAATGCAGTTGTTGATCATATTGTTTTAATTATCATATATAACATTTTTATAACCCTAGTGATGGAATTTCTCTTTGACTTAAGTGTAAAGATGGGTAAATTATTGGTATGATTGTGACTATGGGTTCTCTTTGGCCAGTAGTGCAAAGTTAAATTGTTGACTAGTATGATCATGATCATTGAATTTAAAATTGAATATTTTTAGCTTAAGTGCAAAGGTGAAATGATCAACATGGTTATAATTGTTATTTATATTAATTCTGAAATAATTATATATTTCTTTGAGATATTAATATATTTGGCCTGTAGTGCAAATATGAACTGTTGATGAATATATTTGGCATGTAGTGCAAATATGAACTGTTGATGAATATCTTTGGCCCGTAGTGCAAAGATGAATTGTTGATGAATATCTTTGGCCCGTAGTGCAAAGATGACCTGTTGTTGAATATCTTTGGCCCGTAGTACAAAGATGAATTTATTAGTATGATTATGAACAGGAACTGTGATTTGGTATAACCATGATCTTTGATGTTTCAGGTAAAGACATGTGATAAAAATTATCTTCGTCCTAGATACGAAGAGGAATTTAGAATTACAATTATGATTATGAGATATTCATATAATTGTGGAAAGGAACTGTTGATTGATGTTACAGGGATAAAATATTGTTGGTGAAATTTTAACATGGAGAAGATAATAGACTGTATTGTCTATTTGACTCTTCTAATGGATTGCTCGTTCCGCTGCAACTATGGTTGAAATTTTTATCATCTACCATATGTTCTAAATCTCTGATTTTTTATTGATGAAGGCTATTGATAATTTAATTATCTTTAGTCATGATATTCTTTACTGAGCTAGTTGTGCTCACCCTTTTGCTTCACAATTCTTTCGTGTAATAAAAGTGTAAATTTGAGTCGAAAGCGGGGGTAACAAGGGAATAGAATCTGGTCTCTAGTTGTGGAGTTCTCCCTAAACAAGATAGACAAGTGTGTTGTATACATCTTTTAGTAGTTATATTTGGTGAATCATATAGGAAGAAAGCGAACCCAACGTTGGAAGGGTGTTTTGCCAATTATCATACAAGATGTCTAATGACATACAACCTCGTGTCATCATAAGATGTATGGTTGTCTCATCCACTTCTTTGAGTATATTTACGAGCACTACCTATATAATCTTGGTGTTTGTTGAAGTATAATTCTCAATTTGAGACAGCCGGAGATAATGATAAGTTAAGAGAAGGCTCACCATTGGGAAGAATATGATAGTAATCTTCTTATTTTTCTTTAGGGTCTATTAGGTCAACCAAGGATAATTACGTGGCCATATGATATCTATCATAACCTGTAAGCATGGCCTCCCATGTACGAAGGTTTCCTTGAGCACTTCCCAAAGATTTTAGTTTCTAAAACAGTTTTTGACTATACCTTTATGTAAGGTGTCACTGTGAGGTGCTGTCCATGGTTGGGACATGTGTTACATTTGGTATATATTTGTATCCAAACTCACAGTATATGTGTTGTTGTATTTTGCACGACAATTGTTGTAATAAATTTGTAGTTGTTTTCTGTACCATGTATTTGGCGACTCAGAATGGGTTGGGTGTTGTATACCTATTTTGGGGGCGTCACATCCTGTCGGTGCCTTTACACATGACCTGGTTCCATTATTTATTATTCTATTGAATATCACATGCATGCGCTTTCTGGCGGACCGATTCCATTCTTTATTATTCATTGGAATATCCTATCTACGTGCGCTTTTTACGTGGGACGATTCCATTCTTTATTATTCATTTGGAATATCCCGTGCATGCGTTTCTACGCCGGACTGATTCCGTTATTTATTATTCATTGGAATAACTTTTTATGCATGCGCGGTCTATCGCATGCCCGGTGATTTCTTTTGTTATTCCATTCTTTATTATACTCATTGGATAAAACTTTGACTTATACTCCATGAAATTAGTGGAATATCCTTGATATTTAAGCTTCATCCAATATCTTTTATGGAAATATTCTTCTGAGCATTCTTGAATTTTACTCTACAAAACAAATCATGTTGACAATTTGGACGTTATTGGTTCCTCGGATAAATTAATTCTTGAACTTGTTTTATTGAATTCTTATATCATTGTCATCATCCTCATGTTTATATTATGTTGAAAGTCATCAGTGGCACATGGTGCATAGATGGACTTGGTATGATTATGACCAGGAATTATTCGGTGTAATCATGACCGTAATATTACAAATGATGTGGTAAAAATTATCATTGGCCCATAGTGCATTGATGGACATTTGTTGGCATAATCATGACCATTAATGAATACGCGAATGTCCTTGGCTTTAGTGCATGGATAATTTGTGGTCGTGATACTAAAGAATATCCTTGGCCATAGTGCAGGGGTGATTCGATGATGTGGATTATTTATTAAAATTTGAGTCTCGTGATAAAAGTCATGAAAAACCTTTTAAATCATAGAAGATAGTAGATTTTATTCTCTACTTGACTCTTCTAATAGATTGCTTGTTCCGCTGCAGTTAAACTTGATATTTATTATACTTTATCAGTTTAACCCTGTTGAAGGCTAATGATAATTTATTCTGTATTATCTTAGTCATAATATTTCTTACTGGGCTAGTTGAGCTCACCCTTTCTTTCACTGTTCTCTTCAGGAAATGAGAATATAGTTGGGACAAGTCGGGGAACGGAGTGATGGACCAGATGATAGTATTAGTAGTCCTCACTATTATGTTAAATAGTATGACAATAATTGTAAAGAGGACTCCTTTTGAGTTTGTATACTCTCTAATAGACAATATTTGTATTTAAACTCACAGTTTATGTTTTGTCATATTGTACACGACAATTGTATTATTAAGTTGTATTTGAATTCTGTATGATGTATCCGGCGACTCAAGATGGGTGATGTATACCTAATTTTGGGGGCGTCACATAAGGTCTATTATCTTCTCTATGTTAAAAGTCCACCAATAATATTTTATCCATGTAAAATAAATCAACAGCCTCATCCCACAATCATATGAATAACTCATAATCATAATTGTGGTTCTAAATTCCTCTTCATGACTAGAATCGAAGATAATTTTCATCACCTATCTTCACCAAACATCAAAAATCATGGTTATACCAAATCGTAATTCACCTTTCATAATCATACTAATAAATTCATCTTTGCACTACGGCCAAAGATATTTATTAACAATTCATCTTTGCACTACATGCCAATGACATACAACTGTATTTTAGAAGAGTCAAGTAGAGCATGATATCTACTATCTTCTATGCATTAAAAGTGTATAATAAATATTTTATCGCTGAGACTCAGCTTAATAAATAATCCACATAATCGAATGACCCCTGCACTACGGCCTAGGATATTCGTTAATATCACATCCATGAATTTTTTATTTCATCGCTGAGACTCAGCTCGATAATCAATCCATATCACTAAATTATCTATGCACTATGGCTAAGGATATTCGTTAATATCACGACCACAAATTATCCATGCACTACGGGCTAAAGATAATCGTATTTTCATCAACGGTCATGATCATGCCATAAAACAGTTCATCTTTGCACCCTTGGCCGAAGAGAATCCATAGCCATAATCATACGAAAAACTATCCATCAATGCACTACGGGCCAATGAGGACTTTTTCCATATTATTTGTAACATTACGGTCATGATTATACCGAATAATCCCTGGTCATAATCATACCAAGTCCATCTATGCACTACGGCCAAAGATGGCTTTCAACACAATATAAGCATGAGGATGATGACAATGATATAAGAATTAATCAAATGAGATAAAAGATAAATATTAAACATTTATAATACAATTTATCCAGCGTTCAATAATAACCAAATGTTATCAACCACTTAATAATCTCATAATCTAATATCATTAATATTATAACCATATTTTAATCATTTCTTAAACTTATAAACAATTTATTTCAATTGTTTACACTTTATCAAATAATGCATTTAATCATTCAAAAATGGCACACTCATAAGATTTCATAATCAATGATCAAATCCCTCATCAAAAATCTGTATATACCCTATATAGGATTCTCAAGTCATAAAATCTTATTTTCCAATATTATTACTTCAAATAACATATTTAATTCATTTATTCATAACTAGTTTATTTTCATGAAAAATACCAAATCAGTCCCAAAAATATTTCTTTTCTTGGATTTAGCATAATATAGTTCCATCTTGAACATATATTTTTCTCAGAATTTTTAAAATTCATTTACTATTTTTCATATGGCTAAAACTGCAGAATATTTAGACATTTATCATAAATTGTACTTTTGTCCAAAAATTCCAAAATTTACAGGGTATACTCCTGTTATATACATGTACTCCCAATAAAAATTTCACCAATTTTGGAGTTAACCACAAGGCGTTATAAGGGTTTACTTTTAAAATAGTCTTTTCCCATAAAATCCATAACTCTTAATCTATACATCCAAAAATCACCATTTTTGGACACAATCTAGAAAACTCATCACATTATCATTTCAAATTTTTCCAGAATTTTTGAGGTTCAAAAAAATTACGAAACTGCCCCTGGCAGAAACCCCTGTTTAATGAAAATACTATTCGTATGAATACGAATATTTACAATGCATGCGGTAATCCACATAGACAGGTTATTTCAACCGAATAATAAAGAATGGAACCAGGTCATGCGTAAATGCACAAACAGGATATCCCAACAAAATAATAAATAATGAAATAACAGAAGAAATTCACCGAGCGTGCGATAGATCGCATTGCATAAAGTTATTCCAATGTAATAATAAATAATGGAACCAAAATCATGCGTAAAGCATAGGCGAGGATATTCTAACGAGAATAATAAAGAATGGAATAACGGAAGAATTTCACCATGTATGCGGATGCTTGGCGTAAACAAAGTTATTCCAACATAATAATAAATAATGGAACTAAGTCCGGCGTAAATGCACAAAACATGATATTCAAATAATAATAAAGAATAGAATATCAGAAGAATTTCACCAAGTATAGGCGCGGCCCAGCGTTCTGAGTTATTCCAACGAAATAATAAATAATGGAATAATGTAAGTTCTCTTCATGAATACAAAAGAAATAATACCCACTACCGTAAAAGAAACTGAATATAAGAGTAGGGAAGTAGCGAGAATACTTTTCTATAGTTTCTCTATAATTTCTCTCTCTGTAGAGTTTCAAAGAATTAAAAGAAATTATGAAAGAATGAGCTTCTATTTATAGAAGAATGGATCCATAGTAACTAATTCATGAACTATTCCGGATTAATTTACTTTTTATCGAACTATTACATATTTAAAGCAAAATCTTTTAAATAAAATATAATATATTCTATTTATAATCTAATAAAATGAATAACTTTATAAAAGTATTACATTTTATATAAAAAGATTTTACTATGCAAAATACTACGCAGCACTATATAAATACTATGCATAATAAAATATAATATATTCTAATTATTATTTAATAAAATAGATAAATTTATAAAAGTATTCTTTTTTTATATAAAAAGATTTTACTATTAGCCTAATAAAACGAATAACTTTATAAAAGTATTCATTTTATATAAAAAGCTTTTCGTTTTATAACATTAATAATACTAATAAAATAAAACCGGTGACTTATCACGTAAGCATCAATAATCAATACCGTGTGCTTCTACTATGCAACCACGCCATTCATCGTACTTTTAACACCGAGTGTTTCAATAGTTAACGGTAAAACTTTCGCCGTTATTTTCATAAAAATATTTTTGTCGCTTTCTCAATCCGACAATTATTCCGTTGTGGGGTCCACCAATGATTGTACCGTAGTACAGATATTTCCCGACAAAAAGAATATTCCCCGACTAATCGAATATTTTATATCAACTTGCTTACTTTGCAAAAAAAAAATTCACATATTACCCTTAACTTTAAACTTTTATCAATTTAACTATTTACCAAAATAGAAAAATTGAATTCTTTTATTTCATAAAATTCGGTCTCACATCACCCTCCTTATGAAATTTAAGCCCTCAATTTTACGTGCGTGCACGATATTCAAGAGATGAGAATACCTTGCTTTCTTTTTTTTAGATTGTACATTCCGGTTATATCCTCTCAGATCATAATTTTTCCATTGCTTTATCTCCCAGTATTTCGGATATCATTCTAGAATATATCTTCAAAACAAAGGTTAATTGACACATCACAATTTGTCAACTTATCAAGTAAACAATTTCACTTTGGTAAGTCACACACTAATGCGAAGTATATAACTTCGTCTCTCCCTCCTGAGTTCTGACTCTTATCTCCGCCATCGACCATATCCCTAAGCTCGATACCAAATGTGACGCCCCCAAAATTAGGTATACATCACTCATTACGAGTCACGCCCGGATACATGGTACAAAATTCAAATACAACTTCATTTATACAATCGTTGAGTCGTCAGTATAGAATACGACCACGATTAACTGTGAGTTTTAATACAAATGTATGTAACTCTCATGGTGCCTCGACCAAAACCTTACAATGGTACTTTACATAAAAGTATAGTCAAAAAGCTGTTTTAGAAATTAAAATATTTGGGAAGTGCTCAAGAAACCTTCGCATATGGGAGGCCATGCGTCTAGGTTATAATAGATATCATATGGCCACAGAATTATCCTTGGTTGACCCAATAGACTCCAAAGAAAAACGAGAAGATTATTATCATCTTCTTTCCAATGGTGTGTCTTCTCTTGACATATAACTATCTCCATTGTCTCCAAGTGAATATTATATTTCAAATAAACTCCAAGATCATATAGGTAGTGTGAAACCCCAGATTTTATGAATAAAGATTTAAATTTCTCAAAATATTTTTTTTGAATATTATGGTGTGGATTTGATATAATGTTATAGTTATGGGTAGTATTTATAAATTTTTAAAGTATGCAAGTTGTTATAAAATATTCGATTGGTCTGGGAATATTCTTTTGTTGGGGAATATTCGCATGACAAGCACAATCATTAGTGGACCCCACAATCGGAAGTATTGTCGTAGTTAGAAAAGCATGTAATTATCTTTTATAAAAATAACGACGGAAGTGTTACCGTTAAAAGCTGCTTGAACTACTCGGTAGTAAAAAAATAAATGTCTGGCGCGTGGTTGCATAAGTAACACTACAGATTGATTATTGATGCTTACGTGAGAAGTCACTCAGTTATACTCAATTATTACTACGATAGATTCTTGCCGCATCATATCTCTCATATTATTGATTCGATTATTGTCATAAGATATCATCGCATAATATATTATTTTATTAAATCAATAATTGAGACGAAAAAAGTTATTCATATTATTAAATTACAATATTTACAATGACTAGAAGTTACATCAAGGAGAGGTTTGGTCACCTAATCATGCTATAATAGGGAGAAATTCTTATTGGAAAGTCCCCTCTTTCCTGGGAACAACCTGGTTGATAAATATTGTGAGTTATAATATTAATGATGAATGTTATTAAAATTGAAGTTGTGTTCGGAGTTGAATTTGGAGACGCGGACGTGATATTTGAGTCTGAAATGATAAAATTAGTAAAAATAGTTTATAAACACAAAATTTTCCGGAATTCACTATTTGGTCAAAAAGTCAACAGTTGACTTTTTTGAGAAAAGTCAAACTTCAAAATTTCAAAATTTATATTGCTGATAAAAATAGTTTCATTATGTTGGAATTATTTGTGTTAGTGAAAATCAAAATCTATTCCGGTGATAATTGATGTCTGGGGGTTATATTGATAAATCGGGTAATTTATCGGATAAATGAGCAATTAATTGCTACTAATTCACATGCTTATATAACTATTTATTCACATATGTGTACTATTGAATCACATTCTTGTACTATTAGGGGAGTTGGTGCAAAATTGATAACACTTGCATGACTAAGTTAAAAATGGAGGTATAGATGGAGGTACTATACTGTAATTCGTATTTTCACATGTCTAGAACTATTGATTCACATAATTTACTATTGAATCACATTATTAATATTAGGGGAGGTGGTGCAAGTTTGATAATACTTCCATGACTAAATTAAAAATAAAGGAAAAGTTAGAGGTATTGTACTTTGTAATTTTTTGAGCCCCAAAACGTGCAATTATCGAAACTATATTTTTCTATAAATAGAAGCTCATTCTTCCTTCATTTCTCACCAATTCACAAAAAGCTTTAGAAGCGATTATTATAGAGAGAAATTATAAAAGAAGAAGAGAAATCTACACCTCACAATTCCAAAGATCCAGTTTTTCTAAGGTAGGGAGTATTATTTCTTTCTTATCCATGAAGAGAACTTACATTATTCCATTCTTTATTATTACATTAGAATAACTCAGTATCTGCAGCACTACCTATACTTGGTGAAATTCTTACATTGTTCCATTCTTTATCATTCTGTTGGAACATCCTGTCTGTGCGTTCTACGCCGGACCTAGTTCCGTTTTTATTATTCTGTTGGAATATCTTGTCTGTGCGTTTTACGCCGGACCTGATTCCGTCTTTATTATTCTGTTGGAATATCCTGTTTGTGCGGTCTATCGCATGCCTAGTGATTTCTTTTGTTATTTCATTCCTTATTATACTCAATTGGTTAAAGTTTTGACTTCTATACTCCATGAAATTAGTGGAATATCCTTGATATTTGCGCTTCATCCAATATCTTTTCATGGAAATATTCTTCTGAGCATTCTTGAATTTTACTCTATAAAGCAGTATCATGTTGATAATTTGGACGTTATTAGTTTCTGGATAAAATAATTCTTGAACTTGTTTTATTGAATTCTTATATCATTGTCATCATCCTCATGTTTATATTTTGTTGAAAGTCATCTGTGGCCTATAGTGCATAGATGGACTTGGTATGATTATGACCAGGGATTATTCGGTGTAATCATGACCATAATGTTACAAATGATGTGGTAAAAATCTTCATTGGCCCGTAGTGCATTGATGGACAGTTGTTGGCATGATCATGACCATTAATGAATATACAAATATTCTTGGCTCGTAGTGCATGGATAATTGTGGTCGTGATACTAAAGAATATCCTTGGCCGTAGTGTAGGGGTGATTCGATGATGTGGATTATTTATTAAGCTGAGTCCCAGCGATAAAAGTGATGAAAAACCTTTTAAATCATAAAAGATAGTAGATTTTAAATCATCGGTTCTAATCTTCAATTGGTAATATCCGGAACGAAGATCAATCTTTGAAAAGAATTTGGCTCCTTGCAACTGGTCAAACAGGTCATCAATACGTGGCAATGGGTACCTATTTTTGATGGTGACATGATTCAACTCCGATATAATCAATACAAAGTCGTATACTCCCATCTTTCTTCTTCACGAATAGAGCAGGGAGCACCCCAGGAGAAGTACTAGGGCGAATAAGCGAATGTCTAACAATTCCTGCGCAGTTGAGTCTTTAACTCCACGAAGTTCAATAGAGCCATTCGATATGGGGCTTTGGAAATGGGTTTTGTCTGCGGGTTCAAGGTCGATACAAAATTCAATTTCACGCCTGGGGTAGGCCGGGAAGTTCTTCGAGAATACGTCGGAAAATTCATTAACAATAGAAATATTATTCAAAACCGGCGTATTTTTTTTTAGATCTCGTGACATGAGCTAAGAAAGCTTGACATCCGTTTTTCAATAAACGAATAGCTTTATGGCTTGAGATGACGATGATTGATTTTAATGGTTTGGTTGCTTAAATTAAGCATAATAGGTCGATTAGGAATATGAAAGCTAACAACCTTACGAAAATAATCAATTTTGCATGATGAGTAGTTAACCAATCAATCCTAGAATTACATCAAATGCAAGTATTTTTAATGCAATAAGATCGACGGTAATGTGTGGGCACCAACTTGAACCAAACAAGACTTATAAACCGTGGATGTAATGAAGGTTTCTACCAACGGAGTTTCCACAGATAAGTCAAAGTCTAATTTCTCCGGAGTCAAATTTAATCGTTGAGCGCAAGTAGGAGAAATAAAAGAATGGGTAGAACCGGTATCAAATAAAGTGTAGACTTCGCTAGAGTTTATGATAAGCTTACCCGTGATGACCTCATTCGGGTTCCTTGCTCTCTGGGAGGTCAAAACAAACGCTCTCCCTTGCACAATCGGCTTTAACTTTTTTGGGACAGCCTTTAGTGCCTCCATCCTAGCTGAATTTATCTTCGGTGAACGACAAAATCGAGCTAAGTGACCTTCTCTTCCATAATTATAACATGCTTTGTATGGCATCACGCAATTTGGACTGATGTGTCCCTCCCCTCCACATTTGAAGCATATGATAGGTGGTCTTTCTCCTTCCTTAACAACGGGTGCTGGTGCTGACGTCTTTTCATCATTGTTGAATCTCCTCTTCTTGAAATGTCTATTCTTATTATTTTGGCCATGATTACCACCGAAGTGGTTACCATTTCTGGCCTGTTGATTCCCTCCACGCTTGTTGTCACGGATTCGATGACTGCTCTCACTGGTATTATCATTTTGTCGGCTGCTCTCTTTTGGTTGCGTTGACTCGTTATCGTGTTCCACCAACTGAGCCCTATTTACAACATCTGAATACAAACACAGTTTATGAGAAATAAGATGTTGACGTATTTCCGGTTTCAAACCTCTTAAAAACATTCGCGTCATTCTCTCTTCATTATCCACCAAGTGGGACGCAAACTGGGATAACTCCGCAAATTTTGCCTCGTATTGCGACATGGTCATATTGTTTTGCTCCAATTTAATAAACTCCACCTCCTTCATGTGACGAATACTTTTGGGAAAGTATTTGTCGTTGAACAATTCTTGGAACTTCTCTCAAGACATCTTTAGCACGGCAGGTTGAGTACGTTTTACCGATTCCTATCAGTAATCTGCCTCTCCGCACAACATAAAGGCGGCAAAGGGAACATTTTGCTCCTCGGAGCATCCCAAAACATCAAATATCTTGGTGATCTTCTTTATCCATGCTTCTTCCATAAGTGGTTTTGGCTCTCCCTTAAACTCCGGTGGTCCCAGCTCCTTGAACTGTTTAGCGGTGACCGCCCGAGAGTTTCCAGTGTTTCCACCTACATTTTGGACAGGAGCCGCTCTCGCCTGCTGTTGCATGAATTGCATAACGCCTCTGAACAATCCATCATTCAGCATTTGGTCAGTGTTGTTATTTACATGAGAATTGTCGCCTTCCTGATGCACATTCTCCTGATTATTGATATGTGGAGACTCAACGGTCTCTTGTGCTCCATTGCTATTCTCAACATTTTTACGGATGTCATTTTCAGAATCATCGCCACAAAACAAAGGTTAATTGACATGTAACCTAATATCTCTAAACTCTGACCAACCAATTTAAATACAAAATAAATTAAATAGGTCATACTAGCGAAGGAATTCCCCGTCTCACCCCTCCTAGTTCTAGTCTCACATCTTATCCAGGGATCATATCCCTAAGCTTTGATACCAACTGTGACGCCCCCAAAATTAGGTATACATCACCCATCTTGGGTCATCAGATACATGGTACAGAATTCAAATACAACTTACTAATACAACTGTCGTGTACAATACGACAAACATAAACTATGAGTTTGAATACAAATATTATCTACTAGAGATTATACAAACTCAAAAGGAGTCCTCATTACAATTATTATCACACTATTTCACAGAATAGTGAGGACTACTAATGCTATCCTCTGGACCATCACTCCGTTCCCCGACTCGTCCCAGCTATATTCTCATTTCCTGAAGAGAACAGTGAAAGAAAGGGTGAGCTCAACTAGCCCAGTAAGAAATATTATGACTAAGATAATGCAGAATAAATTATCATTAGTCTCTAACAATGTTAAACTGATAAAATATAATAGACATCAAGTTTAAGCTAGCGGTGGAACAAACAATCCATTAAAAGAGTCAAGTAGAAAATAAAATCTACTATCTTTTATGATTTAAAAGGTTTTTCATCATCATTTATCGTTGAGACTCGACAATAAATATTCCACATCATCGAATCACCCCTGCACTACTACGGCCAGGATATTCTTTAGTATCACGACCATAATTATCCATGCACTATGGGCCAAGAATATTTGTGTATTCATTAATGTTCATGATCATGCCAACAATCGTCCATCAATGCACTACGGACCAATGAGAACTTTAACCACATCATTTGTAACATTGCGGTCATGATTACACTCAATAATCCTCAATTAAGTAATCATACCAAGTCCATCTATGTTTCTGGTCACAGATGACTTTCAACAAAATATAAACATGAGGATGATGACAATGATATAAGAATTCAATAAAACAAGTTCAAGAATTATTTTATCCGAGAATTTTTAACGTCCAAATTGTCAACATAATCTTGTTTTGTAGAGTAAAATTCAAGAATGACCGAAGAATATTTCCATGAAAAGATCTTTGGATGAAGCGCAAATATCAAGGATATTCTACTAATTTCATGGAGTATAGAAGTCAAATTTTAACCAACCGAGTATAATAAAGAATGGAATAACAAAAGAAATCACCATGCATGCGGTGCTTGGCATAGGCGAGTTATTCCAACAAAATAATAATAACGGAACCGGTCGAGCAAAATTTACAAACGCGGGATGTTCCAACAGAATAATAAAGATTTTAACCCGGTCCTGTAAAACACACCGAGACGGGATGTTCCAACGAGAATAATAATAAAGCGGAACCCGGTCCTGTGTAAAAACACAGAATTTGGATGTTCCAATGAGAATAATAGAAGAATGTCACCAAGTATAGGGTAGATCACAGCGTATAAAAGTTATTCAATGAGAATAATAAGAATTGGAATAACAACAGCCTCTCTTCATGAATAAGAAAGAATAACACTCCTTACGAGTACAACAAATAATATTTCCTACCTTAAGAAGAAGAATCTTGGATATATAAGTAGTGAAGAGTAGCGAATACTTTCTTCTTTCTCTCTATAGTTTATCTCTACAGAGTTTCGAGGAATTAAATAAAAAAATAATGAATGAATGAGCTTCTATTTATAGAAAAATAGAATGCATAGTAACTTCAGCTCATGAGCAATTAGAGATTGATTTACTTTAATCTGACTCATCCATATTTAAAAGCAAAATCTTTTAAATAAAATATAATATATTCTATTTATAATCTAATAAAACGAATAACTTTATAAAAGATTTTACTATGCAAACACTATCAGAATGCACTATGCAAATACTATGCATAATAAAATATAATATATTCTAATTATTGTCTAATAAAATGAGATAACTTAATAAAAGTATTCTATTTTATATAAAAAAAATTACTATCTGCAAAACACTATCACGAGACATTATGCAACACTATGCATAATAGAATATAATATATTCTATTTATAGAATAACTTTATAAAAAGTATTACATTTTATAAAAGTATCTTGAAAGTGACTTATCACTTAAGCATCAATAATTAATACCGTATGCCACTATGCAATCACACGTGATTATTCTTTTCTTTTACACCGGGTGTTTCAACAGTTAATGGTAAAACTTCCGCCGTTATTTTCATAAAGTATTTTTGTCGTTTTCTCAATCCGAGAATAATTCCGTTGTGGGGTCCACCAATGATTGTGCCGTTGTACGAATATTCCTTGTTAAAACTAATATTCCCTGACCAATCGAATATTATATAACAACTTGCGTACTTTGCAAAATTTATAAATATTACCCACAACTATTATATCAATTTCACTCCATAATATTCAAAAATAATATTTATAGAAAATTCATCTTTATTCAAAAAAGTTGGGGTTTTACAGAAATAGTGGAAAATAAATGTAATAATATTGAATTTGAGTTTGTATATTGTCTAGACGACAATATTTGTATTAAAACTCACGAATTATATTTTTTTCGCAGTACTTTACACGACAAATTGTATAATTAAGTTGTATTTGTATTACATACCATGTATTTGTGACTTTCGAATAGGTGATGTATACCTATTTTGGGGGCATCACAGGTAGTGCCCGTAGATATACTCAGCAAGTGGATGTGCACAACCCTACCTTATGATAACATGAGGTTGTATATCATTAGACATCTTGTATGATAGTGGCAAAACACCCTTCCAAAGTTGGGTTCACCTCACCCTATTTGATTCACCAAATATAACTACTAAATGTTGTATAGAATACAACACACTTTTCTATACTGTTTAGGGAGAACCTTCTATTCCCCTGTTATCCCCGCTCGACCCGGCAACACTCTTACGGCAATACTCTTATTACCTGAAAGCAATTGTGAAGCAGAAAGGGTGAGCACAACTAGCTCAGTAAAGAATATCATGACTAAAGATAATTAAATTATCAATAGCTTTCATCAATAATAAATCAGAGATTTAGAACATATGGTAGATGATAAAACTTTTCAACCATAGTTGCGGTGAACGAAGCGATCCATTAGAAGAGTCGAATAGACCATAAGGTCTATTATCTTCTATGTTAAAAGTCCACCAATAATATTTTATCCATGTAAAATAAATCAATCAGCCTCCAAAATCCACAATTATATGAATAACTCATAATCATAATTGTGGTTCTAAATTCCTCTTCGCAACTAGTACGAAGATAATTTTTATCACCTATCTTCATCTGAAACATCAAAAATCATGGTTATACCAAATCAGAATTTCTGCTCATAATCATACTAATAAATTCATCTTTGCACTACGGGCCAAAGATATTCATTAACAATTCATCTTTGCACTACATGTCAAAGACATACAACTGTATTTTAGAAGAGTCAATAGTCATAATCATACCAAAAACTATCCATCAATGCACTACGGGCCAATGAGGACTTTTTCCACATCATTTGTAACATTACGGTCATGATTATACCGAATAATCTGTGGTCATAATCATACCAAGTCCATCTATGCACTACGGCCAAAGATGACTTTCAACACAATATAAGCATGAGGATGATGACAATGATATAAGAATTAATCAAATGAGATAAAAGATAAATATTAAACATTTATAATACAATTTATCCAGCGTTCAATAATAACCAAATGTTATCAATCACTTAATAATCTCATAATCTAATATCATTAATATTATAACCATATTTTTAATCATTTCTTAAACTTATAAACAATTTATTTCAATTGTTTACACTTTATCAAATAATGCATTTAATCATTCAAAAATGTCATACTCATAAGATTTCATAATCAATCATCAAATCCCTCATCAAAAATCTGCATATACCCTATATAGGATTCTCAAGCCATAAAATTCTATTTTCCAATTTTATTACTTCACATAACATATTTAATTCATTTACTCATAACTAGTTTATTTTCATGAAAAATAAAAAATCAGTCCCCAAAATATTTCTTTTCTGGGATTTAGCAGAATATAGTTCCATCTTGAACATATATTTTTCTCAGAATTTTTAAAATTCATCTACTATTTTTCATATGGCTAAAACTGCCAAATATTTAGACATTTATCATAAATTGTACTTTTGTCCAAAAATTCTGAATTTTATAGGGTATACTCCTGTTATATACATGTACTCCCAATAAAAATTTCACCAATTTTGGAGTTAACCACAAGACGTTATAAGGGTTTACTTTTAAAATAGTCTTTTCCCATAAATTCCATAACTCTTTGCCATTTTTGGACACAATCTAAAAAACTTATCAAATTATCATTTCAAATTTTTCCAGAATTTTTGAGGGTCAGAAAAATTACGAAACTTCCCATGGCAGAAACCCCTTTTTAATGAAAATACTATTCGTATGAATATGAAGGATCATTTACAATGCATGCGGTAATCCACATAAATAGGTTATTTCAACAGAATAATAATGAATGGAACCAGGTCATGCGTAAACGCACAGATATGATATTCCAACAAAATAATAAATAATGAAATAACAGAAGAATTCACCAGGCATGCGATAGACCGCACAGACAGGTTATTCCAACAGAATAATAAATAATGGAACCAGGTCATGCGTAAAGCATAGACAAGATGTTCCAACAGAATAATAAAGAATGGAATAACAGAAGAATTTCACCATGTATGCGACACTTCGCATAAACAGGTTATTCCAATATAATAATAAATAATGGAACCAGGTCCGGCGTAAAAGACATGATATTCCGACAGAATAATAAAGAATGGAATATTAGAAGAATTTCACCAAGTATAGGGTAGCCCGCGTATACATGTTATTCCAACAGAATAATAAATAATGGAATAACAGAAGTTCTCTTCATGAATACAAAAGAAATAATACCCCTTACCGTAAAAGAAACTGAATATAAGAGTAGGGAAATGTAGAAATACTTTTCTATAGTTTCTATATAATTTCTCTCTCTAGTTTCAATTGAATTAAGTAAGAAATTATGAAGGAATGAGCTTATTTATAGAAGAACGAATCGCGTAAGAACTAATTCATGAAACGGTCCAGTTGATTTACTTTTAATCGGACGGTCCATATTTAAAGAAAAATCTTTTAAATAAAATAAAATATATTCTATTTATAACTAATAAAACGAATAACTTTATAAAAGTATTATGTTTTATATAAAAGATTTTTATGCAAAATACTATCTGAGCCTTTATGCAATACTATGCGAGCACTTATCTGAAACACTATGCATAATAAAATATAATATATTCTAATTATTGTCTAATAAAACAAATAACTTTATAAAAGTATTTTATTTTATATAAAAAGATTTTACTATTAGCCTAATAAAACGAATAACTTTATAAAAGTATTCTGTTTTATATAAAAAGCTTTTCTATTTTATTACATTAATAATACTAATAAAATAAAACTAAGTGACTTATCACGTAAGCATCAATAATCAATACCGTATGCTACTATGCAACCACGCGTATTCTTGTACTTTTAACAAGATGTGTTTCAACAGATTAACAGTAAAACTTCCATAGATTATTTTTTCATAAAAATATTTTTGTCATTTTTTCAATCCGACAATAATTACATTGTGGGGTCCACCAATGATTGTACCGTTGTACGGATATTCCCCGTCAAAAAGAATATTCCCCGACTAATCGAATATTTTCCGACACAAAGAATATTTTATATCAACTTGCTTACTTTGCAAAAAAAAAAAATTCACATATTACCCTTAACTTTAAACTTTTATCAATTTAACTTTTATCAAAATAAATAAATTGCATACTTTTATTTCATAAAATTCGGGGTATCACAGAAACCGTCGCTATAGCCCAAAAAATCGTCGACATAACTTACTATGTATTACAATTTACACATACATATATTTTTTGATATATATATATATATATATATATATATATATATATATATATATATCGATCGGATCAAATGCATATCCCTTATCTTACTCACCATTGCTCACCCTCTTTAGGCGGCGGTTTGATTAATACAACTGTAAATATACTTTTTTAGCGATGCTTTATATGTTTCCGTCATAAAATCATAAAAATACTATCAGATGTACCGAAACTGCAGCAAAAATAAGGGGATAAGCAATGTGAGTAAGATAAGAGGTATACACTTGATCCTTGCTCTCTATATATATATATATATATATATATATATATATATATATATATATATTTCTCATTATAGACTAAGAGCTTGAGTGGTGTAAAATGCATCGTATTGACAAAGACAACTTTATTAATGTGTAAGGATCATTAAATGGCTTACGTACTTCCGTTCACGCAATCTAAATTAGATTAATTAATACGTCAGGATGAGGTTCAAAAATGTCCTTGACTTTTATCGCGATATCTATCGAGCACCCTATACTTTTTTTTTGTTCAAAAGTACACATAACGTTACAATTTTTGGGTCGATCATACCCCTGCCGTTAACAAATCTGCCAACTAGACTAAAGGGTGTTAATGTAGCTGACACGTGGCAATATTTGCTGACGTGTACAAAAATTCATTAACACAAATAATTAAAAAATTTAATTTTTATTAATTTTTTATTTTATTTTTTTTTAAAACAAAATAAATAATTAATAAACAAAATTTACAGAACTTCACAGATTAACCATTCAAACTGATCAATCTCCAAATCAAATTTACAGAACTTCTTATCACTTTCAAACTGGATGAATGGTACGTAGTATCTTTTCAATTTCTCTATCCTCTTCAATTGATTCATTTCCAAAATATTCAACTAGTAATCTATTATCATCTCAGAAAATCCTTCTTTCCGATCTGAAAATTCTTGAAACGCTGCTTTGAAAATCGCTTCAGTAATTGAAGAGGAGAAATCTACCAAAAGAGGGGAAAAATCCTAACGAAGGGTAATTAATTACTCCATTCACAAGCACAATCAAAATGAATCAAATGGGTTCAAGATCTGCAAATTCAAACCCTCAACCCCTAACTTACCCATTGATTACGCTGAAAATCCTCCGACCTAGCTCAAACACGTCGTGACAGTGTCGTCGAAGAACACCAAATCGAAAATATAAAGATCAAACAGTGGGCAAAAAAGACGACTTCTTTGGCGGCGGTGAATGACCAATCAAGTGGATCGGTGGAGAGTGGGTTTAAGGAGGATGGTGTTAGGGTCAGGTTTGGAGTCCCAAAAATGGATGGTGGTTTGGGAATGGGAGGAGAGAGAATAGCAGGCCACCATGTTTTGGTTCTTTGACCGTAATATGCTTGAAAATGGAGGAAGAAGGGAGAAAAGAGGAAGAAAAAAGAAAAAAGGATTAATTTTAATTTAATTAGTTATTTTGGACCTTTGCTCTTTTATTTAATTAATTATTTTGATTAATTAATAAAATAATTTGGATTTTAGTATTTTGAAAAAAAATTAACATTAAATTTTAATAAATTCATATTTTAATAAAATATAATACTAAATATATTTGTATTTTAGTAAAAAAAAATTGAATTTTTGTTGTTTTGATTAATTAATAAAATAATTTCAATTTTAGTATTTTTTAATTTGATTTTTTTTAGTATTTTAGTATTTTTTTAATTAGTATTTTAGTATTTTTTTAATTAGTATTTTAGTATTTTTTAAAATTAGTATTTAATATTTTTTAATTAGTATTTTTAGTATTTCCATGTGGCAGCCACGTAATTAATTTTGTAACACCGTTAGTCTAGTTGGCAGATCTGTTAACGATAGGGGCACGGACGATTCAAAAATTGTAACGTTAAGTGTACTTTTAGACAAAAAAAAAGTATAAATTGCTCGGTAGAGATCGCGATAAAAGTCAAAAGCATTTTTGACCCTTTTCCCTTCACACGTAAAATATGCTTGTTTCGCCAAGATACCAAGTCACATGTTGGGTGATATAAGATAAGATTATCAGAACTAATTTCAAAAGAGTGTTAGATATGTATTAATAAAAATTTTAATTTAATTATAATTATGACGTATGTGTATATATATATTTTAAAATTTTATTAAAAATAATTTTATCCTAACTTATTTTTTCTCATCATAGTCCAACTTCCTTACATATTTACGGACATATATATCATTTTCCTTTCTAAAACAATAAAAATAGAATTGAAAGCGCTAGCTCAGATGGTATGAGGTCTACGTTTAGATTGAAGGAATGAAATGGAGAATGGAATGGTTCATTTCATTCTAGTTGTAATAAGTTATTCCAGACTCTTCATTTTCAAAAATAAAATTCATAAATTTCGGAGAAATAAGAATGGTTCAATCCATTCCAATCACAACTAAACACAATTTTTTATATTTTATAGAAATAAGTCATTTCATTTCTATGTTGGTTATTACAATCCAAAAGTAGCATAGTTCAATACTCCCCTCCCGGGAAAAAAAGTAGTTATACTTTGGGGGCATCTTTTGGTTGTCCAACTCTTTACACACAAGATAAGTTGGATTAAAATAAAGGAGTCTTCAAGAGAATATATATGGATCTAGAGTCTTTAAGAGAATATATGTTAGAACGTGGAGTAATTTTTTTTGGCTCAACCGCTTCAATTGTAACTACTTGTTATAAATTATTTTTTTTGTTTCAAAAAAAAGATTACTCAACAGCAATCGGTTGCTGTGAATGGAATATATATATATATATATATGTGTGTGTGTGTGTGTGTGTGTGTGTAAGAACTTTGGTATTAGTACTCTAAATAAAGTTGTGAAAATAAAGAGCTAGCATTGTTGCTAAAGTTCTTTTTAACAAGCTTATTTTCGCCATGAGGGAAAAGATGTTTTCCTTTCCATGACTGAACTCGATTCTCGAGTGAAATAATAATAATAATAATAATAATAATAATATAAAAAAATAACAAAATTAAAGATACCCTCAAGGTATACATAATTATTTTTTATTGGGACATGAGAAAAAAATAATTATCTGTTGTCCTGAAATGACAATCTCATTTAATTTTTAATTTATGTAAGGTAAATTAGGACATGCATGTTTAGGTGTCGTAATATTATTATTTTGTTATTCCAAGGTTTTACAAACAAGATAGCTTCATCATGATAAGTTGGAATATATATATATATATATATATATATATATATATATATATATAGGCAATGATACATATTCCCTCCATCCCAAATTAATTGCTTAGTTTTGATTTTTTAAATTTAAATTGATCATTTTTAAAATTAATCTTTTTACTATTTTTGTTAAAATATAGGTGAAGAGATTATAACCAAAAGAAAGTATATACAATTTATTACTAATCCTAATTTTTATAATTTTAGAAATATATTTATATATGCTTAATTATTAATTCTAAAAATAGTCAATTTGACTTAAAAAGTCAAAACTGAGCAGTTAATATGGGACGAAGTGAGTAATATCTATTTGCTATAGATCAAAAATGGATAAATAACATCATAACCTTCTATCTCAAAAAGCAACGGATGTGATTTAAAAACTGATTGTGTCGTTCGCTAGTTAAACTAGCGGACTGCTTTAAAATATATTTTGGACAATTACGCCCCAAGTCAAGCTTAAGTGAACGAAACAAAATCAAGATTCTTAAAAGGTCCGATAGTCAGTCTAGCGGACGACTTGCAGCTTATGTTTTTAAATCCAACCAACCATTTAATAACAGTCAGCGCATGCGAGTCTTTCTATATGGACATGTTTATTGGGTATTTTCATTTTATTTATTTTTTTGTTTGTGACTCTCAAAAAATGTTTAGTATTTATTTCAACATGATTTTTTACAAAATATAGTATTTTAGGTGTAATTTGGATACATATACAAAAACAGAATTATACAGACTGTACAACCCTCAAACTTGTAGAATAAAATGCACACTAAACAAATAGAGGAACATGTAAATCTGATATTTGTAGTATATAATGATACTTTTAATTTCTCCAAAGCGAGAGAACCTAAGCAAAGTCGATAGATCTTTCATTCTGCCATGAGCATTATGTGACCTGAAAAAATATTTTAAGCACCCATAAATATGTTGAAGTGAGAATAATGTAGAATGATGAGTACAACTAGAAGGCAGACCAAAAATAAACTCATTAATCTAATGGAAAAATTAAATCTGAAAACCTTTGGAAAAAAAGGACTGCAACCACACACCATTGACATCACAATTTGAATTTTAGAATTTTATAAATTAAATAGAATTAAATTAAAATTTTGACTCTCTTTTTTGGACGGATGGAGTATTGCATTAAATTTTGACTCTTTTTTTTATGTATCCGTTCAGCTGGAATTACATTTTACATGAATACGTTACTATATTTTGTTTTAATGGAGATTTGTCTGAGATGTGTTTTTTTTTTATTTGTTTTAATGGAACATAGTGATTATCTTCAATTAGACTTTGCTAAATTTGCCCTTGCCCAAATAATTTAAATTAATAAAATGATATAAATAATATTATTTAAATACACATCAGTTTTCTATGTCCCCACTCAGGAAGACACGTCATCAATTTCTGACGTATCAAGTGAATTTGGATAAAAGTGTAAAAAATTAATAGTTCAATCATCTAATTGACAAAATTGAAAGATGAATCACCAAAATAAAATATAACCAATAATTTAGAATAGTAAAAGATATTTAACTATATAATTAAATGGGTTGCGTAGACTCAATATATAAAACATGATCACGTGTGAAATGTAAGGGCATGCTGAGATACATGCATGATGTCTATTCGTTGGATCCAGTGAGTATGAAGTTTAATTTTTGGTAAGTTTATCAATTGACTAATAGAATGCTGACACACATAAAATTTTGACTGCGTGTCAGCACTCTATTGACCAATTAATCAACTTACCCAAAAATAAATTTCATGCTGACCAATTCCCCATTCGTTATACCCTAGCCTAGCCTACGGGGGCATCTTTTGTAGGTCTGAGTCTTCGTCTTCGTCTTCACAAACAAACAAGATAAGTTGGAATCAAATTAATAAAGGTGTCTAAAATAAAAAATACTTCATTCATGCAATGCAATGCCATGCCTTGCCTATATATAGTGGATATATTATTAATTTGAGAATAAATAAGTTGCATCTATATATAAGAGTACTCGTATATATATATATATATATATATATATATATATATATATATATATATACTTAATTGTTGTTGCAATGGCTATTAACAATGTTCGTCGTCCCAGTAATCCATCTGGCAATCGTGAAATGACAATCAAGGAGTTTATAGAGAAATTTGATGTGGATAGAGATGGAAGACTAAGCAAATCTGAGCTCCGGAAAGCCATTCGTGCCACCGGAGTTTGGTTCTCTAGGTGGAAGGCCGAGCGTGGCGTTAGATCTGCCGACATCGATTGCGATGGCTTCATCGACGACAACGAGATCAAAAACCTTGTGGAATTTGCTCACAAGGAATTAGGAATCACAATTGTCGTCTTTTAGTACTCATCAAACCCAAAACTCTCGCCGCTGTAACAATAAACGTTAACGACTGTATCCTATATATATATATATATATATATATATATATATATATATATATATATATTTGCTCTTAAAGTCCCCTCTATTAGTTATTATTATCCTTATCGGGTACAAACTAAAGAGTATCCCTTCCGGACTCTATGGTTCGGAATGTAGTTTACTCATTAAACTCTAGCTATTGTATCTTTTCTTGTATGGTGCATGCCATGCACTAGTTGAAATACTACTCTTATTTAATACTCCCTCCGTCCACGATAAAAGTTATGGTAGATTTTTTACGTATATTAAGAAAAGAAATAAAATGATAAAATTGTCCATAATAATATTTCATTAATCATTTATTAATCATTTTCAATGTAGATGAAAGAGTGACTATATACTTATTAAATATGGAGAGATAATTATAATAAAGAAAATATAAGATATTTAATGCTAAAGGTATAATAGCAAAAATTATGTAAAAGTTTGGTTATTAAAGGAAAGTGGACATTTAACGTGGGACTATTCAAAATAGTAATAAAGACTTTTATCCTGGGACGGAGGGAGTATTATGTGACGCCCCCAAAATAGGTATACAACACCCATTCTGAGTCGTCAAATACATGAGTACGAGAAAACAAACTATAACTTCAATAATACAATTGTCGTGCAAAAAATACAACAACACATCTTGTGAGTTTAAATACAAATATTATCTTACAGACAATATCCACACTCAAATAAGTCCTCGTTACAATTATTCAAACACTATTTTACGAAAATAGTGAGGATTTGCTAAAACATCTTTCTAGAACCATCACTCCGTTACCCAGAGCTAGTTCTGCTTTATGTTACCACCTCACGAGAAAAATAGAACAAAAAGGAAAAGGGTGAGCTCAACTAGCCCGATAAAGAATATTATGACTAAGATAATATACAACAAATTATCGTTAGTCTTCAACGAGGAAATATCGATAAAATATAATAGTCAACAAGTTTTAGATCAACAAGCTGCGGTGAAAACAACAATCCATTAGAAGAGTCAAGTAGAGAATGAGTTCTCTTATCTTCTAAGATTTAAAAGTCCATCATCAATATTTTATCCATGTAACAACAATCAATATACATCTTTAATCAAATATTCATCTTTGCACTCTGAACAAAGATATTCATTTTATATCACCAGTTGGTCATATTCATCTCAACACTGTTAATCTTTGCATTACAGGCGAAAGATATTCATCGATTAATCATTTATCTTTACTGCTACTGGTAGAAGATATTTAGTAATATCATCATTTAGGGTAGAGGATGATGAAAAATATTTTAAAGAAAAGCGAATCCGATGAAAGCGGAAGGACAAATAGTAGGGATTAAATATAACGAGTTTATCCAAGATCAATAATACTTCATAAATACCAATTTTGAAGCAAAATTCAAAATAAAGATCAAAACATGGATACAATCAAAGATAGTAACCACAATAGACATCTTGGACAAAAGAAGAAAATTTTATTTTTAAATTGAATAGTGTAAATATTCATGAATAGTATAAGTATCGTGAATAATGCCGTATCGTGAATAAGTAACTAACACAAAAAGTTCCAAATTTGATAAAAAAAATTGAGATCAATACTTGGCATAATGATATTGAAGAAATAATATCATATATGAAGAAAATAACATCCACCTACCTCAAAATATCGAGTCTTACGATCGGAATATCGGCGTAAAATTTGAAGGAAACTTGCAGCGATAAATAGAAACTCACAAAGTATCTAAATACTCATAAAATACACTCAATAATCTAGAGAGAAAAGAAAAAAACTTATTTACGGTGTGATTTTCAATTCTAACTTAGCCTACTATTTATAGGAAAATGTTAGTAGACTTGACTGCAACTTTGATGGCTTTACTGCTACTATTCCCACCCACCATTTGAAATAAATTCAACACATTTTTCACCAACCACAAGTGGGGCCCACTCAATTCTAAAATTTTCCACCAAAATCATTTATAAACCTAATTTACGAATCGGTCACTTCTTAAAATTCATAACAAATCATCGTTCATTTTAACGGTTCAAAATTTGTGGACATATACTCAACTTATATATGTATAACATATCCAAAAATTACAACGATCCAACGGTCGGGATTAAAATTATAAGTCACACATATACCTCAAAAACTCTTGGTTTAATTTTAATACCTTCATTCAAAACAAAAATCTTGATAAAACACCTCAACATTAATTCCTTCATTTTTAACCACAATAAATATATCCAACATTTATATTCACATAAAATAAATATTTCCTTATCATATGAATCAATAATTAATTATTCACAAATAATATTCTGAATCACATTTATAATGACCAGGTAGTTTTTCGGGAAGAAGGGGCTTTCGATAAAATTTCTCCTTATTGGCGCCAATTAGGTGACCAAACCTCTCCTTGTGAGAACTTTTTAGACATTGCCAATAATCTTATCTAATAATATTATTCAAATAATATGAATTATTGATGCGATAATGGAAATCTTTGTGCGGTGACAATTATTGAAACAACAATAATATAAAATATCAATAGACAATTATTGAATCAATAAAATAAAATATTGAGCGATAACTCTTTAAACAATTATTGAGTAGTGCCTTAACTTACGTAAGGATCAATAATTCATCAATCACATGCATCCATCGCGTATTCTTTATATTTTAACCACCGGGTATTCCAACGATGTTAGCAGGTAACAACTTCTGTGAATTATTTATAAAAACTAAAACTTGTCATTTCTTCATCAAGCGGTTATTACGTTATGGGGCCCCTGAAATGATTTGCACTGTCAATCTGAATATTCCCAAACAACAAGAATATTCCACGACCAAACGAATATTTCACGATGTAAGACCCCAACTTATTATTAATGAAATTTAATTTTCTCTGTTTATTATTTTGAAATAGTAAGGGTTGATTTGATTAATGTGGATAGTTATGGGTAAAATACGCAAATATTTTAAAATAAGCAAGTGGTTATAAAATATTCATTGTTGTTAGGGAATATTAGTTTGGTCGTGGAATATTCTGACTGACAACCTTGACCATGTGTGGGCCCCATAACTGAAAGCGATTGGATGAAGAAAGCGACAAATATAAGTTGTTTAAAAATAGCAGGCGTAGTTATTCTGAATTATCTTTGTTAAAATACTCGGTGGTTAAAAACCGATGATAACATACGATATTGCCAATTATTGATTCTTACGTGAAAGGCACTACTTCGATAATGGTTACGATAATTATTGTTCAATATTTTATTTTATTGATTCAATAATTACTGTGTTGATATTTTATATTCTTTGTTGTTTCAATAATTGTCACTTCACAATATTTTTCATTATCGAAACAATAATTCATATTATCTGAATAATATTATTGGATAACATTATTGGCAATGTCTAGAAAGTTACATCTAAGGAGAGGTTTGGTCACCTAATTGCAAGGCCAATGAGGAGAAATTCTTATTAAAAGCCCCTGCTTTCTTGAGGCTGCTTGGTTATCGATATTGTGATTACATAATATTATTCGTGAATAATTAATTATTGATTTATATGATGAGGAAAATATTGATTTTATGAGGATATAGATGGAGAAAATTTTTTAATGTGACAATTGTTGAAAATTAAAATTTTATCTTTTTACGATAAAATAATTCATTTAAATATATTATTATATTTTTAATAATATAATAATGGTGATATTTTTACAATGAATGTGTGATATATGAGTATCTGAGGAGAAAAGTATTTTTATTGCAATAAATGTTTAAAACATGTTAAACATGTCGGTGGACCCCATTTCTTGGTGAAATTTGATTATAGCTTGTAAAATCGCTTGGTTTATGAATTTTGGTCAATTTACATTTGGAATTTTAAAAACTTTCTTACGCAAAGTTGTAGAAAATTGAATTTCCTATAAAAACACATGAGATTCGATTTTTTGACAAAAGGGTTATTTATTGTGAATTATTGAAGTTACGAAGCTCAAAATAATTGATTTTTGGAAGTTTAAATTATTTTAAATTAGAAAAACGTTTTTTGTTGTTGTTAGTCTTGTGTAGTGAAATTTGGTTGGTGGGCGATGTTGGGCAAATTAAGTTAATGCGTTAGAAATATATATATATATATATATATATATATATATTAATTTATTAAATTTTCTACTTTGGTGTTACAAGTATTTTCCTATAAATAGGGTCTTGGGTTAGAATTGAAAATCACACAAGAAATTGAAGTTTTCTCTCTATATATATATCGGCGTATTCTTGTGAGTATTTTGAGTATACTTTGAGTATTGCTTTATCTGGTGCAAGTTCAAGTTATAGCTTTATATCCGATATTCGATTAAGTATTGTCTTTCCGAGGTAAGGGATGTTATTTTTTTTGTAATGATATTATTTCTTCAATATCATTATGCTGAAATATTGATCTAAAGTTTTTATCAAATTTGGAACTTTTGGGGTCGGAGTTATTATTCACGTGTATCGGCCTTTATTCACGTATCTGACGGATTCACGAATCTGGCACTATTAATCGAAAAATAAAAATTTTTCTTTTTTAATCTAAAATATCTATTGTGGATACTAGCTTTGATTGTATCCATGTTTTGATCATTCTTGAATTTTACACCACTATGATTATTTTTGAGGTATTTTTGGACATGGATAAAACAAAGTCTGAATCCTTAATCCTTAATCCTTGTCATTTTGTTTCACTTTGGATTCGTTTCTTTAAAAATATTTTTCATCATCCTCAATCTTAAATGATGATATTATTGAATATCTTTGGCTTTGTGTAGTGCAAAGATGAATGATTTCGATGAATATCTTTGGTAGTAGGGCAAAGATGAGCAGTGTTTAGATGAACATGACCAATGATGAATATCTTTGGCTGTGGTGCAAAGATGAATATTTGATTCGGATATATATTGATTGATGTTACGAGGATAAAAGATGAGCGATGAACTTTTAAATTCATATATAGAAGATAGTAGTTTGCATTCTCTACTTAACTCTTCTAATGAATTATTATTTCATTGCGAATATTGATTTAAAACTTGTTGTCTATTGTATTCTATTAGATTTTTTCCTGTTGAAGACTAATGATAATTTGTTGTATATTATCTTAGTCATAATATTCTTTTTTGGGCTAGTTGAGCTCACCCTTTTCTTTTTTGTTCCATTTTTCTTCTCGGGAGGCGAGAATATAAGCGATGCAGTCGGGGTATAGAATGAAGGTTCTAGAGAGAGTTGTTTAGTAGTCCTCACCATTTTGTAAAATAATGTATCAATAAATGTGATGATGATTTATTTGAGTATAGATATTGTATAGAAGATATATATTTGTATTCAAACTCACAGTTTACTATTGTAATAATAAAGTTGTAGTTATTTACGTACCATGTATTGACAACTCGAGAATGGGTGATGTATACCTATTTTGGGGCATCACGGTTGGTATCGAGCTTAGGTTATATGATCTCTGGCGGAGATCGGGGAATATAACTAGGAGGGAGAGGCGAGTAAATCCTTGCTAGTGTGTGTCATACCTAAGCTTATTTGTTAGTTGAGTCAAGATATAGGGATATTATGTGATATATTGATTTACTTAATTAAACCTTGTTTTTTATGACGGTATTTGAGAATGTCGATGAGAATAATATTATGGAAATGAGGCCAGTGGAGCGCTGTACACACCAACGAGGAAAAGCGTCTAGCAGTGGCAATGTTCCTCCTGTGAACAACACCACATGGCGAGATGATGAGCGAGGGGATGTTTAGAAGCTTTTGCGATTCATGAAAAATCGAGGCGAGGAGACTTCGTGTTCAAAATCTGAGGAGAAAATGATAGCAATTCACGGGTTGTCACACCAAGCAGTTCAAAGAGTTGGGACCACCGGAATTTAAAGGAAAGCGAGATCCGATCATGGCGGAAACATGGGTCAAGCAAATTACCAAGATATTCGATGTCTTGGGATGCACGGAGAACGAAGGTTCCATTACGCCACCTTTATGTTCCGTGGCGAAGGCGATTCTTTGGTGGGAGTGCGTGAAGCGTACCCATCCATCCGCGACTCGGCATGTCTTGGGAGACATTTGAAACTATTTAATGACAAATACTTTCACGAAAGTGTTACGTCATATGAAGGAAGTGGAGTTCATCGAGTTAGAAGCAAAAACAACATGGCGGTGTCTCGATTGTGAGGCAAAGTTTGCAGAGAGTTATCGAGTTTGCACCTCATTTGGTGGAGAATGAGGAACGATGTATGGCGTGGATGTTTCTTAGAGGTTTGAAACCCGGCGTACGTCGATATCTCATTTCTCATAAATTTTCTCTTTATTCGGATGTTGTAAGCAGGGGGCTCAATTATTAGAAGCGAGATAACGAGTACGGTCAATCGAGGGACCCTGAACCGGGATCATACCGGAGATGGTAGTCAACAAAACAACGATAACCGGCGGAGAAAGAAAAAGATGGAAAAAAATGGTAACCACTCTGGTGGTAATCATGGCCATGAGAATAAAAGAAGCGAATCGGGAGGAGATTTTAAAAAGAGGAGATTCAACAACGACAATGTGAAAATGGCGGCACTGGCGACAATTGGTTCCAGGGAGGAACGACCACCGGTCGTATCTTCTAAATGCGGAAAAGAGGACATATCTCATCCAAACCGCCCTAGCAGTTCAAGGTATGCTATAATTGTGGAAAGGAAGGACATATCGCTTCGAGATTGTATGATAACGAAACCTAGTTCAATGAGGACGGTGACTCAAAAGATTGTCCCGAAAAAGTCAAAGTCAGCGGTTCTGGAAGGCGTTTGTTATGGTAGTCAAAATGCGAGAACCCAAACGAGGTGATCACGGGTAAGCTAATCATAAATTCTTGTGAAGTTTATACTTTACTAGATCTGGGGTGCTACCCATTCATTTATCTCTCCTACTTGTGCTCAACGTTTAAATTTGACTCAGGAAAAATTAGACTTTGACTATCTGTGGAAACTCCCAGTTTAGGAGAAACTTTCATCACATCCATTTGTTTATAAATCTTGTTTGATTCAAGTTGGCACCATCACCTTACCATTGACCTTATCTCTTTAAAGATACTTGCTTTTGATGTGATTTTAGGGATTGATTGGTTAACTACTCATCATGCCAAAATTGATTGTTTTCATAAAGTTTGTTAGTTTTCATATTCTAACCAACTTGTTGTTCAATTCAAGCAACTAAACCATTAAAATCAATCACCGTCATATCTAATCATAAAGTTATTCGTTTATTGAAAAGCGGATGTCAAGCTTTCTTAGCCCATGTTATGGATTTGAATAAAGACACGTCAAATTTGAATAATATTCTGTTGTTATTGACTTTCTGACGTATTTCTGAAGAACTTCCCGTCTACCCCTAGAGCGTGAAGTTGAATTCTTCATTGATCTTGAACTTTGGTACAAAGCCCATTTCTAAAACCTCATATCGAATGGCTCTATTGAACTTGAGGAGTTAAAGGTCCAATTACGTGAATTGTTGGACATCGGGTTCATTAAGTCTAGTACATCTCATTGGGGTGCTCTGTTTTATTTGTAAAGAAGAAAGGCGGGGAGTATGCGACTTTGTATTGACTATCGAGAATTGAACCATGTCACCATCAAGAATAGGTATCCTCTACAACGTATTGATGACTTGTTTGACCGATTCTGAGGAGCACAATTCTTTTCAAAAATCGATCTTCGATTACGGATATCATCAATGAAGATTAGGCGAGGATATTCTAAAGATTGCGCCTTGAGAACTTCGGTTCGGGCATTATGAATTCTTAGTCGTATCTTTCGGATGACTAATGCTCTGCGACTTTCATGGATATGATGAACCGAGTATTCAAGGAATATTTGGATCGGTTCGTTGTTGTCTTTATTGATGACATCCTCATATATTCCAAAAGTCGTGAAGATCATGAGCACCATTTGAATTTGGTACTCCAAAGGCTTCGTGAAAACAAGTTTTATGCCAAGTTAAAGAAATACGAGTTCTGGCTTGAGGAAGTAGCATTCCTTGGGCGCGCGTGGTGTCGAAACATGGAGTATCTGTTGATCCGTGAAGATTGAAGCAATACAAAGTTGGGAGCAATCGAAGTCGGTGGCCAAGAAATGCTGTGACTTTACGGGCTTAAGCTGGTTATTATCGGAGATTCGTGGAAGGATTTTCTCGAATCGCTACTCCATTAACTTCGGTGACTTGGAAAGATATAAAATTCTTATGGAGTGAGGAATCGAGAAGAGTTTCCAAGAGCTTAAGAGGAGACTTATTTATTTTGTTCTAACAATACCATCCGAGTACGGATGGATTTGTTATCTGGCGATGCTTGAGCGAAAGGGTTAGGATGTGTTCTCATGCAACGTGGGAAAGTTATAGCCTATGCCTCGCGACAACTTAAAGAATATGAGAGGAATTATCCTACTCATGATCTAGAGTTAGCGTGATCGTTTCGTAGCTAAAGATCCGGAGGCACTATCTATATGGGGAGAAAGTGGAGATATATTCGGACCATAAAAGCCTTAAATATTTTTTTCACTCAAAAAAACTCGGCATGCTGGCTGACGTTGGCTCGAGCTATTGAAAGACTATGACCACACTATTCAATACCATCCTGGAAAGCGAGCGTGGTAGTAGACGCGTTGAAAGTAGAGGATCATATCTTGAGAACGAGTGCGATGATGTCAAGTATCTGCGCGTAGAGCCAACTTTAATAGAAAAAGTTAAGGTTGCTTTCAAGCCACCGACTTCGGAATGATGCATATGAAGAAGAAAGTACAAGAAGGAGCTATTAGGGCGAGAATTGATGAAGAAGGAATACTTGAGTCCACTCTGACTTTGTGTCCCTAACGACTCGATTTGAAGTACAAGATTATGATGGAGCACACAATACACCATTTGCAATCCATCCACGGAAGTACTAAAATGTATCGTGATCTTGACATACATTTTGGTGGAACAATATGAAGAGAGAGATTGCAAAGTTTATCTCAACGTGTTTAACTTGTCAGCGTGTAAAGGCGAAGCATCTAGTACCTAAGGGTCCGTTGCAACCACTTGAGATTCCGAAATGGAAGTGGGAACACATTACCATGGATTTCGTTACTGAGTCTTCCTACGGTTTCTCAAGGCATCAATGCTATTTGGGTTATTGTTGATAGATTAACCAAGTTTGCTCATTTCTTGCCGTCTGGAGACTTATTCCTTGAATGTCTTCTTTAGTATATATGTAAATGAGATTGTGAGGTTGCATGGCATGCCAAGATCCATAGTTTGGATCGTGACCCAAGATTCACTTCAAGATTTTGGGTTAGCTTGCAAAAAGCTATGAGCGCAGTTCTGATTGATTCGACATACCATCCTCAAACGGAAGGACAATCGAGAGGACTATTCAAACTCTTGAAGATCTATTAAGACTCGTGTCCTGACTTCAAGGGCGATTGGGATAAGTATTTGCCATTGGTGGAATTCTCCTACAACAACAATTATCGAGCAAGTATAGGTGTGGCTCCATTTGAAGCATTATATGGGCCGAAAGTGTCGCTTCCAATATGTTGGGATGAGGTTGGTGAAGCAACATTGTTGGGACTGAGTTAATACGTATGACTACCGAAAAGATCCAAATGATTCGACAACGTATAAAAGCGGCACAAGATCGACAAAAAGAGTTATGCGGATCTTCATCGAAAGGGCGTGGAATTTAGTATAGGGATCATGTATTGTTGCGAAGTTGCTCCATGGAAGGGGAGTTACAAGATTTGGGAAGAGAGGAAAGCTCGATCCACGATTTATTGGTCCATTTCAAATTCTTGAATGAGAGTAGGAAATATAGCCTATATAGACTCGCGTTACCTCCGGTATGTCTCGTGTTCATAATGTGTTTCATATATCTCATACTTCGTAAATATGTGAAAGACCCGAACCACGTTATTGAGTTAGAACCCACAAGATAAATGAAGACTTAACGTATGAGGAGGTACATGTCAAGATCTTGGATAGAAAGGAACATGTCCTACGACGAAGGTAATACCACAAGTTAAAGTTTTGTGGAGGAATCATGCTATAGAGGAAATGACACAGGAATTGGAAAGCGGAAATGAAAGCGAGGTATCCTCACCTTTCGAAACACACAGTGCGTCGTCCAATTTTGAGGATCGAAATTTCATAAGGAGGGAGGTTGTAAGACCCCAACTTATTATTAATGAAATTTAATTTTCTATTTATTATTTTTTGAAATAGTAAGGGTTGATTTGATTAATGTGGATAGTTATGGGTAAAATCATAAATATTTCAAAATAAGCAAGAGGTTATAAAATATTCATTGTTGTCGGGGAATATTCGTTTGGTCGTGGAATATTAAATGCTTGTCGGAGAATATTAAATGCGGCCAGTAGCCATGTATAATTGGGCCCATAACGGAAAGCGATTGGATAAAGAAAACGACAAATATAAGTTGTTTAAAAATAACGGTGTAGTTATTCACAGATTAATCTTTGTTAAAATACTTTCGGTGGTTAAAACACACGATAGCACACGATGTTGCACCAATTATTGATTCTTACGTGAAGAAGGCACTTACTCGATAATGGTTACGATAATTCTTGTTTAGTATTTTATTTTATTGATTCAATAATTGTTGTGTTGATATTTTATATTCTTTTGTTTTTGATAATTGTCACTACACGGTATTTTTCATTATCGAAGCAATAATTCATATTATCCTAATAATATTATTGGATAACATTATTGGCAATGTCTAGAAAGTTACATAAGGAGAGGTTTGGTCACCTAATTGCTTGGCGCCAAAGAAGAAGAAATTCTTATTGGAAAGCCTCCTTTCACAGAAGCTACTTGGTTGTCGATATTATGATTACATTATATTATTAAGTGAATAATTAATTATTGATTTATATGATGAGAAAAATATTGATTTTATGTGGATATAGATGGAGAAAAAAATTTTAATGTGACAATTGTTGAAAATTAAAATTTTATCTTTTTTCTGATAAAATAATTCATTTAAATATATTATTATATTTTAATAATATAATAATGGTGATATTTTTACAATGAATGTGTGATATATGAGTATCTGAGGAGAAAGAGTATTTTTGTTGCAATAAATATTTAAAACATGTTAAACATGTTTGGTGGACCCCATTTCTTGAAAAATTTGATTATAGCACATAAAATCGCTTGTTTATGGATTTGATCAATTTACATTTGGAATTTGGAAAAATTTATTTACGCAAAGTTGTAGAGAATTGAATTTCCTATAAAAACGCGAGATTTTTTTTGACAAAAGGACTATTTATTGTGAATTATTGAAGTTCAAGCTCAAAAATAATTGATTTTTTGGAAGTTTAAATTATTTTAAATTAGAAAAACATTTTTTTTTTTGTTAGTCTTGTGTAGTGTAATTTTGGTTGGTGGTGATGTTGGGCAAATTAAATGTGCGTTGGAAAATATATATATATATATATATATATTATTAATTTATTAAATTTTCTACTTTGGTGTTCTAAGCATTTTCCTATAAATAGGGTGCTTATGTTAGAATTGAAAATCACACCGTAAATTGAAGTTTTCTCTCTATATTATCGAAATATTCTTGTGAGTATTTTGAGTATACTTTGAGTATTGCTTTACTGATCTGAGTTCAAGTTATAGCCTATATCCGATATTCCAGATTAAAGTATTGTCTTTCCGAGGTAAGGGATGTTATTTTTTTCGTAATGATATTATTTCTTTAATATCATTATCTTTGAAATATTGATCCAAAGTTTTTATCAAATTTGAAACTTTTGAGGTCTGGAGTTATTATTCACGTATCTGAGACTTATTCACGTATACTGACGGTATTCACGAATCACGACCTTTATTCATCGAAAAATGAAAATTTTTCCTTTCGCCTAAAATATATATTGTGGATACTAGCTTTGATTGTATCCATGTTTTGATCATTCTTGAATTTTACACCACTATGATTATTTTTGAGGTATTTTTGGACATGGATAAAACAAAGTACGAATCCTTAATCCTTAATCCTTGTCATTTTGTTTCACTTTGGATTCATTTTTTAAAAATATTTTTCATCATCCTTAGTCTTAAATGATGATATTATTGAATATCTTTGGCTTTGTAGTCAAAGATGAATGATTTCGATGAATATCTTTGGGCGTAGTGCAAAGATGAGCAGTGTTTAGATGAACATGACCAACCCGATGAATATCTTTGGCACATAGGTGCAAAGATGAATATTTGATTCCGAATATATATTGATTGATGTTACGAGGGGATAAAGATGATTTATGAATTTTTAAATTCATACATGAAGATAGTAGTTTGCATTCTCTACTTAACTCTTCTATTGAATTATTATTTCATTGCGAATATTGATTTAAAACTTGTTGTCTATTGTATTCTATTAGATTTTTTCCTTTGTTGAAGACTAATGATAATTTATTGTATATTATCTTAGTATTAATATTCTTTCTTGGGCTAGTTGAGCTCACCCTTTTCCTTTTTGTTCCATTTTTCTTCCCGGGAGGTGAGAATATAAGCGAGTGACGAGTCTGGTATGGAATGAAGGTTCTAGAGAGAGTTGTTTAGTAGTCCTCACCATTTTGTAAAATAATGTATCAATAAATGTGATGAGGATTTATTTGAGTATAGATATTGTCTAGAAGATAATATATGTATTCAAACTCATGATTTCTTGTTGTAATAATAAAGTTGTAATAATAAAGTTGTAGTTATTTACGTAACCATGTATTGACAACTTGATGTAACAACTTCTGCGAAATGGGTGATGTATACCTATTTTGGGGTCTAATCAAATGCGAAGCGTCTTTTAATATTCAAAACAACAATGATTATTTTATAACCACTTGCATATTTTACAAAATTTGCACATTTTACCCATAACCAAAGAATTATATCAAATTAATACCTTATTATTCACAAATATAATTAGAGGAAATTCGATTTTATTTATAATAAGTTGGGGTCTTACAACCTCCTCTCCTTATGAAATTTCGTCCTCGAAATTGACATACGTACCTGGTGTTTCGAAAAGGTGAGGATACCTCGCTTTCATTTCTGATTCCAACTCCCAGGTCATTTCTTCAATATCATGGTTTCTCCATAAAACCTTAACTTGTGATATAACCTTGGTGCGTAGGACATGCTCTTTCCTATCCAAGATCTTAACAGGTACTTCTTCGTGCGTTAAATCTTGACTATCTCGTCTCAGGTTCTAACGCAATAATATGGTTCGGGTCTTTCACATATTTACTGAAGCATGGATATGTGAAAAATATTATGAACACGAGACATACTTGGAGGTAATCTTGAGTCTATAGGCCACATTTCCTATTCGATCAAGAATCTCAAATGGACCAACAAATCATGGATTGAGCTTTCCTCTCTTCCCAAATCTTGTAACTCCCTTCCATGGTGCAACACGTAACAATACATGATCCCCAATATTAAATTCCACGTCTTTTCGATGAAGATCTCGCATAACTCTTTGTCGATCTTGTGGTTTGTATACGTTGTCGAATCATTTGGATCTTTTACGTAGTCATGCGTGCCTAATTACGGTCACAACAACGTTGTTTCTCCCACCTCGTCCCCAACATATCGGAGAAGCGACACTTTCGTCCATACAACGCCTCAAATGGAGCCATGCCTATACTTGCTTGATAAGCTGTTGTTGTAGGAGAATTCCACCAAGTGTGCAAGTACTTATCCCAACTTCCTTTAAAATCTAGGACACAAAGTCTTAATAGATCTTCAGGGTTTGAATAGTCCTCTCGATTGTCCGTCCGTTTGACGATGGTATCTTAATCAGATAAATAAATCCGTGCCCATAGCTTTTTGCAAGCTAACCCAAAATCGTGAAGTGAATCTTGGGTCACGATCCGAAACTAGATACTGGCATGCCATGCAATCTCACAATCTCATTCACGTACATGCGAGCAAGACATTCAAGGGAATAAGTCTCACGTATCGGTAATAAATGGGCAGACTTGGTTAATCTATCAACAATAACCCAAATCGCATCTATGCCTCGAGAAACTTTGGGAAGACCTGTAACGAAATGCATAGTAATGTGTTCCCACTTCCATTTCGGAATCTCAAGTGGTTGTAATGGACCCTTTGGCACTTGATGCTCCGCCTTTACACGTTGACAAGTTATACACCTCGAGATAAACTCCACGATCTCTCTCTTCATATTGTTCCACCAAAATGTATGTCGAATCATGATACATTTTGGTACTCCCAGGATGGATTGCAAATGGTGTGTTGTGTGCCTCCATCATGATTCTATGCTTCAAGTCAGAATCGTTAGGAACACAAAATCTGGAGTTGAATCTAAGTATTCCTTCTTCATTGATTCTCGCTTCTGGAATAGCTCCTTCTTGCACTTTCTTCTTCATACGTATCATCTCTCGGTCCGTAGTAGCTTGCGAAGCGACTTTTAACTTTATCGATTAAAGTCGGTTCTACTCGTATATTCGCCATCATCATGTGGGTCCTGAGTCTTTAATTCTACCTCCATCCTTTGCAAGTCATATGAGAATGGGCCTTTGCATTAACAATATCGCACTCGTACTCGCATATGATCTTCTACTCAATGCGTCAGCTACTACGTTTGTTTTTTCAAGATGATATTGAATAGTGTGATCGTAATCTTTCAATAGTTCAAGCCAACGTCGTGGCCGCATGTTGAGTTCTTTTTTAGGTGAAGAAATATTTGAGGCTTTTATGGTCCGTATAAATCTCCACTTTCTCCCAATACAAGTAGTGTCTCCAAATTTTCACGCGCGAATCTGATGCTTTGCTAACTCTAGATCATGAGTAGGATAATTCCTCTCATATTCTTTGAGTTGTCATGAGGCATAGGCTATGACTTTCCCATGTTGCATGAGAACGCATCCTAACCCTTTGCACGAAGCATCATTTGTATATAACAAATCCATCCGTACCGGATGGTATTGCGAGCAGTGCGAAATGAGTCTCTCTTGAGCTCTTGGAAACTCTTCTCACATTCCTCGCTCCATACAAATTTTGTATCTTCCGAGTAAATCGAGTTAGCGAGTGGCGATTCGAGAAAATCCTTCCACGAATCTCCGATAATAACCAAATTAAGCCTAAAGCTACGCACTTTGGTCACCAACTTTGGTTGCTCTGACTTTGTCTTGCTTCAATCTTCGCCGGTTGACAGATACTCCATGTTTTGACACCACGTGCCCAAGGAATGCTACTTCCTCGAGCGAACTCGTATTTCTTCAGCTTGGCATAAAGTTTGTTTTTACGAAGCCTTTTAAGTATCAGCTTCAAATGGTGCTCATGATCTTCACGGCTTTTGGAATAGATGAGGATGTCATCAATAAAGACAACAACAAACTGATCCAAATATTCCTTGAATACCTGGTTCATCATATCCATGAAAGCAGCAGGAGCATTAGTCAATCCAAAAGACATGACTAAGAATTCATAATGCCCGTACCGAGTTCTGAAGGCAATCTTTGGAATATCCTCAGTTTTAATCTTCAGCTGATGATATCCAGAATGAAGATCAATCTTTAAAAAGAATTGTGCTCCTTGAAACTGGTCGAATAGGTCATCAATGCGAGGTAGCGGATACCTATTCTTGATGGTGACATGGTTTAATTCTCGGTAGTCAATACAAAGTCGCATACTCCCGTCTTTCTTCTTTACGAATAAAACAGGAGCACCCCAAGGAGATGTACTAGGACGAATGAAACCTATGTCTAACAATTCCTGTAGTTGGACTTTTAACTCCTGAAGTTCAATAGGAGCCATTCGATATGGGGTTTGAGAAATGGGTTTTGTACCCGACTCAAGGTCAATAAAGAATTCAACATCACGTTCTGAGGGTAGACCGGGAAGTTCTTCAGAAATACATCGAGAAAATTCTCTAACAATGTAAATATTATTCAAATCGACTTGTCTTTGTTCAAATCCATAACATGGGCTAAGAAAGCTTGACATCCGCTTTCAATAAATGAATAGCTTTATGGCTTGATATGATAGTGGTGATTTTAGTGGTTTAGTTGTTTGAATTAAGTATGACAAGTTGGTTAGGAATATGAAAGCTAACAACCTTACGAAAACAATCAATTTTGGCATGATGAGTGGTTAACCAATCAATTCCTAAAATCACATCAAAAGAAAGTATCTTCAAAGATATAAGATCAACAGGTAATGTGATAGTGCCAACTTGGATCATGTAAGATTTATAAACTGTAGATGTAACGAAGGTTTCACCCAACGGAGTTTCAACAGATAAGTCAAAGTCCAATTTCTCCGAAGTCAAGTTTAAACGTTGAGCCAAAGCGGAGAGAGATAAAAGAATGGGTAGAACGGTTATCTAGTAAGGTATAAACTTACAAGAGTTCAAGATTAGTTTACCCATAATCACCTCGTTAAGGTTCCTCGCGTTTTGATGATCACAACAAAGGCTCTTCCAGGAACCGCTGATTTCGACTTATCCGGGACAGCCCTTAGAGTCACCATCCCCGTTGAACTTGGTTTTGCTATAGAACAATCTCGAGCTATGTGGCCTTCCTTTCCACAGTTGTAACATACCTTGGATTGTTGTGGACAGTTTGGGCTGATATGTCCCTCTTTTCCGCATTTGTAGCATCTAACTAGCGGTCGTTCTCCTCCCCTAAAATTTGTTGTTGGTGCTGGTGCTGCTGTTGATGTCTTCCTGTCATTATTGAATCTCCTCTTTCTGAAATTTCCACTTGACTCACCTCGCCTATTATCATGACCACGATGACCACCCGAGTGGTTCCGCTTTGTTAAATATTTTTCCTCCTCGTTGGTTATCATCGCTCGATGACTCTCATCACCCCATGTATGACCACGGTTGTGGTCCCTCGGTTGAACATACTCATTATCTCGCTCTAATAATTGAGCCTTGTTTACAACATCTGAATATAAAGAAAATTTATGAGATATAAGATATTGCCGAATCTCGGGCTTTAGACCTCTCAAAAATATCCTCGTCATTCGTTCCTCATTTTTGACCAAATGAGGTGCAAACCTGGATAACTCTGCAAACTTCGCCTCGTACTGGGACACCGTCATGTTGTTTTGTTTCAGTCTGATAAACTCCACCTCCTTCATAAGACGAATATTTTCAGGAAAGTACTTGTCATTGAATAGTTTCTGAAACATTTCCCAAGACATCTTGAGTCTTGGTGGTGTAGTGCGCTTCATGCAGACTCCCACCGATAGTCTCGCCTCACTGCGGAACATAAAAGGTGGCGAATGGAACCTTCATTTCTCCGTGCATCCCAAGACATCGAATATCTTGGTAATTTGCTTGACCCACGTTTCCGCCATGATCGGATCCGTCTTTCCCTTAAATTCTGGTGGTCCCAACACCTTGAACTGCTTGGCTGTGACAAGCCGCGCATTACTATCATTTCCACCCGTATTTTGTGCACGAGTCTCCCTCGTCTGGTTTTGCATGAACTGCAAAAAGCTCCTAAACATTCCATCATTCATCGTTTGTTCGGTAGTGTTGTTTACAGGAGGAATATTTCCTTCTTGTTGCACGTTCTCCTGGTTTGTAACTAAAGGTTGTTCCACAGTCTCATACACTCCATTGTTAACGTTCTCAGCGACCATTCTTAAATACTGCCATAAAATAAGAGTTAATTAAACAAATTAACATATCACATAATATCCATATATTATGACTGACCAACAAATAAGCTTAGATAAGACACACTAGCGAAGGATTTACTCATCTCTCCCCTCCTAGTTCTATTCCCCGATCTCCGCCAGAGACCATATCCCTAAGCTTTGATACCAACCATGGCGCCCCCAAAATAGGTATACAACACCCATTCTGAAGTCGCCAAATACATGGTATGTAAAGCAAACTACAACTTCAATAATACAATTGTCGTGTAAAATACGACAACACATCTTTGTGAGTTTAAATACAAATATTGTCTTCTGACAATATCCACACTCAAATAAGTCCTCGTTATAATTATTCAAACACTATTTTACGAAATAGTGAGGGCGCTAAAACATCTTTCTAGAACCATCACTCTATACCCCGACTAGTTCTCGCTATGTTCTCACCTCCCGAGAAAAATGGAACAAAAAGGAAAAGGGTGAGCTCAACTAGCCCATAAAGAATATTATGACTAAGATAATATACAACAAATTATCGTTAGTCTTCAACAGAAAAAAAAATCGATAAAATATAATAGTCAACAAGTTTTAGATCAACAATCTGCCATGAAAACAACAATCCATTAGAAGAGTCAAGTAGAGAATGAGTTCTACTATCTTCTAAGATTTAAAAGTCCATCATCAATATTTTATCCCCGTAACAACAATCAATATACATCTTTAATCAAATATTCATCTTTGCACTACGTGCCAAAAATATTCATTTGTATCACCAAATTGGTCATATTCATCTCAACACTGTTAATCTTTTGCACTACGGGCCAAAGATATTCATCGATTAATCATTTATCTTTGCACTACATGTCAAGATATTTAGTAATATCATCATTTAGGGTGAGGATGATGAAAAATATTATAAAGAAAACGAATCCAGTGAAACGGAAGGACAAATAGTAGGGATTCGTATAACAGTTTATCCAAGATCAATAATACTTCATAAATACCAATTTTGAAGCAAAATTCAAAAATAAAGATCAAAACATGGATACAATCAAAGATAGTAACCATAATAGACATCTTGGACAAAAAGAAGAAAATTTCATTTTTTGATTGAATAAAGGTCATATTCGAATAAGTGTAAATTATCGTGAATAATGCCGCCGTATCGTGAATAGTAACCCCAACACAAAAAGTTCTAAATTTGATACAAAAATTCATATCAATACTTCGGCATAATGATATTGAAGAAATAATATCATATATGAAGAAAATAACATCCACTTACCTCAAAATATCAAGATTTTACGATCGAAATATCGGCGTAAAAAATGAAAGAAACTTACACCGATGAATGTAAACTCACAAAGTATCTAAATACTCATAAAATACACTCAATAATCTAGAGAGAGAAAGAGAAAAAACTTGTTTCTGGTGTGATTTTCAATTCTAACTTAGCCCTCTATTTATAGGAAAATGTTAGTAGACTTGACCTGCAACCTGATGGCTTTACCTGCTACTATTTCCACCCACCACATTTGAAATAAATTCAACATATTTCTTCACCAACCACAAGTGGGGCCCACTCAATTCTATAATTTTCCACCAAAATCATTTATAAACCTAATTCCTGAATCAGTCACCTCTTAAAATTCATAACAAATCATACGTTCATTTTTAACGGTTCAAAATTTGTGGACATATACTCAACTTATATATGTATAACATATCCAAAAATTACAACGATCCAACGGTCGGATTAAAAATTATAAGTCACACAATATATCTCAAAAACACCGGGTTTAATTTTTAATACCTTCATTCCGACAAAAATACTGATAAAACACCTCAACATTAATTCCTTCATTTTTAACCACAATAAATATATCCAACATTTATATCCACATAAAATAAATATTTCCTTATCATATGAATCAATAATTAATTATTCATAAATAATATTACGTAATCACATTTATGACAACTAAGTAGCTCCTGAAAGAGGGCTTTCGAATAAGAATTTCTCCTTATCATGCCGCAATTAGGTGACCAAACCTCTCCTCGTAATCCTTTCTAGACATTGCCAATAATGTTATCTAATAATATTATTCAAATAATATGAATTATTGATCCGATAATGGGAAATCATCATCGTGAAGGACAATTATTGAAACAACAATAATATAAAAATATCAACGCAGCAATTATTGAATCAATAAAATAAAATATTGAGCGAAGAATTCATGTAATAATTATTGAGTAGTGTCTTCTTCACGTAAGGATCAATAATTCATCAATATCATGTGCATCCACGCCAGACATCGTATTTTAACCACGGGTATTCCAACAAAGTGTTAATTCATAATAACTACGCCGTTATTTATAAAACTCAAACTTGTCGTTTTCTTCATCCGATAGCTTATTCTTACATTATGGGGCCCATAACGATCGTGTTGTTAAATGCGAATATTCTCCGACAACAACAAGAATATTGCACGCACCAAATGAATATTCCCGACAACAATGATTATTTTATAACCACTTGCATATTTTATAAAATTTGCACATTTCACCCATAACCAGATAATTATATCAAATTAATACCTTATTATTCACAAATATAATTAGAGAAAATTCGATTTTATTTATAATAAGTTGGGGTCTTACATATTAAATGTGGATATATATACATAGGGTCCGGTTCCGGTCCAGACTCTCGGACTTTCTTAAAATACAGACTGTTTTATTATATGTATCCAAATCACGCTCAAAACACTATATTATGAAAAAATTCTAGTTTCATAAAATATTAAACTTTTGTTTAGTTGTTTTAAAAACAAAAAAAAAGTAAAAAAAAAATTATCCGCATTTTAACAAGGTCCCACTTAGGACTTTGATCCATAATATATATATATATATATATATATATATATATATATATATATATATGGTCTCGGATCAAGTGCATACTTTTATCTTGCTCACTCATTATTTATCTCCTTTAGGGCGGATGGTTTGGTCAATACAACTGTCGCCTATAATTTTAGCTGACGCTATATGTTGTCCGTCAAGCTAAAAGTATAGATTTACTATTGTATGACCTCAAATCGCCGCCTAAAGGGTGGTGAAGACAAGTGAAAAAGATAAGGAAAGATGCACTTGATCCTGCTATATATATATATTCTTATCTTACTCAATAAGGGTGAGCTTAAGATCCTTGCTTTATATATATATATATATATATATATATATATATATATATATATATATATATATATATATATATATATATATATATATTTTGGATTCTGTGTGATATTATTATCAGGAATCAGGAAGAAGGAAAGGGCATAGACGGGCATTGATGCTAAAGGCAAGCATACTTCCGCCACTACTTAAATCTAAATTTAAGGAGAGTTTAAATCTTCACAGCAGCAGCCAGCAGGAAGCAGGCAAGAATCTTAGGCATTTGTCCACATGTTGGCCGACTACTTAATCTTTGTGCCTGGTTAACTAGCATACATGCATGGGGAGGCTGCAAATTAAAAACTTCAATTATGTCTCCTACATTCTCCTTTATAAGATTCCAAGCACTAAGGAATTAATTATGTTATATTTAATTTACTTCTTTAATATATATATAAGACCTCTTTATTCTTACCTTTTAAGAAAGCATTGGCTCTCCATAAACTTTATCGCTGTCATCTTGGAGATGTACACCAGTATTACATTAAAAGTGCAAGGAGAATAGCATATAAATACGAGGTTGATTTTTTAGTAATGATGAAGTTATGGGGTTTTCATAGTTATTTCTGGGATCGCTTAAGCTGCTGCTGCTGTGTTTATCAGGAAAAAATAATTTTCAACAATACTTGAATCATGCTGTATGATCATTCATCTCCTATTGGCTATTAACGGTATATTTTCCTATAAATTCTTACATGTATAACACTGCATTGTTCATAGAATCATATGAACACAGTATACAATATACATACAGCTGACTTGATCTATGCACAATTCAACTGGAAACTACCCATATCTTCCTCCCAAAGTCAGCATGCCCAATTGCGGTCAATTAACCACGAAATTCAACTAAAACTAATCTGTATCCCTCCCCCTTCTCTATTCTCCAATTCCTGCCCGAGCACTCTCTTCAATTCAAAATCACCTCCAAAAAATTTCCATAAACAAATTAATTTTAAAAAAATCCCATCAAAGCAAGCGTACTATCAACCAATTCATAGGGCATAACGCTCTGTTGTTCGCCAAACAGCTCATTAGGAACCAAAATAGCATCATTATGCTCGAGTAACGAAATCACATTGCTTGAATCCATTTTGGTTGTTCAATCCATTCTCACCAAGGTGCTCGAAGATCTATTTTTAGTACAGCATTCTTTTTAATATATATGGTATTGGTTCCTGTGTAAATAGCTCCAAAGTCAAGAAATATCAATGGCCAGCCCAAAATATGTTTCTTGAGTTATCTCAATTTTAAACAACTGCAAAATCACGAGTTACCTGAACAGTTGCAGACCAACAGTAGCCATTCTCCCTTTCTAATTTGAATATGGTGGCACCCTCATATATCAATAAGAGGAGGTGGCAGTTTCCAGAAATTCCACGAGTTAAAATCTTCCTGGAACCAAAAGGATAAAAGGAAATAACTGAGTAGAATTTTAATCAGGACTACAAAACAAACCAAATAGACCTGATGCTATGAAGAGTGGATGAGTTATTGGTAGGGCTGGATTTATGCGGCATATGACACTAGGAAAAATATAGGAACCCAGTGAAACTCGAGAGAGGAGCAAAAGGAAATCAAGAACTAGCATCACTTAAAACCTCTGGTAAAGAAAATGATACTTCCTCCTTTCCACAAAAGAGTCCCATTTGCAAAATTTTAAAAACTATACACTTCTGTTTTATGTTTACCCCTATCTATATTATAAAGCGGGAGAAAGAAGTTGGAAGTTAATTTGGCATAAACAAAATAGTGAAGCCTTTTTTACTTTCCTATTTTACCCTTTAAACTTTCTTTACATAGGTCTTTTATTTACTTTCCTCTTTCCCATTATCACTCACCTCCTATCTTTTAGCATCCTATTTTCCTCCTTTTAACACACACAATAGTGTTTGCCGTGTAAACTAGTATATATAAAAGTTTAGTTTAGTAGTAATGACATCAATGAAATTGTGATGGTAAGTAAACTTGAGGGCATTGTGTAATTTTATACGACTAGAGACTCCTTTGGAACCCCAAAAAAATTGGCAAATAGGACTTTTTTTGGGATGGAGGGAGTAATAAGTTGTCAATCCTCTAGATTGTGAAGAAATCTCCAATCAATGTGCTTAACTGAAGTTTTACCACCTATCCATTAATTATTTTTAAAAACCCAAAATAGTTACAATTTTAGATTAGAAATGTTTAGAGAAGCAATCCCCCTAGATTGTGGAGAAATCTCCAATCTATGTGCTTGAGTGAAGTTTTACTACTTATCCATTAATTATTTCTAAAAACCCAAAATAGTTACAATTTTAGAACAGATATGTTTAGACATGCAAACCTGCTCAGACGAGGGTGTGGGTGGAAACATGCCATTCACAAGAGCATGAAGGGAAGTATATGATTTGTTATCGCAGCGGTTCACAACTACCTCACCCTGAGAACTCAAAAGACATCAGCAATAAATATATGAATAATAATATTACACCCTAAAACCTTATCGAATACTATTCTAGACGATTCATGATTACCTTGGGATTAATTATGAAGATTTTTCCTTTTGGGATTCCAACCTTAAGATAGCTAAACTCATCAGTGTCTCTGTTTCCAAAACCAGCATAAAATGGATTTCTATCAGAAGGAAAACACGCCTTGATATCCTGAAAATTTGTACAACCAGAAGAATTCAGAGTCCCATCTATTCAGTATCTTAATCTCGAAAGTGCCACACACAGAGCTCCCATTCAAACGTGGTCCCCCCCCCCTCTCTAGAGGCCATTGCATATAATAAGAAACTTGGCTATAATTATAAAATTCTTCCATTGGGGAGTATTATATTATTTATCCATACAAAAGTATAGGTGGGTGTGTCTTTTAGTTTACATGCCTAAATTATAAGTTGCACCCTCTTGCACGTTCTAGTGAATTAATTATTAAACAGAATTTTCAGACCATGTGAATAAGAAGGATGCATATGCATGACAGTATTTCATTTCATTCCAAAATATAAGATCACTTGCATTTGTATTTTATAAAAGTAAGTGAAGTAATATTTTGGAGGTAGTATAGGATATCATATAAGCCCACCGAGTGATTAATTGCAATCTTTCAAAAAATAAATTGTTGAGGACCTTACTGAAGAAATTAGTTTTATCGACTTCGAACTACTGCTACGAACAATGAAATGACTCTTTAAAGAATAAAGCGGATTCACATGCTAAACTCAAATAGTTTGCATTGGCTCATTTAAATACTCTTCAAATCAGCAACAAAAGGTAGACATATAGGTTAATGACTAGAAAGAAAGGACAAAAAGTTCAGGTTGGTTAGATGTACTAATGATAGATTCTAGGAGTGACAGATTATGAACAAGGAACTAACCTCCAAGCAAGCAATTTTAAATTCATGTGGAGCTCTTCTAATAACTGCAAGAAAAAATAAAATTAGATAGTTCTTTCATGCATAAAAAAGAAAGAGTAAGTTCCATCTCACTTCCATATGAACAATTACATATGTCTGAGGACAAAGACACTATATATTTCAATGTATAGACATAATAATGCTATGCTTCAGAATAATTAGAAGGTTATTTTGTTTATAAATTTAAAAAATAGTCAACAATTATAATTTAAAAAATGAATCTAGAGAAAAGCGTGGAAACAATTGGAACCACCATTAGAAAGATGTAAAATGTGAGAAAGTTTCTTCAAAAAATAATTGCCTCACTCCAAGAAAGACGCTAGTTAACACCTGGGATAGAGGAAAGAGAGTGAAAGGAGATCATAAATGATTTAATACACCAGGAAGATTGGTAGTTAACATGCATATTCCATAATGTTAAAAGTATATCATGGTTTTCCACATCAACCATAACTAAAGGTGTAAATGAACCGAGTATTGAGTTGCTCATATTTGATTAATAAATTTTTCGAGTATGAAATAAGGTTTGATTGAGACTCATTTAGCTACCGAGTCAAGCACAGTCTACAATTGAGCCCGAACAATTTAAACTTTTTAAGTGAATATGATCTGATAATTTTTAAAGAGGTTCGAGTAATTTATCGAATTTTAAAATTTGCTCATATTTGAATCATTTATATTTTGAGTCTAGCTCAAATCAAACTTTTAGTCTAGTATGAATCAAGCTCAAACCGTTTGATTTATTTTACAGCCTTAACCACAATTAGTCCACGGACTCGAGAAAGAATAGAAAGAAAAGGAAACTACTGCCATGTTACTTCTACTCAGAATTAATGAGTTAAAATTGAATAATTGGCAAATAATAAATATTTTCTGGAGGACATAAGGACATATGACATCAACTACTCACCTTCTCGAAACAGGGAAGGAAAAAGTCCATCAGGGGAAATAACTACGGGCCCATCTGGTAAACCCTTTCCATCCTGCATAGAAATTCTGTCTGAGGAAAAGGATAGCAAAATATAGACAGAACAGGATGGATTTTACAGAGATTGATTTCACAATACTAAATCTAGAAATAAGCATTAACCAAAACTTTGCTTCTAGGCAAAAGAATAGTAAATATGAATTTCATTACCTGCTTAAGATTAAATAAAAACTGTCTAGTGAGGCCAGCTTGAGAAATTGCCCTTGCACTTAGAAAAAGCAATTGGTACCCGTTCTCCTGCAACAGGTATGAAAGAAAAGTTATTACCTTTTTCGGCAAGAATGCAAAATGGCACATAAATTTATTAGAAGTTTTCTACATTACCAAACTTTAGAAACATAAAAACATGATGAGAAATAGAAATACATAGTACACACTGCAAAGCTAATGCAGAAAACTACTTTCAGTAGACCGATAGCTCCATACTTGGTATAATCAGGCCATTCAATTGTATGATTCTTATCAATTTATTTGGTCCATAATCTAGATCAATTATGAACCGAAAGGGATCTTTGAATCAGCATAAGTCGCAAGAGAACTGATAAAAGCCATACCACTTCAATGTCATAGGAAGTAACCCATTTTTTTGAAGTTCTAAGTAAAAGAATTAGAGTGGAAGTTATAGTTTGGACCATTCATTACAAAAAAGTCCAATTGCCCCGTCAAGTTACCAAGCAAACACTTTACTTCCTGAAGTTTTATTTCACTTTTAAAGGTGCTTCTGGCAATTTTTCTGTCGATAATGCTCTTATACATACATGTATTCCTCAGCATAACGTCCTGTACCGGTCCACTGAACCATCTAATCAACCTGGATCTGCACGACATAATGCTCCCTGATCAAATCGATCAAGATTTAAATACTGCTTACCACAATCTCCAGTTCCATTCCACCTGAAATTTTCACTTGGTTCCCCTTTTTAGCAACCCTAACTTCATTTAATAACAATCTCTCTGGTTCAATTCTTGGTGGTCAGATGGGGAGATCGAAAGAGTGAGAGAAAGAGGAAAAGGAGAGAGAGAGGTGAAAATATCATTCTTTTAACTTGAAGGTTCACACTATTATTCACTAGATAAAATACAGACACTATCCCAAATTTGAAAATCTAGCACTTACAATATTTCCAACTTCATCTCTCCTATACACTAGTATCCAAATCCAGATACACTAATAGTCTAACTTTATCTGCTTTAAAGTTAGTTATTATGGTTTAAAAGCTCAAAGATTTGCTGGTTTAGGCATATAATCCCATCTTATCTTTGTCTTTTTATTCTTTGTTAGTTGTTGAATAACACAAATTGTTTTTGGGTAATTTGAGTCATCTGGACTTTTCAAAGTCAATTTAAAATATTTTCAAATTCCTAATTGATGTGATTTATTTAACTTTTAAATACAATAAATCATGTTATTAATAGTACCTTTAGATTGTTTACAATTTTCATATTTGTATCATGAGAAATTAAATGAATTCATATCAATTTTGAGTTTGAAAATATGTCAAAATTGACCTTTTTTTTTGGAACACAAGAAGTATAACAACTATCAAAAGCACATAAGAGCAGCTAACCTTAATAGCTGAAAAGAGATGTGCAACTCCTGTCTGTGACCAATCTTTTCCAACCAAAGGCATGAACTGTCCTAGAACATCAGATCTGTAATAAAAAATAAAAAGTTATAACTTTCAGATAAACAAAGAGGAAACCTCACATTCAGTAAAATATATTTTTCTTTTTACAAGATATGCTGATGAGCAGCAAGTAAAGCCAAAAGACTGATCGTGGATAATTCCAGCAGTAGAATATTTTTTAAATCAAAGAGTATGTTTTTCCTGATATTATATAAACATATGTATAGGATATATATTTTGTCCTAATACAATGAACTTGAACCCTCTAGATTTCTACTACATTAGAAATCTTTAGAGTTCCCAAACATAAGTCAAAAATCTTCTTAGACTTGGAGACTATCTAAACTACAATGCAATTCCCAGTAATCTGCCTTTAAGACCAATCATAACACGATATAATTACTAATTACCCCTTGAAATACCAAAATGTACAAATATCGGATATATCCAGAATTTCCACCAAGCTTAGAATGATAGAAATGGCCCAAGCACAGATTTATTTATCTTAATTGCAAACAAGGTTCAAAATCTGTTTTATTATAGAAGCTGGGCTGCATCAAGAACCATTTTATCTGCGACATATAAGAGTTATTCAATAAATAATGACAGTTATAGCCAACCAGAACAAAATTAAAGATAAAAGCTCCCCCTTTACCCTGCCAAACCCCCCCAACCCCCAACCAAAAAAAAATACTCTGGTCTGGTCCGGGCTTTATTTAGCAAATGTAATACTTTAAATTACTCTGTGTTCCAAAGCTTTTAGTTAAAGAGAGTATGGTAAGGATAAACTCAAGAAAACAAACAAAGGAACATGATCCAATCACGGATTAGATTCATAATAAATACATACTGATTGATGGGCAGAAAAACCTTCTCTTTTGATACATACAGAGAATCAAATTAATCACATACGACGATGGTAAAACATATTCTCATTTTCTTACTTTTGAATAAAGTATTCTCATCACACACGGGAAAAAAAGGAAAAGAAAAGGCAAAAAAGCTGAATTTTTTCATTGCACACATCAATGCTACAATCATGGTTTCTCTGTTCTGGAAAGACCACTCTTCTAATACCAATTAACTAAGTTTACAACATAACAGTGCTTAAAAAAAAAAGGAATGGTGAACAGCTCATGAAATTAAATTATCACAACTGTAGTCCAAAAATGATATTCTAGAAGAGTTGAGATTATAAACCTCCATACTAAAAAGGAAATACTGAAATACACTAATACTGACAAAGACAAAAACAAATTCTCAGTAAAAACACTGCAAAAGTACAAAAGGCCAAAGGAATCATTTGAGCAAAACAGAATACTGTGGAATGATCCAGCAGAAAAAGGTATTTATTATTTAGACACCATACCTGCTCACTTCCTACATATATCAACGAACTTGTTGCATCATTTGAATTAACAATCAAGATGTATAAATATATAAATGCAACATTAGGGATTAAAATATGGGCAGCAAAACTAAAATTAAAATATATATTATAAATATTGCAGCCTTACTTGGTGATTGTCCCATCAACATCTGTAATCACAACACGATTGTCCCACCTCCATAAATAAATTCTAGCATCAACCTTTGAAATAATCCAAGTAAGTATGGAAATACACAAGATAGGTTTATACACACAGAAACCCAATTGAGCAACGCAGCAACAAATTACCTGCTGCTTCCCCAGCATTGCAGTTGAAAATGTGAAGGTTACAATGTTCCTCCCTTCCTTAAGATTCAACGATGCCAGCTGCTCAGTCGTTGGAGAGAGTACCCTAATATTCTTCTTATTCACCTTGGATTTAGGTAATTCTTTCTCCCCATCCATGACAATAGTATCCTCCAAAGAAATTTCAGCATCAAGACTTCTTGAAAAACTAAGAGCTGGCTGTGTATCTTTCATACTTCTGGATCTTTTGAAAGCAAAGGGCCAGATACTCCAGCTTCCACTTGAGGTTTCAACAATTTTAGATGAATTCCCTGTAAGAATTTTGTGAACTCAATCAGTAAGTACCATGCTTTTTGGTTTACACGTGTGTTCAATTCTATATGCAGGTATGCTTTAAAAATAGGCATTGTCTCGTTCCATAAGTGATCACCAATAATACCTCAATAACAAGAGAATCAAATTTATCCATATCCAAATTTTCCCGTATTAAATTCCAAAGAGGCCATCAGCCCTCAGTCCTTCAAAGAAACAAGAGCTTAAAGCACAGGAAATATATCTAAGCTTGCTGTAGAGAATTTAATTAACTTTGTTGCTTCTAAAAGTTTCAAGTCTAAAGGAAGGAGACGATTTCTTTTTGGTATCCAGTTGCACCCATACTTAAATGAGTCCAAAGTGAAAGAAGTTACATATATTCAGCATACAAACATTACAATGAATAGGAGTATAAGAGAAAATCAATTCTAAAATTTACCAAAATAAAAATGGACCCATGGAAACTCTTCCAGGCAAAAAAAAAATGGTCATCGGTCTTGTCTTGCAAGTTGTACTTTGTGCATACACAACTGTACTCTTTTACATTTTGGGTAACAATATATGCATGATGTACAAGACTGCACATTATTTTGTTTGTCAGGGACTTTTGAGCCTCCTGTTCTCAACATAAAATCATACATCTCAAAAACAATCATACGCAAATCTATCTAACACACGCTGAAAACAAGATCAGGCTTCTTTCAGTTACCCAAAAAGAAAACAATATCAATTGTATGAAGAAAAACCAAGTTCCAGCTCATAAATAATATGTAAAAGTTAGTTATCTTACCAACTGCAGGGCTGGTATCTACATTTTTCAGCTCCTCCAAATTCAGAGTATCCTCAGTTGTAGGCTGTGAATCTAAATTATGTACCCTCTCTCCATCCGACTTTATGAAGCTTGAAACATTTTCTCTAACCAGCGTCCACTTAGATGACTTGGAATTTGAATCTAGAGAATGGCCTAAAGGACGATGAAGAAAACGTTCATCCAATTCAAAAGAGTGAGACCGCATACTGGGTAAAGACTCGACCATTCCTCCTAGTTCCTGACCTGCAACTTTACTACTACTAGGAATATTAATTTGACTTGATATTACTTTAGCCTCTTCTCTCGACTCTTCACCATCATTTGGCAGGTTACCTTGAACAAACTTGTCTGGTGAGGTGAAGTCTGAATGAGAAGATTTATTCACTGTTTCGATGCCTTCCGATGTAAGAGAGGAATCATTTTCCTTATCCATGTGATCTAGAGAAATCACCTTTATGCATTCAGCTTCTCTAAGTTTGAAGTCATCAAGATCAGTGAAAAGGAACTGTTCTTCCTCTAAATCTAGTGATGAAGAATTATTTACCCCCTGGGTTTGGACAAAATCACTACTAGCTTCTTCAGAATCACAGAAAGGAAGCCCCTTCATTTCATCTTCTTTCTCAATACATCTCTCATCTTGAACTTCAGCCTTTGATCCACTGACACTAGAAACGGTGAGTGCGCTACATGAATCAACTTCTTTGGCTAGATCATCTATTTGTTCAACAGAAACAGGCTCAGAAGAGCTTTCTGTTAAAACACTACTTGTTTGTGGAGATGTTATTTTACTTCCATGAATCTTCCCATCACTAACAAAGTTGCAGCAGGAACCATCATCACCTACAATTCCATGAACATTTAGAGTTTCTAGTTCAGAAGTAACCTCAGTAATTAATTCTGGATCAGGAGAAGTTTCTGCCTGCACAGAGACTTCACCAGATTTTACACTAGAAAGAAGCATCGTTTCATCATCTTGTTCATTAAAACCATCTAACACAATCCTTGAGGTCTCTAAAGCTTCATAATAAGCTGTAGCTTGGCGTCTGAATGCTTTATTCTCCGTATTGGAGACACTGCTGTCTAACATACCAACATCCTCGTCAACCAGAAAATCCTTACTTGCTACACCATCTAAAATATCTGGAGCAGATAAACGTGAAGCATTATCCTTTTTCTTCCTGACAGAGTTGAGATTGGTAGACCACTTCACTTCCAAAAGATCAGCAGCGATCTCAGCATGCTCCAAGGAGTCCGTCCTAACACCATCCTCCTTAAATGTATTATCCTTCACTGACCGTCTTCCAAAAACATATCCCAAGAACCGAGACCTACGGGAGCCAGTCCTAGCCAAAACTTTGCCATTGCTTACTTCAAGCTGGGTAACTGAGTCAGACAGATCAACACCATCATTCCAACTATTGGCCTTCATTGGTCTCCTATCCAACCCGTCCATCTCCTCGCCTGAAGATGTACGTGATAATATTAAATTTCCCTCTTCTGCATCCACCTCCCTGAGAAAATAGGCTTCCCCTGTATGATCCAAATACATATGAAAGTCTGCATCCTCTCCATTCACATTTATGTCAACAACGTTCTCCTTTGCCTTCAAAACCCCTTGAAATTTCCCAAAGCGAACATACCAAGGCGATGATTTGAAGCTACCATCTTGTTGCTCAACCACCACAATATCCACAGCACCACCAAATGGATGAAATGGGGCAGAGACTGTGTAAACACCCCGTGAAATGTAGCTGCCTAGCCTCCCTACTGCATACATCCTCCTAAAATCAAGTTTCCCCAACAACCCAGATAACCAAAATCTCAAAATTACATCACAAGTTAAAAACCCAAAATCCAATTCCCCACCATAAATTATGCCTTTTTAGCTCATAATCTACATCCATTCCAAATTTTCCACAACAGCACCACCCAAGAATTTTAGTCGCAGAGCACCCAAATCACAAAATCTTAATGTAAGATCACACAATTCAAGAGTCCAATTGATTGCTTCACAAATTTAAAAAGCTTGTTAGCCCGTTGGCTCGAAAAATTACACAAAATTGGAATCCTCTGATTGAAAACTAAATTAAAGAAACCCGCTAAAATTCGAAGGCTGGCTGAACAATAAACAATTCAATTTGGGGAAGATATAACAAAATCTCTAATCTCAACGAGTATTTCCAAAGGGCTAAATTCTAAAGACAACCCATATGAGGAAAACTCATAAAGAACAAACCGCTTACGCAAAGACTGGATTTTTAGAGAATAGGCGGCGTGAAAAGCATATTCCCTTTTACATTATTCGAATGTCCCAGGCAAATAAAAATTGACAGCCTCAACAAAAAGACACCGTATTATATACACACGTAAAATACGTATCCATAAATATCTCAGATATTTACTAGAAAGCAATACAAATTGGGTTTTGAGGAAGCAATTAAGAAGACTAATATAACTGACCTGGAGAAAAGAAAGCCAGTTTTTGGTGAGAGAAACTGGCAACAGGGTTCTCTCGATCTCTGGAGAGAAGAATTTGATTCTTGTTGAGGGAAAAAAATAAGATGATTACTAGTCAGATGGCCTAAAAGATTTGCTTGATGTGTGGGACACACATCAGCTTCATCGAACGTGGATGTTGGGACTTGGATGCATAATTTTATTATAGGTTGGTGGGGACATAAATGTCAGTCCAACGTTTTAATTAACAACCCTCCCTGTTTCCTATAACTATTGCTCTCTCAGAAAATTTGATGGTTTACATAAAATATATAATGCGGTTTCCTTTTTTGTTAAGGGTTTTCTTTTTAAAAAGTGAAAAATTGGTCCAAAAACTAAACAATATAAATAAATCTTTTATATACTCTTTGCATTAGAAACACAATAAAATTAATATCAGAGTAATTTAAATGTAATACTTCAAATGTTTCTCACTATTTCAAAAAAAACATTCTTATATTTAATTTAAATTTCTCATGTTCTCATTTTTTTTTCTCTTTTCTGAAACTGAAAAACAGGAGTAATGTTACTATCACATAAAATTACTTATATATCGCTCACATATATATTGGTATAGTTCAGATGACTTATTCTGCACGTGAATTATATTAATTTATATATGAATGTATGTGAACAGTATGCGAATGATTTTTATGTGATAATGGACATATTAGAAAAACAGAGGACTATTCTACGTACTACTATTTGAGTTTTAGGATTTTAGGGAACTGTGTTGCGAAAATACATGGCAGATTTGAATGGGCAAATTGGCAAACTAGCCTCCCAGCAATGATCGGCGGCTGCAGCCACTTCAAAGATAGCAAATTTAATGAGGGATACATGACTTTTATATGGAATTATAAAAGTCTGTATAATATTTTTTTAAAAATAATATTATGACAATTTGGTTTGGTAAAAAAAATAGGGTTAAATTTAGATGACTACCTTCACTAAAGCTACATTTAAACACCCGGCTTTTTGAGTTAAAGTAAAAACGTCATATTTTTCATCTAACTTAACTGTGCGTGTATGTCAGATGCCAAAAGCGCGTAAGAGGGGCTGTAACGGTCAAAAAAAAGGTAGTAAATGTCTAAAATACCCTCTTCTTCCTCATTCTCTTTCTCATTCTGTACGAGAGAGAGACGAACAGAGTATTTGATCTGATTTTATTGGTAGAAACGAAGTTTCTGACGCCGGGATTTCGGTTTCACCCAACTGATGAGGAACTTGTTCGGTATTATTTGACGAGTAAGGCTTGTGGGAAGTCTTTTAGATTTCAAGCTGTTTCTGAAATCGATATTGACAAATCTGAGCCTTGGGAACTTGAAGGTAAATCTCCTGTCTCTGTTTCTGTATTTTGTAAGACCCCAAATTATTAATAAATAAAATTTAATTTTCTCTATTTATTATTTTGAAATAGTAAGGGGTTGATTTGATTAATGTGGTTAGTTATGGGTAAAATGCATAAATATTTCAAATAAGCAAGTGGTTATAAAATATTCATTGTTGTTTGGGAATATTCGTTTGGTGTAGAATATTCTTCACATCGGGAATATTCGATGCGACTTGTAGCAATTTTTAATGTGGGCCCATAACGAAAAGCGATTGGATGAAGAAAACGACAAGTATAAGTTGTTTATAAATAACTACGATTGATTATTCACAGATTATCTTTGTTGGAATACCCGGTGGTTAAAAACACGATTATCTGCGTTGTTGCACAAGAAGACACGCAGATTGCACCAATTATTGATTTTTACGTGAAGACACTACTCAATAATTATTACGGTAATTATTGCTCAAAGATTTTATTGTATTAATTCAATAATTCTTTGCGTTGATATTTTATATTAGTTTTGTTTCAATAATTGTTACTACACTGTATTTTCCATTATCGAAGCAATAATTCATATTATCTGAATAATATTATTAGAAAATATTATTGGCAATGTCTAGAAAGTTCTGCATAAGGAGAGGTTTGGTCACCTAATTGCTGGCGATGAAGAAAAATTCTTATTGGAAGCCTCATCTTTCACCGGAACTACTGGTTGCAAAGATCGTGATTCTGTAATATTATTTGTGAATAATTAATTATTAATTTATATGATGAGGAAAATATTGATTTTATGTGGATATAGATGGAGAAAAATTTTAAAGTAACAATTGTTAAAATTGATATTTTATCTTTTCTCGATAAAATAATATTTTATTATATTATTATAATATAATAATGGTGATATTTTTACAATAAATGTGGGATATATGAGTATATGAGGAGGAAGAGTATTTTTTGTTACAAAAGTTGTTTAACACATGTTTTGTGTGTTTGGTGGACCCATTTCTTGGCCGAAATTTGATTATAAACGCAGTAAAATCGTGCGTATGTGGATTTCGGTCAATTTCTGTTTGGTATTTGGAAAAACTTTCTTACTCAATGTTGTAGAGAATTGAATTTCCTATAAAATTTATGAGATTCTAATTTTCTGATAAAAGGGCTATTTATTATGAATTATTGAAGTTCCGAAGTTCTAGAATAATTGATTTTTGGTAGTTTTAAATAATTATATTAACAAAAACATTTTTTACAAGTTAAGTGGGTCTCACATGTGTTACAAATGGGCTGAAATCAGATTTCAAAGATGGGCGTGAAAATTTTGTAAATATAATAATATTTTATTAAATTTTCTGCTTTGGTGTTCTAAGCATTTTTCTATAAATAGGGTGCTTAGGTTAGAATTGAAAATCACACCGAAACTAAAGATTTCTCTCTTTCTCTCTATAATATCTAGCGATTTTGTGAGTATTTTAGTACTTTGAGTATTCTTATATCACAAGTCAAGTTCTTTCAAAGATTATATCCGAGATTTCAATTAAAGTCTATTCTTTCCGAGGTAAGGGATGCTATTTTCTTCTCAAATGATATTATTTCTTCAATATCATTATGCCGAAATATTGGTTGAAACTATTTATCAAATTTGGAACTTTTTCATATCGGAGTTCTTATTCATGAGTTACTTATTCACGAGTTACTATTCACTTAGTACTATTCACGGCATGATGATTTTTTGGGTGAAATTTCTATCTTTTAGTGTCGAGTTACTATTCACGATATCTTAACTATTCACGATATCTAACTATTCACGATACTAAGACTATTCATGAATACGACACTTATTCACGTAAAAATTAAATTTTCTTTTACATGTCCAAGATTGTCATTATAGTTCTATCTTTGATTGGATCTATGTTTTGATCATTCTTGAATTTTACTCCACTCACGATTATTTATGAAGTATTTTGAACTTGGATTGTGTAAAGTCTTAATCCTTAATATTTGTTCTTTTGTTTCACCGGATTCGTTTTTTTTAAAATATTTTCATCATCCTCACCCCTAAATGATGATATTCTCGAATATCTTTGGCTTGTGTAGTGCAAAGATGAATGATTTTCGATGAATATCTTTGGCCCGTAGTCTGCAAAGATAAATAGGTGTTTAGATGAACATGACCCATTGATGAATATCTTTTGCCCGTGGTGCAAAGATGAGCAGTGTTGAGATGAACATGACTAGCAGATGAATATCTTTGGCACAGTAATGCAAAGATGACTATTTGATTTATGATGTATATTGATTGATGTTACGGGATAAAATATCGATGATGGACTTTTAAATTCATAGATGATAGTAGATTTCATTCTCTACTTAACTCTTCTAATGAATTGTTGTTTCATTGCCGATTGTTGATCTAAAACTTGTTGTCATTGTATTCTATCGAGTTTGTCCCTATCAAGACTAAGGATAATTTGTTTTACATTATCTTGAGTCATAATATTCTTCTATGGGCTAGTTGAGCTCACCTTTTCCTTTTTGTTCCATTTTTCTTTCGAGAGATTTGAGAATATAGCGAAACTAGTTAAAGTGTGGAGTAATGGTTCGAGACAGGTTGTTTTAGTAGTCCTCACTATGTTGTAAAATAAAGTATCAATAATTATAATGAGGACTTATTTGAGGTGTATATTGTCTGTAAGACAATATTTGTATTTAAACTCATGATTTATGTGTTGTCGTATTTTACGACAATTGTATTAATGAAGTTGTAGTTGTTTACATACCACGTGTTTGGCGACTCGAGAATAGGTTGGTTGGATTGGACCTATTTGGGGCGTCACACTTGTATCGAGCTTAGGATATGATCTTTTGGCGGAGATCGGAATAGAACTAGGAGGGAGAGACGAGTAAATCTTTCACTAATGTGTCCTACCTAAGCTTATTTGTTGGTCAATCATAATATATGGGTATTATGTGATTTATTAATTTGTTTAATTAACCCTTGTTTTATGGCGGTATTTAAGAATGTCGATCGAGAATGTTAATATTGAGTAAATGAGGCCGTGGAGACACTTTCTTTCACTGAACGGAGGAGAAACGTACTGACAGTGGGGCAATGTTCCTCCCCGTGAACAACACCACCGAAAGCGGATGATGAACGATGATATGTTTAGAACTTTCTAGAATTCATGCAAAACCAAACGAGAAAGACTCATCGCTCAAAATGCAGTGGAAACACTAGCTTCTCACGCGGATGGTCACCTGCTAAGCGATTCAAGTAGTTAGGGACCACGAGTTTTGGGAAAGCGGAACCACTTTACTACAGAGACGTGATAAAGCGGATCACTAAGATATTTGATGTCTTGGGATGCTCGGGGAGCAAAAGGTTCTTTTCGCCACTTTCATGTTACAAGGAGAGGCAGATTATTGGTGGGAATCAGTAAAAGCGTACTCACCTTCTACCGTGACCAAGATGTCTTGGGAGAAGTTCCAAGAATTGTTCAACGACAAGTACTTTCCCGAAAGTATTCGTCACATGAAGGAGGTAGAGTTCATCAAACTGGAGCAAAACAATATGAACGTATCGTAGTACGAAGCTAAGTTTGCCGAGTTGTCTCGATTTGCATCACATTTGGTTAATAATGAGGAGAGAATGACGCGAATGTTTTTGCGAGGTTTGAAACCCAAAATACGTCAATACCTCATTTCTCACAAACTTTGTTTATATTCAGATGTTGTGAATAGGGCTCGATTATTGGAGCGATAATGAGTCGGCTCAATCAAGAATAATGACCAAAGAACTCGATGATAATCGTCAAAATTGGCGACGCGTCATCTGAACAATGATAACCATCGTGGAGGAAATTATCATGCGAGAAATGGTAACCACTTCAAAGGTAATCATGGCCAAGATAATAAAAGAAATAACTCAAGTGGAAATTTCAAGAAGAGAAGATTTAACAATGACGGAAAGACGTCCTACACCAACACCAAAGAACGAATTTTAGAGGAGGAGAAAAGACCGCCAGATTAGATGCTACGAGATCACGGAGAAGAGGGACACGTAAGTCCAAACCGTCACAACCTTCCAAGGTATGTTATAATTGTGGAAAAGAAGTTATTATCGCTCGAGATTATGCAGTGCGCGAAACCCACCAATGGGGATGGTGACTCAAAAGGTCATCCCTAAAAGTCAAAGTCAATCTTCCTAGAAGAGCATTTGTCATGGTAGTCGAATCGAGAACCCGAATGAAGTTAGCAGGTTAGTTAATTATAAATTCTTTCAAAGTCTATACCTTATTAGATACCGATTCTACCCACTCTTTTATCTCTCTCCTTATACTCAACGCTTAAACTTGACTTCGAGAAAATTAGACTTTGACTTATCTGTTGAAACTCAGTTAGAGAAACTTTCGTTACATCCATTGTTTATAAATCTTGTTTGATCCAAGTTGGCACCATCACATTACCCGTTGACCTTATTTCTTTAAAGATACTTGTTTTTATGTGATTTTGGGGATTGATTGATTAACTACTCATCATGCTAAAATTGATTGCTTTTACGTAAGGTTGTTAGTTTTCATATTCCTAAGCAACTCAAGTATTCAATTCAAGCAACCAAACCATTGAAGTCAATCATTGTCATATCAAGCCATAAAGCCATTCGTTTATTGAAAAGCGGATGTCAAGCTTTCTTACCCATATCATGGACTTTAATACGTCATATTGAATAATATTTTGTTTCTGACGTATTTCTAAAGAATTTCTTAACTTAATCCCAAAGTGTGATATTGAATTTTGTATTGACTTTGAACCCAAAGACAAAAACCCATTTCTAAAATCTCATGGCTCTATTGAACTTCGTGAGTTAAAAATCAATCAGTAAAGTTTGTACGAGCCTTTATCCGGTGACTTCCTTTGTGGAATGCAAAGCCGACTCTCCGTAGGGGGCGCCATATTTGTGTAATAATAAATCGATAGTTACCATTGTGACGTCTTATCCAAGATTGGGATATGAGTCACAGATTGAGAGTAACCTAAGTCGATGTCGAAATAAGTAGCTTTCACAGGCTTAAATTTGTTTCTTATCTGGAGATTCGTGGAAGGATTTTATTGAATCGATACTTTATTAACTCAAATGACTCGAAAAGATACAAAATTCGAATGGGCGAGAAATGTGAGAAGAGCTTAAGAACTCAACATGCAAGAACGACGCTGGCTCGAAATATTGAAAGATTACGACCATACCATTCAATACCATCCTCGAAAAAAAAGCGGACGTGGTAGGCGGCGTGTTGAGTAAAAGATCGTGTGCGTTTAAGTCACGATATTGTTAACCCAAAGACCCATTTCGCATAACTTACGTAAGATGGAGATAGAGTTAAAGATTCCAAGAACTCATGTGAAGATAACGAATATACAATTAGAATCGACTTTAATCAATAAATTTAAAGTTGCTTTCAAGCCTCTGAGACTTGGAGTTGATGAATATGAAGAAGAAGAAGATCTGAAAGTCGTTATTCCAAAAGCGAGAATCGTACCGTGAGGAAAGCTCAAACCTTCGATTTATTAGTCCATTTGAAATCCTCGATCGAATAGGAACTGTGGCCTATAGACTCATTTTACCGCCAAGTATGACGCGTGTTCATAAAGTTTTTCACGTATCGATGTTACGTAAATATGTGGACGACCCGAACCACATTATTGAGTTAGAACCAGACGAGATAGCAGAAGATTTAACGTACGAGGAGGTACCTGTCAAGATCTTGGATATGAAAGAGCATGTCCTACGCACAAAGGTCATACCACAAGTCAAAGTTTTGTGGAGGAACCATGCTATTGAGGAAATGACCTGGGAGTTGGAAACGAAAATGAAAGCGAGGTATTCTCACCTTTTTGAAACACCAGGTACGTACGTCAATTTCGAGGACGAAATTTCATAAGGAGGGGAAGTTGTAAGACCCCAAATTATTAATAAATGAAATTTAATTTCCTCTATTTATTATTTTGAAATAGTAAGGGGTTGATTTGATTAATGTGGTTAGTTATGGGTAAAATGCGCAAATATTTCAAATAAACAAGTGGTTATAAAATATTCATTGTTATCGGGGAATATTCGTTTGGTCGTGGAATATTCTTCTTTGTCGGGGAATATTAAATGCACTAGCAAAGCGACCTTGTGTGGTCCCATAACGGCGATTGGATGAAGAAAACGACAAGTATAAGTTATTTATAAATAATAAATACTTGCTTGTTATGGCAATTAATCTTTGTTGGAATACCCATTGTTAAAACACGATTATACGCGTTGTTGCACAAGATGACACTCAGTATTGCACCAATTATTGATTCTTACGTAAGAAGCCACTACTCAATAATTGTTACGGTAATTCTTTATTCGATATTTTATTTTATTGATTCAATAATTCTTTGCGTTGATATTTTATATTACATTGTTGTTTCAATAATTGTCACTACACAGTATTTTCCATTATCGAAGCAATAATTCATATTATCTAAATAATATTATTAGAAAATATTATTGGCAATGTCTAGAAAGTTCTGTCTAAGGAGAGGTTTGGTCACCTAATTGCGCGCCAATAAGGAGAAATTTTTATTGAAAAGCCCTCTTCCTGCAACGGCACAGTTGCCAAGATCTTGTGATTCTGTAATATTATTTATGAATAATTAATTATTGATTTATATGATGAGGAAAATATTGATTTTATGTGGATATAGATGGAGAAAATTTTTAAAGTGACAATTGTTAAAAATTGATATTTTATCTTTTCTGATAAAATAATATTTTATTATATTATTATAATATAATAATGGTGATATTTTTACAATGAATGTGGGATATATGAGTATGTGAGGAGGAAGAGTATTTTTGTTGCAAAAGTTGTTTAACACATGTTTTGTGTGTCAGTGGACCCCATTTCTTGACTGAAATTTGATTATAGCCTGTAAAATCATCCGTATATGGATTTCGATCAATTTCTGTTTGGAATTTGGAAAAACTTTCTTCTGCAATGTTGTAGAGAATTGAATTTCCTATAAAAAGTCGCGGGATTCGAATTTTCTGATAAAATGGCTATTTATTATGAATTATTGAAGTTCCGAAGTTCTAGAATAATTGATTTTTGGAAGTTTTAAATAATTATATTAACAAAAACATTTTTTACAAGTTAAGTGGGTCTCACATGTGTTACAAATGGGCTGAAATCAGATTTCAAAGATGGGCGTGAAAATTTTGTAAATATAATAATATTTTATTAAATTTTCTGCTTTGGTGTTCTAAGCATTTTTCTATAAATAGGGTGCTTAGGTTAGAATTGAAAATCACACCAGAAACTAAAAATTTCTCTCTTTTTCTCTCTCTATAATATCGAGTGTATTTTATGAGTATTTTAGTACTTTGAGTATTCTTTATACGGTCTGCAAGTTCTTTCAACCTTATATCCGAGATTTTTAGATCGGAACTTATTCTTTCTGAGGTAAGGGATGTTATTTTCTTCTCAAATGATATTATTTCTTCAATATCATTATGCCAAAATATTGGTTGAAACTTTTTATCAAATTTGGAATTTTTCATGTCGGGGTTACTATTCATGAGTTACTTTTCATGAGTTACTATTCACGAGTTACTATTCATGAGTTACTATTCACAAGTTACTATTCACGAGTATTATTCACGAAGCATGATAAATTTTTTTTTATGAAATTTCTATCTTTTAGTGTTGGAGTTACTATTCATGTATACGACACTATTCACGAATACGACACTATTCACAAAAAAAATTCAATTTTCTTTTTTGTGTTCAAGATTGTCTGTTATAGTTCCTATCTTTGATTGGATCTATGTTTTGATCATTCTTGAATTTTACTCCACTCTGATTATTTATGAAGTATTTTTGAACTTGAATTGTGTAAAGTACGAATCCTTAATATTTGTTCTTTTGTTTCACTGGATTCGTTTTCTTTAAAATATTTTTCATCATCATCACCCTAAATGATGATATTCTTCAATATCTTTGGCAGTAGTGCAAAGATGAATGATTTTCGATGAATATCTTTGGCCGTGGTGCAAAGATAAATAGGTGTTTAGATGAACATGACCAATCGATGAATATCTTTGCCCGTAGTGCAAGATGAGCAGTGTTGAGATGAACATGACCAACAGATGAATATCTTTGGCCTGTAGTGCAAAGATGACTATTTGATTTATGATGTATATTGATTGATGTTACAGGGACAAAATATCGATGATGGACTTTTAAATTTATAGATGATAGTAGATTTCATTCTCTACTTAACTCTTCTAATGAATTGTTGTTTCCGCTGCAGTATCTAAAACTTGTTGTCTATTGTATTCTATCAGATTTTTCCCTGTTGAAGACTAAGGATAATTTGTTGTACATTATCTTAGTCATAATATTTTTTACTGGGCTAGTTGAGCTCACCCTTTTCCTTTTTGTTCCATTTTTCTTCTTAGGAGACGAGAATATAACGGGAACTAGTTGGGGTGTGGAGTAATGGTTTGAGACAGTTGTTTTAGTAGTCCTCACTATGTTGTAAAATAGTGTATCAATAATTGTAATGAGAACTTATTTGAGTGTGGATATTGTCTAGAAGACAATATTTGTATTTAAACTCACAGTTTATGTGTTGTCGTATTTTGCACGACAATTGTATTAATGAAGTTGTAGTTGTTTCTGTACCATGTATTTGGCGATTCAGAATAGGTTGGTTGGATTGGACCTATTTTGGGGGCGTCACATATTTTGTGTGTGTATATGTATATACACATCTATATACCCTTGGGTTTCAAGATATCCCTTTTGATTTTGTTGAGTTAGATCATGAATTTTATGTTTGTTTCGCTGATTTTTAGATTTTTTGTACGAACATTTTATTTTGTTGAATTGGGTGTACTTATACAAACTTAATTTTTAACTATAATGTTTTCCTATTTAATTAGTACTAGTATAATGGTTTATGTATTTGTGTTTCTGGAATTTGGAAGTGGGAGACTTTGAAATGCATAAAGATTAGATTTTTATCTTTGAATCTTCAACTAACAAGAAAGGGTATGAACAAAATATAATTAGAATTTGGGATTATTTGTATGTTAAGGTAAATGTGTTCAATCTAGATCTCCAGTGCATTAGTTTGATTGCTTCATGTGAAGATGTATATCATGTTTGTTTCTTTCAAGATCTTAAGGTTAAAGATCTGATTTTATTAAGCATTTGTTTTTTTTGCCATGAGTGTTTTGGTGGCATGTCTGCATCTGGTGGAGCTGGAACTGCATCTGGTTAAAGATCTGTTTTTATTAAGTATTTGTTTTTTTTTTGCCAAAATATAACTTTTTGCGTTATTCACCACATTGGAAACTTCAAGATTAGCTTAAGTTTTTTCTTCATAAGAGGAGGAGGGGGATTCAATGTCTCATCTTCTCCATCTCATACCAAATAAAAGTATGGGTGTCACAACATGTTATTACATCAATTGCTATATATAAATTAATGTTTGTAATTTAGCACCACTTTTTTCAGGATGAATGAATGGCGGACTGATGTTGGTCTAAATTAGTTTAATTGTATACAACATAAGAAATCTCATTCATTTAGTACCAAGCGCTTACAGATTATTCTCGAGCATAATTAAGTCTCATCGTTTATATATAAGGAGGGTAATTAAGTCTTTATCCAACTTAAGTATGTGAGTTATGATATGACGATTATTCACTTTAACTCAAAAAGTCGGGTGTTTAAATGTAGCTTTACTGACTACAAGTGGTTAAGTGAGAAACCGCTCAAACCCCAGGTGGTCATCTGAACTTAAATAATATATATTATTTTTGTGTTTAGATCGGACGAAGAGAATTTAATGAGACATATTTGAAATATAAATTTTTGAGTATTACATTTGTGATGCCCCCAAAATAGGTATATATCACTCATTCTGAGTCGTCAAATACATGGTACAGAATTTACATACAAACTTTATTTATACAGTACGACAAAACGTAACTGAGAGTTTTAACACGGATATGATCATGACCATTAGTGATAACATGAATATCATTGGCCCGTAACTGAGAGTTCATTATTTTAAGTCCTCATTGGTCCGTAGTGCTTTGATGGACAGTTGTTGGCATGATCATGACCATTAATAATAACACGAATATCCTTGGCCCGTATATATCCAGTAAAATCAACTTATTTTGATTAGATTGTACACGCACATATATAATATATTGGAATCATCCATTAATTAATTGCCTTGTTTTTCAATTCATCCATTGTCATTTATGCGTATAAAATAAACTTCACATAAAAAAAATAAAAAAAATTATAATCTAAGTGAGGGAATCAAACCTAAACCTAATGGTCGGTCTTAACTCTTAACCACTAGGCAAAGACTTAATTGACTTATTATGCATATTGTGAACACTCGCGAGTTCGTTATGATCGAATATGCTCAACAAATTATTTGATCGAGTTAGCCAAACACAGTTTGATGGATTGAAAAAGGCTAAAGCTTAGAAGCAACTCCAATGACAATTTAAGGGCTGTTTTTGTAGGACTGAATGTTGAATGATTGAATCGCTCAATCATTAAGTGCGTTTGTTTTTGGGGGGGAAATTATTTGAATGATTTTGTCAATTTTTTGGCTGAATGAAGTTTTTTTTAACAATATTAACTATTATATTAAGTAATATTAAATACATTTATAATTAACAATTTTGAATTTTTTTAGAGGGTTAAACTAATAAAAATATGTTATTAAGATGTTTTATACATATCAATTATTAAACAACTTTTTTCATTCAGATTTAACTCATTCAGATTCAGATTCGGATTCATTCAATTTTTATCAAACATCCCTTTAGTTTCTTCACTAAAGAATTTGCAAAAAATTTCAAAAATTTATTTGATCTCCATGAACGGTGATTATTTAATGGGAGGGTTAAAAACAGCTAGGATAATAGTAAGTGTGACTATAAATCACTTGAATGTTAGGTGCGTAATAATATTGTAGAAATGCATTTTATATTTGATAAGCGCTAGCTATTCTCAATTAAATATTATTACTGATGAAGAAACTTCAAAGTTGGTTTTAACCTAATAATTTTCAACAATGTAGACTCATTCAATTCTCACATGCACACCAAACAATGGAAACTAAAGTAAACTATGCTTCATTCCACAATGTTTTCAAAAATTATATATATGTCTTCTACTTAATTAATTTATATCCATTCAACACAAGATAGCTCAACTCATTTAATTTCAAGTATATATATATATATATATATATATATATATATATATATATCCATCCATATATATTACTAGCTATATCCACAAGAAAATTAATTAACATGTATGTAAAAATAAAAATAAAAAATAAAAAACTACAAGATTGATTTTATAAGTGAAAATTCTTCTTACAGAACTAATTAACCTAATCTTCCACGGCAATAGAATTCTTACAATGAGTGATAGCAGCTTGAATTGCAGCCTGCAATTCTTCCATAGTGCTGTCACTGGTTGAAGTAGCTGCAAGAGCTCCTGTTGCTACAAGGAGGCCACTATTTGTTGGTGATGTTCTCATGGAGGCCGGTGCCGAAATCTGTCCTCTCCTTCCTCTAAATTGTTCTTGATTCCCTCTTGAGCTTAAACTACCAGAAAACGAATAAGAATGATGATGAAATTGCCTATTCATTGATTTTCTTGATCCTCTAAAGCTCAATAATGGCCGAACCATTTTCATGTAACGCTTTAGTACATCACTAACATCAAATTTGAGCTTTTTTTTCTCCCTCTCTCGATCTAATTCCTTTTCTCGACGCCATTTTGGGAGACCGAATATCGAGAAAGATTTGGATTTGACTCTACCTTTGATTTTACTACCATCATTCATATCATGACACTCGGTGATTTCGGTGTCGTATGGGCTACTTTCTTTATTTTCATTAGGGTTTTGTTCATCTAGAAATAATTCTGTTATTGGCAGGGTAAAACTGTCCAAAGAGTTGATGGATGAACGAGGGGAGACAGGGAGGTGGGAGAGGAGGCGGAGAGGAAGTAAGTGGCCGTGGAAGAAAATATCGTCGGCCGGAGAAAGATCGAATGCGGTGAAAGGAGGAGGGGGCTTGGTTTTATCATGAAGTGTGGTGGTGGTGGTTGTTGGTGGTTGGTGGAGAGATATTGTGAAGGAGAATTCATGGGCAGGAGATGAAGAAGCTGAAGGTGGTGAACCTGCAGCCATTAATGTTGATAAGTGGCCTTCTTGTTTCGGCTTTTCTTCAACTTTGTCCCTCATTTTTTGGCAATTTTGGATTTCCATATGCCTCAAATTAAGTACCAAAAAGACAGTCTGTTTTGCTGGGGTTTTTTGGATATGGGTAGTGTCAAAAGGCTTTGGAGAAGAGGGATAAGGAGATCAGGAAGCAGTGGAGAAAGCTAGAGGGGGTGGGGTTTGAACTTAAACTGTCTTTTGCACACAAATACAAATAAATTATAATTATATCAGTGGAGGGTGTGGTGGGTATGAGACCAACATAAGGTGAGAAGAAAATGGAGCCCAAAAAATGGGTCCTTGTCAAATCAACAGCTATGAAACAATTGATATTATCAAAAAGATTATCCAAGTTTTGTGCTAACAATAAGGAATTTAGGTTTTTGTGATACACATCTAACATTAATTATTACCATAAAATGGAATAACATTATTACTCATATATTTTGTTGTACTCCAATTATTATATTTTAAATTTTAAAAAAACACTTTTTTAAATACAACGTGTACATTTTATTTATTTATTATTTTTTTTATGAAGATAATATTTCAAAAATAATATCGTTTTTCTTTTTCGGTCAACGCCACCAAAAATGTCAATAACGTGGCCCTAGTTCAGCCATTTTGAAAGGAATCTTTGGTTATAGAAGCACTAACAGAAATGACAAAGATTATATAGTTTCATAGTTTCGTACTCTTTTTAGTTTATATGGGAGAGGTCCTTTATTCGTATTATAGTCTAGGTAAACCATCTTTAATTGAAAGCGTCTCTACTATTTTGTGAGTAGCATTTAAGTGTAAATATTTATATCCCACTACCTCCATTTACATTCAAAAGGGACAGAACGTAAGTTTCCACTTGATCAATTTTATTTTATATTGTGTTTTTTCCATTAGCAGATGGGCAATACATGTCGGAATCCGAGACATGCATGCATTCAAACTTGAGTAAAGGCTAGTTTTAATGAAATTAATAGACCGTATAATGCAATTAATATAAGTGCAAATAATCAAAGGTCCCCACTATGATTATTTGGTCACGGAAATAAGAGAGACTACGACTCGGAAGAATTGTCGGTGTGTTTTTTTCCCTATATATTCAATTCCTCCTCCTTAAATCGATGCTGATTTATTAGTTAGCAATTAAGTTATTGACTTCGTCACATACGATAGTTTTATTTTATTTTTTTTTACGTCTCAAAACGAGAGTTTCACTTATTTTCTTTTTCGGTTGTATCCCAAAATGAGATAGTGGGGCCGAACACACGTGTGGTCTATGGTTATAGTTAAGGTCAACATTTCAATCATAGAGGCATTATTATTTGGGTGGACAGACTCACCTTCACCACTCAAAATCATATTCTATGTATGAAAAGATAAGAAGATTGATGGACAGTTGGAAAAAAGATGGTCGAGTTCTTTGTCCCATTTCACGTTGCTTGCTTGCTTGCTACCTTTCTGCGTATGACTCTTTCTGTCTTTAGAGAGAATAATATATAAGAATTATTGTGGCTAGTGGCAAAAGGCACAATTAGAGAAATTAAAAAGGTTTCACAACCAAAGGATCTTTGCGGGATGACTGTGAAGTCTTTGTTTTATGCCATGTTCGCCTCTCTCTCTCTCTCTCTCTCTCTCTCGCGCGCGCGCACACACACACACGATCTAACTATCTTGAGACTAAGGAGAAGCCAATTCTAATTTTAACTTAATTTGGATTCCAGACAGTTCAAAATAGACAGTCCATTTTGACAACCCTATAGAAACAAGTTGCATTTCTCTAGTTTAGACTTGCAAGTATATAACAAAGGTAATCTGAAATGCAACTTTCTGTTATATCAATGCAATTCAATATTTCTATAGAATTAAATGCCCCAAATAGATTGCAAATTTTTTTAACTGCTTAGAATCAGGATCCGGAGGATGCACATGCAGAACAAAAAGGCATGCAATAACAGGTCACCATTATTCTTCCAAAGGTACCTTCACAATTCTCTTGTTATCCAAAGCTAAGGCATAATTTATCTACTAAGTTTCATTATTCCATACTGTTAGAATATGAGATCACACACACGCACACAAACGATAGAAAATTAAGAAAAACACAAGAGATTTACGTGGTTCTCAATTTGGATACTCCATGTTTACGGTGATTGTTTATTGATGATTTCTTAGATCACAGAACTTTCTGATAGATAGTATTTATAACCACTAATCTTATTCCAACCCTACTTGGCATTATTACGATTCAATTACCCATCGCGTCCTCATTAATAAACAACTTTATGTCTGCGTCATGTGACTTCCCTGCGACCTTCTAGTCAACCGATGGGCTAGTCGTCGTCATTCCCATTGGCTCCGCACTAGCCTTTTTCAACGGCTCCTATATTATGAGTCACAAGTTTCCAACAAATCTCCACCTTGACGAATAACCTCATCTATTTCGAAGATAAGTCACTTGTCCAATCCCGATCTTGGGGGAAATACTCCAAACTAATATTTGGAGACATTGATCAAGTCCAAGCAATGCTTAAACTTATCCGCGGTCACAGTCTTTGTCAACATGTCGATCAGCTGCATTTTCAGAAGTGTGCACCTTCTCCAATATCACATCCCCAAAGCAGCCTCATCGACTCCTCACCTTGTGAAACCTTACGCTAATATGCTTGGTCCTTCATGTGATACACTTGATGCTTTCCCAGTAAATGGCGCCTCGACTATCACAATCTGGTTTGTATTCCACCTTGATCTATGCCCAACTCATTCACAAAACCCTTGAACCACAATGCTTCCTTGCCCACCTCGGCCCGATGCCGTGTACTTTATTCGATGGTAGATGAGAGCTACTGAGAGATTGAACCATAGATCTCCAACAAATTGGTCCACCTGCCAAAGTAAACACATACCCTGTTGTAGATCTCAAATCATCCAACCTTCCAGCATAATCCGCATCCACATACCCTACAACTGATATTCGAGTCTCTTGCTTTGCAAACATAATCCCATGATTTGTCGTTCCTCTCAAATATCTGAACACCCACTTAACAGCTTTCCAGTGCTCTCTACCTGGATTGGACATGTATTTGCTCACTGTGCTAACTGCATGTGCCAAATCGGGTCATGTACACACCATCGCATACATCAAACAACCAATCGCTCGCGTAGGAGCACGTTCGACATATCCCCGGATCTCTTGGTAGATTTCTGACAAAGGCTGTAGATAACCTGAAGTGACTCGCCAATGAAGTGCTGACCTATTTAGCATTAGCCATACTAAACCTCTCCAACACTTTCTCCACATAATTCTTTTGTGTCAACCATAGCTTTCCAGCTGCTCTATCCCTGCGAATCTCCATCCCAAGTATTTTCCTAGCAGCACCCAAGTCCTTCATGTCAAACTCCTTTCCCAACAAGTTTTTCAACTTTGTTTACGTCGAATCATACTCTTTGCGTGAATAAGCATATCATCCACATACATGAGAATGAAAAATATAGGAACCATCCTCAAGGCTTTTCACATAAACACAAAGAATCATACTCACATCGAGTGAACCCAATCCGGATCGTGAAGAATCGAACTTCTTGTACCATTGTCTTGGAGACTGTTTCAGCCCAAACAATGACTTCTTCAACCTGCATACCATGTGCTCAGTCTCCGGCTGCTTGAACCCCTCAGGCTGCTCTATGAATATCACTTCCTCCAAATCACCATGAAGAAAGGTTGTCTTCACATCCAATTCTTTCTAACTCTAGATCATAGCTAGCCACCAATGCCAAAATAATCCTGATTGAGGTATGTCTCACCACCGGAGAAAACACCTCATCGTAGTCAATCCCCTTCCTCTGCGAATATCCCTTTGCTACCAATCGAGCCTTAAACCGTTCCTTTTCCTTTTACGTCTGACTTCCTTTTTCAGTACACCCATTTGCACCCCAACGGTTTCTTTCCTCGAGCAGATTGACAATTCCCAAGTTTTGTTTTTCTTGAATGAGTCCATCTCCTCCACCATGGCCTCCATCCAATCATCCCCTTTCGGAACTACCAATAGCTTCCTCAAACGTAGAGCGGATCCCCACTAGTAGTAGATAAAGCATATGAACCATATCATCAAACACCGTACCTCTCCGGTGGTTTTGATAGTGCGTCTGGGTCTCCTTGCGGCTATGCTTTCGTCCTGCTGCTGCTGATTTTCCTGTTCCATTGGTGGTGAATTTCCAATGTCATAACTCTCTAATTCGATTTGAACTTCCTGTTGCTGTTTGCCGGTCTCACCACTAGCCTCGGTTTTCTGACCTTCCTATTGCGTCTTAACCATGGAAGCTTCGTCAAAAACCACATCCCTACTGATCACTACCTTCTTTGCTTTCGGATCCCAAAGCTTGTACCCCTTCACACCTTTCTTATACCCAAGAAAGATACACTGTTTGGACTTGGCATCAAGCTTAGATCTCTCATCACCCGGAACGTGTACGTAGGCTGGACATCCGAAAATCCTTATACCCGAGTAATCCACTTCTTTGCCTATCCACACCTCTTGTGCCGCTTTATTACCCAAAGCAGTACTCGGCGACCTGTTTATAATGTAAACTGCCATGCTCACTGCTTCTGCCCAGAAATCCTTCGAAAGCCCTGCATTTAGTCTCATGCACCGTGCCCGCTCTGCTATAGTTCTGTTCATTCTTTCTGCCACCCCATTCTGCTGTGGAGTCTTTCTAACAGTCCAGTGACGTTGTATCTCGTGCTCCTCACAAAACTTCACAAATGGCTCGTACTTGTACTCAGTCTCATTATCTGACCTGAGGTACTTAATTTTTCTCCCTGTTTGATTTTCCACTTCAGCTTTCCACACCCTGAATTTTTCGAAGACCTCAGACTTGTGTCGCATGAAGTACACCCAAACCTTTCTCGAAAAGTCATCGATGAAAGTCAAGAAATACAGCGATCCCGCTTTCGAAGCTACTCTCACTGGCCCCCATACATCAGAATGCACATAGTCAAGTTTGACATTCGTTTTGTTCACCGCACTTCTTAAACTGCACCTTACAATGTTTTTTCCCAATACAGAACTTGCGTAAATCTAACTTGCATGACTTTATCCCTTTCAATGATTCCTCCTATGTAATTCCAAAGATCCCACGTTCTCCCATATGCCCCAAATGCATATGCCATAAAGTAAGTATCATCAATATCCTCCGTTGTAGTAGCAATGACTCCACTACAATGTTATCTCCCTATCATCCGATAGATGTTTCCGATTAACCTTAGAACCTTCATTATTACCGTAGCACCCTTCGTCACTCTCATGGCTCCACCACCAGTTTTGAATTCACAACCATTAGAGTCCAGGGTTCCTAATGAAATCAGATTCTTCCTTAAACCTGGGATATGTCTCACCTCAGCCAAAGTTCTCACAACACCATCGAACATCTTTATTTTCACTGTGCCTATTCCAATGACATTGCACGAAGCATCGTTACCCATTAAAACTGTCCCACAGTTCACCGATTTATAGGTGTCAAACCACTCCCTGTTAGGTGTCATGTGAAACGAACATGCTGAATCCAAAATTCACGAGTCTGTCACGTCCGTGTTTGTAAGCCCGACAACATATCCCCATCATCCGATGATTCCTCCACGACATTTGCCGATTTCGTAGATTCTATTTGCTTCCCTGTTCCTTCACCCTTATTCCTGTATGGACAGTCCCTTTTGAAGTGTCCTGTCTCGCGACATCTGAAACACTTATACTCCTTAGGCTTAGGAGTCCTGCCCCTCGACTTAGATTTCCCCTGCGTTCCTGGTTTCCCTCTATTCGATTTTTTGCCACGTTGCTCTCCACCTTTTACCACCAGCCCTTCACCCGAAATACCCTCAGATTGTTGCTTCCGCTGATTAAACATTAGTAGAGAAGCAGTACGTGACTTCTTCCAACTTCGAGTTTGTTTTCCCCATAGGGAGAGTTATCACAAGATTCTCCATGGAACCCGAGAGAGAACATGTAACATCAACGCTTGGGTCTTCTTCCTCAATTTCACTTCAATCCTTAGCAAGTCGCTAATTATTTGATTGAACGTGTGAATGTGTTGAATAAGCTCGGAACCTTCAATCATCTTTAACCCAAACAGTTTTTGCTTCAGAAACAGTTTATTTGTCAATGACTTCGACATATACCTGGATTCCAATTTACTCCATACACCCGATGACGATTCATCACCGATCACGTGATATAACCTCGTCTGCTAGACACAAACGAATTGTACTTACCGCCTTCGCTTGGAGTTCATCCCAGTCATCAGTCGTCATGGACTCCGGTTTCTTCTTTAACTCCTTCACCAATCCTCGCATTGCACCAACGGATCCTTTACCCTCTGTTGCCGTAGCCCAAAATTCCCAATCCCCATCAAACTTCATGCACATCAAACTTTGTCACCGATGAATTTGATGTCATCGTCTTCACGTGTTAAACCCGAGCTCTGATACCAATTTGTTAGAATATGAGATCACACACACGCACACAAACGATAGAGAATTAAGAAAAACACAAGAGATTTACGTGGTTCCCCAATTTGGGTACTCCACAAGCGGCTGATTGTTTATTGATGATTTCTTGATACCTGGGCTTTCTGATAGATAGTATTTATAACTACTAATCATATTCCAACCCTACTTCACATTATGTCTCAATTACCCATAATGTCCTCATTAATAAACAACTTTTGCATTCATACCACGCACTCCCCACCCCCGTGACCTTCTCGTCAACCTCGATGGGCTAATCGTCGCTTCTAGTTTCGTAGGATCCGCATGACTAACCTTTTTTCAAATGGCTCCTATATTATGAGTCATAAGTTTCCAACAAATATTTTGTAGCGGAATTGTACGATCCATCCCACATCAATTCATCATCATACGGTATAAGACATTGTAACGACGCAGGCCCATAAGCATGTTGACCACCTCGCTACCTAAAAGGTTAACCTATTAAGTTGATGCTCTACCATACTTATTAACCCATCTACACTCTTAAATTTATCCGATGGAAGATTCATGTGAAATATCTCAACACATACTTTAGCAGAATTCGCAACGCATATAAAGATCAGTAGATCATGACTGAAATGCATGCTAGAAAATTTTGAACGTGTGTTTCTATTTGGAGTAAGAGAGAGAGAGAGAGAGAGAGATTTAAAAGCAACTAGTGCATATACCATGAATAATTAAGCAATTCAAAACTGTTTGCAGTAAATACAATTACATCTAGTGTACTCAATATGTACGAGCAAGTCACTAAGACATCCACTAGAAATATATGTAGCTACGGTCTTTGTGTCAATGATGCATGCCCTACAAAAGGTGGTTCAAAGCAAGTCCTCCTTCCGTCCGTCACATTTTAAAACATAAAAAGAAAGAATTTCATGTATAGACCTTAAAATGAGTGATCTCCTCAAGCATTCAAGAGTTTAACAATAACCAAGAAAAGGAGAATATATTGGATCAAAGTCCTATTACGAAAAGCAGAGAGAAATTAATAAAGGAGAAAATAATTAATAAAAATAAAAATAACTGATTTCTCTATTACATGAACAAATTTAATGGCAGGATATATAATCATCACAGAAGTCCCTTCAGGGGAGTGAGTTCTTGTCAAACTTTAAGGGAGGGAGGGAGGGAGGGAGGGAGGGAGGGAAGAAGGAAGGAAGGGCCAATTAACTTCTTGTAATTTTAATTTGCATTCATTCCCAATGGAGGCAAGCATACTTCAGGACCATTTTGAATATGAATGTAAAGCAACAAGAATTCATAATGTATACAGAGACTGGATCATTCCTGGTTTAAAGGTTTTTAAAATTGCTAATAATGTTATGATGCAACTTTCAAATTAAGTTACAGACCTTTCTGAAAGCAGATCCTTAATTCCTCTACTAATTCTTCAACCACATCTGCTTCAATTCACTGTATTCTTTCTCGATATTGGAAGATGAAAGTTTAAACATCCACCTCACGCCACTATGTCAACAATTCTCTTGCTATGAGATAAGGGTGAAATATTAGTAGTAGTATTTTTATCCAAAGTTACTAATACGTAGTAATTTGTAAATAAACCATTGAATTTTCTAACATTACATAGAAATTCACATGAATATTTTTTGAGAATTGTTAAATCTATAACAGAAGTTGTTATTTCTACAATAAAAGTGTCGTTATAGATCTTATAGCGACAGTTTAGCGACACTTTTTTGACTGTCGTTATACATCTACAACAATATTTTTGTTGTGAAAATAACAAAAAATATTATGAATTTAACAATTATCATATTTTTATTGAGCATAATATATATATATATATATAATTATAATTATGTCTCTCTTTTATGAAACAAAATATTGTTACCAAATGGTACCATTTTTAAGCATGTTCTCCACAATAATAGTTTTTCTCCTAATATTGCACGACAATATAATTCTCCAATTTTCCTTGCTCATTCGCAACTTTTCGTGTTACAAAGGAGTAGAGGACAAATGATGTGGGAAAAAATATACACCTATCAAATATTGACACGTATACAATATGTATATCTCCAAGACTCTTTCTAGAAGCGTTACGAAAATCCTAAAATCAAGTTTACTCCAAAAAGAATTCTGAAAGCACCATGAATCCTAAGCAGGCCCTCCTGATAATTATCTCCTTATCAAGATCACCACAAAGGAGCCCAATCCTAGATTGATTCAACTAGAGGGTCGTCCAAGTCTTTAAAATTAGACCTGGCAAATGGGTCGGACCGGTCCAAATGGATTAGGTTATTGTTGGGTCGGTCATAGACGGGCCGGGTCAGAATAATTTAAATTTTAGTAAACTAAAAAAGTGAAATTCAAAATCCGTGTTTTGACGGGACTGACCCATGGACTTCGTCTGATTTATAATTAATTTTTGACATATTTATATGTTAGACTATTTACGGGCTGGATCAAAATGGCTCAAATTTTTATAAGTTACAAAAATAAAATCCAAAACCCGCGTTTTGACAGACTTATTTTGCAAGTCTATTTAACACTTAAGGCGGTACAAGTTAATCCTGTATAAATATTCCACCATACTTATTGACCAAGGTACGCTCAATCTAGTTTTCATACAAGAGAGAGAGAGAGACTCTCATTTTGTTATGCAAAAATATATAATCTTGAAAATCATACAATTAGATATACATACCCCTAATAGATTTAAAAACACTATCCAGCGTAAAATTTATTGTCTTCAAAATTTAAATACACCAAATTAATATTAATTTTAAAAATATCTCAAATTAATTTTAAAAAATAAAAAATAATCTTATATTTTAAAACAGAAGAAGTATATACATTGTAACCTAATTATAGTATAACAAATGGCATTTTAAATAAAAATTGTTATGGAGGTATATATCCAATAAAGAACCGTTGAAGACATCTACTCGACCTAATCTTCGTGTTATAGTTTGATTTGTTTAGAATTTCTTATCAACTGATATATACTCCCTCTATTCCATAGTTATTGGCTGATTTTTTATTTTAAAATGTCCCAATATATAGGCTACTTACTATTTATAAAATTTAGTTGGTTCATTGTTTTACTTTTATGCCCTTATAATAAATATTCAACAATTACTCTTTTTTTTGAAGCAACAACATTCAATGTCATTATTTTTATCACCACATGTAATGTTGTTGTATTCTCTTTGGTTAAAGTTCTATGATTATGGACTTTAATGATCAGTACACGTCAATCAATGAAGTTTAAAGTTCTAGTGTGATAAATAAAGAGTAATTAACTTATTCATTAATTCCATATTAAAGGGTATATGTGAAAAATTTATGTTAAAAATTGCTACTTAAATTGATTTTTTTAAACTATGTGCCAAAAGAAATCAACCTATAACTATGGGACGGAATGAGTACTTATCTATAGAATTTCCTATACATACCAAAAATATAGACAGGAATATATATATATATATATATATATATATATATATATATATATATATATATATATAGGATTGAGGAATATACATACTTTATTATCATCATTACTTACCCCTTTAGAAAGCGACAGAAGGTTATCTGATATGCCTCTATACTTTTAGTGACGCTATATGTTGTCCGTCGCTAAAAGTATAGACGACGATCAGATTACCAAAAACCGTCGCTAAAGAGAAAAAGCACGGGTGAGTAAGATAAGTAGATGACTGATCCGGACTCATATATATATATATATATATATATATATATATATATATATATATATATATATATATATTGCACCCACAAAAAGTCGTATAAAAAGTTTAAAATGAAAATTGCAGTTAAATAAAGGAATCATATAATTCCAAATTCATTTCTTTACTGTTATGGTAGTTATAAAAAGATCATTACAAGTCTTGTTTTGCAGATACTGAACCAGTAGTGGGCTCAGACCTAAATCTCTTATTAATTACAAATAATTTTTTCATTAATTAATTTGTAGTAGCTACTTAACTTCGATTGGGAGAGAGGAGGCGGCGGCGGCGAATCCTCAAATGACCAAACTTTCCTGCACCTGGTGATGAACCTTCAAACACAAATGGTAGATAGCCCGTGGCAGCCTTGTATCTCAGCTGAATCTGGACATTCATAATGAAAATGAGCAAATTATTCCAGTAGATACTTCAGAATTTGTAGGTCAAAATAATTTGCACTGACCAATATTTAACAAGCTTACCCCCATATACGGTGGCTCATATATATATATGCTATCTTGACCATGTAAGGAATTATTATATGATAAAATCAAACACTGAACAAATGCTCTAACCTAAAAACGGCGAACCAAATCCCGATTATGTTCTTTGAACTAACCAGCATATATTACTGAAGTAATTATTATTTTAGGATTTTTACATATGCTTCTAGCCTGAATCTATTAATGTATAAAGTGATATGTAAAGGAATACAATGACAAGTCCATATGAATCTGCAGCTCGCCCCAGCAATTTTTTCCCTGCCCCAAGTTCATAGTTTCCTGCCACTAGTTAATAGGAGGGTATGTACATTTTGGGTCAAGACTCGGATCATATTGAAAAAACCCCGACATACCTAAATATAACCACTCAATAGCGCCTTGTGTCCACCTACACTTGGGGAAATGTAAACATTTACTCCCACACCTATAGGGTATGCTAGACGTTTCCCATCCCTAAGGGCATTTTGGATACCTTCGCCCCTACTCAAGGTCACCCTGTGAATCCCCCTCCAAGGCTCCAAAGGGAAAACTAGCCCTTTCTCCACCAATTAAAAATTCTAATGTACATTCTTTCATATGGCCATTGGCTCTAGTTCATCTCCCAAGTCTTAAGAGCTTAGGCTATCATCTCTGTGGGCGGGGCAGGAGGGGGGGGGGGGCATATACTGACTTAAGCTTCGAAGGGGATTACCAAGGCACCCCTTGAGAGTCCTGATAACCTCCCTTGGTTTTGCAGCATAGGTGACACGCTCTCACTAGTCTGGTCTAGCCTCGAGGCTCACTCCTACTAGACCATCCCAGCCCATAGCTCACTTCATCCGGACCACCCTAGTCATGAGCCATGCTCTGACTCCGTTCCGGATTCTTTCATAAAAACACAAAAACTGCTAATTATCTTAGAGATTCTTCAAATAATTTCCACACAGTTAGAAAACTAGATAGCACTCAGGAACTTCTATAGGAATGTTAGAAAATACATTGTTGCTATCATAAGTTTTCATTTTTAGTGTTTTGGACTATATGAAGCTTCTGATATTCAAATGTCTAGAAGTCTGCATATATTTAATGTTTGTCAAGGAAAATTTAGAAATGCGGAAATATATTATAAAACCATGATCTTTTTGAAAGTCAAAAAGAAAAGGATGTTTCCTATTCAAGAAAACACTGCTGCAATGAATGTTAATTTTATTGGGTATATTCAACAGTTGCGTATTTAATTTTCAGACACAGTAATAACTAATAAACTTACCTGAAGAATTTGTTGGCTGCTCCGTATACAATTCCTTCCAATTACACAAATCGTTCCTCCAGATCCTCCTCCAGTAATTTTCGCACCATATAGAGTTCCATCTCCAGATTTGGACAATTTACTGGGCTGAGTTTCTTGCACCAGTTGGACAAGCTTATCTGTGCCATCCGAACCAAGTCCACAAGCACTATAACTGTAGTGGCACTGCATAAGAAGGTAGTGGATGAAAAACAATCCATCTTCAACTGTTTTTTTCTTCTATTTGTTTTTTCGTTTGTCATCTCATTTTGCATAACATTTAATACACTGCCAATAATCCATAATCAGGTTGAAATTTCTTACTTTATTGTGTATTTAAGGACATTAAATGGAATTGATCCATTTAGGTGCCTTGTGATATACAGAATCAGAATCAGAGGAGATTCTTATTCTAAAACTGTTGGTTGTTAGTGTTTGCATTAAATCTTACTGAAAATCATTTTCATGACTTATGTATAACAAAACTTGATTAATTACATTAGTTTTCTTAACTGATAGCCTTTGGGTAACTTTAATATTTAGATAATGAGAATTCCCAGTCAAAAGAAAATACAGCTTACCTGATACATTAGTTCTCCAAGTGCAGTGAGTTGATCATCTGATGCGACAGATGTTAGTAGTGCTTTGAATGCCTGGACATCAACAGATAAAGGGCAATAGATCAATTAATCACGCCCGCAAAAATAAATAATTATAAAATTAGAATATATACATGATCTTTTCAGAAATAGTTATTTCCTTTTTCAAGTCTCAAGACACTGAAAAGTAGAGAGAAGCCATTTGGCGATGCTATATAGAAATATAATATCTACTAAATAACAAATCAGAAATCTATTAGTTCAAGTTTCATGTAGTGGCCTTGATTTGATTGCCTTAAAACTCCCTTGTTCACCAGGAGCACCTCAGAAGTCATCTTCGTGTAATTTCATTATTATATAATATAAATTCCTGCTGTTAAAAGGGCGACCTTGTATCTTTAATGTCAGTGTTCACTCAGATGGTTCAGTAATGTACTAGAGATGCACAAGAATACATGGATATTAAGCTGGAAGATGGTCAGTCTTAGTCCGTGTTCAAACCATTTATATTAATTTATCAATGCCTAGTCAATCAAGAGGTATTAGTCAGGCCTGAATATAAAAGAAGAAAACAAGATAGGTGATGCAGTCCATTAAAATTCAAGAAGGGAAGAATACAAGGATTTGATTATTTCCCACCGCAAGACCCACTATGAGACTACTTTAACCAGATGTTTTTAAATGGTTTTAAAGCATTTCTATGTAGATTATTTAGTTAAGTCAACAACTTGTGTCAAGGTCCAATTAAATTTCCTTTTCTTTAAATTAAAGGTAGGTACCTAGATTTTCATCTTTTTTCTCTTCTTATATTCCCCCAAAATCCTACTACACTTACACAAATTTATTCTTCCTACATTTCCAACTTTTGGCAATAGCACCAAAACTCTCGAACCTTTGTTCTAGGGACTATTATTCCTCAAATTCCTGCAACAACCAAGAATGTCCGGGCCGTTTTCGAGTTTTTATTTCCTTATAAAAATTTATTTAGAAGTTATTTTCAGTTTTGACCACTACATAATTTCTTTTACACAGGAACATGCTAAAGCTGTGAAGTCTGGAGAGAGATTACTATAATAAAATAGTAAATTCAACATCAGACAGATATAAGATAACTTGTGTATTCCAACTAAACATAAGCTGCCAAATAATATTGCTAACCTTTACACGGAAATTTTCATATATAGGATGTCTAGCAGCTGCTCTTACTCCATAATTACGCTTCCTATCAATGACAGTGACTGGATCATTGTGGTCGGCATATTTCTCCAGAAACGTGACACCAAGCAGAGAGTCGGGAAGAATCTTAGCATAAAAAGCTTCATATCTATAATTGATGAAAATTATAAAAATATAAAAAAGCAGTATAGATTGTGAAGTTAGGCACTGAAATTCTTTATCAAGAACACTGGCAATGGACATGGGCTAAATTTAAAAACATAATGTGCAAGGTTGCCACAAGCTTTTGTTCTGGTGCTAATTGGTACAGCTGCTTTTATTTGTGAAAAAGTATCAGCTGTTACTCCTTTATTAGATGGAAGAGAGGAAAAGAGGGGGGGGAGCATGCTACCTTCCTATTTAGCAGATTGGGGACCATGACAGGAAAATGCACAGCAGTTTCCAAAAATATCTCATACACAGAGAAAGATCAAAAGCAAGAGAAGGAAGCATAAAAAATAATATTAATAATAATGATGAATGATAATGGTGGTGGTGGTGGTGGTGGTGGTGGCGGCAGCGGTGGTTACAATGCTGCTGATGATGATAGTAGTGATAAGTCAAAAGATCCAAAGAACATATATTCATTAAAATATAAGATATGTGCATCAGTTACTATAGCTCCAGAGACATGGCCTACTACCTGTGAGGTGACAAGTTGCATAAGTAATCTAATGATGTTTCAGTTTCAAGTGGTTCAACACTGTCCTCTTCCGCTTCATCAGGGTTTGTCCCATTAGCAATCGATAGTGATTTGGATAACTTAGCAGATGCAGTAGACTTTATCATTTCTCGACCCATAAAGGCTCCTACTCTTACAGAACCATAATCTGCACCTCCAACGCTGCATAATTTCCAATTATGGAGTATATTTATTAAATAAAAATAAAAATTGGAGAGAAAGATGGAGGGATAGCGAATCAGAAAGGAATCATTAATTACAAAGTATAATTGTTAGCTTTCAACAATTTGCAAAAATACAAAAGCAGAAGCGAAAAACAGAAGAATACATATCATACTAGTGAAGTAAAGAAGTTGAGAGTTCTATAACAATGATACATAATTTCTTTTGAGGGAGCCAGGTCTGACATTCATAACACTACGCTAGAAGTTAACAGACTTAGATCACATGTAGGAAAATACTTCATGAAGAAGATGAAATTTGAAGAAAATATATGCATATTTATACAATAAACTAGAGGAAGACATTTTTTTTCTTTCTAAAAGTGAATCACCTTAGAAACATCGAATAAAAAAAAGTATTAAAAAATGAGGACAACAAATATATAGTATATAAAGAAACCAAAGCTTTACTTTTCAGACTGAAATGAACTTGAAAAATATTGATTTAAAAAAAATAGCTGATGTAGATTGTATTCCTACTCCTAGTTAGCATCAGGAGGGGGAGGGGTGTTGCTTTGTCAATAATTGAATAATGAAAGAATACACGAGGAGGCCCAAACCTAAGCTCCAAAATCCAAATAATAAAGGGAGAGTGGGAAACCACTCAACAAGAAAGTGGAAAAACATAGAAGAAACAAGAAATAATAGACAAAATGATAACCAATAAACAAGAGAAAGACACTGAATTACAAAAAATAAATAAATAATGACCATATCAATTATATGGTATATAAGAAACCAAAACTTTAATTTTCAGGCTGAAATGATCTTGAAATATATTGATTTAAAGAAATAGCTATTGTGGATTGTATTTCCTAGTTAGCATCAGGTAACTTCTTCGCATCATATCATTTTCAGTGTTTTAATCAATATCCCTTAGATAACACTATTTTAGTTAATAGTCATCAAGAAGAAAAGCAGGAGTTAGCTAACAGAAATCTAAAGGAATAACTGGAGAAAATGTAGAGATATAGCACCTGTGCCGCAATCCTGAATCAATTCCCCAAAATCTTATATGACTAGGAATATCTACAAGCCCTAGTACTTCAGCCGGCTGCAAAACATAAAATTAAAAAATTTCACTTAAACATCAAACTAGCTTTGAATTCTTTCCTGAATACAATGTCATATGCTTCACAGTAAGCAGATACCTTTTTCTGCAAAAGTAACACCTCATACCTGACAAACCATAGCAAGAAGTTTGTTGGCTTCACCACATGCTGAAGTCATCTGGTCCATCACACCACATGGAGCTCCAACTACATGATTCTCTACCTGTCAAACAATTTTAAGGAAAACACAAAGATGAATATTGTACAAATAGGATTTGGGAATCAATATTTATTTTGGAAAATGCATAATTTATCAATCAGACAGTCCTGCAAAGGACATACCTTTTGGCAGAGCAAAGCAAGCTCCCTTGGGCTGATGTCCAAACCTGCATTCCAGAGATCACAAAACAAGTCAATTGTTTATTTGTCCAAGAAAGACACTTACTTAGGACAGTTAGGATAATTGTGAAAGAAGTTATATAGATTATGTTTTCCTTTCCTATGCATTTATTATATTATCTTGCTTATTTATTGTTCATTTTTTGGTTTGTAACTGGATAGCTAGGTCAATAGTATAAGTTTTAAACGAGGTCAACTAATCTTGTAACACAGAACAAACCTTGTAACATATCACAACCATAATTCAATCTAAAAACATGATATAGCATTAAAATCACAAAATATTAAACACTAGATTTCTTATATAAGGAAAAAAATTATCTAATAGAAAAAATTATAAATTGGAAGTCTCAAGTCTCTGCAGATAGAACTGCATGCATCTTATAAATCATTAAAAAGGAGATTCAGAATTGTAACTAATGTTTGCCATGAAAATATTTTATTCACCATGAGCAGCAGCTATAGCAGTCATGCTCGCAACCTCGATTGAGGCAGAAGAAGATACACCTTTGCCTTCTGGGACAGCAGAAGAAACCTGAGGCTCATAAAGAAAATGCTGGATTTAACAAAATGCTATGTATGGTCAATGTATTCTTAGTAATTAGTCAAGACAATCTTAAATCTTTAAGCAAGATAAAATGCAATACAAGGTCTATTTAACCATACACAGCATACCATTTTTCCAACACAGAAAAAGGTAAATAGACAATTTTAAGCTGATATGAACAATCAAAAAACCGTTTGTCTTGGAAACTGCATTCCTTCAAAATTTGGGTGCATAAAGCTAGCTACTCTATGAGTTTATATTAAACAATTACAGCTAGCTATTTACAGAAATACTCTTACTGCATTCCCGTTGACGGGACTTAAAATGAACAGAACAAAATGCGGGATACAATGTTGAACTTAAAATCTGTTTTCTGGAATTGAAAATGATGCAGATCCAGGCATCAAGTACAATGACATCTTAATAGACTGAAAATGGAGCAATTCATACCAGCATACTGATGCTATTTTCAAAGCGTACACCAAGTTCTTTCATCAAAACCAAAATCGTTCCTGCAACAAATGCAGCCCAACTAAATTGGAAACATATTAGTACAGCATTTAGTGTCACATTGGAATCAGACAAAACAAACACAGAAGCTTATCACACTTTTGGGATGGATCTCGAGCAAAGTAATCTTTAGCCTTTTCATATGCCATTGGCTGCCCACCATCCATAAAATCAGAGATGTCCATGTCGAAGGTTGGACCACGATTGCTTAATTCTGACCCATATGATACCTGATATGGAATATGCAGAAAACAAAGCTATTAACAGGAAAAAAACAGGAAAAAAAACAACATATTTAGTTGAGTGGGTTTTGTCTTATTCAAATAATCTATGTTAACTTGCCACTTGTTCTAGAAGCTAAAGTGGCAGAGCGTGGTCTATATTAAAGACTCACATAGAAACAAGAGACTGATACCATGTTATCACTTGCACTAAAAGCATAAGCTAATTATGTAATGCTTTAAAATCTAGACCAGTCACTATCATTTTCATATTTTATGTAAACACTTAGTTCAAGATGGCATTCCCTGCTTCATAAACATGGGAGAAATCAATATCTAACAAAAGGATGAACTTCCAATGAAATGATAAAAATAAATTGCTTATAAACATATACATGTGTGATGTGACTATTTAGTAAACAACATTCGATGAAGTCCTAGAACATACTATTTGTAGCACGGGTGTTGATCCTTGCCGTCGAGCTTGGGCATGCTTCCAAAGCCTTTGTTTACTTGGATGAATCATTTGGACAGCAACATGGCAAGCTTCTCTAATAGGCATCTGTGAATACTCAAAGAAAGAAATGGTTAAAGATCAAATATAATAACAATGTGGTATACACAGTTTTTTGCTAATATAATGGAAATCTAATGGATTAGCAAGAAAGGGTATGGGCATCCTGTGTACATGGCCACATCAAGAGCTACATATAAAAGATGAATAAACCTGTTAGCATGTGTTACATATTAACATGTTTTCCTTTCCCTGCCTCTCTCTCCCTGTTTTTCTTCCTATAATTAGGCTATTATTGTGGATAAATGTAGCTACTAGCAATCTGGAAATAAAACAGTAAATACATATTCATACATAATCTACATGGTATCAAAGTTTGATCTTTTATCCGAAGTTTTTTTTCTCTCGTTTTTGCTTCTTTTTTTTCAATGCCGTTCATAGTTTCTAATAGAAAACTAGTTGAACAATTGCATATAGAGGAATTGAGATCATAATTGACGTACTTGTTGTCGGACGATCAGATCGGAGGTTTCAATTTTCCGACCCACTGCCGCACGAGCCCTCACGCGCCGACGCCATGTGCCATCATTGGCCGGTGCGTGAGCATTTCTCCGGCAACCCTTTCCGATGCGGCTTCTTCCAGGGTGGTCGATTATCTCTCCTCTTGCTATCTACAGTGGACTTAAGGTGCTTGTTTGAGTTTTTTACAACCCTTTGTTAACAGTTTTAGTTTTTCGCGACTGTCGCGACTGAAAGTTGTTTAACAGTGATATTTTTTTGCTTTGCCTTATTCTGTGTTTTTGGAGTGTTATACAATCTCTTGATATCATTTGGAAAGTTTATTCTCTTTGGTATAGATTGTATCTCCCTGTTAATACTATTTTATGTCGAAACAAAGTCGTGCTAGTAGTGAGGTTCATACCAATAACACGGGACAACATCAGTTGTTAGGAGCCACGCTCTTAACTCAGCACTGGCTCTCAATCCCTTTAAACCGGATGGATCTAACTATTTGGCATGGTCTCAAGCATGCCGTATGTCAATTGAGGCCAATCGTATGCAACACTTCATCAATGGAACAACGACTATACCTGAACAACCAGGTATGACCCAAGAAGAATGGAAATCTAATAACTCCATGGTAAAAACATGGATTTTTAATTATATGGAACCGAGTATGCAGAGTAGTTACATGTTTTTAAACACTGCCTATGAGCTTTGGTAGGCTATCTCCTAAAATTTCTCTGTTTTTGGTGATATGTCTAAGGATTATGACATTCGTAAGAGAATCCGTGAACTGGGTCAAGGAGAGAAGCCTGTGGCACAGCACTTTGCGGAGATTAATGCCCTTGACAGGAGCTTGATCATTACTGCGTTTTTTCAGCTAACGTACTGAAGATGCCACAACTTATCAAATGTTTGTTAGCGAAGATTGAGTTATTGATTTCCTGGCTGGTTTAAACATAAAGTATGATCAAGTTCGAGCACAGCTAATTGGTCAGACACCTTTTCCTGCGAGAGGCTCATACTCTAGTCTAGCACGAGGAAAGTAGACGACGAGTGGTAGTTCTAAATCCCTGTTGACCGATCAGCCATGGTTGCTTCATATTCTAAGTCTGGCTTCCCCATTCAGTCTCCCGTTGAGGAGTCCCGCGAATGTGATTATTGTGGGGGAAAGAATCATACCAGGGATTGCTGCTTTAAACTTCATGGGCGTCCTAAAGGGTGTGGAGGTCGGTCTGGTAATGGACGTGGATCCCAAGCCTACATGTCTACTCCACCACTTCCTGCTGATGCACCTAGTACTTTAGAAACTCCTGCTTCACTCACTCCTCTAAGGAAAATTCGAAAATTATGTTCCAAATCTACTACTTCTCATTATGCCCAGTCAGGTATCTATTCTTGTGCTTTTCATGTTTCATCAACTTGTACTAGTTGGATTATAGACACAAGTGTCTCTGAGAATATGACTGGGTCCTCCAACCTCTTTACTTCATACACGACTTGCTCTGAAAAAGACAAGATTCGAGTAGCTGATGGCTCCCTATCTTTTATCTTCGGGCATGGTTCTGTAGTTTGTACTCCATTAACATTATCATTTGTTCTTCATATTCCTTCGTTTACTATAAATTTATTATTTGTCCAATGTCTTTCTGAATCTCTACACTGTTCAGTAACCTTTTTCCACATCATTGTGTTTTTTAGGACTAGGTGACGGGACAGACGATTGACAGTGGTAGTGCAGTTGATGGTCTTTATTATCTAGATGTTCGCTCGTCTAACATGTCCTCAACTCCGGCTTTTCACTCTACTTCTGACTCCAGCTTGACCTTTCTCCATCAATGACATCGACGCTTGGGACATCCTTCATTTTCAGTATTGGAGTCTTTATTTCCCTCTTTAGTTAAGCAATGTAACAAAACTCAGTTTTTGTGTGAACCATGTGAATTCGATAAACACAAATGTTCGACTTACTCTGCTATTAACAGTCGACATTCTGATCCTTTTGCTATTATCCATACCGATGTGTTGGGACCCTCTTGGGTTGTTTCCCGTTCTGGTTTTAGATGATTTGTCAAATTGTCATTCTCATGTCACTTAGATTTATATTTTGCGTTCCAAATCTGAGGTATTTGATTGTTTTCAGGACTTTCATAAAATGATTTAAACCCAATTTAACGCAAAAGTCAAAATTCTCCATAGTGATAATGGTCGAGAATATAGTAATAATCATGTTTTTGAATCTTACCTCTCTCAACGTGGCATCATTCTTCCTGTGTTAAAACTCCAGAACAAAATGGAGTGGCGGAAAGAAAAAATCGACACTTACTAGACGTTGCCCGCACTCTTATGTTCACAATCACGACCCCTAAATTTCTATGGGCGATGCAGTTCTGACTGTTGCATTTCTTACTAACCGTCTTCCTTCTAGAATCCTTGGGAACAAAAGTCCCATCTTTTTTCTCCAACACACGACCAGTCCTTCTCCTTCGCCTCGAGTTTTTGATTGTGTGCGCTATGTACATGATAAATCTCCCACTCGGGACAAATTTTCATTGGTTATTCTCCAACCCAAAAAGGTTATAAATGTTATCATCTTCCTTCTAACAAAGTCTTTGTCACTCGGGATATAACTTTTTGGGACTTAGAATCTTTTTATTCTTCTTCATCTTCTCCTCAGGGGGAGGATGTTATTGATGAGGGGAAGCTTTTTTTCTGAGACTGGTATTACAAGTTCTACTTTCCCTTTTCATGTTGTTGTTTCTGATAATTATACACAGGGGAGTTACATGAGTAGTCTAAGTTGCGGACCTATGTTTGAAGAGGCAAGAATAAGGTCACCATTTCTATACCACTACACCAACCTCTGAACCTGGTCTTCATAATGCTAATAGTGAGAATCCTAACCCTACTTTTTCTTCTGATGACTGACATTCCTATTGCTCTCAGAAAAGGGGTTCGATCTTGTACTCAACACCCTATCTCTAATTTCGTAACTTATAATAAATTATATGCATCCTACCACTACTTTGTTTCTTCCTTGTTTTCAATATCTGTTCCTCAGGGGTGGAGAGAAGCAATCAGAGATGAGAATTGGAAACAGACTATGATTGAGGAGATGAATACCCTGAAAAAGAATGATACATAGGAACTAGTTACTCTTCCTTATGAAAAAAACTAGTTGGTTGCAAATGGGTTTATACAGAAGCTAGATGGGACAGTTGAGAGACTCAAAGTCAGGCTAGTTGCAAAAGAGTATACTCAACCCCATGGGATTGATTACGAGGAGACATTTGCTCCTGTGGCGAAGATGAACTCTATTCGTACCATAAGCTCATGTGCAATGAAATTTGACTGGGATATTCAACAATTAGATGTGAAAAACGCATTCCTTCATGGTGACTTGGAAGAAGTATACATGGAAATATCACCAATGGTAAGGTTTGTAAATTGTGAAAGACTTTATATGATTTGAAGCAATCTCCTAGAGGCTGGTTCGGAAGATTCCACAAAGTAATGATAAGATTTGGGTACAAGCAGAGTCAAGCAGATCACACTCTATTTGTCAAACAGACTATCATTCTTATTGTTTATGTTGGTGACATTGTGGTGACAGTGGATAATAGAGAAGAGATAGTTAATCTCAAAGCGAGTATGTCCAAAGAGTTTGAGATCAAAGATCTTGGTCCTTTGAAATATTTCCTTGGTATTGAAGTTGCAAGATCTTCCAGTGGAATTTTTCTATCTCAACGAAAGTATGTCCTTAATCTTTTAATAGAAATTAACATGTTAGGATGTAAGCCTGCTGATTCTCCTATTGAAGTTAATCATCATCTAGAAGGAGGCACATGACCTACGGTTGATAGAGAAAGATATCAACGTTTGATGGGACGGCTGATATACCTCTCTCATACTAGACCCGATATATCTTATGTTGTGGGTATAGTGAGTCAGTTTATGCATGATCTTCGACATTGTCACATGGAAACTGTTTACATAATTCTAAAGTATATCAAGTCTGCTCCTGGTAAAGGTTTATTGTTTGCACCAAATGGTCATTTGAGAGTCGGAGTTTTTTCCGACACAGATTGGGCTGACTCTATAGAGGACCGTCGGTCCACATCAGGCTACTGTTCATTTGTTGGAGGTAATCTTGTTACTTGGCGTAGTAAGAAACAGTCTGTGGTGGCAAGATCTAGTGTTGAGGCTCAATATCGTGTCATCGCCTTGGTTATATGCGAACTAATGTGCCTTCGAACCTTGCTAGAAGATTTGGGTGTTACAACTAAAAGGCCTATGCAATTATTTTGTGATAATAATGCAGCCATTAGTATTACAAACGACCCAATACAACACGATAGAACGAAACACATTGAGATTGACAGACACTTCATCAAAGAAAAGTTAACTAATGGTCTTATCTGTTTACCTTTTGTAAAAACAGAACATCAACTAGCTGATATTCTGACTAAGGGTTTTAGTGGTAAGATGTTTCATCCATTGTGTTTCAAATTGGGTATACGAGATATCTATACACCAACTTGAGGGGGAGTCTTAACATGTGTTACGTATTAACATGTTTTTCTTTCCCTACCTCTCTCCCTGTTTTTCTTCCTATAATTAGGCTACATTTTGTGTATAAATGTAGCTACTAGCAATCTGGAAATAAAACAGTAAATACATATTCATACATAATTTACAAAACCAAAACCATGATTCATGAGTATCAGGAACAATATAGAGTTTAGAGAGCAATGACATAACTGAAATATATAACAACTATTTAGCAAATAACTAATTCCTTTTAAAATGCAGTGGTGCACAGCATATCAAAATGGCAGCATTGGATTGAGAGTTTAGAGAGAAATGACATAACTGATGCTCACTAAATACATATTGAGAGATTGAAGAGTACACTGCATATCAAAATGGCAGCATTGGATTGGAATGTGTTGTTCAAAGAAGCATTCTAAATAAAATGTTTGTCCAGTTAGCATGTCAATCATTGAGCATTTAATTAATGAATGTATTAAACAACTGAAATGTCAAAGACAAGCGAATGGGTATAACGGAAAACAGAAAAGAAATTAATGTTCTACACTATCAAAATAAAAAAAAAATCTGGAAAATATTAAGCCCCGTGCACATAGTTGTTAAAGGCGCAGAAAGGAGCGCGCCTAGGCGCAAGGCCCAGCATGGTCGAAGTAGTCCACAAATAATATATGCATGAGGCCAAACTTCTCCAATGCATCCATAATTGAAAATTTAAATTCTTTATCTTGGGAACTTCATTGACACTTCTAGGGTTTTTCGCTAAATGGTAATAAAAAATCCTTTGATTGTTATGTGTAACTTGTTTCAGTAAGCAAAAGAAATATAAATTTAAATGACATCGAGAAAGGAAAGAAGAAAAGGAGAAGAAGAAAAGCTAAGTTATATAAAACAAAAATAAGACAAAAAACAAAGGAGGGTGCAGGAAAAGAGGAGTGTATACATTGTTTTCACAATTCACATGTTTACCGTATTTACATACATTATTACATATCCGTGCACTTACACATACTATACCTATCTTTATACCTGTCTTTAATTGCATAGCTATTGCTGATTGTAACAATATATATTCACGCATTTCAACTTGTCAAATACCTCCCCCCAAATTAGCAAATATATATAGGGGAATAATCCATAGCTTCCGTTAGCTATGAGCACTATTTCAGCTAACCCATCTCCTGCTGTCCAATTGAAGATCTAAGGGTTGGGTCGGGGCCGACTGCTACTCCCTCTAGCGGCCAGTCAAAACGACCGCGTTTTGACTGGCCGCTAGAGGGAGTAGCAGCCAACATAAACGAATTTGGCTTAATCAGGGACTTAAAATAGTTATAATTTAAAATAAAAAAAATATAGTTAATTAATACTCCATTCGCTAATTGGTTCACAAATATAAAGAATTGTAAAATGAGTAGTAGACTAATATAAAGAATAGTACTTGACTAGGTAATTTAGGAGTAGTAGTTGAATACGTAATTTATTTGAGTATGAATATAATATAAACTCAATCACTATTTCTTATATGAATTATCAATAATACTAATTAATAAAATAAGTACGTATAAGGATAATTACTGATTATAGCCTTATAATTTTTAATTATAAATAGGAAATAGTGATTGAGTTTATATTATATTCCTACTCAAACAAATTACGTATTCAACTACTACTCCCAAATTACCTAATCAAGTACTATTCCTTATATTAGTCTTACTCTCAGTCCCTTAGATCTTCCATTGGACGACAGGAGATGGGTTAGCTGGAATAGTGCCCATAGCTAACGGAAGCTATGGATCATTCCCCATATATATATATATATATGTATGTATGTATATATATATATATATATATGTATGTATGTATGTATGTATGCATAACCTTGAATTTACCAACCACAAGAAACTGTATATTCATTGATTATATATATGTAGGATAGAAATCTTTACTGACTTGGCCCTTTTCATCTCCACTTTTCTTATGATTGGGCATGCCCACAACCTGGTTGTACCATATTCGTGTCCCTGACTAGTTTCCTCCGTGACCAAATGTCCCATATTAATGTCCATGTTTCATAGTTCATAAAGTTGTGATGGTACTAATATTGCAATAGTAACTTTATGCTTCCAAGAAAAGATATGAATGCAAAAGGAGAGAGGGAGAGAGGGATGAAATCATGAAAATCTAATAAAAATAGAATAAATATCCATAAAGGTTGATAGACTTCCCAATGTTTTGGGGGATATGATAGGAGAAATACAAGGTTCCTTATTTTGTTTTTAGTTTTCTACAGTTATACTATTGCTGGACTAAGCCAGTGCTATAGGTGTATCATCTATTAAGTTTTAACAGTATGACTAAATAGATTCAGAGGAAGAGCAATTTCTGGGTCCATCAAGTCAATTGATGCCCTCTGGTCACTGCTTATTTTCAAAGTGAGACGGGTAAAGTTCCCAATTTATTCTCAAGCAATGAAGGGTTTTTAATTTATTATTAATTTCTATAATCTGCAATAATCAGAAATTTACCTGCAAGACAAGGCTTCCAGAGTAGTCTGCAATTCCACCCACTACATCCAACCTTCCAGGTGCTCTTGCCACAATGATGTCTTCCTAAGTGAGTAAATATATACTTGGAGTAAATACACAATGGAAGCAATAAAGTATAAAAACCAAAAAATACAGTGAAAATGGCTTGCACTTAAGTATTATACATCATCGGATGCATGCTAAATTAGCTGGTAACAGCAACATAAAGAGTAGTCATTATTATCACTCCATATTTTATCACAAGGCGAGAAGTACCATTTATCTGACAGAATTTTAAGGATGAAAATCTTTGATATAAATACAGAGTAAAAACTACTGTTGTCATAGTGATAATATTTGGAGTGCCATTTGTAGAGTGCTAAAATCAAATCCAATAGTAAGAAGAAAACTATTTTTAAAAAAATAAAATGAAAGCTTAAACTTCAGACATCACATAGAGACGAACAGAGTGATGAAAAATCAATTAATAGTTCAGAATTGAATAAAAGACGTGTTATTTAACATCTTAGATTATGTAATGTTGCTCTAAATCATTTATGTGCTGAAGCCGTCTAGAAATTGGAGGAAAAGGAGGAGACATTATTCAATTATGAAAAATGATTGGAAGACGAGTCAAACATCTTAAATGCATTAATCAAAGATCAATGTATTCTAGCATGTAGAACCAACAAGCACACACAATTATGTATACTGTTTGTAGTTATAACTAGACCAACTTTAATTTTATTATTGGTTTCACTTTAAAGTATACGGTATAAAGGCAAATATGAAATGGTTATTGTGCTTTAGATGCATTCACTTTCTGGGGCACAATGTAAAAGCATATGATGCAGTTTTGCTGCACCCATAGTTCATTACGTATAGTGATCAGCCAATACTGAATTAGGAAATGCATTGACTTTTAAATCAAGTTGTATAAGACCTCCCAATTGAAAAGACCAGCAGCTGCTACACGCTCTCGCATGTGACGCTTTTCAGCATTCTTTCCAGAGTAACATAAAGCTTCTAGTTCTGCCAAGCTCTTTAAAAAATTCATTGTATCTGAAAGACCCAAAAGATCTCCGTGAAGAATCTCAAAGTCCTCAGAGTATCTAGAAGAAAAAAAAAATGCAACGATATGAACAGAAGTAACTCAGGTAAGCAATCTGTATGTCTAATAAGGACCTTCATACACTGAGAAGAAAAAGCTCACGAGTTCATGAAGGCGGTTGTCTCATTTGTTTCAGCATTTGGTGATCCAGTACGGAGACCAAATTCACTTTCAGCATTCGTATACCACTCTGGGATGGAAATATCTCTTCCAGGGACTCTTTGTAATTGAAACCCGAGAACGATAGCATCACGCAATCTCCTGGCCCCACTAAACTAAAACTCCAGGCAATATAGAAATCATTTAGTGGAAAAGGTACCATATCAAAAATCAGTTTCAAACTAGTTACACGAGTTTTCATGTATGTATGTATGTGTGTGTGTGTGTGTATATATTATTAGCACCCTAGCACCACTTTATTATAAGAGACTTTCCAAATATGAGTATAGAGAATGGGTGTGGAGTAATAATTCCATATTAATCTGAATCAATCCATACACATAACATTTTTAATAAGGTTCTGGCTAGAAGCATACAAGTACTGTAGCGTGCTTATCCGTGGGTATCTGGTAACCATATATAAATCAACAAGCTATCCGGTATTTTGAAAACAAACCCACATTGGGTCACTGCAACAGCAACCCAGGTAACTCGAGAAACAAGCAGACTACTCATTCTCCATATATTTTCATCTAGGGAAAGGTAATTGCACAAGGTACTAAACTTAAAGCCATTTTCAGCTTTCATATCAATCAACCACCGTATGAAAGTGATATATAAGTTACGCTATATTTATTGAATATAACATGCAAAGAAAATGATTATACCAAACATATAATTCATGTACCTTATCTGATGCATAATTCTTTCCAACAGCTGTATCCTGCAAAATACGGGCTGCAACCTGAAGATTATGACAGTGTGTTAGAGAACATATGAAATTCTGGTAAAAACATTATTGAAATGAAAGACATTCCAACCGAGAAAAAGCAGAACTCCAATACATAGATCATGAAACAGAAATCTGGCCTCCTACAAATGCAATAATAATTCTTTAATCATGATCCGAACAGCTTAGAACAATTTGCAAAACCATATCGTTTCAGATACTTCTTAATGGGGAAAAGAAAAACCAAAGTTTTTGTCTAATGACCAAAATTACCAACAAATTTTCATACATTTATATGGTACAGCCGTCGAACTTTTTTTTTGGCAATATGATTGAACTTAAGGAAAACCTTCAATTTAGTCCGAAAATTTAATGTGGGTAACCAACTTAAGAGAGCTTATTTGACAGCAAGGTCGAGAGGTTAATTACTTGATTGGTTCAAAGTATTATGGCATAAAAAGTATTCCCAAGCGTTACTTATTTTATGACTGGAGAGCAGAAAGAAAATGGGAACCAAAGATGACTCCAAGTGGTGATGCTCTTGACTGGGATTTGGAGTTAAACTACGCCACTGAGCACTTCAAAGGAAGGTCCTTTCTGGTTAAAATCAGAGGAATTGCTCTTGCTTCCACAAAGTACTGCTTGTGGCAGGAGCAAAAAGTGCCAATAGAAATTGATAATCTAATGCAGACAAAAGTTTTTAGATGAAAATGGGGTATTAGTTATAACCAAGAGTGTTTAGATGATTACAGTTATAAAAAAATGGTTGTAGGTGTGGTTTTCCGTTTGTAGTTTACTTTTCTTGGAGGGTAAAACGTGAAGCCCTTATGTAAAAATAATTTTTTTAATAAATAAATTGACCTTTTCCCAAAAAATAAAAAACTGCAGAGCTGAATTTTTTGTTTCGACTCGGTATTTTTTAATTTTTTGGTTGCTAATGTGGCCATTTCAAATGTGAGACTTGAGCAACCAAATTACAATTAATACAAAAAGACATGCGAATTAAATTCAGCATTTATCCTCTCCTTTCTCTCTCTCTTGGTACCCATTTCTTCACGTATGTTTTTTACCCAACACAGTAGTACCACCATTTAAATCACAACCACAAACACAGATGCACAAACCACTGAGGATACTAAGAGGATTATGGATTAGTGTTAATGAGTGTGACATTCAATGGTTTTTGTTGGGGATGGGATTAGTTGGAAAGGTGCCCTGTGACGACCCGAGAATTCGGATAACCTTGAAATTAGGTTTTTCGATGAGAATATCTAATAAATAAAATTTTATTGATATTATTATTATGTGTTATATGATTTAGGTCGATTAATGACCTAGTTTGCGTGTTATGTGATTATGTACGAGTGTTGGGGGTTTTTGGGAGAAAATATTTTTTCCCGAGAAAAACGCAAAAAACACTATTCATAAAGCGCAGAAAATGCTAATAAACGTACTTTTTCGAGAATTTTGAATTACGTCATAGCGTTTATTTAAGGAGAGATGAAATTTGTAGTGAAAGTTTTTTCAGGAAAAAGCCGTAAAAGCACTATTCACGAGAAAAACGCACATTCATTTTTTTGACTTTTCAAAGAATGACAGTGTGTTTGTTCGGAAAAAGGGGGTCGGTGGCGAAATCAAATTTTCGAAAATCAAAAGTCGATTTTTCGACTAACCGAGCGTGTTACGAATTCGTAACTAAAAAAGTTAAAAAAAACTAACTAAAAAGAAATTGAGAAAATAAATTAATTTTGGACTAACCAAGCATATGGTTTGGAATGGCTTGGAATAAGTTTGACTACGGTTGAGCTTAGGTTTTGGAGTGGCTTGGTTAGGGTTGAGCCTATGGTTAAACCCTAGATACTTGGAGCCAAAGATTAAGAGCCATGGCTTATGTTTGGAGCCAAAGAAATTGGAAGACTTGGAGCCATAGTGTTGGAGGAAATGTGTCACTTGTTAGTAAATTAAAGAAAATGAAAAGTGGATGAGACTAGGAGGGGGGAGGAATACTGAAAGATAAGGTGATGAATCTTAATGGTTAAGTCTTGTGGTGTGGATAAGATGATGACTCATTTGCTTAATGGTTAAGTCTTAGTTTTAAAAAGACAAAACTACCCCAACTCTTGCAAGGGATATAAAGAGAAGCCCATTTCCTTCACAATCTTTACCAATTCACCAAATTCAAGAGGGAAAACTATGGAGAAAGAGAGGGGGGGGGGCCAAGGAGGAAGAAGAAGAGGAAGATCAAGCTTTGATCATTCATTAGCAAGTAAGAAGAAGATCTTCAAGAGGTAAGCCATAAACCTTAAACCATGGTGGTTTTGATTGGTGGTGTTGTTATGGTTTGTGGTGGATCATGGTGGATCTTGGAGTTATAAGGTTGTTGTGGTATATAACCTTGTAAACTATTGGTAATACACATGAAAAGTGGAACAAAAGAACTACAAATGTAAGCCTATGCGTAAAAGATAGAAAAGCTAAATAGTGGACTGTTATTTGAACTTAAATTAATAATGGACCAAAGCTTGAAATGAAAATCCGGAAAGATAGGTTTGTTCCATGAGTTACGAAGGTAATCCAATTGGAACGAAAGGAAAATTCGTTGTAACGAAGTTATGGCGGAATTTCTAGTAAAGTAGGTAAAAAGATAAAGGAGAAAACAATTTGTGTACTGACTTTTGAGTCAGTTTTCTGGGAAGTTAAAGCTTCTGGAAATTGGTCATTTTCTAGGGGTTTTGTAGTTTGTAGTATAAGGAAGTCGTAGGCTCAAGAACGGACTCATTCCAACTTGGAATGAGCGAGTTATGACGTTGCAAAGTGGGTACGACGATATCGAAAAACTGCCTGATTTTAGCTTCAGGTGCAGTAGATTTTGAACTAAAACAGACACTCTGCGACGACAGTTTATCCTGTCTGGATTGGATACAGGGAGTTTTTCAACTAAAGTAGACACCCCAAATCAGACGGGTCAAGCTGTCTGCTTTACCTCAAAGCAAACAGGTCAAGCTGTATGCTTTATACCTGCAACGGAAAATGAAAAATAAAAGTTGGGCGCATTGATTAAATCATAAAATGCGAACAACAAGAAAACGAATAAAGTTAACGTAAGACGATAATTAACGTCTTTATGTGACTAATTAGTATGTGTAGGACATTTGAATGGCGAGTAAAGTAAGCAGTAAAGAACGCCTAAGGCAAGTTTCCTAAACTTACTCAAATTTTATTGAGCAAGTATCCTAATTTCATTTGATTTTCGTATTGAATGCAAGTTTCGTATGATTTTTTGTACATATTATTTTTCTGTACAGGACGTTTAAATGTTGGAATTTCATTTGCTATATGAAATTCATTGTATGACTTGTGGAAGAGAGTTATTAGCCATTCGATTCGGCTTAACTCATTTGTTGAACTATTCCGAATAGAATACACATTGTTGGAGGAATTATTAGTTGATAATTCTAGTAAGTAAGATAAGTTGTTTGTGCCAATCAAATATTTGGGCATATGATGGTGTTATCTTTCACTCCGTGCGAGAATGTGTTATGAGCAAAATATTTGTTGTATGTGTTAAGTATGCTAGATGAGCAGTTAGGGCTAAGATTGCACTCCATGCAATAGGATGATTGGTGATGGTTATACGCAAGATCGTATCTAACCAGTATCTAACCATTATCCGCACCTATTTGCAAACCCAAGAAGATAAGTTCTAAGAAATGAAACTGCTGAAGATACTAAATTTCGCGGAATAGCAAATGATGTGAAGAAGTTGATATTAATAATTTCGACTAGTTAGATGTTACGGTGTTATCTAAGTTTAAGTCATGAAAAATGATCCACATGTTTTTTTACCGTTGACGTGTAGTAATTGAGTAGAACAAATCCTTTGTATGGGCAAAGGTTTAAAATGAGTTAGGAACCGATCTAGCTCACTGTCAAGACGGTGTAAATGAGATGGGAAACTAATTCATTAGTTTTTCGGTGAGGAGCCACTCAGTTAATGTACTGTTGAACACTTGTGTTGTGCTGTTCTTATATATATGTCGAGAAAATGATTCTTTTCACAAATACACATGTATTTGTGTAAGATGAGTTGAGTCCTAGAAGTGCTATAAGAGAATATTGTTCTTAATAAATATGAGGAGACATATGGTCTTAGGTGTTTATGATCAAATATACATGAGGTTGGTGGTATATAGGTTTATAGTTAGAAATATTGTTCAACCTTCATGAGTAGGAGAAGAGTCAAAGGTCTAGATGAACCTTTTTGTAGAAGGATAAGAGAGTGTTTCCTCTTAAAATGGTAATGATTGTGTTAAATGATAGGAATTCAATTTAATTCCTATTTATTCAAGTTGCTTCATAATTATTGTTCAGTTATGGAAGTTTTCGAAAAATGCTGAATTGATTCTTGATTTTGTTGTTTATCCAACTGCTATAACTTGTTGGGCAATTAAATGCTCACTCTCGCAAATTCTAATAAAATTGCAGCTAAGCCAGAACAGACCGAAGAATCCTGTATCGTCAAAGGAAAGAAGAAGTTAAAGTTAGAAGATTTGTGCATTAATTGTGATAATTAGTACCGTTGTAATATTGTAAAGTAATATTGGATGATGTACTAGTTAAGATCTTCGTACCTGGGAGTAGAATGTAAGATTCCGCATAAACTTTTTAAGGATATTATGTTTATTCTTGTGGTGTGATAAGGTGTATTGAATGAGTAACACCAGATTTCGGTTTTGAAGATAGAACCGGGGTTTCGGGGACGTTAGATGCCCTAATTGCACTGAAAAAGGATTGATTTGGTGACCAACTAGCTGTTTTTAAATCAGTGGCTTTGTTTTGGTGAAAGAAAAAGAAGCTTGCTAACCTAAAAAATTTCTCTTAGAACTATCCCAAATTCATCATCAACAACACGGATTGAAGCAATTAAATTATGGATGAAGCTTAAAATAATATATTCAGTTTTAAAGAACAATGACTTGTTTTAGCTATAAGAATTTTAACCACAAATCCCATCCATTCGCTAAGATCCCATTCAGCACTGTTATCACCGTACTACAAAAGCTCGGCAGCATTCATGCATTGATGTGAGTACAATGCCAATAGTTACAATAATGTTCATCTAAAAAGTGGGCATCCAATTCACAAGGGAGCATGAGCTAAAAAATAATAAGAAATATGTCGATAAGAACTTCCAACCTCTAGTTGTTTCAGATCAGATATCGATGTTTTGATAGTTCTAAAGATGGAAAGATCTTGTGGCCCTGTGACCTTTTTGTTTGCTATTCCATTGGACTTTTGGACAGATAGGCATGCAAGAGTGTTTGAGGATTCGTACCTCCACTCCATTTTCTTAGGGAGAGAATTTCTTTTCTGGCTTTCGATTTGAGCGATGTCAATGGGGGCTTTTAGAGGGGTGGCATTATCGGATGTTCATGGAGATATTAACGGGCTTCTCTTAATTATCCCCTTTAATTTTATTCCAATTTGTCTATTTTTGTAGGAGTGCTTTTCCACCATTTATGTAATTCTTCTTCTTTCTAACAAAATGTCTAATCTTCCATTAAAATTATAAATTGTTCCATGCCCAACGGAAGTTGAACAAGCTGCAGATTTTATAAGCCAAACCTATTGTCACTAAACTGTTTCCTAAAGGTTTCAGGTCTGAGGTTTCTCTACAAGAGGTTTGATTACATTGACTGTATCTGATTCAAACTGAAACTAAATGGTCTAGGTTTACTAACAAAAGAGAGGCTCTCAAAGCCCTAGGTTTTGAATCTAATTATTTTTTTAGGATTAGTTTCCTTAAGTTTATTCCTAGGACTGGATAAACTAGCATAAAACAGAAAATTATAAACAAGTTGCCTACCCCGCCTAACACTCTCCTTTCCATTATAAATTTTGGTTACACCACATTCACCTCCCATAAAAATTGGTCCTACTATTTGAGTAACATCATGCAACTTTTTGCATGGCCTCACAGCTTGTGTTATTGTTTTAGTTCGGCAAGCTTCAGTCGTATTGACTGTTCTATCCGATAGATGCTTTAAACCATGTAATAAAATTTAAATATGAAATAGAAAATTCTTATAGAAACACGCCAAGTAAAGTTGTGAATATTTCCCAATGCCATTCATTCTTCACTTTTTACAAATAATAGAAAATTTGCAATTCCTTACACCAAATACTTATTAGCACAATATATATTATTGGTGCCTCTTTCTAATAACTTTAAGTTTTTAGATGAGTTGACTAATTAACATGGTATCATAGCTCTCTGGTTGTGCAAGGTATTGGGTTCAAATCCTCCCGACCGCATGTTGCCTTAGTATTAATTAATAGTGTAAATGCACTTTAGTTTGTCCCTTTTCTATAAAGTTGCATTTTAGGGGGAGTATTAGTACATTGTTGGTGCCTCTTTCTAATAACTTAAACTTTTAGATGAGTTGGTTACTTAACAACACTAACTAGATAAGAAAACATATCGTCGAAAACATTATTGAAGGATAATTCCAGACCAATTGCACAACCAAGCTAGCCAACCAATAACAATTCAATAACTTGTTATCTGGGAAAAATAAAAATGGAACTTTCCAAGTCCACCAAAAAGATTAGATTGTAAAAATGCAGTTTTCTGGAGTATCTTGTCATTTGAATTTGTTAAGTGTCTTGAATTCTTGACCCAAATCAAATTTATTATTACGACCCGAAATATAATTTGCGGTGATCTAAAGGAAAAGATAGACGAGGTTTAGTGGTCAGATTCGGGCTAGGAGACCTGTTCAAATTTTGGACCCCACTATATATGTGTAGCTCAGGGTTTTGGTACTTTTATATTTTGGTCGTCATTGTGAGATTGCGAGATTACACAAAGGATTAGGTTTTGAGTGATCTCTACAAACTTTTTACTCTTCAAATCCTATTTCTTGTGGATTTCTTTAGCTTTTGCCCCATGCTTTTCTCAATTTGAATTTTCTACGTAAACCAATGTGTCTTGTCTTTTATTTTCACTGATTTCTGCTTTTCGCCATAGTTTGACATAACAGAATCCAATTCAAGTAACAAGAAAATGTACAGTGAAACAAACAAAATTAACGGAGACATTAATACTTTCTCACCCAGCCTTCAAATGCAAAAATAATATTCAAACATGAGCTGAGGTTCCATAAACTTTCATGATAAGAACTTAAGAAGCTCTCATTGATTTGTGTAGTTCCCTTGTTAGCTAGGAAACACTATACCAATACCAATATGGATTGAGGGGTCAATACAAAACAAGGACGATAATAGGACAATCTTTATGATTCGGATACTAATAAGTAATATGGTAAGATATGTATAACACCCCTTCCATTCCCCTGTGACTGTCATGGTTAAAACCCATGTTTGCGGCATGAATTTTAAGACACTTCAAAAAACACATTTAAACATAATACTCCCTCTGTTCCAAATTATAAGATTATTATTGACTTTTGAAAGTTAATTCGAGACATTTTCAAACTCAAAATTGAGATAATTTATTAAAAGTTATAAGACAATAAATCTTACCACGAGTAATACTTTTTTAGATAATTTAGAATATTCGCCATTGTATTAACTAAAATTAAAGGAATCCTGTCAATTTTTGAGTTTGAAAATGTTTTAAATTGACTTCAAAAAGTCGATAATGATCTTATATTTTAGAACAGAGAAACTACTTTGTAACATCATATTTTTCTTAGTTTTATCATTTACAATCTAAATTTCAATTTTAAACAACGAACTATGAAAAATATAATATCCAAATGTATCAACAAGAAGTATTAACTTACGTGCCACAAACATGGATTTGAACCATGACATTCAATGTGGAACAGAACAAGTATAGTTACATATCATATCAAATTTGAACTATAATAAATGGCAATAAGAACAAAAATACTAAGAACAACCACAACAAAGGCATCATAATAGAACAACAAAAGTCTAGCCCCAAAGAGATGGACGCTAAGAGGGGAATAGATGTGGACCAATAGATTGAACAGAGCAAATGAGAATATCCTTAATTTGACTATCTAATTAGCTTTAAGCTCAGTCCTAACGATTGCAATAAGAACAAAAATAAAAATAATGACCCTAACAAAGGAATCATATTAGAAAAGAAAAGGCATTGTCCCAAAGAGATGTACATGAAGAGAGGAATATATGTGTAGCAATATAGATTGAATAGAGCAAATGAGAATCCTTAATTTGACTACCTAATTAGTTTTAAGCCCAAGTCGTATTAGTTTACTATTTTCTCCTTTTTGTTTATGAAATCATGATTTAAATTCATAAAAAAAAATAGAACACATCGATTTTATTTCTTTGTGTAGTCACTCCGTATCAATCCCGAAACTTAGTTGTATGACTCGTATCAGTCCCATATATATGCCATATCTGATTTAAATTTATTTTTCAAATTCGTGAATGTATCAAGTCATCTTCGCATTGAATACCATACAAAAGGGATGCTCAAACACGGTTGGAAAATACCCGCTCTTCAAAGACATTGAATGTAATACTCCCTCTGTTTCAAATTATAAGACCATTATTTACTTTTCAAAGTCAACTTAAGACATTTTCAAACTAAATATTGACATGATTCTGTTAATTTTAGTCAATAGAATGATGAAATTTGCAAACTATTCAAAAAGTATTACTCGTTGTAAGATTTATTGGTTCATAACTTTTAATGAATCATCTTAATTATGAGTTTAAAAATATTTTAAATTGACTTTTAAAAGTCAATAACGATCTTATAATTTGGAACGGAGGTAGTACATAACTAAGTGCATCAACAAAATGAAAGAAAAAGGGATAGAGTATCACGTTTCATGGGGTTGAACAGATGTAATCGTGCTTTTATCTTTAAATCATTTATTTCCCTACCTTTGTGCCCACTAGAGAATTTAGTTACATTTTTATACGTCCACATGCATTATGTTTGACCTCATACAAAGTTTCATCCATAATCCTATCTTTGCACATTTACCCCAAGAGCACATTTTCAAATATATCATGCTTTATTGACAATAATAAACAATAACTTATTGAAAAACAAATGCATTCAAAAAAAGCTGACTGCACTCAGATTTTGAAAATGCGAACTTTATTCAAAATACAACCATTGATTATAAGATGATCAACAATTACAAAGAAAGATGAAGATACCTCACCGCCATTACTGCCTCCCTCATAGCAAGGTTTTAAAGTAATTGCACGTTCAAGGTATGGTCTCCAGTGTCCCGTAAGCAGATCCCTTCTAATCATCTCAACCCCGCCTTGGTAAAACTGGTTAAAAATTGTTAATTCCCAAGATTTATTTTTCATGAACTTTGTGATGGATAAAATGAAATTTGCAATCAAAGTTTAGAAGTAAAAGAACAATGGGAGACAATCAATGGTACCTCAAGCATATTTCTCAGAAATGGCTCTTCATTGAAATAATCTCTACGAACAAAGACAAACGGTAACTTGTATGCTAGGGCCTCACTAACCGTCCCATATCCAATTTTTCCTGAATAAATAATTAATGAGTCTGCAATTACTTTCTTCATTGTCTGCTTAGTCTGTTTAAGCAACAGATAAATTCTACTACTGAATACTGACCAAGCATACAATCAGATGCTGCAATGAGATCAGGCGTATACACATCTTTGGCAAGCTTAATGAAATTTGGAGGAAGCACCTGGTTTTCAGATGCACCACAAACCTAAACCAAGGAATATTAAAGACTTCTCATTCAAATGATTTGATTACCATGAATATCATTTAGGGGCTGCAAGATGTTTGCAGGAAAAAGTAGGAGCATACCAGACAAAGCCATCCAGAAGGCAAGGATTCCTCCTTCAACTTCCAACCTGCTGGCTGAAAAATGTAGCGGTAGAAAAACAAAATTAGTACATATGAAAAATAGTATAAAAACCATGAAGGTGTATGACTATAGACCCAAAACAAGATTTTTAGTTTTTACCAACAACATAGGAACAAGGCAATCAAATAAATAAATGTCAGACAAGACAGTTAATTACTTAACCAAAGCATTTTCCAGCGCATGGAGATTGTGGAGTATTCACTTTTAAAGCTTGATAACATTGTGGACCTCCCCCCTCCCCCCTTCTCTAACAGCTTAAGCTTTTAGAGAAGTTGGTAACTTAACATGGACATGGTATCATATACAAGGTCTTGGGTTCAAGTCGTCTTCTTTGCAGTTTGTTTCACCCCTTAAGTTGTTATAGCTATTGCACTCTGTTTGGTAAGTGCACAATGATGCACCATGGTATCTCTCTCCACGTGCAAGGGAGAGTTGCACAAAAGGGAACGTGCTAAAACATGATAATTGTTGGGCCCTCTTTCTAAAAGCTTAATCTTTTAGAGCATGTGGTAACTTAACATCCACTGTACAAGGACCAAAATATATATATACATGACATTATGGAGGCAAGTTCTGTGCTATATATGTCATGTATGTCTTACCAGTCATGAACCATAAAATTTTACAGGTATTAGTGACCATGTCATGGATCAGAGGAAGAGATCTCATCAAGCAAACACTCATTCTTCAGAGTAGAAAACTATTGCACTTTACTCGATTAGCTATCCTGGTACAGAAACAGTGATGTATAGATAATACCTCACTTCATGAATTTGGAAGCAAGAATGAAAACAGAGCACTTTCTTCGAGAGATGGTTTGTCTCTTTGTCAACAGCACCACATACAAGTCCAACACATTGAGATGGACTCTAAAGGATTGCTTGATATGAATCAAGTAAATTGTTCCTCAACTTGGATGCTCTATTACATTATCAGTGACTGTAAACAGACTCTGGGAACTTTTAAGTTTATTTTGATGATAACAACAATTAGAAAATAGATTAATTAAATTATATTTTAATTATCTTATTTACTTTGACCAAAAATAATTTCTAAATCTTATTGAATTGATTTTCTCGATATTGATTATTTAATATAAAGTGTTAAAGAAAATTCATGTCGACCGAAATAGTGCTGAGACAATTATTTTGAGACAAATCCTTTTGTCTCATTCGAATTCATATGCTGAGTGTTAAGTCTTGAAAGAAAATTAATCGTGTGCTCATTGATTACTAGGTTGACTCATATGTTCATGTGTTGATATATGGAAAGATACGGAAAATGAATGTGTTGAGATATGGTAAGATTGAAAAATAAATTATACAATGTGAACTAATATATGTGCATTAAAGACTAAAGGCTTATAAGCCTTATGACCGAAGCTTACATGAGAAATTGAAAATTAAATGAACATGTGATGAATAAATGAGGAAGGCTTTTAGCCTTGAAGCGTTGACCGAAGCAAGCAAGCATGATGTGGGAAATTTTTAATTAAAACATGTGCCTATTAAATGCAAAAGTAAGTCAAATTTTCAATAGGCTAAAAATTGAAGTCGAAGCTGAGAATATGAAGTGGGCAATCCGTGTACTCTTGCTAAAATTTCATCTTGACCACTGATTTTAAATTCAAAAAATCCTACCCATTGATTTTCAAAACATATCTCCAAAATTACCTTTATGCCCCAAGCTCTGAAAATCTATAAATAGGAGGCTTTTCCTTTCATTTCAACTTGCCAATTTACAAGAAAAGAAAAGCTCATTCTTCATTGCCTACATACTATCTCTCTAAAAGCTTTCTCTCTCTTCTTATCAAATTTCAAACAATTGAGAAGAGGAAATTGGTCTAAGTATTTGAGATAACTTATTTGATTTGATTTATTTGAATTATTTTTTGCTTATCTAGATTTATAGATATACAAATATAAATTGTTATACACAATTATATATATATATATATATATATATATATATATATTTATATTCCATCTATTTATCATATAAAAAGTCAGTACTTAGACACCGAAACTATAGCGGAGATATTCTTCTTAAGTGAGAATTAGCCGAACGAGTTCTCAAAGTTCTAAGTGGCCTTTTATAAGATACAAGTTAGTAGATCAAATACTCGGGTACGAATACAACCTTTGAGCTGAGGTAGATCAAAGTTAGGGTGAGCTTTGCGTTCCTTGAGTATGTTTCTGCCCTAAACTAAGAAAGAGTATAGTGGTTAAGCATATAGTTGCCATTGGAATAAGACTTGTTTGATAAAAAGACTATAGAAAGAGATGTGGATCTCGCATTCAAGCCACACAAGAAGAGTGCGAAATACTTAACGTAAGCCCTTTTCTCTTCTAGAAGAACACTAACGAAGCTTTATCAATAAATAAAGCGAGTTCTTTCATTAATAAAGAAAGGCTTGGAGATTTGTTTCGTAGAAGCACCTTCTTCCTATCCATGTTTCTATCATTACTCGCAGAGACGACCCTCACCGGACGCTCTACTCCAACAACCATAACGGTCAGAACTACGCGCTCGACCCCTTCTGCACGAACGGGAGCTTCATCCGCTCTAATAGGAAGTGGCATTGCCCATCTTTTTTCAATTCCTATTCTTTGCTTTGTTCGACTTTCCTTTGCACTCAACCTACCCGCATAGCCATCCCGCCTCGCCGAAGTTCTGCTCTGTGAACTAGCTACTTCCACTGCTTGATTAGCCCCAACGTGTGGACAAGAGACTCTGGGAAGGGGAGAGTGAATGACTTCACTTTACATCTCCCGATAGGCCGTAAGGTGAATAAAGATTAATAAAGGTATCATGACTTTTAAACTACTCACTAGGTGTGTAAGTCGAGCCAAGTAGCTCGGTACTTGACTCGAGCCAAGTAGCTCAGTACTTGACTCGAGATCGGCTCGAAAATATGATCCAAAACTCGAATTCGAAGTTGATCCAAGTCAAATCTGATCCATACTGCTTTACATTTAATGATACACGAGTCAATTGAGCATACCAATTGTTCGTTGTTCGCCGCATTAGGGTTCGAGTATTTCATTTTTTTTCCGAACCATACTCGATAGATCATATTCGAATATTAGTCTGATCCATGCTAGTAAGCTAAATATGTGATATTTGTATCAATCTTTATTCTTTATAATTTATAAAGTGTAGTATGAAATTGTGTAAACTTGTAATTGAATAAATCAATGAATTGAATGTCAATTTCTATTACATTCTTTATAATTTATAAACATAACTAAAAGTGAAAAAGTTTTATATATAAATATTAGTTAAGTAACCAATTTAGTATGTAGCGGTTCAGTTTTAAGTGAAATAGTTCATATTCGAAACTCGATTTGAAGGTTCATGAGTAGCTCGCTTTGTAAACGAATCAAGTACTTACGAGCCGAGTAGGTCCGAGTAATGATCTGAGTCGAATCTGGTGCAAACATAGAAATCACTTATCGAATCCGAGTCAAATTCGAGCTCAATTTTTTCGAGTCGAGCCGAATCTGAGCATTAAGGTGTTCGCTGATATTCGACTCGTTTACACCCCTACTACTCACCAGACTCTGTATCTTTCACAATGGCTGCTTTAGCGGGCTAAAAAAGGGCCAGTTTACTCCTACCGGGAGAACACACACGCAGAGGTTGGTCCTTGGACTACGCTACGAACGGGAAGGATGAAAGCGAGTCGGTATGTTGATTCCTCATCCGCAAATCAGCCCTGCCCGTGGGATATTTTCTCGTTCTCTATTAAAATAACTGGAAAAAGAAGTTCAAAAAAACAAAGAGAAGGGTGAAAAAGAAATGTGGTAGGCACGTAACGGTCGGCCCTTTCAACTCTTTCCTTTTAAAATGCAAAGAATTGTACTCTTCTAGTAGTCATGAGTCAGTGGGGGGGTGGGGGGTGGGGGGGTGAGATGCATTAGTAGCACATCTTATCTTTCGGCTGTGTGAGTAAAGACAACCCTTAGTCCTCCTACAGCAGCAAATGTAGCAACAACTTACACCAGAAAAGTTTGGGTAGAGTTAGATCTAAGCGTTGGCTAGGTAAGCGTCCTGTAGTGAGAGGAATAGTTATGAACCCTATAGACCATCCCCATGGGGGTGGTGAAGGGAGGGCCCCAATTGGGAGAAAAAAACCCACAACCCCTTGGGGTTATCCTGCACTTGGGAAAAGAAATAGAAAAAGGAATAAATATAGTGATAATTTGATTCTTTGTCGCCGTAGTAAATAGGAGAGAAAATAGAATGTATTTCTTCATCTTTACAAAAAAATTAGGAGTAAGATGTGACACACTTCGGAAAGAGTGCGAATTATCCGAAAGGTATTTAAAATCCAAAGTAATCTATCGAAAATATTTAAATAAATACGGATTGTGAAACTATAAATTTGGTCAGTACTTAAATACCGATACAATTTGAATTTATTCACTCTTGAGCGAATGATAGTGTGAATTATTCAAATGGTCTTTAAAATCCAGTGGTCTTATTTATAATTATTCACATAATAGATAAAATATATTATAATATATTTTTTGAGTTAAACAAATATAATTGTTATATCAACTATTGCTTAACTGATTTATATATTATACTTGATATATGTCATCACAAGTATTTGATCATAAATACATTTATTATACATTAGTAGCACATCTTATCTTTCGGCTGTGTGAGTAAAGACAACCCTTAGTCCTCCTACGGCAGCAAACGTAGCAGCAACTTACACCAGAAAAGTTTGGGTTGAGTCGGATCTAAGCGTTGGCTAGGTAAGCGTCCTGTAGTGAGAGGAATAGTTATGAACCCTATAGACCATCCCCATGGGGGTGGTGAAGGGAGGGCCCCAATTGGGAGAAAAAAACCCACAACCCCTTGGGGTTATCCTGCACTTGGGAAAAGAAGTAGAAAAAGGAATAAATATAGTGATAATTTGATAATCAAAGTGAGGAAATTGCAAATCTATGCTTAATTGCACACAACGATGCATCACCAAAATTTGAGGTAAATTCTGAACATCTTTTATCTAGTACTTCATTTATTTCACATACTTTAAATAATATAAGTAAAGAACATCATGAACTACAAAAAGCTTATAATTGTTTATATGAAGATAATGAAATTATTAAAGATTTTATTAAATTAAAAATCTCATTAGAAAAAGTAATAAAAATCTTGAAATAGAAAATTCAAATTTAATTATAGTTAATGAAATTTAAAAGAAAAATAAAAATTAGAAAATGATTTTTCAAAAGTTTATTATTAAAGGAAGAATTATAAAAATTAAGAAAAATATACAAAAGATCTTGAGATAGAAAACTCAACATTTATCATTTTTATTAAAAATCTCGAATTAAAAAATCAACACTTGTTGTAATTAATGAAGATACTCAAATACAAATTCAAGTGTTAAGTGAAGATATTAAAAATCTCAAGTTTAAAAATTCATCTCTAAAAATAAAATTAGAAAAACAGAGTGAAGATTCTTCTTTAATAAATCAAATTAAAATTTTGACTAAAGAACGTAACGATTTAAACACTATGGTTCTTAAATTCACAAAAGGGAAGGAGAACCTCATGCTTAATCAACAAAGATGTGAATTTAACAAAGAAGGATTAGGACATTAGAGAATTTAGTAAAACAAAAGATAAAGGACTCTATCATGTTAAAAGTAAAGAAAAAGAAAGTCATACTTGTGAAATGCTCGAAATGGAAATTATAAAGGAAAAATGATTTGGGTGTCAAAAAGAACTTACACTGCACCAATTATTAAAAATACAAGGAAAGAGTTCTATAATTATCAGAAAAATAAAAGTAAAAAATCTTATAGAAATTTTCATCAAAGTTTTTCAGGATATAAAAATAGAGTAAATCATGCATTTTATAGACCTGTTATTCATAAAATGCTTGTGTCTACTAAAACTGATTATCCTGTACCCAGTTTTGTAAAGGAAAAAACAAATACTCCTTATACAAAATGGAAAACTTACCCAAAAGACTCCTTATTAAAGGGTACCAGTTCGTGAAATTAGTGTATGTTGCAGATATGTCTTACAATCGACTCTAGCAAAAATAAATGACGACATCATTTTTGGGTCTACTAATATTACTTTGTGCAGTGACTTGTTTGAAAGCATGAGTAAGGAATTTGAAATGGTATGATGAGAGAATTAAACTTCTTCTTAAGATTGCAAATCAAAAAGGGGAAGATTGTTAAATCTTTCATAACACTACTTTTCAGATACTAACAATTTTTTTCAGGTTCTGAAAAGTACATCACAATATTTTTTTTCCCGTTATTTTTTATGATAACAAAGAGGGAGAAGAAAAATATTTTGTCACATGCTTTATATTTTGCTTCTATGAACTATTATATACTCATGCATGTTATATACTGCTGTGTAATTAGTTTTTCAAAAATTTAAAATTTTTTAAGGATTGCATAAACTGAGCTTTTATAGAAAAAAAAATTAGTTGATTGTCATAATAAAAAAGGGGGAGATTGTTGGGTTTCTAACTTTTAAGTTTATTTTGATGATAACAATAATTAGTAAATAGATTAATTAAAAGGGTATAATCCTCTCCATACGGTTTATATTATAATTGTTTTAATTATCTTATTTACTTTGACCAAAAATATTTTCTAAATCTTATTGTATTGATTTTCTTGATCTTGATTATTTAATATAGTTTTAAAGAAAATTCATGTTAACCAAAATAGTGCTGAGACAAATCCTTGTCTCATTCGAATTCATATGTTGAGTATTAAGTCTTGAAAGAAAATTAATTTGACTCATATGTTCATGTGTTGATATATGGAAAGATATGAAAAATAAATGTGCTGAGATATGGAAAGATTGAAAAATAAATTAAACCATGTGAAGTAATATATGTACATTAAAGACTAAACGCTTATAAGCCTTAGTAACCGAAGCTTACATGAGAAATTGAAAATTAAATGAACATGTAATGAATAAATGAGGAAGGCTATTAAGCCTTAAAGCTTTGACCGAAGCAAGCATGATGTGGGAAATTTCTAATTAAAACATATGCCTATCAAATGAAAAAGTAAGTCAAATTTTCAATAGGCTAAAAATTGAAGTCGGAAACTGAGAATTTTAAGTGGGCAATCCGTGTACTCTTGCTAAAATTTCATCTTGACCACTAATTTTAAATTCAAAAAATCCTACCCATTCATTTTCAAAACAAATCTCCAAAATTACCTTTATGCCCCAAGCTCTGAAAATCTATAAATAGGAGGCTTTTCCTTTCATTTCAACTTGCCAATTTACAAGAAAAGAAAAGCTCATGTTTCCTTGCCTACATACTCTCTCTCTAAAAAGTTTTTTATCTCTTCTTATCAAAGTTTTAATCAATTGAGAAGAGAAAATTGGTCTAATTATTTGAGATAAGTTATTTGATTTGATTTATTTGAAAATTGTTATACACAATTATATTATATATATATATATATCTATATTTCATCTATTTATCATATAAAGAATCAGTACTTAGACATCGAGGCTATAGCGGAGATATTCCTGTTAAGTGAGGAAATTAGTCGAACGAGTTCTCAAAGTCCAAAGTGACCTTTTATAAGATACAAGTTATTTATATAAATATCGTAAAGTAGATCAAATACTGGAGTACGAATACACTTCGGAAAGAGTGGATTATCCGAAAGGTATTTAAAATCCTAAATAATATATCGTAAATATTTATATAAATATGAATTGTGAAACTATAAATTTGGTCAGTATTTAGATACCGATACAATTTGAATTTATTCTCTTGAGCGAATGATAGTGTGAATTATTCATACGATCTTTAAAATCCTAAGTGGTCTTATTTATAATTATTCACATGTTAGATAAAATATATTATTATATATTTCTTGAGTTAAACAAATATATTTTTTATATCAAGTATTGCTTAACTGATTTATTTATTATACTTTATATCTGTAGGTATTTGATCATAAATTCATTTATTCATAAAATACTTGTTGCTTAAAACAAGTTATCTGCTTACTCGGAAGCATTTTCACTCTAAATATAAAAGTTCCATAAACTTTTATAACTCTGCATAAATTCACATATTTGCTTATACAGAAGCACTTTTGATCTAAAGCTTAAATTGATATATTTGCTTAAACAAGATGCATATTCAGACAAGTATAAAAAGTTACATAAACTTTTATAACCGAGTATAAATCACTATTTGTTTACACAGAAGCATAATACACATATATAAAGGTCTTTGAATTTTTATATAATTACTTGATCTTTAATTTCTATCTACTTATTTGAGAAGCATCAAATATAAAAGTTACATAAAATTTTATATATATTTGTACTGAATTCTATCTTCTTATCTTAGAAGCATATCTCTGTCAGATCTTTTGTAAAAGGGAAAAAAGGTAAAGTTAGTTTATTTTATGTACCTGTGAGAAAGACGAGTGACTCTTCGATCAAGACCAGAGATATTAGCTGGGAGTTGGATCTTTAGTTTACTTGTGTGGTGAGGAATAAGTTGTCGTTTCAAGACCAGATCATAAAGTAGAACTGAACTCAAAAGAAATGTACAACTAAGCTTGAGGAGGGAGAGACTGGACATAACAACATACCCGGATGTATGTTGTGAACCAGACAAATCTCTGTGCATTGTGTGATTGAATTTTTACTATCTTGCATATTAATTTATAACACTAAAAATTAATTAATTCAAAATTCAAAAAGACCTAAGATAATTTTTAACTTCTAGATTATTATTGGACTTTCACCAACGGTCTCATTATAGATTAATATAGCACATAGCGATAGTGAGGGAAATCAGGTGGCAGATAGTATGGCAGCTTTTGGTCACAAAGTTCATTCTCTAACCATTCTCAATAATCACACACAACTGTCAGGTACTTGTAAGCCAGTTCTGTATGGACAGGCAGGGTATATGTCTATAGGAATCATGATATTCGTCATCTGTAGTCCCGTTTAAATTTAAGGATTCAATGAGAAACAAATTGTAGTCTTGGTCAAGGCTCCTCTTCCTTAAAATATGTGCCAAAAAAAGAGGGACACTTAAAGTGGGACGGAGTACGCAGCCAAACTTGTATGAACCAGAGTAATCCAAAGCTATTCTGTTAGAATCAAGGCAAAATGACTGGGCAGTAACTCACTTGTCCACCAAAGTTGAGGATAACAAGCTTCACATCCTCCCCAATTCCGAGTTCTTTCCTCACCTGGAATAGTCAAGAAAAATATACATATCTATAAGGAACCTAGAACTTAATTAATCAAGCAAGGAAGGATCTAAGAAAATTTACTGTTCCAGACCTCCTTCCGAAACTTGTGCAACCTTCTGACGACCAAAGGTACATCGATCACGTCACGGAAAGCAGGCACTGAAATATCAAAGACAGGTTAAAGAAAAAAATATTTTTATTTCAGCCACATATATAGATTTGAAGAAGAGAGTTGATGAATAAGCTAATATCAAAATTTGTGAATGTGCCAGACAAACATACTTGGGCAGTATCCTGGGAGACGGATTAGGAATTCACAGTGAGAATAATCCTCTGCTATCTGTATCATCGCAACAAAAAGGATATGTAAGGTCAAAAGGCAGAATATTAATATGATATAAGGGCACTATGGTATAGCATGATTGGCTAAAATTTCAAAGGCTGTGGAGAAATGTTGGAAAGAAACCACAGCTGAAATTATGATAATAAATCGAAAACATAGCTAATGCTCCTTCATTAATTTAAGTATAATATATATTAAGACTGAGATCCAACAGATATGGATGTTGAAAAACATGAAGAAGAGGTCTAACCAAAACTTACAGATGCAACAGTTTAGCAACAATTAAATTTTCTACCACATTAAATCAAATGCAAGAAACATTAAAAATGATAACATCTTATCGCCTAGAAAGAAGTACTAAAAATGTGAATTTTAGTATATTGAACATGATAATACCCAAAAAAAAGGATCACCTGCCAAACTATGGATCGATGATGATAACCAGCAGCCATCACATACTCCGCATATATGAAATCCCAACTGCAGAAATTAACCCCCAAAAATAAGACAATTTGGTATTATTACAAAAGCTGTAGATTGATTAGGACAACCTGGACTGGGTAAGTGATACTAAGTTGTCAAATCTCAAAACCACTAATCATAATATGCTGGTTGAACCCTATATTGATCACTGTCAAAGACTCAAAAGACTAGTTCGACTAGCAAACGGTAGATACAGGTATTGCAAAGTTGAAAAGAACCAACACCTGCTAAAAAGACCTTCACGAATGAACTAAGATAGGCAGAACCAAGGAATGTCTATTATTATAACATTCTGTTTCAAGTAAATAGTTTAGAAAACAAGAAAGCTTCTAGAAAAACACCCCTGCAAACAACAATTAATAACAAATATAAAGATTCCCTTGCATAAATAAGTCCACAACTATAAATTTAACTTTCTTTTCTACCAACAGAAATTCAGTTAAAGGTATTCAATGAACTAAGAACAGCCCAGTTACAACTTATCAGAAGGGCAAGAAAAGATTAAAAAGAAAATAAGCAACAGAAAAACAGATCAATTCCTGAACAGCTAACCATGTAAATGAAACTCAAATTATCATTGCTAAGTTATCAGGTTATAAAAACCCATATTAGTATGAACTGTTTTAAAAATACACTTTCAGTATTGGCTTGTTTTATTCAATGTGGACATATATGCCACTAGCCTACACCCTCTTCCAACATTTAAATTTACATTTCAATCATTATTCTATAAATCAAGACAAGGCAACCAACCTATGTTGAGGCTCCAAATGACATCAACTTTTACAAGAGAAGGCAATTAATTGGCTTAAGAATTCAGCAACTAAGAAGTAAAACAACTTTGAAGCCACGCCATATAAAATACAAAAGAAAGTAACTTGCCACCAAAAAGAAAAAAGTATTTTAAGTTTAACAAAAGAACTTGAGGTAAACTTGTCTCAGCATGTGGAGTTTTTCAGTGTACACAAATTAATTAGACAAGTTCTGCTTAAAAACATCAGATTGTCTACTTGCATGAGAGAAAATGAAAAAAAAAAATTGATGACTTCTAACGAACTACAACAGCTTAGTGATAGCAACTTGACTTGTCACCGCCCAGATGCACCTGCAATGGGACCGAGTTGTTAATTGGATTAGGGGCAGTAATGAGAGAAAAAAATGATCAAGTAAATGTTTGGAAATGAATTAGGGATGGTAAAAGATCACCTGCCCTGCCCAATTATATACTCCCTCAGTCTCAATTTATTTACAACACTTTCCTTGTTAGGATGTCCCAAATCCAATCAGGTTAAGCATATGTCTAAAATAAATTCTATCCAATTAAACATTTACAATGAATAAAATATTTCGAACCAACTTTGGGCCCCACTCGAGTTGCTCCAAGCGAGAACAGTTTGAATTCTTTTTATTTTGTAGTCTACCATTAAGAATATATAATATCAAAAGCTTCCAAATTCGTTAATATGTGTGCAAAAAGAAGTGTTGCAAGTGAAACAAAGGGAGTGTTAATTTACTTCAACACCCCTTCACTAATTTAATTTTCTTGGCACATACCAAATTAAATAGATAGAGGCAGGGTTCAGGGTTCAGGGTTCAGTTGTATTTAGAAATCATTTTTCTTTCCTCCTTGCTGTCAGAAAGTTTTTAATCGGACTTTCATGTTGCTCAACACCATAGTTGCTATGGCAAAATGCCAGAAAGCCATTGCCAGTGCATCATGATGACATCTTTCAATTTAGATATAGACAAACACACAGATTTATGTATTTGAAATTATGTGCTTCCCAAACCAATATTATCTAAATTACAAAAATATCAATCCACGCTGTCAGAGCAGGTCCGTGTAAGAGGATACTAGGATAGTTACGTTTTGTTTTTGTGTATACTGCTTGTATACGTGTTCACTCTTGCTGCCGATTTAGTTATCGACATTAAAAAAATAAAAAGGCATTATCAATTATGTCAATTAAAGCTTGCACAGGGCTAGCAATATTAGGTATCCCATGAGGCCATGAATAAGGTGATAAGATCTCAAGTGAGATATTATCAATTAAAGCTTGCACAGGGTTAGCAATATTAGGAACCCCCTGAAGCCATGCATAAGGTGATACAACCTCAAGTGAGACATTAATTATATACTGAACTAGGCCTTCCACATTTGTGAAATCATGGTTCAACATATAGTCAAAGAGGAATTATCATTAACTTAAGTTATGATCTTCACAGAAACACCAATTTTATACCCCACAAGGCCACAAATAAGGTGATAAGATCTCAAGCAAGATTTTGATATACGCAAAACCAGGCCTTCCTCATTTGTGAAATATGGTTTGGAACATAATAAGGGCTGAGCAAAAAACGGATAAAACCGAATAACCGAACACAACCGAATTTTTTTAGCCGAATTATTTCGGTTATTTTCGTTAATTCGGTTATAACCGTTTTAATATTCCGGGTATTCGGGTATGGATACGGTTATTGAAATCTTGGTATTCGGTTAAACGAATAACCGAATAGATTTTATTAAAAAAAATTAAAGACTTAAACTTTTAAGTTTAACTCTTAAGAGTTGAGACTTTTAACTCTCAGTACTCTACTACTCTGCCGACTCTCCTCCACAGCCAAATCAGCCCAAATCGCGAATCTCCTCCACTTCCGCCTCTCCCCCACTCCGATTTCCACCTCCGGCCTCTCTAGTGTGTGATTCAGCCTCTGGCTGCTCGACCTCTTTAGACTCTGCTTCTCAACTCTCAAATCTCAGATCTCATCCATGGATTTCACTTTCTGTCCCTAATTTAGCCTTCGTTTTGTGAATTTATATGTGAAATCGTCAATTTTCAAGTATGCTAAAGAGTTGCATCTTATTTTTAATTATGAATTTGAAATCGTAATGTATTCCAGGAGTATTCATTAACTTCTTAATTGGTATCTTGATCTCAAGCATGCTACCTATTTTTGTTTATTTATTCTTTCCCCTCTCATATGGATGGCAAATTAAGAATTGAACCCATCTTTTCAGTAATATATCCCATGAAAGTGAAATCCATCCAATGGTCTTTGCTTTTGATCTTTTCAATGTATTGGTTTTTAACAGAGGCAGAGGCAGAGGCATGTTGCAGCTGCTGTGCTGTATATTGTTGCCGAGTGTTGACCTGTTGAGAGCTGATCTCTTTTTTTGATAAAATGGAACTTAATTTCGGTTATTAACCGAAATAACCGAATTGTAATTCCGGTTATTCGGTTTTCGGTAATTCGGTTATTTTTAAATTCGATTAGTTATTCGGATAGCGAAATTTAAAAGATTTCGGTATTCGGTTATATCCGAATAAGCTAATCGTTTCGGATATAACCGAATTGCTCACCCCACGGTAATATTGTCATATGGAAAAATGTTTTTAGTACACAAGAACCGACTGGATGAAGTAAAAAAAAACTTCAGAGTACTTTGTTTTCCTTGTTTTACTGGACAACCTGTTAACCTGTTAAACTGTAAAACTGTCATTTGACACCATAAGTAGCATCACAATTGGGCATAGGCAGGTATTGCAATTCTCAGCTTGGGAGGTAAGACTTTGCCACCAAGGACTTCAATAACAGAAAATAGGGTTTTACACCTCAGAACTCCGGAAACTATCTTCTAATGCTAACTTATATTGTCAAGTGAATAGGTAATCTTATTCTTATATCTTTGCACAAGACTATAACATGACAAAAAATTAAGAATTACTCATTTGAACATGGAAAGGCAGCAAATCAATGAAAGCATCTTAAAGAGAATTTTGTGCTTCCTATTAGGCACGAAATCAATGAAAGCATAAAAAGTCTCAAGGGGGAATTAATAAGTTTGTTATACTGATAAGTACCTGAAGTTGGTAACACAAACAGAACGAATACCCGCATCAGCTGCTGCCCGACAAGCAACTGGAACAACATCTGAAACCTATATAACAGAAGTAACAATAAACATCACTAGCAAGTGTGTTGCAGTAGAAATCAAGCTAAACAGCAACTCTCGTAACCATTGAAAAAAAAAGACTTCCACACCATAGAACTTAAACACAATAAAAATAGTGAAATATTTCTCTCTGTATCATCCACTAGATAAACAAAAGAAAAGTTTCAAATTAAGAATTAAGATGATAAGCATTGAATTACCACTAAGTCTGCCTTGATGGAGTTCAGCCACTCTACTTCCATTGCCAAAATAGAAACACGAGGTGTTACAGCTGTCTCTGAATACTAGATTAACCAAAACATATAGCAAAATAAATTAATAAAGCAGCTAATGAACTCTTTTGAATTTGATAATAACGTATGCAAGAGCAAGAGAACTCTTTTGAATTTAATAATGACAAGAAAATTTTGTCAATCCTTTTGCATGTCTGCACAAGTAAATATAGTTTATGCAAAAATAGCTTTTTAGACCACTTATGCCAATAAATACTCATACCTTCTCCAAGGACGCAAGGCGATCCACTGTCAATGCATCTGCTTGAACAGCTCCACAATCTAGCAGTACCTGTAATACCATATACATAAATACCGTTCTGACTGCTTAATATACATATATATATATAGACACACACACACACACATATATATGTGTACAAAAGTTGACATAGGAACGTCAACCCATAGAAGCTCACTTTGGACTATTTAGTCCTTAACAGACCTTTCGAAGGATGAGTCGAGGAGACTGTATCTCAGTCGTAAAGACAAAGTCAGGTGCACCGGTGACCACATGAACAACATGTCCAGCAAGAATGAGGTGTCGAACAACCTAAAAAGAACAACACAAACAAAATAATGAATATATAAGCAAAACGTAAAATTACAATCAACCATCTAATCCTAATATATGTATAATAACATAGCAATGTGCATTAAGGCAAGAGTCCACTCAATGTACTAATAAACCTCTGATCCATCACCAAGAAAATTGATATTTTGACAAGGAAAGGTAATTATGGCTTCCTAATTATTTCTTCTTATTACACATATGACCCTCGTTTAAATTTCACAAATGATTACTGCATCAGGTCCATGATTGTTTGGCTATTTCCTTCTAATTTATTTCCCAGCTTTTGGTCTTTAAGCTGAAATAAACATAAATTGGAACAACCATATAAGTATCATTTTATCCCTAGGAGAAAATTTTCATCTTCACCTATTAAAATAAATTGATACAAAGATAATTTTCACCATATCAATATGATCACAAGAAAATAATTAAAAATGCTTCAATATATGATAAAAAGAACCAAAACAGTAAAAAATCTTGAATTTCGATATGATCAACTACACATGTGGCTAATCGTCCTTTGCAGTCATAATGCCAAATTAGTTAGAAATATGTTTAGTGTACTTCAATATGCAATTAAACAATTTTAGACACAAAAGCAGACAAAAACCAAATCAATATGATCACCTTAAACAATTTTAGTGTACTTCAATATACAATTAAATTTAAAAACAACCGTGAAACCCAAATTTCAGTCAAAGACGATCCACTCAAACAAATCATAATATCACTAATTCTCTAATTGAAGGATGAGAAAACAATATGATCAACGTGTTCAAAGTGTTTGCGTGTGTTTTAGAGAGAGAAAGTGTGGGTTTTAGAGACAGAATGCACCTCAGTAACACGAGTGGCATGGCCAAAACCATGGCCAGTCACATAATAAGCGAAAATTAGATGGTCTGCTGAGGCAGAGACTTGATCATCTCCTCCTTCGATCGCCATTTTCTGCGTAAATTTTCTCTCGCTTTCCAACTGAAATCAGTTTACAGTCAAAAGAATGAAGTATAGATAGCTGACGTCAATTGGAGGGGTCATCCTTATCTTTTTGTTTGTCTGTTACACTTTCACAGAGTTTAATTGCGTCAATCAATAAAAATCCGTTTTAGTTCCTTTTCAAAATATGCTGGAAGTGAGATAAATTTGGATCGACTTGCCTAAATAGTTACCTACCAAATTGTCCTGATATTGTGCTTTAAAAAAATTTGCTTCATATTCAGTTTTTCTTTAATAAAAAAAAAAAATCTATAAAACCGTACTATAACCGGTTCGTTCTTTTCAGTTCGTTGGAGAGCCGAACTTGATATGTATATACAAACTTTTCAATGAACTTGTAATGGGTTAAGGTAAGTTAAAAAAATTTTATTAGATAAAACATTATGTTTTAGCCTGTTATGATTTGATTCGAATTCGAATTTGATCTAATCTATCTAATAAAATACAAATGATTTTGAATTTTTCGCTCACTCAATAAATCATCTGAGCCGTTCAAAATTTGAAATAAATCCCACCGTCCATACAGTGCCGAAGGCACGAAACCCAACTAGTTGTTATATATGGTATCTAAGCAGGAGTATATGTCCAAAATATCTCTTCTACTATTCAAGTTTTCAAGCTACTTCGAAGTTGTTCAACTTCTTCAACACATGGCTTAAATGCCATTCCAATGGGAGTTGAGCATATTTTTGTAATCCAACTTCAATCCAATTGGCGTTAAACGTTAGGATTAACTTAATTACTATTTAATTTATCTAAACTAAATTTTTTTAAAAAAATTAACAAAAAAGGACCAACGCTAGTCAAATTGGCGTTAATCAGACAACACAACGCCAATCTATTTAGCGTTTAGGCTTGTATTATTTTTTTCCCTTTTAAGAACTTTTGAAACCCTAACCCTTTAACCCCAAGCCAATTGGCATTAATTGATGGGCTTTTAATTTTTTTTCTTTTCATGAACTTTTCAATAAACCCTACCTGCATTTTTATTTTACTTTGAATTGTTTTTTTTTTTTGTTTTTTTTACTTTTAAACTTCTCAAAGAAAAACATAATTAATTAAAAGAAAAGAATAAATATATAGTCAGTCTAATCGCCATAACATATAGGAAATAAAAAACATAGTTTCGTTTTCACCTTTCAATTTATATATACCCTTATTTTTAAATAAACATCCGATTTTATTTTTGTTTTTATATTTTTTTGCCTTCCAATTCATATATGGAAAAAAAATACCCAAAAATTTATTTGTTTTTTGTTTTGTTTCGTTTTATTTTATTATATATATTGGTATGACTTGTAAAAATCTTAAGTTAATAAATTTAATCAACAATGAGGAGATTTTTTTTGTTTCTCTAATATATGTATAGATATTTATATATTTTTTTTCAATTTATATAAGAGTTAGTTATGTGCATGGTTGTTGTTAAGATTCGTTCACGCGCTCCAATCACCAAAGCGCGTCAAATCCTGTACAGAAATGAAGTCATACAAAAAATTTGACGGTTTGGACCGCCGGGAATAGTTTTGGTGTGAGAATAATTAAAGACTGAATAAGGTTTAACAATGGGGCTTACTGTAAAATAATAATAACGAGTGTGTATGTAACTTAGAATCAAGGTAAAACTTTGTATTTATAATGATGTCACCATCTCCATAGAGTTCTTTCCCATGTAGAATTGGAAATCCTCATTAGGTATGATTCCTTGATGGGAGTCAATTTATAACATGACACTTTCCTTATGGATTAGAAATCAAATATAATTAGAAATTTTAACTCCTTAAAATACTAAACTACCATAAAGACTCATACGTAGGTTTAAACAACCACGTGCGGACTTTGACCCACCATATAATTCGTGTGACACCTCAAATCCGAGTACTTCAACTCCACAGGATTTAGGAGGGTGTATTCAATTAAGATTTTTAAAGACTTTTTTTAAGTGACAACCTTTTGTAGAATTTTTGGATTTTAATGACTTTTAGATAAAGGACTTTTTTAAAATAACTTTTATAGACTCCATGATATAAGTAACAGACTTTTATAAACTTTTTATCAAGACTGTGATAGACTTTTGTATACTTCTAATATATAAAATTGAAAGATTATTAGATTTAATGTGACGCCCCCAAAATAGGTATACAACACCCATTCTGAGTCGCCAAATACATGGTACAGAAACAACTACAACTTTATTAATACAATTACTGCAAAAAAATCGACAACACTTAAATCATGAGTTTAAATACAAATATTGTCATCTGAGATAATATTCACACTCAAATAAGTCATTACAATTATTAATACACTATTTTACGAAATAGTGAGGACTACTTAGAACAACTTCTAGAACCATCATTCCATACCCCGACTAAGACTACTCGCTACATTCTCACCTCCCCGAGAAGAAAAATGGAACAACAAGGAAAAGGTGAGCTCAACTAGCCCAGTAAAGAATATTATGACTAAGATAATATAAAATAAATTATCGTTAGTCCTCAACAGGGAAAAATCTAATAGAATACAATAGACAACAAGTTTTAAATCAATATTCGCAGCGGAAATAATAATTCATTAGAAGAGTTAAGTAGAGAATAAAATCTACTATCTTCTATATATGAATTTAAAAGTCCATTGTCAACATTTTATCCCTGTAACATCAATCAATATATATCCGAAATCAAATATTCATCTTTTGACTACAGCCAAAGATATTCATCATTAATCATGTTCATCTAAACACTTCATCATCTTTGCACTCTGAGCCCAAAGATATTCATCGAAATCATTCACCTTTGCCTTCTGACCAAAGATATTCAAGAATATCATCATTTAGGATGAGGATGATGAAAAATATTTTAAAGAAAAGCGAATCCAAAGGAAACAAAAGAACAAGTATTAAGGATTCGTACTTTAAATAACCCAAGTTCAAAAATACTTCATAAATAACCAGTGGAGTAAAATTCAAGAATGAAGACTAAAACATAGATCCAATCAAAGATAGAATCATAATGCATAATCTTAGACACATAAAGAAAATTTAATTTTTTTCCGTGAATAGTGTCAATGATTCGTGAATAAAGTCTTAATATCGTGAATAGTAACTCTACACTAAAAGATAAAAATTTCACAAAAAAAATTATCATGCTTCGTGAATAGTATTCGTGAATAGTAACTCGTGAATAGTAACTCGTGAATAGTAACTCGTGAATAGTAACTCATGAATAGTAACCCCGACATGAAAAAGTTTCAAATTTGATAAAAAAATCCCAACCAATATTTTGGCATAATGATATTGAAGAAATAATATCATTTAAGAAGAAATAACATCCCTTAACTCAAAAGGATAAGATTTAACTGGAATAACGGATATAGTCTTTGAAAGAACTTGCACCGTATAGCAATACTCAAAGTACTAAAATACTCACAAAATACGCTCGATATTATAGAGAGAGAAAGAGAGAGAAAACTTTAGTTTCTGGTGTGATTTTCAATTCTAACCTAAGCACCCTATTTATAGGAAAATGCTTTAGAACACCAAAGCAGAAAATTTAATATAATATTAATATAATTTATTAAATTTCCAACGCACACAAACTTAGTCCACAACATCAGCCACTCACCCAACAAAAACAAAAAAAATGTTTTTCTTAATTAAAATAATTAAAACTTCCAAAATCAATTATTTCAGAATTTTGGAACTTCAATAATTCATAATAAATAGCCCTTTTGTCAGAAAAATTCGAACCTTATGTCTTTCTATAGGAAATTCTATTATCTACAACTTTGCAGAAGAAAGTTTTTCCAAATTCCAAACAAAATTGACCGAAATCCAAAAATGGGCGATTTTACAGGCTATAATAAAATTTCAGTCAAGAAATGGGCCCACAGACATGTTTAACATGTTTTAAATAACTTTTGCAACAAAAATACTCTTCCTCCTCATATACTCATATATCCCACATTCATTGTAAAAAAATATCATCATTATTATATTATAATAATATAATAAAATATTATTTTATCAGAAAAGATAAAATATCGATTTTCAACAATTGTCACTTTAAAAAAAAAATTCCATCTATATCCACATAAAATATTTTTCTTATCATATAAATCAATAATTAATTATTCACAAATAATATTACAGAATCACAATATTGACAATCGATCAGCTTCTAGGAAAGAGGGGCTTTCCAATAAGGATTTCTCCTTCTTGCCAAGATTAGGTGACCAAACCTCTCCTTAGATGTAACTTTCTAGACATTGCCAATAATGTTATCTAATATTATTATTCGGATAATATGAATTATTGCTTGATAATAGAAAATACCGTAGAAGTGACAATTATTGAAACAACGATATAAAATATCAACGTAGCAATTATTGAATCAATAAAATAAAATATTGAATGGTAATTACTGTAACAATTATCGAGTAGTGCCTTCTTACGTAAAAAATCAATAATTGGTGCAATACTGCGTCTTCTTGTATGCAGCAATAACGCCAGACATCGTGTTTTAACCAATCGGGTATTCCAACAATGATTAACTGTGAATAACAACTTACCAAGTTATTTATAAACAACTTATACTTGTCGCTTTCTTTATCCAATCGCTTTCAAGTTATGGGGCCCACACAAAGTTATGCCGTCGCATTTAATATTCCCTTTACGGTAAGAATATTCCACGACCAAACGAATATTCTCTTTACAACAATGAATATTTTATAACCACCGCTTATTTAAAAAATATTTATGCATTTTACTCATAACTAACCACGTTAATCAATTCAACCCTTACTATTTCAAAATAATAAATAGAGGAAATTAAATTTCATTTATAAAAAGTTGGGGTCTTACAACCTCCCCTCCTTATAAAATTTCGTCCTCGAAATTGACGTACGTACCTAGTGTTTCGAAAAGGTGAAGATACCTCTTTTTCATTTATGATTCCAACTCCCAGGTCATTTCTTCAATAGCATGGTTTCTCCACAGAACCTTAACTTGTGGTATAACCTTAGTGCGTAGGATATGCTCTTTCCTATCCAAGATCTTGACAGTGTACCTCCTCGTGACGTTAAATCTTCTATTATCTCGTCTGGTTCTAACTCAATAATGTGGTTCGTGTCCTTCACATATTTACGGCTACGAGATATGTAAAAAACGCATGAACACGAGACATGCTTGGAGGTAACGCGAGTCTACGGGCCACATTTTCTACTGCTCAAGAATCTTAAATGGACCAATATAGTCAAGACCCGAATTTTTATAAATAAAATGGAATTTCCTTTATTTATTATGTTGAAATAGTAAGGGTTGATTTGATTAATGTGGAAAGTTATGGGTAAAATGCTTAAATATTTTAAATAAGCATGTGGTTATAAAATATTCATTGTTGTCGGGGAATATTAGTTTGGTCGTGGAATATTAAATCTTTGTCGGGAATATTAAATGCGACGGCATAACCTTGTGTGGGCCCCATAACGGAAAGCGATTGGATGAAGAAAATGACAAGTATAAGTTGTTTATAAATAACTTGGCGTAGTTATTCTGAAATCAATCTTTGTTGGAATACCGGTGGTTAAAACACGAGATGTCTGGCGTTGTTGCCTGATGCTTACCAGTATTGCACCAATTATTGATTCTTACGTAAGAAGCCACTACTCAATAATTATTACGATGAATTCTTTGTTCATTATTTTATTTTATTGATTCAATAATTGTTGCGTTGATATTTTATATTCTTGTTGTTTTAATAATTGTCAACACCGCGATATTTTCCATTATCGAACAATAATTCATATTATCTGAATAATATTATTGATAACATTATTGGCAATGTCTAGAAAGTTCATCTAAGGAGAGGTTTGGTCACCTAATTGCATGCGTCGATGAGGAGAGATCCTTATTGGAAAGCCCTCTTTCACAGGAGCTACACGATTGCCGATAATGTGATTCTGTAATATTATTTGTGAATAATTAATTATTGATTTATATGATGAGAAAATATTAATTTTATGTGGATATAGATGGAGAAAATTTTAATGTGACAATTGTTGAAAATTAATATTTTATCTTTTTCGATAAAATAATTCATTTAAATATATTATTTTAATAATATATTAATGATGATATTTTATAATGAATATGGGATATATGAGTATATGTGGAGGATGAGTATTTTTTGTTACCAAAAAATATTTAAAGCATGTTTTATGTGTTGGTGGACCCCATTTCTTGGTAGAAATTTGATTATAGCTTGTAAAATCGCTTGTTTGTGGATTTGGTCATTTTTTGTTTGGAATTTGGAAAAACTTTCTTACGCAAAGTTGTAGAAATTGAATTTCCTATAAAAACTCATGAGGTTCGAATTTTCTGATAAAAGGGCTATTTATTATGAATTATTGAAGTTTGAGTTAAAATAATTGATTTTGGGAGTTTTAATTAATTATTTTGAGAAAAACGTTTTTTGGTGAGTTTGTGAACCTCATTTAACATGTGCTATGGCTGAAATCAGATTTCAAAAGGTGGGCTAAGGAATTTTGTTTATAAATAATATTATTATATTCAATTTTCTACTTTTTTGTTGTTACAAGCATTTTCCTATAAATAGGGAGCTTAGGTTAGAATTGAAAATCACACGGCCAAGTTTTCTCTCTTTTCTCTCTCGATATTTTGAGCATATTCTTGTGAGTATACTTTGAGTGTTGATATACGGTGCAAGTTCAAGTCATAGCATATATCAGGTGTTTTATTTAGAAGTCTTGTCTTTCGAGGTAAGGGGTGTTATTTTCTTCAAAATGATATTATTTCTTCAATATCATTATCTTAGAAATATTGGTTGGAAATTTTATCAAATTTGGAATTTTTCATGTTGGAGTTACTATTTATGAGTTCTTATTCACGAGTTACTATTTATGAGTTCTTATTCACGAGAGTTCATGAATTATATTCACGAAAGCGTTCACGAAGATGTTTTTTTGTGAAATTTCTATCTTTTGGTGTCGAGTTACTATTCACGATAATTTATTATCTGATATCTTGACTTTATTCACGAATCTGACACTATTCACCTAAAAATGAAATTTCTTCTTTTTGTCCAAAATATCTATTATGGATACTAGATTTGATTGTATCCATGTTTTGATCATTCTTGAATTTTACTCCACTCGATTACTTATGAAGTATTTTTGAACTTGGATTGTTTAAAATCTGAATCCTTAATATTGTTCTTTTGTTTCCTTTGGATTCGTTTCCTTTAAAATATTTTTCATCATCCTCGGTCTAAATGATGATATTCTTGAATATCTTTGGCACAGAGTGCAAAGATGAATGATTTCTTGATGAATATCTTTGGCCGTGGTGCAAAGATGAGCAGTGTTGAGATGAACATGACCGATCGATTAATATCTTTGGCCCGTAGTGCAAAGATGAGCAGTGTTTAGATGAACATGACCCGGTGATGAATATCTTTGGCTGTAGTGCAAAGATGAATATTTGATTCGGATATATATTGATTGATGTTACGAGGATAAAATATCGACGATGAACTTTTAAATTCATATATAGAAGATAGTAGTTTGCATTCTCTACTTAACTCTTCTAATGAATTATTATTTCACCGCACTGCGAATGTTGATTTAAAACTTGTTGTCTATTGTATTCTATTAGATTTTTCCTGTTGAAGACTAACGATAATTTGTTGTATATTATCTTAGTCATAATATTCTTCTTGGGCTAGTTGAGCTCACCCTTTTCCTTTTTGTTCCATTTTTCTTCTCGGGAGGCGAGAATGTAGCGATCTTTAGTCGGGGTATGGAATGAAGGTTCTAGAGAGAGTTGTTTAGTAGTCCTCACCATTTTTGTAAAATAATGTATCAATAATTATGATGGGGATTTATTTGCGTGTGGATATTGTCTAGAGATGGCAATATCGTATTTAAACTCACGATTTATATGTTGTAATAATAAAGTTGTAGTTATTTTACATACCATGTATTTGGCGACTCGAGAATGGGTTGGATGGAATGGACCTATTTTGGGGGCGTCACGGTTGGTATCGAGCTTAGGGATATGATCTCTGGCGGAGATCGGGAATAGAACTAGGAGGGAGAGCGAGTAAATCCTTCATTGGTGTGTCCTACTAAGCTTATTTGTTAGTTGGTTAGTATATAGGGATATTATGTGATATATTGATTTCCTTAATTAACCCTTGTTTTATGACAATATTTGAGAATGTCGATCGAGAATATTAACAATGGAAATGAGGCCGTGTGGAGGCCTTTGTACTTTACCAACGAGGAGAACGTGCAACAGTTGGCAATGTTCCTCTGTGAACAACACCACCGATCGAGATGATGAATGAGGGATGTTTAGAAGCTTTTTGCGATTCATGCAAAATCGGAAGAGGAGACTCGTGTTCAAAATATAGGAGAAATGATAGCAATTCACGGGTGGTCACAACTGACAGTTCAAAAGAGTTGGGACCACGAATTTAAGGAAAAGGATCCGATCCGAGGCGGAGACGTGGGTCAAACAAATTACCAAGATATTCGATGTCTTGGGATGCGCGAAGAACGAAAGTTCCATTCGCTACTTTTATGTTCCATAACGAGGCGAGATTCTTGGTGAGAATCATGAAGCGTACCCATCCATTTGCACTTTCGGCGTGTCATGGGAGACGTTTGAAAATAGTTCAATGACAAGTACTTCCACGAAAGTATTATTATCGTATGAAGGAAGTGGATTTTATTAGGCGGGAAGCGAGAATAACATGGCGGTGTCCCATCTGACGAGGCAAAGTTCACGGAGTTATCGAGTTTACACCTCATTTGGTGAGAATGAGGAGCGTATGCCGCGGATGTTTACGAGAGGTTTAAAACCCGGCATCGTCGATATCTCATTTCTCATAAATTTTTCTCTATTCGGATGTTATCAACGAGGCTCGGTTGTTAGAAGCGAGATAACGATACGTTCAACAGGGGACCATAACGAGGATCATCTAGAAGATAGCAGTCATCGAGAATAACGATAACCAATGGAGAAAAGAAGAATACGGACAAAGGCGGTAACCACTCGGTGGTAATCGTGGCCATGAAAATAGAAGAAGCGAGTCGGGAGGAGATTTTAAAAGAGGAGATTCAACAACGACCATGTGAAGGCGTCGGCGCCCGATAGCAAGCTGGTTCCAAGGAGGAGAGAAAGACCACCGGTAAATCGTATGTTACAAATCTTGGGAAAGAGGACATATCGGTCCAAGCGCCTGCAGTTTAAGGTATGCTATAATTATGGAAAAGAAGGACATATCGCTTTCGAGATTATGCAGTATCGAAACCCAGATCCAGCGGGAATGGTGACTCAAAAAGATGTCCGGAAAAGTCAAAGTCAACGGTTCTGGAAGGCGTTTGTCATGGCCAAGTCAAAATCACGAGGAACGACGAAGAAGTAAGCAGGTTAGTTAATTATAAATTCTTGCGAAGTTTATACCTTACTAGATATGGGATTCTACCCATTCTTTTATCTCTCTTGCTTTACGCTCAACGTTTGAACTTGACTACGGAGAAATTAGACTTTGACTTTATTTATGGAGACTCAGTTAGGAGAAACTTTCATTACATCCGTTGTTTAGAAATCTTGCTTGATTCGAGTTGGCACTATCACATTACTGTTAACCTTATTTCTATAGAGATATTTGCTTTTGATGTGATTTTAAGGTTAACTACTCATCATCATGCCAAAATTGATTACTTTACGTAAGGTTGTTAGTTTTCATATTCCTAAGCAACTTTTGTTATTCAATTCAAGCAATCAAACCATTGTAGTCAAACATTTTCATATCAAGCCATGAAGTCATTCGTTTATTACGGATGTCAAGTTTTCTTAGTCCATGTTATGGATTTGAATAAAGACACGTCAGATTTGAATAATATTCCTGTTGTTATTGATTTTTCTGACGTATTTCCTGAAGAATTTCTTAGCTTACTCCCAAAGCGTGATATTAAATTTTGTATCGACTTTGAACCCGGTACAAAACTCATTTCTAAAATCTCATATCGAATGGCTCCTATTGAACTTCAGGAGTTAAAAATTCAACTATAAATTTGGTACACGAGCCTTTATCTGGTGACTTCCTTTGTGGAATGCACCGCCGATCTCCGTAGGGGACACCATATTAAATGCGATAGTAAAGGCGATAGGTGTCATTGTAATATGTTATCCAAGGTTGGGATATGAGTCACGATTGAGAACAACCTAAGTCGATAATCTAAATATGTAGCTTTCAAGCTTAGTTGGTTATTATCGGAGATTCGTTGAAGGATATTCTCGAATCGCTATTCCATTAACGGTGATGACTCGTAGAGATACAAAAATTGAATGGAACAAGGAATGTGGGAAAAGCTTGAAGAACTCAAGAGAGACTCATTTTAGCACATGTTACGACCATGCCATCTGGAAAAGCGAGCGTGGTAGCTGGCGTGTTGAGTAGAAGATCATATACAAGTCTGAGTACGATATTGTCAAAGACTAATTTAGTATAATTTACAAATAATAGAGATGGAGATGAAAACTCTAGGTACCCGTGATGATATCTGAGTATAATCGACTTTAATCGATAAAGTTAAAATTTATTCGAGCTACACACGGGTGATGAATTTGAAGAAGGAGGTGCAAGAAGTTGTTATTTCAAAAGCGAGAATCGGTGAGGTGAGAAAAGCTCAAACCTTCGATTTATTAATCCATTTGAAATTCTCGATCGAATAGGAACCTGTGGCCTATAGACTCGTTTTACATTGAAGTATGGCAGCGTGTTCATAACGCGTTTTTCACGTATCGATGTTACGTAAATATGTGGACGACCGAACCACGTCATTGAGTTAAAAGCCGGATGAGATAGCGAAGATTTAATATCTGAGGAGGTACCAATCAAGATCTTGGATAGAAAGGAGCATGTCCTACGCACAAAGATCATACCACAAGTCAAATTTTTGTGGAGGAACCATCTTATTGAAGAAATGACACAGGAGTTGGAAATGAAAATAAAAGCGAGGTATCCTCACCTTTTGAAACACCAGTGCGTACGTCGATTTCGAGGCGAAATTTCATAAGGAGGGGAGATTGTAAGACCCCGAATTTTTTATAAATAAAATGGAATTTCCTTTATTTATTATGTTGAAATAGTAAGGGTTGATTTGATTAATGTGGAAAGTTATGGGTAAAATGAGCAAATATTTTAAATAAGCGTGTGGTTATAAAATATTCATTGTTGTTTAGGGAATATTAGTTTGGTGGTGGAATATTAAATCTTTGTCGAATAATATTAAATGCAGCGGCATAACCTTATGTGGGCCCCATAATGGAAAAGCGATTGGATGAAGAAAAACGACAAGTATAAGTTGTTTATAAATAATGGCGTAGTTATTCTGGTCAATCTTGTTGGAATACTCGGTTGGTTAAAACACGATGTCTGGCGTTGTTGCTTGCGATGCACCGGTATTGCACCAATTATTGATTCTTATGTAAGAAGGCACTACTCAATAATTATTACGATGAATTCTTTATTCGATTATTTTATTGATTCAATAATTGTTGCGTTGATATTTTATATTCTTGTTGTTTTAATAATTGTCAACGCATGCATGTATTTTCCATTATCGAATAATAATTCATATTATCTGAATAATATTATTGGATAACATTATTGGCAATGTCTAGAAAGTTACATCTAAATGAAAGGTTTGGTCACCTAATTGCGGCGCTTGATGAGGAGAGATCCTTATTGGAAAGCCCCTCTCTCTCGAGGAGCGGCTGATTTGCGATCTTGTGATTCTGTAATATTATTTGTGAATAATTAATTATTGATTTATATGATGAGGAAAATATTAATTTTATGTGGATATAGATGGAGAAAATTTTTAATGTGACAATTGTTAAAAATTAATATTTTATCTTTTTACGATAAAATAATTCATTTAAATATATTATTTTTTTAATAATATATTAATGATGATATTTTATAATGAATATGGGATATATGAGTATATATGGAGGAGAGTATTTTTTTTGGAAAAATATTTAAATCATGTTTTATGTGTGTTGGTGGACCCCATTTCTTGGTGAAATTTGATTATAGCTTGTAAAATACGCTTGGTTTGTGGATTTGGTCATTTTTGTTTGGAATTTGGAAAAACTTTCTTACGCAAAGTTGTAGAAATTGAATTTCCTATAAAAATCACGCGAGATTCAAATTTTCTGATAAAAGGGCTATTTATTATGAATTATTGAAGTTTGAGTTCAAAATAATTGATTTTTGGAGTTTTAATTAATTATTTTGAGAAAAATTTTTTGGTGAGTTTGTGAACCTCATTTAACATGTGCTATGGCTGAAATCAGATTTCAAAAGGTGGGCTAAGGAATTTTGTTTATAAATAATATTATTATATTCAATTTTCTACTTTGGTGTTAAAGCATTTTCTATAAATAGGAGCTTAGGTTAGAATTGAAAATCACACGAAACCTGAAGTTTTCTCTCTATTTCTCTCTCGATATTTTGGCGTATTCTTGTGAGTATACTTTGAGTGTTGATATCGGTGCAAGTTCAAGTCATAGCATATATCCGGTGTTTATTTAAAATCTTGTCTTTTCGAGTAAGGGTGTTTATTTTCTTCAAAAATGATATTATTTCTTCAATATCATTATCTTGCGAAATATTGGTTGGAATTTTTATCAAATTTGGAATTTTTCATGGAGGTTACTATTTATGAGTTACTATTCACGAGTTTCTATTCATGAGTTACTATTCTTATTTCATGAGTTACTATTCACGAGTTACTATTCATGAAGCGTGAAGATGTTTTTTGTGTGAAATTTCTATCTTTTGGTGTCGAGAGTTACTATTCACGTTATACTGGCCTTATTCACGAATCGACGTACTTATTCACCAAAAAATGAAATTTCTTCTTTTTGTCAAAATATCTATTATGGATACTAGATTTGATTATATCCATATTTTGATCATTCTTGAATTTTACTCCACTCGATTACTTATGAAGTATTTTTGAACTTGGATTGTTTAAAATCTGAATCCTTAATATTTGTTCTTTTGTTTCATTTGGATTCGTTTCCTTTAAAATATTTTTCATCATCCTCGGTCCTAAATGATGATATTCTTGAATATCTTTGGCTTTTGTGTGCAAAGATGAATGATTTCTTGATGAATATCTTTGGCCCGTAGTGCAAAGATGAATAGTGTTGAGATGAACATGGCCGATTGATTAATATCTTTGGCCCGTAGTGCAAAGATGAGCAGTGTTTAGATGAACATGACCAATGATGAATATCTTTGGCTTTGTGTAGTGCAAAGATGAATATTTGATTCGGATATATATTGATTGATGTTACTGAGGGGATAAAATATCGACGATGAACTTTTAAATTCATATATAGAAGATAGTAGTTTGCATTCTCTACTTAACTCTTCTAATGAATTGTTATTTTCGCTGCAATTGTTGATTTAAAACTGGTTGTCTATTGTATTCTATTAGATTTTTCCTGTTGAAGACTAACGATAATTTTTTGTATATTATCTTAGTCATAATATTCTTTATTAGGCTAGTTGAGCTCACCCTTTTCCTTTTTGTTCCATTTTTTCTTCTCGGAGGCGAGAATATAGCGAAGTCTTAGTCTGGGTATGGAATGAAGGTTTTAGAGAGTTGTTTAGTAGTCCTCACCATTTTTGTAAAATAATGTATCAATAATTATGATGGGGATTTATTTGCGTGTGGATATGGAATGAATATCCTTTTAAACTCACAGATATGTTGTAGATAATAAAGTTGTTTAGTAGTCCTCACCATTTTTTTTGTAAAATAATGTATCCCATAATTATGATGAGGGATTTATTTTGCGCATGTTAAATTATTTATTATATTTTTAGTATATTATAAATAATAATCCACCTGCTTATGATAACAACTTTCGTAAATATATTATACAAAAATTTTAAGTTCAAAATATTATTTTATCTCAAGCATTAGAATACATATATATTATAATATATTTATTACATGGCTTCTATCATTCAATTATTGGCTTGTAGTCCACACTCATGTGTGAGAGTGTTTCAATACTATACCGAATTTCCACATTTGTATTAATATTTGAAGTTGGAAGTCTTTAGAAGTCTTTAGAGATGAGGTTGGATTTGGATATGGGTTGATAGTTATAATTATTCTTCAAAGTTTGTCAAACTCTACCATTTGATAGAAATCTAAAAATCTATGACTTTTTTGAGTACCAAAATACTTTTATAGACTTTGTAAAAATCTTAATTCAATACCACCTAACTTTTAAAGACATTAAAAAAATTATAATTGAATACCAGTAAACTTTTATAAACTCTTTAAATGTCTTGATTGAATACAATTAAACTTCTAAAATCTTTAAAAGTATTTAAAAATCTTAATTGAATACACCCCCCCCTTAGTGTTCACTATCCAATTTCAACACATCTAACTGCCCATAAATAAATAAACTCATAAATGAATTAGAAATCCACCCAATAAAAGGGTTACAACATCTTAAACAAATCAATCTCGGGTTATCTAACCTTAATACATCAAATGCGGAAACATAATAAACAATTAAGTCTTAAACATAACATCATAAGTCTTAACAATAACATTCTCAAATAATAATAAACAAGTCTTAATCACTTGTTTGCTTTGCCTTTGCCCTTACTAGCAAGGTTGTAAACGAGCCAACACATTTCGAGCTCGATTCGGACTCGACTCGAAAAAATATGAGCGAGACTCGGTGTAATACCCGGAAAATAATAATAAATAAATATTAAATAATACAAATTTATTTTGTGTTAAAACATATTAAATGATCTTTGTTTTTATTTGGGTCAAAATAATTAATTTTTGTGGGCTAATGTATTAATAAGTGTTGAGTAAATTAAATTGGTAAAATTGGGCTTTAAAATTTAGTGGGTCAAATTTATAATTGTGTAATTTTAAAATTCTATTAAAATTTGGAGAGTTAATAAATATATTAATTAATAAAATCTGTTTTTAAGTAAATAAATAACTAAACCTAATCTTATTTTCATTATACAACCTGCTAAACAAAAAGAACAAGCCGCCATTTATTGTATTATGAGAGAAGTTGCGTCCGAATTAATCAGAAAAGGAGGATCAAGTTTGTTGTTTGTTTTTCGTTTGGTACTTTATGTATATCCATGATTATTAACTTATTATGTTGCTAACTTACTTGATTGATGTGAGTGGTTATTTATATATATATATATATATATATATATATATATATATATATATATATATATATATATATATAAGGGCAAAGGTCCAAAATACCCTTTGATATTTACCCTCGATGTCCCACTTACACCTTGAACTTTTTTTTTCCAAAAGTACACTTAACGTTGTAAAAGCGTGGCTCAACAATGCCCTCCTGTTAAAAAATTACAATTTGGACAAACGGGCATTAGTAACAATTGACACGTGACAAAATAAAATGTAATAATCTTTTTTTATTATTTTCTCTTTCTTCTCTAACTTTTCTCTCTCTTTCTTCTACCTTTTTTTCTCTTTCCTTTCCTCTTTCCTCTATTCCTCTTCTTACACCCATTAAACAACGAATTCCACACAGACAAATCAATCAAGAGGAATTATAGCTTAAATCTCAAAACACCATCTTTTTTTGATTGGATCTGGAAAAGACCCAAAAAAAACAGAGAGAAAAAAAGTTATGCTTAAACCAAAATTACTTTCACTTTCTTCAAATGGGTATTGGGGCTGAAATTCCATCTTTCGGTTCTTCTGAATAGTCATGAAAGATTGCTTCCTCATCTTCATTCTATAATCAGGTAATCAAAATGGATTAATTTTATTTTATTTGTGTCGATTTGGTTTCTGCTTCAAGAATGAATCTATTGCAAAACTGTGGTTTGAGCACGAGGTGAGCATGAGTTTTTCTTCTTATCGATAATTTTAATTTTCACATTGATTTAGCTTAAAGATTATTCTTCCTTGATTTTCTCTTTACTTACTGAAGTCAATGTAGGGCCAGAAATTGCAAGTCTATTTTGAAATGCTTAGTGAGACTTGTAATTTGTTGACATTAATTTATGCCATAATCAATCACTGAATTTGCAATGTGTTGCTACTTCTCTCATACAAGGAATATTATTTGAAGTTTGTGAAAATTTAGTAGTAATTTCTGATTCGAAGAGGGATGATGTTATGCTTATTTCTCTCTCACCACAAAGAAGTATTGAATTTTCTATTATCCTACCTAGTGGATGCATATGCATAGCTTTGTGTTGTAATTTTTCATTTATGGATTATTGGAATTCAGGCTCAGATTATTGGAATAGATTCCTTCTTGAAGCAGGTGGAGTTATTTAGTTGCTTCTTTTATTCCATCAAGCATTCTATTGATGATTATGATAATCCCGTTTGCAAAAGATTTTCTCGTGGGTTCATTTGATTGTAAATCACATTTTGTTATTCTTTACAAATCCAATTTTTGGGATTTTCTGGACTTCTATGAGTTGTTTCTGTAATGGGTATGTGCTGATTGTTATGATTAATGCATTTTAGTTTTGTTATTTTTGTAACAGAGGAAGAAGTAAATAGAGAGAGAAAATAAAAAGGGAGGGAGGAGAAAGAAAGAGAGAGAGAGAGAGAAAAGTTAGAGAAGAAAGAGAAAATAATAAAAAAAGATTATTACATTTTATTTTTGCCATGTGTCGGTTGTCCCTGACGTCCGTTTATCCAGCTGGAATTTTTTTAACGGGAGGGGCATTGTTGAGCTTCGTTTTACAATGTTAAGTGTACTTTTGGAAAAAAAAAAGAGTTCAAAGGGTGTAAGTGGGACATCGGGTAAACGCTCGAGGGTATTTTTACACCTTTGCCTATATATATATATATATATATATATATATATATATATATATATATATATATATATATATATATATACTAAACCTGCTAAAAAAAGGGAGGGGGTTCAAATGATGTTTTAAAATCAATGTGTCCAAAGATTAATTTGTCTGCATATATATATATATATATATTCTTATGTTTTGGTCAGTATGTATTTAAAGTTAATATATATATATATATATATATATATATATATATATATATATATATATATATAAAGATGATTTTATTGAATGAATGAAGTTTATTATGTAAGACCCCAATTTTTATGAATAAAGAATAATTTTCTCTAATTATATTTTTTGAATATTATGGTATTGATTTGATATAATGTTATAGTTGTGGGTAATATTTATAAATTTTGCAAAGTATGCAAGTTGTTATATAATATTCGATTGGTGGGGAATATTCGTTTTAACATGGAATATTCGTACAACCAAGACAATCATCAATGTGGACCCCACAACTTAATTATTGTTGGATTAAGAAAACGACAAAAATACTTTATGAAAATAACGGGTGGAGGTGTTACTGCTTAAAAGCTGTTGAACTATCCGTTAGTAAAGTAGTACAAGAATACGCTAGTCGCATAAAGAGTAATACTTTAGATATTGATTATTGATGCTTTACGTGAGAAATCGCATTATTATACTCAATTATTGCTACAATAATTGTCAGATCATATCTCTCTCATATTATTAATTCAATTATTGTTACAGTATCATCTGCATTATATGATATATTATTAAATCAATAATTGAGACGGCAAAGTTATTCATATTATTATTTACAATATTGACAATGTCTAGAAGTTCTGTCAAGGAGAGGTTTGGTCACCTAATTGCGCGCCAATAAGGAGAAATCCTTATCGGAAAGCCCCTTCTTTCCTGGAAACGACCTGGTTGTTAAATATTGTGAATTATAATATTAATGATGAATAAGTTCGTGTTGATTAAAGATGAATTTATAGTTCAATTGTGTTGGACTTATTTGTGTTAGTATAATTGATGTCTGGAGGATATATTGTTCAATTGGGTATTCGGGACACTTTTCGTACTATTCACGAGTTACTATTCACGAGTTATTATTCGTAAGTTACTATTCACGAGTTACTATTCACGAGTTACTATTCACGGGGTACTATTCACCCGTAAGATATATTTCTTTTCGGTCTAAATCATTTTTGGGTACAATATTATTCCATGAGGAGATGTGCTAATTTTTCAGATCGTTGGTTGAAGATATAATAGTAAATCAATATGGATCGCTGGTGGAAGTTATAATAGTAAAATCAATATGGATCGCTGGTTTAAAGTTTTAATAGTAAATCAGTATGGACCGTTGTTTTAAGTTTTAATAGTAAACCAATCTGGATCGTCCGTTTAAAAAAGTATTCTGCTACTTCCCTACTCTTATATTCAGTTTCTTTTACGGTAATGGATGTTATTTGTTGTACTTCATGAAGAGAACTTCATTATTCCATTATTTATTATTCTGCTGGAATAACTCAGATACGCTGCTACCCTATACATGGTGACATTCTTCTAATATTCCGTTCTTTATTATTCTCGCTTTTAATATCCTCATCTGTGCATTTACGCCTTTGACTGGTTCCATTATTTATTATTATGTCTTAATATCACGTCTGCGTGCGTTTACATGGACCTGGTTCCATTATTTATTATTCGCCGAATATCCTCATCTGTGCGCATTACGGGACACAGTTCCATCCTTTATTATTCTCGTTGGAATAACTCCGCATGCAAGGCCTATCGCATGCATGGTGATTTCTTTTGTTATTCCATTCTTTATTATACACAAGTTAAAACTTTGACTTCTATACTCCATGAAATTAGTGGAATATCCTTGATATTTGTGCTTCATCTAGTATCTTTTCATGGAAATATTCTTCCGAGCATTCTTGAATTTTACTCTACAAAGCGATGTCATGTTGACAATTTGGACGTTATCATTTCCTAGATAAATTAATTCTTGAACTTGTTTTATTGAATTCTTATATCATTGTCATCATCCTCATGTTTATATTATATTGAAAGTCATCTGTGGCCTGTAGTGCATAGATGGACTTGGTATGATTATGACCAGGGATTATTCGGTATAATTATGACCGTAATGTTACAAATGATGTGATAAAAGTCCTCATTGGCCGTAGTGCATTGATGGACAATTGTTGGAATGATCATGACCATTAATGAATACACGAATGTCCTTGGCCCGTAGTGCATGGATAATTTATCGTCGTGATACTAAAGAATATCCTTGGCCATTATGCAGGGGTGATTCGATGATGTGGATTATTTATTAAGCTGAGTCTCAGCGATAAAAGTGATGAAAAACCTTTTAAATCATAGAAGATAGTAGATTTTATTCCCTACTTAACTCTTCTAATGGATTGCTTGTTCCGCTGCAGTTAAACTTGATGTTTATTATATTTTATTAGTTTAACATTGTTGAAGGCTAATGATAACTTATTCTGCATTATCTTAGTCATAATATTTCTTACTGGGCTAGTTGAGCTCACCCTTTTACTTTTATTGTTCTCTTCAAAAAATGAGAACGTAGCAGGGACTAGTCGGGGAACAGAGTGATGGTCCTAGATGTTTGCATTAGTAGTCCTCACTATTCTGTGAAATAGTGTGATAATAGTTGTAATGAGGACTCCTTTTGATTTTGTATACTCTCTAGTAAACAATATTTGTTTTCAAACTCACAGTTTATGTTTTGTCTTATTGTACACGGCAGTTGTATTTGAATTCTGTACCATGTATTTGGCGACTCAAGATGGGTGATTTATACCTTTTTTGGGGGCGTCACAGTTGGTATCAAAGCCTAGGGATATGATCCCTGACTAAGATGTGAGAATAGAACTAGGAGGGGAGAGACGGGGAATTCCTTCGCTAGTATGACCTACCTAAGTTTTTGGTATTTAATTGGTCGGTCAGAATATATGGATAATATGTTACATGTCAATTAACCTTTTGTTTTGTGGTAGTATCTGAAAATGACATCCGAGAATGTTGAGAATAGAAATGGAGCACAGATGACCGTTGATTCACCACATATCAATAATCAGGATAATGTGCATCAGGAAGGCGACAATCCTCATGCAAACAATAACACTGACCAAATGATGAATGATGGAATGTTTAGAGGCTTTATGCAATTCATGCAACAGCAGGCAAGAGCGGCTCCTGTCCAAAATGTAGGTGGAAACACTGGAAACTCTCGGACGGTCACCGCTAAATAGTTCAAGGAGCTGGGACCATCGAAGTTTATTGGAGAGCCAAAACCACTTAAGGCGAAAGCATGGATAAAGCAGATCACCAAGATATTTGATGTCTTGGGATGCTCCGAGGAGCAAAAGGTTTCCTTTGCCGCCTTTATGTTGCGAGGAGAGGCAAATTACTGGTGGGAATCGGTAAAGCGTACTCAACCTGCCGCACTGAAGATGTCTTGGGAAAAGTTCCAAGAACTATTCAATGACAAGTACTTTCCCGAAAGTATTCGTCATATAAAAGAGGTAGAATTCATCAAGTTGGAGCAAAATAATATGACCGTGTCGCAGTACGAAGCCAAGTTTACCGAGTTATCCCGGTTTGCATCCCACTTGGTGGATAATGAAGAGAGAATGACACGGATGTTTTTAAGAGATTTGAAGCCGGAGATACGTCAACATTTTATTTCTCATAAACTGTGTTTGTATTCAGATGTTGTAAATAGAGTTCAGTTAGTGGAGCGCGATAACGAGTCAACGAACCAAGGAGAAGCGATCATCGAGCGGTGACAACAAGCGTGGAGGGAATCAACATGCCAGAAATGGTAACCACTTCGGTGGTAATCAGGGCCAAAACAAAAAAAATGGACATTTCAAGAAGCGGAGATTCAACAATGATGGAAAGACGTCAAAGACCAAAGACCCGTTGTTAAGGAAGGAAGGAGAATCACCACCTATCATATGCTTCAAATGCGGAGGGAGGGACACATCACCCAAACTCAAGCGCGATCTCATTCAAAGCATGTTATAATTGTGGAAGAGAAGGTCACTTAGCCCAATTTTATCGTTCACCAAAGATAAGTTCAATTTAGGATGGAGGCACCAAAGGTCAGTCCCGTAAAAGTCAAAGTTGGTAGTCTGAGGAAGAGCGTTTGTTGTTACCTCCCGTAAAGCAAGGAAACCCAATGAGGTCATCACGTAAAGCTTATCATAAACTCTAACAAAGTCTATACTTTATTTGATAATACGCTTCTACCCATTCTTTTATTTCTCCTACTTGCGCTCAACGATTAAATTTAACTCCGGAGAAATTAGACTTTGACTTATATGTGGAAACTCCATTGGGAGAAACCTTCATTACATCCACTGGTTATAAGTCTTGTTTGGTTCAAATCGGTAACCGCACATTACCTGTCAATCTTATTTCTTTAAAAATACAGGCGTTTGACGTAATTCTAGGGATTGATTGGTTAACTACTCATCATGTAAAAATTGATTGTTTTCATAAGGTTGTTAGTTTTCATATTCCTAATCAACCTATTATGCGAATTCAAGCGATCAAACCATTAAAAACAATCACGATCATTTCAAGCCATAAAGCTATTCGTTTATTGAAAAACGGGTTTCAAGCTTTCTTAGCTCATGTCACGATTTAAACAAAAATACGCCGCTTTTGAACGATATTTCTATTGTTAATAAATTTCCGACGTATTCCCCAAGAACTTCTTCCGGCCTACCCCCGGGCGTGAAATTGAATTTTGTATCGACCTTGAACCTAGTACAAAACCCATTTCCAAAGCCCTATATCGAATGGCTCCTATTGAACTTCGTGAGTTAAAGACCCAATCACAGAATTGTTAGACGTTGGTTTCATTCGTCCCTAAGTACGCTCCTCGAGGTGCTCCCGTTCTATTCGTGAAGAAGAAAGATGGGAGTATGCGACTTTTGTATTGATTATCGAGTTGAATCATGTCACCATCAAAATAGGTACCCATTGCCACGTATTGATGACCTGTTTGACCAAATTGCAGGAGCCAAATTCTTTTCAAAGATTGATCTTCGTTCCGGATATCACCAATTGAAGATTAGAACCGATGACATTCCAAAGACGACTTTCAGAACTCGGTACGGGCATTATGAATTTCTAGTCATGTCCTTCGGATTGACTAATGCTCCTGCTGCCTTCATAGATATGATGAACCGAGTATTCAAGGAATATTTGGATCACTTTGTGGTCGTCTTTATTGATGACATCCTTATTTATTCCAAAAGCCGTGAAGATCATGAGCAACACTTGAGGCTGACACTCCAAAAGCTTCGTGAATACAAGCTTTATGCCAAGTTGAAGAAATGTGAGTTCTGGCTTGAGGAAGTAGCATTCCTTGGGCACGTAGTATCAAGTCATGGAATATCTGTTGACCCTTAAAGATTGAAGCTATTCAAAGTTCGGGAGCAACCCTAAATCGATGATCAAGTACGTAGCTTTCTCGGTTTAGCTGGTTATTATCGGGGATTTGTGGAAGGATTTTCTCGAATCGCTACTCCATTAACTCAGCTGACTCGAAAAGATACAAAGTTCGGTTGGAGCGAGGAATGTGAGGAGGGTTTTCAAGAACTCAAGAGGAGAATCATTTCAGCACCTGTTCTGACAATACCATCTGGCTCGGAGGGATTTGTCATCTACAGTGATGCTTCGGGCAAAGGGTTGGGATGTGTTCTCATGCAACATGGGAAAGTCATAGCCTATGCCTCAAGATAACTTAAAGAATATGAGAGGAATTATCCTACTCATGATCTAGAGTTAGCAGCTGTTGTCTTCGCACTTAAAATTTGGAGGCATTACTTGTATGGGGAGAAAGTGGAGATCTTTACGGATCATAAAAGCCTCAAATATTTCTTCACCAAAGAGGAACTTAACATGCGACAACGACGTTGGCTTGACTGTTGAAAGATTATGATCATACCATCCAATACCATCCTGGAAAAGCGAACGTGGTAGGCGCGATCGAGTAGAAGATCATATGCAAGTATAGAAAACGATATTGTCAACGCAAAGGCCTATTTTGTGTGACTTGCAAAGGATGGAGATAGAGTTAAAAACTCTAGGGACCCATGTGATGATGGCGAATATACGAGTAAAACTGACTTTAATTGATAAAGTTAAAGTCGCTCAAGCTACTGGATCTTGAGCTAATGCGTATGAGGAAGAAAGTGCAAGAAGGTGCTTATCTTGGGAAGCAAGTATCGATGAAGAAGGAATACTTGAGTCGACTCCGGACTTTGTGTTCTAACGACCGATTTAAAGTATAAAATCATGATAGAGACACAACACACATCGCTTGCAATCCATCTCAGGAGTACCAAAATGTACATGATCTTCACATACATTTTGGTGGAGCAATATGAAGAGAGAGATAGCGGAGTTTATCTCAAGGTGTTTAACTTGTAAACGAGTCAAGGCGGAGCATCAAGTACCAAAAGGTCCATTGCACATTACCATGGATTTCGTTATTGGTCTTCCCAAGGTTTCTCAAGGCATAGATGCAATTTGGGTCATTGTTGATAGATTGACCAAGTCTGCTCACTTCTTACCTATACGAGAAACTTATACACTTGAACGTCTTACACGTATGTACATAAATGAGATTGTAAGACTGCATGGTATTCCAGTATCCATAGTTTCTGATCGAGACCCAAGATTCACTTCACGATTTTGGGTTAGTTTGCAGAAAGCTATGGGCACGGATTCTGATTTAGCTTCGGCATATCATCCTCGACGGATGGACAATTGAAGAGGACTATTCAAACTCTTGAAGATCTATTAAGACTCTGTGTCCTTGATTTCAAGGGAAGTTGGGACAAGTTTTTACCATTGATGGAGTTTTTCTACAACAACAGTTATCAAGCAAGTATTGGCATGGCTCTATTCAAAGCGTTGTATCGGAGAAAGTGTCGCTTCCGGATCTTTGGGATGAGGTGGGTGAAGCAACGTTGTTGGGACCGGAGTTGAGTACGATGATGACTACAGAAAAGATTCAAACGATCCGACAACGTATAAAAACTTCACAAGATCGACAAAAGAGTTATGCTGATCTTCATCGAAAGGATGTAGAATTCGATATTGGAGATCATGTGTTGTTACGTGTTGCTCCATGGAAAGTAGTTATGAGATTTGGAAAGAGAGGAAAGCTCAATCCTCGATTCATTGGCCCATTTTTAATTCTTGAGCCAGTGGGAACTGTGGCCTATAGACTCGCCTTACCGCCAAGTATGTCTCATGTTCATAATGTTTTTCTATCTATGTTATGTAAATATGTGAAAGACCCGAACAACATTATTGAGTTAGAACCAGACGAGATAGAGGAAGATTTAATGTATGAAGAGTTACCTGTTAAAATCTTGGATAAGAAGGATCATGTTCTACGCTCCAAGGTTATACCTCAAGTCAAAGTTTTGTGGAGAAACCACAATGTGGAGGAAATGACTTGGGAGTTAGAATCTGAGATGAAGTCAAGGTATCCTCATCTCTTCGACATACCAGGTATGTACCCTAATTTCGAGGACGAAATTTTATAAGAAGGGGAGGTTGTAAGACCCCAACTTTTATGAATAAAGAATAATTTTCTCAAATTATATTTTTTGAATATTATGGTATTGATTTGATATAATGTTATAGCTGTGGGTAATATTTATAAATTTTGCAAAGTACGCAAGTTGTTATATAATATTCAATTGGTCGTGGAATATTCGTTTTAACAGAGAATATTGTGATAACTAAGACAATCATTGGTGGATCCCACAATGTAATTATTGTCGGATTGAAAAACGACAAAAATACTTTATGAAAATAATTGGCGGAGGTGTTACCGTTAAAACTTTTGAACTACCCTTAATAAAAGTACAAGAATGTCTGGCGTAGTTACACAAAGAAGCATACCAGTATTGATTATTGATGCTTACTTGAGAAGTCACTCAGCTTATACTCAATTATTGCTACAAATAATTCTTGCATCATATCTCTCATATTATTGATTCAATTATTATTACAGATTATCATCGCATTATATGATATATTATTAAATCAATAATTGAGACGGCAAAAGTTATTCATATTATTATTTGCAATATTGACAATGTCTAGAAGTTCATCGAGGAGAGGTTTGGTCACCTAATCATGGCGCCAATAAGGAGAAATCCTTATCGAAAAGCCCCTCTTTCACAGGAACGACTGGTTTTAAATATTGTGAATTATAATATTAATGATGAATAAGTTCGTGTTGATTAAAGATGAATTTTATAGTTCCATTGTGTTGGACTTATTTGTGTTAGTATAATTGATGTCTGGAGGATATATTGTTCAATTGGGTATTCGGGATACTTTTTTGTATCGGAGTACTATTCATGAGTTACTATTCATAAGTTACTATTTATGAGTTACTATTCACGAGTTACTATTCACGGGGTACTATTCACCCGTAAGATATATTTCTTTTCGGTCCAAATCATTTTTGGGTACAATATTATTCCATGAGGAGATGTGCTAATTTTTCAGATCGTTGGTTGAAGATATAATAGTAAATCAATATGGACCGCTGGTGGAAGTTATAATAGTAAATCAATATGGATCATTTGGTTTAAAGTTTTAATAGTAAATCAAGATGGACCGTTGTTTTAAGTTTTAATAGTAAACCAATCTGGATCGTCGGTTTAAAGTAAATCAATCCGGACCGTTCATAAGTTAGTTACTAATGCGGTCCATTCTTCTATAAATAGAAGCTCATTCCTTCATTATTTCTTACGAATTCACTGAAACTCTAGAGAGAGAAGTACAAGAGAACCTATAGAAAAGTATTCTGCTACTTCCCTACTCATATATTCGATTTCTTTTACGGTAAGGATGTTATTTGTTGTACTCATGAAGAGAACTTCATTATTCCATTATTTATTATTCTCATTGAATAACTTTTATATACATGAGCTACCCTATACATGGTGACATTCTTCTAATATTCATTTCTTTATTATTACGTCGTAATATCCCATACTGCATGCATTTACATGGGACTGGTTCCATTATTTATTATTACGCCGGAATATCCTCGTCTGCGCTTTACGCCGGACCGGTTCCATTATTTATTATTCGTTTAATATTCATGTCGTGCGTTCTGTGGACACGGTTCCATCCTTTATTATTCTCATTGGAATAACTTTTGCTGTCTGCGATCTATCGCATGCATGGTGATTTCTTTTGTTATTCCATTCTTTATTATACTCAGTTGGTTAAAACTTTGACTTCTATACTCCATGAAATTAGTGGAATATCCTTGATATTTGCGCTTCATCCAGTATCTTTTCATAGAAATATTCTTCTGAGCATTCTTGAATTTTACTCTACAAAGCAGTATCATGTTGACAATTTGGACGTTATCATTTCCTAGATAAATTAATTCTTGAACTTGTTTTATTGAATTCTTATATCATTGTCATCATCCTCATGTTTATATTATATTGAAAGTCATCTGTGGCCTGTAGTGCATAGATGGACTTGGTATGATTATGACCAGGGATTATTCGGTATAATCATGGTCGTAATGTTACAAATGATGTGGTAAAAGTCCTCATTGGCCGTAGTGCATTGATGGACAATTGTTGGCATGATCATGACCATTAATGAATACACGAATGTCCTTGGCCCGTAGTGCATGGATAATTTGTGGTCGTGATACTAAAGAATATCCTTGGCCGTAGTGCAAGGGTGATTCGATGATATGGATTATTTATTAAGTTGAGTCCAATGATAAAAGTGATGAAAACCTTTTAAATCATAGAAGATAGTAGATTTTATTCCCTACTGACTCTTCTAATGGATTGCTTGTTCATTGCAGCTTAAACTTGATGTTTGTTATATTTTATCGGTTTAACAACTTTGTTGAAGGCTAATGATAACTTATTCTCGCATTATCTTAGTCATAATATTTCTTCTTGGGCTAGTTGAGCTCACCCTTTTACTTTTATTGTTCTCTTGAGAAATGAGAAACGTGGCGAGGGACTAATCGGGAACAGGTGATGATCCTAGATGTTTGCATTAGTAGTCCTCACTATTACGTGAAATAGTGTGATAATAGTTGTAATGAGGACTCCCTTTGAGTTTGTATACTCTCTAGTAGACAATATTTTTATTCAAACTCACAGTTTATGTTTTGTCGTATTGTACACGGCAGTTGTATTTGAATTCTGTACCATGTATTTGGCGACTCAAGATAGGTGATGTATACCTGTTTTGGGGGCGTCACATATTATATATATAATATCTTTAGGTTATTGATTTATTAAATTATAAAAAAAAGGATTAGAAGATAAATTATAATTTAATTAAGGTTATTTTGTAAAATTGATATAATTGGAGAATTGATTTCATATTAATATAAATTATAATTAGTAAGTAACTTATAATTGTATTATTTTTTTTATTTTATTAGACCGGACGTAGGGAATTTAAGAATTTTATTTGGAATATAAATTTGGGTATTGCATTATCGATTCCAGGTACGGATTCCGTACTCTTTCAGCGTGACTCTTTTATTTTTAAGTTGTTCGTTTCTTTATTCATTTTGAAAATTAGTATTGCCTCTCATAATTGTTCCTTGTCAATTGATTGTGATAGTTTGTTTTGGCGTTGTATTAGAACTCATATTTGTACTCTTTAGACTAGTGTATCATGTCTAAATTTTATTTTGATATTTATAGTGATGTACATGTTATTATATTTTTGGAGACTTGTATTGATAATTCGTTCGATCTAACATGTACACGTTAGAACCCTTTTGTTTGGTATTATGTCGCATGTGTTGTGACATGGTATCCTTGTTAGAATACCGTAGGGTATACCTGAGTTATAACCACCTGTAGGGGTACCACAGGCATGTCCTCTTGGCACCGAGGCATGACACCTTCCGTGGTGGTGTGATCAGTCCACGGCGTCTCCGTTTTGTGCTCCGGTGGGAGTTGTCCATTTGGTGTTTTGTTGTGGGTGGCGTATGGGTCGACCCTAGTTTTCTGTTCTGTTTTGTTCTGCGGATTGGTGATGTTTGTGCCAAACACACCTTCCGATTTTACATGCATTGGATTCGCGGTCCAACGTGTGTGATTTGCCTGTGTGTCAAGGTATATTTCTGTTTTGTTTTGAGCTCGGTATGAAATAACACCCAGCTATTTGATTCAACATATTATTTCGTTGTGTTAGCTTTGTTCGTTTCAGTTCAGTTCATTAAATTGTGTTAGTTATTTCGTTTCATCATTCTTCTATTCTATATCCGTACTGGGCATTTGGCTCATGCTGTGCTTTTCTTCCGGCAGGTAATCAGGGGGATCAAGGGCAAGTGTGATGAGAGCTCCATTCATTCCAATGATTTAGAAATATTCTGTTTAGACTTGATGTGTCAGTTTACTTGGAATTGTAATAATTATTTTAGATTGTGATTTGAGACAGTTGGAGATTTATTATGGTTGACTTGTGGTATTTATCAGTTATTAAGACTATTCTTTTTTGGCTTTGAGCCTTGCTATTAAATTCATTAGTTTTGTTGTATTTTGAGTAACCTCTCTTTCTATTTCGGAAATGGGGTGTTACACTCGGATTCGTTAATAATATGATCCGAATATGAGCATTAAAAATAATTCGAATAAAAATATGAGTAGAATCTGAGCAAAGTTATACTCGACTCGTTTAATATTCAAACTACTCGAATTCTTGATTGTGATTCGATACATACTCGGTTAATACATATTCGATTAGATGTTCGATACATTCTCTTATAATATATACAAATTTAAATCAAATTAGGATAATTAGTTATTATTTTTTTTTAATTTTAATTATGATTTTATATTTGTAAAGTGTAATAATAAATATATTTTCTCATTTTTAAGTAAAATAACAAATTCAATTTATAATTATATTTATTATAAAACTAGTTATTATGTGGAGACTCGAATTCGTGCTTGAATTTGATGCTCGCGAGTAGTTTGAATAAATATTCTAGTCGAGTCGGATCGAATTCGAGTAATAAATATTCGAGTCGAGTCGAATCTGAGTAGAATTTTTCAAATATAATTTGAATTCCGAGCCAAATTCGAGTACGAATTTATCATTTCGAGTCGAATTCGAGTAGCTCTATGTTCGCTCCGGTTCGACTCGTTTACACCCTTACTTACTAGTAGATGGCTCATCAACCCTTTCAACACTAGCTGCAATGTTATTATGCAAGAGTGAGCAACAATTGCCCATAAGTATAACAACAATAATAATAATAACATGCGATTAAACAATGGATACTGGATAATAGAAAGCTCGGCTTTTGAATCAAGATGGAAAACAAGAATCCAAAGTACATCTGAGAGTCACAAGACCAAGAACTATGTCCCAATTATCAAGTATTTCTACTTTAAACCTTTAACAGTCGTAAGACAATATGGACCTTACTTCTCCTACCTAGGGGGATCAGCTCTTAGTACCATGTATGTGCACAACATCTCAACGCTAACGCATAATATAATCCCCTATAAAGGTTTGTTCATCTCAGATTGACATCAGAGTCTGCACCAAAGGAAGTTTGGTTTGGATAAGCTTCAATAGTAGTTCTAGAATTTAGAACACTCATTAACTATGGACTAGTCGGATCAATAAGGGTTCGCTAGTCATTCAAGGTTCAATAATAAAATTGATACTCAAATCAAATAATGAATCTCAAAGGTATACCGTTGAATAACATCGTATAATCGAAGTAGAATTAGAACATCTCATTTGAAATCATGAACTTGGATAAACAAGAGTAAGACTTTGCTCAATTTAAGAATAGGATTTATGAACTTGGAAACTTGTGTAATGTAAAAGTAAGGTTTAGGAACTTGCTCAATTAAAAAGTAGAGTTAAGAAACTTGTCTCGTGCGTAGTTTAGACAATTACTATTCACGTTCCTCAATTAATCCTACATACCATTACATTCACAATACCAAATAATTATAACACAACTAGCATCATGAGTACATTCTCTTTTAACTTAACTAAACTCTGGTTATGATTATATTAATCAAACCATAAACATTAGTTCTCAAACACATTATCAGACTTCACGAACTACGAGTTTGAATACGCATTCGACTTAACAATTAATTACGTAAAAACATCATTGACATGTTAATAATCTGTTTTAACATCTCATTATATGATTAATACATTTTCATGTTCATTAGATTACATTTAAATTACATTCTCTGGACTTAGACAATTAAAATCTCATTTCTGGGCAAAACTGCCAAGTGGCACTGCAATTAACACCCCTGAATGAACTAGTAATCGGCGCTGCCGCGCGACCATTGAGCCTACAACAGGCGTTATGGCTCATGCAGGTCTGGCGCTGCAGCGCTCTATTTTACTCTCTAAACAGGTGTTGCGGCGCCACGACTCCACGTCAGGCACTACTAGGGCACTGCAGCGCTCTGTTTCATCTCCATATGTATATCTTGATCATATCAAAAATTTATCATCTCCATATATTGTAACAACAATTTAAATTTAAAATATTCGAAAATAGGGTAGAAAGCCAGCTGGTAATTAAGTAATTAATTGTTTAATTTGCAAATCATATCAATCTCTCCAGATTATCCGACGTCTTATTCCTACAATCTCCATCAAACACTTGCAATAAGTTGGTAGGCAGTGTACGTAGGAGCCTTTCAGCGATCGACTTGTGAATTTGGGAACATGGTCTCTTTCCTACGATCTCCATCAAACATTTACAATTTCTCCCGTATCGATGCTTTATAATAATTCTAATAGTATCCAATAAATATAATTAAGGAAGAAGAACACACACACATATATATATATATATATTAAGCACGTATAGTTATATATATATCCTCGATCACAAGGCAGGCTGTGCTAATGGAGGGGCTTCGATTAAGCTTTTAAAAAAAAAAAATTAGTTTATTTTTTGATTCAAGTTATTTAATAGTTTCATTATTGAGTTGCTAAAAAAGGGTTAATAGAGATATTTCTCTCTTTGTAAAATAGATAATAGATAATTTGGAAAGGATGAAAAGTAATTAATAGGATTTGGAGAATCCTACGTCTTGTGAACATTTTTTTTATGTATATAAAATAGAACTTTCAGTTTCAGAACAAATTTTGATTCGTTACCTTTATGTACCCGTGTTATTTTTAACTATATAATCAATAAATTCTATATGTATATCTTGATCGTATCAAAAATTTATCATCTCCATATATCGTAACAACAATTTAAATTTAAAATATTCAAAAATAGGGTAGCAAATCAGCTGGTAATTAAGCAATTAATTACTTAATTTGCAAATCATATCAATCTCTCCAGATTATCCGGCGTCTAATGAAAGAATATCCATAATATAAGTAAGGCAGTGTAGGAGTCTTGGTCTCTTTCCTACAATCTCCATCTAACACTCGCAATAAGTTGGTAGGCAGTAAGAGTCTTTCACCGATCTACTTGTGAATTTGAGAACATGGTCTCTTTCCTACAATCTCCATCAAACACTTACAATTTTTCCCGTATTGATGCTTTATAATAATACTAATAGTATCCAATATACATAATTAAGGAAGAATACACACACATATATATATATATACATATATATATTAAGCACGTATAGTTATATATATATATATCCTCGATCACAAGGCAGACTCCAAACTAGAAAGCAACCATGTCATGGTCTTTAAATTTTTCAGTGGCTTATATTGCAGTGCTATTGCTTCTTCTCCAAGAAGCTCCAGCTTTAGCAATAAAAAAGGTACAATACATATATATATATACATAAGAATTCTCCCGAAAATCTTTCATTCAGCGTTGTTTCATGAAAATCTTTAAATAATTCGAATTCAATAAAAATATATATACAAGTATGTATTTACTTGTATAGCTAGCAAGTTAGTTTGTTAAATTGTGTGGATTCTCTAGGCTTTGATTATTTATATATATATAGTTTATATGACTTTGGTTGTCCTTTGGCTGTATATATATATACAGTCTTATATAGTGTACTTGGGTGGACATTCGCATGACCAAGAACTGAACCTAGCTGAGCTTGATCAACGGGTGGTAGATTCGCACCACGAGTTTCTTGGCTCATTCTTGGGGAGGTTCGTATATATATATATATATATATATATATATATATATATATATATATATATATAATTTGTCATGGTTTATAATAAAATTTGGATCAAGTTTTTGTATTTCTTTTGTTTATACCTAGCTAGTACCCATATATATATATAATTAGTTAATGCTTTCAGCAAAGAGAAGGCTAAAGACGCGATATTTTACTCCTATAAGCGTCATATCAATGGTTTCGCTGCTATTCTTGAAGAGGAGCAAGCAACCGAGATTGCAAGTATGTCATATGCCCAAATCCCAATCTACATATTCCCAATTTCAATTTTTTAGTATATTTGAAATATTTTTGTGTGATTAATTTAATTTTTGAAAGTAATTCAAGTTTAATATTTTTTAATAGTTAATAAATTTAAAATTTAAAAATATCTCAAATTAAATTTAAAAAATCAAAATTTATTTTAAGAGCTAACATAGTAAAGTATGTTCTTTTTCGTAAATCCTTATTAAAATTGAGTATTTTGAAATCATGTTTTGTCATATTTATGTAGACCATCCCAATGTTGTCTCGGTTTTCTTGGATCAAGGGAGAAAATTACACACAACACATTCATGGAATTTTCTTTTGCTCGAAAAGAACGGTGTGGTTCACCCAAGTTCATTGTGGAAGAAGGCCAGATTTGGTGAAGATACTATCATAGGAAATCTTGACACTGGTAAACCTGATCTTCTTCTTCTCCGGCCAACTCTCAAAGGTTTTTTTAATGCTGCATGCATGGAACTAATTAATAGTTTATTTCTCTGTTTGAATTTGCTAGGTGTTTGGCCCGAGTCGGAGAGCTTCAGTGACCGAGGATATGGGTCCGTTCCAGCAAAGTGGAATGGAAAATGTAACCATAGACCCGCAACCGGAAACCGAGTCCGTTGCAACAAGTATGTGTGTATAATTAATGTGTTCTTTTTTTGCAATTACAACTTCTTTCTTCAAGAGTGCGTGAATATACATACACACATATTATATATATATATATATATATATATGTGTGTGTGTGTGTGTGTGTGTGTGTGTGTGTGTGTGTGTGTGTGTGTGTGGGGTTGGTTATCTATTTTAACGAAATTTTAACCAATCATCAAAGCTTGCCTAGCCTGTTCACATTGATGAACATTATTTTTTAAAAAGTACCTCAACTTTTTTCTTGTTTTTTTTGTAATACAATTAGTTTTATACAACAGGTTGGAACTGGCAAAGTTCCAATTAATATTTAACAAGATAACAGGTCTGACAGAAGCCAAAGAATCTGATGTGAAGTACGAGTTTAGTGATTACCTTTCAAAAGCAATCTTTAATTCGAACATGATAAAAGAATTTGTTGGGCACTTGTCACCTTTGTTTCGGACTAAGTATATATGTAGTATTAATAGTAGTATATGATTATTGAAAGTGTTATGCGGTTATTATTATCATTAGGATTCCCTAGGCCAGGATACCATAATTGTACCGACTCATGTCAAAACTGAGCCCAAAATAAGGTTCAATTTACATCCAAGAGTATCAACTAGGCAAGATGTTAGCCCACCACGTATATACTCACCCAAAATTTATACCAACTTAAAAGGTAGTACTTCTTAAGGTGAGATCTTAATTTATATATATATATATATATATATATATATATATATATATATATATATATATGAAGAACACACAAGCAAAAGAACAGACTTATTAATTTTTAACAGTACCAAGTAAGAAGCTTGTTAACTAGCAGCAATTAAGCACAATGTTTTGTATAATTTTGGGTGCAGGAAACTTATTGGGGCTAGGTACTTTAACAAAGCATATCATAAGTACGCAGGGGAAATGAAACCTTCTATGAACACTGCTCGTGACTATGATGGACATGGAACTCACACACTATCAACTGCTGGCGGGAATTTTGTTGCTGGAGCAAATGTGTTTGGGTTTGGAAATGGGACCGCAAAAGGCGGTTCACCTAGAGCTCGAGTGGCAGCTTATAAGGTGTGCTGGCCTCCCGTCAATCAAAGCGGCGAATGCTTTGATGCCGATATCATGAAAGGGTTTGATATGGCCGTACATGATGGCGTCGATGTGCTTTCAGTATCACTTGGTGGGGACCGGCCTGCTCCCTACCTTGATGATGGCATTGCTATTGGGTCGTTCCATGCTGTGAAAAATGGCATGGTGGTAGTATGTTCAGCTGGTAATTCTGGACCATTTGACGGAACTGTAACTAATGTTGCTCCTTGGATAATAACTGTTGGAGCAAGTACAATTGATCGTGAGTTCCAAGCTTATGTTCAACTCAGCAATGGAAAGCAACTAAAGGTAAGTTCCTACTTCAGTTTTCTTTCCTTCTCTACGTAGCTAAATACTAAATGCTCCTAGGCTATGTTTGTTTCTAAAAAATATGCTTGAAATTAAACTATTTCTCTTAATTTAATAAGTATTATTATTTTTTGTCGTTCCTAATGCTATTTATAAAAGATTATATAATCTCATTAGATTAATAGTCCCCTTCATTTTACTCTATTTATAAAATGGTTTTATGGAACTAATAGTCCCTTGACTAATAGTCCATCGTTGAAGAATTCCAAACTTACTTTTTTTGCAAACAAACATGACTTCTGTCAATAAATTAAGGTTGTTGCTCTGGTATTATAAGTTGCCTTAATTAGTGCCATTTCTTCGTACTCTTTTTTCCATATTTTTATTTATAGTTTTTCTGATTTATCCTTGATAATATGTAACAGGGTACAAGTCTTAGTAAACCTCTGGCAGATGATAAATTCTATCCGCTTATTAATGCAGCAGATGCTAAAGTTGCAAACTCATCTGCCAAGGAAGCGTAAGAACGTTCGATGTTAATGGGGTTTATATATATGCATAGCTCGTTTTTGTTTTTATTTAATTTGTGCTAGTACTGTTGCATACTGTATATAATTAATGTTACATTTTATGCATATATGTGTTATGCCGCAGGATGCTTTGTAAGCCAGGAACACTAGATCCAAAGAAGGTGAAGGGTAAGATATTGGTTTGCCTTAGGGGGGATACTGGGAGAGTGGCCAAGGGGGAACAGGCTTATCTTGCTGGTGCTGCTGGAATGATTCTCTGTAATGACGAGGCCAGCGGTAATGGAATTATCGCTGATCCTCATGTCTTGCCCGCATCCAATATCGATTATACTGATGGTCTTGTTGTCTATGCCTACCTCAATTCTACCAAGTATCTTTCCTCCCCTGTTCTAATTTCATTCCAAAAAAAGAAGTTTTATTCCTTTATTTCCTTGTGCACTTGCTCCGTCCATGTATTTAAATTATTTTAATTCTTAACTAACTAATTGTGACAACATACCTATATCCGTACAGAGATCCTAAGGGATATCTTGTGCCTTCTTATACACAATTGGGCACAAAGCCTGCTCCATTCATGGCTTCTTTCTCCTCCAAGGGTCCAAACGCAGTTACGCCAGAGATTCTCAAGGTATTTTTTCCAGCTAATAATAATTAATTAAACACGAACTCATCACCCGTGTAGTTTTTCTTTAATTTCCAGTGTCATTAATTTTGTAACTAAAAAAATCAATATTAATTCTGATTAATTTTGGTTTTTACTTTGTTTATATTCGCGTATTCAGCCTGATATTACTGCACCAGGAGTAAGTATCATAGCAGCATACAGTGAAGCAGTAAGCCCCACATCTGAAGACTCAGATAAGCAGCGAACTCCTTATAATACAGAATCTGGGACCTCTATGTCTTGTCCTCATGTTGCTGGAGTTGTTGGCTTACTCAAAACACTCCACCCCTACTGGAGTGCAGCTGCCATTAGATCTGCAATCATGACGACCGGTAATTAATTAAAAATAAATAATAGCATTTAACAAATAAATTTTCCAACTGATTATATATATATTATACATATATGTTTTATTGGAGTAGTAAATGTTGTTGTTGTAACTTTTAATTTAATTTTCTATTTATGGATCCTACACTTACGTACTAAAATTGCAGCTAGAACAAGAGACAATACAGTGAATCCAATGCTTGATGGTTCCAACGAAATGGCAACCCCATTTAGTTATGGGGCTGGACACATTCAACCAAACCATGCCATGGATCCTGGCTTGGTGTATGATTTGACTGTGAATGACTACCTGGACTTCCTCTGTGGCACTGGTTATAACAGTACAGTGATTGGCAAGTTTTCTGGGGTGGCGGGTTACGAATGTCCCGAGGGTGGTTTCAGCCTCCTCAACTTCAACTACCCTTCCATAAGTGTTCCTGAGCTCTATGTAGGTAAAATGGTAACGGTTAGCCGAAAATTAAAGAACGTTGGTAGCCCAGGCACATATGCAGCTCGTGTTCGTCAGCCCCCAGGAGTTTCAGTTTCCATTGAGCCCACCACTCTAACTTTCGACGAGTTTGGCCAAGAGAAAAGTTTTAAGTTGACTCTAACGCTACTAAAGACGCAGAAAATTACTAGTTACGCTTTTGGAGAGTTGTTGTGGTCGGATGGCAAGCATTATGTGAGGAGTCCTATTGTAACCACTACGGCTGAAACTGCCTAGTACATACGTAAGTTATAGATAGACAGACAAATAGATGCATGCAATCGTGTACTCAATGCTTGAAGTATTTTTGTGAATGAATGAAAATCTGTCTGTCTGTGTTAATTGAGGGGCTTCGATTAAGCTTTTAAAAAAATTTAGTTTATTTTTTTATTCAAGTTATTTAATAGTACCATTATTGAGTTGCTAAAAAAAGGATATTTCTCTTTTTTGTAAAATAGATAATAGAAAATTTGGAAAGGATGAAGTAATTAATAGGATTTGGAGAGTCCTACATCTTGTGAACATTTTTTTATGTATATAAAATAGAACTTTCAGTTTCAGAACAAATTCTGATTCGTTAGCTTTATGTACCAGTGTTATTTTTAACTATATAATCAATAAATTCCATATGTATATCTTGATCGTATCAAAAATTTATCATCTTCATATATCGTAACAACAATTTAAATTTAAAATATTCGAAAAATAGGGTAGCAAGCCAGCCGGTAATTAAGCAATTAATTGCTTAATTTGCAAATCATATCAATCTCTCTAGATTATCCGACGTCTAATGAAAGAATATCCATAATATAAGTAAGGCAATGTAGGAGTCTTGGTCTCTTTCCTACGATCTCCATCAAACACTCGCAATAAGTTGGTAGGCAGTGTACATAGGAGTTTTTCACCGATCGACTTGTGAATTTGGGAACATGCACTACTACAAAACAGTAAATAGATAACGCGTAAAAAACGTTGTGGTTGCTATTCCAGAAACGTCGTATTTAAGGGTGTTATCTATTTGACACCTTGTATACAACGTTTTTAAAACGTTGTAGTTTGACACATTATACACATTACGGTTATGATTATACCGAATAATCCCTGGTCATAATCATACCAAGTCCATCTATGCACGTAAGCCAAAGATGACTTTCAACATAATATAAACATGAGGATGATGACAATTACATAATAATTCAATAAAACAAGTTCAAGAATTAATTTATCCAGGAACCAACAACGTTCAAATTGTCAACATGATACTGCTTTGTGGAGAAAAAAATTTAAGAATGCTCAGAAGAATATTTCCATGAACAGATACTGGATGAAGCGCAAATATCCAGGATATTCTACTAATTTCATGGAGTATAGAAGTAAAAACTTAAATCAACTGAGTATAATAGAATATATGAAACTGCAAATGGATTTTCACCCGCCGTGAGGTAATCCACGTAGACAGATCATTTCCACAATTTAATAAGGGATGAATACAAAGGATCATTCACCATGCATGTGGTAATCCATATAGATGAGGTTATTCCAATGTAATAATAAAGAATGGAATAATGTAAGGATTCACCATGCGTGCGATAGATCGCATATATACATGTTATTCCCAATGTAATAATAAATAATGGAACAGTCAAGCGTAAAAACGCATGCGACGGTGATATTTCGCACGTAATAATAAATAATGGAACCGTAATGCGTAACGCATGTATACATGATATTCCGACGAATAATAAAGAATTGAATAATAGAAGAATTTCACCATGTATGCGGTACTTCGCATATACATGTTATTTCAACATAATAATAAAGAATGGAATAACAGAAGAATTTCACCATGTATGTGGTACTTAGCATATACAAAAAGTTATTCCAACATAATAATAAAGAATGGAATAATGTAAGAAATTTCATCATGTATGCGGTGCTTATCAGACATATACAAAGTTATTCCAACAGAATAATAAGGAATGGAATAACAATAGCTCTCTTCATGAATACGAAAAGAAATAATACCCTTACCTTAGAATAAAGTTGGATCTTTGGAATGAGAAGTAGCAAACTTCTCTCTTCTTCTCTCTATAATTTCTTTCTATAATAAATGCTCTATAGCTTTAGTGAATTGGTGAGAAATGAAGGAAGAATGAGCTTCTATTTATAGGAAAATATAGTTTCGATAATTGCATGTTTTGGGGCTCGAAATATTACAGTACAATACCTCCAACTTTTCTTTCATTTTTAATTTAGTCCTGGAAGTATTATCAAACTTTCACCACCTCCCCTAATAGTAAATATTGTGAATCAATAGTTCAATCATGTGAATCAATAGTATAATCATGTGAAAAATACGAATTACAGTATAGTACCTCCATCTATACCTCCATTTTAACTTAGTCATTGCAAGTATTATCAATCTTGCACCAACTCCCTTAATAGTACATGAATGTGATTCAATAGTACACACATGTGAACAAATAGTTATATAAGCATATGAATTAGTAGCAATTAATTGCTCATTTATCCGATAAATTATCCGATTTATCAATATAACCCCCAAACATCAATTATCATCGGAATAGATGTCGATTTCCACTAACACTAATAATTCCAACACAATGGAACTATCAAATTCATCTTTAATCAACACGAACTTATTCATCATTAATATTATAACTCACAATATTTAACAATCAAATCGCTCCTGTGAAAGAAGGGGCTTTTCGATAAGGATTTCTCCTTATCAGCGCCAGAATCAGCTAACCAAACCTCTCATTGACAGAACTTCTAGACATTATAAATATTGCAATTTAATAATATGAATAACTTTGTCATCTCAATTATTGATTTAATAATATATCATATAATGCAGATGATACTGTGACAATAATCGAATCAATAATATGAGAGATATGATGCAACAATTACTATAGCAATAATTGAGTATAACTGAGTGACTTCTCACGTAAGCATCAATAACCAATACCGTGTGATATGCAACCACGCGTATTACTATACTTTTACTACCGGGTAGTTCAACAGTTTTAACGATAACAATTCTGCCGTTATTTTTATAAAAAGATAATTCTGTTATTTTTCTTACTACGACAATACTTCCGTTGTGGGGTCCACCAATGATTGTGTCGTCGTACGAATATTCCCTGTTAAAACGAATATTTCCCGACCAATCGTGTGACGCCCCCAAAACAGGTCTATTCCATCCAACCCATTCTGAGTCGCCAAATACATGGTACAGAAAACAACTACAACTTTATTACAACAATTGTCGTACAAAATACAACAACACATATATGTCATGAGTTTGGATACAAATATATACCAAATGTGACACATGTCCCAACCGTGGACAAAGACCTCACAATGACACCTTACATAAAGGTATAGTCAAAAACTGTTTTAGAAACTAAAATCTTTGGGAAGTGCTCAAGAAACCTTCGTACACGGGAGGCCACGTGTCTAGGTTATGATAGATATCATATGGCCACGTAATTATCCTTGGTTGACCCAATAGACCCCAAAAGAAAAACAAGAAGATTATTATCATATTCTTCCCAATGGTAAGTCTTCTCTTGACATATCATTATCTCCACCGCCTCTAATTGAGAATTATACTTCAAACAAACACCAAGATTATATAGGTAGTGCTCAGATATATATACTCGGCAAGTGGATGAGCACATCCTCGTCTTATGATGATCTACGAGGTTGTATGTCATTAGACATCTTGTATGAAAGTGACAAAACACCCTTCCAACGTTGGGTTCGCCTCACCTCAACAAATTATAGACCACCGCTTCTATTCTCCTCATTTATCCCCACTCGACCCAAATACACTTTTATTACACGAAAGGAATTGTGAAGCAAAAGGGTGAGCACAACTAGCTCAAGAAAGAATATCATGACTAAAGATAATTAAATTATCAATAGCCTTCATCAAGAATAAATTAGAGATTTAGAACATATGGTAGATGATAAAAATTTTCAACCATAGTTGCGGTGAACGAAAGCAATCCATTAGAAGAGTCAAATAGACTATAAAGTCTATTATCTTCCATGTTAAAAATCCACCAACAATGTTTTATCCTTGTAACATCAATCAACAATTACGGTCCACAATCATATGAATAACTCATAATCATAATTGTAGTTCTAAATTCTCTTCTCATCCGGAGACGAAGATAATTTTCATCACCTATCTTTACCGAAACATCAAAGATCATAGTTACACCAAATCACATTTTCTCTGCTCATAATCATACTAATAACTTCATCTTTGCACTACTGACAAAGATATTCATTCAGATCACCAGGTTGGTCATGTTCATCTCAACACTGCTCATCTTTGCACTCCATCGCCAAAGATATTTCAACAACATGTCATCTTTGACTACTAGCCAAAGATATTCATCAACAATTCATCTTTTTGCACTACAGCCAAAGATATTCCTCAACAGCTCATATTTTCACTACTGAGCCAAATATATTCATCAACAGCTCATATTTGCACTACTGAGCTAAATATATTATTATCTCAAAGAAATATATAATCATTTCGTAATTTATATAAACAATAATTATAACCATGTTGACCATTTCACCTTTGCACTTAAGCTAAAGATATTCAATTATAAATTCAATGGTCACGATCATACCAAATTCAACAATTCAACTTTGCAGACTTCGCCAAAGAGAACCCATAGTCATGATCATACCAATAATCTACCCATCTTTATACTCAAGTCAAAGAGAAATTAATATCATCATTTAGGGTTATAAAATGTTATATATGATAATAAAAATAATATAATCAACATATAGATTTAATCTCAAGAGTAATATTCATAACTCAACTATAATTTGGTCGGAAAAAAGAAACCAATTTTATCGTGAATAGTACTAGTAAATAAGAACTCGTGAATAAGAACTCATGAATAGTAACTCGTGAATAGTAACTTATGAATAGTAAACCCGACTCAAAAAGTTAGAAATTCCACAATAAAATTTATACCAATATTTCAGTATAATGATATTGAAATAACATTTCTTAAACTTATAAACAATTTACTTTAATTGTTTATACTTTACTAAATAATGAATTTAATCATTTTAAAATGCCAAACTCATAAGATTTTATCACCAATAACCAAAACCCTCATCAAAAATCTTCATATAACTCATGTATGATTCTCAAGCCATAAAATCATATTCTCCAATTTTCTTACTTCACATTACATATTTAATTCATTTATTCATAACTAGTCCATTTTCATGAAAAATACCAAATCAGTTCCAAAAATATTTCTTTTCTGGGATTTAGCAGAATATAGTCCCATATTGAACATATATTTTTCTCAGAATTTTTAAAATTCATTTACTATTTTTTTATATGGCCAAAACCGCCGAATATTAAAACATTTATCACAAATTGTACTTTTATCCAAAAATTCTGAAATTTATAGAATATACTCATGTTATATACATGTACTCCCAATAAAAATTTTATCAATTTTGGAGTTAACCACAAGGATTTATAAGCGGTTACTTTTAAAATAGTCTTTTTCCGTAAAATTCATAACTCTTAATTTATACATCCAAAAATCACCATTTTCGGACACAATCAATAAAAATTATCATATTATCATTTCAAATTTTTCCAAAATTTTCTGAAGGTCGAAAGAAGTACGAACTGAAAAACATAATAACCCTTAAAATCCCTTACCTCAAAAGAAATGATTTAATAGGAATATCGGATGAAAAGCTCTGAGGAAACTTTGTTACGAATAGCAACTCTCAAAGTATCTAAATACTCACAAAAATATGCTTGATAATATAGAGAGAGAAAACTTATGTTTCTGGTGTGATTTTCAATTCTAACTTAAGCTTCTATTTATAAGAAAATGCTAGAACGCCAAAGAAGACTAAATTAATAAAATATATTATTATTACTTCATTTCTTCTATGCAGCCATGCATGAAAAATCAGCAGCCACCACATGCCATACTTGACCAAATTTGGCAGCCCACATGCCTAATAAAAGAGTGGGTCTCACCCAATTTTAATAAAAATTATTTTATTTTCCGAAACATCAACAATTCATAGAAAATAGACCGTTTATCAGAAAAATATGAATTTTATGTCCATTCTGCCTGAAATCGAATTCTCTACAACTTTGTAAAAGAAAGTTTTTCCGAATTTCCAACAGAAAATATCCGAAATTCACAAACGGATGATTTTTAATACTTTCCTTCCGACAAAATACTGATAAAACATCTCAGCATTAATTCCTTCAATCATAACCACATAAAATAAATAAATCCATCATTTGTATCAAATTAATATTTTATTATCATATAAATCAATAATTAATTATTCATAAATAATATTACAGAATCACACTTACGATAATGACCAGCCGCTCCTGTGAAAGAATTTCTCCTTATCTTACGCCGCAATTAGGTGACCAAACCTCTCCTTGACGTAATTTTCTAGACATTGCCAATAATGCTATCTAATAATATTATTCAAATAATATGAATTATTGATCCGATAATGAGAAATATTGTGCGTTGATAATTATTGAAACAACAATAATATAAAATATCAACGCAAAGAATTATTGAATCAATAAAATAAAATATTGAACAAGAATTACTGTAATAATTATTGAGTAGTGCCTTCTTTCACGTAAGATTCAATAATTCAAAATCTACCGTAATACCGCAAATATTTCTTGTCAAACAACGCGTATTACTTTTATTTTACCAACCGGGTATTCCAACGTTGTTAATTCAGTAATGATTACTCCGTTATTTATAAAAACTTAATTTTGTCATTTTCTTCATCCGACGCTTATTTTGTTATGGGGCCCCACAATGGTCATTTGCTTGTCAGTATTTAATATTCTCCTACGTAAAGCATATTCCACGATCAAACTTAATATTCCCAAACAATTGAATATTTTATAACCACTTGCGTATTTTGAAAAAAAAAAAATTCATATATCACCCTTAACTTTAAACTTTTATCAATTTAATCATTTACTGAATTGTAATTATAAGAAAAATTGAATACTTTTATTTCATAAAATTCGGGGTCTTACAAATCGAATATTATATAACCACTTGCTTACTTTACAAAATTTATAAATATTACTCACAACTATAACATTATATCATATCCACACCATAATATTCAAAAATATATTTCGAGAGAAATTAATCTTTATTCATAAAAGTTGGGGTCTTACAACCTCCCCTTCTTATGAAATTTCGTCCTCGAAATTAGGGTACGTACCTGGTATATCGAATAGGTGATGATATCTTGACTTCATCTCAGATTCTAACTCCCAGGTCATTTCTTCCACATCGTGGTTGTTGGGTTTTATGCGTAAAACGCAGCTGAAATTGAATAATTCAAAGTAATTTCAAACCCCAAAACAGATCCATGCGAAAATCAATTAATTCAGAGGATAGAAATTTTACCGATTTGATTTGCTAGAACCGATCCTATCCGAATCTCCAACGCATTCAAGTGGATCAAGTCTCTACCAGATTCTACACAAACGCTTACGCATTTAATCGTCCTACGATCTGCGGGTAAGAAGGAAGTGTGGTACTAGCCACCAAGGATGGATTTACGATTTTTCTCTACAGTCTCTCTCTAAAGAGTGGCTAGGGGTTTGGATTGTGAAGTGAGTTCTATTCAAAGTGGAGGCTACATATCATATATATAGCGAATTAAAAACCACTATTCAAAACCCTAATTTGTAAAATCCGAATTTATATATATATATATATATATATCTTAATTAAGTCTTACTTAATTAATATACCTATATATATATAAATTATCCTATTAATTTAAATTGTAATTTAAATACTATCAATCACATTGATATATTTAAATCCTTTAAATTAATTCCCTTTAATAACGTTTCTATGTGTGTGACCTATAAAGTTATTATTACGTGGCAATAATTTTAAAATCATATTATAAAATTATAAAGCGGAGCGCATCTAGTAATGCATCAACGCTACCCAAGTAATAATAAGATCGATGATTCGATGCAACCTTTTCGTGACCAATGTTTCAATGTAATCTAATCCTTTTAACCTTAATATCCAAGATTAAACTCGAGTCATGGAATCATCATACTCTTCATAATTTAATCTGAAGTTTTCTTGATCAATGAGTAGACTATATGAAACAAATCACTATTTGAGCATGGCCATGCATTTCATAGTCCTACTCAATCAAGAGGCCTATGGATATCATCACTAATATATAGGAAGGTTAAATTCCATCTAGATCACTCATATTCCTCACACGATTCATGATGTACCCAATAATCACCTTTATAGTCCACCTTTTCGTTAAAGGTGACATTTGATGATATCAAAGTACATAAATTCTCGTGTAGTAATATAGTGATTTCAGTTGGAGGACCATTACATCATTGTCACTATGAGAATTGCCAATGACATTTTACAAAATATTCCACATAGAATTCTCATGGTGGGTCATCCCAAAGACATCGTTTCTAATATGTACTCTATGCATCGACTTAATATCTCATATATTTATGACCATTGAGATTTGGCCATCAATCATCCACATACTAGTCTCAATGCATTATTGTTGTCCCATCAACAATGATATTCGATTAGGGACATTTAAGAACGAAAGGATACTAATAGTAATTATATAATCTCATGTTCAAGTCACATACTTGCAACTATATAATTTGTATCACTATTCTAAGGATTTTTATTATGTTGTCATTTATATAACGCAGTAAATAAAATCATAATAAAACCATTCATTTATGCAATCAAATGTAATATCAAAACGTTAAGCAATTATATCAAATAATTGGCCTCTAGGGCATAATCTCTAACAGTGGTTTCTCCACAAAACTTTGACTTGAGGTATAACCTTGGAGCGTATAATATGATCCTTCTTATCCAAGATTTTAACAGGTAACTCTTCATACGTTAAATCTACCTCTATCTCGTCTGGTTCTAATTCAATAATGTGGTTTGGGTCTTTCATATATTTACGTAACATAGATATGTGAAAAACGTTATGAACACGAGACATACTTGGCAGTAAGGCGAGTCTATAGCCAAAAGTTCCTACTCGATCGAGGATTAAAAATGGGCCAATGAATCGAGGGTTGAGCTTTCTTTTCTTTCCAAATCTCGTAACTCCTTTCCATGGAGCAACACATAACAACATATGATCTCCAATATTGAATTCCACGTCCTTTCGATGAAGATCAACATAACTCTTTTGTCGATCTTGTGAGGTTTTTATACGTTGTCGGATCGTTTGAATCTTTTCCGTAGTCATACGTACCAAATTTTGTCCCAACAACGTTGTTTCACCCACCTCATCCCAGCATACTGGAGAACGACACTTTCTTCCATACAACGCCTCAAATGGAGCCATGCCAATACTTGTTTGATAACTGTTATTGTAGGAAAACTCCACCCATGGTAAGAACTTGTCCCAACTTCCTTTGAAGTCAAGGACACAGAGTCTTAATAAATCTTCAAGAGTTTGAACAGTCCTTTCCGATTGCCCATCCGTTTGAGGATGATATGCCGAACTAAATCGTAAATCCGTGCCCATAGCTTTTTGCAAACTAACCCAAAATCTTGAAGTGAATCTTGGGTCTCGATCAGAAACTATGAATACTGGCATACCATGCAATCTTACAATCTCGTTTATATACATACTAGCAAGACATTCAAGTGTATAAGTTTCTCGTATCGGTAAGAAATGAGCAGACTTGGTCAATCTATCAACAATGACCCAAATCACATCTATACCTTGAGAAACCTTGGGAAGACCAGTAACGAAATCTATGATAATGTGCTCCCACTTCCATTTTGGAATTTCAAGTGGTTGCAATGGACCTTTTGGCACTTGTTGCTCCGCGTTGACTCGTTAACAAGTTAGACACCTTGAGATAAACTCCGCTATCTCTCTCTTCATATTTCTCCACCAACATGTATGTCGAAGATCACGATACATTTTGGTACTCCCAGGATGGATTGCAAACGGTGTGTTGTGCGCCTCCATCATGATTTTATACTTCAAGTCGGAATCGTTAGGAACACAAAGTCTGGAGTTGACTCGAAGTATTCCTTCTTCATTGATTCTTGCTTCCGGTTAGCACCTTCTTGCACTTTCTTCTTCATACGATCACCTCCGTGTCCAGTAGTTTGAGCGAATTTAAACTTTATCGATTAAAGTCGGTTCCACTCAGATATTCGCCATCATCACATGGGTCCTGAGTCTTTAACTCTATTTCCATCCTTTCCAAGTCATACAAAATGGGCCTTTGTGTTTGACAATATTGCACTTGCGTGCGTGCATATGATCTTCTACTCAATGCGCCGCCTACTACGTTCGCTTTTAGGGATGGTATTGATGGTATGATCATAATCTTTCAACAACTCAAGCCATCGTTGTTGCCGCATGTTGAGTTCCTTTTGAGTGAAGAAATATTTGAGGCTTTTATGATCCGTATAGATCTCCATCTTCTCTCCATGGGTAATGCCTCCAAATCTTAAGCTTAAAAAATGATTCGGCCCAACTCTGAAAGAGCATGAGTAGGATAATTCCTCTCATATTCTTTGAGTTGTCGTGAGGCATATCTATGAGTTTCCCATGTTGCATGAGAACACATCCTAACCTTTGCTCGAAGCATCATTGAGATGACAAATCCTCCGAGCCGATGGTATTATCGTAACAGTCTTTAAATGAGTCTACTCTTGAGTTCTTAAAAACTCTTCTCACATTCCTCGCTCCAAACGAACTTTGTATCTTTTCGATTCAGTTGAGTTAATGGACTAGCGATTCGAGAAAACCCTTCTACGAATCTCCGATAATAACCAACTAAGCCGAGAAAGCTACGTACTTCGGTCTTTGACTTAGGTTGCTCCAGGCTTTGAATTGCTTCAATCTTTGTCGGGTCAATAGATATTCCATGATTTGATATCACATGCCCAAGGAATGCAACTTCCTCAAGCCAGAACTCACATTTCTTTAACTTGGCATATAGCTTGTTTTCACAAAGCTTTTGAAGTATCAGCCTCAAGTGTTGCTCATGGTCTTCACGGGTTTTGGAGTATATGAGGATGTCATCAATAAAGACGACCACAAAGTGATCCAAATATTCTTTGAATACTCGGTTCATCATGTCCATGAAGGCAGCAGGAGCATTAGTCAATCCAAAAGACATGACTAGGAATTCATAATGCCCGTACCGAGTTCTGAAAGCAGTCTTTGGAATGTCATCAGTTTTAATCTTCAAATGATGATATCCAGAACGAAGATCAATCTTTGAAAAGAATTTGGCGCCTTGCAACTGGTCAAATAGGTCATAAATACGAGGTAACGGATACCTATTTTTGATGGTGACACGATTCAACTCCCGATAATCAATACAAAGTCGCATACTTCCATCTTTCTTCTTCTTCAAATAAATAAAGCGCACCCCAAGGAGACGATTTGGGACGAATGAAACCGATGTCTAACAATTCCTGCAGTTGAGTTTTTAACTCCTGAAGTTCAATAGGAGCCATTCGATATGGGTTTTGTACCGGATTCAAGGTCGATACAAAATTCAATTTCACGCTCTAGGGTAGGCCGTAAGTTCTTCGAGAATACGTCGAAAATTTATTAACAATAGAAATATCATTCAAATCTGACGTATTTTTATTTAAATCCGTGACATGGGCTAAGAAAGCTTGACATTCGTTTTTCAATAAACGAATAGCTTTATGGCTTGATATGACAGTGATTGATTTTAGTGGGTTGGTTGCTTGAATTCGTATAATAGGTTTGTTAGGAATATGAAAGCTAACAACCTTACGAAAATAATCGATTTTAGCATGATGAGTAGTTAACCAATCAATCCCTAAAATCACATCAAATGCAAGTATTTTCAAAGAAATAAGATCGACAAGTAACGTGCGGTTACCGATTTGAATCAAACAAGACTTATAAACCGTGGATGTAATGAAGGTTTCTCCCAACGGAGTTTCAACAGATAAGTCAAAGTCTAATTTCTCCGGAGTCAAATTTAAACGTTGAGCGCAAGTAGGAGAAATAAAGGAATGGGTAGAACCGGTATCAAATAAAGTATAAACTTCGCTAGAGTTTATGATTAGCTTACCCGTGATCACCTCATTCGGATTCCTCACTTTTTGGGAGGTTACGACAAACGCTTCTCCTCAAACTACCGGTTTTGTCTTCTGCAGGACACCCTTTGATGCCTCCATCCCGGTTGGACTTGACTTTGGTGCACGACAAAATCGGGCTAGGTGACCTTCTTTTCCACAATTGTAATATGCTTTGATCGCATCGTGCGGGTTTGGACTTATGTGTCCTTCCCTCCACATTTGTAACATACAACCGGCATCGTTCTCCTTCCTTAACAACAAAAAAAAAGCCGACGCCTCTTCCAACCTTATTGAATCTCCTCTTCTTGAAATGTCCACTCTTATTGTCATGGCCAAGATTACCACCGAAGTGATTATCATTTCTAGCATGTTGATTCCCTCCACGCTTGTTGTCACCGCTTCGATGAATTCTACCACTGGTATTATCGTTTTGCCGGTTGCACTCTCTTGGTTGAGTTGACTCATTATCGCGCTCCAATAACTGAGCCCTATTAACAACATCTGAATACAAACAAAGTTTGTGAGAAATGAGGTATTGACGTATCTCGGGTTTCAAACCTCTTAGAAACATTCGCGTCATTCTCTCCTCATTATCAACTAAGTGGGACGCAAACCGACAAACTCAACAAACTTGGCTTCGTCTTTGCGACACTGGCCATGTTGTTTTTTTGCTCCAAATTGATGAACTCTACCTCTTTCATGTGACGAATACTTTCGGAAAGTACTTGTCATTGAGCAGCTTCTTGAAACTTCTCCCAAGTCATCTTCAAGATGGCGGGTTGAGTACGCTTTCTGATTCCCACCAAAGAATCCTCTGCCAGCATACATGAAGGTGGCAAAGGAACTTTTGCTCTCGGAGCATCCCAAGACATCAAATATCTTGCAGATTTGTTTTATCCACGCCTCTCGCCTTAAGTGGTTTTGGCTCCCAAAAACTCCGTGGTCCCAGCTCCTTGAAGCGCTTTAGCGTTGATGGTCCGAGAATTGTCAGTGTTTCCACCTGTATTTTGGACAGAAGCCACTCTCGCCTGATGTTGCATGAATTGCATAAAACCTCTGAACATTCCATCGTTCATCATTTGGTCAGTGTTGTTGTTTGCATGAGGATTGTCGCCTTCCTGGTGCACATTATCCTGATTATTGATATGTGGAGACTCAACGGTCTCCTGTGCTCCATTTTTATTCTCAACATTCTCGGATGTCATTTTCAAATACTGCCACAAAACAAGGGTTAATTGACATGTCACATATAATTCTTATACTCTGACCAACCAATTAAATATCAAATAAACTTAGGTAAGTCATACTAGCGAAGGAATTTCCCGTCTCTCCTCTCCTAGTTCTTGTCTCATATCTCAGTCAGAGATCATATCCCTAAGCTTTGATACCAACTGTGACGCCCCCAAAACAGGTATACATTACCCATCTTGAGTCGCCAAATACATGGTACAGAATACAAATACAAACTTAATTATACAACTGACGTGTAATATACAACAAAATATAGATGAGAATTTAAATAGGAATATTGTCTTCTAGACAATATCCACTCTCAAATCACTATTAGAAATTTTGACATATAACGACGAGCTATAGGATATGTATAGCGACGGTCGGCACGGAACCGTCGTTATAGGATATGTATAGCGACGATCGGCACGGAACCGTCGTTAAACCGTCGGTATAGAGGTTTTTTAACATAAAACCCTCCCACTTAATTTCCCCCAAATCATATTTTCACCCTTTCTCTCTCTCATCTCTCCTGTGCATTTTCTCAAATTTCAATTCCTTCACTCCTCCTCACTTTCCACCCTCATTTCCTCATCTCTCCTCTCGTCGTCGCATACGTCGTCTTTTGATTTGACGAGCCCATCTCAAAACATGTGATTGATCCGATAATTCAACTCTCTGTGGCTCAAGTGAGGAGTCGGTCTACTGTTAGTTCGTGGCTAGGGTTTGGATCGAGTGGCGTCATTGGCTACCGGGCTTGGGGGTAGACGCCGTGTGTTTACTAGATGCTTCTAAATTTGATAATTAATAAAATCTGAAATAATATTTGTGGATTTTCTAGAGTTATAGTTTGTAATTTCATTTTTATTTTCAAACATGAAATGTAGCATAAGATACCTTGGATAAATTTGGTGAGAATTTGAGATAATATGTATGCTTAATATTTCTAGTTGTCGACTGATTTGATTTACTACTTAGTAGAGGTAATGCTTCAAAATACAGTGTATGATTTTACGTTTCGTTGCAATATAAATTTTGGTCTGTATTTTGATAGTGTAGATCGGTGAGCACATGTCAGTTTATTGATTCAATGCTAACTTACATATAAATTTTGGTCTGTATTTTGATGGTATGTACTGGTTGGCAAGCATTAATGAGTGGTTGCAATATATTTCCTATTTATGCATCTCACTTAAATTAGTACACCTCTGTATCGTGTGGTAGGTGGGCTGAAGCTGCTCAAATTTACCTCTCTTCTGGTAATTGGTATTAAGGCTCTAAATGGTTGGTATCATATGTCACTTCTTAAATGCATCACATTTTCTTTTAACATTGATGATTATTACTTCACTACTGTAGCTGAAATTGTACAAGCGATTCTAGAAATCATGTCAAGGTTAATCGAGAACATTTGAAACATATTATTCTTAATGAAATGTGATTACTTGCTTGTCTAAAATTTTATGAAATAACTGAACTGGGATTAGTTCAGTTATCGCTCGAGTACTGCTGAATTTAGTGCTAAAGTTGAAACTTTTTTAAAAATTGTTAATAAAATTTTATGTTTTTATTGAGGAAAATTGATGGGTGTTGTTGTGGCTATTTATTTTATCTGTCACTTTCTCCCTTTTCCTGCTTTTAGCTTTTTTCCTCGGATTCATCGATTTTGGAAAAAGAATTCATATTCTGTTCTCTGCTTTTCTTTTTTTAATGTCTGTTTAAGAAAGCTGTTCTTTTTTAAAGCCAGAAACTGGAATTGTTTGGGGACATAGAAACACTAGAACAGTAAGGAAATAATTTAAGAAAGATGTTAAATGTTGCTGGAAGGATTTGGAACTTATATGGTTGGGTCATGTTATTATGGCACAAGTGAAAAGGTCTAAAAATGTTTTATGCATATTCGCACATAATGCTTTTATTAATCCATCGAATCAAATGCTTTTTCATTTGGATTGATTAGGTTTGAGGGTGGTTTGATCCTTTGTTCACATGTTACTCTTTCTTTCTCTCATTATCTTCCCTTTTTCTTTTTTCTTTTATCTATTATCTTCTAAATGAAGCTGTCAGAAGTATCAGATTCTATCAGGCAAAAAAGAAATTCTATTTCTTTCATTTTTCCTAAAGGCTTTTATTTTTATTAGCATGCTCATGCTTTTTGTGTATGTGAGTTTCTTTCCTCAGGATATTATTTTCTTTTTCTATATCAATAAAAATGCTGAAATCAAAGCAGCACTCAAAGTGGTTTATTCTCCTGGAATCCTCTTGTCCACTCAAAACCTATAATTCAATTTGAAATTGAGTCCTGTAGGATTATGAATTAAAAGGAGATTTTACGACGTACACTTATTTTGACTGTATTAGAACTTTTGTGGGGATCAGACTCCACAATCCAAGACTATTCTCTTCTTTTCCGTCAACCATTAACATGTGATTATGGCATCCACTGCTAACTGCTGTTTAAACCCTACCCAACTGAAACCCAAAATTTGAAACTTCAAAATTATTAATTCATAGCCTGTATGTTCATACGTTGTTCTTGTTGATCATCATTTGTGAAATAATGCATCAAATGTACGTATACTCGAAACTTATAATTATTCCTACAAGATCTTAATTCATTTTGTCTAATGATTAATTAAATCATGCATGTTGTGTGCTTAATTTGCAGTTGTCCTCGCAAGGATCAACCCACGATGAGATGGATTTTGAATTCTTGGGAAATTTGAGCGGTGATCCTTACATTCTGCACACTAATGTCTCCAGCCAAGGCAAGGGTGACAGAGAGCAACAATTCTACTTGTGGTTTGACCCAACTGCTGATTTTCACACATATTCCATCCTTTGGAACCCCCAACGCATTATGTAAGCAGCTAGTATTCCAAATTTTAAATTACCAATCATTCAATTAGATGTTCTTGTTGTTCAAAATTATTAATTCAAAATTGTATTGTAGCTTCAAGAATGCAGTTACTTTAGGTTATGCAGTTGAGGACTGAACTTATCAAGAAGCAGGAAAGACTGATCCAAGGATGGAGGAAGGAATTACAGGACCAATTGGAAAAGCACAAAACCGAGTTAGAGAGGGTATAATTAATGTAATCGATATCTTTTGTACTAATTGTAATGTTGTAATGTGAATGATTTTAAATGATGTATATAATATTTTTTATATTTTATTTTATATTGTATTTATGTTTATTGAATAAATTTGCATTATTAATTAATTTTTTTTTAAATATAAAAAGGCTATAGCGACGGTCGCTGAGCGTCGCTATAGACATCTAAACACGATTTTGGCATGACCTATAGCGACGGTCGGCGACCGTAGTTATAGGTCAAAAGACCGTCGCTATAGGTTTTAACGACGACTTCTAAAGCGACGGTCGGCGACCGTCGTTATATCTAGCCTATAGCGACGGTTTTTTGGCCTATAGCGATGGTCGGCGATCGTAGCTATAGGTCGATTTTCTAGTAGTGAATAGAGTCCTCATTACATTTATTATCACACTATTTTATAGAATAGTGAGGACTACTAATACTCCATCTCGGACCATCACTCCGTTCCCCGACTAGTTAAAATTCGCCTCATTTCACTCAAGAGAATAAAAGAAAGAAAGGTGAGCTCAACTAGCCCAATAAGAAATATTACTACATGACTATACCGAAATAATCCCCAGTCATAATCATACCAAGTCCATCTATGCACGTAAGCCAAAGATGACTTTCAACATAATATAAACATGAGGATGATGACAATTACATAATAATTCAATAAAACAAGTTCAAGAATTAATTTATCCAGGAACCAACAACGTCCAAATTGTCAACATGATACTGCTTTGTGGAGTAAAAAATTTAAGAATGCTCAGAAGAATATTTTCATGAACAGATACTGGATGAAGCACAAATATCCAAGATATTCTACTAATTTCATGGAGATATAGAAGTCAAAACTTTAATCAACCGAGTATAATAGAATATATGAAATCTATGAAAATGAATTTTCATCCGTAGATGCAAGAATCCACGTGAGATGCATCATTTCCACAATTTAATAAGGAATGAATACAAAGGATCATTCACCATGCATGTGGTAATCCACATGGGCGAGGTTATTCTAACGAAATAATAAAGAATGGAATAACGAAGGATTCACCATGCGTGCGATAGGGATCGCATGCGCATGTGATATTTCGATAGAATAATAAATAATGGAATCGGTCGGCGTAAACGCATGCAGCATGTGATATTCTTGACAAAATAATAAAGAATGGAATAATAGAAGAATTTCACCATGTATGCGGTGTTAGAGTTTATGCCCTAGAGGCCAATTATTTGATATAATTGCTTAACGTTTTGATATTATATTTGATTGAATAAATAAATGATTTTATTATGGTTTTATTTACTGCGTTATATAAATGTTAATATAATAAAAATCCTTAGAATATTGATACAAATTATATAGTTTCAAATATGTGACTTGAACATGAGATTATATATTTACAATTAGTATCATTGTTCTTAAATGTGTAATTCTCTAATTAAGCACACCTAGAGGGGGGGTGAATAGGTGTAAATACTTAGAAGTGATCTACAGCGGCCAATTTTCAATTTTCAGATTCTGGACTAAAACAGACAGTTTGGAAAATAGTTTATTGTGGTTCACTTTAGAGCAAATTTCACTTTTCTTATAACACGAGCAGAATAAAGTGATATGAGGAATGTGCGGATAAGTGTATTTTGCACTACCAGAAAATCTACGTTGCAATATTAAGTTCAGTTATTCAGGAAATAATATCAAATCAAAACACGAGATAATCAAACCATAGACAAAAGAATTTTTACGTTGGTTCATTTTATCCTCTATCTAGTAGCCTAATCCACGTCCCATCCCAACTAGATTGGAGACTCTTTTTATTAATATTTAAAACTCAAATTAAATACAATAAGAACAACTTCCATGTTCAACAAAAGTTTTCCTCCTTGTATGGACACCTCTGCCCCTTTTTGCACTTCTGCAACCCTTGCACCTTTGCAACCTTAAAAGCTCTTTGAACAGACCCTATCCACTAATGGATCCACCACTCCGACAAATACTGGTGAACAGAACTTGTAACAAAGGATATTGGTTTACAATGGCTATTTTCCAGCTAATAAAGAACTTACAAAGAGATGCTAACTTGCTGGAAAATTCTAGACAGTAAAAGCTCTCAAAGGAGGAATACAATAAATCAATCAATAAGACTAAAGATGATTACTGCTTTTCCCTTGATGATGTATATTCCCTTGTGTACCTGTTATAGCCGAAAAGAAGATATATATATACTAAGGAGGGTAACGACTATATGAATAAAATAGAGAATCAATTACCGATCTTTCTCTCTAATTAGCTCCTAACGGATAAATAAATTAGCTTGAATCAATCATAGTTGGAGCAACAGAATATGTTTTGAAAAGATTGAATAATTGATTCCAAAAATAATTCAAAGACCCAGCTGATATTTAGGAGTATATATATTCAACGCAAACAGCTAAAGATAAGGAAGGAATGATTTGCCTAGTTAGCATAAGACTCCTTAATAGACTCCTATTATATAAAAGTATCTTTGGAATAATCTTCATAAGAGATATAATATGAAATCAATTAATTTTGAATTCAAATACAAGACTTGATTGGTAATGAGTACATTTGGTCATGACTTGAATGATTCCAACAAACAAATATTGGTCACATGACCCAATCCAATAAAGAATTAAGGCAAAAGACCTAATTATAATATTTAACACAAGCTTGGGTTATTGTCATCATTAAAACCTCTCAAGATATAAACCAACATTCTCCCCTTTTTTTGATGATGACAATATTTAATTTATATGCTCCCCTTATCTATAAGACTCCCCCTAAATATATGCATATTAAGGAGCAAAAAAATGATTTAGATCTTGATCCAAATACCCAGTCAATTCAAATTTCAAATACCAGATATCTCTCCCCCTTTGTCATTATCAAAAAGAAATCATTAAGCACAAGTTGGTTAGAACATAATCATCATTACCCAAATATCATTCCCCCTTTGTCATTAACAAAAATTAATTCATATCAATTTAGCAAGCTTATAACAAATTCACATATAACAACTAAACATTATGATCATACCTTTGTGATTTGTTACCTATATATCAACATTGTTGTTACCAATAGTAAGCTTGCTGGATGTGCTCTGAAGTTTTTGATTTTGGATTTTCATACTCAAATCTCTTCAAAAACACTTCTTTTGATCATCCAATGTGGAGGTCACCTATAATCAAATATGGGGGTTGATTTCTTACAGTTCTAGATGATCTAGGAAGCTTGGCAGTGGTCATCTGTTCGTTAGATTCAAACTGTGATATATCAAATTATGTATCTAATTTTTCTTCTAAAAATCGGACGGAGTGTCCGGCAGTTTCATTTTTAGGGGTGTCTGCATGTCTCGAGTTTTTCTACTAAAGCAGACGGTTTGATCTGCTCAGATTCGAGATGTTTGCAAGTCTGCGTTTTCTTCTAAAAAGAACATTTACTCATTTCGGTATTTGTCTGTTTTCCTTTGTTTGTTTTTCTGATTCACTTGATCTTTCTTCTGATGCAGACGGCTCAGTCTGCCTGGATTCAGCTATTTCAGTTCCACGAATCTGGGCATCTTTTTCTTCTAATTCGGACGACTTAGGCTGTCCAGATTTAGTAGTTTGGCTTCTACGACTCAAATTATTATTTCCTGCAGAATTCTTATTCTCTTCCTTTGACATGTCATGGTTAATTTCATTAAAAAAATACAAGTACAAATCCCTCATCATGATTGTCATGTGTATTAAATATTGAACATTTAGCACAATAAAAACTTTAGAATAAATAATATTATGAACCTTTGTGTTAGAAAAACCATATATCTAATTAAAACATTATTAAAAAATAATATTAGGTACTTACAGATTCCGCCAAAAAATTTATAGGTAACTATTATTCGTCTCCTTTTTGACCTTGAAACATCTATAAAATGAACAAATAGTCTCTACCTTTTTGGTACCCAAATCTTCTTGGTTCCTTTTGGGTTAGTAGCATATAAATCATATTTCTTTACCCAAATTTGTTTTATTCTAATTTTATTACAATTAGAATCAAAATGACCTTTAAAACCACATTTTTTGCAAGTAACAAAAGGTGAACAATAAAGAGGCTTGTTCCTTGGTTTATTATTTATTACTCTAATTTTATTAGTTGTGCTTGTGATGTTCTTAACAGGATTATATCCAATTCCTTGTTTATCTAGACTTGACCTTTGAGCACCTAACATTATATTTAAATTCTCTTCCCCTTGAACAAATTTTGCAAGATCCTTTTTCAATGAAATTATTTCTTCCTCATTATTATTTTGCATGTTTAATATTTTTCCATCATTAAAAGCATCAATACAAGTATCTCTCATTTTCAAACTTTCTTTTAAAACATCATTTTCCTTTTTAAGATCATTGAATTCTTCATTTAATTTGTTTGCGATTATTATATAAATTTTATTATAATTATCAAGATAATCAATTTTAGCATTTAACTTAGATACTTCACTTGATGTGCAATCTTTAACTATTTCTTGTTTTTCTTGATCAATGTTTCTACCTCTTTCAATAAATCATTTATCCAATTTTTAAATGGGCATTTTTCTCTTTAATCTGAATATTTTCATTTTTAAAACTAGATAATCGAAAATAGTAATATCACCAAGTTCGTAGTTTACCTCGGATGATTCTTGATTGCATAATCCATTGAAACAGTTGAAACAGTTTCATCTTCTTGTTTCGTTTCGGACTTGCTCACTGGAGTTGAGCTACCTTTTTGATTTTTCCATTGTTTCTTCCTTTGAAGTAGTCTCTCGAGTTTTCTTGAGAGCATTTCAATCTCTTCATCAAAATCTTCGTGATCACTTTCATTGTTGCTCTCGACTTCAAGTGTCAATGTTTTCTTTATTGGTGCTTCATCCTCTTCATCATACCTCTTTAGTTGATTTTCGAATTCTTCAAGCTCTCCAAACAAAGTTAGAGTTTCCATCGAACTGATTGTAGTTGAGTCTTGAAAAGTTGTAACTTTTGGTGCGAACCGTTTGGGCATGACTCTAAGTATCTTTCTATTTATCTCCCTTTGATAAATTTTCGGTAGAAGCATACTTAGAGAGTTCATAAGAGTGAGGAATCTAGCTTGAGCTTCTTTGATAGATTCATTCTTCTCTAACCTGAAAAGCTCATAATCTTGCATTAGCATACTTAATTTGACTTCTTTTACCTTTGTAGTTCCCTCATGGCTCATGATGATTGTATCCCATATTTCTTTAGCGATGGTTCATGCGAAACTTTGTCAATTTTAGCTTGAATCATTCCACTTAGCGAAATGTTCATGGCTTTGGAGTCGTAGGATACCATGTATGATTCATTTGAATCCATTTCCATGAGAGTCTTCGGTTTTCCATCATCATGTCTTGGAATGACAGGGCCATTCTCAACAACCCATCATTCCCATGGGTCTCGTTTGAGATAAATCATCATTCTAAACTTCCAAAAGTTGAAGTTTTCACTTCCGAACAACAAAGGTGGTCGACTTGTGGATTGACCTACTTGAAAACTGAGGTGTGCCATAGGATCTTTCTCTACGACCTGCAAAGATCAATATTAGTAGAGCCTTGCTTTGATACCAAATGTAATTCTCTAATTAAGCACACCTAGAGGGGGGGTGAATAGGTGTAAATACTTAGAAGTGATCTCTGACGTCAATTTTCAATTTTCGGATTACGGACTAAAAGCATAGCGGTTTGGAAAATAGTTTATTAGGTGCCTTTAGAGCAAATTTCACTTTTCTTATAACACGGACAAAATAAAGTGATATGAAGAATGTATGGATAAGTGTATTTCGCACTGCCAGAAAATCTACGTTGCAATATTAAGTTCAGTTATTCAGGAAATAATATCAAATCAAAACACGAGATAATCAAACCATAGAAACAAGGATTTTTACGTGGTTCAGCCCCTATCCTCTATCTAGTAGCCTAATCCACGTCCAATCCCAACTAGGATTGGAGACTCTTTTTATTAATATTTAAAACTCAAATTAAATACAATAAGAACAACTTCCTGCTCAACAAAAGCTTTCCTCCTTGTATGGACACCTCTCGCCTTTTTTGCACTTCAAACCCTTGCACTTTGCAAACCTTATAAGCTCTTTGAGCAGGACCTTATCCACTAATGGATCCACCACTCAGACAAATCTTGGTGAATGTAACTTATAACAAAGGATATTGGTTTACAATGGCTATTTTCCAAAATAATAAAGAACTTACAAAGAGATGCTAACTTCTTTGAAAATTTCTAGGCGATAAAAGCTCTCAAAGGAGGAATACAATCAATCAATCAATAAGACTAAAGATGATTCTTGCTTTTCCTTTGGCGATGTATATTCCTTTGTGTACCAAGTATAATGTAGAAAGGAAGATATATATATACTAAGGAGGTAACGGCTATATGAATAAAACAGAGAATCAATTACCGATCTTTCTCTAATTAGCTCTAACGAATAAATAAATTAGCTTGAATCAATCATAGTTGGAGCAATGTAATATGTTTTGAAAAGATTGAATAATTGATTCCAAAATAATTCAAAGACCCAAATTTGATATTTAGGAGTATATATATTCAACGCAAAATAACTAAAGATAAGGAAGGAATGATTTGCCTAGTTACCATAAGACTCCTTAATAGACTCTATTATATAAAAAGTATCTTTGGAATAATCTTCATAAAAGATATAATAGAAATCAATTAATTATGAATTCAAATACAAGACTTGATTGGTAATGATCCATTGGGTCAAGACTTGAATGATTCCAAAGAAACAAATATTGGTCACATGACCCATCCATAGCAATTAAGGCAAAAGACCTAATTATAATATTTAACACAAGCCCGATTTATTGTCATCATTAAAAACTCTCAAGATATAAACCAACAAAATGTCCCTAGTCGAGTATCATTGTTGATGGGACAACAATGATGCATTAAGACTAGTATGTGAATTGACTGATGACCAAATCTCATTGGTCATAAATATATGAGATATTAAGTCAATGCATATGTACATGTTAGAGAATGATGTACTGGACAGACCCACCATGAGAATTCTATGTGGAGCATTATGCGAAGTGTCATTAGCAATTCTCATAGTGATAATGATGTAATGGTCCTCCGGACCGAAATCACTATATTTCTACACGGAATTTATGTACTTTGATATCATCAAATGTCACCTTTAATAGGGTGGACTATAAAGGTGATTATTGGGTACATCATGAATCGTGTGAGGAATATGAGTGATCTAGATGGAATTTAACCATCGTATATATTAGGGGTGATATCCATAGGCCTCTTGATTGAGTAGGACTATGAAATGCATGACCATGCTCAAATAGTAATTTATTTCATATAGTCTACCCATTGATCAAGAAACACTCAGATTAAATTATGAAAAGTATGACACACTCCATGACTCGAGTTTAATCTAGGATATTAAGGTTAAAAGGATTAAATTCCATTGAAACATTGGTCACGAAAAGGTTACATCGAATCATCGATCTTATTATTACTTGGGTAGCGATGATGCATTACTAGATTCCGCTCAATTTGCTTATAATTTTATAATATGATTTTAAAATTATTGCCAACGTAATAATAACCTATAAGTCACACACATGTAACGTAATTAAAAAAGGGAATTAATTTAAATTGTAAAGATTTAAGTATATCAATATGATTGATAGTATTTAAATTACGAATTTAAATTAATAGGATAATTTATATATAGGTATATTAATTAAGTAAGACTTAATTAAGATATATATATAAATTCGAATTTTATTTTAATGAGATTAGGGTTTTGATTAATTCCGATTTACTGCTATATATATGATATATCAAAGTATTAGGGTTTTTAATCATAATTCTAAAACCTTAGCCGCTCTTAGAGAGAGACTAGAGAAAACAGTTTCGAAAATCTTCATCCTTGGTGGCTAGTACCGCAATTCCTTTTTATTACAGATCGTACGACGGTTCGCGGGGCGTTCGTGTGGATACCATAGAGACGATGTTTCGTTGGATTGCGTTGGAGATTCGACCGCATCGTTTCTAGCTTTCATAATCGGTATAATATCTAAACCACTGAATTAATTTCTGTTTCACATGGATCCTGTTTTGGGTTTCGGAGATTGCTTTGATTATTTTATATTTCCACTGCGTTTTTGTGCCGAAATCCCTACATGCGATAATTCACATATACATGTTATTCCAACATAATAATAAAGAATGGAATAACAGAAGAATTTCACCATGTATGCGGTACTTCGCATATACAGGTTATTCCAACAGAATAATAAGGAATGGAATAACAAAAGAATTTCACCATGTATGCGGAACTTCACATATACAGGTTATTCCAACAGAATAATAAGGAATGGAATAACAATAGCTCTCTTCATGAATACGAAAGAAATAATACCCCTTACCTTAGAATAAAGCTGGATACTAGAATAGAGAGGTAGCAAACTTCTCTTCTTCTTTCTCTCTATAATTTTTTTCTATAATAAATGCTCTATAGCTTTAGTGAATTGGTGAGAAATGAAGGAAGAATGAGCTTCTACTTATAGAAAAATATAGTTTCGATAATTGCACGTTTTGGGGCTCGAAATATTACAGTACAATACCTCTAACTTTTCTTTCATTTTTAATTTAGTCCTACAAGTATTATCAAACTTGCACCACCTCCCCTAATAGTAAATAATGTGAATCAATAGTTCAATCATGTGAATCAATAGTATAATCATGTGAAAAATACGAATTACAGTATAGTACCTCCATCTATACCTTCATTTTTAACTTAGTCATGCAAGTATTATCAATCTTGCACCAACTCCCCTAATAGTACATGAATGTGATTCAATAGTACACACATGTGAACAAATAGTTATATAACCATGTGAATTAGTAGCAATTAATTGCTCATTTATCCGATAAATTACCCGATTTATCAATATAACCCCCAGACATCAATTATCATCAGAATAGATGTCGATTTCCACTAACACTAATAATCCCAACACAATGGAACTATCAAATTCATCTTTAATCAACACGAACTTATTCATCATTAATATTATAACTCACAATATTTAACAACCAGGTCGTTCCCAGGAAAGAGGGGGCTTTTCGATAAGGATTTCTCCTTATTAGCGCGCAATTAGGTGACCAAACCTCTCCTTGACAGAACTTCTAGACATTGTAAATATTGCAATTTAATAATATGAATAACTTTGTTGTTTCAATTATTGATTTAATAATATATCATATAATGCAAATGATACTGTGACAATAATCGAATCAATAATATGAGAGATATGATGCAGCAATTACTATAGCAATAATTGAGTATAACCGAGTGACTTCTCACGTAAAGATCAATAACTAATACCGCAGTGTTACTATATAACCACACGTATTATCAGATTTCTTTACTAATGGGTAGTTCAACAGTTTTAATCGTAACACTTCCGCCAGTTATTTTATAAAAGATAATTACGCTGCTTTTTTTACTACGACAATACTTCTGCTAGGGTCCACCAATGATTGTGCCATATTAATATTCCTCAGAAAACGAATATTCCCAATTAATCGAATATTATATAACCACTTGGTTACTTTGCAAAATTTGTAAAAATTACCCACAACTATAACATTATATCATATCCACACCATAATATTCAAAAATATATTTCGAGAGAAATTAATCTTTATTCATAAAAGTTGGGGTCTTACACCTGCAATCTGCTAATGCCATGATATATAGCTAAAAGTTCTAAATTATCATTTAAATTTAAAACCAAAATGTATCAACCATTCAAAATACATCCCAATAATATCATTCGTTTACAATTTCAAATTATTACATCCACAAAATATATACCAAACTATCCATATATACATCTCAAATTCACTTTTCAATATAAATTACTACTATATTGAATTGTGAATTTGATTACATCCACAAAATAAATCAAACTATCCATAAAATTAAGCTACTACCTAAGCATGTAAGGCTGTAAACGAGTTGAATCGATCCGGATTCTAGGCTGCTCAGATTTGATTCGAGACAAAAATGTCTTGCTCGTATTCGATTCGAATTCGAAATAAAATTTAAATAATGTACTCGTATTCGACTCGATGCAAAAAATGATACTCGAAGTTTGACTCGACTCGACTCGAAATTATATTCGAACTACTTGTTTTGAATCGAACTCGAGTAAAAACGAGCTTATATCATATTATTGATTCCAAATTTACAATTTACAATATACAATTTTAAAAAGTTAGGCATATGAATTACAAAATACACATTAGTAACATCAACAACATTAACATTCAAGTTTCTAGCAAGAAGATTATCCAACAAGCAAGATCACAAGGATTCAAGTTTCAAAGAAGCGAAGAAGATTAACATTGATTCATTCAAGTGTCCAAGTCCGAGGATGAGAATTATCGCTTGATTCGTTTTTGGCAAGATATGGCATACAAGATCACCGTAGCATTTATAATCCTCATACAAAGTATCCCAAAGCACCATCTAATTAGTCAAGTAGGATCAAAAAGTTAGAAAACCAACAAAAGGTTTGAGGAAAATAAAAAAGAAGCTCCAAACATGAATTACTACAATATGTTCAAGCTATAAAAAGAATAAAATATTAGAGGAAGTGAACTAAAACCTGCATATCAGTTCATTACTTACCCACTAAGATGAAATGATTCATGGCATGATCTTTAAGTGGATTCCTCAAAGTTGTTGAAGGTAGAAGCAACACGCCGTAGAAACACTTCATGGCCACTGAAAAACTCACCATCTTTTTGTTGGAACCAATCATAGTAATTTAAAATGTCAAACAAGGTGGTCCAAGTGGAAGTTGCAGCTCTTCAACAGGAAGGAAACTATACCCTCAAAGCTTGGTTCTAGATTCAAGTATATAGCGTAAAACAAATGATGCCTTCATTCTTATGCTAATCATTCCCACCCTAACTACTAGGATAAACCATTTTTTGTACCAGCTTTCAGCAAAATCATCATAAAACAAAGGCAACAACAAAAATATTAGCGCAACATGAATCTTGTGAATTTGAACATATTTAGCTGGAACATTATATTAGTTCTTTTCTATTCATTTTAAGCATGATGAATTTGGTTAAGAAAATTGGTCTATATACGAAAGGCGAAATATTTTATTAGAAACTAAGAGTTAAGATTTAACTAGTTCATGACTTGTTGCTAATTGATAGGTGAAACTGTAATTTTTATCATCGATGTTCCATTCCATATTCGTGGAATGTAATATAATTATAATTATTTTATAAGGTATATTTACAACTAGTTTCATATCATACATAGTGAAGTAAAATAAAAGGTTCTCAACTTACCATATCCTTCCATGGAGATAAAGAAGTCAAGTAGTTTAAATCAAGGCAAAAGTCTTAGGAATATTAAAAAATAGAGTACAACAAAACTAAAAAATAAGGGAAAAGAGAAAGAAAGAGGACTTTGAAAAGTATAGAGAGGCCAGTCATTATCAGGACACTTATGGGAGGATCCCATAGATATTAACATCGTGAGTCGCCGCCATACTCTAGAGACAAATGCCGCAAAGCATCCTCAATCGCACCTCTTGCATGATCTTTCAAAGGATTCCTCAAAGTTGTTGAAAGCGTATAGCAACACGCCAGATAAAACACTTCATGGCCACTTAAAAACTCACCATCTTTCTGTTGGAACCAATTATAGTAATTTAAAGAAGTAATCAGTATTATAAGTAAACAGATCAATCAAAATATGAAGTACATCAGAAACTAGTCTTCAGGCCTTCAACCTTCAAGGCATCAAATTCAAATATGCTTTATACTTCAATTCTTGAAATAAAACAAGAAACAGTAGTCAATATCAGAACTTTAAAAATATAGGAGAATAAACATTTGGATTTTTAGTTCCTTACTTCAGGTCTTCAATATTAAGTAATCATCTAATAATTATTAAAAAAAAATAATAAGTTAAGCAATTTATAATCTAATAACAAAATTCAAACACAACCAATTCAAACAAAACCCAAATAACAAAGACTAATTTTGCGATTCAACACAAACAGCTTCAAATTCAACACATCCAATTTTGCAGTTCAACAAAACCCAAATAACAGTACCAACAACAATTCAAGTTTAACAAAAGATTACAACCCATAAAATACGTTTAAATCCTTAGTTCCACACAATTTCATTAAGGAAAAAAATAGAAAAACAGCAGCACTGCAGAAGCCAGAAAGCAGCAATCCAGTAGCAACACAACTGCAATTCACTCCAAATTAATGTCATTAACACCATCTTCATCAACCTGTTAAGTGTAAAGTGTTAAACCAATTTGTTACATACATAAACAATAACAATAAAAAAAGTAAACTAAAAGTTGATAAGAAATAAATCATACCATAGCTGTACTCATTTTATTTAGCCTATAATCACACCTTAGCCAATCAGAAGTACATATAAGAGCTTGAGCAGTTTCAGGCTTGAGAGAGATCCTATATTGATCTAGTACCCTTCCATCAAAGACTAACAAAGACTCTCGGATGCCACAGTCTTAATGAGAATTGATAGTATATCCTCGCCATTTTGAAAGAATTCTAAACTTTAAGGTGTTTGATTTCCACCAAAGTAAAGCATCAAATGACTCATCATAATTACATATATACCTACCCTCTTCAAGATATGCATCCAGGATCGGATTTAATAGAGTAATGAAGGTCCATACCTTGAGCCCAAGAATCAAACTCAGTTCTGCTTTTTGTTTTATTTTTCTCAAAGCAACTACCACTAGCATTGGCAGACCTTCCTTCCATACTAGGCACACTAGTAGGTATTAAATAATGAACACCAACATAGTACTCATAGAGCTCATAAAGTGCTCTTATCACAAGCCCAATGTTTCTATCAGCTTCAAACTCAGTTGTAAAAATTTTTGGAAAACAAAAGATGACCAATTGCATCTTATACCTTGGGTTAAGGCTAGATGAAATTGCCATCAGAATGTTACACTCTCCCCAATACTTATCAAAATTTTCTTTTATTTTGAAAGCCATGTCTCTCAACAAGTGAAAATCATCATTTGATGTCTTAAGCAAAAACTCTTTAATTTTCCATATTTCAGGAAGAAATAGATTTGCTGTAGGATATTCAAAGCCTGAGAAAACATGTGTGGCTTCATTGAACACCTCTAGCAACTCCATTACCTTTCCAAATTTTCTCCAAATCCTCAAAAGATGGACAAGATCGATAATGTGGATCCTTTTCGATACCTAGGGAACACCTCCCTAAATCGCATAGAGACTCAAGCGTAGATACGTGGAGTTCCAACGAGTTGGAACATCTAAAATAAGTTTTTTAGTTGTGCATATAATCGCAATTTGCTTTGCAATCTCGTAAAATTTATGAAGTCTGAAGGGATCCCTTAAAGTATTTCACACTATCACGAACCTTCACAATAAAACTTTGAATCACAGCTAAACCATCTTGTACCATAATATTGAGAATATGTGCTCAACATCTCACATGAAATAGTTTTCCACCAAAAAATAAATTACCTTTTAACACAAAACTATCTTTAAGATTCCTAACTGTAGAATCATTAGAAGATCCATTATCTAAAGTCATTGTGGTTATCTTATTTTAAATGCCCCATTCACTAAGACAAGAAAAAATGGCATCATTAATCATGAGGCCAATGTGAGGAGGTGGAAAATGACAGAAATTCAGAATTCTTTTTTGAAGCCTCCAATCAGAATCTAAGAAATGTGCAGTGAGACACATGTACCAAATTGTTTGATTAAATGTCCACAAGTCAAAAGTTAAACTCACTCTATCGATGCCAAACAACAAAGCTTTCACTTTTTTCTTTTCTAAAGCATAAATTTTCATGTAGTCATTCTTCAGAGTAACACGAGAAATAGGATCAAATTTAGGGTTCAAAGATTTCAAGAGAAGAATGAAAAATTCATACTCAACTATTCTAAAGGGATATTCAAGCACCATAATCATTTTTTCTATAATATCTCTGGTCCTCTCTTTGTCAAACCTAAAATTTGTCAAATTACTCATTTGACCATCAGCTTCAATAGTAGGGTAAGCCAACACACTCTGTTTTGTTCCAACAATTTTAGATAAACGAACCGTGCAAGTTAACATGTGTCTATTTAAATGGCTAGTTGAATCAGTGCTTTGATGTGCAAGTTTAGCAAAACAGTAATTGCACTGGATTTTTTTGGTACCATCTTGTAATTTAATAATATTAAATTCAGACCAAACCTTTGAAGTTTTTCTCTTCTTTTTTCCTTCTCCATTTTCTTCAGTACCTTTCTCTTCTCCCTTAGGATCGTCAATTTCAATGATAGCATTATTGGTGGCAGAAGTATTGCCATTATCAGAGGCTTGTGAAAGATTAACTACTGGTGTTGACTGATTGAACTCACCATTTGAAAAAAAAGAGACAGACAATGAGACAAATAATGAAAAGCTAATAACTCTGAATGTAAATAAAAATTAAACTATGACCCAAATTGAAAATTAATCAAAATTGATAACTATTACCATTATCGTTAGACTTTGGTTAGTTGAGTACCCCAAGATATGAGTTTAACATTTTGAAAAAGTTTAGGTTGAGAGTTTAGAAGAAAATAAAACTAGGGTTTTGTAAGACCCCAACTTTTGAATAAAGATTAAATTTTCTCGAAATATAATTTTGAATATTATGGGTGGATTTGGTATAATGTTATAGTTGTGGTAATATTTACAAATTTTGCAAAAGTACTGTGTTGTTATATAATATTCGATTGGTCGGGGAATATTCGTTTTAACGGGAATATTCGTGATAACGGCACAATCATTGGTGGACCCCCCAGCAATAATTAATTGTTTGATGAGAAAACGATAAAATACTTTTTATGAAAATAACTATGGAAGTTTTACCAAGTATCTTCTTGTTGAACTACTCGGTAGTAAAAATACGATGTCACGTGTGGTTGCATAGTAGCACACCAGTATTGATTATTGATGCTTACATGAGAAGTCACTCGAGTTATACTCAATTATTGCTTTCAGATAATTCTTTGATCATATCTCTCATATTATTGATTCGATTATTGTCATAGTATCATCCTGCATAATATGTTATTTTATTAAATTAATAATTGAGACGATAAAGTTATTCATATTATTAAATTGTAATATTTACAATGTCTAGAAGTTCTCATCGAGGAGAGGTTTGGTCACCTAATTGCATGCGCCATGATAGGGAGAAATCCTTATTGGAAAGCCCCTCTTTCTTGGGAACGACTTCGGTTGATAAATATTGTGAGTTATAATATTAATGATGAATGTTATTAAAATTGAAGTTGTGTTGGAGTTGAATTTGGAGACGCTTGACGTGATATTTGAGTCCTAAACGATGAAATTAGTAAAATAGTCTATAAACACAAAATTTTCCTAATTCACTATTTGGTCAGAAGTCAATAGTTGACTTTTTTGGAAAAAGTCAAACTTCAAAATTTCAAAATTTATATTTTTGATAAAAATGGTTTCATTGTGTTAAAATTAATTGTGTTAGTGAAAATCGATAATTATTTCGATAATAATTGATGTCTGGAGGTTATATTGACCAATCGGGTATTTAACCGGATAAATGAGCAATTGATTGCTATTATTTCACAAGATTATAACTATTTGTTCACATGTGTGTACTATTGTTTCACATTCTTATTACTATTAGGGGAGTTAAAAATGAAGGTATAGATGGAGGTACTATACTGTAATTCGTATTTTCACATGTCTAGAACTATTGATTCACATAATTTACTATTGAATCACATTATTTACTATTAGGGGAGGTGGTGCAAGTTTGATAATACTTCCATGACTAAATTAAAAATAAAGAAAAAGTTGGAGGTATTGTACTAAAATTTTTCGAGCCCCAAAACGCAAATTATCGAAACTATATTTTTTTCTATAAATAAAGCTCATTCTTCCTTCATTTCTCACCAATTCACAAAAGCTTTAGAGTGATTATTATAGAGAGAAATTATAGAAAGAAGAAGAAAGTCTGCCACCTCATTCTATTCCAAAGATCCAGCTTTTTCAAGGTAGGGAGTATTATTTCTTTCTTATCTATGAAGAGAACTTCACATTATTCCATTTTTATTATTACATTGAATAACTTTGTATACGCTTGGCTACCCTATACTTGGTGAAATTCTTCATTTGTTCCATTCTTTATCATTCTATTGGAACATCCTATTCATATAGCTCTCTACCTAGGACTGGGTTCCGCTCTTTATTATTCTCGCTGAATATCCTCATGCATGCGTTTCTGTGGGACCGATTTCGCTTTTATTATTCCATTGGAATATCCTCATCACATGCGTTCTACTTCTAGGACCGATTCCGTCTTTATTATTCCATTTGGAATATCCTCGTCTGCATGCGTTTACGCCTAGAACCTCGATTCCGTTATTTATTATTCATTGGAATAACTCGCACGTGCGGTCTATCACATGCCTGGTGATTTCTTTTGTTATTCCATTCCTTATTATACTCAGTTGGTTAAAGTTTTGACTTCTATACTCCATGAAATTAGTGGAATATCCTTGATATTTGCGCTTCATCCAGTATCTTTTCATGGAAATATTCTTCTGAGCATTCTTGAATTTTACTTCTACAAAGCGAAGATCATGTTGACAATTTGGACGTTATTAGTTCCTGGATAAAATAATTCTTGAACTTGTTTGATTGAATTCTTATATCATTGTCATCATCTTCATATTTATATTTTTTGAAAGTCATCTGTGGCCTGTAGTGCATAGATGGACTTGGTATGATTATGATCAGGGATTATTCGGTGTAATTATGACCGTAATGTTACAAATGATGTGATAAAAGTCCTCATTGGCCCGTAGTGCATTAATGGACAGTTGTTGGCATGATCATGACCATTATTGAATACACAAATATTCTTGGCCCGTAGTGCATGGATAATTATGGTCGTGATACTAAAGAATATCCTTGGCCGTAGTACGTGGGTGATTCGATGATGTGGATTATTTATTGTTTGAGTCCTAGCGATAAAAGTGATGAAAAACCTTTTAAATCATAAAAGATAGTAGATTTTATTCTCTACTTGACTCTTTTAATGGATTGCTTGTTCACAACAGCTTAAACTTGATGGTTGTTATATTGTATCGGTTTAACACTGTTGAAGGCTAACGATAATATATTCTGCATTATCTTAGTCATAATATTTCCTACTAGGCTAGTTGAGCTCACCCTTTTACTTTCATTGTTCTCTTCAGGAAATGAGAACGTAGCAGGGACTAGTCGGGGAACGGAGTGACGGGCCAGATGATAGCATTAGTAGTCCTCATTATTCTATGAAATAGTGTGATAATAATTGTAATGAGGACTCCTTTTGAGTTTGTATAATCTCTAGTAGACAATATTTGTGTAAGACCCCGAATTTTATGAAATAAAAGTATTCAATTTTTCTTATAATTACTATTCAGTAAATGGTTAAATTGATAAAAGTTAAGTTAAGGGTAATATATGAAATTATTTTCAAAATACACAAGTGGTTATAAAATGTTCATTGTTCTCGGGGAATATTCGTTTGGTCGTGGAATATTCTTTCTGTCGGGGAATATTCGCATTTGCCGACGCAAAAAATGACCATTTGTGGGCCCATAATGTAATAATCGCTTGGATGAAGAAAACGACAAAATTAAGTTTTTATAAATAACGACATAATCGTTACTTAACAATCGTGGAATACCTTTTGGTAAAATAAAGTAATATGCGTTGTTGCACAAAGAAGCACTACGGTATTACACAATATTTTTGAATTATTGATTCTTACGTAAGAAGGCATGAGTTACTTTTCAATATTTTATTTTATTGATTCAATAATTGTCTTTGCGTTGATATTTTATATTATTGTTGTTTCAATAATTATCAACTTTGCACAATATTTCTCATTATCGGATCAATAATTCGTATTATTTGAATAATATTATTAGATAGCATTATTGGCAATGTCTAGAAAGTTACATCGAGGAGAGGTTTGGTCACCTAATTGCGCTTGCAAGAAGAGAAATTCTTATTGAAAGCCCTCTTTCCTCGAGGAACTACCGTTGTCATAATTGTGATTACGTAATATTATTTGTGAATAATTAATTATTGATTTATATGATAATGAAATATTTATTTGATGTGGATATAGATGATGGATTTATTTATGTGGTTATAAATGAAGGAATTAATGTTGAGGTGTTTTATCAGTATTTTGTTGGATTGGAGGTATTAAAAGATCAAATCGATGTTCTTAAAGCTCTATTGCGTGAATTATAATTTTGATCTGACCGTTAGATCGTTGTGATTTTTGGATATATTATACATATATAAGTTGAGTATATATCCACAAATTTTGAACCGTTGAAAATTAACGCATGATTTGTTATAAAAGGTGTTGTAACGGTATTTAAAATCATCTGTTTGTGGATTTCATCAATTTACATTTGGGATTTGAAAACTTTCTTTTACAAAGTTGTAGGAATTGATTTCAAAGGAATGGACATAAAATTCGTATTTTTTCCGATAAACGATCTATTTTCTATGAATTGTTGAAGTTTCAAAAATAAAATAATTTTATTAAAATTGGGTGGGACCCACTCTTTTATTAGGCATGTGGGCCGCCAAATTTGGTCAAAGTATGGCATGTGGTGGTATGTTGATTTTTCATGGATGGTCGCGTAGAAGAAATGAAGTAATAATAATATATTTTATTAATTTAGTCTCTTTGGCGTTTCTAGCATTTTCCTATAAATAGAAGCTTAAGTTATAATTGAAAATCACACCAGAAACATAAGTTTTCTCTCTCTATACTATCAAGCATATTTTTGTGAGTATTTAGAAACTTTGAGAGTTTCTATTCGGTGCAAATTTCCTTCGACTTTTCATCCGATATTCAGGTCAGAAATACTGCTCTTTCGAGGTAAGGGATTTTAAGGGTTATTATGTTTTTCAGTTAGATTTCTTTCGACCTTCGAAAAAAATTTCGGAAAAATTTAAAATGATAATATGATGAGTTTTATTGATTGTGTCCGAAAATGGTGATTTTTGGATGTATCTAGTACCAGGTGAACTCATATTGGCCAAAGTGGAAGAGAAGAAAATGGTAGGGAGATTCGGAAGAGTTATGAATTTTACTAAAAAAGACTATTTTAAAAGTAACCATTATAAATCCTTGTGGTTAACTCCAAAATTGATGAAATTTTTATTGGGAGTACATGTATATAACATGAGTATATTCTATAAATTTTAATTTTTGGATAAAAGTACAATTTATGATAAATGTTTTAATATTCGGCGCTTTTGGCCATATAAAAAAATAGTAAATGAATTTTAAAATTACGAGAAAAATATATGTTCAATATGGGACTATATTCGCTAAATCCCGGAAAAGAAATATTTTTGGGCCCGATTTGGTACTTTTCATGAAAATAGACTAGTTATGAATAAATAAATTAAATATGTTACGTGAAGTAAGAAAATTGGAGAATATGATTTTATGGCTTGAGAATCATACATGAGTTATATCTGATTTTTGATGAGGGTTTTGGTTATTGGTGATGAAATCTTATGAGTTTGGCATTTTAAAATGATTAAATGCATTATTTAGTAAAGTATAAACAATTAAAATAAATTGTTTATAAGTTTAAGAAATGTTATTTCAATATCATTATACCGAAATATTGGTATAAATTTTATTGTGGAATTTCTACCTTTTTGAGTCGGGTTTACTATTCATGAGTTACTATTCACGAGTTACTATTCATGAGTTACTATTCACGACAAAATTGGTTTTTTTTTCTGACTAAATTATAGTTGAGTTATGAATATTACTCTTGAGATTAAATCTATATGTTGATTATATTATTTTTATTATCATATATAACATTTTTATAACCCTAATGATGATATTAATTTCTTTTTGACTTGAGTGTAAAGATGGGTAGATTATTGGTATGATCATAACTATGAGTTCTCTTTGGCCAGTAGTGCAAAGTTGAATTGTTGACTGGTATGATCTTGACCATTGAATTTATAATTGAATATCTTTAGCTTAAGTGCAAAGGTGAAATGATCAACATGGTTATAATTATTGTTTATATAAATTCTAAAATGATTATATATTTCTTTGAGATAATAATATATTTGGCCTGTAGTGCAAATATGAACTATTGATGAATATATTTGGCCTGTAGTGCAAATATGAACTGTTGAGGAATATCTTTGGCCTGTAGTGCAAAGATGAATTGTTGAAGAATATCTTTGGCCCGTAGTGCAAAGATGACATGTTGTTGAATATCTTTGGCCAGTAGTGCAAAGATGAACATGTATTGAGATGAACATAACCAACTGGTGATACAAATGAATATCTTTGGCCGTGGTGCAAAGATGAACTTATTAGTATGATTATGAACAAGAACTTTGATTTGTTATAACCATAATCTTGATGTTTCAGGACAGGTGATGAAAATTATCTTCGTTCTAGATGAGAAGAGGAATTTAGAATCACAATTATGATTATGAGTTATTTATATGACTGTGAACAGGATCTGTTGATTGATGTTACAGGGATAAAATATTGTTGGTAGACTTTTAACATGGAGAAGATAATAGACTTTATGGTCTATTTGACTCTTCTAATGGATTACTCGTTCCGCTGCAACTATGGTTGAAAATTTTTATCATCTACCATATGTTCTAAATCTCTGATTTATTACTGATGAAGAGTATTGATAATTTAATTATCTTTAGTCATTATATTCTTTACTGGGCTAGTTGTGCTCACCCTTTTGTTTCACAATTCCTTTCAGGTAATAAAAGTGTAGCTGGGTCGAGTGCGGATAACAGGGGAATAGTATGATGGTCCGAGACTGTCCAAGTCTCTCAATACGTTATAAAACGGCATGCCATTCAATATATAATTGTATTGAGGACCTAAGATGTATGTGTCGTATTTTATACGCCACTTAATAATTGATTTTAGTGAACAACAATAGGTGAGGCGAACCCAACCTAGAAGCGTCCAAAAGTCCACCGCATTAAAATGAAGAAAAAGAATTCTTCTCGTGTCCCTTTGGAGACTTGAAATATTTGTTTCTTTGTATTTTATATGGCATGTAATAATTTGAGTATGAATATTGTCGTATTATATACGCTATAATATTTGTATTAAAACTCACAATTATGTATTGTCGATTTTGCACTTGCAAATTGTATTAATAAAGTCGTAGTTGTTTACGTATTAGTGTATTTGGCGACTCGAATGGGGTTGGATGGAATGGACTTATTTTGGGGGAGTCACAATTTGTATTCAAACTCACAGCTTATGTTTTGTCGTTTTGTACACGACAGTTGTATTATTAAGTTGTATTTGTATTCTGTACCATGTATTTGACGACTCAGAATAGGTGATGTATACCTATTTTGGGGGCGTCACAGTTTTGATTTTTGAATGATTTGGGAAAAATAAAATTGGGGTTATATAAATGAATCTGGGGACTGAATCGACTGATAACTTACCAAGTTAAGCTTTTAAATTCTCTCGAATCATAGCCATGCATCTGCAGATCTTAAGATTTTCAACTACAACATAACATAAATGATGAAAAATTAGTATTTCCTAGACAAAAATTAAAAGTTAATTGTCTCTTACACTTCTCAAACACAGATCAAGGAATAAGAAGACCGTAGCATGTAGGAGGAAGGAAGTAAGGATTTATGGCCCAAGTCTCAACCGGGGAACAACCGAACAGGGGAAGAGAAATCGTTACTCTGACCCAAGTCCCAACTGGTATGGGGAAGAGAAATCGGGAAGAGAAATCGTTAGACAGACAGTGAATTAAAAATATAAAACTATGTATATACATATATAAGCATACTTGCGAACCATAGTTGAACATATTCGATCGAATTCATGACGAATGATTCGAAATTGATCGAACTACTCATGGAGAAAATGAGCAGAGTATGGCTTCTCTCAGATCCGGATCGTCTGAGGAGTCGAATAATGAAAGTTGCCCAAAATCGACTCGGTTAATATATGAATTCCTGTCCCGTTCGAATTTTTTTCGAATCGACTCTGATCCGAGCCCGACCCGTTTTCAGCCTTATAAGCATGCATAAAATTGTAGTGTGACTTGGCGGGGTTGGCTCCATGTGGCCACCGAACCTGCTGCCTTGCCTTGGTCCCATAGCACGAGGGTCTTTATGGGATGGAGCTATTGGCCTGCCAAGTTCCCACAAAATGACATTTATCACCAAACTTGCAACCTTTAGCGGAGTAAAAATGACATTTTCCATTCATTGACATCGCCACTATACCCAAAATTATAAAACAAAAATAAAGCATATTATGACAAAAATATTGTGACTTTTAATTGTGCATAAACAAATAAATTATTCATAAAGCATATTATTAAATCTAGTCGTATTAAGGTCATAATATTTTTTTGCCAGATGTAAAAAAAGAGTGGGGTTCAAAATTCAAATCATGTACACAACTAAATTAGAATTAAGTTTTCATATAAAAGTCTATTCTGTATACATAAACGTCACGCCACACGTCGCGCCCAAATACTCCACGTCCACCATGAATTTCCCCACAGGCCACAGAGAACACTTGGGGGAGTTGGGGTGGATAAAGTTTTTGTTTTTTTAGGTTTTTACTAAATCGAACAGGTTGGAACCGGCCGGTTCGGGACAAAAGAATACCAGTTCGGAATCGGTAGAAAATCAGTATACACCGGATAATCCGTACCGGCATCTGGAAGGGGTACTGAACCGGTCATACCAGTTATTTATTAATTTTATTACTTTCAGACTTTGAGAGTTCAGACTTCAGTCTTTCCCTTCAATCCCAGATAGAATTCTCCGATCCTCCCAAGTCCCACCAGCCACCGCTCCGATCCTCTCCCACCGGCCACCGGCTCCGGTCTGTTCTGGGGCTTATTCTTCAGCTCTGTTTTGGGGCTTTTCCTCACCGTCGGAGAGAACACTAAACAAACTACTTACTTTCTGTACAGAGGATTAGCCTGTGATTCCAAGGAATAATTCCGAACTTTCTGAACGAAATCTTTCTTTCCTCTTCAGGTAAAATATAACTCCAATTATTTTTTATCATCGTCTCCTCGTTCATTGTTCCGGAGATCTCGATCTCACTGGAATTAAAGAAGTTATATTATTTTTACTAACATATATATGAAATTAGTACTTTCTTAGTCAAATTTCAACTTATTTTCACCTTCCTCGTGCGCTAATTTTAGTATTGTGATTCAGTGTTTGCTTCTGTGAGTTTATTGTATTGTGGCCTGTGGGTGTGAATATTGTATTGATTTGATTGATTGCTTTCTTATATAAGTGTGATAGACTCCACGGCACGCTTGCGTGAGGTGGTCGTCGCCGGATCGTTTCTAGCACAGTTGTTGGGTGAATTGCTTGCAACACCTTAACCCCTCGTCTATATGTAGACGGTAATCTTGGTACAACTGCTCGCGTTCGGAAATCTGCGTTGAATGGACACCAACAACACGTTGACCCCTCGCTTATATTGAAGCGGTAATCTCGGTACAACTGCTCGCGTTCGGAAATCTGCGTTGAATGGACACCAACGACACCTTGACCCCTCGCTTATATTGAAGTGGTAATCTCGGTACAATCGACGATTGATGCGGTAGAAGACGCCACACACAACTATGAATTGTTGTATGATAAGTCAAATTGAATCTCAAAGAAATAACTAAGAAAATATTTAGGAATTCTTCAAAGAACCAAAAGTAGAGAATAACTCACAAATATATTGAATAATAATAATGAATAATGTGTTTGATTACATAACTAGAACATCTATTTATACTACTCAAAACAATCCAAATCCTAATAGGAATTTATAAACTATAACCCTAATAGAAGTCAATTTGGAAAAGGAATTCTAATTAAAAAGAAATCCTAATTAAAATAGAATTATAAAATCTAAAAATCTCTCAATTGCCATGTAAAAGAAATTCTGTGACGCGTGACTAAGCCGGTAAAAAGGCCACGTGAATCAGATCATGTACTGAACCTTAAATTGCTTCATGAATATTATTGTTTGAAAAGCCCACTTGAATTGCTTAAGTCTGATAATTTGAAAAGGATGCGGCCCACATGATTAAATATAACCATTGCCCCATGTTTGGTGATATGGTGTCCCATAATATTTGTCCCACTATGCTCCACATAAAATCTGTGCATGGACTGAATTGAATGGGTCAATTGGATCGGCCCAATAATGCTTGAATTGTACTCCTTTGAATAATCTTCAACCCAATTATTTAAAATTATTTGATGAACCACTGAGACTTGAATTGGGTTATTATCGTTTGATGACAGCTTGATCAGGACAGTTAAATTCTTGCTCCATTTTTCTCTCCCATCTCAGATATGCCTCTGTATCAATATTGCCTTGGAAAGTATTCCTTCGAGACCCATAAGAACTTTCATAACTGTAGCTATACATCTTTGCTGCAAAACAAAGGTTAGTAGATAAAAATTTTCCTCACACACTCCCTTACGTGTTTTCGCTCGAATCAATGGTTCACTCGTGTATACTCTCAATAAATTGACTTTTACCCTCGATTAATCTCACCACTAAGCCTTTTACCTCAATATTCTCTCTAATAGGTTCCTTTTGAATTCCCCTAGTAAAATTATTGGTTTTACTAATCAATTCAAAAATTACTTATCACATAATAAAAATATAGATGGTGTGACTATCAGAATACCACAAAATCACCGATCGATTACCTTGTACTCTTGTATGCCTCAGATTTGTAAATTATAGCTCCGTTTCAGAATTGATGATGATGGAACGGTATGAACTCTTGGTTGGAATTTGATGATTTGATGATGTGCTACAAGTTTGGTTAGCACAATGAAAATAAAATCTGATTTCTTTTTTTCTTTCGTTTTTTTTTTACTTTTTTTTCAGAATATATATTTCGATAGAAAATTAAAGATAAGTAACTTGCTAGAAAGGTTTAGCTTTGATACCAAATGATAGACTCCACGACACGCTTGCGTGAGGTGGTCGTCGCCGGATCGCTTCTAAAGACAAATTGTTGGGTGAATTACTTGCAACACCTTAACCCCTCGCCTATATGTGAGCGGTAATCTTGGTACAATCGCCGCTGCGTTCGAAATCTGCGTTGAATGGACACCAACGACACCTTGACCCTCGCTTATATTGAAGCGGTAATCTCAGACAACTGCCGTTGCTCGAAATCTGCGTTGAATGGATACCAACGACACCTTGACCTGTTGCTTATATTGAAGCGGTAATCTCGGTACAATCGACGATTGATGCGGTAGAAGACGCCACACACAACTATGAATTGTTGTATGATAAGTCAAATTGAATCTCAAAAAAATAACTAAGAAAATACTTATGAATTCTTTAAAGAACCAAAAGTAGAGAATAACTCACAAATATATTGAATAATAATAATGAATAATGTGTTTGATTACATAACTTGAACATCTATTTATACTACTCAAAACAATCCAAATCCTAATAGGAATTTATAAACTATAACCCTAATAGAAGTCAATTTGGAAAAGAAATTCTAATTAAAAAGGAATCCTAATTACAATAGAATTATAAAATCTAAAAATCTCTCAATTGCCATGTAAAAGAAATTCTGTGACGCGTGACTAAGCTGGTAAAAAGGCCACGTGAATCAGATCATGTACTGAACCTTAAATTGCTTCATGAATATTATTGTTTGAAAAGCCCACTTGAATTGCTTAAGTCTGATAACTTGAAAAGGGTGCGGCCCACATGATTAAATATAACCATTGCTCCATGTTTGGTGATATGATGTCCCATAATATTTGTCCCACTATGCTCCACATAAAATCTGTGCATGGACTGAATTGAATGGGTCAATTTGATCGGCCCAATAATGCTTGAATTGTACTCCTTTGAATAATCTTCAACCCAATTATTTAAAATTATTTGATACCACTGAGACTTGAATTGGGTTATTATCGTTTGATGACAGCTTGATCAGGATTGTATCAAAGTGGATCGATGTGAGTAAAGATCCTTGCTTTTTCTCTACGATTTTATTGATTTGATTCCAATTTTTATTGCTTTGAATTTGAGCTATAGCACACACTTGATGATTCCTTACTTGAGTTAGGTTTGCTTTACATATAGAGTTCTCTCTCTACATATGTATGTGTATATATTGTACATAGAAGGAAATTTATTAGAATACTATCGAATATATTTGCAGGTTAATTAATAATTTGGGCCATATATTTACAAGTAAGAAGAGTTTAGCCGGATCAGATCAAGCAATGTTGTCAAAAATACCCTTTTAGTTTCTGCAGCTTGATGCCTTCTCTATTCCCTTGTGTGCGTGTGTCTATATAGATTATAGATATGTATATGTATGCATCTATATATAGAAGTTCATTTTTTCTCTTTATGTGTGGGTTAAGGGTGAGTGTTATATTTATTTTCTTCAAATTTTAAATTTATGGAGTTTCTATAAATATTGTTCTCCATCTATTCCAAATTTTAATAGATTTTTGAAAAGTTAATTTGAGATATTTTTAAATTTAAAATTAATATTTTTAAATTTAAAAGTCAGATGTTTTATACTTTTTAGTTACCAAACAACTTTTTAAGTTTAGATGCTATTTCAGTAAGATAATCTAATTTATTAAGATATATTAACCATTTAGATCTTAATTACTCAGTTTTATCAAACATCAAAAATTTATTTCTCGAGTAATTTTGACTTCTGCTGGTGGATTGTTTCAAACTTATTTGTTAAATTTTTTATTCTAAGAGAAGCTTATTTATTTAATGGTAGTAGAAATTGAAAAGTGTATGTACTCAAAAGTACCTACTATCACAATCCTACTACAATAATGCAATTTTTTTTATTTAGTGAAAGACTACCATCATGTATTAAAAACTCAATAAATTTATATTGTATAAACAGAGAACAAAAATGTATTTTAAATATTATAAATTTGTAGGTTAGACTTTTTTGTGTAAGGGATAGAGTATTGAAATTATAAAATTAGCATAGTCAGTTAAAGAAAGAACATCTTTCTGTTTTAGTTATGGAGAAACGGACACGAAAGCTTTTTATAAGCTAGCTAGCTTATGGATTGAGTACAAGTTCTGCAATAATATGTTTGTGTTGTGCCTATATATATAGATAATGTATATTCAAAGTTGAATAGAAGTTTTTATTATCTAGCTCATCTCTTTGAAATTGCAAATCTTTGAATTGTCTGGAACTGTATAACACTGATATATTTTCGCACAATTCGAGTGTAAATTTTTCGAATTGAAAAATTCTTCTAATCTAATATAAGTATGTGTTGGTTGTGTTGTCCAGTGAGGTCGAAACCACACTTTTGAATTTGAATAATTTATATTTTCGTTAAGAATTTATGAAGAAATTGAGATTTTAATTCAATTGATTTGTTAAAAACTTGAGATATGTTATATTAAATTCGTTGGTTATTACAATTTAGGTAAACCGGAACACATCACCTTAAAAAATTATCTAGTTCATCAACCACAAAAAAGGCCATTGATAATACTAAAAATATTTATGTTTGTCAAAAGAAAATAAAAAATGAAGAATTATTCCTGAAAAAATTGAAAGACAATAAAGAGTTGTAGTTCACACTTCACACTACAAATTTCATAGGATGCCCCGAGAAGGAAAACATACTGACCCGACGCAGATAGGTCAAACCTGGTAATATTCATCATAAAGCGTGTATCTAAAGCAGCAGTAGCTTCCTGCAATTATTCGTGAAGTCATCTTCAGTCTTCAAATTATTTATCACAGTATATCATAAAACCTAAATTGAAATTCATCAGTAAAAAATGTCGATGGGGACTTCTTCATCAAAGAGGGAGGAATCTCAGTTAATTGAAGATGGAGACCGTACAGCTGATCTGCCTCGCACTTTCAAGTACCTAATGGGTTAGTTAGCTTTAGTTTCTTCATTTTTCCTCATTTACTCATTCAATAAATCTTTTGTAGTTCAATTATATCTATGAATACATATAATTGTAGCCACACAGTTTATGTCTCGGGGAATTCCATTCATATTCAATACATGGATCGTCAGGCACCTCACTGAGAAAGACTATGCGGTATCTACTATTCTTTGCAATTTCCTAGCAGACGTTGTTCCTAATTTTGATTTTTGTTAAGCTTAAAACTTGAATGTCCTTGTATGCAGTTATTCATTAAGTGCTTTAAATTGAATTAGATTAATACAACCTGTTACAAAACATCATACATTGTGATTGTTTATTCAGTGAGAAGTTAAGAAGGAATTCAATCACTTTTTCATCCCTCATCATTACTGATTATTCGAATCTCTATTGCATGTATAAAAAGGAACTCAATCTCAATATGGGTGTTATTGAGTCTATTTGATGGTTGTGCAATGTTTTAAAATTAGTGAGGAAACTTGTGTTCCTTTTCTGGACACTTGGGATGCTTTTAGTTGTTATATTGCATTTGAGGTTTTTAGTTAGAAAGTGACATACAATTTTTATAAACTCGTGTTGGGCATTTTCATGAACAGCTGTGATTTACTATGCACATCATATCATTCATCAAGAGTATGGACCAATTTTTGTTCTTCACCTAATTTCAATTTGAGCCATATGTCATCACAGTATCTTTCCACTCTTTGAATGCTCTGATTCGATTATTTTAAGTAGAGGTAAACAATTACGTACTATTATTGTCAGCTCTATGTGAACAATTACTTGCTATCTAGGATTTTTGCTGACCGGTGTATGACTTTAATTATACTTTAAATTGAATTTCTTTTAATGTTTCTTTGTGGGTCTTGGAGAAAGGGTGCCTTTTACGGGGCATTTTTAGGTTTTACATAGAGATCGGAGGGCTGTTTCCATTTAAGGACTGTGGTTTTTACTACTTGTTTTATCCTTTCCCTTTGCGAAAGTTCAGTTATGTATAATTACTTGTGGCTTTTATGAGTTTATTTCAACAGGTCTTACATTTCTTTCCTTTATACGATGCAGCTGTATGCTGTGCAATTTCACCTATTTGTCACTTGTGTTTTGTTCCTTAGTCGAGAGGGTTTCCGGCGAGCATGCATGAGGGCGGAATTTAGCTGGTAATTTCCCATGCTTATATGCAATTGCAAGTTACTCTTTTGTTGCAGTACAATGTTCATTTACTTGATTAATTTTACTAGTTACGATGAATCCTGAGTAGTACTTTGCATGCACAACTAAAATAAGTATGGATTTATGATTCATACTGGACTTGTAAATTGTAATTTCAGTCTTCTCTGTAGAGCTTAAAATTCTATATGTTTGTCTTTATCTCTTTGTGGAAAAGATTGCACACGACATATAGGGGTCTTTGAATGGAGGAGGTGAACACGTGGATTTTTTCTTTGACATGTTGACATAACTCTTGTAATCCCTCCCTTACCAGTTTGGGAAAATACAATAGTTAACACATGAATAGTTAATATATGAATGTGTACAGTGCATCTCATGAAATGTTTTAATCTCTTGTTACAGTGATGGTACTTCAAATGGGGAAAATGCAGCAAAACTTTTGAAAATAGCCTGGATGACTCTTCCATTAGGGGTAGTCATTTCAATTGCAGCATGCGTATTTGTCTTCTGGTGGCAAGATTTAAGTTATTCCAATCCATATGCCCAAGCCATCTTGATTCATGGTAATCTTTAATGACCCTTATATATATATATATATTCCTGTTATGCAAGGTGCAGTGACTCATTTATGCAACTGAACTCCATCTGCTTGTAAACTTCAATTGAAAATGGAAAACGGAAAACCATGATGCCATGGGGAAACACATGTATATTAGGATACAGTTATAAATTCGGAGTTTCTAAAAGTGCTGGGAACAACATGCATTTGGTAGAAATCTGGAGGTGATGTGCAGAAAATACCCTCAATGAACAACCATGTTACGAAGATCTCAGAATAATTTGTTGTTTTTTCATGAAATGATGTCTCTGTTGATATATATACTTTTTTATGTGAGAGATTAACTCATTTCTTATTGCAGGCTTTGCGTGTATGCTAGAGCTATTGGCAGAACCACTGTATATCCTTTCGCAGAATTTACTTCTCCTCAAGCTTCGGTTGATGGTTGAAACTACAGCGACTCTTTTGCGCTGTGTAACCACCTACATCCTCATTATCAAGCAAACCAACATGGTAAAAGTTAGTGTAAGAAGTTGGTTTTGAAATTTGTGACAATGAAGGGGATTTTTGTCTAGTGAGAGTGTAAATAATATCATTGCTGATATATACAGCTGATAGTATCAAAAACTTATCGTTTTCATGCAGGAGAAAGCGATTGTATTTGCGTTATCACAAACGTCTTATGGAGCTTGCGTGTTTTTGGGTTATTGGGGATATTTTCTTCTGATACATGTTATAAAAGGTTCCGATCTTTTTCCTTTCAGGTTAGTTTGTTATCAACTGTATGTCACTCCCACCATTGGCTCATTTGCTTTTAGTACTTGCAGGAAAAGATAAGGTTGAAATACTTCAGTCGAGGCTTAAAATAAGTATGCGTAGAAGTATTTTCAAAAATAGATGGTTGTATTTCTTTTACCTAGGGCACCCTTAACCTTTAGCTAGTATCACCTTCAACTCTTTGAGGGAACCAGAGGATTGCTCTCTCCAGTCTCTTAACTTTAGATATGAATAATGAAGAGCTATTCAGTTCACACTCCACAGTCCCACCTTCATTTGATAGGAACCTTAACCCTGTACGCTTGTTCCCTTCAGCTAGAATCATCATCACTATGCTTTAGGTTTCCCTTACTGCTTTTATAGTGGTTTGTAACTGCTTTTTCCAATGATAAGACAAACACAACTAACTTCCCAAGGAGATGATGTGACTACGCCTCTTGGCCATTTTGAACACTTGACATATTTAAATTGCAGTTAGTCAAACTCTTTAAATATATACCCCTCAACTGGCAGGTTTCCTGTTTAAAAGGATTTGACAAGATTAGTTCATTGACCTCTTACAATTAGCCATAAACTATGATGGCTAAGCAGAATCATGTGTTAGCATGTTTAACTTCTTGGTGCTTTACAGCCTGTATAAGTATCTAGATTTCTAGGGACTAATAAATGGCATCATAATTTTAGCCACTAGTTGGAAGTGAAAGAGGAAATTCAAAGCTCCTATGGCGAAGCAGTGCGAGGTGAACTAAAAGCACTTTTAAATTAAACTCATTTTTTTTTCTTTTTTATAGTTTTTGTGTCCCTTCGAAAGCACTTTTACAAGTAGCAATATTGGCTCCAAAGTAATTTTGGCATAAGTAGAAAATTTGTGCCTTTGGAATAGCGGTCGCATATTTTTTTTTGACTATTTCACAAATGTACAAGTTTGTCCTAAATTATTGAAGAGAAATTGAAAGCCCATACCACACCTTTGCTATAAAGTTTGTCCTAATTTTTTTAAAAGCATTTTGCAATTGTGCAGTCAAACACAGCCCTCCGCTATGTTTACACTAAAATTCATGCTTCTTAGATCAGCATGTTTTATTTCGATTATTTGGGATAAATCACTTTTTGGTCACTGTACTAGGATACGGTTTTCATTGTGGTTACCGAAACTTTTTTTGTTACAATCGAATAACTGTACTCTCAAAAATTACAAAATGGTCATTCCGTTCGATTTCCGTCCAAAAATTTAACGGAAATGCTGACTGTGCATATTGATCCGTTATTTTTGCTGACGTGGCTCGTTATTTGCTGACGTGGAGGGCAGAAGGCTTGCCTTAAAATTTTTATTAAAGAAAATGTTGCTAACAAGTGTTGAAATTATTATTGTAATAATAATAATAAATTTTAAATAATTAAAATTTTAAATAATAATTAAATTTTAAATAATAATAATTATTGTAATAATAATTAAAATAATAATATTAAAATTATTAAATAATTATTATTATTTAAAATTTTAATAATAATTATTACTCAATATGTGTTACTCAACGGCTGATCTTTCTTCTCACTTCTATACACAAACATCACTATTATTCATAGTCCATCTTCAGTGATTGGAGAGATGCCAGAAGATTTTGCATGGCTGGGAGGAGATTATCGGTGAGGTTGGCCGGAGAATTGTTGACGGCGTCGGAGCTGACGGAAATGGCGGAGATGTGGGCTCGAGGGTAAAAGGGAACGACGTGCGTGTAGATCCAGACGAGCGCGGCGGAGCGATTTGTTATTTTGGGTTGTGTCGTTGTGGGTTGGATTTGGCTTTTGGTGGTTTTGATTTGCTTCCCTCTGATTTCTCTGAGCAGTGCTCTCTTGTTCTGTTTCAAGTATGGGCCGATCTATGTGTGATTCTCGCTCATCCTTTCCATATATCCGATTTGATTTGTTAATTGTTGGTTGTACCGTGTCCCTTTGGGTCGATAATTTGCTGACTTTTAATGTATTTGCAATCAATTCTATCTTGTACTTCTTGTTAATCTCAATACCTAGATTGGTTTGCTGTTTTAGTATTTCCTTTAGTTTATTGTTAAATCTGTTTGCCTTTGTTCAAATCGATCTAATTGTGCTCGTCGGCATCTGTGTCGGTTTATCCTCGAAAATCATTTTGTCTCGCCATCCTTAAGATCTGATTTCTGCGTGATTATGATGGGCTGGATCTTGTTTTGGGGATGATTTGTTTTGGGAAAGTATCTCATGGGACATGAATTAGCGAATCAATCGATTGTGAAATAGACAGAATGGAAATTATTATTATTATTTTGTAATTATTATTATTTTTATAATTAAAAATTATTATTATTGTTATTATTATTATTTTGAAATTATTATTATTATTCTTATTATTCTTATTATTATTATTTTTATTATTCTTAATAATATTATTTTTATTATTATTATTTTAAAATTATTATTAAGATACAATTATTCTTAATATCTATGAGCATGTGCTTGACACATAATGATACACATGGCAAAATCATATACATATCAGCAAAAAAAGCGGAGTCAAATCGCCAACTCAACACTTCCGTTCGCCAACTCAGCACTTCCGTCTGTTTTTTGGACGGAAATCATAAAGAATGACTATTTGGTAAGTTTTTGAGAGTATAGTTATTCGATTGTAACAAAAAAAGTTTCGGTAACCACAATGAAAACCGGACTCTAGTACAGTGACCAAAACGTTATTTATCCCTCGATTATTTATATGGATAAATGTAGGAACAGTACATGATCATGTAACATAGTTCAATATTTATTTGATGAACTTGTGATCTCAAGATAGGGCACAATAAATATTTTTTGTTTCCTAGTTTGTTTGTTGGTGTACACCAAATGCTATGTTGTTACATGCTATTCTTTATTATTGTAGTGATCATAAATATTGACTGCCTTCACAGAGTCGGAAATATTTTGGATTATGATAAGCAGCTTTCAAATATGTGTATGTTGTTTACTCTTCAATCTTTCCGAAAATTGATCCTTCAAGAAGGAGAAAAGATGGTTCTTGTATGGTTGGATACGCCATATAATCAAGCTGTATACGGACTTGTAGACAAATTAGGTATGTATTAGTAAGCATATCCTTTATATTAGATATACTAAGCTTCAGCTTATAAAAGCAGTGTGCTACTTCTAATAAAAAACAATCTATTTTGAAATAGTACTATGATTGGGAAGAATCTAGTTACTATTGATCTATAAATAGCTATCCGTTATTTATTTGGGATGTATTCAAACAGACCAGCAATCGTGTTTCAGGGAGCTTAGTGGTGAGGTTGGTGTTTCTTCCTTTTGAGGAAAGCTCATATGCCACATTTGCAAGGTCTGCATCAGGTTTATTTCTCTCCTTCTTTCTTGATCTTTTCATCAATGTTTTATTCAAGGATTTGTCTTTCTTATTTTGACTTCCCATTTTGTAATTTGTCCTTTTTATCATGTTTGGTCATTTTATCTCGTTTCTGCTTATTGTTTTGCTAGACAATATTCATATATTATTAGTTGATGACGAAATGTTGTAAACACATTGGGAGCCTTGAGGCTGTCCATGTGGTAGGAATTTGGTCCTGAGAGCTACTTGATTGCAATGGTGTCATGAGAGCTGTTCTATTACAGTGGGTTGTTATTATGCTCTAGAGTCTAGAATAAAGGATAACACCTACGTAATCCAATCCTTTCGGAGTATGGGAATGTGGTAAAATCAATGGACCCTATTGTTTACATTGGTTAATTTTATCCTATATTTAGTAGGTTCATTACCTAGAAATTGCCCATACCAGGGTAGCGGAAATATTATATAGTCAGCCTGCAATGCATCTGAACAAAGTGGCTGGTAGTATCTTGCATGTGCCATTTATCATGAATTCACACTTGCAACTTCAAAATTTCAACATCTGCTTTAAATTTTAATCCCATCTTTAGTTTTTGGTCCAGCTAAGATTTGATGGTGATACTAGAGTAAGACAGGTTTGCTCGGCTATTAGTCACGACTTTTCATTGTTAAACATAATTTGAATGTTATGATCCTCAAAAGGCCATAATTGGTATGTCTATGGAAGGCGGGTAGAATAGGAATATTGACCCATCATAGGCACCTGGTTGGATGATAGGTCACTGCCCTATGATTGACTCAGTTTGTTTGATAGATTTTTTAATAGAAATCAAAGGGTGTATAATAATTGCAATTTTCATAAAATAAGGAATTCAAGATATCTACTTATGGGTGAAAATGATCTCGAGTCGACAATACTTTGCTCAGATTCTACTCGAAACTTTTTTAAGATACTCAGATTTGTAGAATAAAATTTTGCAATCTTTGCTAATATTCGAATTCGACTCATTTTATTGTACTTGAGTTTGACTCGACTCCTCATTTTTTAATCGAACTACTCGCGAGCTTTTGAGACATACACGAATTAGAATTGAATCATTTATATTATGATAATGTATATAAAATTAACTCAGTCAAGTAGTTGAAATAATTAAAATTTAAACACTTCAAATTATATCTCTAGCATTGTAAAAAAAAAATTAATGAGATGATATTATCATTCTTGAAACAATTAATGAACTACTTTCAATTATAAAAGTATGTGGAGAATTTAATTGTTAAATAATATATATTAAATAAATCGAGTATACTCCATACAAATAAGGATCAACGAACTTGTGTCGAGTATTTATCAGTGAGGTAAGAAAAATTCGATACTTTAAATGAGCGAACAATGAGTGGCTGATATTCGACTCGTATAAGTGTTCGAGTATTATTCGACTCATTTAGGTATCGAATCCGAGTCTCATTCGAATTTTTCGAGCCGATTCCGAACCGGGTTTTGAACCACTCAGTACATTTTCAGCCCTATATCTACTTGACATTATACTTCAATGTTTAGAGCAACAGATAATAAGTATACACGAGAGGCGAACATAAACTTGGATTTATTATAACTGATGTGCTAAATCAAGGACAACATTATTGTTCCAGCTATATTTAATCCTTGTCTAGTATAATGTCATGCGTATGATATCTTAAAAAGTAGAAGCAGTATATTCGTGTCACTCTGGCCAATAACTCACGCGTTTAGTCTTCCCCAGTGAGCATCTTAATGAACTGGAATGTGGTGTTCTAGCAAGGTTTCTTTGCAATTGACCTCAAACAATATAAAGGTGGACATAGCTTGTTGCCTTGATAGTGTGAGACAGGGAAGAAAGAAGAGACAATAAATGTAGGGGCTCTAACATGTGAGAAAGGGTCCCATACCATACCTTCTGGGACCTCGATGATTAATGCAAGATTAAGGTCTAACGTTATTTGAATTTTGTACAAAAAAAAAGTAAGAGAACTGGAAATTGGAATTATAATTTATGTGGGCTTATGGAAAATAATAATTGTTTTACATTGAAATATTGCATCTATAATGTCTTTTAAACTTGTTAAACCACCGGTGGATTTTGCCTTTCCAGGTCATGAGGATGTCATAAAACTCACCTGTCTTATCTTGGAATAAGTGAACTGCATACTTACTCCACTCTGTCTAGCATATGATAACCAGTTCAACTTACTGGGTTCTGCCTTATGATACACCATGAAAGTGGATTGTTGGTTTCCATTGAGTTACTGTGATGGAAAAAAATGATGGTCATAACTGACTATTGGTTGCCCATCCATGTGTATATTTTACGTTACTCTTTAAAGGAATGTTGAAGTATTTAATTGTTACCAATTTTGTTTATTTCCTCCTATTTTCACCAGGTTTTGGAAAATATAATATATTGTCCTCCATCCACAGTGAGGTAGCTGTTAAAAATTTGGTCCCTCGCTGGTCACACAAACTCGATAGGAATTATAATATTTTCTTATAAAGTGTTTGTATAAGATTTAATTCTATTTTGATGTGCAATGTTCAAGGACTCTTTAGCAGTACAATCTCCGCAGTTTTATAGGTTAGCAATATATGACAAGTAATGTATTGGTTTCCTTTTTGTATAATTGGCTGCACCATAGACAGTTGCCTAGCAAGGGTTTTTGATCAGCTTATTTATGCAACGTTGGCATGACTTCATGAAAAAATGCTGGTTTAATCCTTTACAAGGAGTAAAATACTTTTTCTTTTTTAGGAGGAGAATACGCACAGAAGAGCAGGAAGTTAGGAACTTGTCTAACTGATGCCCTAAAGCTTGTTTTGTTAATTGGTATCATTTCTACATCACTCATTTTTAGTAATCTTAATTATATTTCAACTTCGTATATGGTGTTTTTTTGTAGAATTAATTGCTGAGGCTCAAGTTTAGGTTGTGGTTGTCGTAGTCTTGATAAATTAGTTCTTCTAATCATTGAAATGGTTAGAAACTGATTAACATATAAATATATGAACAAATTCTTGAGGAATGAAAGAATGGCATGTGAGTGAGTTTATAGTAATAATGATATATACAAAATAGCCAGTTTGCTTGAATGCGTAAAATTATGTTGTGCTAAATGGTAAGTACATAAACCTTAATTATCTTAAATTTGTCAATTTAGAGGCTCATATGCATATTATCTCAGTTCTGTTACTAGTAAATTGAAGTCATCTACATAGTATAACTTATAAGCAAATATGTTGCAGATAGCAAATTATTGAAGAATCAGCAATTCTCATTGATAATAATAATATTCTATAGCAATTTCACCTTCTATATATTCCCAAAGGCATGATCAGTATTATACTGTTTACGAGCCAAAGTTCTTGCCCAAGGACATCAATTAAATTTGTCAAGTTTGTCTTTCTTGTGATCTTCCATGCTTTAGCGTTTGTTTCTTCTGGGTCAGGCTGTCACTTGATTCTTTATCTAAGAGGGAAAAAAATTAAAAATACAAGGTAAGATGTCACTTATTGATGCATTATCTACCTTGATTTAACATAATCTTAATTATCTAACACGTGAAGTTGGGATAAAGGTTTCATGAGTAGTAGTTTTAATATCAATGTAGGCTTAAGCATACTGAAGTTCCCTCATTTTCCTTCTATAAAAATGTAAAGACTCTAGAGGATGCAAATTCATGACCTTAGTGAACTCACTTTTAAGAAGCCTCTCACTTTGAGGTTGCTTGTATAATTTCTTTTAAGCTCCTATTACATGTCTTTTAGGGCTGGTAGTTGTGGCATTTGGCCCAAGCTTTTCTTACTCTCTCATCAGAGTGTTATATGGTCAGAAATGGAGCGATGGTGAAGCCTCTACAGCCCTCCGATTTTATTGTCTGTACGTCATTGTTCTGGCTATGAATGGTAAGTAAGATTACATATTCAATCTTTCATTCTTTCTGCCCATCTTTATAGTAAATTTTTCTTATTTTGTGATTAGGACCTTTATTATAAAAAATTGTTCTTGGAGAAATTAATTTATATTTTTATTGTTGTTTTTCTTATCCTTAGTGTCGTCGTCATTGTTATTATCTATTGCGACACATTATTGTTATGTTAACCTTCTATATGACACTTAATTATGTCATGGGATAATTATAAGCATGAGATGGGAAGTACTGCTATCAGGAACTGAAATTGTCATTAATAGCCTTGGATATTGTGAATTATCATATGTGCAATCCTATTGTGTTGCATTTGCATAAAACATTTCTTGAAACATTAATGCTCTATTTTTTATTATACAAAATGATAGGGTATCTTCTTCTTCTTTACTAATTACAAGTATTTTGGCCCCAAGTATCAGCCATTTTTCTAAATTGATAGGATATCTTTTCTCATAAATCTTCTCCAATATGCACATAAACTCTGTGTCTCAAACACCACTCAGCTCCTTCCAGAAACCGCTTCTGACTAAAACTCTCCCATTCATATACCTCAGTGAAATCTCATCCTCCACCAAACAGAACAAAGAACAGACTTAATACCTTCTATCAAACACTTCCTTACGACGGATTGTTTATTATGCATCACAAGAACCGTACCGGTGCAACCATCTATATAACTCATACTGCTTCCAGCTTGTAATCTATCAAGAAGGAATTAACAGTCCCTCTCTGATTCTTTTTAGTCCCCATGCATTCAAGTAGACAAACCTGGAGTTTGACCCTTTAACACAGAAGTCACTAAATTTATTGCCCTCAATTTGTTTATGATACCTTTTTTTCTTCTTCTTTGATAAATGAGGATGACATACCTTGCACAAATCTATTAAGGATGACAACAAACATGTGACACCCCCAAATCCGGGTACTTCAATTCCACGGGATTTGGTGTTCACTGTACAAATATCACCTATCTATCTACCCATAATAAATGCAAACCATGCAATAGATAGAAATAATAATAAATCTCCCCTTATGGGGTTACATCAACTACATAATAAATGCAATCCCAGGTTACTCTAACCTTAAACATCTGTGCGGAATCATAAACAATTAAGTCTTAAACAACATCATTAACTTAAGTCTTAAACAAATACATCATCATATAAAACAACAAGTCTTCATCACTTGTTAACCTTGCCCTTGCCTTTACTAGTAGAAGGTTCATCGGTTCTTTCGTTCTTAACTGCAATGTTATTATTACGCAAGAGTGAGCACAAATGCCCACAAGTATAACAATGAAATAACAGTATAATAACATGCGAGTGAATCAAAGACATCTGAATAAAAGCTCAACTTTTGAATCAAGAATGAATAATAAGAATCAAAAGATTTCTGAGGGTCATAAGACCTTGAACTATGTCCTAGGTTATCAAGGGTTATACTTGAAACCTTTAACAGTCATAAGACTATGGACCTTTCTACTGCATTTTAGGGGATCAACCCTTAGTACCATCTTGCAGCACATATCTTAACGCTAACGCATAAGTAAATCCTTTGCGAGGTTGTTCATCTCAATTTGACATTCGAGTCCGCACTAAAGGAAGTTTGGTTTGGATAATTCATCGAGGGTTACGAAATTTAGAACGCTCATCAACTATGGACTAGTCGAATCAATAAGGGTTATTGCTAGTCTAATAAGGTTCAATAATAATGATATTCAAATTGAATAATAATCTCGTGAAGTATACAATAGAACAATTATTGTATAACCTGAATCATGCTTTGAAAAGATAATTAATCTTTAATATAACATTTGAACTTGAATAATAGTAATGATAATTTACTCGAGGTAAATAATAAACTTGAACAATAATGACAAGTAGGGTTAGGAAACTTGTCTCGTGCGTAGGCTAAACGATTACCACTTCCGTTCACCACAAATCCTACACACATACCATATGTATTCACGACATTCATTAGTTACATTTTCACTTAATTATTTAATATAAAGTCTACTTTATTTAACAAATCATTACCCTTCTAATGTTATTACTTAATTAAATTAGAATATTTTCATTCTCTTACTATTATTACACTCGAATAAATTATTTCATAATATTTTTTTTTAATTTTTTTTAATTTTTTATTTATTTATTTATTTTTTATTCACGTATGAGTAATGTAGTTTAGTAACGCTCCACGGGGTGGGATTACCTGAGCTCATTTTCTCGATTCTGCAGCTTACATTGCTCAGTAGTTCGCGAACATAACAAGGCCAAATTAGGCCAAAAATTAATCACACGTAAAATTATACATGAATATGGCCATAACTTCCAATTAGTTATTTTTACACGAATTTAGACTTACCCAATCATTGTAATACATATATAATCATTACTTAACCCATCTAGCATGATTTTTAACAAGTTATAACACATAATTTGCAAAATCAACACATTTACTTCCACTGTTCTTGATGTTCTTGAAGGTTTTGAAAATAAAAAAAATGAAAATTGTCACTACGGATTCGTTATAACACCGAATCCGTTTATTTAAACTTTGGTCTCTTCGTATCAACATGCATAACAACATACGAATGTAAAATTTAGGGATAATATACGTTCAATACATGAAATATCACGTATAAGGCCATATGGCCAAAACCCAAACTCAGAAATTTTGAAATAGCAATTCATAGTATTATAAACCGATGACATGATAAATTCACATAATATATATATAATCAAATACGATTTGATATATCTTAACCCATATATAAACTCATAATCAAACCCTTTTTTCAATTTACGAGATTTTACAAAATATATGAAAGCCATTTTATAAAAACTAAATGACGTAACTTTAAAATTTGGGAAGAAGGATTATCCTTGAATACTACTGCTTAGATTACGAGGTGACAACAATTCCCAATTTCTCACACTTCTTCACCTTTAATCACAGTATTTCAATCTCTCTCAAAGTTCTCAAACTCTCTCTCTCCTCTCTTTTTCGGACTTAGAATAATAATAATAAAAGAAGTAATATAATAAGAGGAGAAGAGAAGCGATCAGCGTAATGGTCGATTAACCCAAACATGGGTAACTACATCCAACCACTACTAGGGCCTTGTTTGGCAACCCTTAATTGATTCAAAGTCATTTAATTTAATAAAGCTTTATCATATAGTTTGAAAATGTCACACTCTTTTATAAAATAAATCCAATATTTTATTTAATATATTTTAAATAAAATATAATAATTTCTCATAAATTCACATAGTCACATAAATAATTTTCTCATTAATAAATAATGTCAAATTATTAATTCTCTAATTAATAATTAAATTAATTAAAATACCAATATGCTTATTAAATATTTCTTTTAATACAATAAGCTCACATAATCACATACTTTGATAATAAAAACTCTCTACATTAATTTAATAAATGTAACACATAATTAAATTAATCTACCACAATGCGTCGATTAATTATTTAATCTAATAATTAAATCATCGAAAAATATTTATTTAATTCAATAAATATTAAAATTAATTACAAAATTCTCGTTAAATCACATCTTTCCCCTTAAAAGGATTACATCCCCCGAAATCACGACTCAATAAATTCGACCCGTTCCATTCTCTCCCCCTTACAAAGATTCTGTCCCCAAAATCGGTTACACATAATTAAGTAAATAAATGAGGGTAATTCTTCATCATATTCTCTTCGAGTTCCCACGTAGCTTCGTCAGCGTTGTGGTTCCTCCAAATTACCTTAACAGAAGGTATAACTTTATTTCTGAGAACTTGTTCTTTTTCGGTTGACAATTTGGGCGAAATTTCTTCGTAAGATAAGTCTTTCTCAAAATGTAGGGGTTCATATTCAATTACATGCTTGTAATCGGCCTTGTAGGGTCGTGTCTGAAACATGGAAGACGTTGTGGACATTCTCGAGTCTTTGGAGGTAAGGCTACCTCGTCGTGTGACTTCTCCGATTCTTCTCGATTACTTGAAAGGGTCCAATGAATCTTGGGCTCAATTTTCCTTTCTTCCGAACTGATCTTCCCCTTCCGGGAGAGACCTTCAAGAAAACATAACTACACGATTCAAACTTCGATATTTTTACGATGTGGATCGTGTATTTCTTCTGTCGATCTTGAGCCGCTACCGATGCTTTCGGATCACTTTGACTATTTCTTCCGTCTGCTGTACCAATTACGGCCCTAGCAATTGTCTTTCACCAACTTCATCCCAAAAAGCGGAGTTCGCACTTTCTGATATAGCGCTTCGTGGTGGCATGCTATACTAGCGTGGTAGCTGTTGTTGTGGTAGAACTCTACTAATGGTAGGTGATCATCCCAATTTCCTTTAAAGTCCATCACACGGAGCTCTTAGCATATCTTCTAATGTCTCGAATCGTTCTTCTCTCTCTCTGTCCGTCTGCTTTTGAGGGTGGTAAGTCATACTCATTCGCAATTATGTACCCATGCATTCTGAAGACGTTTCCGAAATTTGATGTGAAGCGCGGATCCCTATCTGAAACAATTGATCACGGAACTCCGTGCCTCAAAACAATCTCTTTTACGTATAGCCTCGCTTGGTGATTTAAGTTGAATCTTATTTTGATCGGAATGAAGTGTGCAGATTTAAATCGATTCGGTCAGCGATAACCCATCTTTAACGTCGTAGCCTTTCTGAGTCGTCGGAAGGCCAACCACGAAGTCCATTGTAATATGTTCCCATTTCCACTCTGGGATCTCTAACGGTTGTAGCAATCCACTCGGTCTCTGATGTTCCGCTTTCACTTTCTGACAGGTCAGACACTTGGCAACACATTCTGCAACATCACGCTTCAAATTCGGCCACGAAATGTTGTCTAAGATCTTGGTACATCTTGGTACTACCAGGGTGAATCGAATATCGTGAACTATGAGCCTCGCTTAAAATATCTTCCTTAATCTCTTGAATGGCGGTACCCAAATTCTATTATCAAATCTCAGTATTCCTTCCTTATCCATCTTAAATCTTGGTTCGGTTCCTTCAGATATCTTCTTTGTCACATTTTTACATTCTTCGTCCTGAAGCTGAGCCTCCTTAACTTTATCCAGTAGGGTTATACCAGATTGCATCTGAAATATTTTCTCATCAATCTCCATAGGATACTTCACTTCCAATTCCGGTTTTCCATTTTACGCAATTAGCTCGTCCTGACGATCAACATCATCAACTTCTCCCTAACCCTTTCTACTTAAGGCATTGGCAGCGACATTACGCCTTACCCGGATGGTATAAAATCTCACGATCGTAGTCCTTAATTAACTCTAACCACCTTCTTTGACGCATATTCAAGTCATTTCAAGTGAAAATATATTTCAGACTCTTATGGTCCGTCGTATATATTTCACACTTCTCCCCGTAGAGATAGTGCCTCCAAATTTTCAAAGCAAAAACAATCTGCAGCTAACTCCAAGTCATGGGTCCGGATATCCCTTCTCGTAATCCTTCATTTGTCGTGATGCATGCATACGCTTGATGACTTTGCCATTTTGCATCGACACACGACCAAGTCCTTTATGCGATGCATCACTATAAACAACAAAATTTCTGTATCATCCTAAGAGATAACACGGGGTAGTACTCAACTTCTTCTTCAATTCTTGAAAACTTTCCTCACACTTATCCGTCGAAACAAATTTCACGACTTTTTCGAGTTAAATTAGTTAATTGAGTTGCGATCTTGGAAAAGTCTTGTATGAACCTTCTATAATATCCCCGCCAATCCAAGAAAACTTCAGTACTTCGATGGCGTCCTCGGTGATCCCGATTAATCACGGCTTCGACTTTGGATGGATCTACCAAATTTCCATTTTTATCGATCACGTGCCCAAGAAATTGCACTCGTTCAATCCAAAATTCGCATTTCAAAACTTGGCATACAACTTTTCCCTTCTCAATACTTCCAGCGTTAATCTCAAATGCTCTTCGTGTTCTTCTTTGGTTTTGAATAGACCAAAATGTCATCTATAAATACCACTACGAACTTGTCCAAAAAGCGGCTTGAACACACCATTCATTAGTCCCATAAATCTTTGCGGGAGCATTCGTAAGACCAAACGACATTACTAAAAATTAAGTAGTGGCCAGTATCGTGTTACGAACGCAGCGGTCTTTGGTACATCCTCGGCCTCACCTTCAATTGATGTTAACCGCTTCTCAAGTCTATCTTGGAAAAGTATCTCGCTCCTTCATTGATCAAGCAGTTAAATCGATCCTCGGTAATGGATATCTGTTTCTTAATCGTGACCTTATTCAGGTTCTCTGTAGTCGATGCAGAGTCGCATCGATCCATCCTTCTTTTTTACACAAACAACAACGCGGCGCTCCCCACGGCGATCGCTTCGGTTGAATGTACTTCTTGTCCAACAATTCTTGTAGTTGTACCATTAATTCCTTCATCTCTCTTTGGTGCCATTCGGTATGGTGCCTTGATATTGGAGCGATTCGGGCGCCAAATCGATTCTGAAATCTACCTCTCTATCGGTGGAAGTCTTGGTAAATCGTTTGGAAATCGTCGTCGAAGTCCCTCACAATCGGTATTTCTTCTACCTTCGGATTCTCTTTTCGACTGTCGACTATGTAAGCTAAGTATCCTACACAGCCTTGTCTTAACAACTTCCTGGCCTGCATCATCGTCAGACAACTTCGCTTTGTCTAAGCGACTTCTTTACCATAAAACCTGAACCTTTGATGGAGTCATAAGGTTAATCGCTTCTTTTGGCAATCAATTCTGACCCGTAATTGAATAACCAGTCCATTCCCAAAATAACGTCAAATTCCCCAAGTCGAATAGGGATAAGATCTACGTTCATGATATTACCCTTAATATCCACTCTACAGTTCTTAAACACGTACTTAACAGGAATTATCTCCCTATTCGCAATTTCTATATTCATGGGATATTCCAACTCATCCATAACCAAATCTAAACTATTAGCAAAGTCTTGGATATAAAGGAACAAGTAGCACCAAATCAAATAAAACATAAGCATTAATTTCATTGATCGGAATGATACGACACCACATCACGAGGCTGGATTGCATCTGCATCGTCGTATTGAAAGTCCCAAGGCGGTCGGTTAGGTTTGTTGCGGTTGGTCCGTGATGGTTAAAGCATTTCCTTTATTATTTCCCTAGTTTCCTCCCGATCCACGACCCTCCCGATCCTTCTTGGGACAATCTCTTGCCGAGATGGTCCTTGAACCACAAGTAAAACAAGCACCCTTCTTTGGGTTTGGACGGTTTGGTGCTATGTGGCCTTCACATCCACAATTGTAGCACACTCTTCTTCCTTTCATACAAACTCCCGGATGGGCTTTCCATAGTCGGGCATGCTTGATTCTTTTCTTGACTACCTTGCGATTCCCCAGATGATGAGTTGTCGTTCCACCTTTTCTTGATTGAAATTTCCACCTCTGTGCCTCTTCCATTTGACCTTGTTATTTCCTTCACCTTCACTCTTCTTCTTCTTTTGATCTTGATTGTACTTGGTCACCGCATCGCTTCCTCCTTGGCGAGGATGGCCTTTTCGATACTCTAGCAAACGTGTTTAAATTTGAAACATTGATACCTTCTTTGTACACCCAAGGCTTTAGTCCTTGCTCAACCGTCTCGCCTTCCTCTCATCCGTCCGTGTGAACTTGATACAGGCGAACCTTGCCAACTCGTTGAAGTTAGCCGCGTAGTCGAGCACGCTCATATTTCCTGCTTGAACTCTAGAAATTGAACCTCCATCCGGTTACGTGAACTAGTTGGGAAATACATTTCAAAAACATCTCTTTAAATCTCTCCCGTAATTACACCTTCACCTCCTCGCACTTTGTTTGCTTGCCACCGATGGCTAGCCTCGGACTTGACAGCATAAACGTTGCAAAAGCGGTCTTACGGTCTTCTCTAACCTAGCAACGTCGAAAACCTTCTCCATTTCCATAACCCACGTTTGAGCCTCGATTGGGTTCATGGAACCTTTGAACTCTGGCGGTCCCATAGCCTTGAAGTCCTTAAGCGTTGTGTTTGGTGGAGCTTGAGGTTGGTTATTCATGGCTCCGGTCGATAAGTTCACCAACTTTGCAGGGATTATTGTTGCATAATTGTTATTATTGGTTGACTCTTCTGGCCGGTTGGCGTTGTTGTCTTCTCCTTGGCGGCATTTTTACATTAAATAAACGCTTTATTAGAACTTTATTTATTTCTCTAAATAGTTAAGGCATTACTCAACAATTTAACATATCACTTAACACATCATCTCAAACAACTTGATATATTTGCATTCAAATCAAAGTTTTAACATTAAGCGATAGCATAAGCTTTATTTACATCAACTATCTGGAATAAAGAATCCACGAGTTTAAAACATTCAAATATTCTTTCGTTCATAAACACGTCGAAATTTACATATAAAAACTAATTAAGTCTTTCACATAATTAAACAAATTCTATCACTTTATGCATCGAGTCTTTGAATAACCTTGCCACGCTCCTCATCCATGATACGGAGACATCGTCCTGCGATCCAACATATCGATGGAAGTCCTTGAATTGGATGGGGTATCTCAAAACTCGATCTTGGGCCTCATCCATTTGCATGATTAAGTGTAGAGTATGTTTCCCCAATCTTCGCTTTCTTTGCCGCGACTATCATCCTCTTGCGACGATCATTCGGCGCGATTCTCTTACCCGGCCTTCCTCTCGCTATGTTCGGCCTTTCGGATGTTTCCTTGATTCCTTCTTGATTTCTCTATCTCTTGGTCTTATCTTGATTTGACCCTTCTCATGGACCAAATCCCATTCTACATTTGCCGATCGAGAGTGAAGAGTCGAAATCTCCCTCTCCTTACGCTTTCTAGAGTAATATCTTTGAATAACCGCTCATCGATCAAATCTCGGACCTCGTCTCGTAACTCCGCGTTACGATGCATTATAACGTGTCATACATCTCAAAGCATTAACGGTGTCACCGTGGTAACTCCTCTTCTTCCTTTTCCTCTTCCTCAACAAATTCCTCCTCAAGATCCTCCTCAAAATCGGTCTGGGCTCATGCTCCCGACCAACAACGGTGATCAATGGAGATGACTCCTCTCACCATGCAGTTTGCTCCCCTAACGACATGAATGTCTCGGGGCTCCTCCTCTGTCGGTCTTATAGGTACACGGGGTTCTTCCTCCCGACTTGACTAGCTTCTCCAACATTCGACATCCTGACAACAAAATTTTAAGTTTTAGTTACTAAGTCGTATCATCTAACGCATACTTTAACACATAAACACATAAGGTCTTTTATTATCTTCAATGAATTACATAAATTCATTTCTTATAACTCGATAAGAGTTTTCCATCACTATCTTCTTTCTATAAGGCTACTACCTAAGGTTGTTCCCCCACCTAAGGTTCATAACCTACAACTTTGATACCAACTTGTGACACCCCCAAATCCGGGTACTTCAATTCCACGGGATTTGATGTTCACTGTAATACAAATATCATCTATCTATCTACCCATAATAAATGCAAACCATGCAATAGATAGAAATAATAATAAATCTCCCCTTATGGGGTTACATCAACTACATAATAAATACAATCCCAGGTTACTCTAACCTTAAACATCTGTGCGGAATCATAAACAATTAAGTCTTAAACAACATCATTAACTTAAGTCTTAAACAAATACATCATCATATAAAACAACAAGTCTTCATCACTTGTTAACCTTGCCCTTGCCTTTACTAGTAGAAGGTTAAATTCGGTTCTTTTCGTTCTTAAGCGCAATGTTATTATTACGCAAGAGTGAGAACAAATGCCCACAAGTATAACAATGAAATAACAAGATAATAACATGCGAGTGAATCAAAGACATCTGAATAAAAGCTCAACTTTTGAATCAAGAATGAATAACAAGAATCAAAAGATTTACGAGGGTCATAAGACCTTGAACTATGTCCTAGGTTATCAAGGGTTATACTTGAAACCTTTAACGATCGTAAAGACTATGAACCTTTCTACTGCACTTAGGGGGATCAACCCTTAGTACCATACTGTGCACAATATCTTAACGCTAACACATAAGTAAATCCCTTTGCAGGGTTGTTCATCTCAATTTGACATTCGAGTCCGCACCAAAGGAAGTTTGGTTTGGATAATTCATCAAGGGTTCTGAAATTTAGAATGCTCATCAACTATGGACTAGTCGAATCAATAAGAGTTCGCTAGTCTAATAAGGTTCAATAATAATGATATTCAAATTGAATAATAATCTCAGGAAGTATACAATAGAACAATTATTGTATAACTGAATCATGCTTTGAAAAGATAATTAATCTTTAATATAACATTTGAACTTGAATAATAGTAATGATAATTTACTCGAGGTAAATAATAAACTTGAACAATAATGACAAGTAGGGTTAGGAAACTTGTCTCGTCGTGTGAAGCTAAACGATTACTACTTCCGTTCACCACAAATCCTACACACATACGATATATATTCACGACATTCATTAGTTATATTTTCACTTAATTATTTAATATAAACTCTACTTTATTTAACAAATCATTACCCTTCTAATTTAATTACTTAATTAAATTAGAATATTTTCATTCTCTTACTATTATTACACTCGAATAAATTATTTCATAATAATTTCCATCGAATATTTATTTTATTCCATAAATATCTCAATTAAAATATTTAATTTATTTTATAAATATTTTAATAATAATTTTCATCGAATATTTATTTATTTTTATTTTTTTATTTTTTTTTTTTTTTTTTATTTTTTTTTTTTTTTATTTATTTTTTTTTCACCAAGTATGGTAATGTAGTTTAGTAATGCCACTACAAGCTAAAGTTACTAGGCTCATTTTCTGCGAGTCTGCTAGATTCTGCGATTCATTGAACATAACAAGGCCAAATTAGGCCAAAAAATCAATCACACGTAAAATTATACATGAATATGGCCATAACTTCCAATTAGTTATTTTTACACGCAATTTAGACTTACCCAATCGTTGTAATACATATATAATCATTACTTAACCCATCTAGCATGATTTTTAACAAGTTATAACACATAATTTGCAAAATCAACACATTTACTTCCACCGTTTCTTGATGTTCTTGAAGGTTTTGAAAATAAAAAAATGAAAATTGTCACTACTGGATTCGTTATAACACCGAATCCGTTTATTTAAATTTTGGTCTCTTCAGATCAACATGCATAACAACATACTGAATGTAAAATTTAGGGATAATATACGTTCAATACATGAAATATCACGTATAAGGCCATATGGCCAAAACCCAAACTCAGAAATTTTGAAATAGCAATTCATAGTATTATGAAACTGATGACATGATAATTCACATAATATATATATAATCAAATACGATTTGATATAACTTAACCCATATATAAACTCATAATCAAACCCTTTTTCAATTACAGAGATTTTACAAAATATATGAAAGCCATTTTTATAAAAACTAAATGACGTAACTTTAAAATTTGGGAAGAAGGGATTATCCTTGAATACTCTGCTTAGATTACACAGGGTGACAACAATTCCCAATTTCTCACACTTCTTCACCTTTAATCATAGTATTCGCAATCTCTCTCAAAGTTCTCAAACTCTCTCTGCCTCTCTGCTTTTCCAGACTTAGAATAATAATAATAAAAGAAGTAATATAACAGAGGGAGAAGAGAACTGATGCGCGTAATGGTCAGTTAACCCAAACATGGGTAACTGCATCCAACCACTATTAGGGCCTTGTTTGGCAACCCTTAATTGATTCAAAGTCATTTAATTTAATAAAGCTTTATCATATAGTTTGAAAATGTCACACTCCTTATAAAATAAATCCAATATTTTATTTAATATATTTTAAATAAAATATAATAATTTCTCATAAATTCACATAGTCACATAAATAATTTTCTCATTAATAAATAATGTCAAATTATTAATTCTCTAATTAATAATTAAATTAATTAAAATACCAATATGCTTATTAAATATTTCTTTTAATACAATAAGCTCACATAATCACATACTTTGATAATAAAACTCTCTACATTAATTTAATAAATGTAACACATATAATTAAATTAATCTACCACAATTGCATCAATTAATTATTTAATCTAATAATTAGATCATCGAAAAATATTTATTTAATTCAATAAATATTAAAATTAATTACAAAATTCTCGTTTGTCACAAAACATTTGCATTCAACTTTCAGTTGGATATTTGACTGCAGTTTGTTCTTTTAACATGCAACAATTACATTATTTTTAAGAAGGTTCGTCGTACAATTTCGGCGTTTCAAAAAAGAAAATGGAGTCTTTATCTATATTATATATCTGCAACTTTTATTAGCAATTCCATTTAGATCAAGGAAGGGATAAGGATTCAATAGAAAGAAAAAAGAGAGGACCTTTTTTGCCAGAGGTCAGAGGCAACTTGTTATATACCTTGCATGTTAATAGATTTTCTTCTATACTAGGATAAAAAGAAATTTAAAGAAAATGAGTAAACTAAGTAAATATAGAAGAACCCAGATCCCAAATGAACAAATTCAAACTTATAAAGGGGATATGCTGGCGTAATAGAATCTGCCGAATCCTGAAGGAGGCCCATTTCCTGGACTTTCGTCAGTTATTTCAATAGACTTTGAGATGTCAGATCCAATAGGCCCTACGTTTCCATTTGAATACTTAAATTGATGTTGTTCAAGTTACAGAATAGTAATTAGAAATCGTTAATTAATAATAAATTTTCGGTTTATTTATAAAATGAGTTTTCGTGAAAAATATATATTTTTCGTACCATGCTTCTAGATGATGCTAGAATAAACTTAATTTCTTTTTGCTCTGATGTTGCATCAGGAACATCTGAAGCATTCTTGCATGCAGTGGCAACAGAGAACCAGCTCAAGCGCTCAAATGATTCCTTGCTAATATTCTCTTTGATCTACCTTGTGCTAAATGTATTACTAATTCGATCTGCTGGGGCAGTGGGGTTAATTCTTGCAAATTCTCTGAGTATCCTTTACCCACAAAATGCTTGGTAGCCAGTAAGATGAATAGTATAAAAATGGTTTTTGACAATTGCCTGCTGATATGGTGGCAACTTTCTCCTCTACTGTATAATCTGATAAGGCCATTGAATCTGGTCCATCTAGATAGCAGAAAGGGGGCACGTATATCTTGAATTAATCTTTCATACACTTTGTGATTAAAGATTAAAGAACACAATGTTTGTTTAATGATATTAGTAGATTAAAGATTTAGATTTTTCATTTCTGAGTTCTGATTTCTTGACAACCGTGAAGATATGTTATTTAGGATTATTTACTCAACTGTATTCATCAGGCAGTATTTTAAGGTATACTTTTAGCTTGTGCAAATTACTCTTTATTGTTAAAAATTTATTATTGGGCCTTATCTTTGCGCATCTCACATTTGATAATGTATATTTGATGTCCTAAAAACAGTGTGACCTGATGTTGACCTCTGTGCAGGATACTTCCTCATTTTCCTTCCGCCACTGCTTGCCTTCCGGTTGGACAGTTCTGTTGTTTTTTAGTGTAGTGACTCTCGTCTCTGAGAAAATATTTCTGGATCGGGATAATTTTTGGCCTACATTTTCAATTCACTTCTCCATTGGAGTGACTTGCTTTTGTATTGCTGCCTTTATCATGTAAGTATTAGGTTATGTTTTTGTCTCTTTGAAAACTTATTGATTTAATTTGGGGATACATCTATGCGATGTGTTGTGGCCATTAATCATTTCCCATTGCTTATTGTAGACATTTTGATTGCTTAAAAATTGCATAGTTTTCTTTTGACAGTAATTTCCATGTTCATCTATAGCTATCACCGTGAGAGGCATTTCATCAACAAAGTTGTACGTTTTCGTGAGCATGCTGATTAAACGAGGAACAAGGACTTCTTCAAACATTCTTGAAGGTGAGATTAAATTCATTGACTTTACTTTAAATCGTTTTTTACGTCCTCAAATATTTGTGCGGATATATTAAATAAATAAAAAACTGCATTTTTGGTCCAGCTAAAAAGAAACACGAGGAAGCCAGGCCATTCATTAACTCAAAGGACAGGATCACTCTCTCCATAATTTAATTAATATGTCAAATGAAAACTGTATTTACCGATGGTCCGCTCCAGTTTCTAGCCTCTTGCTGGCTGCACCTCATCCTTCTGCCATTTGGCTTTTTACATATATTGTAACGTCAAACCATTGACCATGATGGGTTAGGCTCAGGATGCAGACTGGCAGCCAATATAGACATTTAAATCCAATTTTGTTTACTGTAATCGAGTCTGATTTTAGCATCGCAGTTCATATCTATTCTAGCCATTTCTTTGAATTTTTTGCTCTTGCTCAAGTGGTTTTGCTCAAAATATCTGGGGACACCAACGTTTTCATCTATTGCGAGCTAGCTTTCTTTGCTCTTTTTGCTGTTTCTCCAAGTTTCTTCCTTATTGGAAAGATTACAGAGGAAACAATCTTTGAAAATTGCTATCCCTTTGAATCTATTTACTCGCTCATTCCCTCCCAAATTAACAATTCCATTTGAATCTTTGAATAACATGCACTTTAAGAAGAAACAAATTCCTTTCAATATTATAATATAATTATTCATCACAATGTGATGATAAAGTGTTTTAAAATTTATTCTGAATGCTAATTTGGAACTTTCACCTCCTCCCTCTCCCCTCTTCTCACACATTGGCAGAGCAAAGAGTATTGAAGGGGGTAGTGGGTAAGTGAACTGGAGATCAACCAGCAAAAAGCTAATAATATAAAGGTAGTGATGAATAATGAGAAGGCTGCGTAAAACAAAGGGGTGATGATTTAAGAGACTCCCACGGGATTATGGGTTATATTCCAATGTTCCTAGGAGTGACCAACAATGGCTGGACTAGGTGATTATGAGCTTTGAAAGAAAACTTTTTCCCTGTGAGAAAATTGTGAAACTTATGATTAAGGCGTAGACTAGGGGATTTATTTCGGACAAGGGTATCCAACTATAAAAAAGTAACCAAATTTTTTGACTTCAAATCTTCTAAAAACAACATCATGATGATTTGAGTTTTGCTTAAAGGGTTGGACTCCCTTTATTGAATTTGCACCTTGCCTTACCTTTTGCATTAAAATCTATGAATGGATGTGCTAGATGCACCTATTGTGATGCAAGAAAGTTTTAAGTTTAAATGCTATTTCTGTTAATAATTTTTGTTGAAATTTTCTCAGTTATTAAGGTTTGTATTAGACGTGGTTAGACAACTTATCTCAAGTAATAGACATCCCTTCAGACTCTAATGAGCAGGATATACTAAGATATGCATATACTACTTACATTAATACGTAAATATACTAAAAACTGTACATTAATACGTAGATATACTAAAAACTAAAAAGGACTCGACCTCAGTAAAAGTATGCTCAAAAGAAATTAGTTCATATATATTACCATAAAGTAATGTCTTCACCTATGCATGAATTTTGGGCGTATTTCAAATGTCATCATCCAGCTTTTAATCTACTTTGGAAGGTCTAAATAATTGGTTGTCTAATGAACTTGTCTACACATACTTGAAAATTGGCGAGAACAAGAAAAATGTAACTGGGGCGGGTTTGGTGCATCCTAAATAAAGGTACTCTCGTAAGTTTAGTTTTTTTTTTTACTTTTAATATTAGTTCCTCACATGGATATTTTTGAGTTTTTATTACTCACCTTCAAACACTAATGATTTTGTTCTCCACTAAGCCAAGAAAAGAAATGTTATAATGTTGATGGACATATTGTGATATTGGACTGCATAAGTGAATATATGATGTGCAATAAGTGATGATTGTGAAGCAATGAATATATTATTATATATTTATTGTATATAAATTAATTATTGAAAAACAATATATAAAAAAAGCTGTTGTATATATTAAATAAGTATATTAAAATAATTAATATTAACTTATTTTAATATAGAAAATTTATTGCATTAAATACATTATTTTATTTAATGTACAAGTCCCATTTTTATCGGGTAAAATAAGTAAGGCTAATACATTATTAGTATAATGTATGATGTAGAATACATGTTTCAAGTATAAGCATTATAGGTGATGTTTACCCCGAAGTCTTACTTACATCCGAATTTTTTTCTTTTCAAACGTACACTTGAACGTTACAAATTTAAAGTCAATTGTACCCCTCCCGTTAACGAACATGCCACCTTGTCAAACGGAGCTGACACCTCATCTAATTTTGTTGACGAGGCTGAATAGAGAAATTTAGCTCTTAATTAAAACAAAGTAAACAATTATACTAACACTACTATAAATTAATTATTTTTAGTATAATTAATATTAAAAAGTTAAAATACAAAAATACTAAATAATGAAATTAATTAAGGCTTAAATATAGAACATTTTCTAATAAAACAAAATATATCATTTAATCAAACCAAAAAGAAAAACTCTAAAATTCAAAATTAAAAAAACATAATAGATTTACATTATTTAATAAAAAATAACATATTTCCAATACCACATAATCCCCCAACGCCTATCTTTCTCCGATCTCCACCTTTTCAACACCCAATCTCGCCTCCCAACTCTCTTACCCTCAAAAACCATCTTAATCAACAACAATTCCCTCTCCAATTTCACCATTGATAACTCCCTCATCACTCACCCTGACATTTACCTCACCTCTGTAATCTTTGTTCATGGAATTAATAACATCCTCAATTACACCCTTTACGGCGACAACTTCTTTCCGCCAAAATAAATAATAGTGTCACCGCGAGCAATGCCCAAAAATATCAATCCAGTCTTTTCATTGGCCGAAATTAGATACTATATCATTTACCGTTTGATTCAAGCAACTAAATGCAAAACACAACCTAAAATGCATTTTCAGACACAAACTATAACAAAGCATGCATAGTTAAACTTAAATAACATGCAACTACTAAATAAATTAGAATGCACCCCCAAACATAACTAATATAATGTCCTCATTGTATAAATATCAAAAAGTTAGAAGTTGAGGACTTCCCTGATCGAGGCTTTAATCCTCGTCTGCATCATCGTCTTCTTCTTCATTAGCATCATTGTTAGGGACTAAGTCGCTCGGTGGGTACACAGACAAAGGTGGAGGTGGTGGGAATTGGTATGGAGCTGCTGCTGGATTTATTCGGCTGAACATATCTATCAATGTTGCATTACAATTCAAATTGTATAAATAGATTTTCGATTGGCGCTGAACAAGTAGGTATTGCTATTTATACATTCGGTCAAAACCTTGTTGAATTTGTGTGGCCATTAAGTTAATTCGCCTAGTATGATGTCTTAAGTCCCGACGAATGTCCTCACCAAAATTGGGTGGTGGCATAAAACTTTCAGCCGCAGTAGGGTTCTCATCTGGCTGCTCGGTAGGTTGCTCGACAGGCTTTGGAGGAACAACAAAGAAGCCTAGCCCCCCGGGTGTGATTACTTCAACCCATACCTTGTATCGAACCATCACCAAATGGTTTATTGGGGCTAATGGAGCCTGTAGTGCTTCTTCTGCATCCCATTGGACCCCAACATGTTTACACAGTGCGGTAATCAAAAACGGATGAGGCAAAACACCAGAAGTGCCTCCATCAACAGCCTCGACAATTGACTCACGTATGACTTGTACCACATCAACAATTTTCCCTTTAGCAATACATAAACGCAAAGATGCCCATTGGTTTATAACATCACTCATATGCCTACACGACATCAATTTTGCACAAATGAAGGCATGCCACACTTTCCCGTAGTGGCTCAACTTTGAGGAGGAAAAATGAATTGTTTCTTGTCTATCTGTCAATTTCCATTCAGTTCCTGGTTCACATAGCGCTTCGATTACCTCATTGTATTCCAAATCTCGCTCCATATATTTCAAGTATGCTTGAGATTTTCTCCAACCCATAGTAGGCGTTGATTGTCTTTCTTCCAATATTAACCATTTTACCACGAACCCACACAGATTTAACCATCTTCGGCTTCTAATCATTTGCGGTAATTCTCCGTCTTCCGCCTCTGGCAGTAAACCACGCTCAAGAATTAGCGTTTTGCCAGAAAGTCAATTGTGATACCTTTCGGATGCGTTATGGCTTGTGAACCACTGTTTGTCAAATTTTGTTGAAGTACTCGAAGTCTCCTCTCTGCCTTTTAGGAGCCATATATCCTGTGTGTCAAATTCTTGCCCAACGAATAGTGTTCAGTGGCTAAATTGGTGGAAACTTTCTTTGTGACTATTTATCAAACATTCGGAGTGCACTGTTAACAACACCCTTTGAAAAAAACTTCCCCTTAACTTATTTTTCATGAAAATCTGTCAATTAACTAAACATACTATCCTTCCAATGCAATAAAACAACAATTTATAGATACCCAAACTCAATTGAGCCAATAAAAACTCAATTTGTGCTCAAACAAAATATTTTATGTATTTATTGAATCAATCCCAAAACAAGCAATTTCAAGTAAATAATGCTTAATCTTTGCTACACTTGTAGTAGGCACTGATGTTCTAATGGAGAAAGATGAACCAAATTGGATGCTTGAGCCTTGAAGTTAAATCTGTGCTTGCTATTATTAAGTCTAGCCAAGAGTGTTGTGGGGATTTCAAGTATCTAATTACTAGTTGGTTATATGTAGGAGATGAAGGTTACGTTTTTTTATTTGGAGTGGGGAGGGGACATCGTGCGGTTTTGGAAAGAGGAGAAGTAGATGAGTAGAAGTTTTTTTGGAGTAGGAGAGAGGGAGATTCTGATTTGGGTTTGGAAGGAGTGTTGCCCGAATTAGGGCTTTAATTTTTTTTCCAAGTTGCTGCAGGACCGCCTAGGCGGTTGAATTTTAATGGGTTGGCCAGGTCGAGCGCCTAGGCGATTGAATTGGCTTGAGATGGGACGCGTAGGTGCTTGGGTGTGTCTGGACGTGACATGCCTTCATTTGTGCAAAATTGATGTTGTGTAGACATATGAGTGATGTTATAAACCAACGGGCAACTTTGCTCTTCTGTATTACTAAAGAGAAAACTGTTGATGTGTGACAAGTCATACGTGAGCTATTGTCGATGGATTCACTTCTGATAGTTTGCCTCAACCGTATTTAATTACCGCATTGTGTAAACAAGATGGGGTCCAGTGGGATATAGAAGAATCACTACAGGCTCCATTAGCCCTAATAGACCATTCAGTGATGGTTCGATACAAGGTATGTGCTGGGGGTGAATCACATCCGATAGGGCTAGGCTTCATTGTTGTTCCTTCAGAGCCTGTCGAGCAACCTATACCGAGCAACAAGATGAGAACCGTACTGCGGCTGGAAGTTTTATGCCACCACCCAATTTTGCTAAAGACATTCGTCGGGACTTGAGACATCTTATTAGACGTATTGACTTGGTGGCCACACAAATTTATCAGGGTTTTGATCTAATGTCGAATGGATAGACAGCAGTACCGACTTACTCAGCGCCAATTGGAAATCTATTCCTACAATTTAAATTGTAATTCATCGTTGATAGATATGTTCAGCCAAATGAATACAGCAGCAACTCCATACCAGTTCCCACCACCTCGACCTCTGTCTGTGTACCCACCGACCGACTTAGCCTTTGCCAATGATGCTAATGAAAAAGATGATGATGCAGGCGAGGATTAAAGCATCGATCAAGGAAGTCTTTAACTTTTAACTTTTTGATATTTATACAATGAGGACATTGCATTTGTTAAGTTTGGGGGTGCATTCTGTTTTGTTTAGTAGTTGCATGATTTTTAATTTTAACTATGGATGTTTTGTTATAGTTTGTGTCTGAAAGTGCATTTTAAGTTGTGTTTTTGTATTTAGTTGAGTGAATTAAGTGGTAAATGATATAATATCTAATTTTGGCTAATGAAAAAATTGGATTGATAGTTTTAACTTGAATAGAATTAAAAACTGATGTGTAGTAAAGACTTTAACTGTGAAGTTAACTATTTTTGTCTTATGTTCATAAGGAAAGCACACAAGTGACTGTGTTGGTCAATTTATGTCGAATCTTTACATAATTTACATCTTGTGAGAAAATTTAGAAAAAAATTGATAAAATCAGTAAAACAACCATGAAGATAAAATTGTAAGCAAGAAATTAAGTTTGGGGATATCTTGGGGTGTATGTAGTTAAAAATAATAATAAATCAAAAAATCGGGGGAAAAATATAATTATAAATAATCTCGACTAATGTAGTTTTGTGGCCTTTGCTACTCAGGTTATTAGATCTGTAAGGGTGTCTGATGTGGCAGGCATGTGGCGCTGCGGTGCCACTTTACTAAGGAAACTAGGCATTGCGGCGTCGGTTGCATGAAAATGACAATTTTGCCTTTAAACAGCTAGAAATGACCTAATAATCCTTGCAAAGTATTTTTAAGCCAAATAATAACAATAAATATAATAAAGCACTTTTATTGCTATTATTTGGCTTAAAAGTGCTTTGCAAGGATTATTAGGTCATTTCCAGCTGATTAAGGGCAAAAATGTTATTTTCATGCAACCTGTGCCGCAGCGCTTGGTTTCCTTTGTAAAGCGGCGCCACATGCATTCCACATCATCTCCCTTCTGGCGCCCCAACACAACTTATTGACCAAGCAGTCTTGACTTGCATTGCATCGCATGTCTAAGGCATAAAGGGCATATAGTTATTTGGTTACTTGATTCGTTGGCATATAGTTAGGTTGCATTTGCATTGCTTGGGTACAAACAATTGGTTAAGTTTTGGGGTATTTGATGAGTGGGTGGCATACCTACGAATCCGGTATTGTTAAACTTAATTATTGTTATCTTTGAGTGTTTTAGTATCTTTTTATTTGTTTTGTGTTTATTTATTTAAGGATGGAGCTGGAGGGGCAAATGAGTCATTTTGGAGGAGAAAAAAATTATTACTCATTAAAATTCAAGTTGGATGACATTTTTGTAAATCAGAGGAACCAGTCAAGCGCCTAGGCGCTTGGAAATACACTAGGGTGAGCGCCTAGGCGCTCATACAAGGCCAAAGTTGATTTCCATGTTGCTGAGTTGGATTTTGAAACCTAATAGGAATCTTGATTAGTGTTTGGACTAATACAAGTAGGAGAAGATTTCAAAAAAGACGTTTGAAGTGAATTATCAAGAGAATTATGCAGAGAACAAATAGGGAGAACACAAAGGAGGATTGCAAGGGTTGAATATTAAAGAGCGAGTCTATGAGCAAATTCAGAGTTTCTTCTATTGTTCTTTAGTTTTTATTTTTTGTAATTATCTGGGATGTTTGGATTTCTAATCTGGATGATGTTTTCTTTTTTTGTCATGAACTAAATTTTAATTAAGATTATAACAGAACTTGATATGTAGTTAACTTTATCCTTCATGTTTAATGAAAGTTGGTTATTATTGAATAGTCTATTATATCTTATGCTTGTTGATTAATTGTTTGGCCCGTAATTAGCATGATAATCTATGTAAAATTAGAAGATGGAGTATAGATTGAGATCTGGATATAATAACATTTGTTCATATAATCTGAATAGGGTTAATATAATTAGCATGTAGGATAGGAATATACATGTGTCTTTTGTATCCATTGAAGAAATTTGTGCTTAAAACCCTAATTAACTTGATTTACATAGGAATATAGTGAGTTGATTGACTAGGGTGTTTTTTGTAATTTTGTGTTTTAAAGATCGAATTTAAGAGGATTTGTTTGTCTTTCGAAAGAAGTGCGTGAATACTATAAAACATTCTTGGAATGATTCATATTAATTGATTTAAATGGGAAGTTAATTGATTTAAATGAAATACAAATGGAAGTTGTAATCTTAGCTTATTAAAACTGCAGTTAATCCTGTGAACTTTGATCTTAGTCGTTAGTTTTGTTAATTTTAATTTTTATATAACAACCATATTTCGTAGTTTAAAGTAGGATTAATTGAATCAAAATTAGTAATTGATAAATATTAACCTATTTTCTCGTAGGAACGATATCTTTGCTTGCGAAATATTGCGAACGAACGCGTATACTTGTGTATTAAATGCTAGTAAGAAATTAGGCAACTTGCATGAATACCCTTTTCATATGATTGAGCATGAATTTTTCATACTCCCTTCCCTTCGTCCCTAATTATCTGACGTTTTAGAGTTTTTTATTTGTCCCTAATTATTTGATGTTTGTTCAAATCTATGAGAATTAATGATAATTTTTTCAAAATTACCCCTCATTACTCTGCCTATTTTTTTGATAATTTAAACTCTTTCTCTTTTCTTATCCTAACAAAACTCTCCTTATCCCAACAAAAGATTTAAGGGTATTATAGACAATTGAGTACTATATTTAATGCTTTCAATCATTATCTTAATTCTTGTGTCCACCTCTAAAACGTCAAATAATTAGAGACGGAGGAAGTACTATTTTTGAAAACTTTGAATCCAAGATTGGATCCCATTTTTAGGGTGACAGTAAGGAATGACTACATGAAGCTTTATGGTTTTGAGAAGAAAAAAATTAAGGATCTGTTTGATAGTATTAGTAGAATAAGTTTAACATCTGATTTGTGGACTTCTAATCAAACTATTAGTTATATGCGTCTCATTGCTCATTTTTTGGATTCTGATTGGAACTTGCATAAAAGGGTTATCAATTTTTGTGTTGATGAGTGTTTTATATCTACGAATCAGGTATTGTTGAGCTTATTTATTGTTATCTTCAAGTGTTGTTAGGATCATTTTATTCGTTTGTGTTTGTTTATTGTAGGATGGAGCATGAGGGGGCATAACTGTCATTTTGGGAGAGAAGCATTAAAAATTTGAAAATGACATTTTTGAAGGAGGACTACTTAAAATGACCAATTGGAGAGGACTAAAGGGGGATATAAAGGAAGAGAGTTAACGAGGATTAAAGTGACGTATCAAGAGATTTCTGTAGAAAAGAACGAAGGAAAACACAAAGGAGTATTGTAAATGCTAAAGATCAGATACAGAGTTTAGGAGCAAATTCAGAGTTTCTTCTACTCTTCTTTAGTTTTTATTCTTTGTAATTATTTGGGATGTTTGGATTTCTAATCTCGATGATGTTTTCTTTGTCAGGAACTAAATTTAATTAAGATTGCAACAGAACTTGGTATGTAGTTTATATTAACTTTCATGTTTAATGAAAGTTGGTTATTATTGAATCGTTTATTATATCTTATACTTATTGATTAATTGTTTGGTCACTAATTACCATGATAATCTATATAACATTGGAATATGGAGTATAGATCGAGATCTAGATATAATAATATCTGTTCATATAATCTGAATATGGTTAATATGATTAGCATGTAAGATAGGAATATGTCGGGTCTCCAACTTTTGGGAATATTTTGATAACAATAAAATTAGTAATTAGGCTAGAATCCTCTCCATAGTATTTATATAATATAAATGTTTTAATTATCTTATTTATTTTTGACCAAAAATGTTTTTTATCCTAAATTGAATTAATATTTTCTCGATTTTGATAATTTAATATCAAATGTTAAAAAGATTAATTCACAAAGTAATATTTTTTAAGGCAAGGAAAATCACTATTTGTAAAAAGATTTTTCCTCATCAACGATTTCAAAAATAATATATATATATTAATGTTATTTTTGAATACCAATTTTTTTTAAAAGACGGCCTTTGACCATCATCCGAATTGGGCAAATTAAATGCCCAAAAATCAAAAGACTGATTAGCCTTGGTTCAGTTATAGTTATGAAAATTGTGGAGCCCATGGGTATTAAATTGAGAAATGGAATGTGGAGGATTTGTTGAAGTCTCTGTCTGATGAAAATTGAAAGACTTATAGCCTTTGCCTTATACCAAATGTGCTGAGCTAAATTAGCTTTTAACGAGTTGTGTTTGACAAATGTAAGATGGGCTAAAATATCCATGTTAGTTTTTAGGCTCCTTAATACTAATATACAACAATTAGAAAGTATTTATAAAAATAATACATACACAAAATAATTACAAAAATAACGCAATTCACATTAATAAGGAAACTTAAAATTAAGAAGAAATAATTGTCATAATTAATAATTCAAATTCAAATATCTGGAATCTAACCACAAATACAAAATCAAATTCAAAATAATAATTCAAATTCAAATATTCAAATTCAAATCTTCATAAGAAAGACTGCACAAATTTTGTACTTCAGAGGAGGTGGCGGAGGCAGTTTCGGAGGAGGTGGTAGTGGTGGCTTCGGAGGCGGCGGTGAAGGCTATGGAGGAGGTAGCAATGGCGGTGGTGGCGGCGGCGGAGGTGGCGACGGTGGCTCAGGTAGTGGTTACAGAGATGGTGGAGGTGGAGGCTGGGGTGGTGGTGACGGGAGTAACCATTTTTCGGTAATAAAATAAAATTCTCGAGATACTGCAGATGAAAAGATCATTAGTAATGTCATAGCACCAGAGAACAATTAGAGTTCATGACATGGGCAGAGATAAAGACATAATTGGTGTCATCATGTAATAAGCTAGCTAGCTAGCTAGCTAATAATAGCATTGGAACATCTTCAGTTCTAGTTTTATAAGCAAATTTTGTTTTCTGAATATGAATGAGAGAGATAAGAGAGTGATGTGTAATGTAATGTTGATAACCAAACCTTCGTACCAAGGTAACCAAACTTTTATACCAAGGTAAACAAACTTTTATACCAAGGTAACCAAACCTTTATACTAAGGTAACCAATCTACATCAACACCTGCAGTATGAATTGGTTACCTTGGTCTGAAAGTTTGACAACCAACTGCATGAAGGTTTGGCTACCAAGTGTATCACATTCAAAATAAATTGGTAACTTAATAAAACTGAATTGGTTACCTTGGTATGAAGGTTTGGCTATCCACTGCATAAAGGTTTGGCTACCAACTGCATCACATTCAAAATAAATTGGTAACCTAATAACACTGAATTGGTTAACTTGGTTTGGCTACCAATGTGACGCCCCTAAAATAGGTATACATCACCCATCTTGAGTCGCCAAATACATGGTACAAAATTCAAATACAACTTAATTATACAACAGTTGTGTAAAATACGACAAAACATAATCTAAGAGTTTTAATAAGAATATTGTCATCTAGACAATATCCACACTCAATGGAGTCCTCATTACATTTATTGTCACACTATTTTATAGAATAGTGAGGACTACTAAAACAACTATTTGACCGGTCGAATCCGGTTCCCCAGACTCTAGGTCCCATTATATTCTCATTTCACAAGAGAACATCAAGGAAAGGGTGAGCTCAACTAGCCCAATGAAAAATATTATGACTAAGATAATGCAAAATAATTTATCGTTAGCCTTCAACAAAGATTAAAACCGATAAAATATAACAACCATCAAGTTTAAGCTGCAATGAACAAGCAATCCATTAGAAGAGTCAAGTAGAGAATAAAATCTACTATCTTTTATGATTTAAAAAGATTTTCATCACTTTTATCGTTAAGACTCAGCTTAATAAATAAACCACATCATCCATGCACTACGGCCAAGGATATTCATTAGTATCACGCCCACAACTTATCCATGCACTACGGGCCAAGGATATTCGTGTATTCATCAATGGTCATGATCATGCCAACAACTGTCCATCAATGCACTACGGCCAATGAGGACTTTTACCACAATATTTGTAACATTACGATCATGATTATACCGAATAATCCCTGGTCATAATCATACTAAGTCCATCTATACACTACAGGCCACATATGACTTTCAACATATTATAAACATGAGGATGATGACAATCATATAAGAATTCAATAAAACAAGTTCAAGGATAAATTTTTAAAGATTTATAATTTAATTTATCCAGAAATCAATAACGTCCAAATTGTCAACATGATACTATTTTGTGGAGTAAAATTCAAGAATGCTCAGAAGAATATTTCCATAAAAAGATACTGGATGAAGCGCAAATATCAAGGATATTCCACTAATTTCATGGAGTATAGAAGCCAAAACTTTAACCGAGTATAATAAAATATATGAAACTGCAAATGGATTTTTGCCCACCATGCAGTAATCCACGTAGACAGATCATTTCCACGATTTAATAAGGAATGAATACGAAGGATCATTTACCATGAATGCGGTAATCCACATAGACATGTTATTCCAACATAATAATAAAGAATGGAACCTGGTCATGCATAACCCGCACAGACATGATATTCCAACAGAATAATAAAGAATGGAATAACAACAGAATTCACCAGGCATGCGATGAAGATGCAGACGTGTTATTCCAATGAATAATAAAGAATAGAATAACAACCCTTACGAGTATTGAAATAAAATAACTCTCTTCATGAATACGAAAGAAATAATACCCCTTACTTTAGAATAAAACTGGATACTGGAATAGAGAGGTAGCAGACTTCTCTTCTTCTTTCTCTCTATAATTTCTCTCTATAATAGTTGCTCTATAGCTTTAGTGAATTGGTGAAGAATGAAGGAAGAATGAACTTCTATTTATAGAAAAATATAGTTTCGATAATTGCACGTTTTGGGGCTCAAAATATTATAGTATAATACCTTCTTCTTTTTCTTCATTTTTAATTTAGTCCTGCAAGTATTATCAAACTTGCACCACCTCCCCTAATAGTAAATAATATGAATCAATAGTTCATTCATGTGACTTAATAGTATAATCATGTGAAAAAACTAATTACAGTATAGTACCTTCATCTATACCTCCATTTTTAATTTAGTCATGCAACTATTATCAATCTTGCACCACCTCCCCTAATAGTACATGAATGTGAATCAATAGTACACATATGTGAACAAATAGTTATAAGCATGTGAAATAATAGCAATTAATTATTCATTTATTCGATTAATTACCCGATATAACCTCCCTCCATTAATTAATTATTATCAAATAAATGTCGATTTTCACTAACACTAATAATCCTCACTACAAGAAAAAGCTTTATCGTGATCTTTATCAACGACCTCATACGATCATGAGATAACCATCAACAACCGCATCTTTCGTCATTGAAAGGCGTCGCATAAAATCTGGTCGCTGAGATGCACATCAGCGACCACTATTAGCGACCGATATATCTGCGACCACTATGAGCGACCGGAATGACAAATCCGGGTAAGCTAAAATTAAAATCGACATGGTCCAGGGCCAAAAGGCGACGTGTTCCACGTGGCGAGAGATTCCAGATGTACCATAGAATCGCGTCATTGTTGCCCACAAATAGTTATCCGTCATTATTACTGTCGGTGACCATGATGCGATTGTTGATATGGAAAAATAAAAAAATAGAATCTTTCTGTTTTGCAGAAATCCCAAAAACCTGTACCTGTTTTGTACCTATTTTATCCCAACACACATACCCAACAACAACATACATAACAATATAAACATCCATTGTCCACCTACACATACACCAAACTAGTATATAAACCATTCAAAACCAATATGATTTTGAATAAATATAATAACATTTCAAAACTTATTTAAGTAACATACAAACATCCTAAGAATGAATATACAAGTACAAACTTATACTATAACTATAAAACTAATCTAAAACAGATACGTCAAGCATCACCGCCTCCTTGATCACCTTGTAATTAACAAAATAATAAAAAAAGTTACAAATATATACTAATTATGTTAATATTGGTATATTACGACAATATACAACAAATTGATTTTATACCTCGTCGCCATCCCCGTGTTGTGATCTTTGCTTTGCTTCATTCTTTCTTTGACTAACTCCTCGGCCTTTCAGAGCCCCCAGATGTCCAGCCCGGTATCTTGAAAGATCCCGATCTTGACATATAACTCTCACACGATCGGTAGAGTATGAGCAATTTGGATGGCTCGATGGCTATGTAGGCTTTGGGTAGAAGAAGCGACTGAGCCATTTGAAGGATGGGCGTCGTCGTTGTCCTTGACCTTTAATGTAGTTCTTCTTCTACAACAGGCGCCTCTCCCACAACTCTTGATCGATGAGCGGACGTGGAGTGCCTTGGGATAGCGCTCATTCAATAAGCGCTTATAAGTGTCTGTCATCATGTTAACAATTAAATAGTTAAAAATAAATTAATTACGTAAGCATTAATTAAAGATCAAGTTGTTAAAATTTATTACATTATCTGGATAGCCTCGAGGCGGAACCATCACGGTGTGTACGTACACATCCGACCGATGGATAGGGACGACTTTGAGGCCCAGAGACTCCTATAAAAATAACACAATATTACTAAGTAAAAATGGGATATATTTTCTACATTCATGATTGAAAACATATTAAAACTTGTAAATCACGTTACCACAGCGTTGATATCTTTGCAATTGTGAAATCTTACCGCCCTTGTATGTTCCTTTAGCCTTTGTGCCATCGGATACACAGGAGGCTCATTTGGTGGCGGCGGTCTTTTCGTCTTTTCACCCACTTCTCGATTTCTCCATTGGGCACACATCTCAAATTTATATGGTGGATGGGTGCACCACCGAGAACTATGCTTTGTGCATATAATCCTCTCCACAGCACGGATGGTCGATCTCGGCATTGTGAATGGCTTTTTATCGTTCTTTATTCAAGTTGTCCTTGAGTGCGGACCAGCGCCTTACGCGAAATAATGTGCGAATCAAAAGCATCGCGTCCTCCCATCTATACCTTTTACGCAAATAAAACAACAATAATAACATTACTTAAATAATTATCCTTTGAATATTATATTAATATTATATTATATTATCTGTCATAATTAAAAAAACATACGAAATTACGCCCAAAGCAGCATCCTTGTGGGCGATAGGTGTGCTTCATACGTAATCACATTTGTGTAGGCCATTACGTAAACACAAATTTGTGATATGCACTTGGCGATTTTATTATCTGAAAAATCACTATAATATACAACATCAATTAGCATATATTAAAGCAATTTACATCTAAGTTATAATACTTATGAACATTTTCAAACTTATACTTATATAATACTTAAAAAAATTAGCGAGTCTCCCCTACAATATGGACTAGCCACATGCACGACGGCATGCATATATGGACATTTTAGGCACCCAAGACCAAACCAATATAATATCAATCAAAACATTACCAATATACAATAAATGGAATCTTAAATGCTTATATAAAATTGATATATCTTGGACGACGTGCGTCTTTATTAGGAGGAGGCGAATCTGAATAAGAATCCGATCATCCGGATTAGTAGGGGCCTTGGGCACATGATTAGGCCCCTACCCAAGCAGCGCTTTTTTACTGACTTTTGAAGCCATCATATATTACAAATTTCAAGATGTTTTGCGAGTCATATTTGATTACATGTATATATGACAATAAACATAACGATGATATAAACATGTATATATATGAATATAAAATGACAATAAACAAAAATTGCATTTAAATAGTTTAGTACATAAACATGACGATGATTTAAACATGTATATATATATATATATATATATATAAAAATGATGATCCATTAAAAAATCTCATATGAAGTGAAGCTGCACTTTTGACTCCAAACAAATATACATTCACTTTTTAAACAAAACTAATATAAGAATAACAAGGTAGAACCTCTTCTACAAAAGTACATCGGAAGAACAATAACAATGGTAATGCTTTAATTGATTCCTCATTTGTTTCAAGTGTCAATATACGATTCGAGAATCATCTTGTATCGTGTTGCTTGTCATATAACCATCATCTACTTGATTGATTCGATTCGATTCGAATAACTCTTCCTCCTCGATGTCAATGTCATCGACACAAGTATTGACTTCGGGATCTAATTCATGTGGTTCATCTCCACCATCTAACTGGATTACTTCATTGTATGCGTCCTCCACATTTATTATAGTTTGACTATGAAGCATCTGCTCTTGGTAAATCTCCCCATCAACTAATTCTACTACGACTACGGCGGGAGTATGAATTACAACTTGCCAATCTGTGGGCGGTCTATCCCTTTTCTTAACGGGACTAGAGGTGTAGTATACTTGTCTTTGTTTGAGTTGGTAAAACAAGCGGTTCGTTTGGATCACAGCGAGACTATGGAGGTCAATATCGGCGATTCCATATGCATCGACACGTATCCCTTTTACGAATCAAACCAACGACACTTGAACAAGTGAATATGACCCCGTCGTGTGCCCTTGTCGACAACTCTCTACGATTTCCTCCAACTCCCCATAAAAGGCACGACCAAGCTCATTGTAACAATCTCCTTGGACACACACTCCATAGTTCGTTGTTCTTTTCTGGCGCCCGTATGCCTTTGTGTGAAATTCACAACCATTTATTTTGTAACCATTCTTGTGACTTGGTCCTGTACGTCCCATAGCTAGGACTTGTACATTAGCGGAATCGTTGATCCCTCGATTAAAGCCTACAAAAACTCCATCTTATTAAATGAAGTCATAGTTAACATGGAGTATATATATATATATATATATACGTTCTTAAAAATTGAACTTACTTTGTCCTTTAGCTAAAGTGCAAATTTTTTATCCGATTGATTTGAATATCTTTATCGATTATCTTGGGATGCTTCACTTTTAACTTTCGTCATCATCGTCTGATCTATACCATGTTATAAACATTAACATATTGGAATAAATTTTCAACTTAAAAGATAAATTATCAAGTTTACATGTGTACCTCACAAATTTGTCAATCTCCTCATGATTGAGAAGAATGTAAGTATATGCGACATATAATTCTTGCTCGAGAGAGGAATATCGCTTCCCTTTTCCATAAGCGGCGGCTAGATAGACCAAATCTGACAGGAGAGCCGACCATTTAGTTCAACATTTCCCCCATCATCATGTCTCGATACTTGATTGGCCTTTGTCGAGAGACTTACGTCCAAAAAATAGTGCGAGACAAACGTAGATATCTCATCGAAGCTGTATGCCTCGCATATATCGACCCCTCGACATAAGCTCTATTCTTCACCTTCCTCTTAAGGTTTCCCATCACCCTCTCGAAAGGGTACATCCATCTATATTGAGGCTGGACCCCCAACCACGAGCTTCATAGGGAAGATGGATTTGCAAAATGCTCCGTGGAGTCAAAAAAATCCGGTGGGAATATTTTTCCGGTTTACGTGATCTCTATGATGTTCTTCTCAAGTACAAACATGTCCTTCTCATTCAATGATTTTGAACACAAGTCTTTGAAGAAAGCGACTAAAGATCCGTCAAAGCATCCCATATTGGTTTATCAAGCGGATCCCGAAATCTTTATAGGCATGAGTCTCTCCATGAACACATGTGGTCATGACTCTTCATCCTTGCAATTTCCCACCGTAACACACCTTGCAATGTTTGGCGCATATCCATCTGGTAGTTTCGGAGACTTAACCCATGTGCACACATCTTGACTTGCTTTTTGGACAATGTGTACCTTGCATGCGGTTTGACAATCTTACCATTAGGAGATTCATAAAGTTCTAATCCGGGGCGACTTTACAAATATCTTTCATGTCCAAGCGTGCCTTATCGTTATCTTTTGTCTTCCCGTAACATTCATCACGATGTTAAACACATTGTCAAACACATTCTTCTCAATATGCATCACATCTAGATTATAGCCGAATCAAATTTGTAGACCCGATAAAGCGGTTCCCAAAAGATGCTTCTCCGAACCCGGTTATGAGATTCACCAAACCCATTGATTATGTTTGTGGCATCAACCTTACCAAATGGGATAACCGAACAATCTCATCACCGATCTCACATCTCCGTTCCGAAGCAATCGCGGTGCGGGCATATCATTATCTACTTTCCTTTTCACGAAGTGTTCTCTATTTCTTGAAGCGGGTGATCTCTAGGTAGAAGCAAGCGATGACAGTCAAACCAACAAGGCTTTTCGACCTTTTGATAGATTAAACGACTTTGTATGCTCCATACAATACGGACAAACCAACTTCCCGTGTGTACTCCATCCATTTAACATACCATAAGTTTGGGAAGTCACTTATAGTCCACATAACTTATTTGCCCTTTAAGGTTGAAATTTGTTTTCGTTGCAACATCCCAAGTCATACTCCATCCTCCCACAATACCTTCAACTCGTCTATAAGAGGTCTCAAGTAAACATCTAAGTTCTTTCCGGGACTCTTAGGACCGGGAACCACAGTGAAAGAAACAAGTATGGTTTTTTTCATACACATCGAGGAGGCAAGTTGTATGCGGAGTAACAATCACGAGCCAACATGAGTCTGGACAATTTGAGTGGCCAAGCGGATTGAAACCATCGGTGGACAATCCAAGCCTCACATTTTAGGTTCCAATGCAAATCCGGGATGTGCTAAGTTGAAATCTTTCCAAGCCTTCCCATCTGCGGGATGATTTAGTTCTCCATCTTTAGTTTGGAGATTTTGCATACCAACTCGTATGTTCAAATTTGTTCTTGAAGACATGTACAATCTTTTTAGTCGATGTGTTATTGGAAAATACCTTAGAATCTTAAGCGGTATACTTGATTTTTTGTAGTCACACCTCTTTATTAGGCCTAAGCCGATCATGGTATAAAGCGTGCACCTTGTCATCTGTTCATTTTCCTTATAAAATAACATGCAATCGTTGGGACATGCATCGATCTTTTGGTATCAAGACCCAACTTCTTCACCATTTTCTTATAAAAGTAATAGTTACTAGGTAATTTCTCACCGTCGAAATGACATACTCTTAATGGCCTTGAAGAGCGACTCAAAACACTCATGGCTCATGTTGTGATCGACCTTGATGTTAAGTAATAATGTCGCCACTGCGAGACAATGTAGTGTGTTTGGTGCAACCATGCCACAATGGCTCATTACCCTCATCTAACAACTTAAAAAGTCTTTGGCATCGAATTCATAGGTTGCTCTCTTGCTTGCTCCCAATCAAAATCGGCCTGCAATATCATGAACCATTTCATTCATACGATGAGTACTCTTTGCCCGGTTGTGTACTTGTGTGATGCCACCACCTCTTCTACCTTCGTGTGCCCACCAACATTCTTACGTAATTTCTCATGAACCCGAAACAAGTAAATGATAGTTTACCATGTCTCTGTCCATATAATTTACATTCTTACACTTCAAACATGGACATCGTATCTGTGACTTACCATTCATACATTCCGGGTTACTATACGTATACTCCAAAAACACTTGGCAACCAGCTCTAAATTCAGCTGTAGCACTTATCTGGGCACTTGACTTTCGTCATGCCATCCAACTACGGTCTGAATAGAGGTCCATGATTCCACAGTACCTATTATAGACAACATGAGCTTATTAATCATATGACTTGAGCATACTTGTAACCATATAACTTGAGCATACTTGTAAGCATGCATATGATTAACATTTAAGCATACTTGTAAGCATATGACTTGAGCATACTTGTAACCATATGACTTGAGCATACTTGTAAGCATATGAGTATCATTTAAGCATACTTGTAAGTAAATGACTTGAGAGCATATATACTTGTAATCATATGATTTAAGTATACTTGTAAGCATATGATTAACATTTAAGCATACTTGTTTTTATTGTTTATCATAAGTGAATACGTAAGGTATTTCATTCATGCTAGCTTTATATCAGAGTTTGCTAACTTATTTATACAACTTTAAAGCCAAAACAGTCTCTTTATTGACCAAGTGTGTTTAGTTACCTTCTACATTGCCTTAACGGTTCCTCAACCTTTATCTATTTTGGCTTAACAGCCCCCTAACAACCAAGCTTGGCTTGGCCCCGTGAGGCTTAGCTAAGCTTGGCGTGGCCTCGTGTGGCCTCGCGGCCCCAAGCTCAGTCCATCAGCTCCAACATCCCCTTAATAGGCTCTAGTGGATCACCAATAGGCTCGTTAATAGTATAAATGTTACGCCTTAACTTGACCAATAAAATTTTTTTGCCAGAGTCTCCCCTGTAATATGGACTAGCCATATGCACGACGGCATGTATATAAGGTCATTTCTAGGAACCCAAGACATAAACCAACAGTCCATATGAGATACCATAGGAATTGGATGGAAATTATGAACTTATCGGAATCCCAATGCTCATAAAAAGAATTACTATCCACAAACAGTTTTAATCTAGAGATTTACTACAAAAGAGTTTTGCAGGTATCCACAGCATGTGAGGATCAAACTTGCAAACTTTGAAACCCAATCATTTTCCGTGGGAGCAATTATTCACGTTTTGATTCACATTATGATGTCAATGTCAAGTTCTCAGTCTACAAATGATTTTTTCACAATGACCAATATAATTGGTTAAACTACAAACATAAACAGGGGATTCACGAGTCTATATCATGTGCATGACTTCCTATAATAACCAAACTGTTACTACCTCTATTGCAAAAAAGAATCCCAAAATATAAATTTTATACTAACTACAATCTAATACATTCATCCTATTACCCAAATCAAGTTACCCAAAATATAAATTTTATACTAACTCCATCCTATCACTAATCAAGTTACCAAAACTGACATAAATTAACAAAATCAAATTACCCAAAATCTCTGCGTATTACCCAAATAAATTTTACTCTAATAAAAACTTATAAACCAAACATAATCATATTACCCAAATCGACTTCAAATACTAATAAAATCATAATCATATTACCCAAAATATGATTTAAACATGATAACCATATTCATTCATTCAACTCTTTTGCAATAAATTAACTCTTAAAACACAAATTAAGTAGCAAACATATTTTGATTTGGAGAAGAAAGAACAAAAATAACAAACAACCAAAAAATTAAAGAAGAAGAACTTAAAAAGTAGCTCTTACCTCTACAATTAGTCTCTAATTTGAAGAAGAATGAATTAGCAGCAGCGCTTCTCTCTCTTCTCTTCTTTCTCCCCCTTTCTCCCTCTTCTCTCTATTTAGGGTGACCTCCTCTTTTTTTTTCCTTAGTGTTACGTATCGAGCCCGACTAGTTCTTGAATTCATTTAGTTTGATCGTGACCATTATCTGCTGACCGCCGTCGATCGTTGACTTTTAATGACATGGACTTATCGGTGATCGCGTGCGGTCGTTGTTTTAAGTGGTCATAATAAAACTACTGCCAACTTTTCTTGCCAATTTTTTTTTTTTGGGGGAATTTGTTCTAGCGATAGAAGTCATGCTTGCGATCGATCTCCGATATATAGATTAACGACTGAATATAGGTTGGTCACGATATAGAATATATCGTTGGATATCGTTGATCATTGATATAATTATCATTATAGACCTTTTCTTGTAGTGAAACACAATGGAACTATCAATTTCATCTTTAATCAACACGAACTTATTCATCATTAATATTATAACTCACAATTTTTAACAATCGTGTCGTTCCGAAAGAGGGGCTTTTCGATAAGGATTTCTCCTTATTGGCCAGCGCAATTAGGTGACCAAACCTCCTCGATGAACTTAGACATTGTCAATATAATAATAATATGAATAACTTTGCCGTCTCAATTATTGATTTAATAATAATAAATATTATGCGAGATGATACCGTGACACTAATTGAATCAATAATATGATAGATATGATCGTCTGCAAAGACTTCATCAGTAGCAATAATTGAGTATAACCGAGTGACTTCTCACGTAGTATCAATAATCAATACCGTATCTTCTACTATGCAACCACGCCATTCATCGTACTTTTACTATCGGGTAGTTCAACGGTTTAATCTGGTAACACTTTCGCCATTATTTTTATAAAAAGATAATTCTGTCGTTTTCTAACTACGATAATACTTCTGTTGTGGGGTCCACCAATCACCAATGATTGTGTCGTCGTAAGAATATTCATTGTTAAAACGAATATTCCCCGACCAATCGAATATTATATAACCACTTGCTTACTTTGCAAAATTTGTAAATATTACCCACAACTATAACAATATATCAAATCCACACCATAATATTCAAAAATATATTTCGAGAAAATTATTCTTTATTCATAAAAGTTGGGGTCTTACAACCTCCCCTTCTTATGAAATTTCGTCCTCGAAATTAGGGTACGTACCTGGTATATCAAAGAGGTGATGATATCTTAATTTCATCTCAGATTCTTACTCCCAGGTCATTTCTTCCACATCGTGGTTTCTCCACAAAACTTTGACTTGAGATATAACCTTGGAGCGTAGAATATGATCCTTCTTATCCAAGATTTTAACAGGTAACTCTTCATACGTGAAATCTTCCTCTATCTCGTATAGTTCTAATTCAATAATGTGGTTCGGGTCTTTCACATATTTACGTAACATAGATATGTGAAAAACATTATGAACACGAGACAGACTTGGCGGTAAGGCGAGTCTATAGGCCACAGTTCTTACTCGATCGAGGATTAAAAATGGGCCAATGAATCGAGGGTTGAGCTTTCCTCTCTTTCCAAATCTCGTAACTCCCTTCCATGGAGCAACACGTAACAACACATGATCTCCAATATTGAATTTCACGTCCTTTCGATGAAGATCATCATAACTCTTTTGTCGATCTTGTGAGGTTTTTATACGTTGTCGGATCATTTGAATCTTTTCCTTAGTCATACGTACCAACTCAGGTCCCAACAACGTTGCTTCACCCACCTCATCCCAGCATACTGGAGAATGACACTTTCTTCCATACAACGCCTCAAATGGAGCCATGTCAATACTTGTTTGATAAGTGATGTTGTAGGAAAACTCCACCAATTGTAAGAACTTGTCCCAACTTCCCTTGAAGTCAAGGACACAGAGTCTTAATAGATCTTCAAGAGTTTGAATAGTCCTCTCCGACTGTCCGTCTGTCTGAGGATGATATGCCAAGCTAAATCGTAAATTCGTGCCCATAGCTTTTTGCAAACTAACCCAAAATCTTGAAGTGAATCTTGGGTCTCGATCAGAAACTATGGATACTGGCATACCATGCAGTCTTACAATCTCGTTTATGTACATACGAGAAAGATGTTCAAGTGTATAAGTTTCTCGTATAGGTAGGAAATGAGCAGACTTGGTCAATCTATCAATAATGACCCAAATTGCATCTATGCCTTGAGAAACCTTAGGAAGACCGGCAATGAAATCCATGGTAATGTGCTCCCACTTCCATTCTGGAATTTCAAGTGGTTGCAATGGACCTTTTGGTACTTGATGCTCCGCCTTAACTCGTTGACAAGTTAGACACCTTGAGATAAACAGCTCTATCTCTCTCTTCATATTGCTCCACTAAAATGTATGACGAAGATCACGATACATTTTGGTACTCCCAGATGGATTACCAACGGTGTGTTGTGCTTCCATCATGATTTTATACTTTAAATCGGGGTTGTTAGAACACAAAGTCCGGATTTGACTCAAGTATTTCTTCTTCATCAATTCTTGCTTCCTTGGCACCTTCTTGCACTTTCTTCCTCATACGCATCGACTCTCGGTCCGTAGCTTGAGCGGCTTTAACTTTATCGATTAAAGTCACATTACTTTCGTATATTCGCCATCATCACATGGGTCCCTGGAGTCTTTAACACTATATCCATCCTTTGTAAGTCATATAAAATGGACCTTTGCGTTGACAATAATGCACTCGTACCCGCATATGATCTTCTACTCAATGCATCAGCTACTACGTTCGTTTTTCCAAGATGGTATTGAATGGTATGATCGTAATCTTTCAACAACTCAAGCCATCGTCAATGTTGCATGTTGAGTTCCTTTTGAGTGAAGAAATATTTGAGGCTTTTATGATCCGTATAAATCTCCACCTTCTCTCCATCCAGGTAATGCCTCCAAATCTTAAGCAAAAAATGATCACTTTAACTCTAGATCATGAGTAGGATAATTCCTCTCATATTCTTTGAGTTGTCGTGAGGCATAGGCTATGACTTTTCCCATGTTGCATGAGAACACATCTTAACCCTTTGCTGAAGCATCATTATAGATGACAAATCCCTCCGAGCCAGATGGTATTGTCAGAATAGGTGCTGAAATGAGTCTCCTCTTGAGTTCTTGAAAACTCTTCTCATATTCCTCGCTCCAACCAAATTTGTATCTTTTCGAGTCAGCTGAGTTAATGGAGTAGCGATTCGAGAAAACCCTTCTACGAATCTCCGATAATAACCAGCTAAGCCGAGAAAGCTACGTACTTCGGTCACTGATTTAGGTTGCTCCCAGCTTTGAATTGCTTCAATCTTTGTCAGGTCAACAGATATCCCATGATTTTGATATCAGGTGCCCAAGGATGCTAACTTCCTCAAGCCGAACTCGCATTTCTTCAACTTGGCATATAGCTTGTTTTCACGAAGCTTTTGGAGTATCAGCCTCAAGTGTTGCTCATGGTCTTCACGGGTTTTGGAGTATATAAGGATGTCATCAATAAAGACGACCACAAAGTGATCCAAATATTCCTTGAATACTCGGTTCATCATATCCATGAAGGCAGCAGGAGCATTAGTCAATCCAAAAGACATGACTAAGAATTCATAATGCCCGTATCGAGTTTTGAAAGCAGTATTTGGAATGTCATCAGTTTTAATCTTCAACTGATAATATCCAGAATGAAGATCAATCTTTGAAAAGAATTTGGCTCCTTGCAACTCGTCAAACAGGTCATCAATGCGAGGCAATTTTACCTATTTTTGATGGTGACATGATTCAACTCCCGATAATCAATACAAAAACGGGAGCACCCTAAGGAGGCGTCTTTTGGGCCAGAATGAAACCGATGTCTAACAATTCTTGTAGTTGGGTTTTTAACTCCACGAAGTTCAATAGAGAGCCATTCGATATGGGGCTTTGGAAATGGGTTTTGTCTACTAGGGTTCAAGGTCGATACCAAACTCGATTTCGCGCTCGAGGGGTGAAGCGGAAGTTCTTGGGGAATACGTCAGAAATTTATTAACAATAGAAATATCATTCAAATCGACGTATTTTTGTTTATATCGTGACATGAGCTAAGAAAGCTTGACATCCTGTTTTCAATAAGCGAATAGCTTTATGGCTTAAGATGACCGTGATTGATTTTAATGGTTTGGTTGCTTGAATTAGCATAATAGGTTGATTAGGAATATGAAAGCTAACAACCTTACGAAAACAATCAATTTTAGCATGATGAGTAGTTAACCAATCAATCCACAGAATCACGTCAAATGCAAGTATTTTTAAGGAGATAAGATCGACGAGTAACGTATGCGATTCTGGAATTTGAATCAAACAAGACTTATAAGCGATTGGATGTAATGAAGGTTTCTCCCAACGGAGTTTCAACCAATAAATCAAAGTCTAATTTCTCCGGAGTCAAATTTAAACGTTGAACGCAAGTACGAGAAATAAAAGAATGGGTAGAACTGGTATCAAATAAATTATAAACTTCGCTAGAGTTTATGATTAGCTTACCGTGATCACCTCGTTCGGATTCCTCACTTTTGGGAGGAGGCTATGACAAACGCCTTCCCTTGAACTACTAGGTTTTGTCTTATGCAGGGCGACCTTTGATGCCTCCATCCCAAATTGGACTTGACTTTGGTGCATGACAAAATTGGGCAAGGTGACCTTCTCTTCCACAATTGTAACATCGTTTTGACCGATCGCATACGATTTGGATGATGTGTCCTCCTCCTCGCATTTGAAGCATATGATAGGTGGTCGTTCTCATTCCTTAACAACGGGTGTTAGTGCTGACTTCTTTCCATCATTGTTGAATCTCCTCTTCTTGAAATGTCCATTCTTATTGTCTTGGCCATGATTACCACCGAAGTGGTTACCATTTCTGGCATGTTGATTCCCTCCACGTTTGTTGTCACCGCTTCTATGACTGCCACCACTGGTATTATCATTTTGTCGGCTGCTTTTTCTTGGTTGGGTTGACTCGTTATTGCGCACCAATAACTGAGCCCTATTTACAACATCTGAATACAAACACAATTTATAAGAAATTAGATATTGACGTATCTCAGGTTTTAAACCTCTTAGAAACATCCGCGTCATTTTCTCCTCATTATCAACAAAGTGAAACGCAAACCGGGATAACTCGGCAAACTTAGCTTCGTACTGTGACACGGTCATATTGTTATGCTCCAACTTGATGAACTCTACCTCTTTCATGTGACGAATACTTTCGGGAAAGTACTTGTCGTTGAATAGTTCTTGGAACTTCTCCCAAGACATCTTCAGTGCGGCAGGTTGAGTACGCTTTACCGATTTCCACCAGTAATCTGTCTCTCCTCGCAACATAAAGGTGGCAAAGGGAACCTTTTGCTCCTCGGGGCATCCCAAGACATCAAATATCTTGGTGATCTGTTTTATCCACGCTTCCGCCTTAAGTTGTAAGACCCCAACTTTTATGAATAAAGATGAATTTTCTATAAATATCATTTTTGAATATTATGGAATGAATTTGATATAATGTTATAGTTGTGGGTAATATTTATAAAATTTTCAAAGTATGCAAGTTGTTATATAATATTCGATTAGTCGGGGAATATTCATTTTAACGAGAAATATTAAATGACAACCAAGACAATCATTGGTGGATCCCACAAAGGAATTATTGTCGGATTGAGAAAATGACAAAAATACTTTATGAAAATAACGGCGGAAGTTTTACCGTTAAGTGTTGAAACACCCGGTGTTAAAAGTACAGTAATACGCGTGGTTGCATAGTAGCACATGATATTGATTATTGATGCTTACGTGAGAAGTCACTCAGTTTTGTTCAATTATTGCTACAGTAATTGCTGCATAGTATCTCACGTTATTTGATTCAATTATTGTCAATATTTTATATATTATTAAATCAATAATTGAGATGACAAAGTTATTAATATTATTATTTGCAATATTAACAATGTCTAGAAGTTACATCGAGGAGAGGTTTGGTCACCTAATTGCGCCGCCATGATAGGAAAATCCTTATGGAAAGCCCCCTCTTTCTTGGGAACAATCTGGTCGATTAATAGTGTGAATTATAATAATGATGATGAGTTTTGTTTTATTAGTATTATTAATGTAATAAAACTTTTTATATAAAACAGAATACTTTTATAAAATTATTCATTTTATTAGACTATAAATAGAATATATCATATTCTATTATGCATAGTATTTTGCATAGTAAAATCTTTTTATATGAAATAGAATACTTTTATAAAGTTATTTGTTTTATTAGACAATTATTAGAATATATTATATTTTATTATGCATAGTGCTCTGCATAGTATTTTGCATAGTAAAATCTTTTTATATAAAACAAAATACTTTTATAAAGTTATTTGTTTTATTAGATTTTAAATAAAATATATATATATATATATATATATATTATATTTTATTGCATAGTGCAGAATAGTATCCTTTCTATTTTCCTATAAATAGGATGCTTAGTTAGAATTGAAAATCACACCAAAAGTTCAGAGAATTCTTCTATAATCTTGAGCATATTTCTTTAGAGTTTTAAGAAGCTTTGAGCGTAGTGAAAGTTTTTTTCAATAATATCCTTGCCCTACCAGTCGGAATACTCTTCTTTTACAGTAAGGGATATTATTTGTTGTACTCGTAAGGGGTATTCTTTCTTTCTTATTAAATGAAGAGAACTTACATTATTACATTCTTTATTATTACATTGGAATAACTTTTGTATCGTCGATACCTATATACTTGGTGTATATTAGAGTATAATACCTTCCACTTTTTGGGGAAAATATAGTTTCGATAATTACACGTTTTGGGGCTCAAAATATTATAGTATAATATCTTCCTCTTTTTCTTCATTTTTAATTTAGTCCTGCAAGTATTATCAAACTTGTACCACCTCCCCTAATAGTAAATAATGTGAATCAATAGTTCATTCATGTGACTTAATAGTATAATCATGTGAAAAAACTAATTACAGTATAGTATATTCATCTATACCTCCATTTTAATTTAGTCATGCAAGTATTATCAATCTTGCACCACCTCCCCTAATAGTACATGAATGTGAATCAATAGTACACACATGTGAACAAATAGTTATAAGAATGTGAAATAATAGCAATTACTTGCTCATTTATCCGATTAATTATCCGATTGGTCAATATAACCTCCAGACATCAATTATTATCGAAATAAATGTCGATTTCCACTAACACTAATAATCCCAACACAATGGAACTTTCAATTTCATCTTTAATCAACACGAACTTATTCATCATTAATATTATAACTCACAATATTTAACAACCAGGTCGTTCCCAGGAAAGAGGGGGCTTTTCGATAAGGATTTTTCCTTATTGGCGCGCATGATTAGGTGACAAACCTCTCCTTGATGCGAACTTCGGACATTGTCAATATTGCAAATAATAATATGAATAACTTTGTCCTCTCAATTATTGATTTAATAATAATAAATATTATGCGAGATGATCTTTGTGACAATAATTGAATCAATAATATGAGAGATATGACGCAAAGACTTCATCATGTAGCAATAATTGAGTATAACCGAGTGACTTCTCACGTAAGCATCAATAATCAATCTGAGTGTCTTCTTATGCAACCACAGCGTATTCTTCGTACTTTTACTACCCGGTAGTTCAACGGTTTAACTAAGTAACACTTTCATTTATTATTTTATAAAAAGATAATTCTGTCATTTTTTAACTACGACAATACTTCTGTTGTGGGGTCCACCAATGATTGTGTTGTCGTATGAATATTCCTTGTTAAAACGAATATTCCAGGACCAATCGAATATTATATAACCACTTGCTTACTTTGCAAAATTTATAAATATTACCCACAACTATAACATTATATCAAATCCACACCATAATATTCAAAAATATATTTCGAGAAAATTATTCTTTATTCATAAAAGTTGGGATCTTACAACCAACTGCAGGTGTGGATTGGTTACCTTGGTATGAAGGTTTGGTTACCTTGGTATAGAAGTTTGATTACCAACTGCACTATGAAAAACTGAAGGTGTGGAGGTAGATTGATAACCTTGGTATGAAGGTTTGGTAAACTTGGTATGAAAGTTTGGTTACCAACTGCACTATGAAAAAACTGCAGGTTTGGTAACCTTGAGATGAAAGTTTGGTTACCAACTGCACTATAAAAAAATTGCAGGTGTGGATTGGTTACCTTAGTATGAAGGTTTGGTTACCTTGGTATGGAGGTTCGGTTACCTTGGTATGAAGTTTTGGTTACCTTGGTATGGATGTGTGGATTGGTTACCTTGGTATGACAGTTTGGTTACCTTGGTATGAAGGTTTGGTTACCAACTACACTATGAAAAAATTGTAGGTGTGGAGGTGGATTGGTAAACTAGAGAATGCAATTTGTGATTTAGTAAATCTAGAAAGAGTATTTAAGGGTAATACACAATGGTATGACATGAAGAACAAAATTCTACAATATTAAAATCCAGATTGACCATTACACAGAGCACTAAATGCAACACCACCCTAAAAAGAAACACATAAGCCTTTTGACTTTTAAGTTTGTCCATGTCCTAGATTCAGATAATAGATGAACAAAAGCTTTACAAAGAAAATTAACCCAAATTGAAAAATAAAAGCTACGTAAGTGCAACAGGGAAGGTAGAGCGGGGTTTGGGGAAATAAGAGAATGTATGGAAATAATCCAGCAAAACAAGAGGGGTTTGGGGATAAATACATACACCCATTCCGGTGGTGAAGTTATCTTTGACTTATCTGGGGAAACCCATTATATACCAAGTAAAGGACTCTCACTATACAGGATCATAGAAAGTTATCTGCCACTTGCTTCAGATCAAATGATATGTTACTAAGCAATGATATATCCTAGATAACTCCTTCACTTGACTACTGCAGAGAAATATAACCACCACCAAAAGATAACTGTTGATATGTTGGGAGGTTATCGCGTGGTTCAAAAAAAAAATCACCACAAAAAATACGAGAATAATTTTTAATTGGGACACTGATTTACTATGTCAGCCCACCAATACTAATCCCCTAAATTAAGGAATCCTAATTGCACTAATATTATAAATAAATATGGGAAAATGTATTATTTTTGTAATTATTTTATGGATGCACCATTATTGTAATTATTTTTAAAAATGTACTAAAATATGTAATTAATCCTAGTTTTTATTCAAATCATCCAAACCATCCGTTTTATTTAAAATCAATCAAGGTCACTAATTTCAAAATTCACTTCTCAATATTTCGAAATTACCCCTGGCCAGGATTTCCTATAAATAAGGGAGCTTTTCTTCACTTTCAAGTTGCCAATTTCTAAATCAAGAAAAACTTGTACTCTCATTGCGTATATAATCTCTCTCTAAAAATTCTTCTCCATTCTAATCAAGATTCTGATCATTTGAAGAGAAAATTGGTCAAATTATTTTGAGATAAGTTCCTGAGTTAGTTTATTGTCATTATTTCATACTTATGCATAAATATAGATATAAAAATAGAAATTGTTATACTCATTTATATTTCATCTATTCATATCAATAAAAAGTCAGTTTTAGATACTGCTATTTGGAGATATTCCTTAAACAAGAATATCATTCGATCGATTTTGAAATGCTATATAAGTGACTCTTTATAGATATATAATTTATTTATATAAATATCGTAAAGTAGATCAGTTTTAGATACCGCTATTTGAAGGTATTCCTTAAATAAGAATATCATTCAAACGGTTTTGAAATGTTAAGTGACCTATCAAAAATATTTATATAAATATTAATATTGAAACTTTAAAGTTGGTAAGTTTTAGGTTCCGCTATTTGGAGGTATTCCTTAAACAAGAATATTATTCGAATGATTTTGAAATTCTAGATGACCTTATTTAATATTCACAGGATAGATAAAATATATAACTATATATATTTTTGGGTTTAACAAATTTATTTGTTATATTAAGTATTAATTAAATTGTTTAATTTATTATACTTGATATTTGTTATTACTTGAACATTCATAATATACTTGTTACATAGTAGAAAATTTATTTAAATTTTTATATCACAAACTTTAATGAATTTATCTCGCTTAACAAAAGCATAACTATAAAAGTTATTTAAACTTTTATATCGAAATTAACGTTAAATCTATTTTTCATAGAAACACATTATTTATTTTATAAAGAAAGTTAAATATTTATAAATATGAATGAAGCTATATATATATATACACTTATATACAAGCACATTTCAATTAAAACTTAAATTTATATATTTGCTTATTCAAAAAGAACTTTTTACACAAAATATAAAATTTATTTGAACTTTTATAACATTGCATATATTTACATATTTGCTTACATATAAGCATTATTTGATCTAAGCATAAATTAATATCTGCTTGTAAAGAAGCATATTTTCTCAAGCATTAAAGTCTTTGAACTTTTATAAATATATCTCTGTAACACAACTCAATAAATAATCCACATCACCGAATTATCCATGCACTACGAGCCAAAGATATTCGTTAGTATCACATCCAAGAATTATTCATGCACTACGGGCCAAGGATATTCAATATTATCACATCCACGAATAATCTATGCACTGCAGGCTAATGATATTCGTTATTATCACCAGTGGTCATGATCATGCCAAACAACTGTCCATCAATGCACTACGTGTAAGATCCCGAATTTTAGGAAATGAAAATATTCAATTTTCTTATACTTATTATTCTATTTAGTAAATGGTTAAATCGATAAAGGGTTAAAGTTAAGGGTGATATGTGAAAATTTTCAAAGTAAGAAAGTTGTTATAAAATATTCGTTTGGTCGGGGAATATTCTTTTTGACAGAGAATATTCGTACGACGACACAATCATTGGTGGACCCCACAATAGAAGTATTGTTGTAATTAGAAAATGACATAAATATCTTTTTATAAAAATAATGGAGAAAGTTTTACTGTTAAACTGTTGAAATACCCAGTGGTAAAAGAACAATAATACGTGTGGTTGCATAGTATCACACGGTATTGATTATTGCATAGTATCTTTCATATTATTGATTCAATTGTTGTCACAGTATCCTCTGCATAATATTTTATATTATTAAATCAATAATTGAGACGACAAAATTATTAATATTATTATTTGCAATATTGACAATGTCTAAAAAGTTCTATCCAGAAAAGTGGTTTGATCACCTAATTGCGCGCCAATAGGGATAAATCCTTATCGGAAAGCCCCCTCTTCTTGGGAATGATCTGGTTGTTAAATATTGTGAGTATAATATTAATGTTAAATAAGTTCGTGTTGATTAAAGATGAAATTGATATTTCTATTGTGTTGAAATTATTAGCGTTAGTGGAAATCGACATTTATTTCGATAATAATTAATTTCTGGAAGTTATATTAACCAATCGGGTAATTAATCGGATAAATGAGTAATTAATTGTTATTAATTCACATGCTTATAACTATTTGTTCACATGTATGTACTATTGATTCACATACATATACTATTAGGGGAGGTGGTGCAGGATTGATAATACTTGCATGACTAAATTGAAAATGGAGGTATAAATGAAGGTATTATACTGTAACTATTTTTTTTACATGTATGGAACTATTAATTCACATGCATGTACTATTAGGGGAGATAGTGAAAGTTTGATAATACTTGTAGGACTAAATTAAAAATAAAAAAAAAGATGAAGGTATTATTCTGTAATAATTCGAGCCCCAAAACGTGCAATTATCGAAACAATATTTTCCTATAAATAGAAGCTCATTCTTCTTTCATTCTCACTAATTCACTAAGACTCACAAGAGCAATTATAGATAGAGAAGCTATAGAGAGAAAGAAGAAGAGAAGTTTGCAACTTTACTATTCCAGTATCCAGTCTTCTTCTGAGGTAAGGGGTATAAGAACCCGAATTTTCAAAAAATATTAAAATAAGAATTTAGTAAATAAAATTCTTAAGTGTGAAATGGGTTCGAATAAAAATATTTATGTGATACGAGGTATGTAGGAATGTATTACATAGGGTAATATAAACCATGTAATATGTGATTTTTGTGATTAATAAATATATTATTTTTATATATTGTTATTGATCGCGGAGATAATTCAGTTGAGATAAAAGAAGTGGATAAAATTTCCTATCGGTATTAAATAGTTTATAGGATTATTTTATCATAGTAAGTGGATGACATTAATGTATAATTGTCATTTTCTTGTGTATATGTACTAATAACTGGTATGATTATAATATAGGTTATTGATAATACATAAGTTGTGAGACCCCAGATTTTATGAATAAATATTTAATTTTCTTGAAATAATTTTTTAAATATTATGGTGTGGATTTGAGATAGTGTTATAGTTGTGGGTAGTATTTATAAATTTTACAAAGTATGCAAGTTGTTATATAATATTCGATTGGTCGGGAAATATTCTTTTTGTCAGGGAATATCCGAACGACGGTACAATCATTGGTGGACCCCGCAACGGAATTATTGTCGGATTAAAAAAATGACAAAAATACTTTATGAAAATAAACGGCAGAAGTTTTACCGTTAACTGTTGAAACACCCTTAAGTGTTAAAAGAAATGCGATGTCTAGCGTGGTTTGCGTAATAGCACACGGTATTGATTATTGATGCTTACGTGAGAAGTCACTCGGTTATACTCAATTATTACTCACATAATTCTTTTGCATCATATCTTCGTATTATTGATTCAATTATTATTCACGATGTCATCAGTATAATATGATATATTATTAAATCAATGATTGAGACGGAAAAGTTATTCATATTATTATTTGAAATATTGACAATGTCTAGAAGTTACATCAATGAAAGGTTTAATCACATAATTGCGCATGAATAAAGAGAAATCCTTATCGAAATCCCTCTTTCACCGGGAACGACACGGTTGTTAAATATTGTGAGTTATAATATTAATGATGAATGTTATTAAAATTGAAGTTGTGTTCGGAGTTGAATTTGGAGACGCGGACGTGATATTTGAGTCCGGAACGATGAAATTAGTAAAAATAGTCTATAAACACAAAATTTTTCGGGATTCACTATTTGGTCAAAAAGTCAACAGTTGACTTTTTGGGGAAAAGTCAAACTTCAAAATTTTAAAATTTATATTGTTGATAAAAATAGTTTCATTATGTTGCAATTGTTTGTGTTAGTGAAAATCGACATCTATTCCGATGATAATTGATGTCTCTGGGGTTATATTGATAAATCCAGGTAATTTATCTGGATAAATGAGCAATTAATTGCTACTAATTCACATGCTTATATAACTATTTGTTCACATGTGTGTACTATTGAATCACATTCTTGTACTATTAGGGGAGTTGGTGCAAAATTGATAATACTTGTAGGACTAAATTAAAAATGAAGAAAAATAGGAAGGTATTATACTGTAATATTTCGAGCCCCAAATCGTGCAATTATCGAAACTATATTTTCCTATAAATAAAGCTCATTCTTCCTTCATTTCTCACCAATTCACAAAAGCTTTAGAGCAATTATTATAGAGAAAATTATAGAGAGAAGAAGAGAAATCTCTGCTACCTCATTACTTTCCAAAGATCTAGTTTTTTTTAAGGTAGGGAATATTATTTGTTGTACACGTAGGGGGTATTATTTCTTTTGTATTCATGAAGAGAACTTTTGTTATTCCATTCTTTATCATTCTGTTGAATAACTTTTGTATGCTGCTGCCATCCTATACTTGGTGAAATTCTTCTGTTATTCCATTCTTTATTATTCTGTTGGAATATCATGTCTGTGCGTTTTATGCCGGACCTGGTTCCATTCTTTATTATTCTGTTGGAATATCCTATCTGTGCATTTTACGCCGGACCTAGTTCCGTTATTTATTATTCTGTTGGAATATCCTGTCGGTGCGTTTTACGGACTGTTCCGTTATTTATTATTTTGTTGAATATCACGTTTGCAAGTGCTTTTACGCGGGACACGGTTCCATTCTTTATTATTCGGAATGGAATATCCTCGTCTCAGACGCGTTTACGCGTCGGACCTGATTCCGTTATTTATTATTCTGTTGGAATAACCTGCCTGTGCGGTCTATCGCATGCATGGTGATTTCTTTTGTTATTCCATTCTTTATTATACTCAGTTGGTTAAAACTTTGACTTCTATACTCCATGAAATTAGTGGAATATCCTTAATATTTGCGCTTCATCCAAAGATCTTTTCCCGAAATATTTTTCCTGAGCATTCTTGAATTTTACTCTACAAAGCGAAGATCGTGTTGACAATTTAGACGTTATCGGTTCTAGATAAATTAATTCTTGAACTTATTTTATTGAATTCTTATATCATTGTCATCATCCTCATGTTTATATTTTGTTGAAAGTCATCTATGGCATGGCAGTAGTGCATAGATGGACTTGGTATGATTATGACCAGGGGATTATTCGGTATAATCATAACCGTAATGTTACAAATGATGTGGAAAAAGTCCTCATTGGCCCGTGGTGCATTGATGGACAATTTTGGTATGATTATGGCTATGGATTCTCTTTGGTAGTAGTGCAAAGATGAATTGTTTTATGGCATGATCGGACCGTTGATGAAAACATGATTATCTTTAAGTAGTAGTGCATAGATAATTCGTGGTCGTGATACTTAAAGAATATCCTTGGTAGTAGTGCGGGGGTGATTCGATGATGTGGATTATTTATTAAGCTGAGTCCCAGCGATAAAAGTGATGAAAAACCTTTTAAATCATAAAAGATAGTAGATTTTATTCTCTACTTGACTCTTTTAATGGATTGCTTGTTCCGCTGCAGTTAAACTTGATGTTTGTTATATTGTATCAGTTTAACACTGTTTAAGACTAATGATAATTTCTTCTGCATTATCGTAGTCATAATATTTCTTACTGGGCTAGTTGAGCTCACCCTTTCTTTCACTGTTCTCTTCAGGAAATGAGAATATAGTTGGGACGAGTCGGGGAACGAAGTGATGGTCCTAGATGGTGCATTAGTAGTCCTCACTATTCTGTGAAATAGTGTGATAATATTGTAATGAGGACTCCTTTTGAGTTTGTATACTCTCTAGTAGACAATATTTGTATTCAAACTCACAGTTTATGTTTCGTCATATTGTACAGGACAGTTGTATTATTAAGTTGTATTTGAATTCTGTACCATGTATCTGGCGACTCAAGATGGGTGATGTATACCTAATTTTGGGGGTGTCACAGTTGGTATCAAAGCTTAGGGATATGATCCCTGGCTAAGATGTGAGACAAGAACTAGGAGGGGAGAGATGGGAAATTCCTTCGCTAGTATGACCTACCTAAGTTTAATTGGTATTTAATTGGTCAGTCGGAATATAGGGATAATATGTGATATGTTAATTTGTTTAATTAACCCTTGTTTTGTGACAGTATTTGAGAATAACATCTAAAAATTTTGAGATGTGCAATGGAGCAAAACAATATAAACGTGTCGCATTACGAGGCTAAGTTTGCGGAGTTATCCCGGTTTTCATCCCATTTGGTCGATAATGAGGAGAGAATGATGCGAATGTTTCTGCGAGGTTTGAAACCCGAAATACGTCAATACCTCATTTCTCATAAACTTTGTTTATATTCAGATATTGTGAATAGGGCTCAGTTATTGGAGCACGGTAATGAGTTAGCTCAACCAAAATGTAACGACCAACAACACGATAATAATCATACCGGTGGCAACGGCCATCGTAACAATGATAACCATCGTGGGGGAAATTATCATGCCAAGAATGGTAACCACTTTGGTGGTAATCATGGCCAAGATAATAGAAGTGGAAATTTCAAGAAGAGAAGGTCATTTAGCTCGATTTTGTCGTATAGTGAAGTCAGGTCCAGCTGGAACGGTGGCACCAAAGGCGGATACGATCAAGTCAAATTCGGTAGTTTAAGGGAGAGCATTTTTCGTGATGACGAATCCAACGAAGTTATCATGGGTTAGTTAATTATAAATTCTTGCGAAGTCTATACCTTATTCGAATCTGCCTACTACTATTCTTTTATCTCTCTTGCTTGTGCTCAACGTTTAAATTTAACTCCGGAGAAGTTAGACTTTGACTTATTGGTTAAAACTTCGTTAGTAGAAACCTTCGTTACCTCCACTATTTATAAATCTTGTTGATTCAAATCGACACTTTCATGTTACCTGTTAATCTTATCTCTTTGAAAATACTTGCCTTTGATGCAATTTTTAGAAATCGATTAGTTAACTACTCATCATGCTTTTCGTAAGGTTGTTAGCTTTCATATTCCTAACCAACCTATTATGCGAATTCTAGCAACCAAACCACTAAAGTCAATCATTGTCATATCAAGCCATAAGTAAAGAGCCCCGGTCCTTTCGTTGTTGACTTCCTTGTGTGGAATGCACCAAGCCGACTTTTCACAGAAGCGACGTCGTGAATAACGATGACAAGTTGATAGGTATCAATGTGACGTACTATCCAAGTCTTGGATGAGAGTCACAGTTTTGAATGACATTTCTATTGTTAATAAATTTCTTGACGTATTCTTGAAGTCTTCTTAGCCTACCCCTAGAGCATGAAATCGAATTTTGTATTGACCTCAGTAGAAAACCCATTTCTTAAACCCTCAAATATTTTTTTACTTAAAACGAACGTAACATGCGCCAAAGACGTTGGCTCGAGCTGTTGAAGATTACGATCGTACCATTCAATACCATCGTGGGAAAGCGAACGTGGTAGCTGACGCGTTGAGTAGAAGATCGTATGCGTTTACGAGTGCGATGTTGTTAACACAAAGGCCCATTTCGTACGACTTACAAATGATGAAGATAGAGTTAAAGACTCTAGGAACCCAAGTGAAGATAACGAATATACGAGTAGAATCGACTTTAATCGATAAAGTTAAAGCCGCTCAAGCTACACACCCGGAGCTGATAAATGTGAAGAAGAAGGTTCAAGAGGGCGTTATTCTAGAAGCAAGAATCGACGAAGAGAGGAAATCTCAACCCTCGATTTAATTGGTCCATTTGAAATCCTCGATGAAGTAGGAACTATGGCTTATGTAGACTGCTTTTACCGCCAAGTATGTTGCGTGTTCATAACATTTTAACGTATTGATGTTATGTAAATATGTGACGACCGAACCACATTATTAATTTAGAACCCATTTGAGATAATCTGGTGATTTAATGTTTGAGGAGATATGTGTTAAAATCTTGGATAAGAAGAATCGTATTCAACACTCAAAGGTTGTACCTCAAGAGTTAGAATTTGAAATGAAGTCGAGGTATCCTCACCGCTCAAAGATACCAAAATACGTACGTAAATTTCGAGGGCGAAATTCCATAAGGAGGGGAGATTGTGAGACCCCAGATTTTATGAATAAATATTTAATTTTCTCGAAATAATTTTTTAAATATTATGGTGTGGATTTGAGATAGTGTTATAGTTGTGGATAGTATTTATAAATTTTGCAAAGTATGCAAGTTGTTATATAATATTCGATTGGTCGGGGAATATTCTTTTTGTCGGGGAATATCCGTACGAAGGTACAATCATTGGTGGACCCCGCAACGGAATTATTGTCGGATTGAAAAAATGACAAAAATACTTTATGAAAATAAACGGCGGAAGTTTTACCGTTAATCTGTTGAAACACCGGTGTTAAAAGTACAAGATGTCTGGCGTGGTTGCATAAGTAGCACACAAGATTGATTATTGATGCTTACGTGAGAAGTCACTCAGTTATACTCAATTATTGTTATAGTAATTGTTGCATCATATCTTTCATATTATTGATTCAATTATTGTTACAGTATCATCTACATAATATGATATATTATTAAATCAATGATTGAGACGGCAAAGTTATTCATATTATTATTTGCAATATTGACAATGTCTAGAAGTTCTGTCAAGGAGATGTTTGGTCACCTAATTGGGCGCCAATAAAAAGAAATCCTTATCGGAAAGCCCTCTCTTTCCTTGGACCGACCTGGTTGTTAAATATTGTGAGTTATAATATTAATGATGAATGTTATTAAAATTGAAGTTGTGTTCAGAGTTGAATTTGGAGACGCGGACGTGATATTTGAGTCCGGAATGATGAAATTAGTAAAAATAGTCTATAAACAAAAAAATTTTCGGGATTCACTATTTGGTCAAAAAGTCAACAGTTGACTTTTTCGGGAAAAGACAAACTTCGAAATTTTAAAATTTATATTGTTGATAAAAATAGTTTCATTATGTTGGAATTGTTTGTGTTAGTGAAAATCGACATCTATTCCGATGATAATTGATGTCTGGGGGTTATATTGATAAATCGGGTAATTTATCGGATAAATGAGCAATAAATTGCTACTAATTCACATGCTTATTGTAAAACCCCAACTTTTTGAATAAAGATAAATTTTCTATAAATATTATTTTTGAATATTATGGAGTGAAATTGATAGAATAGTTGTGGGTAATATTTATAAATTTTGCAAAGTACGCAAGTTGTTATATAATATTCGATTGATCGGGGAATATTCGTTTTAACAGGGAATATTAGTACAACGGCACAATCATTAGTGGATCCCACAACGGAATTATTATCGGATTGAGAAAACGACAAAAATACTTTATGAAAATAACTACGAAAGTTTTACCGTTAATCGTTGAAACACCCAAAGGTTAAAAGTGCATGTAATACGCGTGTGGTTAAGAGTAGCACACGATATTAATTATTGATGCTTAAGTGATAAGTCACTCAATTTTGTTGGTATTATTAATGTAATAATACAAAAATCTTTTATATAAAATGTAATACTTTTATAAAGTTATTCTATAAATAGAATATATTATATTCTATTATGCATAAGTTCATTGCATAGTGTTTGCATAGTAAAATCTTTTATAAAGTTATTCATTTTATTAGATTATAAATAGAATATATTATATTTTATTTTGCTTTAAATATAGACCGTCAGATTAAAATAAATCAATCTCGACCGTTCATGAGTTAGTTACTATGCATTCTATTTTTCTATAAATAGAAGCTCATTCATTCATTATTTTCTTACGAATTCACTAAAACTCTAAAGAGATAAACTATAGAGAGAAAGAAGAAAGTATTCTTCTACTTCACTACTTATATATCCAGTACTCTTCTTCTTAAGGTAGGAAATATTATTTGTTGTATTCGTAAGGGGTGTTATTCTTTCTTATTCATGAAGGGAACTGTTGTTATTCCATTGCTTATTATTCTGTTGGAATAACCTGTATACGCGGTCTACCCTATACTTGGTGACATTCTTCTATTATTCCGTCTTTACTATTCTCATTGAATATCCTCGTTCATGCATTTTACGCCGGACTGATTCCATCTTTATTATTCTATTGAATATCCTGTTCATGCGTTTTACGCCTGACCGGTTCCGCTTTTTATTATTATTCTCGTTGGAATATCCCGTCTGCAGGCATTTTACGCCGGACCGATTCCGGCCCTTATTAGTATTCTCTGTTGAATAACTCCTGCTCATGCTAAGTACCGCATACTTCGCATGCATGGTGATTTCGTTGTTATTCCATTCTTTATTATTCTATTAGAACATCCCGCTTGGCATGTAATTTCGCTTTGACCGGTTTCGTTATTTAGTATTCTATTGGAATAACTTTGTCATGCAAGTACCACATGCATGGTGATTTCTTTTGTTATTCCATTCTTTATTATACTCAATTGGTTAAAGTTTTGACTTCTATACTACATGAAATTAGTAGAATATCCTTGATATTTGCGCTTCATCCAAAGATCTTTTCATGGAAATATTCTTGTGATCATTCTTGAATTTTACTCTACAAAGCAAAGATCATGTCGTTGACAATTTGGACATTAGTAGTTCTTGGACAAATTAATTCTTGAACTTGTTTTATTGAATTCTTATATCATTGTCATCATCTTCATGTTTATATTATGTTGAAAGTCTTCACGGGCTCAGAAGTGCATAGATGGACTTGGTATGATTATGACCAAGGATTATTCGATTGTAATCATGAATCGTAATGTTACAAATGATGTGGTAAAATCCTCATTGGCCCGTAGTGCATTGATGGACAGCTTGTTGGCATGATCATGACCATTAATGAATACACAAATATTCTTGGCTCAGTAGTGCATGGATAATTGTGGTCGTGATACTAAAGAATATCCTCGACCGTAGAAAAGCAGGGTGATTCGATGATGTGGAATATTTATTGTCGAGTCTCAAATAATAATAAAGATGAAAACCTTTTAAATCATAAAAGATAGTAGATTTTATTTTCTACTTGACTCTTTTAATGGATTGCTTGTTCACCGCAGCTTAAACTTGATGTCTATTATATTTTATCGCTTTAACATTGTTGGAGACTAATGATAATTTATTCTCGCATTATCTTAGTCATAATATTTCTTACTGGGCTAGTTGAGCTCACCCTTTATTTCATTGTTCTCTTCAGGAAATGAGAATATAACTGGGACGAGTCGGGGAACGGAGTGATGGTCCAGAGGATAGCATTACTAGTCCTCACTATTCTGTGAAATAGTATGATAATAATTGTAATGAGGACTCCTTTTGAGTTTGTATAATCTCTAATAAATAATATTTGTATTCAAACTCACAGCTTTATGTTTTGTCGTATTGTACACGGATAGTTGTATTAATAAGTTGTATTTGAATTATGTACCATGTATCCATGACCCAAGATGGGTGATGTATACCTAATTTTGGGGGCGTCCACAACAGTATCAAAGCTTAGGGATATGATCCTGGCTAAGATGTGAGACTAGAACTAGGAGGGAGAGACGGGAATTCCTTCGCTAGTAGGACCTACTTAAATTTATTTTGTATTTAAATTGGTTGGTCGAGTTTAGAGATATTATGTTACATGTCAATTAACCTTTGTTTTGTGGCAATTCAAAATGACATCCAAAATGTTGAGAATAAAGAATGGAGCACAAGAGACCGCTGAGTCTCCACATATCAATAATCGTGAGAATGTGCATCGTGAAGGCGATAATCCTCATGCAAACAACAACACCGACTAAAATGATGAATGATGGATTATTCAGAGGCTTTATGCAATTCATACAACAAAGAAAGTAGAGCCATTCTCCGCCCAAAATGTAGGTGGAAACACCTGAAACTCTCTGCGGTCACACCGCTAAATGCTTCAAGGAGTTGACCACCGGAGTTTAAGGAGAGCCAAAACCACTTATGGCGGAAGCATGGATAAAGCAGATCACCAAGATATTTGATGTCTTGGGATGCTCCGAGGAGCAAAAAGTTCCTTTCACGCCTTTTATGTTGCGCGCGAGAGGCAGACATCGGGTGGAATCGGTAGAAACGCATCAACTCCGCCAGATCAAGATGTCTTGGGAGAAGTTCCAAGAGTCGTTTCAACGACAAATACTTTCCCGAAAGTATTTATCACACATGAAGGAGGTGGAGTTTATCAAATTGGAGCAAAATAATATGATCGTGTTACAATACGAGGAAAAATTTATGAGTTATCCCGTTTCGTCCCACTTGGTGGATAATGAAGAGAGAGAATGGCGCGAATGTTTTTAAGAGGTTTGAAGTCGAGATACGTCAACATCTTATTTCTCATAAACCGTGTTTGTATTCGGATGTTATAAATAGGGCTCACTTGGTGGAGCGCGATAACGAGTCAACGCAACCAAAAGAGAAAACCGACAAAATGATAATACCAAAGAGAAGCGACATCGAAGCGGTGACAACAAGCATGGAGGAATCAACAAAATATAAATGGTAACCACTTTGTGGTAATCAGGGGCAAAACAATAAGAATGGACATTTCAAGAAGAGAGATTCAACAATGATGGAAAGACGCCGTCGACCAAAGACCCATTGTTAAGGAAGGAGAAAGACCACCTATCATATGCTTCAAATGCGAGGGAGGGACACATCACCAAATTATGTGATGCCATCCAAAGCATGTTATAATTGTGGAAGAGAAGGTCACTTAGCCCGATTTTGTCGCTCACCAAGACAAATTCAACTAGATGGAGGCACCAAAGGTCATCCCGGAAAAGTCAAAGCTCAGAAGGCAGGAGAGCGTTTGTTGTGACCTCCCAGAGAGCAAGGAATCTGAATGAGGTCATCACGGTAAGCTTATCATAAACTCTAGCGAAGTCTACACTTTATTTGATACCGGTTCTACCCATTCTTTTTATTTCTCCTACTTGCGCCAACGATTAAATTTGACTCCTAGAAATTAGACTTTGACTTATCTGTGGAAACTCCATTGGGAGAAACCTTTATTACATCCACGGTTTATAAGTCTTGTTTGGTTCAAGTTGGTACCCACACATTACTCCGTCGATCTTATTGCATTAAAATACTTGCATTTGATGTAATTCGTGGATTGATTGTTAACTACTCATCATGCAAAAATTGATTGTTTTCGTTGTTAGCTTTCATATTCCTAATCGACCTATTATGCGAATTCAAGCAACCAAACCATTAAAATCAATCACTGTCATCTCAATCCATAAAGCTATTCGTTTATTGAAAAACGGATGTCAAGCTTTCTTAGCTCATGTCACATATCTAAACAAAAATACGTCAGTTTTGAATAATATTTCTATTGTTAATGAATTTCCTGACGTATTCCCTGAAGAACTTCCTGGCCTACCCCCAGAGCGTGTAATTAAATTTTGTATCGACCTTGAACCCTGCACAAAACCCATTTCCAAAGCCCGATATCGAATGGCTCCTATTGAACTTCAGGAGTTATAGACTCAACTATAGGAATTGTTAGACATTGGCTTTATTCGTCCTAGTACTTCTACTTGGGGTGCTCCTGTTCTATTCGTGAAGAAGAAAGATGGGAGTATACAACTTTGTATTGATTATCGGGAGTTGAATCATGTCACCATCAAAAATAGGTACCCATTGCCACGTATTGATGACCTGTTTGACCAGTTGCAAGGAGCCAAATTCTTTTCAAAGATTGATCTTCATTCCGGATATCACCAATTGAAGATTAGAACCAATGATATTCCAAAGACGGCTTTCAGAACTCGGTACGGGCATTATGAATTCCTAGTCATGTCCTTTGGATTGACTAATGCTCCTGCTGCCTTCACGGATATGATGAACCGAGTTTTCAAGGAATATTTGGATCATTTTGTGGTTGTCTTTATTGATGACATCCTCACATATTCCAAAAGACGTGAAGATCATGAGGAACACTTGAGGCTGATACTCCAAAACCTTCGTGAATACAAGCTTTATGTCAAGTTGAAGAAATGCGAGTTCTGGCTTAAGGAAGTAGCATTCCTTGGGCACGTGGTATCAAGTCATGGAATATCTATTGACCCAACAAAGATTGAAGCTATTCAAAGCTGGGAGCAACCTAAATCAAGGATCAAGTACGTAGCTTTCTCGCTTAGCCGGTTATTATCGAGATTCGTAGAAGGGTTTTCTCGAATCGCTACTCCACTAACTCAACTTTACTTTAAATATACAAAGTTTGGTTGGAGCGAGGAATGTGAGAAGAGTTTTCAAGAACTCAAGAGAAGACTCATTTCAAAGACCTTTTCCGACAATACCATCCGTTTCGAGGATTTGTCATCTACAAATGATGCTTCTAGCAAAGGGTTAGGATGTGTTCTCATGCAACATGGGAAAGTCATAGCCTATGCCTCTCACGACAACTCAAAGAATATGAGAGGAATTATCCTACTCATGACCTAGAGTTAGCAAATTGTTGTCTTCGCACTTAAAATTTGGAGGCATTACTTGCATGGGGAGAAAGTGGAGATGTTTACGGATCATAAAAGCCTCAAATATTTCTTCACTCAAAAGGAATTCAACATGCGACAACGATGTTGGCTTGAACTGCTGAAAGATTATGATCATACCATCCAATACCATCCTCGAAAAGCGTAACGGGTAGCCGACGATTGAGTAGAAGATCATATGCGGCACGAAAAGCAATATTGTCAACGCAAAGTCCCATTTTGTATGACTTGCAAAGGATGGAGATAGAGATAAAGACTCAGGGACCCACGTGATGATGGCAAATATATTTAGTAGAACCGATTTTAATTGATAAAATTAAAGTCGCTCAAATTACGTGATCCTGGAAATGATGCGTGATGAGGAAGAAAGTGCAAGAAGGTGCGATGCGAAAGCAAGAATCGATGAAGAAGGAATACTTGAAATCAACTCCGGACTTTGTGTTCTAACGACCACGATTTAAAGTATAAAATCATGATGGAGGCGCATAACACACCATTTGCAATCCATCTCGGGAGTACCAAAATGTATCATGATCTTCTACATACATTTTGGTGGGGCAATATGAAGAGAGAGATAGCGTTATTTATCTCAAGGTGTCTAACGTGTCAACGAAGTCAAGGCGAGCATCAAGTACCAAAAGGTCCATTGCAACCACTTGAAATTCCGAATGGAAGTGGGAGCACATTACCATGGTTTTCAAGCATCGGTCTTCCCAAAGTTTCTCAAGGCATAGATGCGATTTGGGTCATTGTTGATAGATTGACCAAGTCTCCGCTCATTTCTTACCGATACGAGAAAACTTATACACTTGAACGCCTTGCTCAGTATGTACATAAACAAGGTTGTAAGATTGCATGGTATGCCAAAGATCCATAGTTTCGATCGAGACCCAAGATTCACTTCGCAATTTTGGGTTAGTTTGCAAAAGGATATGGGCACAAATTTACGATTTAGCTCGACATATCATCCTCATACTGACGGACAATGGAGAGGACTATTCAAACTCTTGAAGATCTATTAAGACTCAAGGCCTTGATTTCAAGGGAAGTTAGGACAAGTTCTTACCATTGGTGGAGTTTTCCTACAACAACAGCTTATCAAGCAAGTTTTGGCATGGCTCCATTCAAGCGTTGTATGGAAGAAAATGTCGCTTCCAAAGATCTTTGGGATGAGGTGGGTGAAGCAACGTTGTTGGGACCGGGAGTTGGTATGCGTATGACTACGAAAAAGATTCAAACGATCCCAAGAACGATAAAAACCTCACAAGATCGATAAAAGAGTTATGCCGATCTTCATCGAAAGGACATGGAATTCGATATAGGAGATCATGTGTTGTTACGTGTTGCTTCCATGGAAAGGGGTTACGAGATTTGGAAGAGAGAAAGCTCAATCCTCGATTTATCTACCATTTTTAATCCTTGATCGAGTAGGAACTGCGTGCTTATATAGACTCGCTTTCGCCAAGTATGTCTCTATGTTCATAACATTTTCACATATCCATGTTACGTAAATATGTGGAAGACCCGAACCACATTATTGAAAGTTAGAACCTGACGAAATAGCGGAAGATTTGACGTATGAAGAGGTTCCTGCTCAAATCTTGGATAAGAAGGAACATATTCTACGCACAAGGTTATACCTCAAGTCAAAGTTTTGTGGAGAAACCACGATGTTGAGGAAATGACTTGGGAGTTAGAATCAAATGAAATCAAGGTATCCTTACCTCTTCGACATACTAGGTACGTACCCCTAATTTTGAGGGCGAAATTTCATAAGAAGGAAGATTGTAAAACCCCAACTTTTTGAATAAAGATGAATTTTCTATAAATATTATTTTTGAATATTATGGAGTGAAATTGATATAATAGTTGTGGGTAACATTTATAAATTTTGCAAAGTACGCAAGTTGTTATATAATATTCGATTGGTCGAGGAATATTCGTTTTAACAGGGAATATTAGTACAACGGCAAAATCATTAGTGGACCCCACAACGAAATTATTATCGGATTGAGAAAATGACAAAATACTTTATGAAAATAACGGCGAAGTTTTACTGTTAACTGTTGAAACACCCGGTGTTAAAAGTATAATAATACGCATGGTCGTATATAAGAGCAATACCAAGTATTAATTATTGATGCTTAAGTGATAAGTCACTCGGTTTTGTTGGTATTATTAATGTAATAATACGTAAAAATCTTTTATATAAAATGTAATACTTTTATAAAGTTATTCTATAAATAGAATATATTATATTCTATTATGCATAGTGTTGTATAGTGTTTCAGATAATGCATGCATAGTGTTTGCATAGTAAAATCTTTTATAAAGTTATTCGTTTTATTAGATTATAAATAGAATATATTATATTTTATTTTGCTTTAAATATGGACCGTCGATTAAAGTAAATCAATCTCGAATTGCTTCATGAGTTAGTTACTATACGCATTCCATTTTTCTATAAATAGAAGCTCATTCATTCATTATTTTCTTTTAATTCAATTTGAAACTCTAGATAGATAAACTATAGAGAGAAAGAAGAAAGTATTCTCGCTACTTCACTACTTATATATCCAAAGACTCTTCTTCTTAAGGTAGGGAATATTATTTGTTGTATTCGTAAGGGGTGTTATTCTTTCTTATTCATAAAGGGAACTGTTGTTATTCCATTGCTTATTATTACATTGGAATAACTTATATACGCCATTTCACCCTATACTTGGTGACATTCTTCTATTATTCCGTCTTTATTATTCTCGCTGGAATATCCTGTTCATATGCTTTTCTTACGACGGACTGGTTCCGCTTTTTTATTATTACTCGCTGGAATATCCTCATGCATGCATTTTACGCCGGACCGATTCCGTCCTTATTAGTATTCATTGGAATAACTTTGCTCATAATCTGAAGCACCGCATGCATGGTGATTTACATTGTTATTTCATTCTTTATTATTCATTGGAACATCCTCCGGTCTTAATTTACTTTGACACGGTTCCGTTATTTAGTATTCTGTTGGAATAACCTGTCTATGCGAAGTACCACATACATGGTGATTTCTTTTAGTTCCCAGAGGGCACAATAGATCTAGAAGAGGGGGTTGAATAGATCCTTTTTCTTTCAAATACTTTTCTGGTTTATGATGTATTGTTCATATTAGAGTATATGACAAACATAAAAATCTTTTCAAGCACAGCGGAATAAGTAAAAGATTCTCCTTCATTGATATATTCATAATTATACGTACAATGTTCATTGGGTTAGTTTAGTTGTAAGCAGTTAAAACATACATAGCAGTTATAGCAGTTATAGACATAATGTAAATGACATAATGTAAAAGACACAAGAGGTTTTAAGTGGTTCAGAGACTCAAGCTCCTAATCCACTCTTCTGCTTTCAACTAGCAGGATTTCCACTAAGGAAGGGCAGCACCCTGAATCTCTACGATTCCTTCAAGGCCAGCAGCCTTGGGACTTCAGTTCACTAAGAACTCTTCAAGGCCAGCAGCCTTAGGACTCTTCTAGTTCCCTAGGAACTCTTCAAGCCCAGCAGGCTTGGAACTTCGTTTAGTCCCTCTGGACAAGGACCCTTTGGCCCTGCTTCATTTAGTCCCTCTGGACAAGGACCCTCGGGCCCTGGCTTCGTTGAGTTATTTGTTTGTTGTTGTTGGAGTCGGTTGAAGTCGCTAAGATGTCTTCATGCTCTCAACATCTTCTATCCCTAGCGATTTGGCTTGATCATCCTTGAAGAAGCAGGTTGAGTGTTGCATGATGCTCGACTTTCTTAGTTTGCTCAACTACTCCCGGATGACCCCTTGATGAACCGCCTTGAAGATCATTCTCCTTGGTACTTGATGGTCGCATACGAGAGGCTTCTAAGATGACCGTAAGCTCTTCTCGCAAGGTACTTAAAAGCTTTCTCATGCTTGACACCAAGATGGATTTTGTGATCTCCTTCTTGCTACTCGATGCCTTCCCATGATGGACTTGCTAAGTTGACCGTAAGCTCTTCTCTCTGCATTGTACTTAGAGTCTTCCTATGATGGACATCCAGATGGCATGATGCTCTTCTTTCTCCCGACAGTTCAGAACACTCTTCATGTAGTAGAGCTCTTACTTCTACATAGTAGAACTCACACTTCTACTTCTTGTTTGATCTGACTTTTGAGTGTTCTTGGTGGATCGTAGAGTGAGCCTCTAGACTCACTATCACTTGATTCGATCAGTCCACCTTCTCTCCAAAACTCATAACTCCAGCAGCCTTTGATCTTTGAAACTCTTCTACATTTATACATCTTCCCAATTCTTCCGTTGGAAAGTAGCCGTTGGAAGCTATTCAAATGTCTTCGCAGATCTCGAGTTGCTTGAGGTAGACTGCTTGATGTGATGTGTCATACTTTTTCCGACATCTGCTTCATCGTTTCACCCGCCTCGCCGATGTATCACTTTCTACTTGCCTTGGGTGTTGAAGACTTTATCTCTTCTAATTTCTAGATCAGAGGTTGTCCTTTTGAATTGATGCTCTCAATAAACACTTGTTCGAATATTACTCTTCAGATTGAACCGTTGCCAATGCTTCAGTCTTCAGGTATTCGAACTCTACAATTCTGATGCATGTCTTCAAGGACCTGATCGTAGTGTCTTGTTGAGTGTTGCTCGTTGGTTGGTAGAGTTAACACTACGATCTGGAAGAGTGTTGATTGGATCTTCAATGTAGAACACCCCTTCCTCAGATTATGCGAAGGCTTCAATACTTCGCTTGCTTTTGATAGCTTCTCGAGATACTAATGGCCTGATTCCTTGTCCCGGGTCCCTTCTTCAATATTAAGACACTTCATTTGTGGTGCGTCCAAACACTTTTCTCCTTGTGATCTCCTGCTCACTTATCATCAACGATCCGACACGGAACTTAATTACTTTAGCCTTGCTTTTCAGAGGTCGACCAAAGATCTCTCGGTTCACTTTCCATCACCCTTCTTTGTTTGGCAAACACTACGATCTTGGTTACTTCCAAGGTCGTTGTCTTCTGTTCCTCTTGTCACAACTGCATTAGCTGACTTTTCCTTAGTCAGCTACTGAAGTCTTCTTTGAATCATCTTGTGGAAGACTTCATCACGAATGGCCTTTTAACTCAATCTTGATGATGATTGGATTGTTGCTTAGTTCTCCTGCTAGCCTGCATGTCATTCTTTGAGTGCTCTCTGGTTCCCTACATCGTGGATTACATCTTTGCAGTGCCAACCAGAGGCTTCGTACCTTTGGATATTCTGGGAGTGCTCATTCGTTGAGAACCGTATCTGCTTCTACGATCCCGACTTAGCATTGTGAGCACTTTTTTTGAGTCGTAGTTCTCACGACTTCTACGATTCAAATTTTCAAATGTCGCAGACACTACGATCCCGAGATCGATCTTGACACTCTCACGATTTCGCGCTTGTGCTTGTTGTCTTCATCCGATCTTGCCCGACTACGATCTCTCGCGTTCATTTAGTGGACTCTACGATCTCGTGAGTGTAGCCTACGATCCTTGTCTTGGCTTTGGCATCTGGTGAGACTCTCACGACTCTAAGTGTAGTCTACGTTTCATACTGCTTCGGCGGATGGTCGTTCTACTTGTAGATAGAGTCGCCTCACGATTACGAACATGACTTCCTCGGCACACTACGATCCCGAGGAAGCTCTTCTCGACACACTACGATCCTTCTTCGTTTCTCCTGGAAGTCTATGAACTCCGAGATCTCACTATCTTGCATACTCTTATTCTGCCTCGATAGCTCCCGAGTTGACTCTGACTCTCCTGGCAGACTACGACTTTTGGTGTAGTGCTCGACGATCAGACAAGCCTATCTATTACAACATAAGATCAACCTAACATGCTTGATCTTTCTATATTTATAGTCCTTGTACATCATTTCTTTTTAAGGACTTCACAAAGCTTTTTTGCTTATGTAGGATCAGCCTAAAATATTTGATCAATTCATTCTAAGTCTTTGTACATATATTTCTATTATCTATCAAAGGACTTTACAGCTTTTCTTCATGCAAGCATACTTGCATATTCATTCATATATATATCATAATCAAATCATATATTAAATAGGAATATCATTCACATGTTTATTCCTGACAATTTCTTTTGTTATTCCATTCTTTATTATACTTAGTTGGTTAAAGTTTTGATTTCTATACTCCATGAAATTAGTAGAATATCCTTGATATTTGCGCTTCATCCAAAGATCTTTTCATGGAAATATTCTTCGATCATTCTTGAATTTTACTCTACAAAGCAATGATCATGTTGACAATTTGGACATTAGTAGTTCTTGGACAAATTAATTCTTGAACTTGTTTTATTGAATTCTTATATCATTGTCATCATCCTCATGTTTATATTATGTTGAAAGTCTTCGTGGCCTCGTGAAGTGCATAGATGGACTTGGTATGATTATGACCAAGGATTATTCGATGTAATCATGACCGTAATGTTACAAAATGATGTGGTAAAAATCCTCATTGGCCCGTAGTGCATTGATGGACAATTGTTGGCATGATCATGACCATTAATGAATACACAAATATTCTTGGCCCAGTAGTGCATGGATAACTCGTAGTCGTGATACTAAAGAATATCCTCGACCGTAGTGTAGGGTGATTCGATGATGTGGAATATTTATTGTCGAGTCTCAACGATAATGATGATGAAAAACCTTTTAAATCATAAAAGATAGTAGATTTTATTTTCTACTTGACTCTTTTAATGGATTGCTTGTTCATTACCGCAGCTAAACTTGATGTCTATTATATTTTATCGCTTTAACATTATTGGAGACTAATGATAATTTATTCTCGCATTATCTTAGTCATAATATTTCTTCTTGGGCTAGTTGAGCTCACCCTTTCTTTCACCGTTCTCTTCGTGAAATGAGAATATAGTTTGGGACGAGTCGAGGAACGGAGTGATGGTCCGGAGGATAGCATTAGTAGTCCTCACTATTCGTGAAATAGTGTGATAATAATTGTAATGAGGACTCCTTTTGAGTTTGTATAATCTCTAGTAGATAATATTTGTATTCAAACTCACAGTTTATGTTTTTATCGTATTATTATTGTGCAGCTTGTATTAAGTAAGTTGTATTTGAATTATGTACCATGTATCCAAGCGACCCAAGATGGGTGATGTATACCTAATTTTGGGGGCGTCACGCTTATATAACTATTTGTTCACATGTGTGTACTATTGAATCACATTCTTGTACTATTAGGAGAGTTGGTGCAAAATTAATTATACTTGCAGGACTAAATTAAAAATGAAGAAAAAGAGGAAGGTATTATACTGTAATATTTTGAGCCCCAAATCGTGCAATTATCGAAACTATATTTTCCTATAAATAGAAGCTCATTCTTCCTTCATTTCTCACCAATTCACAAAAGCTTTAGAGCAATTATTATAGAGAGAAATTATAGAGATAAAGAAGAAGAGAAGTCTGCTACCTCACTATTCCAGTATTCAGTTTTTTTTAAGGTAGGGAATATTATTTGTTGTACTCGTAGGGGGTATTATTTCTTTTGTATTCATGAAGAGAACTTCATTATTCCATTCTTTATCATTCTCATTGGAATAACTCAGTATCGCTGCCACCCTATACTTAGTGAAATTCTTCTCGTTATTCCATTCTTTATTATTACATTGGAATATCCTCACGCGGTCGCGCTTTACTGTGGGACCGGTTCCATTCTTTATTATTTTGTTAGAATATCCTCATCATGCATTTTACGCCTGGACCGGTTCCGTTATTTATTATTCTCGTTGGAATATCCTCGTTTAATGCGTTTACGCTAAACTCAGTTCAATTCTTTATTATTCTGTTGGAATATCCTGCATGCATGCATTTTACGCCGGACACTGGTTCCGTTATTTATTATTTTGTTGGAATAACTTTGCCTATGCGATTACATCGCATGCATGGTGATTTCTTTTGTTATTCCATTCTTTATTATACTCAATTAGTTAAAACTTTGACTTCTATACTCCATGAAATTAGTGAAATATCCTTAATATTTGCGCTTCATCCAGTATCTTTTCATGGAAATATTCTTCTCGAGCATTCTTGAATTTTACTCTCAAAGCAAAGATTATCATGTTGATAATTTAGACGTTATCGGTTCTAGATAAATTAATTCTTGAACTTATTTTATTGAATTCTTATATCATTGTCATCATCCTCATGTTTATATTTTTTGAAAGTCATATGTGGCTGTGTAGTGCATAGATGGACTTGGTATGATTATGACCAGAATTATTCTAGATAATCATAACCGTAATGTTACAAATGATGTGGAAAAAGTCCTCATTGGCCCGTGAGTGCATTGATGGGCGCTTTTGGTATGATTATGGCTATGGATTCTCTTTGGTAGAAGTGCAAAGATGAATTGTTTTATGGCATGATCGGGGCCGTTGATGAAAACATGATTATCTTTAAGCCGTAGTAGTGCATGGATAATTCGTGGTCGTGATACTTAAAGAATATCCTCGGCCGTAGTGCGGGGTGATTCGATGATGTGGATTATTTATTAAGTTTGAGTCCCAAATGATAAAAGTGATGAAAAACCTTTTAAATCATAAAAGATAGTAGATTTTATTCTCTACTTGACTCTTTTAATGGATTGCTTGTTCCACTGCAGTTAAACTTGATGTTTGTTATATTGTATCAGTTTAACACTGTTTAAGGCTAATGATAATTTCTTCTGCATTATCTTAGTCATAATATTCTTACTGGGCTAGTTGAGCTCACCCTTTCTTTCACTGTTCTCTTCAGAAAATGAGAATATAGTTGGGACGAGTCGGGGAACGGAGTGATGGTCCTAGATGGTGCATTAGTAATCCTCACTATTCTGTGAAATAGTGTGATAATATTGTAATGAGGACTCCTTTTGAGTTTGTATACTCTCTAGTAGACAATATTTGTATTGAAACTCACAGTTTATGTTTCGTCGTATTGTACACGACAATTGTATTATTAAGTTGTATTTGAATTCTGTACCATGTATCTGGCGACTCAAGATGGGTGATGTATACCTAATTCTGGTTTGGATAGTGAAACATGAGTTAGTTGAGAGAATTAACTAATAAGAATAAATATTGGTTAATTGATAGTTGAGAGTTATGTTATGGAATAATATAATGTGTATGTTAAACCTTAAATAACTATGGTAATACAGTACAAGGTTTAATTTACTTAAGTAAAGGAGTGAAATAATATGTGTGTTGAGTATGTGATACTTTATATATATTACTCATAATGGTATTATGTGAGAAAGTCTAATGTACGAATAACGTTAAATATATATATATATATATATATATATATATATATATATATATTATTAAAGAGAGACATAAATCATTATATCTTTAAATGGATATTTAATATTTGAAGAAATTGTTTTGGGAACAATTTATAGAGGAGAGAGAAATAATAATTATATATTTCTAATAGAGGATATTAAAATATTTATAATATTGAGTTATTTTAATAAAATGAAAAATGTTATTTTTGAATAATAATATTACCTTATATATTTTTGTATGAGGTATGATTAATGATATAGTAAATATATTAAAACGTATTTGCTATATGTAAATAAATTGATGGAAACAATTTATTATAATAGAAAATAAACTTATTATCTATTTTATGTATATAATATATGTACATGTGTCGTACATATTGTGACACCCCCAAAACAGGTATACATCACCCATCTTGGGTCGTCAAATACATGGTACATTAATTCAAATACAACTTAATTATACAATAGTCGTGTAAAATATGACAAAACATAGCTTAGAGTTTAAACAAGAATATTGTCATCTACACAATATCCACACTCAATGGTGGCCTCATTACAATTATTATCACATAATTTCGTAGAATAGTGAGGACTACTAAAGCCATTTATCCTGGACCATCAATCCATTTCCCGACTCGTCCCAGCTATATTCTCATTTCCTGAAGAGAAAAATGAAAGAAAGGGTGAGCTCAACTAGCCCAGTAAGAAATATTATGACTAAGATAATGCAGAATAAATTATCCTTAGCCTTCAACAATATAACAATTGATAGAATACAATAGACAACAAGTTTTAGATCAACAACTGCAATGGAAATAAGCAATCCATTAGAAGAGTCAAGTAGAGCATAAAATCTACTAACTTCTATGATTTAAAAAGTTTTTTATCAACTTTATCGGTGAGACTCAGCTTAATAAATAAACCACATCATCGAATCATCCCTGCATTACGGCCAAGGATATTCATGTAATCATCAATGGTCATGATTATACCGAATAATCCCTGGTTATAATCATATCAATAACTGTCCATCAATGCACTACGGGCTAATGAGGACTTTTATCACATCATTCGTTACATTACGGTCATGATTATACCAAATAATCCCTGGTCATAATCATACCAAGTCCATCTATGCACGTAAGCCAAAGATGACTTTCATCATAATATAAGCATGAGGATGACGACAATGACATAATAATTCAATAAAACAAGTTCAAGGATAAATTTTAAAGATTTATAATTTAATTTATCCAGAATTCAATAACGTCCAAATTGTCAACATGATACTGTTTTGTAGAGTAAAATTCAAGAATAATATTCATGTACCAAAAATAATTTGGATGTAAAAAAGAAATATATTTTTGAATGAATAGTACTTGAATAGTACCCGTGAATAGTATACTGAAACCTAAAAAGTGTCCCGAATACCTGAAAGTGAATGATACTAGAGTGAATAATAATCGGATGAATAGTAATATGTGAATAGTAACTCGTGAATAGTACTCCGGCACGAAAAGTGCCCCGAATACCCGAGTGAATAATACCAGAGTGAATATTAATTGGGTGAACAGTAACTCGTGAATAGTAACTCGTAAAAGAAAAATACTAAAGAAAATAATATTCCGTGACGAGTACAAAAGAAATGATATATCATACGAGTATAATAGAATATACGAAACTGCAAATGGATTTTCACCGCCATGCGGAATCCACGTGATGCATCATTTCCACAATTTAATAAAGAATGAATACGAAGGATCATTCACCATGCATACTGTAATCCACATAGACAGGTTATTCCAATGTAATAATAAAGAATGGAACCAGTCATGCGTAATTCACACAGATGTGATATTCCAACGTATAATAAAGAATGTAACCAGGTCATGCATAATCCGCATGCATGTGATATTCTAATAGAATAATAAAGAATGGAATAACAACAGATTCAACAAACATGCGATAGAAGCGCGACAAGTTATTCCAATGTAATAATAAATAATGGAATAATGTAAGAATTTCACCATGTATGTGGTACTTGGCGATAGACGCTTTATTCCAACATAATAATAAAGAATGGAATAATGTAAGCTCTCTTCATGAATACAAAAAAGAAATAATACCCTTACCTCAAAAGAAGATCGATATCTTTGGAATAGTGAGGTAAAGCGAGCACTTCTTCTTCTTTCTCTCTATAATAATTGCTTCATAAAGCATTAGTGAATTGGTGAGAAATGAAGGAAGAATGAGCTTCTATTTATAGGAAAATATAGTTTTGATAATTGCACGTTTTGGGGCTCAAAATATTACAAGATAATACCTTCCTCTTTTCTTCATTTTTAATTTAGTCCTGCAAGTATTATCAAACTTGCACCACCTCCCCTAATAGTAAATCATGTGAATCAATAGTAAATCATGTGACTCAATAGTTCTAAACATGTGAAAAAAATTAATTACAGTATAGTACCTTCATCTATACCTCTATTTTTAACTTAGTTATGTAAGTATTATCAATCTTACACCAACTCCCCTAATAGTAAATGAATGTGAATCAATAGTACACACATGTAAACAAATAGTTATAATCATGTAAATCAGTAGCAATTAATTGCTCATTTATCCAATTAATTACCCGATTGGTCAATATAACCTCCAGACATCAATTATTATCAAAATAAATGTCGATTTTCACTAACACTAATAATTCCAACACAATAAAACTATCAATTTCATCTTTAATCAACACGAACTTATTCATCATTAATATTATAATTCACAATATTTAACAACCAGGTCGTTGATGATTGGGTAATATACCCATGAATTGAATATAATCGAGCTTAAATTATTGTATTCTCAAGTCGTTTAGTAGAATTTTTATTGTGAGTTGTTATTTTGCAGATTCAGGAGACACAGGGGCAAATTGGGAAGTTTGAGCTGTGAATGGCATTTTCGTAATTATTTTGAAGCTCACGGGCGTATTAAGCTAAAGACATTCCACACGTAAGGGCACCGAGAGGCCGACCATGGTTGACTAATTTTGCACGCGTAGACTGAAGTTGACTTGGATAAGGAACTCAATTGAGAAGTTGATTGGAAAAAGGATTGTGGTTGGGAGAGGAAAATATATAAAGGTTATTGTGTTGAATTAAAAAGGGAGCTACCACAATTGAAGACTAAGCAAGGGATTACTTGAAGATTGAAGGATTGGCTCTAGAGTTTTCTTCTTCTCCTATTTTTCAATTTGTGTAATTCTTTAAAAGATGATTTTTAAAGGATTGTTGGTTTTAATTTCCATTATGAATTAATTCTTTTATTAATATTCCAATTGAACCTTTTATGTCTATGAATTAATTATTTGATTTATTCCAATTATTTATGTCAAGGTGAATTGTTTATTATGTCTTGTACTTATTGATTAATTATTTGGCCAATAATTACCTTGTTACTCTAGAAGGAATTGGAAGAGGAGATCTAGGGTTAGAACTGGGCATTATAACATGTATGCTTAATTATTTGCATGACGAATAATTAGGGTTATGAATAGAATGAAAATATCTGTTCGCTGCATGTAACGCGTTGGGAATTGGAATTTAATGCGTTTACTTTAATTATTTTGCATAGGAATATAACAAGATTAATTGGATTAAATAGAAGTTAATTGATCACTTAGAAAAGGACTTTTGACACTTGGAATTCCCGTTAACAATTCAGTAGGCATAAAAATTGGGATAATTGGATAATTGGTTTATAGTTCATAATTGGGGATATTGGAGTCTTAATCTTTATTTACTTGAATTCATTCGTTAAAATCTTAGTTTTATTTATTTTTAGAATACTTTCTTTTTAATTGATTACTTTAGTTTTCTTATTTTGAAAAATCACATTTTATGGTTGTTTAAATAAAATTGGATTGATATAGTGCTAATAGTTCGAATTTATTGATTAGAATTCTTTGTGGGATCGACACTTTATCTTATCACTTTATTACTTGTTGATTGTGTATACTTGCACAAATTCATTGATAGTGAAATCAACCAACAGTCGTTCCCAGGAAAGAGGGGGATTTTCGATAAGGATTTCTCCTTATTGACGCGTAATTAGGTGACCAAACCTCTCCTTGACAGAACTTCTAGACATTGTCAATATTGCAAATAATAATATGAATAACTTTGTCGTCTCAATTATTGATTTAATAATATAAAATATTGATATTGTGACAATAATTGAATCAATAATATGAGAGATATGATGCAACAATGATCCGTGAATAATTGAGTATAACCGAGTGACTTCTTACGTAAGCATCAATAATCAATACCGGTGTCTTCTTATGCAACAACGCCAGACATCAGCATTTCTTTTACTATCGGGTAGTTCAACGCTTTTAACGGTAACACTTTCGGCCAGTTATTTTTATAAAAAGATAATTCTGTCATTTTTTAACTATGACAATACTTCTGTTGTGGGGTCCACTAATAATTGTGTCGTCGTACGGATATTCCCCGACAATAAGAATATTCCCCGACCAAACGAATATTTTATAACAACTTGCATACTTTGCAAAATTTATAAATATTACCCACAACTATAACATTATATCAAATCCACACCATAATATTTAAAAAAAATATTTCGAGAAATTTAAATCTTTATTCATAAAATTTGGGGTCTCACAATCTCCCTTCCTTATGAAATTTTGCCCTCGAAATTTACGTACGTACCTGGTATGCCGAAGAGATGAGGATACCTTGACTTCATTTCAGATTCTAACTCTTGAGGTATAACCTTTGAGTGTTGAATACGATCCTTCTTATCCAAGATTTTAACACGTATCTCCTCATACGTTAAATTTTCTGCTATCTCGTCTAGTTCTAATTTAATAACGTAGTTCGAGTCATCCACATATTTACGTAACATCGATACGTGAAAAAAAAACGTTATGAACACGCGACATACTTGGCGGTAAAACGAGTCTATAGGCCACAGTTCCTACTCGATCAAGGATTTCAAATGAGCCAATAAAATTGAGGGTTGAGAATTTCTCTCTTCATCGATTCTTATTTCTAGAATAACGCCCTCTTGAACCTTCTTCATCACATTCATCATTTCTCCGAGTAGTATGTAGCTTGCGCTTTTTAACTTTATCGATTAAAGTCGATTCTACTCGTATATTTGATATCACCACGTGGGTCCTTGTAGTCTTTAACTCTATCTTCATCATTTGTAAGTTATACAAAATGGGGTTTTGTGTTAACAACATCGCACTCAGAACGCATACGATCTTCTACTCAACGCCGTCACCACTATATTTCGCTTCTTCCACGATGATATTGAATGGTATAATCGTAATCTTCAAAATTTAGAGCCAACGTCTTTGGCGCATTATCGTTCGCTTTGGTTGAAAAAAAATATTTAAGGGTTGAAGAAATGGGTTTTGTCTCAAAATCAATAAAAATTCGATTTCACGCCTGCAGGGTAGGCGAAGTCTTCAAGAATCGTCGGAAATTTATTAACAATAAAAATATCATTCAAAATCGTGACTCATCCAAGACTTGGATAGTACGTCACATTTATACCTATCAACTTGCCACCGTTATTCACAACGTCCCCTATGGAAAGTTTGGCTTCGGTGCATTCCACACAAGGAAGTCACCAGTGAGGCTTGGGGCTCTTTACGTATGGCTTGATATGACAATGATTAACTTTAGTGGTTTGGTTGCTTGAATTCGCATAACAGGTTGGTTAGGAATATGAAAGCTAACAACCTTACAAAAAGCATGATGAGTAGTTAACCAATCGATTCCTAAAATCACATCAAAGGCAAGTATTTTCAAAGAGATAAGATCGACAGGTAACGTGAGGGTATCGATTTGAATCAAATAAGATTTATAAACAGTAGAGGTAATGAAGGTTTCTCCTAACAAAGTTTTAACCGATAAGTCAAAGTCTAATCTCTCCGGAGTCAAATTTAAACGTTGAGCGCAAGCACGAGAGATAAAATAATGGGTAGAATCGGTATCTAATAAGGTATAGACTTCGCAAGAATTTATAATTAACTAACCTGCTAACTTCGTTAAGGGTTACTCGCTTTTTGAGAAGTCACGAAAAACGCTCTCCCTGAAACCACCGACTTTGTTTTGTCCATATCCGCCTTTGGTGCCACCGTCCTAGCTGGACTTGACTTTGGTGCACGACAAAATCGGGCTAGGTGACCTTCTTTTCCACAATTGTAACATGCTTTGGACTGCATCGTGCAGTTTAGACTGATATGTCCCTCCCCTCCGCATTTGAAGCATACGACCGGCGGTCATTCTCCTTCCTTAACAGGTGCTGGTGCTGTTATGTTTTCATCGTTGTTGAACCTTCTCTTCTTGAAATTTCCACTCCTATTATTTTGGCCATGATTACCACCGAAGTGGTTACCATTCTTGGCATGATAATTTCCCCCACGGTGGTTATCATTGTTCTGATGGTCGTTGCCACCGGTATGATTATTATCGTGTTGTTGGTCGTTGCCTTTTGGTTGGGCTGGCTCATTATCGCGCTCCAATAACTGAGCCCTATTCACTACATCTGAATACAAACACAATTTGTGAGAAATGATGTATTGACGTATTTCGGGTTTCAAACCTCTTAGAAACATTCGCGTCATTCGCTACTCATTATCGACCAAATGGGATGTAAATCAGGACAACTCGGCAAACTTAGCTTCGTAATGCAACACGTTCATATTGTTTTGCTCCATTGTACATCTCAAAATTTTTAGATGTCATTCTCAAATACTGTCACAAAACAAGGGATAATTAAACAAATTAACATATCACATATTATCCCTATATTCTGACCGGCCAATTAAATACCAATTAAACTTAGGTAGGTCATACTAGCGAAAGAATACCCCATCTCTCCCCTCCTAGTTCTTGTCTCACATCTCAGCCAGTGATCATATCCCTAAGCTTTGATACCAACTGTGACGCCCCCAAAACAGGTATACATCACCCATCTTGGGTCACCAGATACATGGTACATAAATTCAAATACAACTTAATTATACAACAGTCGTGTAAAATACGACAAAACATAGCTGAGAGTTTAAACAAGAATATTGTCATCTAGACAATATCCACACTCAATGGTGTTCTCATTATAATTATTATCACATTATTCTATAGAATAGTGAGGACTACTAAATCCATTTATCCTGGACCATCACTCCATTCCCCGATTCGTCCCAGCTATATTCTCATTTCCTAAAGAGAACAATAAAAGAAAGGGTGAGCTCAACTAGCCTAGTAAGAAATATTATGACTAAGATAATGCAGAATAAATTATCCTTAGCCTTCAACAGTATAACAACTGATAGAATACAATAGACAACAAGTTTTAGATCAACAACTGCAGTGAAATAAGCAATCCATTAGAAGAGTCAAGTAGAGCATAAAATCTACTATCTTCTATGATTTAAAAAGTTTTTCATCAACTTTATCGCTTTCGGACTCGACAATAAATAAACCACATCATCGAATCATCCTCACATTACTACGGCCAAGGATATTCATGTAATCATCAATGGTCATGATTATACCGAATAATCCTCAAGGTTATAATCATATCAATAATCGTCCATCAATGCACTACGCCAATGAGGACTTTTATCACATCATTACGTTACATTACGGTCATGTTTATACCGAATAATCCTTGGTCATAATCATACCAAGTCCATCTATGTACGTAAACCAAAGATGACTTTCATCACAATATAAGCATGAGGATGATGACAATGACATAATAATTCAATAAAACAAGTTCAAGGATAAATTTTAAAGATTTATAATTTAATTTATCCAGAATTCAATAACGTCCAAATTGTCAACATGATCTTCGCTTTGTAGAGTAAAATTCAAGAATAATATTTATGTACCAAAAATAATTTGATGTAAAAAGAAATATGTTTCCGGGTGAATAGTACCCGTGTGAATAAGTACTTCAGAATAGTATCCCATGAATAGTACCCCGGCACGAAAAAGTGCCCCAATACCCGAGTGAATAATACCAGAGTGAATAAGAATCGGGTGAATAAGAACTTATGAATAGTAACTCGTAAAAAAAAATACCAAAGAAAATGATATTCCATGACGAGTACAGAAGAAATGATATCTCATACGAGTATAATAGAATATACGAAACTCCAAATAGATTTTCACCCGCCATGCGGTAATCCGCGTAGACAGATCATTTCCATAATTTAATAAAGAATGAATACGAAGGATCATTCACCATGCATACGGTAATCCACATCGACAGGTTATTCTAACAGAATAATAAAGAATCGGACCAGGTCATGCATAATCCGCACGAATAAGATATTCCAATGAATAATAAAGAATGGAATAACAATGAGAATTCACTGAGCGTCGCGATAGATCAGCAAAACAAAGTTATTCCAATGAATAATAAATAATGGAATAATGAAGAAGAATTTCACCCACGTATGCGGTACTTGGATAGATAGGTTATTCCAACATAATAATAAAGAATGGAATAATGAAAGCTCTCTTCATGAATACGAAAGAAATAATACCCTTACCTCAAAAGAAAGACCGATATCTTTGGAATAGTGAGGTAAGCGAGATTTATCTTCTTCTTTCTCTCTATAATTTCTCTCTATAATAATTGCTCTATAGCTTTAGTGAATTGGTAAGAAATGAAGGAAGAATGAGTTTCTATTTATAGGAAAATATAATTTCGATAATTGCACGTTTTGGGGCTAGAAATATTACAGTATAATACATTCCTCTTTTTCTTCATTTTTAATTTAGTCCTGCAAGTATTATCAAACTTGCACCACCTCCCCTAATAGTAAATCATGTGAATCAATAGTAAATCATGTGACTCAATAGTTCTAAATATGTGAAAAAATTAATTACAGTATAATACATTCATCTATACCTCCATTTTTAACTTAGTCATGCAAGTATTATCAATCTTGCACCAACTTCCCTAATAGTAAATGAATGTGAATCAATAGTACACACATGTGAACAAATAGTTATAATTATGTGAATAATAAAGAATGGAATAACAACAGAATTCACTGTATGCAATAGATCAGATAGACAAAAGTTATTCCAAATGTAATAATAAAGAATGGAATAATGTAAGAATTTCACCACGATGTGGTACTTGTGATGTATTGTTTATTCCAACATAATAATAAAGAATGGAATAACTATTTATTGCTATTATTTCATATGCTTATAACTATCTGTTCACATGTGTGTATTATTGATTCACATTCATGTACTATTAAGGGAGGTGGTGCAAGATTGATAATACTTGCATGACTAAATTAAAAGTGGATGTATAGTTGAAGGTACTATACTGTAATTAGTTTTTTCACATGATTATACTATTGAGTCACATGAATGAACTATTAATTCACATTATTTACTATTAGGAGAGGTGGTGTAAGTTTGATAATACTTGCAGGACTAAATTAACAATGAAGAAAAAGAGGAAGGTATTATACTGTAATATTTCGAGCCCCAAACGTGCAATTATCGAAACTATATTTTTCTATAAATAAGCTCATTCTTCCTTCATTTCTCACCAATTCACAAAAACTTTAGAGCAATTATTATAGAGAAATTATAGAGAGAAGAAGAAGAGAAGTCTGTTACTCCTCACTATTCCAAAGATTCGCTTTTTCTAAGGTAAGGGTATTATTCTTTCGTATTCATGAAGAGAGTTATTTTCTTTCAATACTGTAGGGTTGTTATTCCATTCTTTATTATTATGTTGAATAACTTATCTCTATGCCAAGTAGCGCATATATGGTGAAATTCTTTTGTTATTCCATTCTTTATTATTATGTTGGAATAACCTGTCTGTGCTGTCTATCGTATGCCTGGTGAATTCTGTTGTTATTCCATTCTTTATTATTTTGTTGGAACATCCTGTTTGTGCGGATTACGCATGACGTGGTTCCATTCTTTATTATTCTGTTGGAACATCCCGTTTGTGCGAATTACGCATGACCTGGTTCCATTCTTTATTATTCTGTTCCTGTCTGTGCGGATTACGCATGACTTGGTTTCATTCTTTATTATTCTGTTGGAATAATCTGCCTACGTGGATTACCGCATGGCTCCATTTGCAGTTTCATATATTCTATTATAATCAGTTGATTAAAGTTTTGGTTTCTATACTCCATGAAATTAGTGGAATATTCTTGATATTTGCGTTTCATCCAGTATCTTTTCATGGAAATATTCTTCTGAGCATTCTTGAATTTTACTCCACAAAGCAGTATCATGTAGACAATTTAGGCGTTATTGATTTCTGGATAAATTAAATTATAAATCTTTACAAACTTATCCTTGAACTTGTTTTATTGAATTCTTATATGATTGTCATCATCCTCATGTTTATAATATGTTGAAAGTCATATGTGGCCTGTAGTGCATAGATGGACTTGGTATGATTATGACTAGGGATTATTCAGTATAATCATGACCGCAATGTTACAAATGATGTGGTAAAAATTCTCATTGGCCATAGTGCATTGATGGACAGTTGTTAGCATGATCATGACCATTGATGAATACACAAATATCCTTGGCTCGTAGTGCATGGATAATTTGTGGTCGTAATACTAATGAATATCCTTGGTCGTAGTGTAAGGATGATGTGGTTTATTTATTAAGCTGAGTCTCAGCGATAAAAGTGATGAAAAACCTTTTAAATCATAGAAGATAGTAGATTTTATTCTCTACTTGACTCTTCTAATGGATTACTTATTCCGCTGCAGTTAAACTTGATGTTTATTATATTTTATAAGTTAACACTGTTGAAGGCTAACGATAAATTATTCTGCATTATCTTAGTCATAATATTTCTTACTAGGCTAGTTGAGCTCACCCTTTCTTTCACTGTTCTCTTTAGGAAATTAGAACGTAAATGGACTAGTCGAGGGAAACGGAGTGACGGTCCAGATGATAGCATTAGTAGTCCTCACTATTCTGTTAAATAGTGTGACAATAAATATAATGAAGACTCCATTGAGTGTGGATATTGTCTAGATGACAATATTCTTATTAAAACTCTCAGTTATGTCATGTCGTATTTTACACGACAGTTGTATTATTAAGTTTTATTTGAATTTTATACCATGTATTTGGCGACTCAAGATGGGTGATGTATACCTATTTTGGGGGCGTCACACTAACTAATATCATTGGTCGTAGTGCATGGATAATTCGATGATGTGATTGGTAGGATCATGACCATTAGTTAACAGTTGAATGTCTTTGGCCGTAGTGCACTGACAGGCAATTGATTGGTATGATCATGACCATTGGTTTTATAGTTGAATATCTTTGGCTCGTAGTGCAAAGATAGACAACTGATTGGTATAATCATTGTTATTACACTTGAATGTCTTTAGCCTTTGGGCTAAGGATATTGAGTGAACATTCTATTAAGCCTTTGTGGCAAGGAATTACTGTTGATTCACATTATTATAAACATGAATTGTGAATTTAACTATAATCTTTGGTGGTTCAGGTGAAGACAGGTGATGAAAGTTCTCTATGTCTTGAGTATAACAAAGAATTGTTAATGGGTATTACAGGGATAAAATTGATGATAAACTTTTTAAATCATAGAAGATAGTAGATATCATGCTCTACTTGACTCTTCTAATGGATTGCTTATTCTGCTACAGTTGTTGATCTAAAACTTGTTGTTTATTGTATTCTATCAGTTGTTATACTTTTGAAGGCTAAGGATAATTTATTCTGCATTATCTTAGTCATAATATTTCTTACTGGGTTAGTTGAGCTCACCCTTTTCTTTCATTGTTCTCTTCAGGAAATGAGAATATAACTAGGATTAGTCAGGAAACAGAGTGATGGTCCGAGATGGTGCATTAGTAGTCCTCACTATTTTGTGAAATAGTGTGATAATAAATATAATAAGGACTCCATTTGAGTTTGAATACTGTCTAGAAGACAATATTCGTGTCAAAAATCTCAACTATGTTTTGTCGTATTTTACACGACAGTTGTAAAATAAAGTTGTAGTTGTATTATGTACTATGTATCTGGCGACTCAAGATGGGTGATGTATACCTGTTTTGGGGGCGTCACAATTGGTATCAAAGCTTAGGGATATGATCTATGGCTGAGATGTGAGACTAGAACTAGGAGGGGAGAAACGGGTAATTCCTTCGCTAGTATGACCTACCTAAGTTTATTTGTTATTTAATTGGTCGGTCAGAGTATAGGGATAATATATGACATGTCAATTAACCCTTATTTTAAAACTATATTCTAGAATGATATCTGAAATACAGGAGATGAGAAATGGAAAAATCATGATAGAGAGGATATAACCGGGAAGGTACAATCCGAAAAGAAAGCAAGGTATTCTCATCTCTTCGAACTACCAGGTACGTATATTTTGAGGGCAAAATTTCATAAGGAGAGGAGATTGTAAGATCCCGAATTTTAGGAAATGAAAGTATTCAATTTTCTTATAATTATTATTCTATTTAGTAAATGGTTAAATTGATAAAGGTTAAAGTTAAGGGTGATATGTGAAAATTTTTTAAAATAAGCAAGTTGTCATAAAATATTCGTTTGGTCGGAGAATATTTGTACGACGACACAATCATTGTCGTAGTTTGATAATATTTTTTCCTGGGAATGACCTGGTTGTTAATATTGTGAGTTATAATAGTAATGATGAATGTTATTAAAAATGTGTTTTGTGAAGCCAAGTGAGTTGAGATAAATTAAGGAGATTTTTATGATGTATTTGTTGTAAATTTGGCTTATTATATGGACCCCCACTTACTCATTTTTCAAAATTGTCGGAGAAAGTTATCTCAATTTTTGTTTTATATATATATATATATATATATATATATATATATAAGTATATTATATATATATGTATATATACACTCCCTCCTTCCTACGTATCACCAAATATATGTATATTTATACTCCCTCCTTCCTACGTATCACCAAATATATGTATATTTATATACACTCCCTCCTTCCTACGTATCACCAAATATATGTATATATAAATATACATACGCGGTGGTATTGTATTTACAAAAATGTCACCGCGTCCTTCCAAAACGACGTAGTTTTAATAAAAGAATGTTATTTAAGGAGGAATGCTATTTAAGGAGAATGCTCTTGATCCTGACCGTATATATATATATATATTAGATTATAAATATAATATATTATATTTAATTTAAAAATTTTGTTTTATTAGAATATTTTATTGCACAATAATGAATAGTAAAAACCAGAAAATTAGTTTTTCATCTGTCGGATTCATCCGTGAGTTTTCTAAACTGTGCACCCGTGATTATTTTCTAAATAGTATCATTCCATTCTCCTATAAATAGGATGCTCAGTTTAGAAATAAAAATCACACCAGAATAAGATAATTCTTCTTCAATAATATTGAGCGTATTTTTTTAGAGTTTAAGGAAGCTTTGAGTGTAGAAAATAGTGCAAGTTTTCTTCAAGAATATCCTCGCCATACCAGTTAGAAATACTCTTCTTTTAAAGTAATTGGTATTATTTATTTCATATTCACTTACGATATTATTTTTCGTATTCATAAGGAATTTTATTTTCGTTCAATATTTGTAAAGAATATTATTTTCGTTCAATATTCATAAGGAATATTATCTTCGTTTAATATTTGTAAGGAATATTATTTTCGTTCAACAGTTGTAAGGGATATTATTTTTGTTCAATATTCGTAAGAAATACTATTTTCTTCCATACTTTGTAATATGTAAGTAATATTATTTCGTTTCAGATTTCGAATTCTACACTCATTTTGTTAAGTATTGCTTCTATACTTCTTGAAATTAGTAGAATATCCTTAAAATTTGCGCTTCATCTAGTATCTTTTCACGAAAATATTATTTTGAACAATCTTGATAATTTTTAATCTTTTCATGTCGGGGTACTATTCACGGGGTACTATTACCAAAGTACTATTCACGGGGTACTATTCACGAAGTACTATTCACCCGGGGTACTATTCATGATAAAAATTGATTTATTTTCTGTCCAAATCATTTTTAATACAATATTATTCTTGAATTTTACTCCATAAAGTAGTATCATGTTGACAATTTGGACATTATTGCATTCTAGATAAATTAAATTATAAATCTTTAAAATTTATCCTTGCTCTCATTTAATTGAATTTTTATATCATTGTCATCATCCTCATGCTTATATTGTGGTAAAAGTCATCTTTGGCCCGTAGTGCATAGATGGACTGTTGATTGGTATGATTATGACCATAAATTATTCGGTATAATCATGACATATAATGTTACAAATAATGTGGTAAAAGTCCTCATTGGCCCGTAGTGCATTGATGGACAATTGTTTGTATGATCATGACCATGGGTTCTCTTTGGCCAAGGGTGCAAAGATGAATTGTTGTTTGGCATGATCATAACCATTGGTGATAACACGAATATTCTTGGCCCGTAGTGCATGGATAATTCGTGGATGTGATACTAATGAATATCCTTGGCCCGTAGTGCATGGATAATTCAGTGATGTGGATTATTTATTGAGTTGAGTCTCAACGATAAAATTTATGATAAACTTTTTAAATCATAGAAGATAGTAGATATCATGCTCTACTTGACTCTTCTAATGGATTGCTTGTTCCGCTGCAGTTAAACTTGTTGTTTATTGTATTATATCAGTTTAACACTGTTGAAGGCTAACGATAATTTATTCTGCATTATCTTAGTCATAATATTTCTCACTGGGCTAGTTGAGCTTACTCTTTTGCTTTCATTGTTCTCTTCAGGAAATGAGAACGTAGTCGGGACTAGTCGGAGAATGGAGTGACGGTCCGAGATGGTGGCTATAACAGTCCTCGCTATTCTATGAAATATTATGATAATAAATATAATGAGGACTCCATTTGAGTTTGGATACTGTCTACGAGACAATATCCTTGTTAAAACTCTCAGCTACGTTTTGTCGTATTATATAAATGAAGTTTGTATTTAAGGTATGTACCATGTATTTGGCGACTCAGAATGGGTGATGTATAACTATTTTGGGGGCGTCACAGTTGGGGTCTTACATTAGACGTATTATTAACGACCGAAGTTGAAAGATGAATTATATAAATTTTGGAGTCGTTATAGTTATTTTGCGTAGTTTTGCGCTCAGAAGTGATGCAATGGCTCTTTGTGACCCAATTTGCAGCTGTATTAGGTTTGTTGAAGTTGACTTGTCAAAATGACCATTTTGCCCTTCCGGGAGTTGTCTCCAAGATTGACGGGGCTTTTGGCTGTCCTTCGGGGTTGTCTCCAGAATTTGATTACAGCCAACTTTTATTTTCCTTAGGGTTAATCTCCAAGGTTGAGTTGATGTTCCACAAGTATGTCTCCGTGGTTAGATTTGATGTTGTAGTCTTCCCGGTTATCTCTAGAGTGAAAAATATGCTTTTGCCCTCCTACATAGTTAGTAACAGGAAAACAAAATTTCGAGTGTATATATATATATATATATACTTTCACCTTCAAATCAAATATGATTATCTTGGTGAGGAGCAATTCGTACTGATAACGTATCATAAAAGTAGGCCTGACAAAATATGGTTATGAGTTGGTTTTGGTTTTCAAAATATGGTTATGGTTCCATTTAATAACTAAAACCATATTAACCATTTTTAATATGGGTTGTGTGGGTTGGAACTATATGGTTATGGTTATGGTTCAAAACCATATTAACAATATTAACTATTTTAAGATGTTTTAACTTTTAAACAAAACCTTTGAAAAATAAAATTGTGACCGTCACAATTAAATTATTTAAGTAATAATATGATATAAAAATTATTAATATAAATAATAAAATGCTAAAAAACTATACTAATAAAATTTTAAATTGAAATTATTAATACCCAATGAAATCAATTGTCTTTGTGCCTGCTAGAAAATCTAAATAAATAAAAAAAATAATTTAATGTTATATATAGCATGGTTTATGGTACTTCTATTTGGGCAATCTTCAAATTCAAGAGGTTGATCGGGCAAAACTATAATTATTGATGGAAATTTTGGACCGACTTTTGGTGACAGTTGTATATTCATCATTTGTTATCAATACTAATAGAAATGCGTTACAGTTGTAAATCATATTAATGATTGATATTTATTATTATTTTTAAAATGATATATATTTCAACAAATATTTGACAAAATTGAATTCTGATAAAATTAAATTAGGATCAATATAAAAATGTTTGTGATAAAATATAATAAATTAAAATGAATTTTTTTAATTCTTACTTATCTCATGCGTAGTATTTTAGAATTATAATATAATTTGACTGAAAATTTTCACAATATATATAAAATTACACGTGACACATAGTTATGATCAATTAAAATTAGATCTATCGATCTGGCTCGTGCAAGCAAGCAAAACAGCGTGTTATTTGGGTTGAAATTTTGGTTAGCAAAAAGTAGAGTAGAGTAGTACACACCTCCCTATACGACCATACCCTTTCCAGTCTTGTCTTTTCAATTTGGATCGGAATAAAATATGGGTTGAAAAATGGTTAATCGGTTCAAAACTATATTTGTTTAAAAAAATATGGGTCTAAACTTTAACCAACCTGAATAAATAAAAATAGTTAACCAACCCATTTGGTTCCAGTTAATATGGTTTGATCTAACAGTTGACTAACTATATTGTCAGGTCTACATAAAAGTATACTAAATATTAAGAACAATGATGATTAAGAAAAAAGAGAGAGCATCTTATTACATATAAGTTGTAATTGTATCTGTATGTATACATTATTTTTTTTACAATACTTCTATTTATAAACACATGTACATAAATATTTAGAAGTTTCACTCGTTTTAAAAGTTTAAAGGTCATTATAATAAAGAAGAATAAAAATAAATCTAGACATCTACATACTATATATATATATATATATATATATATATATATATATATATATATATATATAAAATTTTATAACCATTTATGATTTCTCTCAAGTATTCAAATTCCATTTGAGCACAAAATTACCCCAACTATTTTGTAAACCTAATGATCACATAGTACCAATTTCCCACCTTTCTCGCATAAACCTTGCTCCCCAACTGAATTAACAACCTTCCCATAACTATACCTCAATGGCATCCTCCCCAATATCCTATGAAACTCCTTTATACACTCCCCTCTCCTCTTCCTGTGATCCCCTTTCCTACTACTCAACCCCACCTCCTTCATTCCCTTTATCCCTTCATTCCTCGCATCTCCCCAATCCCTTGCCCTCTCCGCCGCCGCCAGCACCGGTCCGACGTTACTCTCCTCGGCAGCCACGAAATTCATCAGAATATCCTCACAATTCTGCATTTTATCCACTACATTCCTCGCCTCCGCCATTTCGGCTCCGCCTTCGCAGGTATACTTGTACAAATACTCTGTTTTCATGATCATAAATTTGGTAAGCACAATTGACAATTTATCCGGGTGGACTGTGTAAATCCATGTTTTCTTAATTATATCAATGTCGTGCGATCTGGCGAAGAATCCTACTAGTCTCTGGCGATTTGAGGTCCAGATTTTGAATGCAAATTCGACGGAATTTGGGTCGATTTCTACGTCGTCGTCGCAGATTAAAACCGCGCGAGTTGTAATTGACGGCCGGGGTTGAAACCGGGAGTTGAGGCTATCGGAACGTTGGCGGACGATGGTGATGGGTGCGCCGCCGGTGTATGAGATCGAGAGGTTGTGAGAGAGTAGCGTTAGGGTTTTAGTTGAGGTTTTGGGGTTTCCCCATAAAACTAGTACGGCGGCCACTGACGGGGAAGATGCGTATGCAGCAGCGATCGAGCAGAGGAGTGTGATGCGGGACTCGGAGTATCCGTTGATGAGGACAGTCATTTGATCTGATCGGAGGGTTTTCGGGTCACGAAGGTTTGTCGGGTCGCATGGGTTTGAGGTTGGTTGTGGTCGGAGAGAGAAAGCATGAGGGGCGCATGATAGAATCGTTACCAGGAAAACAACGGAAGAGAGAGAAAGTGTGTTTGTCATTGTCCCACGGTTGTGCTGAAGGCTAACGTGCCCGGGGAGAGCTCTCAGCTCAGTGGATTCCGGGGATTTTGTGGTTTACCAGTGGTTGGATTCCGGCAACTTGTGTCAGAAAGAGGGAAATGAACTTCCGTATGTGGAGAATATCTAATATTAGTCCTGATATTGAGTTGATAGTGGCAATTTTGTAATTTATGGAAAACTCAGGGGTTATTGTTAGTGGCCTGTGCTTTCTCTTATCATATTTGGATAGTGTTATAGTAGATTGCGATCACTGTAAAACAAGAAGAAAGACAGTAATGGCCATGTCTATGAGTATTGGCACTGATAACCTCAATTTTCTACAAGTTTTCCGGATTCGACCGTCATCAACTAGGCAACAGTTGAAGCCTCTGCGTTGCACACCCCTCCAAGAGCTGGTATTGAAGTCTTTGGAATTGCATTACTGAATTGTATTTCAATAATTGTTATACAAGGTCTGTCTTAACTAATTGTGTATCTATATTGCATGAGTAGAATGAGCATGAATAAGCAAAATGGGAGTCAAAATTTCGACCATTTAATAATATTCTCCTCTGCATTTATGTATCTAGCAATTTCAGTGTTCAAGCCAAACTCTAAAGAAAATGAATGGCCATTCAGTGTGGTTAATTTATAATTACATTTTTATACTCCCTGCATATTTTACCAAGCAAGAGAGAAGGAAAAATGGAATGTCGAGGTCTTCTGACAGTGCAGAGAAAATGACTAGGAACTTGATTGAGATAAGTGTGTAGTGACCAAATTTTAACTACCAGGAGGGGCATAGCAAATGAGTGGAACTAAGGAGAAATCTGAGTGGGCGTGTATATTGAGGAGACCAATAATTGCATGAGTTGTGCTTTATAAACCATAAAGTCTTGTGAAAGTTCTTCAAGAACTGAGGTTGAGTTTTCAGAGAGTGAAAGATGGGGTGACAGAATAAAAGAATAATGAGAGGGGTATCAAATTTTGGATTACAAACGTGTCTCAAATGCACATCATCGTTGTATTGGTATGTAATGATTTCTTAGGACCCACCATCATAAGATATTTGACAATGAGGAAGCTAATTTCATCAGAAGTAACAGTAAGGCTAAGTTTGTTCTAGGCAAATTAATACATGAGAGTGTGTTTAAAATGTTTGTGCACCTAATTAAGATGAGCTGAACACATGAGAGAATGTTTCGGAAACATATGACTAATTTAGTTTAAGGCAAGTCAGAGAAATTATATCATGATGACTTAAATTGTCATGTAGGTAAACATCGTGCAGGGGATGTGATGATCATTTACAAGGAGATAGGAATGATGGTGGAAAGCTTTTCCCAAGTGCTATAGCGAGTTATTTTAGTGTAACTTGCATAAAAGGCTATCATGAGATAAAATACTAGTACAAATTTTAAGAAGAGAAATTAACATTTACTTACTTACAAATTGGACCAAATAATAGTTATATAGCATATTCTTAACTGAAAAAATATGGTTGTATTAACATGTCAATACTTAGAGACCTTGACCTTTCAGAAAGATATTGGCATTGCACTGTGTTTTAAAAGACAGTTAAGGCTGGAAAAAGATTGGATAAGCCTAAAACTTGATATGGTAGACAAAACAATTAACTAACGAAAAAAATGAGATATTATGAAGAAAAAAATTCCTGGTTGCATGGTAAAATTATCTTAATTGGTTCTTGAAGCTTTGAAGTAAGGAAAACTTGGTTGCAGAATGAAAGGCGCAAACTTAAGTTTGGAGGAGAAAACAAAGAAGAGAATGAAAGATGAACAGTACAAACTGGGTACATGGAATGAAATTTTCACTTTTCAGTATGTCTAGAGCTTGTGAAATTAGAGGTCAGAATATACTAAAAGGTAAGTTTAATCATTACTTACAAATTTAATGTTTGAAGGGAATGATATAGATTTAGTATGACATTACTAGTACAACTTCAATTCAGTTTGTTAACTGTTTAGTAAGAAAGTAACTCCAGTGTATCGCATTATCAACTTTTACTTCTCTTGAATGGAGAGTTTAATGAAACTACAATTAGTCTATGATGTTACCTACACTGAACTAAGTAATTAGGTTAATAAAATTGTTTCTTCTATAAAAAAAAACACTAACTATGTATGCGACCTTAAGCAATCAGGAAAATATTGTTCAGTTGGTACTCTGCCCGTATACAGCTTAAATATGGTTGATTGTAGATATGACAGTCATATAAGCTTTTGGGGAAAACACAAGTGAACAGCAAAATAATTTATTTAACCTTTTCAGGTGTTACATCAACATAAATCAACTGATTGAGGTCACTAGTTCATCAACTTGGGATATATTTTATCATGTGGATAGAAACAATGTAGGACATTACTTATTTCGTGAACTTTGATTTTGCTTTGTGATAATGTGGTACCCACTCAAATTCCTTTGGTTGCCTATAGTTATGTCTACTGTTGCTGACATATTTTGGAATGAACTCGAATGTCTTCCCTCCTTTTTTGTCTCTGATTTAAAATATAGCTGCGGATATGGGGCACACAAGGTTCTGGGAGGATGTTTGGGTTGGGATATTCTCTTTCTGTGGCCTTTCCTAAACTGTATCATTTCTTCCTTGACGCTCCTGTCATTGAAATTCACTTGGAGGATGAAAATCTGTGTTTCTTGTCCATTTATTTTGTAGTCTGAATTACAGAGGGGCTGAGGATGTTTCCCCTCTTGTTTCTATCCTCTCTTCCTCCTCGAAGAGGAGATTGTGATCCTTGAATTCTTCACGTGTTTCTTCTTTGAAATCTTATTTTGAATTTATTATTTGGCATCATTCACCCTTTATGTTTGTTTTTTGATTATTTTAACCCTCTCAAAGTACCATTTGTTAGGTTTGACCCACCCATCCTCCACAAGATATCACAATTATACAGCTACTAGGTTTGGTAACATAGGTTGATTAGTCTTCTTTCTCTTTGCTTAATTTCTGAAAACAAGGACAAGACTTGTTATGTTGTTTTCCTTTCTACTCCCTCCGTCCTCAAAAGGATGAGCAAAAAAGTAGAGGAAAGAGAGTATAAAAGTTCCAAATTTATCCTTAGTGGCCCCACAAGATTATATAAAGTGAAGTACTTTTATTTTCTTATACTAATGGACCCCATTAAATGACATATTTACACTTCACTTTTTGTACTTTATCTCACCCTTTTGGGGATAAAAAAATGTGTATCTTTAGTCATCCTTTTGGGGATGGAGGGAGTATTAAATAAAACCATTCTACTAGATATATAGACTATGAAATTGATTATTATAGTATATGATTTATATTCGGCTCTCATCCCCAATCTCCTTTGTAAGGAAAGCACTTGTTAGTTATTTCTAATCCAGTATGGGCTACATGACGAAATGGGCAAGTACGTATACTTAAACATTCATATACTCCAGTTCACTTGCTTCATCTGGACATGTAAAGTTCAAGTAAAATTCACTCTGATGAATTTGTTCCTTTGTCTAGCCCTAGAATTCCCCCCTCTACAAATTTATCCCCTTTCCCTAACTCATCCATATTAATCAATTTGAAAGGTTGATGGAGGAATTTTATGTGAACCTTGCAATGGCAGAGGATGGCTGCTTTGTGATTTTTGTAAAGGGCAGAAGACCAACGTGAAAGCTGAAAACAAAAGGATCTACCGCCGCTGTCCATCTTGCAGAGCTGTAAGTATTCTCTTTGTGCACCTCATTTTTAATTAGAATAACTCAGTTAAATCAATGAATGTTGCTCAATCTTTAAATGAGTACACAAAGTTTTAGTTTAACATTGAGTTTTAAAAGTAAAACAAAGTACACTTTGTACTATAGCATTTGGACCTAGGTTTCTTGAAAATTGATTTTTGTCAGTTTGGGGAACTGGAACATTGTAAATAAGTTACCAACAGTAAACCAGGGGTAGGCTTGTTCAGATTGATAGTGTAAACTGATTGTTTGAAATCACAGAATGGTATTTAGCAGCCATATTTTAAACATATATGCATGATGTAGTTAGCATAAATTAATTGCCACAGAGATCCCCAATTTGGAATGTGTATCAAAATCATAGGACTATTTTATTAACAAACTAGAGGCAGGTTGCATTCCATTAAAAAACTACGTTGAATAGAGGTAGGGAGAGAGGGAGGACTATTTTCTTTACAAACTAGAGCAGGTTGCATTCCATTAGAAAAACTCTAACGTTGAATAGAGGTAGGGTGGGAGGGACTATGTGAAGGGAGGTTGGGAGGAAGGGGGGAGGGATAGGGGGAGAGAGAGCGGGAAGGTGGGAGAGAGAGAGAGAGAGAGAGAGAGAGAGAGAGGGAGAGAGGGAGGGAGGACGGAAGAGAGAAATCATCTGGTGCTTGTTTCTTAGAGGGAGAGAGTATCACCTGATATGCTTGTTTTGTGAGTATGAATGTTTTGGGTCTTCTTCTGTAGGTCATGAATACATCACAATTAAGAAGATTAAGGTCATGAAAGGATGAGAGAGAGAGAGAGGTGACTGCTAACTTTTGTTATGAGGGTCTATTGTCCTTTAAGCTATTCTAGAGTGCATTTGATAGATAGCAACTGAAAATTTTATATATTGTAGAGACTAATAGATCGATAAACATTAAAGCAAAGATAATAAAAAAAAGGCACATTCATCCGTTCTCTAAGTTTTATTTGACTTATGATCTTTTCTTTATTCTGTATTCATAGAAAAAGTACAGGAGATTTAATATCATCACTTTTTTTTTCTTTCCCAAGTTCATACAGATTTAATGGCTAAAGCTAAAAATTACAACGATGTCCTTCTCCAAAAAACAAAATGTCTTGTAGGTCTTTGAACATAATGACACATGCAAAATAAATACAATTTATTGATATCCCTTGACAAATGAATTTGAAGACGTGACTTCATAGTGTTTAAGAACAATCTATTTGATGATGAAAATGCTCATGATACTGAATTTCTGGGGAATGCTGTTGGTGGTGATAGTTATGGTGATTGGTGGATGCAAGTGATTTCCAAACAGAAAGAAAAAAATTTGATTGCATGTAGAAAGTTTGATTGATGAGGTGATTTTGAAAGGTACAGCTTGTGGAAGGAATCGTGGAGGTGTCAGTGTCAAATGTTGACAGTGTAAGCATTATTGTGTTTGTAAGTACTTATGTCTTAATCTATGCCCACATACATACTCATGCAGGGATAAACATTGAAATTGTGAGATGACTGACTTTTTAAAACACTGTGAAGACCTTGAACAAATTTGCAGAAAAAGTTGAAGATGCTGAAAGACAAGTTGTGTCCTATTTATTGAAGATTTGAAGCTTACAGGATGCCATGCACCTTCAACTCAAAACCCAGCTTTTTTTTTCTTTACCCTGGTAACTCCAAAGTCCACTTGAAGAGTTATTTGAAATCATGGACATAAAAACACGAATGTTAATATAATTAGAGGAATGTGTCATTGGAATTTCAAGAAAATATCAAGGGTCACTGAAGAATTGGGATGTTCATTCAAAGACAACAAAAGGATTGCTCCCATTGTGAGATTAGAGTAGCTAGATTTCGTTGGAGGATTAACACTACAACATTCAGAGGATGTGTCTAAGGATTTCTGTTACCACATAGTGCTTTGAAAATCTTAACTTTTAGCACGTCTGTCCATGATTCCCAATTTTTCTTCACCTGGGCTTTGGATTGAAGTTTCACCAACATCTTGTAAGCTTTGAATCCTTTAATGAAGAGGACTCGCCCTCTCATTCAGCAACTTTGGCATTTTATGAAAAAATCAAGTACTTCAACATTTCTTTAACAATGTGGAAGCATCTAGTGATTCCAGTCATTTTCCGTGCAAGAGCCAAAAAAAAGTGGGCATCGATTCAAGTACAAGTACTTTCAAAATCCTTCTTGCAGTGATGAAACTGTCAACATTTGAACTACCTTCCAGGGATTTTTCCCACCTACTCAGTATTTCGAAAGACTTGATCTAGAAAAAAAATTCAATTCGCTTTACTTTCTTTCCTGAGTAGTGAATATCTTGCATTAGCACAACAATAATGGTCACTAGCATCATCCTCCCGCAGTTCAATACTGTCAATATTGTCCTTCATGAAATGGATTATTTCAACATTATGTTGTCAGCATCTTTAAGTTTATCTGTTTAATGGACATCATTTATTCACATTTAATTTCTTGAGAGGAGAGGGGGGGGGGGTTGAGAGGGTGTTTGTTTGAGGAAGAGGATGGCGATTCCAGAAAAGATAGAGGATTGATATTTCCATAATTAAATTTGATAGTTCCTAAGCTCCTCCTCACATGAATAGTAAGTGCGGTCCACCTCATGTGAGTGAGGAGCTTGTGGAACTATCAAATTTACTTGTGAAAATATCAATTCTCAAAAGATATTCTTTTGCGGAGAACTAGATGACCTGACAAAGAGTAGTTAAACCTGTATAACCTTTGGAAAGAAAAGAAAAAATATGTGACATTTATGCTCCTTTTTTTCTTCTTTTTTCTACAGGTCGTGAATAAAAAAAGAGATGATAAATCAAAAGTGTTTAGGAAATTGATGAATTTGTGATTCTTGTCAAAGATCATATTTCGTCATTTTCTTAAAATACTACTTAGGTTTCATGAGTCTTATTCCTTTATTATTAATTAGAAGCACTTATGATATAGAGTCTTATTCATTCTGAGAGTTGTTCATTAATTTTGCTAGCTGCTACCTAGCCAATAGACTCTTGAGTGGTTGTAGAAGTTGATCCCTATTTATTGCACTCAAAAATAAAGAATAGAGTAGATAAATGCTGCTAATAACATGCAGTTCTTACAAAGAAAACTAAAAAATAAATGTTTACAGACTTCTAGTGGAGTGATTGAACTCTGAATGAGGATTCAATTAGGATTATTTGTTGGCACGGGCCTATTTGAATATTAGTATGTAAAATTTATCTAAACGTTATAATTCTAAATTTAAAACATGTGTAATATATATTGTTAATTAATCCATTAATACCACGAAATTTATGAATAATATGAAGTGTGTCGCCATATATTAATGCATCTGGACATTATTAGACTTGAGTAAAGTTGGGAAACATTGTGAATGTTTTTTGTTAAAATTCATAAACCATCTTTTATTGCACAAATTTTATCTAAGATTTGTAATCCCCAAGCATAATTAAGTGGCCACCAGTAATAATTGAAGGATCACCCGAATCCATATACTAACAGAGTCAACTCATTATATATGTATGTTGCTGAATAATATTGAATATATGTAGATTTTGTAGTGGTGAATATGTTTACATAGCTTAGAGGGAAAGATTCAATCACATGAATTTGAAAATGTGAAAGGTTATATTGTTTTTATTCATTGTATACTATTACAACTGTGAATGTATGTGTTGATGAAGTTGAAAGGTCTTGGACTTTTTTGGGTTTTCCTATCCAATAAGAAAGGGAAAAGGAAGAAAAACAATTTGGCATTGATAAAGCGAATGAAATAGAAAATGAAAGATCAACTCGTTTGAATCAGCTCACTATATTGAATATCGTGTTTTTAGATATAGGGATAGATATTGATAGGCGACCCTGTTTTATGTTGGAGAGCATGCTTGTCTGATCTGAAACAGAAGGATCCACAATTGTGGTTGAATGGTCCAGAATGGATATCAGGGGCAGAGGGTAAACTTTTAGGACCCTGGCTTGGACTATGGGAGACGGAGAGAATAGAGATATTTTAAAATGATAGTTTATCATGTACGGAAGGTTATTCCAAGCCAGGGTCTGGAGTGTGTGCCATAATATATCAAATCTCCGAAGTTTCCATATCATCCAAGAAAATGAATTACATGTTAATTGTCTTCTGATTATTGTCAAAAGGTAAGTCACTAGGAGGTCTCACATGATTGGATAGTCCAGTTTTGGTTATAGTAGTTTTTTCTTTTGTTGATATTGACACATTTAATAAGGCACAAATCAAGTAAATTTGACTAATTTCGGTTGCAGGTTGGATACTTATTGTGCTCTAATTGCAAAGTTTACAAATGTGTTACCTTTCCTAATTACAATGATGGAAAGGACCTAAACTAAGGAGCTAAATGTCAATTCAACAAATAACATTGGCAGGCTGGTAGCTCGATTTATCCAACTATCAAGGTTGAGGTTAATCTGATTGTTGAGCTTTTTCATTCAGGTCTCCTCTTCCCTGAAGTGTACTCTTTCATTGAGGCAAGGGTAATTAAATAACTTGTGAATTGTGACCCATTGTATCTTTGATATTATCATTCCAGTAACTATGTTTTAAAGGTGAAATTATATTTCTCTTTGTGCAATATAAATTTTTATTATCTTCTGTTCCTGGTCTTTGTAGATATTGGAGAGTTTCCCTCTTTAGTGTTTGTTTTTATTTCTACCTGTTGTAGGGTGGGTGGATTTCTTGTCCCCCCTATTATTGTCTTCTTCTTTTTCATCTAATAAAATATTTTCTTCTGTCTAAAAAAAATGACTGAAAGGTAAACTGGTTTGATTGAACATTCTCGATATGGGAGAATTTGAATAGTTAAATTTCCATGTGCCCTATTGTATAAACTCATGTAGCTGATAGGTTTCATGCACATTACCATTTGATAAACTGTTCCTACGTATTTACAGTTAGCTATAAAGTTAGTCCTTAAGCTTTTTGGAAGACCTAGTCAGCTGCACTTTGGACTGCCATTCTGCCACTTCACCAAACCTAACATAACCAGCAAATGAGCGGTAACATTTTATCAGTTCTAACCAAGGATAGTTGTTCAAGTTATTTTGGAGGCAGGTTATTTTAGATATCTATTATATAAAGCAAGGAGCAGGGGTTTGTCTATTTAAAATAAAAATTTCCACTGCTTACTCTCTCATCCCCTATTTTCTCTCCATATTCTTCTTCTGTAATCCTACTTTTTCTATTTTATATTAAAATAGGAAGTAGTTTCGGTTAATTTTAATAATTAATTCATCCGCTACTTCAGAAGGTATCCTACTGTTTTGAAAATTTTCTATTTTAAATTAATAAGCACACACTGGAGTGGTGTCATGTGGACTAGGGGACATAATTAGTTTGCTCTAATTAGTAGTTTAATTAGTGCAATAGAAGCGTGTTAATAGAGGATGTCACTTGAAGCAAAAGTGAAGCCAGTGACTTGCTGATAGGTAAGAGTGGAAACTATGGCTGCAAGCGGAAAGATCAAAGAAGTAAAGAAGATTAACATGAGAACTTTTGGAGCCGAGGACTGTGGAACAGGTTTTACGAAAGAGATTTTAAGCCTGTCAAATAAGTGAAGAAGGGAGAGAAAGGTGTAGGAAAAGGTAAAGAACAACAAAACAAGACATGACATGAGTTTTCATCACCTTTGGAGCTTCCTTAATTTCGTGGAAGCTCCAAAAGGCAATACAGGGTAAATGAACAAATTCCAGGAAGAGATTAGATCTTAACCACTGGCCCACAGGTGTCCTTGTAGCAAAATGTTGATGGTACATAGCTTTTCACTTGAGTAATGAAAGTTTTCAGGTGGATCCCATGTGTTCAGCTAATTTCCTTGCATGGAAATCCAGAAAAGAAAAAACAGAGAATGACTACTGAAAATACAAATTTCAAGCCTGCAAAAACCACAGTTAGGTCCATAGTGGTGACAAAGATAAATAGGCCTAATTCTTTGAGATATAGCAGTTTTCTTCTTAGTCAATTCTTTTTGTAGCTTAGGAGGTGATATCTCATTACTCTAATTTCCTTCTTTGTTACTTTTTTCTTTATAAAGGGTGTGTTTGCACCAGGGGTTTTTTGTTTTTGTTTTTTTTTTTTTTTGGGGGTGGTATTTATTTTCATTCCGTTTTTGTTGGATTGGATTTGATTTTACCTGATGATGATTATTATGTTTTACAATAATGAATTTGGAATTCACCTATTTGGGGGGGAAGTGATTTTTATTTATTTTTTTTCGTTTTTGTTGGATTGGATTTGATTTTTGCTTGTTGATGATTATTAGTTTTATATAAGGACTTTGAAATTCACTTATTGTGTTGCTAGTCTAGTCTTATGAATAACTGCATTCTCATTACCTAATCTAAAGAAACTTGACCTATTATTCTTATGTATATATTATGCTAATCTGCAACTTTCAAGATTCTCAAATTAACTTGGAGATGCAGTTAATTAGCAACTTAATTTTCAATATGTCTTTGTAGTAGGCATTCAGCTAAAAACAATTTGGCCATGAGTGAAGGCCACATGGTTTATATATAGGACCACAAGGTTTAACTTGTTCAGTATGAGGTCATATGAGCAAGCTAGTTTGTTATTATGCCTTACATGTGAATGAAATTATACAAATAATAAAGTTACAAATTGCTTTAAAAGTTTTAGGTGTCAGAGAATGGGTTGAGCAATCTATATGATATTCAAATATCTTAATTTTTTTAATGTTGGCTTCATACACTTTTGGGAACTAGACACTAACCCCTGAAATGTGTTTGATGTCCTTAGGCACCTATATTTCTATCAATCTCCCTCTTTACACTTTATTTTACTGTTTTTCGATGAAAGTCTTGTTTTATGTTATAAAGATGAATTGTAACAGTTATATAACTACGTATACCACCTGAAATCTTGTTGCATGGTGATTGATTCATTATGGCTTGATATTTTATGTGGAATCTTTCCGACTTATATTGGATTAAAGTTTTTGACGATGAATGAGCATCTCTTCTCTAAAGGGTACTTTTTGAGTAGTTAAATGCTATGAGTAGTAGATACAAAATAGTCGTAATTGTATTTTGTAAACTGCTAGTTCCGCTAGTAATGCTTACAAGGATATTCTGCGACATGTGTCTGTCAAAGAGTTAAAACAATAACAATAGTGTTTCTTGCATCTGAAACAGTAGGCTGCGTTTGTGACATTTTATAGATATATTTATTATGATTTTAATGTTCTTTCATACCATAACCAAGGCAAACACTTCCTCCGTCCCAAACTGAAAATTCCGTATTAAGTGACAATATAACAGTATTGATATAAAATAAGAGCTAGGGTTAACCATTTTTTAGTTTGTACAAATTTGGAATATCATGATACCTTTTAGTCTATTTTTTAGTAGGGATCTTATTGTAAGATGCACAAAGAAGGGAAGTGACTAGTGAGACTCACATTAAGACGGAGGCAGTACTAAAATAACCAGGAAGTTCTCATTGCAGGTCAGACTATAGAGGTAACTATCTACTTCCATTCTATTTTCTTGCATTCATTTTACTCATGGAAAATCTAAATCTTTTTTACTTTCACATCACGTAGTGTATGTTCGTTTACTAGAGTTTGCAACGGTAACGTTTAATGCATTTTGATACCGCACCAAAAGTGTGCGGTGCGTTTAAGCTCCAAGTATTGCGTTTAAAATAACTTGTTTTTAGACAAATAAGATTCTCGAGTACATTTGGAACTACAAACGCACACTAAACACTTCATAAGCTAGTAACAAGCACGCAAATAGTACGGATATGTTCAATTAAGAAATATTCAAGATGGTATTTTGAGTTCTTTTTAGGCTTCTTTCTGTCCACCTCAAGATACTTAAACAAGGTAACTGCATGTTAATTAATACTAGTATATTATTATTTTTATGCTATTTGCTTACATCTTTTAGATAACACATGGGTACTAGTACAGTTTCCATGTGAGAACTTCTCAAATTTAATCATAATGTAGCATTCTGACTTTGACTAAGCAAGAATTTATAATGTGAACCTATTTGAATATGTGCCACTGTTGGTAGTATTTTCGGATACCATATGTGGGTGCATGTGAAGTGAAATATAACATATGCTTTTCTTGTTTAGAGTGCAATGAGCTTCATTATACTATGTGCTATTTGTCAAATTCATTTGATGCTGCACTCACGGATCGTACATTTATATGCATCACTCATTGATCTTGATTGGCTAAACAATTTATTGGAACATGTTGCTGTCACTTCTATTCAAAGTATTAATTTTTAGAGACATTGACAAAAGGACTAGTTCGTAACTGTTTATTACTAATATAATATCAATACTTAATACTAATGGTACTACGTACTTTCACCATTACAAAGTCATAAGCTCATTTAGCTTTTAATTTTTATTTAATGCATAATACGGTTTATCATACACATTGCTTGGACATAATCAATTCCATCCTTTTAATTATTTCCTTAATTCTAAATTTGCTCTTAGGAAATAATAATTGAGAACATTGTGTCTAGATGTGTTTTGATAAATTTAAATATGCATAAAAAATTTAAATTAAAAAAAAGAGTCCAAAAAGTCTTATTTTGGGACAGAGGGAGTCCATTTCTCTGCATTACCACTTTTGTGTAGTCAAGTTTAGGTCTCCTAGATGCTAACTCAAATTTCTCAATGGAAATCTAGTTCAAATCCTGACTTGTAACATAATTATGGTTATTTAAGATCTAGCTACGGCTGTCATAATTTACCTTAAACAGTGTGGTTATTTGAGACCCTGTTGTAATGCAAATAAAACATGAATGAAACTGATACATAATACAAAGTTTCTCTTAAAACAGACTGCTGGTATGATTCAAACATTGACTGATCTCTTATTATTGTATACAAAACATGTCAAATTCTAAAAATAAATAAAAAATTATTAATCAAAAAACATAAAAATTGTTGAACATGATTATCGTCCGTCTCTCATTGCTTCATCAAAATATAAAAATTTGTGAAGTTTAAACTTTAAACTCTAAAAATCATCTGCATATCGGGCTTTGTGGACGGTGAGTATTACTTAGTTGACTTTCTGCCAAGCTACATCCCATTGTATTTCCTTCAGTAAACACATACGCATGCATGAAATCTGCATCTTTCTTCTCCCCCAACAGCTTTAGTATCTCTTCAAACACAGAAACTTCGCAGGGAATCCTTAAAACGCCTTCTTGCTGGAACCCGAATTCTTCTTCTGCTTCTTTAAGCAGAATGTCAAATGCTTGACACCCCAAATACTCCATTGGGATGATAAATCTCTTCATTTCTTCTCCAACACAAACGGCAAGGGATCCTTTAGGGACAGTTGCGTCCCTCGAGATCCCTTGCACATTGTTGTTATCGGAGAAGGAAAGCGTTTTCTTGAAAAACTTGATGCTTTTTCCTCCATTGGTAATTGCATTCACTTGCTTGTTGCAGCTGCTTTTCTTTGAATTTGCAATTTTTCTCCACTTCTTTAGGATTTGCTGAAGTTTAACAATCTCACAGATCGTGTTGGACATCTTGGAATCAAAGTGTATAGATTAGGCTTCTCTTTTGGAATTATTACTGATGTCAATCTGATATGTGATCTGTCTTGAAATTTATAGAAGTTGGGTCATTGAGATTGTGTTTTAAATATTACATGTTGAGAAGTACTATGTGATTATAATATAAGCAAAAGCCATTAGCTAACTTAATATAATCCCTGTAATAAGTGGTTTCCAGGTCTATGAAATTGGGAATCTTTAGATTTAGTATATAATATAACTCACATCTCTCTCTCTCTCTCTCATTATTAGGTTCTTAATTATTAAGGGGGTGGTTACCTTAAAAAATATTAAGGAGATTTGTGTTTCAAATTTATTTGTGTAGGACTAAGATTTTAAGGAGTTATACCAAATGTGATAGCCTAAGGTAGAGGACTCTCCTTTTACCGTGCAACGTCCATAGTTGTCACGGCGAAACGTGGTGATAGTTGATCGCCAGGACGCCTAGACGATAAGGCGCCCGTTATGGCATCCGTATGACGTTAACAATATGTTATTTATATATTATTTGTTTTACTTTAAAAGCATATTCAACAATAAAATTTTATATACATTAAAACTCAAAATATTATAACTAACACTATGGAATTAAAATTCCTTAGACATTAAAAATTGGTAGAACAAGTTAGCAAACACTTGACAATTAAAATTCAAAAATAAAACACTTGATAGTAGAACAAGTTAACAAACACTAGGTAGAGAATAAAGGATCAACTAAATCAACAATCATCACACATTACAAGTTTAATAAATAATAAAAATTACACCATATAGTTAGTTCATGGGTTATGATGAGTCGTGGGTACAAAATGACTTAATCACTTAACTTGGGTCAGTTACCAAGACGCAAGTCTTTGGCCAAATCATTGATACAAATAATATCCAAATACCAAATCCGCCTTCTATATCAACGTCCAAGGTGTTGTCTTATTTTTCTCTAGCGCCAGGACTTGTAGTTGTTGCCTAGGCGACACAATGATAACTATGACAATGTCACAAGTTTGAGTCAACCTTTTAACAAAAGTCCGAATTAACTAAGATGCTAGATGAATTTCGCTAGATTTTCCATCTAGTTCTCCTCCTGATTCTCAAGCTCCTTTCTATGTTTCTAGGATGAAGTGTATTTCTCAAAAGGCCCTTTTAAGGTTTCAGTTTCTTGTTTGAATTCAGTTATTTATGTGGGGTGCATTGCATTGGTTTCTGAGATAAAAAAATGCATCAACAGTCCTGATCATGTGGTCCTTGTAGCATTTAATAGTTTTTACTCGAATTCTTAAACTTGTTAGTTTATTCATCTTATATACTGTAGTTGCCTAGAGGGATGTGACTTTTCACAGTTGAGAATTCCATGTGTCAATGTCGGTTAATAAGTTTGGAAGGGCAAAAAAGAGGATCGCCATCCTCACAGAGGATCCCTGTGATGATCGTTGTGAGCAATTGGATGTCCATCCAATGGCTCACAATATATCAAAATATATATATCAAATATATATTAAATATATTGTGAGCCATTGGATACACCATCCTCACAGAGCAGAGGATCCTGATTCAAAAAAGAGAGGTGGAAAATGGAAATGACTGAGAAAAACCAACCACATTGGTATTCATCTTACTTTTCCTTTGGTTGGACTCTAGTGAGATTGCAGGGATCTGGATTTCGAACTTATTTGTACACTAATAAGAGATGCCTTTACTATTAGACTATTATTTTTTGTCTCATGACTCCCATACTCCAGACCTACAATCAACGCGGAGTCCCAAGGGGGGCGGGGGTTCCACCATTAAGCACCTCCACCATGATTGTTAGTGCTTGGATAGAAGGATAAAGTATCAATTGTAATTGTATGTGTTTCTATTTATATACGTCTTCTCCAGTGGAAAGCTTCTCGTATGTCGCCCTAATCGGTGGGGTCCAATCGGTCAAGTTTGGGATTATTCTCAAGGAATGTTTATATCTCAAATGTGAGCCTCCACAATGTTTATTTTGAGCCCACTAGGTCTGAGTGCTCTCTGGGCCATTAGGCCTTTTCTCATGGATTAATTACATATTTTAGTACATTTTTAAAAATAATTACAATAATGGTGATATAAAATAATTATAAAAAAAATACACTTTTTCATATTTATTTACAATATTAGTGCAATTAAGATTCTTTAATTTATGGGATTAGTATTGATGGGCTGACATGTCAAATTAATTCATTAATTTAGGGGGTTAGTATTGGTGCAATTCAGTTAATGCTTTTATGTAACGAGGGTAGAAGAACGATTATTATGTTCATCTCTTTCCTTCACTCGAAAACATCAATTATGGACAGTGCAAGTTACATAAAACAGGGAAGGGAAAGGAAAGGCTATAAGCATTGTAGCGTGGGGAAGTATGAAGTACCACATAGCAAATTAGCAAAACCTATGAAGAGAATGAGGAGAAGGAGAGACTTCATCAATTTACTACATTCTTGGATAGGTGGATGATCCTAGTCGGTAGAATTTGAAGTCCATATGTCAGGGATGTCAAGGGAAACAAGAGGAGACTTCATGATATGGTAACTACGGACACTTATTAAGGTGCTTGAGGTTAATGGTGATCAAATTCTCTTCTTTAACCAATTTTGCATCAAAATACCCATCCCTTGCAAAATTTGCTTCCTTAAATTCATCTTCCTCCTTTGATTGGCCAGAACTGAAATTTAATTGGTAAATTGTTGTCGGTTTCGTAATTGGATTTTGTGGAGCTGCATTTGGAAATGTAGGCGGTGTTGGTGGTGGTGGCATATTCGTCCCAATGCTTACCTTGATTATTGGATTTGATCTAAAATCAGCAACTGATAGAAGAGATTGATAACCAAACCTTCACACCAAGGTAACCAAACCTTCATACCAAGGTAACCGATCCACATCCACACCTGCAGTTTTTTCATAGTGCAGTTGGTAGTCAAACATTCATACCAAGGTAACCAATTCAGTGTTATTAGGTTACCAATTTATTTTGAACGTGATGCAATTGGTAGCCAAACCTTCATGCAGTGGGTATCCAAACTTTCATACCAAGGTAACCAATTCAATTTTATTAAGTTACCAATTTATTTTGAATGTGATGCAGTTGGTAGCTAAACCTTCATATAATTGGTTGCCAAACTTTCAGACCAAGGTAACTAATTCATAGTATGGAGGTAGATTGGTTACCTTGGTATAAAGGTTTGGTTACCTTGGTATAAAAGTTTGGTTACCTTGGTACGAAGGTTTGGTTATCAACATTACATTACACATCAATCTCTTATCTCTTTTTCCTATGCAGTGTTCTTATTTTCCTTTGGACATGAAATTGGAATTAGAATTTCTGGACATAAAGAAATTGTGAAAAATCAAATATCCACCTCCTTTCTCTATCCCATCGACCAATTTGTGGTTGATTCTCGCTATGTCTCACCGGTGAAGGGGGAGGAGGAAGATGACGTTACCAAACCTTCAGAGCAAGGTAACCAATTCAGTTTTATTAAGTTACCAATTTAGTTTGGATGTGATACAGTTGGTAGCCAACCATTCATACAAAGGTAACCATTTTAGTTTTTGTGGGTAACCAAATAGTCATAAAAAATTTCAGAACAGTAAGAGTTACATTTATTTATTTTTAAACTTTTTGTAGGGCGAATATCCTATTTCTTCTTATTGGCGTTTTAGACAACGGAGATTCACGGCGGAGTAGCGAGGGAGAGGGCTACTGTGAGGGAGATCAAGATTTGAATTTGAATACTTATTTTGAATTTGAAATTGTTTTTGTTGTTAGATCCCAGATATTTGAATTTGAATTATTAGTTATGGCAGTTATTTCTCCTTGATTTTAGGTTTACTTATTAATGTGAATTGCGTTATTTTTGTAATTATTTTGTGTATGTATTATTTTTGTAAATACTTTCTAATTATTGTATATTAGTGTTAAGGTCCCTTTTCTCATTGCCCTATGGGTTTTGGACCTCCGGCCCAAAGAATTATAGGGCCTATATAGCTCAATCATTCTCCCTAATAGTGCATTGCCAACCTTCGTTATTTAATATCATTAAAAGTGTGATACAACTTTGTGATATATATATATATATATATATATATATATATATATATATATATATATATATTAGTCGTGTCCTGTGCCTCCAACACTACATGGACGGTAGAATTTATTTCAAACTTTGGACGGCCCAGATGATTTTTGAGTGAGCGGGGAATTCAAAATCATTTGTATTTTGTTAGATGGATATAGTGCATCATTACCTTCCATTACATAAATTATTAAGGGTTGTGATTAAAAATACAAACATGTTATCCCCTAGTTAAACTAGGGGACTGAATAAAAATAAATCATCGTCGATTATGCCTGAATAAAAATAACTCATCGTCGATTATGCCCCCTATTAACGTCATAGCAGCAACAAAAATTATATTGTCCGCTACTTAGGGGGTGTTTGTTTAGAGCTGAATGTAGCTGAATCTGAATGACTGAATCGGTCAGTGCGTTTGTTTTGGTCTGAATGGCTGAATCGGTAAGATGGACGAGGTGAATGGCTAAGTCAGATTTTTTTAGCTGAATGAAGTAAAAAAAAATTTAAAAATTCAAAAAAAATATTAACTATTATATTAAGTAATATTAAATAAATTTACAACAATTTTGAATTTTTTTAGAGGGGTAAAATAATAAAATTTTGTCATTCAGATATTTTCAGACATGTCAATTATCAAACATCTTTTTTCATTCAGATTCATTCAGTTTTTATCAAATACCCCCTTAGTCTAGTGGATGTTATGTTTTCTTTTGTTTCTTATGTCCTGCCAAATCACACAAAGAATCAAACTCAAGAAAAAAGAAACAAAATTATCACTAGAATAATTTCTAATTTAACTAGGATGTAATGTTTAATAAAAGGATAATGAATGTATTCTAGGACAATTTCCAAATCACACAAGGAAAATATTTGTTCCTTTTGCATGTCCTCCATTGATTAATACTAAAAGAACTCTAAATGATAAATAAATTATTATATTTTTGTTCATCATAATTCCAATTCCAAATCGGGTCAATATTATTTTTGTGAATCATAATTCGACTTTATTGAAATTAAATTATACAAACCTACCCCATAATCCTTCAATTCTATATATATATAGGATGTATGATTATTTAATTGCGAAACTATTTGATTTTGGTTATATATTTTGATTTATTTGTTTATTATTTTTAGTTGTATAATGTAGACACTCGAAATTTTATTTTTCTGTTACTAACTATGCAAGATGGCAAAAGCGTCTTTTTTCACTTCAGGGACAGCCCCAGAGGATTACAACATCAAATCAAACCCCGGAGGCAGCCCTGTGGTATATCAAATCAACCACAGAGATAACCCCGAGGAAAGACAGAGATAATAACAGTCAAAGCCCCGAAAATAACTCCGAGGGACAACATCCATTTCAACCCCGGACGCAACCCTGGGCAGGCAAAAGTGGAATGTTGACAACACAACATCAAACCACAGACATCCAGCTGAAAACATGATCATACAGAACCATCACAGCAATCTCGAGTGCAAACTACTCAAAGCCTACGACTCACGTTTTTAATGTTTTTCAACATTCTTATGAAACCTTACTAATTAGGATTCATTAACTTACTTTTTACTTTTCGTTCGCCTTTTACGAAATTTTACCATAACTTCAATATATGCTAATTTCGATCCGTTCTTCATGAACGTTTATTTGAATTCTCTAATTTCTAACCAAACATATGTTAACAAGCATATATATGATGGTTTTAAACTTGTCCATCAACAACAAGTTCTAATTAGATGGTTTTAAATTTGTCCACCAACAACTTATTCTTCGTGTTCTTATTTTGTTCTTCGTGTTTTTCGTTCGGTCTTCATTTTTAATCGATATTTTGATTACGATTTTACATTTTCTTGGGATTTAATGTTATAAATCAACAATACTTCCTTATTTCACCGAATCGTTCATATGATTCATTCAGATCGTGCAAAAACATTAAACAATTCATACTTCGTATGAAAGCTTTTAGGAAATTTTTATAACTAAATTTCAATTTCTTACTTCTTCATTTTCTTATGATTAAATCATAAGAAAATCGTTTTTAATATCTTTTACTTTCATTATCATTAAGCTATGTATTTAGACATAGAAACTTAAAGAAAATTTTGATTAAAGCTAGGTTTTGAATTACCTTTCTTCTTTAATCTTATTCTTTTAGGTGAAGCTTGTGATTTGCTAGCTTTTCCTCTTCCTTTCCTTCCTTTCCCCCATCTGAAATCTCTCTCTCTCTCTCAAGTGTTGGTTGAAATTTTCTAACCAAACAAATGAGCTTAAGCTTAGTTTATCTAAGCTTTTCAAGGCTAGGGGCAATTTGGTTATTTGGCGGGTTTTTACCATTTTACCCCCACTTTCTTACTATTCATGCCTCTTTACTATTCACATCTCCTTACTATTCACGAAGATTCTCTTGGAAGCTTCACGATTTCGTCTTTCAAAAATTCGTCCGACAATTTGAAAAACTGAATTATCTAGAATCCAAATATTCTTAGATATTCCGTCTTTCCTCTACAAAACAACTTTTACGCGTTCTTTGAAACTTCAAAAAAATTGAAAAACACTTTTTGATGAATAGTGTTTTCTGTCACGTTTTCCCAAAACGTAGTTAAATGATCAAAAAGTACATAACAATACTTTACATCATTTTTATTTCGTCTGATTTCTGCACGTTTTTCGAGAAAAACTTTTATCGGCTTATATGACTTTTCACGACATATTGCCGGCAAATCTTTCGACATTTCGAACTCTCAAAATGACTTAGGTTATTCAAAGCCTAAACCCTTTGGGTTCATTTATGAATAATATTTATTTCGTCTTTTTCTTTAAAAAATTTCATTCCTCAGAAATTTTTTATTTTCATCTTGAAAATTCTTACTTGTTCATTCTACATCGTAGCCAGAATCCTCCCGTGTTATAGTTATCCTAGGTCATAGAACGACTAATAAACACAACACATAATATAATTAATAAAAATTCATTTTATTAATTAATAATTCTTTAAACTTAACTTTTTGTACAATCCAATTTTTCGGGTTGTCACAGGTTCTGGTGAAGCTTGCGGCCTATCAGAAGATAGTAGCCAGGCATTATAATAAAGGGGTAAAACTCAGAAGATTTGAGGTCGAGGAATTGGCTCTTCGGGAAGTAGAGGCTTCTATTCCCCAAAATCTTGGGAAGCTAATGCCAAATTAGAAGAGACTTATGAAGTGATTGAGGTGCCGAAACCAGGTACTTATAGGCTTCGAGTAATGGATGAGACAAAAATCAAGAATACCTGGCATGCAGGTAAACTTCGAAAATATTATCAGTAGAGCAGGCTAGGTGATTCAACTCTGTAATTTTTCTAGATTATTAATAAAATGAGTATTTAGTTTTTTAACTAATATTTTCATTGTTGTTTGATTTCATGTTCAGTTCCCTAGAACGAACAATGTTAACGGTGTTTGGAGGAATATTCAGTCCCCTAAATAAGTGTGTCGTATTGTATACGTCATTTGATATTTAATTTTGGTGAACCGAATAGGGTGAGGTGAACCCAACTTAGGAAGAGTGTTTTGCTTGCTATATCATACAAGATGTCTAATGGCATACAACCTCGTGTAATCATAAAACGGGGTTGTGCGCATCCACTTCTTTGAGTATATCTACGAGCACTACTATATGATCTTGGAGTTTATTTGAAATATAATTTTCACTTGGAGACAACGGAGATAATTATATGTCGAGAAGACTCACCATTAGAAAGAAGATGATAGTAATCTTCTTGTTTTTTCTTTAGGGGACTTTTAGAATTGACCAAGGATAATTATGTGAACATATGATATCTATCATAACCTGACGCATGGCCTCCCATATACGAAGATTTCCTTGAGTATTTTCCAAAGATTTTAATTTCTAAAACAATTATTATTGTATACCTTTATGTAAGGTACCATTGTAAAGAATCTTGTGGTCAGGCACCACGAGAGTTATATATATTTGTATTAAAACTCACACTTATCTTGTTGTCGCACTCTGCATGACGATTTCAGCGATTAATATAAATGAAGTTTATATTTGATTTTTATAGTGTGATATCTGGCGATTCTGAATGGGTCGTATGGACCTATTTTGGGGCGTCACAAATAATATCGAAATTTAGGGATATAATCATTTGGCGGAGATATTAGTCTAGAACTAGGAGGGGAGATACGAATAATATACTTCGCTAGTGTGTGACTTACCTAAGCCAAAATTTTTACTTGATAAGTTGACAATTTGTGATATGTCAATTGACCTTTGTTTTGAAGATATATTCTAGAATGATATTTGAAATACAGGAGATGAGCAATAAAAAAATTATAATCTGAGAGGATATAACCCAAGTAGGAAGGTACAATTCAAAAGTAAGGTATTCTCATATCTTGAATACTGTGTATCGTACCCTAATTTTAGGGACGAAATTTCATAAGAAGGAGGTTCTGAGACCCCAACTTTTATGAATAAAAATAATTTTCTCGAATTATATTTTGAATATTATGGTGTGGATTTGATATAATGTTATAGTTGTGGGTAATATTTACAAATTTTGCAAAGTAAACAAGTGGTTATATAATATTAGATTGGTGGGGAATATTCATTTTAACGAGGGAATATTAAATGCGACACTATGACAATCATTAATTGGACCCCACAACGGAAGTATTATCGTAGTTAGAAAACAACGAAATTATCTTTTATAAAAACAACTAATGAAAGTTTTCACCGTTAAAAACTGTTGAACTACCCAGGTAGTAAAAGTAATGATGTCTGGCGTGGTTGCGTAGTAGCACACAGGTATTGATTATTGATCTTTACGTGAGAAGTCACTTAATTATACTCAATTATTGCTACTGATGGTTATTGCATTATATCTCTCATATTATTGATTCAATTATTGTCACAGTATCATCTGCATAATATGTTATATTATTAAATCAATAATTGAGACGACAAAGTTATTCATATTATTATTTGCAATATTGACAATATCTAGAAGTTCTGTCAAGGAGAGGTTTGGTCACCTAATTGCGCGCTAATAAGGAGAAATCCTTATCGGAAAGCCCCCTCTTTCTTGGGAACGACCTGGTTGTTAAATATTGTGAGTTATAATATTAATGATGAATAAGTTCGTGTTGATTAAAGATGAATTTGATAGTTCAATTGTGTTGGGATTATTAGTGTTAGTGGAAATTGACTTATATTCCGATGATAATTGATGTCTGGGGGTTATATTGATAAATCGGGTAATTAATCGGATAAATGAGCAATTAATTGCTATTCATTCACATGATTATAACTATTTGTTCACATGATTTACTATTGATTCACATGATTTACTATTAGGGGAGGTGGTGTAAGTTTGATAATACTTGTAAGACTAAATTAAAAATAAAGGAAAAGAGGAAGGTATTATACTGTAATATTTCGAGCCTCAAAACGTGCAAAGATGGGTACATTGATTATCGGTTTTACTGATTGTATATCTTTGCTTACGTCAAAAGATGGATTTGTTGATTATTGGTTTTACTGATTGTATATCTTTGGCTTACGTCAAAGATGAACTATTGATTGATGAGTATCTTTTGGCTTATGTGCATAGATGAACTGTTTATTGGTATGATTATGACCGAGGATCATTCGGTATAATCATGACCCGTAATGTCATAGATGATGTGGTAAAAGTCCTCATTGGCCCGTAGTACGTTGATGGATGATTATTGGTATGATTATAATCGAGATTATTCGGTATAATCATGACCATTGATGATTACATGAATATCCTTGGTAGTAGTGCGGGGATGATTCGATGATGTGGATTATTTATTAAAATCGAGTCTCGGGGATAAAATATTGATTATACACTTTTAATTAAATAGAAGATAGTAGATATCATGCTCTACTTGACTCTTCTAAAATACGATTGTATATCTTTGGTCGTAGTCTGAAGATGAATTTATTAGTATGATTATGGCGAAAATTATGATTTGGTATAACCATGATTTTTGATGTTTCAGGTGAAGATAGGTGATGAAAATTATCTTCGTCCTGGGTGCGAAGAGGAATTTAGAATCACAATTATGATTACGAGTTATTCATATGATTGTGGACAAGAATTGTTGATTAATGTTACAGGGATAAAACATTATTAGTGGACTTTTAACATGGAGAAGATAATAGACATGATGGTCTATTTGACTCTTCTAATAGATTGCTCGTTCCGCTGCAACTAGGGTTGAAAAGTTTTATCATCTACCATATGTTTTAAATCTCTGATTTATTACTGATGAAGGCTATTGATGATGTAAATTATCTTTAGTTATGATATTCTTTCTTCGGGCTAGTTGTGCTTTCACCCTTTTTGCTTCACAATTCCTTTCGGTAAAGAAGAGTGTTCTTGCGATTGACGAGCGGGATAACGAGGGGAATAGAACGGTGAATCTATATTTGTTGAGGTTCTCCTTAAATAGTATAGAAATAATTTGGTGAGAACTTTAGATAAGTGTGTCGATTGTATCGTCATTTGATATTTAATTTTGGTGAACCGAATAGGGTGAAGTGAACCCAACTTTGGAAGGGTGTTTTGTCATTATCATAAAAGATGTCTAATGACATACAATCTCGTGTTATCATAAAGACAGGTTATGCACATCCACTTCACGAGTATATCTACTGAGCACTACCTATATGATCTTGGAGTTTATTTGAAATATAATTTTCACTTGGAGACAATCGGAGATAATTATATGTCGAAGACTCACCATTAGAAAGAAGATGATAGTAATCTTCTTATTTTCTTTAGGGACTTTTGGGTCAACCAAGGATAATTACATTGACATATGATATCTATCATAACCTAGACGCATGGCCTCCCATGTACGAAGGTTTCCTTGAGTATTTTCCAAAGATTTTAATTTCTAAAATAATTATTGACTGTACCTTTATGTAAGGTACCATTGTAAGGTCTTGTGGTCAAGGCACCACGAGAGTTATATATATTTGTATTAAAACTCACAGCTTATCTGTTGTCAATTACTTTTGCACGATTTCAACAGATTGTATAAATAAAGTTTATATTTGATTTTTATAGTGCGATATCTGGCAACTCAGAATGGGTCGTGTAGACCTATTTTGGGGGCGTCACAATCATGATGTCGACATCCTTCTTCATGTTTTGGTTTTCTTCTTGTGTTACTGCATTTTGGGCTAAGAGGTCATTGTAGCGTTTTTCTCCTTTAACTACCTTTAGCCTTTCAACTCGTCTTTAAGCTTTTGGCAGTACAATTTTGTGTTGTCATGGTTGCTTTTCTCCTTTTTGTACCCGGCCATGACGGCGTCCATTCAAAGCTTTGCAAGGTAAAAATCATCTTTAAGCAGTTCGACCTCGTCTAGCTCGTATATGAGTTGTTGGATTTCGATTGAAACGACGTATGATGTGTCCGAAGACTGCACTGAGTACATGACCATACGGTAGATAATTAAAGATTGAACATAGAATCCATAAAGAGGAAAGACTGTTATTTCTTACCCGACCCTGATGCATGATGCCAGCGTAAACTAATTCATGAATGCCGATATCTTTAAACCTTGGCTCATCATCTAGGAGGATGAAGTTTTCAAACAACTCGTGAAAATATTCTTCGAGTTCGGATGGCCATAGGGTCATTTTGGATTCGACTTTTTGGATTTTGCTGGGGAAGGGTCCGGTTTGCTGAGAAGCTTGGGTCGGAGAGGAGTGTCGGGGGGGGGGGGGGGGGGAGGTTTGATGCGAGGTCTATTGGGAGGAGGAATGTCTTCGGTTATTTCTTCGTTGGTTATATCTTGGATTTTCATCAGTTCAGTGTCGGATGTTAGGTCAGGGACGATGATGGGTGTCTGAATGGATGTCGTTGGAGATATTATTAGCATCTGGGTAGAGGAGGATTCGGGATGAGTTGGAGGGGTTTTCGAAGGGCCAATTTTTGTTGTCTCTTTAGTAGTTTTGCTCGCCTTCTTTTTATCCAAAGGAGAATGGTCCTTTCGGTTAATGGCAGATCAAGGGGACTTATTTCGGTGAATGAAGGGGTCGAAATTGTTGATGATTGGGTTACAGTTATGGCAGGGGTTGGTTTGGATGAAGAGGTTGGTGGTTTTTTGGCGATAGATTCTGGTGGGATAGCTTCAGTGTTTGGAGGGGTTGGTGATTTTTCTAAGGTTTTGCTAGCGATGAAGTTTTCAAAATCTTCTCTTTCGGTAGATGTTGGCTTAATGAGGGATACTGCATTTTTCATATGACATGTGAGCGATATAATTCTGTAAAGGAGTTCGGGACTTACATTTGTGATCGAAGAGCCATGCCGGTTTGGTCAGCAGGTTGAAGTCATATTCCTTCATTGGCAATTTCTCGATTAGCTTTGCTAACTCCTTAACTCGGCTTGAAGAAGTTTCCCTTAAGGAAACTTTCGGGCGGCTAAAGGAGGCCTAATCAGGAATTTGGTGGGTATCTGGACCTTTGACGTAGAACCAGTCCTTGTGCCATTCTTTGTTGCTTGAAGGGGTGTTTATGATGGAGCGCTTCTCAATTTTTTGGGTGGGTTTTAGTGGTTGTCTGCCCAAAGTTTTGTAAAAAGGCTCTCAGAATTTATTCAGTTGGAATAAGGCGAAGAAGAAGTCAATGGTGGGAGGGACGCCTGCTTCGTGGCAGAAGCCGATGAAGGCGATAATGTTGATATAGGAATTTGGCACTTGTTGGACGAAACCAACGCCAATAAACCCTAGTAGGGTAAAAATAAAGGCGTGAAGGGGCAGCCGAACCCCTTTTTCTAAAAGAGTGAGGGACATGGCGGTCCAACCATCGGTTCGGTGATACATCCGATCAGTGGCTGAAAGGGCTTTGAGTGGTGGGTGGCTGGAATATGGCAGTGTTCTCGGATGGTGGCGATATCTGCTTCGGTGATTTAAGATGGGGTGTTGGCGTGATGAAACTTTGCCTCGTGGGAGTATTCGCGTACCATTTTTTAAAAATTCGACTCTGCTTTGAAGGTCTGGGGGGCAGAGTGAGTAGTGCTGGCGGCGACAATGGTGGATATCATGGTGGATTGATTGCGGCACAGAAGATTGAATCTGATTGGGCCGATTGGTGGTTGTGGTGGAGGTTGTCACCGGGCGTGGTGGAATGGAAGAAAGCGGGGTGACTTGAAGTGGTGAGGTGGTGGTGGAGGAAGTTGGAGTATTGGAAGATGCCATTGATGGATAACTTTGGGTTGTTTTCACTGGAGGGAGATTTTATAGGAGGTACGAGAAAGTAGAATTCAGAATTAGGGGAAATGGGGTTGTTCAGTTTGGGGCAAGGGTTTTGAGAAGGTGTAACTTTTTGAATTTACACACTTATCAAGGTTTGGCTATTGAATGTGCCGCTATGATTGAGAACGTGTGAGGAATATGGTGGGCCCGCTTGGGATGATGGACTTGGTCTCGAGGAGGTTGGGCTTGGCAACATTTATTGGTAATTATTGACCTTTATTTGGAGTATTATTCCATTAAATGTTCCATTTAAAGGAAGACTGGGGGCAATATGGGGGCGTGATTATTTGGGCCCAAAATTATATAGTGGGCCAAGGTTCACGTGAAGTTATTTTAACCCATGTAGGATTCTGTTTTGGCAGTGAAGTAATTTAAGGAATCGTGGATTCCTAATTATGTTTGGTTTCCAATTATAAAGGAGATGTTAGGATTTAATCCAACTTCATTTCTTTAGGGAGGTTTTATTCAATCCTATTAAGGAATTATACCTAATGATCGAGGATTTCCAATTCTATACGGGAAATGACTCTGTGGAGGTGGTGTGATCACTATAAATACAAGGTTTTACCCTGATTTTAAGGTACACACATATTTAATTATTATGTTACAGCACTAAAACATTAAGCCTCCATTGTTAAACCTTATTCAGTCTGTACTTATTCTCACATCGGAACTATCCCCCAGCGGCCCAAGACGTCAAGCTTTTGGTGTGACTTTGTTTCTGTGCAGGATTGAACACGTTTTGGTGATTGGAACGCGTGGACGAATCTTGGCATTAACAGGTAAGTTGACATTGCCTCTTCAAAATATTTATTTTATTTTGGGAGAATCAAAATTATATGAAAAAGGCTAAAAATATTTATTTTGCTTGATGGATTTAATGTATAGCTACATTTTAAAATTTAATATCATTCCTTTTTATTTATTTAATTATCATACTGCATTAATTGAATTGAAGAGACTGATGAGACTGAAAATATTAAAGTAACAAATAATTCTCTTCAAATTCCCACGCAGGTCAACAAACTTCAATTTAAAGAGATTTTTTTGTTACTATTATTGGAGATGCTCTAACATGTCTTTTATTTAATGTCTCTCTAAACTTTCTTTCTCTATTCATCCTAGCTTTTAATACTTATTAGGAATGTGTGAATAACAAAAAGAATGATATAGAGAACTAAATTACATTGGAAGTAGTAATACTTCATAGAAAAGTGGAGAAATATTTCAATTAATAAGTAATATAAAAGGGAAAATTTGACAAAAAATATATATATTATTAATCAGCGCGTGAAATCAATTAAGAAGTTTATTTTAGAACGAATGAGAAGTACTTTTTATTTTTAATCTTCTAAATTTTATAAAATTTTTATTTTACCTTACATAATTTACCTGATAAGGATTCTAACTAAAATGGTAACTCTGTTCTAAGATAATTTCACTTATGACTCTTAACTCTTAATCGGCTCGAGTATCTGGCATTATAAGGCGTACTAAAATGTTAACTCTGCTGTAAGATAATTTCATTTATGACTCCTATTTTTATCGATTTGACTGTCTTGCACTGTAAGGTGAGACGTTCAACTATTTTCTGTTATTGATCAGTCACTATTGACATATCTTGAAGTCTTCTACTTATATTCGCATAGTTTATTCTTATGGGCATATATGTTGAAGTCTGTACATATTCACAGTCTATTCTCAGTGAGTTGTATATGCAGACAAATTTAAATGTTAACACTTGGTAAGAAAGAAACTATTAATTTTACTATTGTGTTCATCAATGTTGAGTAATTGTCCATGAGATTTGTAAGTCAGGTCATCTTTATTTGTAATAATTATAATTTATGAGATTATAATTTTCAGACTATTTATAATTCTAAAATTATTAATTTTAAAATTAAATAGTCACACATTTGTTTTTTATGAGATTATTTGTGGCATAACTTAAAATAATCACATGTTATGTTTATTTTTTTTAGGATTAATTAAAGGATTGGATAAAAAAAAATCAATTGTTTGGACTATTATACCCTTATTAATAATAACATATTTGAAATTATAATTTAAACTTGTTTATACATCAAAAAATGATGAACAATAAGCTCTTTAAATAAGTTTTGACAAACAAAAAACCAATATTTAAATATGACCGACTAATAAATTGTTTACCAATAAGTTGTCTACCAATAAAATATTTAAATAATAAGCTGTTTACCAATAATAAGTTGTTGACCAATAATAAATTGTTTACCAATAATTAGATGTTTACGAATAATCTGTTTAAATAATAAGTTGTTTACCAATAATAAGATGTTTATCAATAAATTGTTTACCAATAATAAGTTGCTTGCTAATAAGTTGTTTAAATAATAAGCTATTTACCAATAATAATGTAAGATCCCGAATTTTATGAAATAAAAGTATTCAATTTTCCTATTTAGTAAATGGTTAAATTGATAAAAAAGTTAAGGGTGATATATATAATTTTCAAAATACGCAAGTGGTTATAAAATACTCATTGTTGTTGGGGAATATTCGTTTAGTCGTGGAATATTCTTATTATCGGGGAATATTCGTACGACGGCGCAACCATTTGTAGACCCCATAACAGAATAAATGTCGGATGAAGAAAACGACAAATTTGAGTTTCTATAAATAACGGCGTAATTGTTACCGTTAACACTGTTGGAATACCAGGTGGGTAAAGTAAAGTAATACGCGTTGTTGCACCGTAGCACACGGTAATGCACAATATTTTTGAATTATTGATTCTTACGTAATAAGGCACTACTAAATAATTGTTACAGTAGTTACTGTTCAATATTTTATTTTATTGATTCAATAATTGCTGCGTTGATAGGTTATATTATTGTTGTTTCAATAATTGTCATTTCACAGTATTTCCCATTATCAGATCAATAATTCATATTATTTGAATAATATTATTAGATAGCATTATTGGCAATGTCTAGAAAGTTCTGTCAAGGATAGTTTATGTGTTTTATCAGTATTTTATCGGATTGGAGGTATTAAAATATCAAATCGGTGTTCTTAAAGCTCTATTGCGTGAGTTACCATTGAATAATATTATTAGATAGCATTATTGGCAATGTTTAGAAAGTTCTGTCAAGGAGAGATTTGGTCACCTAATTGCGCGCCAGTAAGGAGAAATCCTTATCGGAAAGCCCCCTCTTTCCTGGGAACTGCCTGGTTGTCATTATTGTGATTCTGTAATATTATTTGTGAAAAATTAATTATTGATTTATATCATAAGGAAATATTTATTTGATGCGGATATAAATGATGGATTTATTTATGTAGTTATAAATGAAGGAATTAATGTTTATGTGTTTTATCAGTATTTTGTCGGATTGGAGGTATTAAAATATCAAATCGGTGTTCTTAAAGCTCTATTGCGTGAGTTATAATTTTTAATCTGACCATTGGATTGTTGTGATTTTGGATATGTTATACATATATAAGTTGAGTATATGTCCACAAATTTTGAACCGTTAAAAATGAACGTATAATTTGTTATGAATTTTAAGAGGTGACTGATTCGGAAATTAGGTTTATAAATAATTTTGGTGGAAAATTCTAGAATTGAGTGGGCCCCACTTGTGGTTGGTGAAGAAATGTGCTGAATTTTATTTCAAATGTGGTGGGTGGCAATAGTAGCAGGTAAAACCATCAGTGTAGCAGTCAAGTCCGCTTGAAGCGTCTTAACATTTTCCTATAAATAGAGAGCTAAGTTAGAATTGAAAATCACACCAGAAACATAAGCTTTCTCTCTTTCTCTCTCTATATTATCGAGCGTTTTGTGAGTATTTAAATACTTTGTGAGTTTCTATTTATCGGTGGCAAGTTTTCTTGACCTTTATACCGATATTCCAAATCAATCTTGCTTTTTTTGAGGTAAAGAGGATTTTAAGGGTTGTTATGTTTTTCAGTTTTGTAATTTTTCCGACCTTCAAAAATTCTGGAAAAATTTAAAATGATAATTTGATGAGTTTTCTAGATTGTGTCCAAAAATGGCAATTTTTGGATGTATAGATTAAGAGTTATGAATTTTATGGGAAAAAACTATTTTAAAAGTAAACCCTTATAACTCCTTGTGGTTAACTCTAAAATTGGTGAAATTTTTTTTGGGAGTAGATGTATATAACAGAAGTATACTCTGTAAATTTCGGAATTTTTGGATAAAAGTAAAGTTTATGATAAATGTCTAAATATTCGGCTATTTTGGCCATATGAAAAATAGTAAATGAATTTTAAAAATTCTGAGAAAAATATATGTTCAATATGGAACTATATTCTGCTAAATCCCAGAAAAGAAAATTTGTTTGTACTGATTTAGTATTTTTCATGAAAATGGACTAGTTATGAATAAATGAATTAAATATGTTATGTGAAGTAAGAAAATTGGAAAATTGGATTTTATGGCTTGAAAATCCTATATAAGTTATATGCAGATTTTTGATGAGGGTTTTGGTTATTGGTGATGAAATTTTATGAGTTTGGCATTTTAGGATGATTAAATGCATTATTTAGTAAAGTGTAAACAATTAAAATAAATTGTTTATATGTTTTTAAGAAATGTTACTCTTTCAATATCATTATACCGAAATATTGGTATAGATTTTATTTTAGAATTTTTACCTTTTTCATGTCGAAGTTACTATTCATGAATTACTATTCATGAGTTACTATTCACGAGTAACTATTCACGGGGTACTATTCACGATAAAATTGGTTTCTTTTTCTAACCAAATTATCGTTGATTTATGAATCTTACTCTTGAAATTAAATCCATATTTTGATCATATTATTTTTATTATAATATATAACATTTTTATTATTCTGGTGAAGAAATTTCTCTTTGACTTGAGTGTAAAGATGGGTAGATTATTGGTATGATCGTAACTATGGGTTCTCTTTGGCCTGTAGTGCAAAGATGAACTGTTGTTGAATATCTTTGGCCAGTAGTGCAAAGATGATCTGTTGTTGAATATCTTTTGTAAGACCCCAACTTTTATGAATAAAGAATAATTTTCTCGAAATATATTTTTGAATATTATGGTGTGGATTTGATATAATGTTATAGTTGTGGATAATATTTACAAATTTTGCAAAGTAAGCAAGTGGTTATATAATATTCGATTGGTTGGTGGGAATATTCATTTTAACGTAAAATATTCTTACGACGACACAATCATTGGTGGACCCCTATTAACTAAGTATTATCGTGTAGTTAAAAATATGTAATTATCTTTTTATAAAAATAACTTAAAAAGTGTTACCGTTAAACCGTTGAACTACCCTAGTAAAGAGTACGATGTCTGGCGGTAAGTAGCACACCAGTATTGATTATTGATGCTTACGTGAGAAGTCACTCGCTTATACTCAATTATTGCTACGATAATTGCGATCTTATCTCTCATATTATTGATTCAATTATTGTCACAATGATCATCTGCATAATATTTGTTATTGTTAAATCAATAATTGAGACGACAAAGTTATTCATATTATTATTTGCAATATTGACAATGTCTAGAAGTTCAGTCAAGGAGAGGTTTGGTCACCTAATTGCGCGGCAATAAGGAAAAATTCTTATCGGAAAGTCCCCTCTTTTCTGGGAACGACCTAGTTATTAAATATTGTGATTTATAATATTAATAATGAATAAGTTCGTGTTGATTAAAGATGAATTTGATAGTTCAATTATGTTGGGATTATTAGTGTTAGTGGAAATCGACTTATATTCCGATGATAATTGATGTCTGGGGGTTATATTGATAAATTGGGTAATTTATCGGATAAATGAGCAATTAATTGCTACTAATTCATATGCTTATATAACTATTTGTTCACATATGTGTACTATTGAATCACATTCTTGTATTATTAGGGGAGTTGGTGCAAGATTGATAATACTTGCATGACTAAGTTAAAAATATAGGGATAGATGGAGGTACTATACTGTAATTCATATTTTCACATGATTATAACTATTGGTTCACATGATTGAACTATTGATTCACATTATTTACTATTAGGGGAGGTGGTGCTAGTTTGATAATACTTGCAGGATTAAATTAAAAAGGAAAGAAAAGTTGGAGGTATTGTCTTGTAATATTTCGAGCCCCAAAACATGCAATTATTGAAACTATATTTTCCTATAAATAGAAGCTCATTCTTCCTTCATTTCTCACCAATTCAGAAAAGCTTTAGAGCCATTATTAGAGAGTGAAATTATAGAGAGAAAGAAGAAGAGAAGTCTGCTACCTCACTATTCCAGTATCCAGTTTTGTTAAGGTAAGGGGTATTATTTCTTTTGTATTCATGAAGAGAACTTACATTATTCCATTCTTTATTATTCTCATTAGAATAACTTTGTATCTGCGACTACCCTATACTTGGTGAAATTCTTCTATTATTTCATTCTTTATCATTCTCATTGGAACATCCTGTCTGTGTATATATCTGCACACCCGGTTCCATTATTTATCATTCTGTTGGAACATCCCCATGCATGCTTTCTGAATGACTGGTTCCGTTAATTATTATTCTTTGGAATACCACATGCATGCGTTTACGCATGACACGTTCCGTTATTTATTATTACATTGGAATAACTTTCTGCATGACGATCTATCGCATGCACTCGGTGATTTTTTTTGTTATTCCATTCTTTATTATACTCAGTTGATTAAAATTTTGGCTTTTATACTCCATGAAATTAGTGGAATATCCTTGATATTTGCGCTTCATCCAGTATCTTTTCATGGAAATAATCTTCTGAGCATTCTTGAGTTTTATCCCACAAAGCAGTATCATGTTGACAATTTGAACGTTATTGGTTCCTGGACAAATTAATTCTTGAACTTGTTTTATTGAATTCTTATATCATTGTCATCATCCTCATGTTTATAATATGTTGAAAGTCATCTCGTGACCTGACACATGGTGCATAGATGAACTTGGTATGATTATGACCGGGCATTATTCTAGTATAATCATGACCGTAATGTTACAAATGATGTGGTAAAAGTCCTCATTGTGAAAGTGCATTGATGGACGATTGTTGGCATGATCATGACCATTGATGAATACACGAATATCCTTGGCCCGTAGTGTATGGAAAATTTGTGGTCGTGATACTAATGAATATCCTTAGTCGTAAGCAGTGAGGATGATGTGGTTTATTTATTAAGCTGAGTCTCAGCGATAAAAGTGATAAAAAAACCTTTTTAAATCATAGAAGATAGTAGACTTTATTCTCTACTTGACTCTTCTAATGGATTGTTTGTTCCGCTACAGTTAAACTTGATATTTGTTATATTTTATCAGTTTAACCTGTTAAAGGCTAATGATAAATTTATTACGCATTATCTTAGTCATAATATTTCTTCTTTGGACTAGTTGAGCTCACCTTTTTGCTTTCATTGTTCTCTTGAAATGAGAACGTAGCGAGGACTAGTCTGGGAGCAGAGTGACTATCCGAGAGGATAAGCATTAGTAGTCCTCACTATTCTACATGAAATAGTGTGTTAATAAATGTATTGAGGACTTATTTTGAGTTTGAATATTGTCTGAAGACAATAATTGTATTAAAACTCACGACTCATGTTGTATATTTAAGATTGTATTTGTATTCTATACCATGTATTTGGCGACTTAGAATAGGTGATGTATACCTATTTTGGGGGCGTCACAGTTGGTATCAAAGCTTAGGAATATGATCCCTGGCTAAGATGTGAGACTAGAACTAGGAGAGGAGAGACGGGGAATTCCTTCGCTAGTATGACCTACCTAAGTTTATTTGGTATTTAATTTGTCGGTCAGAGTATAGGGATAATATGTTGCATGTCAATTAACCCTTGTTTTGTGGCAGTATTTGAAAATGACATCCGAGAATGTTGAGAATAGCAATGGAGCACAGGAGACCTTTGAGTCTCCACAGATCAATAATTAGGATAATGTGCATCAGGAAGGCGACAATCCTCATGCAAACAACAACACTGACCAAATGACTAACGATGGAATGTTCAGAGGCTTTATACAATTCATGCAACATCAGGCGAGAGCGGCTCCTGTCCAAAATGTAGGTGGAAACACTGAAAACTCTCGGACTGTCACCACTAAACAGTTCAAGGAGCTGGGACCACTGAAGTTTATTGGAGAGCCAAAACCACTTAAGGCGGAAGCGTGGATAAAGCAGATCACCAAGATATTTGATGTTTTGGGATGCTTCGAGGAGCAAAAGGTTCCATTTGCCACCTTTATGTTGCGAGGAGAGGCAGATTACTAGTGGGAATCGGTAAAGCGTACTCAACCTGCCGCACTGAAGATGTCTTGGGAGAAGTTCCAAGAACTATTCAACGACAAGTTCTTTCCCGAAAGTATTCGTCACATGAAAGAGGTAGAGTTCATTAAGTTGGAGCAGAACAATATGACCGTATCGTAGTACGAAGCTAAGTTTGCCGAGTTGTCGTGGTTTGCGTCTCACTTGGTTGACAATGAGGAGAGAATGACGCAGCTGTTTCTAAGAGGTTTGAAACCCGAGATACGTCAATATCTAATTTTTTATAAACTTTGTTTGTATTCGGATGTTATTAATAGGTCTCAGTTATTGGAGCGCGATAACGAGTCAACTCAACCAAGAGAAAGCAGCCGCAAAATGATAATACCAGTGGTAGCAGTCATCGAAGCGGTGACAACAAACGTGGAGGAATACACATGCGAAATGGTAACCACTTCGGTGGTAATCATGGTCAAGCGGTAAAATGGACATTTCAAGAAAAGGAGATTCAACAATGATGAAAAGACGTCGAAGATCAAAGACCCGTTGTTAAGGAAGGAGAACGACCACCTATCATATGCTTCAAATGCGGAGGGGAGGGACATATCAGTCCAAACTGCGTGATGCAGTCCAAAATGTGTTATAATTGTGGAAGAGAAGGTCATCTTGCCCGATTTTGTCGTGCACCAAAGACAATCCAGCTGGGATGGAGGCACCAAAGGCCGTCCCAGAAAAGTCAAAGCCGGTAGTTCAAGGGAGAGCATTTGTCGTAACCTCCCAGAAAGCAAGGAACCCGAACGAGGTCATCACGGGTAAGCTTATTATAAACTCTAGCGAAGTCTATACCTTATTTGATACCGGTTCTACCCATTCTTTTATTTCTCTTACTTGCGCTCAACGTTTAAATTTGACTCCGGAGAAATTAGACTTTGACTTATCGGTTGAAACTCCGTTGGGAGAAACCTTCATTACATCCACTGTTTATAAGTCTTGTTTGATTCAAATCGGTAAGCATACGTTACTGTCGATCTTATTTCTTTAAAAATACTTGCATTTGGCGTAATTCTAGGGATTGATTGGTTAACTACTCATCATGCTAAAATTGATTATTTTAAATAAGGTTGTTAGCTTTCATATTCCTAATCAACCTATTATCTTGAATTCAAGCGACCAAACTATTAAAATTAATCACGGTCATCTCAAGCCATAAAGCTATTCGTTTATTGAAAATGGATGTCAAGATTTCTTAGCTCATATCACGATTTAAACAAAAATACGCCGATTTGAATGATATTTCTATTGTTAATAATTTTCCCGACGTATTCCCCAAAGAACTTCCCCGCCTACCCCGGGCGTGAAATCGAGTTTGGTATCGACCTTGAACCCGTAGACAAAACCTATTTCCAAAGCCCCATATCGAATGGCTCTATTGAACTTCGTGAGTTAAAACCCAACTGCAGGAATTGTTAGACATCGGTTTCATTCGACCTAGTACGTCTCCTTGGGGTGCTCCTGTTCTATTCGTGAAGAAGAAAGATGGAGGTATGTTACTTTGTATTGATTATCGGGAGTTGAATCATGTCACCATCAAAAATAGGTACCCGTTGCCTTGCATTGATGACCTGTTTGACCAGTTGCAAGGCGCCAAATTCTTTTCAAAGATTGATCTTCGTTCCGGATATCATCAGTTGAAGATTAAAATTGATAACTTTCCAAAGACTGCTTTCAGAACTCAGTACGGGCATTATGAATTCTTAGTCATGTCTTTTGGATTGACTAATGCTCCTGCTGCCTTCATGGATATGATGAACCGAGTATTCAAGGAATATTTGGATCACTTTGTGGTCGTCTTTATTGATGACATCCTTATATACTCCAAAACCCGTGAAGACCATGAGCAACACTTGAGGCTGATACTCCAAAAGCTTCGTGAAAACAAGCTATATGCCAAGTTGAAGAAATGCGAGTTCTGGCTTGAGGAAGTAGCATTCCTTGGGCACGTGATATCAAATCATGGGATATCTGTTGACCTGACAAAGATTGAAGCAATTCAAAGCTGGGAGCAACCTAAATCAGTGACCGAAGTACGTAGCTTTCTCGGCTTAGCTGGTTATTATCGGAGATTCGTAGAAGGGTTTTCTCGAATCGCTACTCCATTAACTCAGCTGACTCGAAAAGATACAAATTTGGTTGGAGCGAGGAATGTGAGAAGAGTTTTCAAGAACTCAAGAGGAGACTCATTTCAGCACCTATTCTGACAATACCATCTGGCTCGGAGGGATTTGTCATCTATAATGATGCTTCAGGCAAAGGGTTAAGATGTGTTCTCATGCAATATGGGAAAGTCATAGCCTATGCCTCACGACAACTCAAAGAATATGAGAGGAATTATCCTACTCATGATCTAGAGTTGGCAGCAGTCATTTTTGCGCTTAAGATTTGGAGGCATTACCTGGATGGAGAGAAGGTGGAGATTTATACGGATCATAAAAGCCTCAAATATTTCTTCACTCAAAAGGAACTCAACATGCAACATTGACGATGGCTTGTGTTGTTGAAAGATTACGATCATACCATTCAATACCATCCTGGAAAAACGAACGTAGTAGCTGATGCATTGAGTAGAAGATCATATGTAGTGCGAGTGCATTATTATAAATAAAGGTCCATTTTATATGACTTACAAAGGATGGATATAGTGTTAAAGACTCCGGGGACCCATGTGATGATGGCGAATATACGAGTAGAGCAGAACCGACTTTAATCGATAAAGTTAAAGTTTGCTCAAGCTACAGGACACAGGCTGATGCGTATGAGGAAGAAAGTGCAAGAAGGTGCTATCTTAGGAAGCAAGAATCGATGAAGAAGAAATACTTGAAATCAAATCCGGACTTTGTGTTCCTAACAACCCCGATTTAAAGTATAAAATCATGATAGAGGCGCACAACACACCGCTTGCAATCCATCTCAGGAGTACCAAAATGTATCGTGATCTTTGACATACATTTTGGTGGAGCAATATGAGAGAGAGATAGCGAGTTTATCTCAAGGTGTTTAACTTGTCAACGAGTCGGTAGACATCAAGTATCAAAAGGTCGATTGCAACCACTTGAAATTCCAGAATGGAAGTGGGAGCACATTACCATGGATTTCATTACTGGTCTTCCCAAGGTTTCTCAAGGCATAGATACAACTTGGGTCATTGTCGATAGATTGACCAAGTCTGCTCATTTCCTACCTATACGAGAAACTTATACACCTGAACGTCTTGCTCGTATGTACATAAATGAGATTGTAAGACTGCATGGTATGCTAGTATCCATAGTTTCTGATCGAGACCCAAGATTCACTTCAAGATTTTGGGTAAGTTTGCAAAAAGTTATGGGCACGAATTTACGATTTAGCTCGGCATATCATCCTCAAATGGACGGGCAGTCGGAAAGGACTATTTAAACTCTTGAAGATTTATTAACACTCTGTGTCCTTGACTTCAAGGGAAGTTGGGACAAGTTCTTACCATTGGTAGAGTTTTCCTACAACAACAGTTATCAAACAAGTATTGGCATGGCTCCGTTTGAGGCGTTGTATGGAAGAAAGTGTCGTTCTCCAGTATGCTGGGATGAGGTGGTTGAAGCAACGTTGTTGGGACCGGAGTTGGTACGTATGACTACGGAAAAGATTCAAATGATCCGACAACGTATAAAAATCTCACAAGATCGACAAAAGAGTTATGCTGATCTTCATCAAAAAGACGTGGAATTCGATATTAGAGATCATGTGTTGTTATGTGTTGCTCCATGGAAGGGAGTTACGAGATTTGGAAAGAGAGGAAAGCTCAACCCTCGATTCATTGGCCCATTTTTAATCCTCGATCGAGTAGGAAATGTGGCCTATAGACTCACCTTACCGCCAAGTATGTCTCGTGTTCATAACATTTTTCAAATATCTATGTTACGTAAATATGTGAAAGACCCGAACCACATTATTGAATTAGAACCAAACGAGATAGAGGAAGATTTAACGTATGAAGAGTTACCTGTTAAAATCTTGGATAAGAAGGATCATATTCTACGCCCAAGGTTATACCTCAAGTCAAAGTTTTGTGGAGAAACCTCGATGTAGAAGAAATGACACGGGAGTTAGAATGCAGATGAAGTCAAGATGTCATCACCTCTTCGATATACCGTCACGTACCTAATTTCAAGGATGAAATTTCATAAGAAGGGAGGTTGTAAGACCCCAACTTTTATGAATAAAGAATAATTTTCTCGAAATATATTTTTAAATATTATGGCGTGGATTTGATATCTTTATTATAGTTGTGGGTAATATTTACAAATTTTGCAAAGTAAACAAGTGGTTATATAATATTCGATTGGTTAGGGAATATTCGTTTAAACAGGGAATATTAAATGCGACGGCACAATCATTGATGGACCCCATAACGGAGTATTGTAAGTAGTTAAGCAACGATTGAAATTATCTTTTATAAAAATAACGGCGAAAAGTGTTACTGTTAAACCGTTGAACTATCCGGTAGTAAAAGTGCGATGTCTGGCGTGGTTGCGTAGTAAGATACGGTATTGATTATTGATGCTTTACGTGAGAAGTCACTCGATTATACTCAATTATTCTACGATGAATTGTTGCATCTTATCTCTCATATTATTGATTCAATTATTGTCACGATTATCATCTGCATAATATTTATTATTGTTAAATCAATAATTGAGGCGACAAAGTTATTCATATTATTATTTGTAATATTGACAATGTCTGAAGTTACATCGAGGAAAGGTTTGGTCACCTAATTACGCTACGGCGATAAGGAGAAATCCTTATCGGAAAGCCCCTCTTTCTGAGGAGCGACACGTTGTTAAATATTGTGAGTTATAATATTAATAATGAATAAGTTCGTGTTGATTAAAGATGAATTTGATAGTTCAATTGTGTTGGGATTATTAGTGTTAGTGGAAATTGACTTATATTCCGATGATAATTGATGTCTGGGGGTTATATTGATAAATTGGGTAATTTATCGGATAAATGAGCAATTAATTGCTACTAATTCACATGCTTATATAACTATTTGTTCACATATGTGTACTATTGAATCACATTCTTGTATTATTAGGGGAGTTGGTGCAAGATTGATAATACTTGCATGACTAAGTTAAAAATGGAGGTATAGATGGAGGTATTATACTGTAATTCGTATTTTCACATGATTATAACTATTGGTTCACATGATTGAACTATTGATTCACATTATTTACTATTAGGAGAGGTGGTGCAAGGTTGATAATACTTGCAGGACTAAATTAAAAAGGAAAAAAAAGTTGGAGGTATTATACTGTAATATTTCGAGCCCCAAAACGTGCAATTATTGAAACTATATTTTCTTATAAATAGATGCTCATTCTTCTTTCATTTCTCACCAATTCACAAAAGTTTTAGAGCCATTATTATAGAGAGAAATTATAGAGAGAAAGAAGAAGAGAAGTCTGCTACCTCACTATTCCAGTATCCAGTTTTTCTAAGGTAAGGGGTATTATTTCTTTTGTATTCATGAAGAGAACTTCTGCTATTCCATTCTTTATTATTCTGTTGGAATAACCTGTATATGCGGACTACTCTATACTTGGTGAAATTCTTCTATTATTCTATTCTTTATCATTACATTTGGAACATCACATGCATCTTATCGCATGACCTTGGTTCCATTATTTATCATTCATTGGAACATCCTCATACATGCTTTTACGCATGACCCGGTTCCGATTAATTATTATTACTTTGGAATATCCTCATGCATCGCGCTTCGCATGACTGAATTCCGTTATTTATTATTCATTAGAATAACTTTTCTGCATCTGGCCTATCGCATACTCGGTGATTTTTTTTTGTTATTCCATTCTTTATTATACTCAGTTGGTTAATTTTTTGGCTTTTATACTCCATGAAATTAGTAGAATATCCTTGATATTTGTGCTTCATCCAGTATCTTTTCATGGAAATATTCTTCTGAGCATTCTTGAGTTTTATCCCACAAAGCAGTATCATGTTGACAATTTGAACGTTATTGGATCCTGGACAAATTAATTCTTGAACTTGTTTTATTGAATTTTTATATCATTGTCATCATCCTCATGTTTATAATATGTTGAAAGTCATCTGTGACCTGTAGTGCATAGATGGACTTGGTATGATTATGACCAGGGATTATTCGGTATAATCATGATCGTAATGTTACAAATGATATGGTAAAAGTCCTCATTGGCCGTAGTGCATTGATGGACAGTTGTTGGCATGATCATGACCATTGATGAATACACGAATATCCTTGGCCCGTAGTGCATGGAAAATTTGTGGTCGTGATACTAATGAATATCCTTGGTCGTAGTGCAGGGATGATGTGGTTTATTTATTAAGTTGAGTCTCAGTGATAAAAGTGATGAAAAACCTTTTTAAATCATAGAAGATAGTAGACTTTATTCTCTACTTGACTCTTCTAATGGATTGCTTGTTCCGCTGCAGTTAAACTTGATATTTGTTATATTTTATCAGTTTAACACTGTTGAAGGCTAATGATAAATTTATTCTGCATTATCTTAGTCATAATATTTCTTACCGGGCTAGTTGAGCTCACCCTTTTGCTTTCATTGTTCTCTTCAGGAAATGAGAACGTAGCAGAGACTAGTTGGGGAACGGAGTGACGGTCCAGAGGATAGTATTAGTAGTCCTCACTATTCTATGAAATAGTGTGTTAATAAATGTATTGAGGACTTATTTTGAGTTTGAATATTGTCTAGAAGACAATAATTGTATTAAAACTCACAGCTCATGTTGTATATTTAAGATTGTATTTGTATTCTATACCATGTATTTGGCGACTCAGAATAGGTGATGTATACCTATTTTGGGGGCGTCACATCTTTGGCCCGTAGTGCAAAGATGAACTATTGTTGAATATCTTTGGTATGTAGTGCAAAGATGAACTGTTGTTGAATATCTTTGGCCAGTAGTGCAAAGATGATCTGTTGTTGAATATCTTTGGCCCGTAGTGCAAAGATGAACTGTTGTTGAATATCTTTGGCATGTAGTGCAAAGATGAATTGTTGACGAATATCTTTGACCCGTAGTGCAAAGATGAACTTATTAGTATGATTGTGAACAAGAACTGTGATTTGGTATAACCATGATCTTTGATATTTCAGGTAAAGACAGGTGATGAAAATTATCTTTGTTCTGAGTGGGAAGAGGAATTTAGAACCATAATTTTGATTATGAGTTATTCACATGATTGTGGACAGGAACTGTTGATTTATATTACAGGGATAAAACATTGTTAGTGGACTTTTAACATGGAGAAGATAATAGACTTTATGGTCTATTTGATTTTTCTAATGGATTGCTTTCGCTCGCTTCTGACTATGGTTGAAAAGTTTTATCATCTACCATATGTTCTAAATCTCGATTTATTCTTGGCGAAAGACTATTGATAATTTATTTATCTTTAGTCATGATATTCTTTTTTTGGCTAGTTGTGCTCACCCTTTTGCTTCACAATTCCTTTCGGTAATAAGAGTGTATTTGAGTCGAAATGGAATATGAGGGAATAGAATCGGTGGTCTCTAGCGGTGGAAGTTCTCCTAAACAAAGATAAAAAAGTGTATTGTATTTTATACATCATTTAGTAGTTATATTTGGTGAATCAAATAGGGTGAGGCGAACCCAACGTTGGAAGGGTGTTTTGCCACTATCATACAAGATGTCTAATAACATACAACCTCGTGTTATCATAAGACAGGGTTGTGCGCATCCACTTGTTGAGTATATCTACGAGCACTACCTATATGATCTTGGAGTTTCGTTGAAATATAATTCTCAATTGGAGACATTGGAGATAGTTATATGTCAAGAGAAGACTCAACATTGGAAAGAACATGATAGTAATCTTCTCATTTTTCTTTGGGGTCTATTGGGTCAACCAAGGATAATTATGTGGACATATGATATCTATCATAACCTAGACGTATGGGCTCCCATGTACGAAGGTTTCCTTGAGCACTTCCCAAAGATTTTAATTTCTAAAACAGTTTTTTGATTGTACTTTTATGTAAGGTGTCATTGTGACGTGCTATCCAAGGTTGGGATGAGAGTCACAGTTGGTATATATTTGTATCAAAACTCACAGCATATGTGTTGTTGTATTTTGCACGACAATTGTAGTAATAAAGTTGTAGTTATTTTCTGTACCATGTATTTGGCAACTCAGAATAGGTTGAATGGATTGGACCTATTTTGGGGGTGTCACAAATAAGCTGTTTACCAATAAGCTATTTATCAATAAGTTATTTACCAATAATAAGCTCTTTAAATAATAATTTGTTTAAATAATAAGTTGTTTACCAATAACAAATTGTTTATCAATAATAAGTTGTTTACCAATAATAAGTTTATTGTATATAATAGGATATTATGATCATTTTAGAAAAGGGTTGAGTATAATTTTGTTTAGAAATTTTTAGTCCCAATTGTGGGGATTATAATATCCGATTGGACATGGTATTAAATAATCATTTATATTAAACCATTTTATAATTCATGTACTAATAGTCTCAAGTCCAAATTTAAAAATAAAAAAGACACATGAAATTAATAGTCATATCACAAGTATAATCCTTACAAACAAACATAGCCCTAGTGATTACGAAATTTAATCACATGTTTGACATAGATTTTTATTTTTATTTTTAATCAAATACAAGGATGAATATTATAAATTATCTAAAAAATATTCTCCTTGTCTCATAATAAACGTCATAGTTTGACTTTTATAGTTAAATTGACCATTTTTAAAATTAATAGATCTTAAAAAATATCAAGATATCTGTCGAGAGACTATGATCATAATAAACTACGAAGCAATTACTACTAATGTCAAGTTTTGTAATTTAAAAATTCTATAAAAATATTTTTATTTATTAATTTTGAAAATAGTCAATTTGATCATTAAAATCAAATTAAGACGTTTATTAGAGAACGGAGGGAATATTACTCTTTATAAGTTTTATATTTTATAATTTTTAATGAATCTTTTTACTTTTAAATTTAAAAATATCTTAAATTGATTTTCAAAAATCAATAATAATGATATAATTTGAAACAAAAGTAGTACAATTTATTTCTATATGTTACCAAAAAATTAAACTATCCATTTTAAGTTATTTAAAATAAGGATTCAGTTGAGGAAGACACGAGTCTCCACTATATTATGATATAATTGTATATGCTTAATATATACTGACAGAGATCTTATATACTAACATAATAATTGAATATAAAAATTAAACACGAATATTTTATAATTAATTTCACCTATTTATAAAAATTAAAATATAAATAAATAAAATTATAAAGCACTCACCAATATAGTGATCGATGAAGGTGTATATACATACATACGTTTGTTTGGATCCAGTTAGCATGAAATTTATTTTATAGTAAGTTGGTCAATTGATCAATAGAATACTGACACACATAGAGTCTTGTCTGCGTGTCAGTACTCTATTGGTTAATTGACCAATTTATTCAAAAATAAACTTTATGCTAACCACTTCCCGTTTGTCGGTTCGTTTTCTCATGAGAATATAATTGTGTGCTTGCTGCTGGTTGGCCACTCATTCCTAACCAACGCTCAGTCAGATTCTCACTCTCTTCCCACCTCTCTCTCTCCAAAATCACCCCTCCAATTTATTCGAACTACTCAAATGCCATCCTTTTGTATTCACATACTTTTAAAGTATATTCTAAAGGAAAAGTCTTGGCAGACATGAAATTGGAACTGGAAAATTGGACCGGTTCAATTTTTATTTTTATTTTTTTTATTGTGGCTTTCAAAAAATGTATAGTATTTATTCCAACAGAAATTTTTATAAAATATAGTGTATTTGGACCATGTATTTGTATATGTATCCAAATTACACCCAAAACACTATATTTTATAAAAATTCCTGTTAGAATAAATATTATACATTTTTTGAGAGTCACAATAAAAAAAAATAAAAAAAATAAATTGAAACGGTCCAATTTTTCGGTCCCAATTTCCTGTTCACGTAGAAGGATTATATTCTAAATTAATTTGTAGGATGAAAATAACATGTATAAATTAATGAACATGCCATTAATTTTAATTGGGGCTGTATAATTAAGAGCCTTGTTCAGTTCTTGATATACCAATGTGAGAAAAATCAATCCGACTGAAAGTTTTAATGTTACAATAAAAACTTGGAAAGAAAAGGAAAAATGAAAACAATTAAAATCAGCATAAACAAAAATTACAAAGAAAATTATCTGGACAACTATTTATATAATTCTGAAAAATCTAATATGAAGTACAAGTTAGATTGTAGTGTATTTGAAAGGTCTCCAAAATTCATAATTTTTTACATTTTTTATCGGCTAAATATATAAATCTTATTTATTGAAAACAAATTAGCAAACAATATATAATTAAATATATTCAAATAATTGTCCCTAGTAATAATAAATATTAATCCTAAAAGAGTATATAGCAATAAAAATAAAAGAGTTGTCACCACAAAAAATATGTGAAATTTTATTTCTCTCCACTCTACTACTACAAAAGAAAAACATAAACCTAAATCTTTTATTATGTCGATCCTTCCAATTAGAAACGAAAAACTTTTTTGAGTTTTTAACTTCTCGGACAAAATAAGTTCGGTTCAATACAACCTTATACATACTTTTCTTTAACAATATTATTTATTATAATTAAAAGATAATTTACACTCCAAACTCTATACACATATTGACTTTTGCATTTTAAATTGAAAAAGGTAAAAAGACACTTTCTTTATTTAATCGGTTAAAAATGATCGGCTAAGACTGTAATATTTATTACAGAGGGGTACTTTTGGTAGTTTACATTTATGCCAAATTGCAGTTAATTATGCACCGATTATTTTACACGTGTTGGTTATCAGACAAAAATTCCCAAATTAGTTGGGCTAGGGTTCGCGATTTGAAGGAGAAGTGGGACAATGAGTGAGAACAACAGATTCTTAAAAGATTCAGAAGGTAATGCCGTTTACGGAGTGAAGGGTGTCCTAGAATACCGTAAGTGCTTCAAAGAATATCTTGAATAATGGGTGAAAGACCCCAACTTATTATAAATAAAATTTAATTTCTATTTATTATTTTGAAATAGTAAGGGTTGATTTGATTAATGTGGTTAGTTATGGGTAAAATGCGCAAATATTTTAAATAAGCAAGTGGTTATAAAATATTCATTTTATCGGAGAATATTCGTTTGGTCGTGGAATATTCTTACCGCTTGAATATTCGTATTTACGACGGCCACGAAATTTTGTGTGGGCCCCATAACTAAAAAAAAGCGATTGGATGAAGAAAACGACAAAATATAAGTTGTTTATAAATAATTAACGACAGTTAAGTTAAAATAATCGCATCTAAGTAATACCGCTGAAATACTTCTTGGTTAAAACACAAGAAGATTACCAGATTGCACCAATTATTGATTCTTACGTAAGAAGGCACTACTCAATAATTGTTACAAAGAATTACTGCTCAATATTTTATTTTATCGATTCAATAATTGTCACGCTTGATATTTTATATTATCGTTGTTTCAATAATTGTCACTACACAATATTTTCCATTATCTGAGCAATAATTCATATTATCCTAATAATATTATTAGATAACATTATTGGCAATGTCTAGAAAGTTCTGCCTAAGGAGAGGTTTGGTCACCTAATCATGCTACAAGAAGAAGAGAGATCCTTTATCGAAAGCCCTCTTTCCGGAACCTACCGTCACAAGATTGTGATTCTCGTAATATTATTTGTGAATAATTAATTATTGATTTATATGATGAGGAAAATATTGATTTTATGTGGATATAGATGGAGAAAATTTTTAATGTGACAATTGTTGAAAATTAATATTTTATCTTTTCTCGATAAAATAATTATTTAAATATATTATTATATTTTAATAATATAATAATGGTGATATTTTTTACAATGAATGTGGGATATATGAGTATATGAGGAGAAAGAGTATTTTTGTTGCATTAAATGATTAACACATGTTTTGTGTGTCTGCGGACCCCATTTCTCGATCGAAATTTGATTATAAATTTCAAAAAATCGCCTGCTTGTGGATTTCTTGGCCAATTTCTCGCTTTGAATTTGGAAAACTTTCTTCCGCAAAGTTGTAGATAATGAAATTTCCTATGAAAAAAATATGAGGTTCAAATTTTCTCGATAAAAGGGCTATTTATTATGAATTATCAAGTTCAAGTTCCGTAAATAATTATTTTTTGAAAGTTTTAATTATTTTTATTAAGAAAAACGTTTTTTTTTATTTTTTTGGGCTCTCCATATGTGTGGTAAATGGCTCAATTCAGATTGTTTCAAAGGTGGCTTGAAATTTATTTAATAAATATATTATTATTTTATTAAATTTTCTCGCTTTGGTGTTCTAAGCATTTTCCTATAAATAGGTGCTTAGGTTAGAATTGAAAATCACACCGTAAACTAAAGTTTTCTCTTTCTCTCTATATATCGAGCGAGTATTCTTGTGAGTATTTTGATACTTTGAGTGTTGTTATACTAAGTTCCTTCAAGACTATATTCAAATTTCCAAATGTAAGTACTATTCTTTCGAGGTAAGTGGATGTTATTTTCTTCTTAAATGATATTATTTTCTTCAATATCATTATGCCAAAATATTGGTTTGAACTTTTTATCAAATTTGAACTTTTTTTGTTCTGGGTTACTATTCACGATACTACAACACTATTCACGATACTAATACTATTCACTTAATACTAATACTATTCACGTAAAAAATTAAATTTTTGTTTTTCGTCTAAAATATCTATTATGGATACTAGCTTTGATTGTATCCATGTTTTGATCATTCTTGAATTTTACTCCACTATGATTATTTATGAGGTATTTTTGGACATGGAATAAACCGAAATACTAATCCTTAATATTTATTCTTTTGTTTCACCGGATTCGCTTTTCTTTAAAATATTTTTCATCATCCTCACCCTAAATGATGATATTATCAATATCTTTGGCATGTAGTAGTGCAAAGATGAATGATTTTTTATGAATATCTTTGGCCCGAGTGCAAAGATGAACAAAAAGTTTAGATGAATACGACTAATCGATGAATATCTTCGGCCTCAGAAAGTAAAAGATGAATATTTGATTCAAGATGTATATCGATTGATGTTACAGTGATAAAATATCGATGATGAACTTTTAAATTCATATATAAGATAGAGATTTCATTCTCTACTTAACTCTTCTAATGAATTATTATTTCACATGTAATATTGATTTAAAACTTGTTGTCTTATTGTATTCTATTAGATTTTTCCCCGTTGAAGACTAACGATAATTTGTTCTATATTATCTTAGTCATAATATTCTTTACGGGCTAGTTGAGCTCACCCTTTTCCTTTTTGTTCCATTTTTCTTCTCAGAGGCGCAAATGTAATGAGTACTAGCTCGGGTAATGGAATGAAGGTTCTAGAAAGTTGTTTTAGTAGTCCTCACCATTTTTGTAAAATATTGTACCAATAATTGTAATGAGGACTTATTTGGGTATGGATATTGTCTAGATGACAATATTTGTATTTAAACTCACAGCTTTTATGTCAGTATTAATAAAGTTGTAGTTGTTTCAGACCATGTTATCGACGACTCAAAATGGGTGTGTATACCTATTTTTGGGGGGCCAGCTGGGTATCGTAGCTTAGGATATGATCTCCATGAGATCGGGAATAGAACTAGAGGGAGAGACGAGTAAATCCTTCGCTAAAGGTGTCCTACCTAAGCTTATTTGTTGGCTCATCATAATATAGGATATTATGTGATATGTTAATTTGTTAAATTAACCCTTGTTTTATGGCAAGATTTGAGAATGTCGAATCGAGAATGTTAACAAAGGGAGTAAATGAGACCGTGGAGACACCTTTTGTTCACCAACGAGGAGAACGCAACAACAGTCGGGCAATGTTCCTCCCGTAAACAACACCACCGAAAGCGTATTTATGAACGATGAGATGTTTAGAAGCTTTTTTATGCTCATGCAAAAACGCATTTAAGGAGATTCCTGCTCAAAATATAGGAAGAAATAATGGCAACGCATAAATGGGTCACAACCAAGCAATTCAAAGAGTCGGGACCACCGCAATTTTGGGAAAGCCGATCCGATTAAGGCGAGACGTAATAAGCAAATTACCAAGATATTCGATGTCTTGGGATGCACGGAGGAACATGTAAAGTTCCATTCGCCACTTTTATGTTCCAGAATGAGGCAGACATCGGTGGGAATCAGTGAAGCGCACTCCATCCAAATTACCAGCCAAAGATGTCTTGGGAGACATTTCAGAATCGCTCAATGACAAATACTTTCCCGAAAGTGTTCATTATATATGAAGGAGGTAGAGTTTATTAGATTGAACAAAACAACACGACGGTGTCCCAAAGACGAGGCGGTTCATGAGTTATCCAGTGTCAGACCTCATTTGGTGGAGAATGAGGAACGATGACGCGATGTTTCGAGAGGTTTGAACCCCAAGATACGCCAATATCTCATTTCTCATAAATTTTCTCTCTATTCAGATGTTGTCAATGTGGCTCAATTATTAGAGCGAGATAACGAGTACGCTCAACCGAGGGACCACAACCAGATCATACCGGTGATGCTAGCCATATCGTAACAACGATAACCAAATGGAGAAAGAAGAATACTTGACAAGAGCCAAGAACCACTCCGTGGGTAATCATGGCCATGAGAATAGAAGAAGTTAGTCCTGGGGAGATTTTAAAAAAGGAGATTCAACAATGACAATGCGAAGACGCCAAAGACCAAAGAAGAATCGTTCCAAGGGAGGAGAACGACCACCACCCATATATGCTATAAATGCGGAAAGAAGGACATATCACCAAACCGCCCACAACAAGCTTCAAGGTATGCTATAATTGTGGAAAGGAAGGACATATCGCCGAGATTGTACCAGAGCGAAACCAAGTTCAATGGGGATGGTGACTCAAAAGGTCATTCCCGTAAAAGTCAAAGTCAACGGCCTCGAAGAGCGCTTTCACGTGATCGGTCAAAATGCGAGGAACCCAAACGAGGTGATCACGGTAAGCTAATCATAAATTCTTGTGAAGTTTATACCTTACTAGATACCGGTGCTACCCATTCATTTATCTCTCCTACTTGTGCTCAACGCTTAAATTTGACTCCGAGAAATTAGACTTTGACCTATCTCGTGGAAACTCCGCTAGAGAAACTTTCATCACATCCACTGCTTATAAATCTTGTTTGATCCAAGTTGGCACCATCACATTACCTGTCAACCTTATCTCTTTAAAGATACTTGCTTTTGATGTGATTTTAGGGATTGATCGTTAACTACTCATCATGCCAAAATTGATTGTTTTCGTAAGGTTGTTAGTTTTCATATTCCTAAACAACCCGTTGTTCGAATTCAAGCAACTAAACCATTAAAATCAATCACTGTTATATCAAGCCATAAAGCTATTCGCTTATTAAAAAATGGATGTCAAGCTTTCTTAGCCCATGTTATGGATTTGAATAAAGACACGCCAAATTTGAATAATATTCCCGTTGTTAAGAACTTTCCCGACGATTTCAAGAACTTCCCCTGCCTACCCCTAAACGTGAAGTTGAATTCTTTATTGATCTTGAACCCGCACAAAGCCCATTTCTAAAACCCCATATCGAATGGCTCCTATTGAACTTCAGAGTTAAAGGTCCAACTACAGAGTTATTGGACATCGGTTTTATTCGCCCCTAGTACATCTCCTCGGGGTGCTCCTGCTTTATTTGTAAAGAAGAAAGACGGGAGTATGCGATTTTGTATCGACTATCGAAATTAAACCATGTCACCATCAAGAATAGGTATCCGCTACCTCGTATTGATGACTTGTTTGACCAGCTTATAAGGAGCACAATTCTTTTCAAAAATCGATCTTCGCTCGATATCATCAAATCAAGATTAGAATCGAGGATATTCCAAAGACCGCCTTCGTAACTCTAGAGACGGCATTATGAATTCTTAGTCATGTCTTTTGATCGACTAATGCTCCCGCGCTTTCATGGATATGATGAACCGAGTATTCAAGGATTATTTGATCAGCCTCGTTGTTGTTGTTTTTATTGATGACATCCTCATATATTCCAAAAGTCGTGAAGATCATGAGCACCATTTGAAGTCGGTACTCCAAAGGCTTCGTGAAAAACAAGCTTTATGCCAAGTTGAAGAAATGCGAAGTTCGCTTGAGGAAGTAGTATTCTCCTTGGGCACGCGGTGTCAAAACATGGAGTATCTGCTGACCCGGCGAAGATCAAGCAATACAAAGTTGGGAGCAACCAAGACTCAAGACCGAAGTACGAGCTTTTTCTCGGCTTAATGGTTATTATCGAGATTCGTGGAAGGATTTTCTCAATCGCTACCCCATTAACTCAAATTGACTCAAGGATACAAAATTGATGGAGCGAGGAATGCGAGAAGAGTTTCCAAGAGCTTAAGAGGAGACTCATTTCTAAGCACTGCTTTGACAATACCATCCGTTCTTGATGGATTTGTTATCTACAAATGATGCTTCGTGCAAAGGGTTAGATGTGTTCTCATGCAACGTGGGAAAGTCATAGCCTATGCCTCATGACAACTTAAAGAATATGAGAGAGAATTATCCTACTCATGATCTAGAGTCAAGCAATGCTTCACAAAAAGATCCGGAGGCACTATCTATACGGGGAGAAAGTGGAGATATATTCGCACCATAAAAGCCTCAAATATTTCTTCACCCAAAAAGAACTCAACATGCGGCAACGACGCTGGGCTCGAGCTATTGAAAGACTACGACCATACCATTCAATACCATCCCGAAAAGCTTTAACGTGGTAGCCGACGATCGAGTAGAAGATCATACGCGGAACGAAAAGTGATGTTGTCAACACAAAGGCCCATTTTGTGTGATTTACAAAAGATGAAGATAGAATTCAAGACCGGGGACCCATGCAATGATGTCAAGTATACGATAGAACCAACTTTAATCGAAAAAGTTAAAGTTGCTCAAGCCACGCAATCTTGAGTCGATGCGCGTATGAAGAAGAAAAAGTACAAGAAGGTGTTATTCCGTAGGCAAGAATCGATGAAGAAGGAATACTTCGAGTCCACCTGCACTTTGTGTTCCTAACGATTCTCGATTTGAAGTACAAGATCATGATGGAGGCACACAATACACCATTTGCAATCCATCTCGAAGTACCAAAATGTATCGTGATCTTCGACATACATTTTGGTGGAATAATACGAAGAGAGAGATTGCAAAGTTTATCTCGATGTGTTTAACTTGTCAACGGTAAAGGCGCGAGCATCAAGTGCCTAAGGGTCCATTGCAACCACTTGAGATTCCAAATGGAAGTGGGAACATATTACCATGGATTTCAAGCATACGGGTCTTCCCACTGGCTTTCAAGGCATAAATGCTATTTGGGTTATTGTTGATAGATTAACCAAGTCTCGCTTTTCATTTCTTGCCGACACGGAGACTTATTCCTCGAACGCCTTGCTCATATGTATGTAAATGAGATTGTGAGATTGCATGGCATGCCAAGATCCATAGTTTCGGATCGTGACCCAAGATTCACTTCAAGATTTTGGGTTAGCTTGCAAAAAGCTATGGGCACGGATTTACGATTTAGTTCGCATACCCATCCTCAAACGGACGGACAATCGAGAGGACTATTCAAACTCTTGAAGATCTATTAAGACTCGTGGTCCTAGACTTCAAAGGAGTTGATAAGTATTTACCATCGGTGAATTCTCCTACAACAACAAATATCGTGCAAGTATAGTGTGTGGCTCCATTCAAGCATCAGAGGACGAAAGTGTCGCTCCAAATATGTTGGGATGAGGTGGGTGAAGCAACATTGTTGGGACCCGAGTTGGTACGTATGATACTACTTAAAAAGATCCAAATGATTCGACAACGATACAAACCAAGACATGATCGATAAAAGAGTTATGCGGATCTTCATCGAAAGGACGGGAATTTAGTATCGGGGATCATGTATTGTTGCGTGGTTGCTCCATGGAAGGGAGTTACAAGATTCGGGAAAGAGGAAAGCTCAATCCACGATTTATCGGTCCATTTCGCATTCTCGACCGAGTAGGAAATGTAGCCTATAGACTCGCTGCTACTCCAAAGTATGTCTCGTGTTCATAATGTTTTTCATATATCTGTGCTTCAGAAATATGTGAAAGACCCAAACCACGCTATCGAAGTTAGAACCGACACGAGATAGTCAAGACTTAACGTACGAGGAGGAGGTACCACAAGATCTTGATAGAAGGAGCATGTCCTACGCACAAAGGTCATACCACAAGTCAAAGTTTTGTGGAGGAACCATGCTATCGAGGAAATGACCGGGAGTTGAAAACGAAATGAAAGCGAGGTATCCTCACCTTTTCAAAACACTGTGTACGTACGCCAATTTCGAGGACTAAATTTCATAAGGAGGGGAGGTCAGAAGACCCCAACTTATTATAAATAAAATTAAATTTCTCTATTTATTATTTTGAAATAGTAAGGGTTGATTTGATTAATGTGGTTAGTTATGGGTAAAATGCGCAAATATTTCAAATAAGCAAGTGGTTATAAAATATTCATTTTTGTCGAAAATATTCGCTTGGTCGTGGAATATTCTTACCGCTTGGGAATATTCGTATTTACGACGCAAAAATTTTGTGTGGGCCCCATAACGGAAAAACGATCGATGAAGAAAACGACAAAAATAAGTTGTTTATAAATAACTATGAGAGTTATTACCAAGTAATACCGCTGAAATACTCTATGGTTAAAACACAAGAGAAGATACCAGATTGCACCAATTATTGATTCTTACGTAAAAGGCACTACTCAATAATTGTTACAAAGAATTACCGCTCAATATTTTATTTTATCGATTCAATAATTGCTACGCTTTGATATTTTATATTATCGTTGTTTCAATAATTGTCACTACACAAGATTTTCCATTATCTGAGCAATAATTCATATTATCCTAATAATATTATTAGATAACATTATTGGCAATGTCTAGAAAGTTCTGCCTCAAGGAGAGGTTTGGTCACCTAATCATGCCACCAAGAAGGAGAAAATCCTTATCGAAAGCCCCTCTTTCCTCGAACCTACCGTCACAAGATTGTGATTCTCGTAATATTATTTGTGAATAATTAATTATTGATTTATATGATGAGGAAAATATTGATTTTATGTGGATATAGATGGAGAAAATTTTTAATGTGACAATTGTTGAAAATTAATATTTTATCTTTTTCTGATAAAATAATTCATTTAAATATATTATTATATTTTAATAATATAATAATGGTGATATTTTTACAATGAATGTGGGATATATGAGTATATGAGGAGGAAGAGTATTTTTGTTGCATTAAATGATTAACACATGTTTTGTGTGTCTGCGGACCCCATTTCTCGATCCGAAATTTGATTATAAATTTAAAAATCGCCTCGCTTGTGGATTTCTTGGCCAATTTCTGCTTGAAATTTGGAAAACTTTCTTCCGTTGTTGTAGATAATGAAATTTCCTATGGAAAAGACATGAGAGTTCAAATTTTTCCGATAAAAGGGCTATTTATTATGAATTATTGAAGTTCAAGTTCCGTAATAATTGATTTTTTGAAGTTTTAATTATTTTTTTTAAGAAAAACGCTTTTTTTTTTTTTTGTGGGCTTATGTGTGTGTAAAATGAGCTAAATTCAATTTCTAAGTGGTGGGCTTGAATTTTTATTATATAATATATATTATTATATTAAATTTTCTTTTGTGTTCTAAGCATTTTCCTATAAATAGGGTGCTTAGGTTAGAATTGAAAATCACACCGTAAACTAAATCTTCTCTCTCTCTCTCTCTATATATCGAGCGATTCTTGTGAGTATTTTGATACTTTGAGTGTTGTATACTATGCAAGTTCCTTTCAAAGACTATATTCAAAGATTCCAAATGTAAGTACTATTCTTTTTCGAGGTAAGGGATGTTATTTTCTTCTTAAATGATATTATTTTCTTCAATATCATTATGCCAAAATATTGGTTTGAACTTTTTTTATCAAATTTGGAACTTTTTGTGTTCTGGGTTACTATTCACGATACTATTAAGACTATTCACGATACTACTATTTCACTTAATACTAACACTATTCAAAAAAATTAAATTTTCATTTTTTTCGTCTCAAAATATCTATTATGGATACTAGCTTTTGATCAGATATCCATGTTTTGATCATTCTTGAATTTTACTCCACTATGATTATTTATGAGGTATTTTTGACATGGAATAACCGAATATACTTAATCCTTAATATTTATTCTTTTGTTTCACCGATTCGCTTTTCTTTAAAATATTTTTCATCATCCTCACCCTAAATGATGATATTATCAATATCTTTGGCATGTAGTGCAAAGATGAATGATTTTTTGATGAATATCTTTGCCCCAGAGTGCAAAAGATGAACAGTGTTTTAGATGAATACGACTTAATCGATGAATATCTTTGGCCTCAGAAGTGCAAAGATGAATATTTAATTCCGTATATATATCGATTGATGTTACAGGATAAAATATCGACGATGAACTTTTAAATTCATATATATAAGATAGAGATTTCATTCTCTACTTAACTCTTCTAATGAATTATTATTTCACATCATGTAATATTGATTTAAAACTGTTGTTTATTGTATTCTATTAGATTTTTCCTCTCGTTGAAGACTAACGATAATTTGTTCTATGTTATCTTAGTCATAATATTCTTTATCGGGCTAGTTGAGCTCACCCTTTTCCTTTTTGTTCCATTTTTTCTTCTCAGAGGCTAGTAGTAAAGTTGTAGTAGTCTCAACATGGTGGTATATGGAATGAAGGTTCTAGAAGTTGTTTTAGTAGTCCTCACCATTTTTAAAAATATTGTATGTAATAATTGTAATGAGGACTTATTTGGGTATGGATATTGTCTAGATGGCAATATTTGTATTTAAACTCACGCTTTTATGTCGCAATTTTGGGGAAAGCCGATCCGATTAAGGCGAGACGTGGGTCAAGCAAATTACCAAGATATTCGATGTCTTGGGATGCACGGAGGAACAGTAAAGTTCCATTCGCCACTTTTATGTTCCAGAATGAGGCGATTATCGGTGGGAATCTGGAAGCGCACTCCATCCACCACCAAAGATGTCTTGGGAGACATTTCAGAATCGCTTCAATGACAAATACTTTCCGAAAGTGTTCACTATACGGAAGGAGGTAGAGTTTTTAGATTGGAACAAAACAACATGACGGTGTCCTAAAGACGAGGCGAAGTTCATGGAGTTATCCGTGTTCGCACCTCATTTGGTGGAGAATGAGGAACGATGACGCGGATGTTTCGAGAGGTTTGAACCCAAGATACGCCAATATCTCGCTTTCATAAATTTTCTCTCTATTCAGAGATGTTGTCAACATGGCTCAATTATTAGAGCGATATAACGAGTACAACCAACCGAGGGACCACAACCAGATCATACCCCTGGTGATGCTAGCCATCAAAACAACGATAACCAGTGGAGAAAGAAGAATACGGACAAGAGCAGCAACCACTCTGGTGGTAATCATGGCCATGAGAATAGAAGAAGCGAGTCGGGGGGAGATTTAAAAAAAAAGGAGATTCAACAATGAAAATGCGAAGACGTCAGCACCGGCAGCAACTGGTTCCAAGGGAGGAGAACGACCACCGGTCATATACTATAAATGCGGGAAAGAAAGACATATCAGTCCAAACTGCCAACAACAGTTCAAGGTATGCTATAATTGTGAAAAGGAAGGACATATCAATCGAGATTGTACGGTAGCGAAACAAAGTTCAGCGGGGACGGTGACTCAAAAGGTTGTCCCAGAAAAGTCAAAGTCAACGGTTCCTGGAAGAGCGTTTGTTGTAAAATATTGTACCAATAATTGTAATGAGGACTTATTTGGGTATGAATATTTTCTAGATGGCAATATTTGTATTTAAACTCACAATTTTTATGTTGTATTAATAAAGTTGTAGATGTTCCTGTTCAAAATATAGGAAGAAACACTGGCAACGCACAGCTGGTCACAGCCAAGCAATTCAAAGAGTTGGGACCACCAGAATTCTGGGGAAAGCCGTATCCGATTAAGGCGGAGACGTGGCTCAAGCAAATTATCAAGATATTCGATGTCTTGGGATGCACGGAGGAATGGAAAGTTCCATTCGCCACTTTTATGTTCCGTAATGAGGCGACATCGGGTGGGAATCAGTGAAGCGCACTCCATCCAGCTTTGAATACCGCCTGTAAGATAATATTTTTATTAAAACTCACAAACCATGTCAGATATTTAAGTTTGTATTTGTATTCAGCACTATGTATTTGGTGACTCAAAATAGGTGATGTATACCTATTTTGGGGGCATCACAACAGTATCAAAGCTTAGGGATATGATCCCTAAATGAGATGTGAGACAAGAACTAGGAGGGGAGAGACGGGAATTCTTCACAAAAGTATGACCTACCTAAGTTTATTTGGTATTTAATTGGTCCGTAGTATATGGATAATATGTGATATGATAACTAACCCTTGTTTTGTGGCAAGATTCGAAAATGACATCCGAGAATGTTGAGAATAGCAATGGAGCACAGGAGACCGCTGAGTCTCCACATATCAATAATTAGGATAATGTGCATCGTGAAGGCGACAATCCTCATGCAAACAACAACACCGACCAAAATGATGAATGATGGAATGTTCAGAGGCTTTATGCAATTCATGCAACATCGTGCAATAATGCTTCCTCGTCCAAAATATAGGTGGAAACACTGAAACTCTCTGGACGGCCACCGCTAAATGATTCAAGGAGCCGACCACCGGAGTTTATTGGAGAGCCAAAACCACTTAAGGCGAGACGTGGATAAAGAAGATCACCAAGATATTTGATGTCTTGGGATGCTCCGAGGAGCAAAAAGTTCCTTCGCCCTTTTATGTGTTGTGAGGAGAGGCAGACATCGGTGGGAATCAAGAAAGCGTTACACTCAACCCGCCGCATCAAGATGTCTTGGGAGAAGTTCCAAGAACTATTCAACGACAAGTACTTTCCCGAAAGTATTCGCTACATGAAAGAGGTAGAGTTCATCAAGTTGGAGCGTAACAATATGACCGTGTCGCAAAGACGAAGCTAAGTTCATCGAGTTGTCCCGATTTGCCTCACTTGGTTGATAATGAGGAAATAATGACGCTGGATGTTTCTAAGAGGTTTGAAACCCGAGATACGTCAATATCTAATTTCTCATAAACTGTGTTTGTATTCAGATGTTGTAAATATGGCTCAGTTATTGGAGCATGATAACGAGTTAACTCAACCAAGAGAAAGCAGCCAGCAAAATGATAATACAAGTGGTAGCAGTCATTGAAGTGGTGACAATAAACATGGAGGGAATCAACATGCCAGAAATGGTAACCACTTCGGTGGTAATCATGGCCAAGATAATAAGAATGGACATTTCAAGAAGAGGAGATTCAACAATGATGGAAAGACGCCAAGACCAACACCCGCTGTTAAGGAAGGAGAACGACCACCTATCATATGCTTCAAATGCGAGGGGAGGGACATATCAGTCCAAACTGTGCGATGCCATCCAAAGCGTGTTATAATTGTGGAAGAGAAGGTCACCTAGCCCAATTTTTTCGTGCACCGAAGACAAGTCCAGTTGGAACGGTGACACAAAATACCGTCCCAGACAAGTTAAAACCAGTAGTTCAAGTGAGAGATTTTGTTGTAATCTCCTAAAAAGCAAGAAACCCGAACGAGGTCATAACGGGTAAGCTTATCATAAACTTTAGCGAAGTATATACCTTATTTGATACCGGTTCTACCCATTCTTTTATTTCTCCTACTTGCACCCAACGATTAAATTTGACTCCGGAGAAATTAGACTTTGACTAATCTGTGGAAACTCCGTTGGGAGAAACCTTCATTACATCCACTATTTATAAATCTTGTTTGGTTCAAATCTGTACCCTCACATTACCTGTCGATCTTATTTCATTGAAAATACTTGCATTTGATGTGATTCTAGGGATTGATTGGTTAACTACTCATCATACAAAAATTGATTATTTTCGTAAGGTTGTTAGCTTTCATATTCCTAACCAACCTATTATACGAATTCAAGCAACCAAACCATTAAAATCAATTACTATCATCTCAAGCTATAAAGCTATTCGTTTATTGAAAAACGGATGCCAAGCTTTCTTAGCTCATGTCACAGATTTAAACAAAAATACGTCAGATTTGAATGATATTTCTATTGTTAATAAATTTCCTGACGTATTCCCTGAAGAACTTCCTGGCCTACCCCCAGAGTGTGAAATTAAATTTTGTATCGACCTTGAACCCGGTACAAAACTCATTTCTAAAGCCCCATATCGAATGACTCCTATTAAACTTCAGGAGTTAAAGACCCAATTGCGTGAAATTGTTAGACATTGGTTTCATTCATCCTAAACGCCTCCTCGGGGTGCTCCTGCTCTATTCGTGAAGAAGAAAGATGGGAGTATGCGACTTTGTATCGACTAACGAATTAAACCATGTCACCATCAAGAATAGGTATCCGCTAACCTCGCATTGATGACCTGTTTGACCAATTCAAAAGGAGCACAATTCTTTTCAAAGATCGATCGTCATTCGGATATCATCACCGAAAGTTAAAATCGAGGATATTCCAAAGATCGCCGTAACTCCTGCATTTGGCATTATGAATTCTTAGTCATGTCTTTTGGATTGATTAATGATCCCGCCGCTTTCATGGATATGATGAACCGAGTATTCAAGGAATATTTGGATCACTTTGTGGTCGCCTTTATTGATGACATCCTCATATATTCCAAAAGCCGTGAAGATCATGAGCAACACTTGAGGTCGATACTCCAAAAGTTTCGTGAAAACAAGTTTTATGCCAAGTCAAGAAATGTGAGTTCTAGCTTCGAGGAAGTAGCATTTCTTGGGCACATAAGTATCAAGTCATGGAATATCCGCTGACCCGCAAGAAAGATCGAAGCTATTCAAAGTCGGATCAACCTAAATCGATGACCAAGTACGTAGCTTTCTTGGATTAATGGTTATTTTCGGAGATTCGTGGAAGGGTTTTCTCGAATCGCTACTCCATTAACTCACCGACTCAAAAGATATAAAATTCTATTGGAGCGTGGAATGTGAGAAGAGTTTTCAAGAACTCAAGAGCAGACTCATTTCAAAGACCAGCCTCGATAATACCATTTGCTCTTGAGGATTTGTACATCTACAATGATGCATCGTGCAAAGGGTTAGGATGTGTTCTCATGCAACATGGAAAAGTCATAGCCTATGCCTCTCGGCAACTCAAAGAATATGAGAGGAATTATCCTACTCATGATCTAGAGTTGGCAGCTGTTGTCTTCGCACTTTAAATTTGGAAACATTACTTGTATGGGGAGAAAGTGGTGATCTTTACGGATAATAAAAGCCTCAAATATTTCTTCACCCAAAAGGAACTCAACTCATGCAAATGACGCTGGCTTGAATCTGTTAAAAGATTATGATCATACCATTCAATATCATCCCGGTAAAGCGAACGTAGTAGAGGTCGACGATTGAAAGTAAAGATCATACGCGGCACGAAAAGCGATATTGTCAACGCAAAGGCCCATTTTATATGACTTGCAAAGGATGGAGATAGAGTTAAAGACTCCAAGGACCAATGTGATGATGGTGAATATACGAGTAGAACCAACTTTAATCGATAAAGTTAAAGATGCTCAAGCTACAGACTTGGAACTGATGCGTATGAGGAAGAAAGTGCAAGAAGGTGCTATTCCGGAAGAAAGAATCGACGAGGAAGGAATACTTTGAGTCAACTCTAGACTTTGTGTTCCTAACGACCCTGATTTAAAGTATAAAATTATTATGGAGGCGTATAACACACCGCTTTTAATCCATCTTAGGAGTACCAAAATGTATCATGATCTTTGACAAAATAGGTATACATCACCCATTCTCGAGTCGCCAAATACATGGTACGTAAACAAAAATACAACTTCATTAAACCGTGAGTTTAAATACAAATAGAGAGTATAAAACTCAAAAGGAGTCCTCATTATAATTATTGATACACTATTTTAAAAATAGTGAGGATCGCTAAAACAACTTTCTGTAACCATCACCCGCACTCTCGACTAGTTCCTCGCTATGTTCTCACCTCCTAGAGAAAAAATGGAACAAAAGGGTGAGCTCAACTAGCCCAAGAAAAGAATATTACGACTAAGATAATATACAACAAATTATCATTAGTCTTCAACAGGAATAATCTGATAAAATATAATAGATAACAAGTTTTAGATCAACAACTGCAATGAAAAATAAGAATCCATTGTAAGAGTCAAGAGAGAAAGAATTCTACTATCTTCTAAGATTTAAAAGTCCATCATCAATATTTTATCCTCAGAACATCAATCAATATACATCTTGAATCAAATATTCATCTTTGCACCACAAAAGCCAAAGATATTCATTCAGATCACCAAATGGGTCATGTTCATCTCAACACTGCTCATCTTCAGACTACGCGCCAAAGATATTCATTAGTAATCATTCATCTTTGCACTACAAAAAGCCAAAGATATTCATTTCAGATCATCATTTAGACCGAGGATGATGAAAAATATTTTAAAGAAAACGAATCCAAAGGAGATAACAGATCAAATATTAAGGATTCAGACATAGCTTTATCCAAGTTCAATAATATTCCAAATAACCAATTTTGAAGCGTAATTCAAAAATAATGATCAAAACATGGATACAATCAAAGATAAGAACTATAATAGATAACTTGACAAAAAGAAGAAAATTTTATTTTTCTATGAATAAAGGTCAGATTCGTGAATAAAGGTCAGATACGTGAATAAAGGTCGATATACGAATAAGAACCCCACACAAAAAGTTCCAAATTTGATAAAAAGTTCATACCAATATTTCTAAGATAATGATATCAAGAAAATATCATTTAAGAAGAAGATAATATCCCTTACCTCAAAATATCAAGATTTCCGATCTAATATCTCCAGATAAGGTCAAGGAAACTTGCACCGATTAATGTAAACTCACAAAGTATCTAAATACTCACAAAATACACTCAATAATCTAGAGAGAGAAAGAGAGAAAACTTGTTTCTGTGTGATTTTCAATTCTAACTTAGCCTCTCTATTTATAGAAAAATGTTAAGACGCCAAGGCATTTTAACTCAAACCCGATGGCTTTTTACTCGCTACTATTCCCACCCACCACATTTGAATAAAAATCTCAAAGACATTTCTTCACCAACCAAGAGTGGGGCCCACCAATTCTAGAATTTTCCACCAAAATGATTTATAACCCGATTTTAATCACCACACCTCTTAAAATTCATAACAAATCATACGCTCATTTTTAATTCGCTCAAAATTTGTGGACATATACTCAACTTATATATGTATAACATATCCAAAAATTACAACGATCCAACTATTTGATTAAAAATTATAACTCCCGCAATATATCTCAAAAAAACCTGTTTGATTTTTAATACCTCCAATCCGACAAAAATACTAATAAAACACCTCAACATTAATTCCTTCATTTATAACCACATAAATAAATCCATCATTTATATCCACATAAAATAAATATTTCCTTATCATATGAATCAATGATTAATTATTCACAAATAATATTACGTAATCACATTTATGACAACCAGTCGCTCCTGTGAAAGAGGGGGCTTCCAATAAGGATTTCTCCTCATCAAGCGCAATTATTAGTGACCAAACCTCTCCTCGATGTAACTTTCTAGACATTGCCAATAATGTTATCTAATAATATTATTCCAAATAATCAAATTATCGATCCGATAAAGGAGATATCGCAAAGGATTTATAATCAAAACAACAATAATATAAAATATCAACGCAAAGAATTATTGAATCAATAAAATAAAATATCGAATAAGAATTCATCGTGACAATTATCGAGTAAAGGCCTTCACGTAAGGATCAATAATTCAACAATACTGCAATACCGTCATGCCATCGCGCAAACAACGCCAGACATTTTACTTTAACCACCGGGTATTCCAACAAAGGTTAATTCAGAATAACTACGCCGTTATTCAATTTTGTCGCTTTCTTCATTCGATCATTATCCGCATGGGCCCCATAATCATCACACATTGCATTTAATATTCCCCGACAAAAGAATATTCCACCGACAAAATGAATATTTTATAACCACTTGCTTATTTTGCAAAATTTTCACATTTCACCCATAACCAAAGTTATTATATCAAATTAATACCTTATTATTCACAATAATAAATAAAGGAAATTTGATTTTATTCATTAAAAAGTTGGGGTCTTACAACCTCCTCTCCTTATGAAATTTCGCCCTCGAAATCGACGACGACTGGTGTTTCAAAAGGTGAGGATACCTCGCTTTCATTTCTCGATTCCAACTCCTGTGTCATCTCTTCAATAAAGATGGTTTCTCCACAAAACCTTAACTTGTGGTATAACCTTCGTATGTAGGATATGCTCTTTTCCCTATCCAAGATCTTAACAGTACCTCCTCGTGACGTTAAATCTTCAAACTATCTCGTCTGTTCTAACTCAATAATGTGGTTCTCGTCTTTAACATATTTACGAAAGCATAGATATGTGAAAAACATTATGAACACGAGACATACTGAGGTAATGCGAGTCTATAGCCACATTTCCTATTCGGCCAAGAATCTCAAATGGACCAACAAATCTTGATCGAGCTTTCCTCTCTTCCCAAATCTTGTAAATCCCTTCCATGGTGCAACACGTAATAATACATGATCCCCAATATTAAATTCCACGCCCTTCCGATGAAGATCCGCATAACTCTTTTGTCGATCCTGCGCGCTTGCTTGTATACGCTGTCAATCGCTTCGATCTTCTCTCAGAGTCATGCGCACTCAACTCGTCCCAACAATGTTGCTTCACCCACCTCGCCCCAAAGATACCGAGAACGACATTTTCTTCCATACAACGCCTCAATGGAGCCACACCTATGCTCGCCGATAATCGTTGTCAGTAGAGAATTCCACCAATGGTAGTACTTATCCCAACTCCCTTTGAGATCTAGGACACAGTAGTCTTAATAGATCTTCAAGAGTTTGAATAGTCCTCTCCGATCATCCGTCTGCTTGAGGATGGTATGCCGAATCAATCAGAACCGCGCTCATAGCTTTCTCTGTAGTAAGCTAACCCAAAATCGTGAAGTGAATCTTCGGGTCACGATCCAAACTATGGATACCGCATGCCGCGCAATCTCACAATCTCGCTCACGATATACTAAAGAAGACGCTCAAGGAATAAGTCTCACGATGGGCAAGAAATGGGCGACTTGGTTAATCTATCAACAATAACCCAAATCGCATCTACGCCTTGAGAAACCTTGGGAAGACCCGTAACGAAATCCATAAGAATGTGTTCCCACTTCCATTTCGTAATCTCAAGTGGTTGTAATGGACCTTTGGCATTCGATGCTCCGCTTTTACACGCCGACAAGTTAAACACCTCGAGATAAACTCCGCGATCTCTCTTTTCATATTGCTTCCACCAAAATGTATGTCAAGATCATGATACATTTTGGTACTCCCAGTGATGGATCGCAAACGGCAGTGTCAGGTGCCCATCATGATTCTATGCTTCAAGTCGTAATCGCTAGAACACAAAGTCCGGAGTCGACTCAAGTATTCCTTCTTCATCGATTCTCGCTTCGAATAAAGACCTTCTTGCACTTTCTTCTTCATACGATCACCCATGTCCGTAGCTTGAGCAAATTTTAACTTTATCGATTAAAGCCTGCCTTCTACTCGCATGTTTGATATCATCACGCGGTACTGAGCCTTCATCTCTATCTCCATCCTTTGCAAGTCATACAAAATGGACCTTTCAGGTTAACAACATCGCACTCAGCACCGCATATGATCTTCTACTTAATGCGCCACCTACCACGCTTGCTTTTCCAGATGATATCGATGGTGTGATCGTAATCTTTCAATAAATGAGCCAACGCCGCTGCACGCATGTCGAGTTCCTTTTGGGTGAAGAAATATTTGAGGCTTTTATGATCTCAGATAGATCTCCACTTTCTCCCCATACGTAAAGTCTCCAAATCTTCAACGCTGAAACGATCGGGCCGCTAACTCCAAATCATGAGTAGGATAATTCCTCTCATATTCTTTGAGTCACGCGAGAGGCATAGGCTATGACTTTCCCATGTCAGCATGAGAACACATCCTAACCCTTTGCGCTCAAGCATCATCAGAGATAACAAATCCATCCGAACCGTATGGTATTGTCGTAACAAAATAAATGAGTCTTCTCGAGTTCTTGAAAACTCTTCTCGCAATCCTCGCTCCAACCGAATTTTATATCTTTACGAAGTTAGCCGAAGTTAATCTGAGTAGCGATTCGAGAAAATCCTTCCACGAATCTCCGATAATAACCAAATAAGCCCGTAAAGTTACGCATTTCTGGCCACCGACTTTTGGTTGTTCTCCCAACTTCAGATGGCTTCAATCTTCGCTTCGTCGACAGATACTCCATGTTTCGACACCACGGTCCAAGGAATGCTACTTCCTCAAGCCGTAACTCGCATTTTTTCAACTTGCATACAACTTGTTATCACGGCCTTTGCAAGACATCAAATTTTCAAATGGTGCTCATGATCTTCACTATTGAATAGATGAGGATGTCATCAATAAAGACAACAACGAATCCGATCCAAGTATTCTTTAAACACACGGCTCATCATATCCATGAAAAGCAAAGAGGAGCATTAGTCAATCCAAAAGACACGACTAAGAATTCATAATGCCCGCATCGAGTTCTCAAGGCGCCTTTTGAATATCCTCGCTTTTAATCTTCAAATTGATGATATCCGTAATCGAAGATCGATCTTTGAAAAGAATTGTGCTCCTCAGAATCGGGTCAAACAGTCATCAATGCGAGGTAATGGATACCTATTCTCGATAAAGGATATGGTTCAACTCTCAGAATCAATACAAAGTCGCATACTCCCGCCTTTTCTTCTTTACGAATAACACAGAGAGCACCCCAAGGAGATGTACTAGATTTAATAAAACCGATGTCCAACAACTCCTCGTAGTTGGACCTTTAACTCCTCAAGTTCAATAGAGCCATTCGATATGGGGTTTTAGAAATGGGCTTTGTACCAGTTCAAGGTCAATAAAGAATTCAACTTCACGCTCGGGGTAGACCGAAGTTCTTCAGAAATACATCAGAAATTCACTAACAATAGAAATAGTATTCAAATCGACGTGTGTTTTTGTTCAAGTCCGTGATATGGGCTAAGAAAGCTTGACATCCGCTTTTCAATAAACGAATAGCTTTATGGCTTGATATGACAAAGATCGATTTTAGTGGTTTGGTTGTTTGAATTCGCATAATAGGTCAAGTTAGAATATGAAAACTAACAACCTTACGAAAAATAATCAATTTTAGCATGATGCGTGGTTAACCAATCAATCCCCAAAATCACATCAAATGCAAGAATTTTCAACGAAATAAGGCTCACAGTAATGTGATGGTACCGACTCAATCATGCAAGATTTAAAAATAGAGATGTAACGAAAAGTTTCTCCTAACTGAGTCTCAACAGATAAGTCAAAGTCTAATTTCTCCTGAGTCAAGTTTAAACGCTGAGCACAAGCAGAGAGATAAAAGAATGGGTAGAACCCAGATTCAATAAGGTATAAACTTCGCAAGAGTTTATGATTAGCTTACCCGTGATCACCTCGCTTGTTCTCCTCGCTTTTGGGCAAACGACAAACGCCTTTCCAGAACCACCGACTTTAACTTGTCCGGACAAATTTTGGAGTCACCATCCCCGTTGAACTTGGTTTCGCAAACTAGACAATCTCTAGCTATACGACCTTCCTTTCCACAAATATAACACACCTCGATTGTCAGGCGCCAATGATGTGTCCCTTCCCCGTGATTTGTAACATACGACCGGTGGTCGCTCTCCTCCCCTAGAAACAGCTGATGTTGGTGCCGACGCCTTTACGCTATCATTGTTGTACCTTCTCCTTTGAAATCTCCTCCCGACTCGCCTTTTCTATTATCACGGCCACGATTACCACCAGAGTGGTTACCGCTTTTGTCCTAATGCTTTCCTTCCTCCTCGTCATCATCGTTCGATGATCACCGCCACCCAGATGACCTCTCGTCAGGTTCCCCAATAATAACATACTCATTATCTCGCCTAATAATCGAGCCCTGCTTACAACATCCTCAATATAAAGAAAATTTACGAGAGATAAGATATTGTCAATCTCTGCTTTTAGACCTCTCTTTAAACATCCTCGCTATTCGCTCCTCATTTTCACCAAATGAGGTGCAAACCCGATAACTCGCAAACTTCACCAGATCGACACCGCCATGTTGTTTTGTTCCAAATCCGATAAACTCACCTCCTTCATACGACGAATACTTTCAGTGAAAGTACTTGTCATTGAATAGTTTCAAACGCTTCCCAAGACATGCCGAAAAGGTACCGTCAAGTACGCTTCACGACTCCCACCAAGAGTCCGCCTCACCGCTGAACATAAAGGTGGCGAATGGAACCTTCGTTTCTCCGCGGCATCCCAAGACATCGAATATCTTGGTAATTTGTTTGACCCACGCTTCCGCCATGATCGATCCGCTTCCTTTAAATTCGTGGTCCCAACTTTTCGACTCGCTTTGTCGTGATAAGTCGCGCATCACTAGCATTTCCACCAGATTTTGTGCACGAGTCTCCTCGTCTGGTTTTGCATGAACCGCAAAAAGCTTCTAAACATCCCATCATTCATCATTTGTTCTAGAACGCTGTTTACAGAGGATTATTGCCTTCCCGCTGCAGACGCCCTCTGGGTAGTGATCAAAGGTGTTCTCCACTATTCCCGATTCACTCCATTATTAACGCTTCACCGCCATTCTTAACATCGCCATAAAACAAGGGTTAATAGTCATGCAACATATTATCCCTATACTCAATCGACCAAATAAATACTAAATAAACTTAGTCAGTCATACTAACAAGGAATTTCTGCCTCCCCTCCTAGTTCTTGTCTCACATCTCACCAGGATCATATCCCTAAGCTTTGATACTAACCGCGACGCCCCAAAATAGTATACATCACCCATTCTCGAGTCGCCAAATACATGGTACAAAACAAATACAACTTCATTAAACCGTGAGTTTAAATACAAATAGAGAGTATAAAAAACTCAAAGGAGTCCTCATTATAATTATTGATACACTATTTTAAAAAATAGTGAGGATCTGCTAAAACAACTTTCTAGAACCATCACTCCGCACTCGACTAGTTTCTCGCTATGTTCTCACCTCCCGAGAAGAAAAAATGGAACAAAAGGGTGAGCTCAACTAGCCCAAGAAGAATATTATGACTAAGATAATATACAACAAATTATCATTAGTCTTCAACAGGAATAATCTGATAAAATATAATAGACAACAAGTTTTAGATCAACAACTCGCAATGAAAAAAAAAAATCCATTGTAAGAGTCAAGTAGAGAAAGAATTCTACTATCTTCTAAGATTTAAAAGTCCATCATCAATATTTTATCCCCGTAACATCAATCAATATACATCTTGAATCAAATATTCATCTTTGCACCACAGCCAAAGATATTCATTCAGATCACCAAATGGGTCATGTTCATCTCAACACTGCTCATCTTTGCACTACGGCCAAAGATATTCATTAGGTAATCATTCATCTTTGCACTACAGCCAAAGATATTCATTTGATCATCATTTAGACCGAGGATGATGAAAATATTTTAAAGAAAACGAATCCAAAGAGATAATGATCAAATATTAAGGATTCATTACATACTTTATCCAAGTTCAATAATATTCAAATAACCAATTTTGAAGCGTAATTCAAAAATAATGATCAAAACATGGATACAATCAAAGATAAGAACTATAATAGATAAACTTGGACAAAAAGAAGAAAATTTCATTTTTCTATGAATAAAGTCAGATTCGTGAATAAAGGTCAGAGAGATAATAAAGGAATAAGAAACTCCCACACAAAAAGTTCCAAATTTGATAAAAAGTTCATACCAATATTTCTAAGATAATGATATCAAGAAAATATCATTTAAGAAGAAGATAATATCCCTTACCTCAAAATATCAAGATTTCCGATCTAATATCTGTGATAAGGTCAAGGAAACTTGCACCGATTAATGTAAACTCACAAAGTATCTAAATACTCACAAAATACACTCAATAATCTAGAGAGAGAAAGAGAGAAAACTTGTTTCGTGTGATTTTCAATTCTAACTTAGCCTCTATTTATAGAAAATGTTAAGACGTCAAGCAGCACTTAACTCGCAACCCATGGGCTTTACCGCTACTATTCCCACCCACCACATTTGAATAAAAATCTCAAAGACATTTCTTCACCAACCAAGAGTGGGGCCCACCAATTCTAGAATTTTCCACCAAAATGATTTATAACCCGATTTTCCTAATCACCACCTCTTAAAATTCATAACAAATCATACGCTCATTTTTAATTCGCTCAAAATTTGTGGACATATACTCAACTTATATATGTATAATATATCCAAAAATTACAATCCATCCAACTATTTGATTAAAAATTATAACTCCCTGCAATATATCTCAAAAAACACCGGGTTTGATTTTTTAATACCTCAATCCGACAAAATACTAATAAAACACCTCAACATTAATTCCTTCATTTATAACCACATAAATAAATCCATCATTTATATCCACATAAAATAAATATTTCCTTATCATATGAATCAATGATTAATTATTCACAAATAATATTACGTAATCACATTTATGACAACCAGTCGCTCCCTGTGAAAGAGGGGGCTTTCCAATAAGGATTTCTCCTCATCATCGCAAGCAATTAGGTGACCAAACCTCTCCTCGATGTAACTTTCTAGACATTGCCAATAATGTTATCTAATAATATTATTCCAAATAATCAATTATCGATCCGATAAAGGAGATATCGTAAAGGACGATAATCAAACAACAATAATATAAAATATCAATGCAAAGAATTATTGAATCAATAAAATAAAATATTGAATAAGAATTCATCGTGATAATTATCGAGTAGTTCCTTCTTCACGTAAGGATCAATAATTCAACAATATCGCGGTAATACCGTAGATGCCATCGCGGCAAACAACGCCAGACATTTTACTTTAACCACCGGTATTCCAACAAAGTTGTTAATTGTGAATAACTACGCCATTATTCAATTTTGTCGCTTTTCTTCATTCGACCGCTATCCGCTATGGGCCCATAATCGGTCAAGGCTTGCACCGTCGCATTTAATATTCCCCGACGACGTAAAGAAATATTCCACCGACAAAATGAATATTTTATAACCACTTGCTTATTTTGCAAAATTTTCATTCATTTCACCCATAACCAAAGTTATTATATCAAATTAATACCTTATTATTCACAATAATAAATAAAGGAAATTTGATTTTTATTCATTAAAAAGTACAAAAATATCTTTTATAAAATAACAAATGTTTTCACCGTTAACAATTGTTGAATACACAGTGGCTAAAATACGATATCGCATTGTTGCACGATGCATTACCAGTATTGCATGATATTTTGAATTATTAATTCTTACGTAAGAAGACACTTACTCAATAATTGTTACAAAGAATTACTATTCAATATTTTATTTTATTGGTTCAATAATTGTTGCGTTGATATTTTATATTATTGTTGTTTCAATAATTGTCATCGCACAAGATTTCCCATTATCATATCAATAATTCATATTATTTGAATAATATTATTAGATAGGATTATTGAAAATGTCTAGAAAGTTACATCGAGGAGAGGTTTGGTCACCTAATTGCGGCTACCAAGAAGAGAAATCCTTATTGGAAAGTCCCTCTTTCTGAGAAACTATGCAGTTGTCATTATTGTGATTACGTAATATTATTTGTGAATAATTAATTATTGATTTATATGATAAGAAAATATTTATTTTATGTGAACACAAATGATAGATAAGAAAATATTTATTCGAAGTGGATTTAAACTGAGGAATTTTTAGCATGTGACATTTGTTGAGAGTTGGTATTTTATCTTTTCCGATAAAATAATTCATTCAAATATATTATTATAATATTACATTATAGTAGTATGATGTGATTATATAATAGTACATTTTTTATAATTTGAATTGTAGCATTATTATAGTAAATTCATGGTATAAAAGTAAAAGGAGGTGGAAGAGAACAAATTGAATTTGAAGTCCTGTGATGCAAGCGATGATATCATCGGACGATGAGGTAAGCGATGATGTCATCAGACGATGAGGTATGCAATGATGTATTATGATCGATGACGTCAGCGGTGATGTCATAAATTATAGCAAAAAGACTATTTTACCCTTACTCTGCCAAGCCTATAAATAGAAGCTCATTTCTTCATTATTTTTCACCAATTCATTCAAGCTATAGAGAGAGAAAGTATAGAGAGAATAAGAGAGAAAGAAGAAGAGTATTTTGTTACTACACTATTGCAGTATCCAGTCTTCTACTAAGGTAAGGGGTATTATCTTTCGTATTCATGAAGAGAGTTATTTTCTTTCAATACTCGTAAGGGTTGTTATTCTATTTTTTTATTATTTTGTTGGAATAACCTGTTTATGCGGTCTATCGCATGCCTGGTGAATTCTGTTGTTATTCCATTCTTTATTATTCTGTAAGAATATCCTGTCTTTGCGGATTACGCATGACCTGGTTCCATTCTTTATTATTCTGTTAGAACATCCTGTCTGTGCGGATTACGCATTACTTGGTTCTATTATTTATTATTCTGTTGAAATATCCTGTCTGTGCGGATTACGCATGACCTAGTTCCATTCTTTATTACTCTGTTGAAATAATCTGTCTACGTGGATTACCGCATGGCGGGCAAAAATCCATTTGCGATTTCATATATTCTATTATACTCAGTTGGTTAAAGTTTTGGCTTCTATACTCCATGAAATTAGTGGAATATCCTTGATATTTGCGCTTCATCCAGTATCTTTTCATGGAAATATTCTTCTGAGCATTCTTGAATTTTACTCCATAAAGCAGTATCATGTTGACAATTTGGACGTTATTGAGTTCAGGATAAATTATCTTATAAGTCTTTAAAATTTATTCTTGAACTTGTTTTATTGAATTGTCATCATCCTCATGTTTATAATATGTTGAAAAGTCATCTGTGGCACATAGTGCATAGATGGACTTGGTATGATTATGACAGTGGATTATTCAGTATAATCATGGTAAATGTTACAAATGATGTGGTAAAAATCCTCATTGGTCGTAGTGCATTGATGGATGATTATTGGCATGATCATGACCATTGATGAATACACGAATATCCTTGGCTGTGTAGTGGATGGATAATTTGTGGTCGTGATACTAATGAATATCCTTGGCGTAGTGCAGTGCGGGGATGATGTGATTATTTATTGTTTGAGTCTCAACGATAAAAGTAATGAAAAAACTTTTAAATCATAGAAGATAGTAGATTTTATTCTCTACTTGACTCTTAATGGATTGCTTGTTCATTGCAGCTTAAACTTGATGTTTGTTATATTTTATCGCTTTAACACTTTGTTGAGGCTAATGATAATTTATTCTACATTATCTTAGTCATAATATTTCTTACTGGGCTAGTTGAGCTCACTCTTTTGCTTCCATTGTTCTCTTCAGGAAATGAGAACGTAGCAGGGACTAGTCGGGGAACTGAGTGATGGTCTAGATGATAGCATTAGTAGTCCTCACTATTCTATGAAATAGTGTGATAATAAATGTATTGAGGACTTATTTTGAGTTTGAATACTGTCTAGAATACAATATTTGTATTAAAACTCACAGCTCATGTTGTATATTTAAGGTTGTATTTATATTCTTTACCATGTATTTGGCGACTCAGAATAGGTGATGTATATCTATTTTGGGGGCGTCATATTTACTTTGTGTTTGTGGCTTTGCAAGCAATAAGGAGTATTTTATAGTCAAAATTTTTCATGGTGGACACTTTGAAGACAGTCCACATAAACAGTATATGGAAGGTACTTTTTAATTTTTTGATTTATGTCATCCTGATTACATCTCTTTACTTGACATAGTTAACATGGGGGAGGAGTTGGGATATCAAGTTGGACACCTAAAGTTGCATTAGAAGTCACCTGCAACTGATATGGAGAGGGGATTATGGGTGTTAGAACATGATGATGATATTTTAACAATGTGTATGCTTATCCCTCCTAGTAGGCTAATTGAAATATATTTGGAGGTGATTAGACCTGTGGGAACAAAAGATGACTTTAAAGTTAAAGGTGATAATAATAATGAATGCAGAAATTTGATATCAATTAGGGATTATGAAATAGAGTCAACTGATGAAGATTATGTTGATAGTTCTATGGAAGAATCAACTGAGGATGAAGAGGATGATGAAATTGGAGAAGGGGGTGAGGTGATCGACTGGGGGGACTGAGGATGGGGCAGAGGGTGATCAAACTTGGGGGGCTGAGGATGGGCAGAGGGTGATCAGACTGGGGGGGTTAAGGATGATGCATTTGGGGATGATGGTGCAAATGTAACACAAAAAGGCAAAGGAAAAGGTTATGAAAAAGGAAAAAGATTTTCCACTAACAAAGGGAAGGGAAAACAAACTGTAGAAACCCAAACTTCACAATAAGAAGAACCACATAAACCAAGATTTTCATCCTCTAACTATGATGACTCTGATGTGGAAATGATGCCTAGGGTTGATGAGTTTGATCCTAAACCACTTGAACAAGAACATAAAGGGTATCCATAATATAGGAAAGGTGACATAGAGGATACTGAGTTTGAGTTGGAAATGACATTTACCAATGTAACTAAAGTGAGGGCAGCAATCAGAAATCATGGCATCAAACAAGGAAGAAAGGTGTATTTAAAGAAGAACATGTCAAATAAGATTCAAGCAAGGTGTGTGGAGCCATGTACATAGTACTTCTATGTTGCAAAGGTGCGAAGAGAACTCACACTTAAAATCAGTATGTTACAAAAAGTGCATACTTGTTGCAAAGAGAGATAATTATTGTATAAATATAGTATGTATTGCCAAAAAATATGAAGATGGTCTTTGGATGAATCCAACATGCGGATTAGATCAGTTTCATACTAAAGTAGTTAAAGATTTGGATATTGGAGTATCAAGGAGCCTAACATACAAAGCTAAGAAAAGATTAATGATAAACATTGAAGGGAGTGCTAAGGAGGAGTATGGAATGGTTTTAGACTATGCTGCATAGCTTAAAATAATTATGCCTGGGAGTACTCGTGTCTTGAAGAGAGCAGAACCAGAGCAGGGACAAGACTTTGTCAGATTTTTGAGAATTTATCTGCAGCCACTAAAAGAAGGATTTAAATTGGGGTGTGGACCACTAGTGGGACATAATGGTTGTTTTCTTAAAGGACCATATGGGGGATCAGATATTAACTGCAGTTGGTGTTGACCCTAACAATGGGATGTGGCCAATTGCTTGGGCTATTGTTGAATCTAAGAACACTCAGTCTTAGGTGTGGTTTATGAACTTTCTGGTGGAAGATCTCGGGATTGCAAATGATGGAGGCTGGACATTCATTTCAGAAAAACAAAAGGTATAAACATCTCTCCATTTATATATATTTTATTCTATAAATTATTACATTTATTGCATCTTTCAGTTAAATTACTTTTTTGTCCCCAAGGTTTGATTAATGCTTTAAAAGCTGTGGTCCCAAGTGCCGAACACGGACATTGTGTCATGCATTTATATAGGAACTTTTGGAAAAAACATAAAGGCTCTGGTTTAAGAAAATTGGTTTGGAATGTTGCCAAAGCTACAAACCTTTATGTCTTTCAAAAGGCAATGGAGGTTTTCAAAAAGGAAGATAAAAGTGCATATAAATGGTTAGCTCTTAAGCCATCTGGTCAGTGGAGTAGGTCTCATTTTCAGACCATATGCAAAAGTGACATGTATGTCAATAACCATTATGAGGTATTTAATAGCAAAATTCTTAAGGCTAGAGTGAAACCAGTAATAGGGTGTCTATAAGGACTTAGATTATATTGCATGAATAAGATTTTTAAAAGGAGGGAAATGATGTTGAAACATAATGGTGTATTGTGCCCTAGAATAGCCAAAAAATTAGAAAAATGGAAAGGTCGGTATGGGGGTGGATTGTCATTGTGGTCAGGTGGTGGTAGGAGGTTTATAGTGACTATGACTTCTAGGGGTTATTCATTTGTGGTGGATTTGGTGAAAAAAACATGTACTTGTAGGAGGTGGTACTTGTCTGGAATACCTTGTGCTCATTATGCGTCATGCATTAATAAAATAGGACATGATCCATACACATGTGTACATGAGTGTTTAACCAAGGACATGTATCTAAATGTTTACAGTCATAACATTGAGCCTATAAGGCACAGATATGAATGGTATCCTACTCGGATTGAGCCACATTTGCCACTAGTTAAACATACCCCTGTAGGAAAGCCTAAAGTTGTTAGGAGGAAAAGTAATGATATTCCAGATTCAAATCTAGAAGGTACAAGTTTGAAGAGGAAAGGAACATCATTTAAATTTGGATTTTGAAAGGAATGGGATCACAATTAAAGAAGGTGACCTCAAGTATGTTAAGTGTGTGTTTCTATTTATGTGCTTTTTCAAGATCCTATATTGGGTTTAATACATTTCTGTTTGTCTTTTTTTAGAAACTGAATAAGCATCCAGATGTGATTTCACAATCTTCCCAGGCTCCACAAAGTCAATCCTCTCAACCTCCTCCAAAGGTTAAGAGGGCTAAGAAGGTTCAAAAGATTTACCAAGATGCAGATGTATATCATACTCAACCTTCTCAACCTCTACCAATGATAGCAACACATGAGTCTAAAATGCAGCCAGGTAGAATGAATGTTGATCAAGAGCAAACAAGAGGTTCTACAAAGTGGCAAGGTGGAATCCATTATGAGGGTAGCCAAAGAAATGACTCAGATGATATATTACAACCCAAAGACTACACATAGAAGGGAAAACAATGTACAACACTAAGAGACCTAAGCTGCAGCAAGATCCAAAAGAGAGAAAATCCAGTTTAGGATTACCTTGGGCTACTGATGGTCCAAGGTTTTTAATGTTTTGATTCTTTGGGAAGTTGATCGATATAAAAGAACCTACAGTTTAGGGGGAAATTAGGTTTGCATGCAAAGTGTTTGATAGTTGGTCTGAACCAACTTGTGTTCTTATTTGGGGTCACATTCTTGCTGGGGAACAACACATGGCTTCAAAAAGACAAAGGGGGGCTGAATCTAGTTTGAGGATAGTAAGAGAGCCAACCAAATTTATAAGTGCAGACGCCGAAGAAAGGTTCAACACATCATTATCTAGAAAGACTTTGGTACTAGAGAGCGGGTTGAAACCAGATCCGGAATTGGACGGCAACATAGGCCAAATGATAGCCGAACGAAATTGTTTTTAGTTAGTTGCACAGCCGCGACCAGCAATGGTACCTATTGTGAAGGAGTTGTATGCAAATGCAATAAATAGAGAAGGTTGTGTAGTTACTGTTAGGGGAAAATAGGTACCATTCAATGCATCGACAATCAATGCTCATTTTGGGTTGCCCAAAACATTTCAGAATGACATATATGAAGACTACCTTCCTGACGAGGATGAATTAATTGCAAATTTGTGTAAGCCACGAACACAATGGGTCACACGGGTTGGCACAAATGAGAAGATTATCTTTCCTCACTCAGCTTTGAGCCATTATGGAAAGGCTTGGTATGCTTTCATTTGCGCTAAGCCCGTGCCTACACGCCATCAGAACGATGTTACAAAAGAGAGCACGACTGTTATACGGGATTATGCATCATTACGAGCTACACAATTTGATTCAAATTTATAACTTGGATGTGGGCTCGGTTATTCAGGACTCTATTGATTGAGCATTAAGAGGAGGAACCACTGGAGGCCTTCTACATGGATTTCTTATTATCGAATTGTGTCGTCAGGTCGTGGTCCAGTGGCATTCTTCAGAGGAGACACAGCAGCCGATGGCCATTATTGAAAATCCTACCATTGAGAAGTACAAGGCATGGGTAAGGGAAATATCACATCCACGGGGTGAAGGCTACATCATGATTCCACCGTCGCTGCCACCACAACCTATGAATGAGCCGAGGGCGGAAGAGGCAGAGACTGGGTCGTCTACAAGCTTTCAGAGAAGGGTTCAAAGACAAAATCTACGACTCGCTCAATGTGACGCCCCCAAAATAGGTATACATCACCTATTCTGAGTCGCCAAATACATGGTACATATTACAAATACAACCTTAAATATACAACATGAGCTGTGAGTTTTAATACAAATATTGTCTTCTAGACAGTATTCAAACTCAACATAAGTCCTCAATACATTTATTATCACACTATTTCATAGAATAGTGAGGACTACTAATGCTATCATCTGGACCGTCACTCCGTTCCCCGACTAGTCCCTGCTACGTTCTCATTTCCTGAAGAGAACAATGGAAGCAAAAGGGTGAGCTCAACTAGCACAGTAAGAAATATTATGACTAAGATAATGCAGAATAAATTATCATTAGCCTTCAACAATGTTAAACTGATAAAATATAATAAACATCAAGTTTAACTTCAACGGAACAAGCAATCCATTAGAAGAGTCAAGTAGAGAATAAAATTTACTATCTTCTATGATTTAAAAGGTTTTTCATTACTTTTATCGCTGAGACTTAGCTTAATAAATAATCCATATCATCCCTGCACTACGGCCAAGGATGTTCATTAGTATCACGACCACAAATTATCTATGCACTACGGGCCAAGGATATTTCTGTATTCATCAATGGTCATGATCATGCCAACAACTGTCCATCAATGCACTACGGCCAATGAGGATTTTTACCACATCATTTGTAACATTACGGCCATGATTATACCGAATAATCCCTGGTCATAATCATACCAAGTCCATCTATGCACTACAGGCCACAGATGATTTTCAATATATTATAAACATGAGGATGATGACAATTCAATAAAACAAGTTCAAGAATAAATTTTAAAGATTTATAAGTTAATTTATCCTGAACTCAATAACGTCCAAATTGTCAACATGATACTACTTTGTGGAGTAAAATTCAAGAATGCTCAGAAGAATATTTCTATGAAAAGATACTGGATGAAGCGCAAATATCAAGGATATTTCACTAATTTCATGGAGTATAGAAGCCAAAACTTTATCCAACTGAGTATAATAGAATATATGAAACCGCAAATGAATTTTTGCCCGCCATGTGGTAATTCACGTAGACAGATCATTTCAACAGAGTAATAAAGAATGGAACCAGGTCATGCGTAATTCGCACAGACAGGATGTTCCAACAGAATAATAAATATTGGAATAACAACATAATTCACCAGGCATGCGATAGACCGTACAGACAGGTTATTCCAACAGAATAATAAAAAATGGAATAACAACCCTTACGAGTATTGAAAGAAAATAACTCTCTTCATGAATACGACAGAATAATACCACTTACTTTAGTAGGAGATTGGATACTGTAATAGTGTAGTAACAGAATACTCTTCTTCTTTCTCTCTTATTCTCTCTATACTTTCTCTCTCTATAGCTTGAATGAATTGGTGAAAAATAATGAAGAAATGAGCTTCTATTTATAGGCTTGGCAGAGTAAGGGTAAAATAGTTTTTTCGCCATAATTTATGACATCACCGCTGACATCATCGATAATAATACATCATTGCATACCTCATCGTCCAATGACATCATCGCTTACCTCATTGTCCGATGACATCATCGCTTGCATCACAGGAATTCAAATTCAATTTGTTCTCTTCCACCTCCTTTTACTTTTATACCATGAATTTACTATAATAATGCTACCATTCAAATTATAAAAAATGTACTATTATATAATCACATCATACTACTATAATGTAATATTATAATAATATATTTGAATGAATTATTTTATCAGAAAAGATAAAATACCAACTTTCAACAAATGTCACATGCTAAGAATTCCTCAGTTTAAACCCACTTCGAATAAATATTTTGTTAGTTCCCAGAGGGAACAATAGATCTAGAAGGGGGGTTGAATAGATCCTTTTTATTTCAAATACTTTTCTGGTTTATGTTGTATTGTTCATATTTAAGTATATGACAAACATAAAAATCTTTTCAAGCACAGCGGAATAAGTAAAAGATTCCCCTTCATTGATATATTCATAATCATACATACATTGTTCATTGGGTTAGTTTAGCTGTAAGCAGTTAGAACATACATAGCAGCTTATAGCGCTTATAGATATAATGTAAATGACATAATATAAAAGACACAAGGGGTTTTAAGTGGTTCGTAGACTCAAGCTCCTAATCCACTCTTCTCGCTTTCAACTAGCGGTGATTTCCACTAAGGAAGGGAAGCACCTTGAATCTCTACGATTCCTTCAAGGCCAGCAGCCTTGGGACTTCAGTTCACTAAGAACTCTTCAAGGCCAGCAGACCTTGGGACTTCTCTAGTTCCTAGAACTCTTCAAGCCCAAAGAGCTTGGAACTTCGTTTAGTCCTCATGACAAGGACCCTTTGGCCCCGCTTTGTTTAGTCCTCTGAGAAGGACCCTTTGGCCCCGCTTTGTTTAGTCCATCTCGACAAGGACCCTTGCCCCGGCTTTGTTGAGTTATTTGATTGTTGTTGTTAGAGTTTGTCTTTGAAGCTAAGATGTCTTCATGCTCCTAACATCTTCTATCCTTAGCGAAATGGCTTGATCATCCTTGAAGAGCAAATGAGTGTTGCATGATGCTCAACTTCTTAAGTTGCTCAACTACTCCGGATGACACCTTGATGAACTGCCTTGAAGATCATTCTCCTTGGTACTTGATGGCTGCACATGAGAGGCTTCCAAGATGACTGTAAGCTCTTCTATTAGGTACTTAGAAGCTTTCTCATGCTTGTCACCAAGATGTCTTTTGTCATCTCCCTTCTTACTACTCGATGCCTTCTCATGATGAACTTGCTAAGATGATTGTAGGCTCTTCTCTATTGTACTTAGAGTCTTCCCATGATGGACATCCAGATGGCATAATGCTCTTCTTTCTCTCGGCAATTCAGAACACTCTTCATGTAGTAGAACTCTCACTTCTACATAGTAGAACTCACACTTCTACTTCTTTGTTGATCTGACTTCTGAGTGTTCTTGGTGGATCGTAGAGTGAGCCTTCGGACTCACTATCACTCGGTTGGATCAATCCACCCTTTCTCCAAAATACACAACTCCAGCAACCTTTGATCTTTGAAGTTCTTTCTCATTTATACTCCTTCCCAATCCTTCCGTTGGAAAGTAACCATTGAAGGCTATTCAAATATCTTCATAGATCTCAAGTTGCTTGATGTAGACTGCTTGATGTGACTTGTCATACTTTTTTCGAAAGTCGCGAGCCTCACTCGCTTTTACCTACCTCACGATATATCACTTTAATGTCTTGGGCAGATCGAAGACTTTATTACCTCTTTTTGATTTCTCGATCAGAGGTTGTCCTATTGCATCGATGCTCTCAATAAGCACTTTTTCGAATATTACCCTTCAGATTGAACCTTTGCCAATGCTTCAGTCTTCAGCTATTCAAACTCTACGATTCTGATGCACGTCTTCAAGGACCTGATCGTAGTGTCTTGTTAAGTGTTGTTCATTAACTGGTAGAGTTAACACTACGATCTTGAAGAGTGTTGCTTGGATCTTCAATGTAGAACACCTCTTCCTTGTATTGTGCAGTGCTTCAATACTTCTATTTGCTTCGACTGTTCTCAGATACTGATGGCCTAATTCCTTACTCTGGGCCCCTTCTGAATATCAAGACACTTCAGATTTGTGGCGCGTCCAGCTAGCTTTCTCCTTGTGATCTCCCATTCACTTATCATCAATGAACTGACCCTGCACTTAATCACTTTAGCCTTGCTCTTCGTGAGGTCGACCAAATATCTCGGTTCACCTTCCATCGCCTTCTTTGTTTAGCAGAACACTACGATCTTGGTTGTCTCCAAGATCGTTGTCTTCTGCTCACTTGATATTCATCGCATTAGTCGACTTTCCTTAGTCGCCTTCAAGTCTTCTTTGATCTCCTTGTAAGTAAGACTTCATTGTGAATGGCCTTACAACTCAATCTTGATGTTGATTGGGTTGGTGCTTAGATCTTCTATTAGCCCCATGCCATTCGCTTGAGTGCTCTCTGGTTTCTTGGATGTAGCTTGTAGCTTGAACCGCAGGCTTCGCCTTTGGATGTTCGGGAGTGCTCATTTGTTGAGAACCGTATATGCTCTACGATTCATCCTTGGCATTGTGAGCACTTCTTCTTAGATCGTAGTTCTGCACTCTACGATTCATCTTCGGCTTGTGCAGACACTACGATCCCGAGATCAGATCTTGACACTACGATTTCTGCCTTGTGCTTGTTGTCTTCATCTAATCTTGCTTGACTACGATCTTTGCATGTAATCAATAAACTCTACGAACTCAGAGTGTGATCTACGATCCTTGACTTGGCTTTGGCATCAGTAGACTCTACGACTCTGAGTGTAGTCTACGTTTCTGTCTTGGCTTCGGCAGATGATCTATTTACCAGTAGACAGTCGTCTCTATAATTCTGAATATGACTTCCTCAGCACACTACGATCCCGAGGAAGCTCTACTCGATACACTACGATCCTTCTTCGTTTCCCCTGGTAGTCTAGGAACTTCGAGATCTACTATCTTGCATACTCCTATTCTGCCTAGATAGCTCTCGAGTTAACCTTGACTCACCTGGCAGACTATGACTTTTGGTGCAGTGCTCGACGATCAGACTAGTCTATCTATTACATCATAAGATCAACCTAACAAGCTTGATCTTTCTATATTTATAGTCCTTGTACATCATTTCTTTTTAAGGACTTTACAAAGCTATTTTGCTTATGTAGGATCAACCTAACATATTTGATCAATTCATTCTAAGTCCTTGTACATATATTTCTATTATCTAACAAAGGACTTTATAGCTTTTCTTAATGCAAGCATACTTGCATATTCATTCATATATATCATAATCAAATCATATATTAAATAGGAATATTATTCACATGTTTATTCCTGACAATCTCCCATTATTTGATTATGACAAAAACAATAAGTGCATATGCATGTTATGAATGAATCTTATATACAGTGAGCAGCTGTATTTCTAAAAAAGTTAATCATGAATGTCATTTATATCGATATGGAAATTTATACATTAAGACATTCTACATCCTGGATCCAGAACATTCCTAACAGGTTAGAGATGTACCTCCTTGGCTCCATGTGTGTTTCCAGGATGCTTGTTGATCAGCTACTCATCTGTTTCTTCTTCTTGCTCTTGCTCCCCCTCAGATGATGACCTTCTGTCTCTGTTTGGCTCCCCTTCATCATCTTTCTGATCTGGCTCCCCCTCAGACTCTGCGATCTTGTTATCATCATCTTCTGGCTCCCCCTCAGATGACGATACTCTTTCAAAGCAGCCTCATCGCCTTCTTCTTTGACTTCTTCTCTCTTCCCTCTACTCTTCTTCTTCGAGTGCCTCTTGCTCCTCTTCTTTCTATGCCTCTTTTCTCCCCCTTTTGTCATCAATCATTTGAGAGAGCCGCCCATGTTGGAATTAAGTTTTGCCCATCGTGTAGGAGGTGTTGGCAACTTCAAACTTGAGCTCTTGCTGGCTTAGCTCAAGTTGCACAGAGAAGGACTGCTTTAAGTCGTCAATCTTGTCAGAGAGGGCTTCGATCTGCTTTGCATTTGCCTTTTGAATTTGTAGGACTTCAGCCTTTTGATCTTGGATGGCCTTCTAATAGATGTTATCTCTTTCTTGGAGTTTGAGAGATACATCAGCCAAGATAGCTTAAAGCTTGTGCTGGAAAGAATCATCTCCTGCTGCTGTCTGCTTCTGTGATTCTTCAGTGAGAATAGATATCTTCTTGCTTAGATCATCAGAGCTCTTCAGTAGTTCCTACTCCAAAGCATTTTGATCCTCTTGATTGCCAGCTTCAGGTTGAGCAATGGATTGGACTCTCATCATCTTTGGACAGATGTTCGAAGGTTTGGATAATCTGAACAAACGTGGAGTACCAATTGCTTGCAGAGGATGATGGAGTGTCTGATAGTAGTGCTAGATCATAAGAAGGCTTCTAGTTTTGGACTTGAATATCATCAGAAGTAGAGTGAACAGACTCTACGATTTGCTCCTTGGTCATGACTCTTTTTCCTTCAGAATCCACTCTACGATCATAGGGGATGTAGAGATTCTCAACCTGTCGATAGACCTTGAAGTGAGGCTGGTTTGTTATCATCTTGGTAGCATAAGTTTTCACCCTTGGAAAGTTTTGGGCTACTAGTTCCATGCTTGGAAAAGTCTTGTAACACCAGCTGAAGTAACTTCCATCTCCTTCAGTAAAGGCCTTCAGCCAAGGCATTGATTGGAAGAACCATCTCATCAACAAATCATCAGGGTTGTAGAGAATGGTTGAGCAGTCTAGCTCCATGTTGTTCCAGTTCTTGACTAAGTTAGAGGAAGTCATTCTTGTTACTCTGAGTTGTTCACCTCCATGGTTTACCCATATGTCAGGAGGAATCTCTGATGGTTCATTGGGAACTTCTACCACAATTCTCTTGGTAAATCTAGCAGGTGAGAGGATAGGGTAGGGTTCTGAATCTTCTGATTCCTGATCTTCAGAGTTGAACTCATTTCCTACTTCTTCCTTCTCAGAGCCAGAACCATTTAGATCAGCTTCAGCAGAGAGTCCTTGCTGCATTTCATGTCCAGAGCCTTCTTGATCATCTTCAACAGAGAATCCTTCTTCACGATTTCATTATCGTAACCTTCTTCAAAGTAGTATTTCCTCGATTCTTCTCCTTCACTCACCGGGTTCATCTTCAAAGACTTTCTATTGGGGATACAGATTCATCATCACTCAACTCAATGATGGCATTTGATTGGCCACTGTTCCTTTTGGAGGCAAACTGGGCTTGCAACATGTAGCTCTTCCTTCTTCGAGGTTCAACTATTGGAGACACACTCTTCTTCTTCTTCTTCTTGCTTCGACTCTTCTTGCTCATCACACGACTTCTTTGGAATTCAAAGACCGGCAAAAGGCATTCTTCTTCTTTTGACTCATCACTTCGAGTCATCATGAGGGCTTTCTAGATTGAGGGACATTTTCATCTTCTTCTTAAGCAAGATTTTCCTCGACCTATTCTCCTGGGCTCGTTAGGCAAAGTGGCATTTGGGGATGCGCTTTGGTCACTTTGAATTTCTTTTCATCATCGAGTGGCTTCTCCGAGAATTGGCCATGGGCTTGAGCACTTTTCTTCATCGCCAGCTTTGCACTTTCTTTCATCACATCGACTTCATTCTCATCATTGGATGTCGACCGTGGGGACTGGACCACATTTTTAGTTTTTTCTTCTTCCTGCCGCCTCTCGTCCCTTTCTTCAGCAGATGTATTGATTTGTGAAGTTAAGGCTGGTTTGTCATCTACCTTAGCTTTCTTGTTTACTGAACCTTGAAGCAACCTGCTGCTTCTTCTTTTTGTGGTTTCAGCAGTTTGGGCCTTTTCTTCTTTATCCTTGTTCATGAAAGAAACTCTCCTTGGTGGGGCCTGGGCTTTCTTAGCATTACCAGCTTTCTTCACCACTTTTGATTTCTTCCTAGCTGGCGTGATTTCAGCTGCTGCAGAGTCACTGGACTCAAAGCTCTCTGTCTTTACTATCTTCCTCTTCTTTGCAGAGGCTCTATTGCTGCTCCCAGCTGTCAGCCTTTTGTTTTCCTTGGGGTTCTTCTTCCAGTTCTCAAATAACTGTGGAGACATCACCTTGTGCACGCTTCAAGGCTTCTCCTCATCATCCTTGATTTTCCTCCTAGTTTCTTCTTCGAATGATACTCAAAGAACCTCCCATGACATACCTTGGTCAAGGGCTTCTTCTCACCTTTCTCTCTACCCACTTAGAGATTTGATCAAACAAAATAGCTCCAAAGTCAATTTGTTTCTTCGTAACTATAAATTTACATTATCTTCATTGTTGATCAATCACCGTATCATGTGCAGTGTTTTTACACAGTATGCACTTTCCTACAATTTCAGCAAGGAACTCATACTCTTCAGGGAACTCCTTCTTCTTCATGTCTTTGAAGCTAGGGTTTCTTTGGTATCCCATCAACTCCTTCGCTTTTTCGATGTCGACATCTTCAAGGTTCTTCATCCTCGGCTGTGGAAACCTAGGCATTGATTAAGGTCGGAAGATTTCACTTTTCAGAATCGACCTTTAACCTTGGTAGATAGAGTTCCGAGTTTATGGAGACGCTTTGAGTAGAACTCCTTAACTGTGTCAATGTATACACGAGTACTCGCCGAGACATTCTAAAAACCCACTTCCTTTACGAGTCTAAGTATGTCCTCGAACTTTTCTCGATTTCTCAAACGATTTAGTTCCAAGTCAATGCCGGTGATAACTTGCCGCTTCTCTATTTGAATCGCTCAAGACCGTGGGTGTTTGATTTAGAGATTTATGCGAGATGACCGAATCGAGATTTGTAAGGCTCGCTAACGATTTTGCTCTTGAAAAGCTTTCTAGGGTTTTAAAATGGGGGAGAAAGGTTCAATATCTTTTGGTAACTCGTCTGCAGATTTGAAATCGCCTTTATGGCGCTTCATTCTAACTCAAAGATACTCTGGATGTGTCAATCGTCCATTGGTTACACGTTGCCCAAGAATGAGTCAGAATTCCCCACAACTTTTCAGTTATTTGAAGAGTGGACATTTAAATGACGTGGCTTTGACCGTTGACCTTTTGATTCGTAGAGTGGCATGATGAGGCAGCTATAGACTCTAAGATTTCCTTTGTTGACTCAACGATCAACTTCTAAGAGATGCTACAGTGGATGGCTTTGTCTTTCCTCCTTACTTCGATGCAGCATAGCTCAATCACTGATGTATTCGAACTTATCTCCTCAACTTGAATGGCTTAGCAGATGCCTCATTCTTCATGCTCCTTGTGAACTAGAATACACTTTGGTAGGACTACGATCGTTTAGATAGCATTACGATCGTTGAGTTTGTACCACAATTGTTTAGTCCTCTTCAAGTTCAACTCTACGATCGTTAACTGACTTAGTTCTTTTGAGATGAACTAGATCAAGCATTCCTTCTGGGATAAGGTAGCTCGGAAGGGCCAACCTCTTAGAGTTAGCTAAGGGTCGCTTTGTCCCCGAGGCGCTTTCGCATGAAATACTAAGGCGAAGGATTTTCAATGACATCTCATTAGACCTTTTCTCGATGGGGAGGTCTTTCTACCACCGGATATCTCAGTGATCACGAAATCGTGGTGTCCTTCGCTTTTACACTACGATCATGTGTTTGATCGTAGGAACTTCACGATTATTGATTGGGTGGTCAAGGGTTATCGGTGAGTACGCTTTTGAGACGCTCCTACTTACTATGGATCTTCATTTGGTTCATCACCCACAAAGTTTTGGGACTCAGTATGTTACATCTCTTCCGGTTTAATAGTCTTTGTTATTCCTTAATGTATCACTACTCCCCATTGTTGATCTTTGTCTTCTTCCGATGTGATTCCTTAATATGTTCATTTGAAGGTGCCAACATTTCTCCTTCCGAATGGAATCATCATCTTTTCTTAGTTTTCTTTGTATCGTAGAGATGAGTATTTTCGTGTTGATCACTCTACGATCATTTGACAAACCTACGAAGCGTAGTCTTCTTTGTGATCCTTTGTTTTGAGAAGTTCATTCAGAAAGAACTCCTTTTGTCTTAAGCTCAATGATCTTCTATTGAGAGCTTCCCTTGAGGATCCTTTCCATAAAGCATGTCTTTCTTGATATGGGCATATAGAATCCTCTTTATCTTCTATTTCATGGCATGCTCCCCATATACTCTGATTTGCATCCATGTGAGCTCCATTCCGGCTAGCTCAGAGGGTCTTCAAGACGAAAGCTTGACATATAGAACCTTATCGACTCATCCCCAATGTACCTTAGCCTTCTCTCACCGGTTTGAGTCCTATCGAATGAAGTCTTCTGCTTCAGCATTCCTTAGTGTGGTTAGACTGACCAAGTACCTGCAGGTTTAAGTATATTTCTACTTTTGGTCCCCATTGTTGAATGGGTCCTACTAGGTTAGTTTTCTAAACCCCTTTCCTCTTAACTGGATAATCATCATGTTTATCACCAACAGACATATTCATGCATGCAACTATCTTGAGATAATACATTTTTGAGATGCATGATGGTGAGTGTGTGTAGGATTTGACAATTAATGACACACTCTTTATCTATGATGGTTTCATCATTTACTGGGTTATGTTCACAATGTTTAAGTGTTCACAGAGTGTGAATCAACTCTACGATTTATGAGTATCTAGTTAATTCATGGATGTGATCAGTTTCTACAAATCAGCAAGATCCTCTTGTAGAACTGATCATTCTCTGTGTGTTGTCAAACACTTAGAACATAGGCTTGTACATACATACTAGCACACCAACAATGATTACTTAACATAAAGTTCATTTAGTCTGTGATACTCTTATGATCTATTTCAGATTTTCTTCAAGATGTCATCTTCAGCCTAAAACTTGGTTAAAGAGAAAGTTTGTAGACATTTGAATTTTCCATCTTCAGACTACTTTCTCTCTTCACCTTTTTTGGTAGATTATGACATCTTGACAGAATACTATCATAGTTCATGAGATGGTGCAAATATGATGTATACATTAATAATGGTGAGGAACCGTACCTTTTTACTGTCAGTTTCTTAACAGTTATTTACTTTAGATATACTAAGTTCAAGTATTGATGTGCATAGCTTTTATTTTTACTCCTTTCAGCTTAATGCTCTTGTTGGCCTTTCATCAATAAGTCGTGGTCTTGAAGATGCAGATCAAGAGAATCGTAGCGTTAAGATCTTTGACATCTTTGAGTTTACAAAGATAGCACTCAGTTGTTGGTTGGTCACTCATAAGTTTGAGAATATCTTCTTTCTCCTCTCGATCAGCATTTCTTAGTACGCGTGACCTCTTCATCTTTCAGATTGATGAATGTTTTACTCTTTGTCACTGATGTCTCTTGCTCTCTTTCTCTCGTCTGGTCTTCAGACTACAAGATTGACTGCAGGCTAGGATTGGTCTTGTTGATATAGTAATCGAGGATATGGACCAATCTAAGCAGCTTCAGGTGTATACACATTTTTACCTATACACAATATTTCCAACGTGTGAGCTCTTCTACATATAACAAGTTACTTACTACTAAACTAAGTTTAGAACAATGTTAGTGCCTAGGATCAGACTCAAAGCGATTTGCTTTTGAATATAGCATGAGAACCTGCTCTGATACCAATTGTTAGTTCCCAGAGGGCACAATAGATCTAGAAGGGGGGTTTGAATAGATCCTTTTTATTTCAAATACTTTTCTGGTTTATGTTGTATTGTTCATATTTAAGTATATGACAAACATAAGAATCTTTTCAAGCACATCGGAATAAGTAAAAGATTCCCCTTCATTGATATATTCATAATCATACATACGTTGTTCGTTGGGTTAGTTTAGTTGTAAGCAGTTAGAACATACATAGAAGTTATAGCAGTTATAGTACATAATGTAAATGACATAATATAAAAGACACAAGGGGTTTTAAGTGGTTCGAGACTCAAGCTCCTAATCCACTCTTCTACTTTCAACTAGCGCAGGATTTCCACTAAGGAAAGGCAAGACCACAATCTCTATTTATTCCTTCAAGGCCAAAGACCTTGGGACTTCATTCACTAAGAACTCTTCAAGGCCAAAGACCTTGGGTCTTCTAAATTCCCTAGAACTCTTCAAGCCCAAAGAGGCTTGAACTTCGCTTAGTCCTCATGACAAGGACCCTTTGGCCCACTTTTGTTTAGTCCCTCCGGATAAGGACCTTTGGCCTTGCTTTGTTTAGTCCATCTCGACAAGGACCCTTCAGCCACAGCTTTGTTGAGTTATTTGATTGTTGTTTTGGAGTTGGTCTTTGAAATTTCGCTAAGATGTCTTCATGCTCAACATCTTCTATCCTTAGCAGCTTGGCTTGATCATCCTTGAAAGAAGCAGCTTGAGTGTTGCATGATGCTCACTTTTCTTAGGTTGCTCAACTACTCCAGATGACCCTCGATGAAATGCCTTGAAGATCATTCTCCTTGGTACTTGATGGCTGCACATGAGAGGCTTCTAAGATGACTGTAAGCTCTTCTATTAGGTACTTAGAAGCTTTCTCATGCTTATCACCAAGATGGCTTTTGTGATCTCCCTTCTTGCTACTCGATGCCTTCTCATAATGAACTTGTTAAGATGACTGTAGGCTCTTCTCTATTGTACTTAGAGTCTTCCCATGATGGACATCCAGATGGCATAATGCTCTTCTTTCTCTCGGCAGTTCAGAACACTCTTCATGTAGTAGAACTCTCACTTCTACATAGTAGAACTCACACTTCTACTTCTTGCTTGATCTGACTTCTGAGTGTTCTTGGTGGATCGTAGAGTGAGCCTTCGGACTCACTATCACTCGGTTGGATCAGTCCACCTTTTCTCCAAAATACACAACTCCAGCAACCTTTGATCTTTGAAGTTCTTTATCATTTATACTCCTTCCCAATCCTTCCGTTGAAAATTAACCGTTGAAGGCTATTCAAATATCTTCACAGATCTCAAGTTGCTTGATGTAGAATGCTTGATGTGACTTGTCATACTTTTTCTGACGCTGCAGTCTACTGTTTCACCTACCCTATCAGATGTATCACTTTAATGTCTTGGGCAAATCGAAGACTTTATTACCTATTTCTGATTTCTCGATCAGAGGTTGTTCTATTGCATCGATGCTCTCAATAAGTACTTGTCCGAATATTACCCTTCAGATTGAACCTTTGCCAATGCTTCAGTCTTCAGCTATTCAAACTCTACGATTCTGAAGCACGTCTTCAAGGACCTGATCGTAGTGTCTTGTTGAGTGTTGCTCATTGACTGGTAGAGTTAACACTACGATCTTGAAGAGTGTTGCTTGGATCTTCAATGTAGAACACCTCTTCCTTGTATTGTGCAAAGGCTTCAATACTTCGCTTTTTCAATCGCTTTTCGAAATAATCGATGGCCTAATTCCTTGCTCGTCCCCTTCTGAATATCAAGACACTTCAGATTTGTGGCGCGTCCAGCTTGTTTTCTCCTTATGATCTACCGTTCACTTATCATCAATGAACCGACCTCGCACTTAATCACTTTAGCCTTGCTTCTTCGTGAGGTCGACCAAAGATCTCGGTTCACCTTCCATCAGTTCTTTCTTTGTTTAGCAAACACTACGATCTTGGTTGTCTCCAAGATCGTTGTCTTTTGTTCACTTGATATCTACTACATTAGCTGACTTTCCTTAGTCAGCTTCTGAAGTCTTCTTTGGATCTCCTTGTGTAAGACTTCATTATGAATGGCCTTACAACTCAATCTTGATGCTGATTGGGTTGGTGCTTAGATCTTCTGTTAGCCTGCATGCCATTCATTGAGTGCTCTCTGGTTTCCTTGGATGTAGCTTGTAGCTTGAACCAGAGGCTTCGTTCCTTTGGATGTTCTGGGAGTGCTCATTTGTTGAGAACCGTATATGCTCTACGATTCATCCTTGGCATTGTGAGCACTTCTTCTTAGATCGTATTTCGCACTCATGATTCAAATTCGACATGCAGTACACTACGATCCCGAGATCGAATCTTGACACTACGATTTACGCATTGTGGCTTGTTGTCTTCATCTGATCTTGCTTGACTACGATCTCTGCATGTAATCAATAGACTCTACGAACTCAGAGTGTGATCTACGATCCTCGACTTGGCTTCTCGCATCGAGAGACTCTACGACTCTGAGTGTAGTCTACGTTCGCCTTGGCTTCGACAGGATGACCTAATCACCAGAGGCGTGCTATCTCTCACGATTCTCGAACATTACTTCCTCGAGACACTACGATCCCGAGAAGTTTCTACTCGATACACTACGATCCTTCTTCGCTTCTCCCGGCGGTTCACGAACTCCAAGATCTACTATCCTCAGATACTCCTATTCTCGCCAGATAGCTCTCGAGTTAACCTTAACTCACCGCGAGACTACGACTTACAGTGCAAAGGTTTCGATTTATCGACTAGCATATCTATTACATCATAAGATCAACCTAACAAGCTTGATCTTTCTATATTTATAGTCCTTGTACATCATTTCTTTTTAAGGACTTTACAAAAAGTCATTTTACTTATGTAGGATCAACTTAACATATTTGATCAATTCATTCTAAGTCCTTGTACATATATTTCTATTATCTAACAAAGGACTTTATGACTTTTTCTTAATGCAAGCATACTTGCATATTCATTCATATATATCATAATCAAATCATATATTAAATAGGAATATTATTCACATGTTTATTCCTGACATATTTCCTTATCTATCATTGGTGTCCACATAAAATAAATATTTTCTTATCATATAAATTAATAATTAATTATTCAAAAATATTATTACAGAATCACAATAATGACAACTAGGCCATTCCCAAGAAAGAGAGGGCTTTCCAATAAGGATTTCTCCTTACTGGCGCGCAATTAAGTGACCAAACATCTCCTTGACAGAACTTTCTAGACATTGTCAATAATGCTATCTAATAATATTATTCAAATAATATGAATTATTGATCCGATAATGGGAAATATTGTGCGGTTGACAATTATTGAAACAACAATAATATAAAACATCAACGCAAAGAATTATTGAACCAATAAAATAAATATTGAATAAGAAATTCTCGTAACAATTATTGAGTAAAGGTCTTCTTACGTAAGAATCAATAATTCAAAAATACTTTTGCAATACCGCAGTAATGCTCTTTATGACAACAACGCCATTCATCGTATTTTAACCACCGTATTCCAACAAATAAGTTAACGATAAAACTTTTGCCGTTATTTTATAAAAAGATATTTTTGTCGCTTTTCTCAATCCGACAATAATTTCGCTGTAGGGTCCACTTAATGATTGTGTTGCGTCGTCTGAATATTCCCTGTTAAAACGAATATTCCCCACCAATCGAATATTATATAACAACTTCCGTACTTTGCAGAATTTATAAATATTACCCACAACTATAACATTATATCAAATTCATTCCCTAATATTCAAAAATGATATTTATAGAAAATTCATTTTTATTCATAAAGGTTGGGGTCTTACACTCAACCCCAAGCCACGATGCATAATTGTAACATTTGTTCATTCACAGGATTGGCATATGCGTTCTCCCTCTTCAGCCCGAACGCTGCTCCAGTCTAGCTGCCCATCCCACTAGTTTTGTCTGCATATCCCCCTTCGGATGATGAAGGTCACTTCAACGAGTCTTAACTCTTCGCTCAAGGAAGTCCTCTGTCTTAAATTTTTTCTATCTCAGAGTAATCAGGGCATTCCTTGATTCAAGTTTGGGGGATTATTTGTTTATTGTATAGTGTTTGCATATTAGGTTGCATTACTAGTTTATAACTAGCATGCATTAGTAGTTTATAACTAGCATTCATTCATTCATTCATTCTATGTGTAAAAAAATTGCATCATACATTCACGTAAGATTTGTGTTAGTAGAGGCATGCATATAGCATTTTGCATTGAGTTTAGCATTAAGCCTTGGTAGTTTAGATAATGGCTGATGATGAAACTAGTTTACTCTTACTTGCATATAATTGAAGAACATGTATTGATTAGCCTTCATCATAGGAACCTCACAGCAGTATTCTTGACTTCTTTCATATTCAAGCACAACCATTAACTTTACGTGTGATAGGACATGAACGCTCACTTCATCACTGATTGAACTAAGCACTAGCCGAAACATAAGTTTGGGGGAAGTTTTGGTTTCGTATAACACACACATGAAAAAATAAAAAAATATATACATAAAGAATAAAAACTAACTTAGTTTAATTTTTTGGCCTTTATTACTCGAACAAGTAAGTCCTAGGGGATGTCTTTACACCAGTGCCCTAAAATTGTCTGGTTTGGGAGTCGTTGGTTGAAAGTTCGCTAAATGGGTAACATTGAAAAGCCTAAGAGAGTTGAAGATTGCACGAGTCAGAAAATAAATAAATAGTGGGATGGAGCGTAACACTCACCCGCGAAGCATGAGCACTTAATGAAATATATTTACTTTTTAAAGCCTGATTTCTCTATTCTTTGCGTGGATTCCATGTTTGGTTGAAAATTGGTGAGAAGGGTGATGTGTACATGAAATTAATCATATAAATAACTTTGAAACTGCTGATATGATATTAGACACACACATACATACGGAAGGGGGCTAGAGTGGTGTCAATGAAGTAAGGATATAAGGGGTTATGATTGTACATGATGCGAGATTGACTGTAGGTTATGTGTTTATCTCTAATGCATATGCATTATCTAAATGTTTTGGTTATTGCTCAATTTCATTAGTTGCATACATCTAGTTTAGTTTGAGTTAGATTAGTTGTGTTAGATTGCTTGAGGACAAGCAATAACTTAAGTTTGGGGGTATTTGATGATTGGGTTAAAAACCTACGAATCTAGTATTTTCTAGCTTAATATATTTTTATCTTTTGAGTATTGTATATACTTTTCATGTGTTTTGTGTTAATTTGTAGGAACGGGGTATGAATGGGAACAGTTGTCAAAAAAGGAAGCCTTCAAAAAATGGCACAGGCGCTTTGCCAACATAAATCAAACCCATGCGGCGCGCCAAGTCGGATGAAACTTTGGATGGTAAGGGCAGAGTGCGCTGCTTGCATAGCAACTTGGGTGTGGGGGAGCGCCACGATGGTAGAAAAACTATGGATAGTTGGCTAGTGATAGGATTGAGACTTACCTTATGCAATAGGGTTTTTAATAGGACTATAAATATTATAATTGGGCTCAGTTTAATATAACTTTTGACTGATATTCATTGAGAACTATTCTTGGAGATCGAATTGAAGACTCAACGAAATAAATATTGAAGAATAGAGATTGAAGATCTTCGACGGAGTTTTATTTTTCCTCTTAAATTAATTTCTGTACTTAAGATGTTATTTAATTATTATCTTTTGGTTTCAATTTTGATGATGAACAAATTTCTTAATTAGGAATACAATGGAACCTTTTGCAAACCTTTAATTCAATTACTTATTATTTCTACTAGATGATTCCTTTGAGTTGATTATTATATTCTGAGCATTATTAAATAATTGGTTGGGCAACAATTAATTTTATATGTTTAATTGAATTGACAGAGGAAATCTTAGATTAGGTATATGTGACGCCCCCAAAATAGGTATACATCACCCATCTTGAGTCGCCAAATACATGGTACAAAATTCAAATACAACTTAATTATACAACAGTCGTGTAAAATACGACAAAACATAATCTAAGAGTTTTAATAAGAATATTTTTATCTAGACAATATCCACAATCAATGGAGTCCTCATTACATTTATTGTCACACTATTTAAAAGAATAGTGAGGACTACTAATGCTATCATCTCGACCGTCTCTCGCTCCCCGACTAGTCCCGCCACGCTTCTCATTTCAAAGAGAATGGTGAAAGAAAAAGGTGAACTCAACTAGCCCAAGAAGAAATATTATGACTAAGATAATGCAAAATAAATTATCATTAGCCTTCAACAATGTTAAACCGATATAATATAATAGACAACAAGTTTAATCTGCAATGTGAACAAGCAATCCATTAGAAGAGTCAAGTAGAGCATAAAATCTACTATCTTCTATGATTTAAAAAGTTTTTCATCAACTTTATCGCTGAGACTCAGCTTAATAAATAAAATTGAATCATCCCTGCATCATGGCCAAGGATATTCATGTAATCATCAATGGTCATGATTATACCGAATAATCCCTGGTCATAATTATATCAACAATTGTCCATCAATGAACTACCAGCCAATGAGGACTTTTACCACATCATTCGTCACATTACGGTCATGATTATACCGAATAATCCCTGGTCATAATCATACCAAGTCCATCTATGCACGTAAGCCAAAGATGATTTTAATCATAATATAAGCATGAGGATGATGACAATGACATAATAATTCAATTAAACAAGTTCAAGGATAAATTTTAAAGATTTATAATTTTAATTTAACCAGAAATCAATAACGTCCAAATTGTAAACATGATACTTCTTTGTGGAGTAAAATTCAAGAATGCTCAGAAGAATATTTCCATGAAAAGATACTAGATGAAGCGCAAATATCAAGGATATTCCACTAATTTCATGGAATATAGAAGCCAAAACTTTAACCAACTGAGTATAATAGAATATATGAAACCGCATAAATGGATTTTTGCTCGCCATACGTGCAGTAATCCACGTGAGATGATCATTTCCACAATTTAATAAGGAATGAATATAAAGGATCATTCACCATGCATGCGGTAATCCACATAGTCAGTGTGACACCCCCAAAAAAGGTATATATCACCCATCTTAAGTCACCAGATACAAGGTACTGAATATAAATACAACTTAATTATACAATAGTCGTGTGAAATACGAAAAAACATAGGCTGTGAGTTTTAATACAAATATTGTCATCTAGACAATATCCACACTTAATGGAGTCCTCGTTACATTTATTATCACACTATTTCACATAATAGTGAGGACTACTAATGCACCATCTAGACCATCACTCTGCTCCCCGACTAGTCCCATTTCGTTCTCTCATTTCCTCAAGAGAACAGTGAAAGAAAGGGTGAGCTCAACTAGCCCAGTAAGAAATATTATGACTAAGATAATGCAGAAAAAATTATCATTAGCCTTCAACAATGTTAAACTGATAGAATATAATAGACAACAAGTTTTAGATCAAAAACTGCAGCAGAATAAGCAATCCATTAGAAGAGTCATGTAAAGTATAAAATCTACTGTCTTCTATGATTTAAAAAGTTTTTCATCAACTTTATCGCTGAGACTCAGCTTAATAAATAAAATCGAATCATCCCTGCTCCACGGCCAAGGATATTCATATAATCATCAATAGTCATGACTATACCGAATAATCCTTGGTCATAATCATACCAACAACTGTCCACCAATGAACTACAGGTCAATGAGGACTTTTACCACATCATTCGTCACATTACGGTCATGATTATACCGAATAATCCCTGGTCATAATCATACCAAGTCCATCTATGCACGTAAGCCAAAGATGACTTTCAACATAATATAAGCATGAGGATGATGACAATTCAATAAAATAGGTTCAAGAATAAATTTTAAAGATTTATAAGTTAATTTATCCTGAACTCAATAACGTCCAAATTTATCCTGGATGAAGCACAAATATCAAGGATATTCCACTAATTTCATGGAGTATAGAAGCCAAAGCTTTAACCAACTGAGTATAATATAATATATGAAACTGCAAATGGATTTTTACCCGTCATGCGATAATCCACGTATACAGATCATTTCCACAATTTAATAAGGAATGAATACACAGGATCATTCACCATGCATGTGGTAATCCACATGTACAAAGTTATTCCAATGTAATAATAAAGAATGGAATAATGTAAGGATTCACCATGCGCGTGCGATAAGACCGCATGTGGCTGTATTCCCAAATGTAATAATAAATAATGGAACCATGTCCCTGCGTAACGCATGCATGTGATATATTCAACGAATAATAAATAATGGAACCAGTCCCACGTAAACGCATGCATGTGATATTCCAATGAAATAATAAATAATGGAACTGTGTCCGGCGTAAACGCACGAACGAGTGATTTTCCGACGAGAATAATAAAGAACGGAATATTAGAAGAATTTCACCATGTATGCGGTAGATTGCATAAAGCAAAGTTATTCCAACAAAATAATAAGAATGGAATAATGTAAGAATTTCACCAAATATAGGGTATCCAGCATATATAGGTTATTCCAATGTAATAATAAAGAATGGAATAATGTAAGTTCTCTTCATGAATAATAAAGAAAGAATACCCTTATGAAGTACAACAAATAATATTCCCTACCTTAGAAAAAACTGAATAATCAAGTAGTGAAGTAGCGAGAATACTTTTCTTTCTTTCTCTCTATAGTTTCCTCTCTAGAGTTTCAAAGTTGAATTCGTAAGAAATAATGAAGGAATGAGCTTATTTATAGTAGAATGGACTGAATAAGAATAATTCATGAACTATCCAGTTGATTTACTTTTAAACCAGACGGTCCATATTGGTTTACTATTAAAACTTAAAGCAACGGTCCATCTTGATTTACTATTAAAACTTTAAACCAAATGATCCATATTGATTTACTATTATACTTTCCACCAGCGGTCCATATTGATTTACTATTATATCTTCAACCAACGGTCTGAAAAATTAGCACATCTCCTCATGGAATAATATTGTACCCAAAAATAATTTGGACCGAACAGAAATATATCATACGGGTGAATAGTACCCCGTGAATAGTAACTCGTGAATAGTAACTCGTGAATAGTAACTCGTGAATAGTAACTCATGAATAGTATTCTGACACAAAAAGTGTCCCGAATACCCAATTGAACAATATAACCTCCAGACATCAATAATACTAACACAAATAAGTCCAACACAATGGAACTATAAAATTCATCTTTAATCAACACGAACTTATTCATCATTAATATTATAATTCATAATATTTAACAACCAGGTCGTTCCCAAGAAAGAGGGGCTTTCAGATAAGGATTTTTCCTTATCAGTAATTAGGTGACCAAACCTCTCCTCGATGTAACTTCTAGACATTTTCAATATTGCAAATAATAATATGAATAACTTTGTCGTCTCAATTATTGATTTAATACTATATCATATTATGTAGATGATACTGTAACAATAATTGAATCAATAATATGAGAGATATGATGCAGCAATTACTGTAGCAATAATTGAGTATAACTGAGTGACTTCTCACATAAGCATCAATAATCAATACCGCGTAGCTATTATGCAACCACGCCAGACATCGCATTTTTTTACTACCGGATAGTTCAACAGTTTTAACGGTAACACCTCCGCCGTTATTTTTATAGAAAGATATTTTTATCGCTTTCTAACTACGATAATACTTTCGTTGTGGGGTCCACCAATGATTGTGCCAACGTACGAATATTCCCTGTTAAACCGAATATTCTCCGACCAATCGAATATTATATAACCATTTGCTTACTTTGCAAAATTTATAAATATTACCCACAACTATAACATTATATCAAATCTACACCATAATATTCAAAAATATATTTCGAGAAAATTATTCTTTATTCATAAAAGTTGGGGTCTTACAGTCAGGTTATTCCAACAAAATAATAAAGAATGGAACCAGGTCATGTGTAACCCGCACAGACAGGATATTCCAACAGAATAATAAAGAATGGAATCAGGTTATGCGTAATCCGCATGCATGTGGGATATTCCAATGAATAATATGAATAGAACAACAACAAAATTCACTAGGCATGCGATAGGCCATCGCATGCATGAGTTATTCCAATGTAATAATAAAGAATGGAATAACAAAAGAATTTCACCATGTATGCGGTGCTTGCATGACAGTTATTCCAACATAATAATAAAGAATGGAATAACAACCCTTACGAGTATTGAAAGAAAAAAACTCTCTTCATGAATACGAAAGAATAATACCCCTTACCTTAAAATAAAACTGGATACTGGAATAGAGAGGTAGCAGACTTCTCTTCTTCTTTCTCTCTATAATTTCTCTCTATAATAATTTCTCTATAGCTTTAATGAATTGGTGAGAAATGAAGGAAGAATGAGCTTCTATTTATAAGAAAATATAGTTTCGATAATTGCACGTTTTGGGGCTCAAAATATTACAGTATAATACCTTCCTCTTTTTCTTCATTTTTAATTTAGTCCCCGCAAGTATTATCAAAATTACACCACCTCCCTAATAGTAAATAATATGAATCAATAGTTCAATCATGTGAATCAATAGTTATAATCATGTGAAAATACGAATTACAATGATAGTACCTTCAACTATACCTCCATTTTTAACTTAGTCATGCAAGTATTATCAATCTTGCACCACCTCCCCTAATAAGTACAAGAATGTGAATCAATAGTACACACATGTGAACAAATAGTTATAATCATGTGAATTAATAGCAATTAATTGCTCATTTATCCTTAATTACACCCATTGGTCAACATAACCTCCGGACATCAATTATTATCGAAATAAATGTCGATTTTCACTAACACTAATAATTCCAACACAATGGAACTATCCATTTCATCTTTAATCAACACGAACTTATTCATCATTAATATTATAATTCATAATATTTAACAATCGTGTCGCTCCCTGTGAAGAGGGGGGTTTTCGCTAAGATTTCTCCTTATCATGCGCGAATTAGGTGACCAAACCTCTCCTTGATGTAACTTCTAGACATTGTCAATATTGCAAATAATAATATGAATAACTTTCATGTGGCGCCCCAAAATTAGGTATACATCACCCATCTTGAGTCGCCAGATACATGGTACAAAATTCAAATACAACTTAATAATACAACCGTCAGGTATATAATACGACAAAACATAAACTGTGAGTTTGAATACAAATATTGTCTACTAGAGTATACAAACTCAAAAAGAGTCCTCATTACAATTATTATCACACTATTTCACGAATAGTGAGGACTACTAATGCACCATCTAGGACCATCACTCCCGCTCCCCAGACTCGTCCCAGCCTATATTCTCATTTTCTCAAGAGAACAAAGAAAGAAAGGGTGAGCTCAACTAGCCCAAAGAAGAAATATTATGACTAAAATAATGCGAATAAATTATCATTAGCCTTAAACAATTGTTAAACCGATACAATATAACAAACATCAAGTTTAATCTATAATGAACAAGCAATCCATTAAAAGAGTCAAGTAGAGAATAAAATCTACTATCTTTTATGATTTAAAAGGTTTTTCATCACTTTTATCATTGGGACTCGACAATAAATAATCCACATCATCGAATCACCCCGCACTACTACTACCAAGGATATTCTTTAGTATCACGACCACAATTATCTATGCACTACGGGCCAAGAATATTTGTGTATTCATTAATGGTCATGATCATGCCAACAATCATCCCATCAATGCACTACGGGCCAATGAGGACTTTTACCATATCATTTGTAACATTACAATCATGATTACACCGAATAATCTCTCGTCATAATCATATCAAGTCCATCTATGCACTACAGCCACACGATTGACTTTCAAAAAATATAAACATGAGGATTATGACAATGATATAAGAATTCAATAAAAACAAGTTCAAGAATTAATTTATACAGAAACTAATAATGTCCAAATTGTCAACATGATATTTGCTTTGTAGAGTAAAATTTAAGAATGCTCGTAAGAATATTTCCATTAAAAGATATCGGATGAAGCGCAAAATATCAAGGATATTCCACTAATTTCATGGAGTATAGAAGTCAAAACTTTAACCAACCGAGTATAATAAAGAATGTAATAACAAAAGAAATCACCATGCATGTGGTACTTGATGACAAAGTTATTCCAACAGAATACTAAATAACGGAACCGGTCAAAGTAAATTTGCAATCGAACGAGGATGTTCCAATGTAATAATAAAGAATGGAATAACAATGAAATCACCATGCATGCGGTACTTGTGACGTAGAAAGTTATTCCAATAGAATACTAATAAGGACGGAATCAGTCCCATAAATTACGACAAACAGGATATTCCAATGATAATAATAATAAAAAGATTTTAACCACGTCCGGTGTAAAACGCATGAGCAGTGATATTCCAATGTAATAATAAAGACGAAATCGGTCCCACAGAAAAGCGATAGACAAGATATTCCAACGGAATAATAAAGACGGAATAATAGAAAAATGTCACCAAGTATAGGGTAGCTTGGCAGATCAAAAGTTATTCCAACGTAATAATAAAGAATGGAATAACATAAGTTCTCTTCATGAATACAAAAGAATAACACCCCTTACGAGTACAACAAATAATATTTCTTACCTTAAGAAGAAGAGTAGTGGATATATAAGTAGTGAAATAGTAGAATACTTTCTTCTTTCTCTCTAGAGTTTCAGTGAATTCGTAAGAAAATAATGAAGGAATGAGCTTCTATTTATAGAAAAATGGACTGCATAGTAACTAACTCATGAACGGTCCAGATTGATTTACTTTAATCTGACGGTCCATATTTAAAGAAAAATCTTTTAAATAAAATAAAATATATTTTATTTCTAATCTAATAAAAACGAATAACTTTATAAAAGATTTTACTATGCAAATACTATGCAGGCATTATGCAAACACTATGCAGACACTATACAAACACTATGCATAATAAAATATAATATCTTCTAATTATTGTCTAATAAAACAGATAACTTTATAAAAGTATTTTGTTTTATATAAAAATATTTTACTATGCAAAATACTATGCAGACACTATGCAACACTATGCATAATAGAATATAATATATTCTATTTATAGAATAAATTTATAAAAGTATTCTGTTTTATATAAAAAGATTTTTTGTATTATTACATTAATAATACCAACAAAATCCGAGTGACTTATCACGTAAGCATCAATAATTAATACCGTAATACTACTATGCAACCACGCCAGACATATCGCATTTCTTTTAACACCGTGTTTTCAACAGCTTAACGGTAAAACTTCCGCCGTTATTTTCATAAAGTATTTTTTGTCGCTTTCTCAATCCGACAATAATTCCGTTAGGGTCCACCAATGATTGTGTCGTTGTATTTAAATATTCCCCACCAATCGAATATTATATAACAACTTGCGTACTTTGCAAAATTTATAAATATTACCCACAACTATAACATTATATCAATTTCAACCATAATATTCAAAAATAATATTTATAGAAAATTCATCTTTCAAAAAGTTGGGGTTTTACAACCTCCCTTCTTATGAAATTTAAGCCTCAAAATTAAGGTACGTACTTGGTATATCGAAGAGGTAAGGATACCTTGATTTCATTTCAGATTCTAACTCCCAAGTCATTTCCTTAACATCGTGGTTTCTCCACAAAACTTTGACTTGAGGTATAACCTTGGAGCATAGAATATGTTCCTTCTTATCCAAGATTTGAACAGGGACCTCTTCATACGTCAAATCTTCCGCTATTTCGTCCGGTTCTAACTCAATAATGTGGTTCGGGTCTTTCACATATTTACGTAACACGGATATGTGAAAAACGTTATGAACACGAGACATACTAAGCAGTAAAAGCGAAATCTATAGGCCACGCTTTTAGATAATTAATAACAAGTATAATTATTTAAAAATTATAAAATTAAAATATACTAAAATTACAAATCAAATCTTATTGATTTTATATACATACATATTTATAAATTTGTTTTTATAATTGTTATTGATTTTATATACATACATATTTATAAATGTATTTTGACATTTATATGCATGCATTTTTACTTGGAAAATTAAAAAATTAAGTGTAGTAAAAATGATTATTTTAACATTTAAATTATCTAAATGTTAGTACTGTTCATCTCCTTCTTCGTAATCTAATTCAAACTCATCATTCATCTCCAAAAGCCTAGATCTACTAATTGCTCAATATGCTTAACCTCCATGAAACTAAGCCAAGGTCATGCCATTTTCACTGCAGAATGCTCACACTCCTTCCACTTTCACTGCATCACCTCCTATATAAAACACGAAAATCAGATTTACCCCGTTTGCCGAGCAAAATGGAAGGAAGTTCCATTCCAGAATCCTTCTTTTGAGTCCCAATTTATAAAAATGTACATTAAAAAATCATACTATATCAAACAATCATTAATTTCAGATCTAACTGGCTATTATGATGGAGGATAAGAAGGAATCGAAACCACCGTGATAGCTCTTACCCCAAATTTGCTTTGTACCATCAAAAATAAAATTAGATAAATAAATCATTGCGAGAAGTGATGAATCTGTTATGATGTTGCATAACATGTTGCCCCGTACTTAACGGATTGTTGCATAACGAAAATATCAAAATGCCAAATTTGTTCTGCACCATCAACATAACATGGCTGCCCCATACTTGTTCTGCACCATCAAAAAGCAAATATCTCTTTCAATTTCCAACTATCAGGCGGGAGCCCAAGTGATGAATCTGAACCTGGAGCTAGATCTGAATTTGAACCCTTATCGCAATCGGAGAATGACTTGACCTATGAGCGGCTGGAGCAGAGGGTGGAGAGAGAGAAAGAGAGAGATAAGGAAGATGATAGAAACCCAAATCTGTAAAAAATTATTTTATTGAGTTAATTTTAATGTTAGATAAATGTGGTTTGACATATTTACCCTCAAATGATAAATAATTGTGAAAAAATATTTGAAATAATTTTTTAAATTACACATAAGCATGTTTAGGCCTAGTCATCAATTTATATTGAAAAATTAAGCCACGTAAGCACCACGTCAAACTTCTGTTAAAAATTTAACAGTCAAAGACGAAATTTAAAATTTTTATTAGTAAAGTAAGGTATAGTGAGTTGACTGTAAGAAAAATCGGTTTAGTGACTCACTTGTAAGTTGGCCTATAGTACAGTGACTAAATAAGCATTTAACCCGTAAAAAGTGTGTAAGAATAGTCCTAAAGTGTGTAGCGTGTGTTCTAAAAATGTGTAACGAGTGGATAGGTGATCGATGGTGTAGATTAAAAGTTATCTAAAATGTGTAACGTGTGGTGATGTTGATGTGGGTTAATTAGTTTTTGCTATTAATAGGGGGGTTAAACAGAAGGATTTTCATAAATCTCTTGGTTATCATTCTTTCCACTCTTTGAATCATTAGTGTAAGTGTCTTTGAGGTGCTAAGGTTGTCATAAGTTTTGGTTCACCAATTGTTAAGGTGAGTTTTCATAATAGTTGCATTAGCACCCACACACATCACACAATTTTTATAACTCTTCCTTTAAAAGACTCTTCAATTTGAGGATTTATTTTGAAAAACTTTCTCTTGAATATTTTTTTGAAATATTACTTATTTTGAAATACTCTGTTTTGTACACTACACAAATTTATACTATCTAGTTCATTTTGAAATTTTCATAATGTACGAGTTAGTGTATACTATGAAACTTATATGTGGTAGTTACTAATTATATTTTAATATACATATAGGTTGATCAAGGCATTATCTAATCACGTGTTAAGGTAAGTGATATCATTTTCTTTCTACTCCATATTATGGTAATAAATTATTATTCTTTTTATAGCTTTTTCATTAAATGTAGAAAAATTCTAAACTATTTAAAACTTTCTTAATAGTTTGTGATTCATCTAATATCTTTTCACCTAAATCTTCCTATCAAGGCTTTTTACGTGATAGTTTAATTGTGAATCTTATTTATTCTATTCTTGAACTCTAATCAATTTTCTGGATATCATGTTGACAATTTGGACATTATTGGACTTTGGATAAATTAATGTCAAATCTCGAATGTTTTTATTTTATTTTATTGTTCTTACAACTTTTGTTCATTCTTTATATCACTATAATTTGTACTATTTGTACTAAATACTAATCATCAAAGAATCAAGTTATGGTGAATGTCATTGGTCTGAGTGCAAAGACGATACGATTGTTGAGTGTCTTTGGTCTGTATGACAAGGGCACGTGATGAAAGTTCTCTTTGGCCTGTAGTGTAAAGATAGACTGTTGATTGACATGATCATGACATTTGGTGTTACAAATGAATATCTTTGGCCCGTAGTGCAAAGATGAACTGTTAATTTATATGATTATGAACAGAAACTGTTGATTAGTGTTACAGGGATAAAATATTGATAGTGAACTTAATTTTAAAGATAGTAGATCACATTATGGTCTACTTGACTCTTCTAATGGATTGCTTAATTATTCCGTTGCAGTTATCGTTGAAAACTTATAATATCTTATTCCTCATTATTTTAGTCATGATATTATTTACTGGACTATTTGAGCTAACCCTTTTTTCCTTTTTGTTCCATTGTTCTTCTTAGAAAGTGAGAGTATAGTTGGACTAGCCGAGAAATTGAGTAATGGTCCGAGATAGTTACTATAGTAGTTATCACTATGTTGTAAAATAATGTGACAATAATTGTATTGATAACTTAATTTGGATGTTAATACTGTTGTACTATATCACTACGTTGTAAAATATAAACAGTACAACTGTACAATATTTGTATTGAAAAATCACAATTAATGTGTTGTCGTATTTTGCATGACAGTATAATGGTTGTAAATAGTAAAATTTGTATTTAATAGTATATATTTTTGAAGACTCAAATTTGATTGTATAAACTTTATTTTAGAGTGTCACAAAAATAATATTAAATTAAAATAAATAGTTCAATTACAATTATGTTTTTTTTTAAACAACATAACCTTATATTTTATCCATTGGGCAGATAAGTGAGCATTACCCTCTCTTACTTTTCCATACTATTTTTGTTTATTTTGCATATTCGTAATACCATAAGGAGACAAAAGTGGAAAAGAATAAAAAATAGGCAAAGATACGTACCTAACAATTCAAAATTCTAAAGGAACCAAAACTGATGCATGATTCCTAAACAAGACTATCTAAGTGGATTAATTTTGCCTTTTATTTTATTCAAATCTTTTTTTTTTTGCTTCAACTTCTTTTTGTTGCATGCATTTAGACACATAATTATGTCCATATTCATTTTCTCTTTCCTCTATAAATTCTAGTGCAAAGTTACCCCCAAAGGAAAAGAAAGTGTAAAGAGAATTGGGAAACCCAAGGAGAAAGAGAAATGGAATGGAAAAAATGTTATTTGGATTTGATACTAGTACCCTTGGGGCTTCTAACATCCTGCAGTTACCATGCCTAGTTATGGCACAAAGTTCGTACGCAACCACTCACCACCGTCATCGGAACAAATGCCAGGGGCGCCGCTTGTGGGTATCGGCCATGATGAAGGTACGTAATTTCACTTCTTGTATTATATACTTCAAAAAATAATACATGCAAAAATAAAAGAATCTAAGCTAATAAAAGAATCAAAATATTCGAAACTCTACACTTGTCCATTTCAAGTGGTTATCAAAAGCATATCCTTAAAATAATGTTTTGATGCACATAAATCACATCATTTTATATATATAAAAAAAAATTGTTCTTATAATTGGACTGATCATCTTAATTGAAGGACAATGACAAGAAAAACATCTTGGCCGTCCAAACCCTCCGGAACACCATCATGGGATCAACCTTAATGGCCACAACCTCAATCTTCCTCTCCTCCGGCCTGGCCGCCATCATAAGCAGCACGTACAGCGTAAAAAAGCCCCTCGACGACACCATTTATGGCGGTCACGGGGAGTTCATGGTGGCACTAAAGTACGTTACACTCGTAGTCATTTTCCTCTTCTCGTTTATGTGTCATTCTCTCTCCATTAGGTTCATCAACCAAGTGAACTTCCTCATCAATACTCCACAAGACGAAATAATGTCGTCCGTAATTACTGTTAAGTACATATCGGAGCTTTTGGAGAAAGGGGTTTGTTTGAACACGGTGGGGAACAGATTGTTTTATGCAGCGGTTCCGGTTTTGCTTTGGATATTTGGCCCAGTGCTTGTTTTTTTGTGTTCTGTCGCCTTGGTCCCTGTTCTTTACAATCTTGATGTTGTGTTTGTAAGGGAAAAGGGAAAGGTTGAGGATAGGGAAAATATTAGTCATGAATGCTGTTGATTATGTCAAATTCTGTCTCGTTTGGTTCAACGAAATATTTAAGTTAGTTAAAATATTTTTTATTTATTTAAATTGATTAAAATTTAGACCAGTATTTAAAAATATATATAAATTAAACTATTTTTAACCAATGTTGGGTCGTGATATTTCTCCAATTGGGCCGAATGGATTGGGCCTACTTATTCAGTTAGTCCATTGGGTCTTCACTATTGGGTGTTGACATTATTGGGCCTAGTCACTTTATTATCTTTGTTAAGTCCTTCTAATATTGGATCAAATCAGTGGGTCGACCCATCATATATTTAAATATCTTCACTTGGGTTCTGAACCGGTGATGATAACAAAGATATGGCTGACTGGTATCTTACATGGCATTAATAAGGATTGGACAGTTGGCCAATGGTGAACAGTGGGGATGGGATTAACAGGTGTCAGGAGGGTCAGTGGCACAAGGAACCGAGTCTTGTATTATAGCAAGGAAGTCTTCACAAAGAGGTACGTTCTCATACACTTTCATATGGATATTCTCACATACACACAACAGAGAATTATTATCTCTCTCTAGACACTAGACATTACATTCCTCCATTGTTAACCTTGTGAACACGTATACTGACTCTCACGCGAAAGCTATCCCCGACCGGAACAAAATTGTCCAAGCTTGTGGTGTTTACCGTGTTTCTTGTCAGGAGATCGTATGCTTCTACGTGATTGGGACGTGGCAGAAGATCTTGGCGTTAACATTGGCGCTAGAAGGAGGGTTGTTTTCTAGTGTTCTTGAGTTATCAATCACAATCCTACCAACTGTTCTACATCGAAAGTTATGTCAAGGATCGTCTGGGTCCTTACAAAAGTGCTCTTAAGAGTACGGCTCCCAAGCACAAATCAGGGGGTTCTCGTTCGAGATCCCCGTGGCTTCCATGAGATAGTTGGTCTTTCTTTGACAAAGAGCATGATCATGGCCGAAAGGCAAGTAAAAACACCCACTTTAGAACTTCAAGACCAAGTGGTCAAGTCGATGAAGATGGTGGGCGGCAAACAAGAGCTTTGAGGTTCTCTTGGAGCGGGCGAGGATGTAAATGTCTTGGAGAGAGGATGTAACTGTGCGGAGCGAGGATGTAGCTAAGTAGAGCAAGGATATAGTTGTGCAGATTCTTCGGATTGCCAAGTTGAGGGACAAAGCATTCAATTATGTCCAGTCTGAAAGATGTGGTACGCCTAAAGATGGACAACCGTGAACAGTCTATACACTTTGAGGACATGTCTCAAGGTGATCCTCATGACCAAAGAAGACCAAAGAGCCATTTTCCTGATTGTCCAAAAAGGGTACTCCGCCCTATTTGTCTTCGGGATCATGGTCGAAGCAGAGTAGATGAAGACCCAACAGCCATTTTCCTGATTGACCGAAGAGGGTATCCCGCCCTATTTGTCTTCGGGATCATGGTCGAAGCAGAGTAGATGAAGACCCAACAGCCATTTTTCTAATTGACCGAAGAGGGTATTCTGCCCTATTGATCTTCGGGATTATGGTCGGAGTAGATCCAGAAGCCATATTCCTAAGAATCCACTGAGGGCACACCGCCCTGTAGACACTTGTCTTCGGAGATGCCCGTTTAAGGCTGTCAGGTTCAGATTTAGCACACATAATGCACCCATATTCCTAAGCATCCGAAGAGGGTACCTCATCCTAGGGGTTCTCGGGACTATAGCACAGCAGCATAAAAGGAGCAAAGACAGAGGATATTCGCCAAAGAATACAAAAAGGCACTCACTTCAGTGTTCTCGCCATGCAATGAAAGACTCTTCAAAAAGTATATCTATAAGTCAGCACTCGAAATCCAACACTTGATAAACATTTTTCAAGGTCGGTTGATATTGTGGTCTGGACAATTCTTTTCTCGGCTAATAATAGTTAAAGAGAAGTGAGGAGTCCGATAAAGCCGTTCTGATTTTCAAAGTAAAATGAGCTCGTGGACATTGCATGCAGATGGATATTCTGCTTCGTACATCAAGATCTGACCAGGACTATCAAGGGGTCGATCACAATAACAATTTCATTGCTGATGCATTATCGAAGTTGACCACTACAGATGCTTATACCTTTGATGGCAGACGGCGTCTTTCCCTCGGATCAGATGCTGGCATAGTAGTCCAAATACAAGAGTGTCAATTTTTCTCTCATTGATGAGAATCTTTATCGAAAGACCTTTTTCGTCATCATTGCTTAAACATTTGGCTTCATCCGAAGCAGAGTATGTTCTTCGGGAAGTTCACAAAGACATTTGTGGCGATTATTTGGCCCGAAGTTGTTGACCTATAAAGCACTTCGGCATCGATATTCTTGAAAGAACTGGGGATTCAGCACAGAAAGACTTCGGTGGCTCATCCACATTCACTTTTTCACAATTGATCCTGGTCCTATTTGTCCTAAGGTCACAATGGTGTAAGGAGGTATGGTAGGACTCTCACCGGCCATTCGATGGCGTTTCATTTTGTTGTTCTACCCTGGAGTGTGGTAGACAAAGGTCCTTATGATCCTATATTGATTTTACCAAAGGTGGTAAGTCAATGGTCACTATTGATCCTGGTCCTATTTGTCCTAAGGTCACAATGGTGTAAGGAGGTATGGTAGGACTCGCTGGCCATTCGATGGTAGCCCATTTATTTGTTGCCCAGCGTGGTAGACAAATCCTATGTTCCTATATTGATTTTACCAAGGGTGGTAAGTCAATGGTCACAATTGGTCCTTATATCTTGATCCTTATATCTTGGTCCTTATATCTTGATCCTTATATCTTGGTCCTTATATAATTGTTTCACCCCAAGTGGTAAACAAATGTCCTTATATACTTGTTCTACCCCGAGTGGTAAGCAAGATTTTGATGGTGCAAGGAGGATCAGCCGAATTCACTTCACACATGACCGATCTCACACTTCGAAAACAATAAATATACATTACTTTATTTTGTTCAAGTGTTGAGTTCAGTTCATTCAATACTGTTCATTAAATTCTATCCATTAAATTCAGTTCACTTCATTTCATAAATTAACTGTTATACACCTTATCTAGTTCATGTCTTAAGTTAGGTTCATACAGATTAATTGATACTGAATTATTGACAAGAAATGTTCACACAGAAGTAATAAGGCATGAAGTTGATATTTCATTAAATATTAATTGTTCACATAAAGTTAGAATTTTCACAGAAAGTTCTACAGCTAAAGATAAGGAGAGGTCATCTGCAGGCTTCTTCCTTGTCATCGTCACCATCTAAAGAGTCTAGAAGAGATGGATCTACCTTGGCCCGAGCTTTTTCTTGCCTTTACTTCGGCAGATTTCATATCCTTTCGCATACATATGGACGATCTTATTGTTCAAATTTCTATGGATTTTCAGATTCCTTTCGATATCCTTACGAAAAGTCTTCTATTCGATGGCGGACTCAAATTCTTAAGGGCCCGAAGCTCTTTGAGCTCTTCTTCGAGCTTCTAACGATGTACCAGATGCTTTGATCCTTTAGCTTGACAAATCGACATTTATATCAGTGATGACCCGATGAGTGGCCTTGGTCATTTTTAGTTCTTCTTTGACCTTGTCGATATCCTTCCGGAGGCATTCATTGTTGAGAAGAACAATGTCAAGGTTGCTTCTTTTCTTTTGCCAAACACAGACTTCAGAATGGCTTTCTCCCTTCGGGCGGCATTCTCTTCGGCATTCTCTTCGGCATTCTTTTCGGCTTCTTTGTATTTGGGACGGAAACACACGAAGACAGTGTTTACTTGCAGATGACCGATATTAATCGATCAGTTCAGATTGATGGTCAAATCTCAAGTTCCTTTAGTCTGGTATTTCACTCCTTCACCCATCAGTTCCATGATGGAGTTATTGCCGAATCGATGATAATCGGTGTCACCACAGCTTCGGGCCTGGATTCAGATTAGGATGGTTTTTGTGACGAAGGTCTGAATTGATCGGGAGGCGGTGAAATATTTGTTGTTGTATGTTCTACCGAGAGTGGGGATTCTCGGTCTTGGACTCAAGTCCGGAGGAGGTTGGTTGTCTTTTCCGAGTAAGTTTGGGTGATCGCTTTACTTATTCTTCGGGCTCTTCGTCAGAAACAACGGTTTCAACCAGGGTGGTTGGTGGAGGATCGGTTTGCTGTTAGAGGTACTTGTGGTTCTTCGGAAGCCGGAGAATTTTCTTGGTTTTCCTCTTTTTGAAGGATTCGGGTCCATTCGTCGGAGGGCATATCGAGGAAGCACTTTGCAGTGATTTTGCGTCGGGGTGTTTGTTTTTCTACCAAATGCTTGCTTTCTTGGCGAGGTTGGCTTGTCCCTTCATGGAGTTGATTCGGTGGCTTGAAGCTCTTCAATTGGTACTTCAGAGAGGCTCACGAAGATGAACCCTTTATGTTGCTATTTGATGTTCATCAGATGGACTTCGATAAATCGTATTTTAGGTCTTTATTGATCTTATTATAAATTCTTTTGTCCTGAACCGATGCCATTTATAGTTTCCTATTAAACCTCCTGTTTAATAAAAAACTAGGGGGCAATGTTGGGTCGTGATATTTCTCCTATTGGGCCGAATGGATTTGGCCTACTTATTCAGTTAGTCCATTGGGTCTTCACTATTGGGTGTTGACATTATTGGGCCTAGTCACTTTATTATCTTTGTTAAGTCCTTCTAATATTGGATCAAATCGGGTGGTTGACCCATCATATATTTAAATATCTTCACTTGGGTTCTGAACCGGTGATGATAACAAAGATATGGCCGACTGGTATCTTACATGGCATTAATAAGGATTGGAGAGTTGGCCAGTGGTGAACAGTGGGATGGGATTAACAGGTGTCAGGAGGGTCAGTGGCACAAGGAACCGAGTCTTGTATTATAGCAAGGAAGTCTTCACAAAGAAGTAAGTTCTCATACACTTTCATATAGATATTCTCACATACACACAACAGAGAATTATTATCTCTCTCTAGACACTAGACATTACATTCCTCCATTGTTAACCTTGTGAACACGTATACTGACTCTCACGCTTTGAGCTATCCCCCTCGACCTTAACAACGTCAAACTTGTGGTGTTTACTGTGCAGGATCAGAGCGTCTTACGTGATTGGGACGTGACAGAAGATCTTGGCGTTAACAACCAATATTTTTTATTTCAAATCCAAATCTTGATATCGTCCGTCCTGAGCTAATGAGGAGTGAATCCACTGTCAATACTTTGATAATGCACTTTGTTCCCCAGCAACTGCAATGGTTATAAGTCGCTGATGAGGAGTCAATCCACTGTCAATACTTTAATAATTTGATAATGCATTTTGTTCCCCGGCAACTGCAATATTTAGCCATTACAATTTCATACATAAATAAACTAACTACATAATTAATAAACTGTTTATTTATTTTTTTCAAAAAATAAAAGTAGGGGGAAATTATTAATACCTAATTAATTATATTACCGGGCAAAGGGTCAAAAAAGTCTCTGATATTTACCTCGATGTCCCACTTGCATCCTAAACTAATTTTTTTTTCAAAAGTACCCTTAACGTTATATTTTTTGGATCGTACAGTGCTTCTTAGTTAACAAAAGACAAACAGATTAAGATGTGATGACGTGGTAGGCTTAAATATAAAATATATTCTAAATAAAATAATATATATCATTTAATCAAAACAAAAATTACTAAAATAAAAAATAAAAAAGCATAACATATTTACATCATTTAATCAAAATAATAAAATTCAAATTATTTTGTTAACTAATAAAACAACAAATTAAATAAAATAAGTTGTATAACATATTTACATCATTTAATCAAAATACTAAAATTCAAAACATAACATATTTACATCAAATACTAATTAAAAAATACTAAAATACTAATTAAAAAAAAATACTAAATACTAAAAAATCAAATTAAAAAAATACTAAAAATACTAAAATTCAAATTATTTTGTTATATAATCAAAACAACAAAAAATCAAATTACATCATTAAAATACTAAAATCATAATACTAAATACTAATTGATATAAAATTTTAAATTACTAAAATCATAATACTAAATAATATTTTTAAAATTCAAAATCTGAGTATTATGATTATTTTAGTAATTTCTAATATTAATTTTTAAAATCATATCAATTTAAAAATATTATGATGTAATTTGAATTTTTGAATATATTTTAAAAAATATTATTACATCATCAAATTATAACATATAATGTTATGTATAGATTATTACATCATCAAATTATTTATATTATTTATAACATGTTATGTATAAATTATTACATAATCAAATTTTTATATAATTTAAAAATATTATTTAATATATTTATTTTGTACTATATCTATCTAATAAAATACAAATGATTTTGAATTTTCCGCTCACTCAATAAATCATCTGGGCCGTCTAAAGTTTGGGATAAATCCCACCGTCCATACATCTATCTAATAAAATACATCTATCTATCTATCTAATCTATCTAATAAAATACAAATGGTTTTGAATTTTTCGCTCACTCAATAAATAATCTGGGCCGTTCAAAGTTTGAGATAAATCTCACTGTCCATACAGTGCCGGAGGCACGAGACCCAGCTAGTATATAGATATAGTACAAAATTTATAATATGACAATGAGTATACTTTAAACGGTTCTTTTTCTCATGGGAATGGTGCGCCACCTCTTATTTCCATTAGAAGCACACCTGGTTGGCCGCCTTTTATTCCCGTTAGCATCCGATGGCACAAATAGTGCACGTGTTATTATGTGTGCAAAATTTATCAAAACTACAATATTTTGACAGATTTATTTTTAAAAAAAAATTAACGTATCTCCTCTTAAATCAGAAATTAAAAATAAATTAATTAAAACGACACAATTTTGATAGACTGTGCACAAATAAAATATACACAATTGTGTATAACTATTATTCTCAATAATATAAAATGATAAAATAGTAATATAATATAATCTGCAAGGATAAAATAGTAATATACTTATAACTTTCATTCATAATTTAATGAATACAACTTAGCTTTGATACCAGTTTGAGATATTAACTCATTTTCATTTTCAGGATCTATGAATCGATCCCAAAACCTTAACAAGTTACTTCTCAATATTGGTCATTAATCATTCATGTTTTACATCACGTTCGATGTTATACTTAATAAGAATACGGAATAATTAAAACTTTTCTAAATTCTTTATTTTTTTTCCTTGAATCACAACCTTCATCATATACATATCTTTGAATCAAATTTATTCTATGATCCGATTCATCAGTGTTACATTATAAAATTTACATCTCAATTCGATGTTCATTATATATCGAATAGTACGACTTTACAACTCTACAAGAGTTAAACAACTATCAAGTAGATCATCTTAAACCAAAAACATGATTCAAAATCATAACTTTAGGTAAACAAATCAATCTTCTTGTGATACTATATATTGAACTCTATCAATCAAGTAACACGTAACTTTACCGTGAGTCCTTAACCTGCAAAAATAGTTATTTGCAAGGGTGAGCTCGACAGCCCAGCAATTCTAGCAGTTTTCATGCATCACATATCACATAATATCATGCATAGTTTATACCATCATAATCATTTAAACTCAATACGCATGCTGCTTCTCACATAGCAAGTATAGAGATTAACTTCTTAAACATATAATCGTAGATTAACTTTCAAATTTCATACATATCTCATATGCATTTCATATATCAATCAACATTCTCATGGCAAAATATAATTCAACCAACAGTTATCAATTTCATATAACAAATAGGAATTAAAAGACTTGCATGGCTCGTAGATTATCAACTACAACTTAACTATGTATCGCTATCTGCACTTCGTGTAATCCTACACAATTGTATAATCATGAATTCATACCCATTAGTCATATACATTCATATATTCTCAATGAAATAACAAATTTTACATTGTTTCATTTCACTTCTTCAGTATACCCTTAGGATAGCTATGTTGCTAGTCCATTCCACTCTCATGATTATTCTTTCAAAACAATCTTATTTCATCTTTTACCGTCTTTAAAGAATATATATAGACATGCTCTAAAGTCTAGGCAGTAATAAATCGTTTTGACCACTCTGCTGACGACTTACGCCAAGGCCATATTACTCCATGCCAAAACCAGAACTAAAATTTTCAAGGATCCCGTTTTCTTGTTAGCACACTAATACCTTTGAACATAATATAAATACATAAAGACAAGGTTTAGAACAAATTTGGTTTTCCACACTTGTTAACGTTGAGGTTAACTTCTAAAACTTTTAGTTTTTTTTGCATTTCTTAGCTCAACTAGGATTAACATGTTCAAAAGTCTATGGACCAAGTTGAATACCATCTCGTATTTACAATGAGACTTTGAGATAAAACTCAAATTAAGCATCAACTTCCTTTTCAAAACTCTTTAATTGAGACTAAATAGGTTTATTCAAAGAGGGACTCATTATGTTAACCATTAAGTCACATAACGATACTAAACAATCCTTAATATGCATACTCATGTGTATCAAACTCATTTACACATAGTTAGTATAGTCCTTTCTTTAAATATGCTTGAATAGCTTATGTCATGCTTAACTAATTGGATGCACATATCATTCATGTTTAAAGGCATAAAAAATACTATTATGTTTCTAAAACTTTTAAATTTTCTTTTAAAACACATACTAAACCCGAGCTTTGACAACCTTTTATATGCAATATATATTGAAACCACATTCCTTACCCATTCACAAGACATAACTAGGCCACATACACATGTTCACAAAATCTAACTTAAAAGACACAAAAGTTAAATCAAGTTTCATTTTCAAAGCTTCAAGTTTTCTTTAGAAAATCATTAATACCAAGTTAACACAACTCATTATATGCAAGGTAACCTTAGACCACATGTTAGACTCATTTACATACATATTTAAGTTATCTACACATGCTCACAAGATCAAAATACAATTAAGTTTATTTTCAACAAGGGTTGTCTTTCCAAACTTATTAATTAGTTTCCTTTAAAACTCAAACTAAAACAAGTTACAGTGACCTACTATAACTAAGGTGACTTCAATCCATGTGTTGGGGTTATTTATATGCATTTTCAAACCAACCTAACATGCTCAGAAAATCATATTATAGCAGAAGTTGGATTTCAAGACTGACAGACGGCACGGTCGACGCTGGATTTGTACTTGAAAATGGCGCGGTCGCGCCACTTCAACACATCACCAGACAAGGCTATGTTCTACAGCAGTTCAAACCCAAACACATACACATTTGATTAGCATACTCTGAACAACTATCATGATTCCATATAACTCAGATAATATCATGATATCAATTTTCAAGCCAATTAATAATTAATTTCATGAAAATTTTAGAAAGCTATTGTGACGCCCCCAAAATAGGTATACATCACCCATCTTGAGTCGTCAAATACATGGTACAAAATACAAATAAAATTTAATTATACAACCGTAAGTAAAAATACGACAAAACATATGCTAGGAGTTTTAATACAAATATTGTCATCTGCATAATATCCACACTCAATTGAGTCCTCATTACATTTATTATCACACTATTTTATAGAATAATGAGGACTACTATGACACGACACCATCTCGCACCATCACTCCATTCCCCGACTCATCCATTGCTACGTTCTCATTTCACAAGAGAACAAAGAAAAAGAAAGTGTGGAGCTCAACTAGCCCAGTAAGAAATATTATGACTAAGATAATGCGAATAATTTATCGTTAGCCTTCAACAATGTTAAACTGATAAAATATAACAAACATCAATTTTAATCATGCGATAAAACAAGCAATCCATTAGAAGAGTCAAGTAGAGAATAAAATCTACTATCTTCTATGATTTAAAAGGTTTTTCATCACTTTTATCGCTGAGACTTAGCTGAATAAATAAACCGCATCATCCCTGCACTACAGCCAAGGATATTCATTAGTATCACGACCACAAATTATCCATGCACTACGGGCCAAAGATATTCGTGTATTTATCAATGGTCATGATCATGCCAACAATTGTCCATCAATGCACTATGGCCAATGAGGACTTTTAACACATCATTTGTAACATTACTACCATGATTATACCAATAATCCTCGGTCATAATCATACCAAGTCCATCTATGCATTACAAGCCACAGATGACTTTCAACATATTATAAACATGAGGAAGATGACAATGATATAAGAATTCAATTAAACGAGTTAAAGAATGCTCAAAAGAATATTTCCATGAAAAAATACTGGATGAAGCACAAATATCAAGGATATTCCACTAATTTCATGGAGTATAGAAGCCAAAACTTTAACCAACTGAGTATAATAGAATATATAAAACAACAAATAGATTTTCACCCGCCATGCGGTAATCCACGTAGACAGATCATTTCCACAAGTAATAAAGAATGGAACCAGGTCATGCGTAATCCGCACAGACAGGATATTCCAACAGAATAATAAAGAACGGAACCAGGTCATGCATAAACGTCATGCACGTGATGTTCCAATGTAATAATAAAGAGAGAACTGTGTCATGCGTAAACCATGCATGTGATGTTCCAACAGAATAATAAAGAATGGAACGGTCATGCGTAATCCGCATGCATGTGATGTTCCAACAAAATAATAAAGAATGGAATAATAACAGATTCACTAGGCATGCGATAGACCGCCTGCAGACGAGGTTATTCCAACGAATAATAAAGAATGGAATAACAGAAGAATTTCACCATGTATGCGGTACTTCGCATAGACGGGTTTTTCCAACATAATAATAAAGAATTGAATAAAAACCCTTACGAGTATTGAAAGAAAAATAACTCTCTTCATGAATACGAAAGAATAATACCCTTACCTCAAAAGAAGATCTGATCTTTGGAATAGTGAGGTAGCGGACTTCTCTTCTTCTTACTCTATAATTTCTCTCTATAATAATTGCTTTCTATAGCTTTAGTGAATTGGTGAGAAATGAAGGAAGAATGAGCTTATATTTATAGAAAAATATAGTTTCGATAATTGCACGCGTTTGGGGCTCGAAATATTACAATATAATACCTTCCTCTTTTCTTCATTTTAATTTAGTCCCGCAAGTATTATCAAACTTGCACCACCTCCCCTAATAGTAAATAATGTGAATCAATAGTAAATCATGTGAATCAATAGTTCTAGACATGTGAAAATACGAATTACAGTATAGTACCTCCATCTCCATTTTTAACTTAGTCATGCATGTGACGCCCCCAAAATAGGTATACATCACCCATTCTGAGTCTCCAAATACATGGTACAGAAACAAATACAACCTCAGTAATATAATTGTCGTGCAAAATACGACAACACATATATTGTGAGTTTGAATACAAATACTGTCTAATAGAGAGTATACAAACTCAAAAGAGTCCTCATTACAATTATTCAAACACTATTTTACGTAAATAGTGAGGATCGCTAAAACATCTTTCTGAACCATCACTCCATACCTTAGACTAGATTATAACCGAGTATAACCGAAAGTGACTTCTCACGTAAGCATCAATAACCAATACCGGTATTGTTACTATGCAACCACGCGATTCATCGTACTTTCTTTACTAGGGTAGTTCAATGCTTTTAATTGGTAACACTTTCGCCGTTATTTTTATAAAAGATAATTACGTGCGTTTTCTTACTACGACAATACTTTCGTTGTGGGGTCCACCAATGATTGTGCCGTCGTACGAATATTCCCTATTAAAATGAATATTCCCCGACCAATCGAATATAATATAACCACTTACTTACTTTGCAAAACTTGTAAATAATACCCACAACTATCATATCCACACCATAATATTCAAAAATATATTTCGAGAAAATTTAATCTTTATTTATAAAAGTTGGGGTCTTACAACCTCCCCTTCTTATGAAATTTCGTCCTCAAAATTAGGGTGCGTACCTGGTATGTCGAAGAGGTGAGGATGCCTTGACTTCATTTCAGATTCTAACTCCCAGGTCATTTCCTCAACATCGTGGTTTCTCCACAAAACTTTGACTTGAGGTATAACCTTGGAGCGTAGAATATGATCCTTCTTATCCAAGATTTTAACAGGTAACTCTTTATATGTTAAATCTTCCTCTATCTCGTCTAGTTCTAATTCAATAATGTGGTTCGGGTCTTTCACATATTTACGTAACATAGATATATAAAAAACGCGTTATGAACACGAGACATACTTACAGCGGTAGCGAGAGTCTATAGGCCACAGCCCTACTCGATCGAGGATTAAAATGGGCCAATGAATCGAGGATTGAGCTTTCCTCTCTTTTCAAATCTCAAACTCCTTTCCATGGAGCAACACGTAACAACACATGATCTCCAATATTGAATTTCACGTCCTTTCGATGAAGATCGACTTAACTCTTTTGTCGATCTTGTGAGGTTTTTATACGTTATCGGATCATTTAAATCTTTTTAAGTAAATACATACCAACTCCGGTCCAAACAACGTTGCTTCACCCACCTCATTCCAAAGATATCGAGAACGACACTTTCTTCCATACAACGCCTCAAATGGAGCCATGCCAATACTTGCTTGATAACCATTTGTTGTAGAAAACTCCACCAATGGTAAAAACTTGTCCCAACTTCCTTTGAAGTCAAGGACACAGAGTCTTAATAAATCTTCAAGAGTTTGAATAGTCCTCTCCGCCTGCACGTCTGTTTGAGGATGATATGCCGAATTAAATCGTAAATCCGTGCCCATAGCTTTTTGCAAACTAACCCAAAATCTTGAAGTGAATCTTGGGTATCGATCAGAAACTATGGATACAGGCATACCATGCAATCTTACAATCTCGTTTATGTACATACTAGCAAGACGTTCAAGGGTATAAGTTTCTCGTATCAGTAAGAAATGAGCAAACTTGGTCAATCTATCAACAATGACCCAAATCGCATATATGCCTTGAGAAACCTTAGGAAGACCGATAACGAAATCCATGGTAATGTGCTCCCACTTCCATTCTGGAATTTCAAGTGGTTCTGATGGACCTTCGGTGCTTGATGCTCCGCCTGACTCGTTGACAAGTTAAACACCTTGAGATAAACTCATTATATCTCTCTCATATTATTGCTCCACCGTAATGTATGTCAAGATCATCATGATACATTTTGGTACTCCTGAGATGGATTACAAGCGGTGTATTGTGCGCCTCCATCATGATTTTATACTTCAAGTCGAATCGTTAGGAACACAAAGTCTAGATTTGACTCTAAGTATTCCTTCTTCATCGATTCTTGCTTCTCGAATAGCACCTTCTTGTACTTTCTTCCTCATAATACGACGTCGGCTTCTAGAGTCCAGTAGCTTGAAGCGACTTTAACTTTATCGATTAAAGTCGGTTCCACTCGTATATTCGCCATTATCACATGGGTCCCTGGAGTCTTTAACTCTATCTCCGTCCTTTGTGAGTCATATAAAATGATCCTTTGCATTGACAATAATGCACTCGCGTGCCGCATATGACCTTCTACTCGATGCATCGCCTACTACGTTTATTTTTCCAAGATGGTATTGAATGGTATTATCGTAATCTTTCAATAGCTCAAGCCATCGTCGTTGCTTAGCATGTTGAGTTCCTTTTGAGTGATGAAATATTTGAGGCTTTTATGATCCGTATAGATCTCCACATTCTCTCCATACAGGTAATGCCTCCAAATCTTAAGCGCAAAAAACGACAACCTGCCAACTCTAGATCATGAGTAGGATAATTTCTCTCATATTCTTTGAGTTTTCATGAGGCATAGGCTATGACTTTCCCATGTTGCATGAGAACACATCCTAACCCTTTGCCTGAACACATCCTAACTCTCTTCATGAATACGAAAGAATAATACCCCTTACCTCAAAAGAAGACTGGATACTGGAATAGTGAGGTAGCAGACTTCTCTTCTTCTTACTCTCTATAATTTCTCTCTATAATAATTGCTCTATAGCTTTAGTGAATTGGTGAGAAATGAAGGAAGAATGAGCTTCTATTTATAGAAAAATATAGTTTCGATAATTGCACGTTTTGGGGCTCGAAATATTACAGTATAATACCTTCCTCTTTTTCTTCATTTTTAATTTAGTCCTGCAAGTATTATCAAAATTACACCACCTCCCCTAATAGTAAATAATATGAATCAATAGTTCAATCATGTGAATCAATAGTTATAATCATGTGAAAATACGAATTACAGTATAGTACCTTCAACTATACCTCCATTTTTAACTTAGTCATGCAAGTATTATCAATCTTGCACCACCTCCCCTAATAGTACAAGAATGTGAATCAATAGTACACACATGTGAACAAATAGTTATAATCATGTGAATTAATAGCAATTAATTGCTCATTTATCCTAAGCATTACCCGAATTGGTCAACATAACCTCCGGACATCAATTATTATCGAAATAAATGTCGATTTTCACTAACACTAATAATTCCAACACAATGGAACTATCCATTTCATCTTTAATCAACACGAACTTATTCATCATTAATATTATAATTCATAATATTTAACAATCAGGTCGTTCCCAGGAAAGAGGGGGGTTTTCGCTAAGGATTTCTCCTTATTGGCGCGCAATTAGGTGACCAAACCTCTCCTTGACAGAACTTCTAGACATTGTCAATATTGCAAATAATAATATGAATAACTTTGCGGTGACGCCCCCAAAATTAGGTATACATCACCCATCTTGAGTCGCCAGATACATGGTACAAAATTCAAATACAACTTAATAATACAACTGTCGTGTACAATACGACAAAACATAAACTGTGAGTTTGAATACAAATATTGTCTACTAGAGAGTATACAAACTCAAAAAGAGTCCTCATTACAATTATTATCACACTATTTACAGAATAGTGAGGACTACTAATGCACCATCTAGGACCATCACTCCGCTCCCCAGACTCGTCCCAAATATATTCTCATTTTCTCAAGAAGAACAAAGTGAAAGAAAGGGTGAGCTCAACTAGCCCGAAGAAGAAATATTATGACTAAAATAATGCGTAATAAATTATCATTAGCCTTAAAACAATTGTTAAACCGATACAATATAACAAACATCAAGTTTAATCTGCAGTGAACAAGCAATCCATTAAAAGAGTCAAGTAGAGAATAAAATATACTATCTTTTATGATTTAAAAGGTTTTTCATCACTTTTATCATTTGGGACTCAACAATAAATAATCCACATCATCGAATCACCCCTACACTACTGACCAAGGATATTCTTTAGTATCACGACCACAATTATCTATGCACTACGGGCCAAGAATATTTGTGTATTCATTAATGGTCATGATCATGCCAACAACTGTCCATCAATGCACTACGGGCCAATGAGGACTTTTACCATATCATTTGTAACATTACAGTCATGATTACACCGAATAATCTCTGGTCATAATCATATCAAGTCCATCTATGCACTACAGGCCACAGTTGACTTTCAAAAAAATATAAACATGAGGATTATGACAATGATATAAGAATTCAATAAAAACAAGTTCAAGAATTAATTTATACAGGAACTAATAATGTCCAAATTGTCAACATGATACTGCTTTGTAGAGTAAAATTTAAGAATGCTCAGAAGAATATTTCCATTAAAAGATACTGGATGAAGCGCAAATATCAAGGATATTCCACTAATTTCATGGAGTATAGAAGTCAAAACTTTAACCAACTGAGTATAATAAAGAATGTAATAACAAAAGAAATCACCATGCATGTGGTACTTGGACAGAGGCAGTTATTCCAACGAGATTACTAAATAACGGAACGGTCGGTGAAAATTTGGTGCCAAGCGGGATGTTCCAAATGTAATAATAAAGAATGGAATAACAACAAATAAATCACCATGCATGCGGTTGCTTGATGTATAGTTATTCCATAGAATACTAATAAGGATCGGAATCAGTCCCAAAAAATTCGCCAAAAACAGGATATTCCAACGAAATAATAATAAAGATTTTAACCAGTCCCAAGTAAAAGCGCATGAACAAGATATTCCAATGTAATAATAAAGACGAAATCGTCCCACGTAAAAACGATAGACAAGATATTCCAATGTAATAATAAAGACGGAATAATAGAAAAATGTCACCAAGTATAGGGTAGCCAGCAGATCAAAGTTATTCCAATGTAATAATAAAGAATGGAATAACATAAGTTCTCTTCATGAATACAAAAAGAATAACACCCTTTACGAAAGTACAACAAATAATATTTCTTACCTTAAGAAGAAGAGTAGTGGATATATAAGTAGTGAAATAGTAGAATACTTTCTTCTTTCTCTCTGAGTTTTCAAAGAATTCGTAAGAAAATAATGAAGGAATGAGCTTCTATTTATAGAAAAATGGATCAGCATAAGAATTAACTCATGAACGGTCCAGATTGATTTACTTTAATCGACGGTCCATATTTAAAGAAAAATCTTTTAAATAAAATAAAATATATTTTATTTCTAATCTAATAAAAATCTAATAACTTTATAAAAGATTTTACTATGCAAATACTATGCGGGCATTATCAAAACACTATCGCAGACACTATACAAAAACACTATGCATAATAAAATATAATATCTTCTAATTATTGTCTAATAAAATGATAACTTTATAAAAGTATTTTGTTTTATATAAAAAGATTTACTATGCAAAATACTATCGCGATACCTATGCAACACTATGCATAATAGAATATAATATATTCTATTTATAGAATAAATTTATAAAAGTATTACATTTTTTTTATATAAAAAGATTTTTTGTATTATTACATTAATAATACCAACAAAAGCCGAGTGACTTATCACGTAAGCATCAATAATTAATACTGTGTGCTACTTTCTATGCAACCAGCGCGTATTCTTTATTTCTTTTAACACCGGGTGTTTCAACAATTAACTGTAAAACTTCCGCCGTTATTTTCATAAAAATATTTTTATGTCGTTTTCTCAATCCGACAATAATTCCGTTGTGGGTCCACCAATGATTGTGTCGTTGTACGAATATTCCCCGACCAATCGAATATTATATAACAACTTGCGTACTTTGCAAAATTTATAAATATTACCCACAACTATAACATTATATCAATTTCAACCATAATATTCAAAAATAATATTTATAGAAAATTCATCTTTCAAAAAGTTGGGGTTTTACAACCTCCCCTTCTTATGAAATTTCGCCCTCAAAATTAAGGTACGTACTTGGTATATCGAAGAGGTAAGGATACCTTGATTTCATTTCAGATTCTAACTCCCAAGTCATTTCCTTAACATCGTGGTTTCTCCACAAAACTTTGACTTGAGGTATAACCTTGGAGCATAGAATATGTTCCTTCTTATCCAAGATTTGAACAGGGACCTCTTCATACGTCAAATCTTCCGCTATTTCGTCCGGTTCTAACTCAATAATGTGGTTCGGGTCTTTCACATATTTACGTAACACGGATATGTGAAAAACGTTATGAACACGAGACATACTTGGCGGTAAAGCGAGTCTATAGGCCACAGTTTTTAGATAATTAATAACAAGTATAATTATTTAAAAAATTATAAAATTAAAATATACTAAAATTACAAATCAAATCTTATTGATTTTATATACATACATATTTATAAATTTGTTTTTATAATTGTTATTGATTTTATATACATACATATTTATAAATGTATTTTGACATTTATATGCATGCATTTTACTTGGAAAATTAAAAAATTAAGTGTAGTAAAATGATTATTTTAACATTTAAATTATCTAAATGTTAAGTCTTTATTCATCTCCTTCTTCGTAATCTAATTCAAACTCATCATTCATCTCCAAAAGCCTAGATCTACTAATTGCTCAATATGCTTTAACCTCCATGAAACTAAGCCAAGGTCATGCCATTTTCACTGCAGAATGCTCACACTCCTTCCACTTTCACTGCATCACCTCCTATATAAAACACGAAAATCAGATTTACCCCGTTTGCCGAGCAAAATGGAAGGAAGTTCCATTCCAGAATCCTTCTTTTGAGTCCCAATTTATAAAAATGTACATGAAAAAATCATACTATATCAAACAATCATTAATTTCAGATCTAACTGGCTATTATGATGGAGGATAAGAAGGAATCGAAACCACCGTGATAGCTCTTACCCCAAATTTGCTTTGTACCATCAAAAATAAAATTAGATAAATAAATCATTGCGAGAAGTGATGAATCTGTTATGATGTTGCATAACATGTTGCCCCGTACTTAACGGATTGTTGCATAACGAAAATATCAAAATGCCAAATTTGTTCTGCACCATCAACATAACATGGCTGCCCCATACTTGTTCTGCACCATCAAAAAGCAAATATCTCTTTCAATTTCCAACTATCGGGAGCCCAAGTGATGAATCTGAACACGAGCTAGATCTGAATTTGAACCCTTATCGCAATCTGAGAATGACTTGACCTATGGTAATTTGGAAGCGGAGGGTGGAGAGAGAGAAAGAGAGAGATAAGGAAGATGATAGAAACCCAAATCTGTAAAAAATTATTTTATTGAGTTAATTTTAATGTTAGATAAATGTGGTTTGACATATTTACCCTCAAATGATAAATAATTGTGAAAAAATATTTGAAATAATTTTTTAAATTACACATAAGCATGTTTAGGCCTAGTCATCAATTTATATTGAAAAATTAAGCCACGTAAGCACCACGTCAAACTTCTGTTAAAAATTTAACAGTCAAAGACGAAATTTAAAATTTTTATTAGTAAAGTAAGGTATAGTGAGTTGACTGTAAGAAAAATCGGTTTAGTGACTCACTTGTAAGTTGGCCTATAGTACAGTGACTAAATAAGCATTTAACCCGTAAAAAGTGTGTAAGAATAGTCCTAAAGTATTGTGTAGCGTGTTCTAAAAAAATGTGTAACGAGTGGATAGGTGATCGATGGTGTAGATTAAAAGTTATCTAAAATGTGTAACGTGTGGTGATGTTGATGTGGGTTAATTAGTTTTTGCTATTAATAGGGGGGTTAAACAGAAGGATTTTCATAAATCTCTTGGTTATCATTCTTTCCACTCTTTGAATCATTAGTGTAAGTGTCTTTGAGGTGCTAAGGTTGTCATAAGTTTTGGTTCACCAATTGTTAAGGTGAGTTTTCATAATAGTTGCATTAGCACCCACACACATCACACAATTTTTATAACTCTTCCTTTAAAAGACTCTTCAATTTGAGGATTTATTTTGAAAAACTTTCTCTTGAATATTTTTTTGAAATATTACTTATTTTGAAATACTCTGTTTTGTACACTACACAAATTTATACTATCTAGTTCATTTTGAAATTTTCATAATGTACGAGTTAGTGTATACTATGAAACTTATATGTGGTAGTTACTAATTATATTTTAATATACATATAGGTTGATCAAGGCATTATCTAATCACGTGTTAAGGTAAGTGATATCATTTTCTTTCTACTCCATATTATGGTAATAAATTATTATTCTTTTTTATAGCTTTTTCATTAAACAGAGAAAATTCCTAAACTATTTAAAACTTTCTTAATAGTTTGTGATTCATCTAATATCTTTTCACCTAAATCTTCCTATTGCGTTTTACACGTGATAGTTTAATTGTGAATCTTATTTATTCTATTCTTGAACTCTAATCAATTTTCTGGATATCATGTTGACAATTTGGACATTATTGGACTTTGGATAAATTAATGTCAAATCTCGAATGTTTTTATTTTATTTTATTGTTCTTACAACTTTTGTTCATTCTTTATATCACTATAATTTGTACTATTTGTACTAAATACTAATCATCAAAGAATCAAGTTATGGTGAATGTCATTGAGTGCGAGTGCAAAAGACGATACGATTCTTTGAGTGTCTTTGAGTCCGTATGTAATGAGGCGCGTGATGAAAGTTCTCTTTGGCTGTGTAGTGTAAAGATAGATGTTGATTGACATGATCATGACATTTGGTGTTACAAATGAATATCTTTGGCCGTAGTGCAAAGATGAACTGTTAATTTATATGATTATGAATGAAACTGTTGATTAGTGTTACGGGGATAAAATATTGATGGTGAACTTAATTTTAAAGATAGTAGATCACATTATGGTCTACTTGACTCTTCTAATGGATTGCTTAATTATTAAGTTCTGCGATTATCGTTTGAAAACTTATAATATCTTATTCCTCATTATTTTAGTCATGATATTATTTACTTTGGACTATTTGAGCTAACCCTTTTTCCTTTTTGTTCCATTGTTCTTCTTAGAAAGTGAGAGTATAGTTGGACTAAGTAGAAATTGAGTAATGGTCCTAGATAGTTACTATAGTAGTTATCACTATGTTGTAAAATAATGTGACAATAATTGTATTGATAACTTAATTTGGATGTTAATACTGTTGTACTATATCACTACGTTGTAAAATATAAACAGTACAACTGTACAATATTTGTATTGAAAAATCACAATTAATGTGTTGTCGTATTTTGCATGACAGTATAATGGTTGTAAATAGTAAAATTTGTATTTAATAGTATATATTTTTGAAGACTCAAATTTGATTGTATAAACTTTATTTTAGAGTGTCACAAAAATAATATTAAATTAAAATAAATAGTTCAATTACAATTATGTTTTTTTTTAAACAACATAACCTTATATTTTATCCATTGGGCAGATAAGTGAGCATTACCCTCTCTTACTTTTCCATACTATTTTTGTTTATTTTGCATATTCGTAATACCATAAGGAGACAAAAGTGGAAAAGAATAAAAAATAGGCAAAGATACGTACCTAACAATTCAAAATTCTAAAGGAACCAAAACTGATGCATGATTCCTAAACAAGACTATCTAAGTGGATTAATTTTGCCTTTTATTTTATTCAAATCTTTTTTTTTTTGCTTCAACTTCTTTTTGTTGCATGCATTTAGACACATAATTATGTCCATATTCATTTTCTCTTTCCTCTATAAATTCTAGTGCAAAGTTACCCCCAAAGGGAAAAGAAAGTGTAAAGAGAATTGGGAAACCCAAGGGAGAAAGAGAAATGGAATGGAAAAAATGTTATTTGGATTTGATACTAGTACCCTTGGGGCTTCTAACATCCTGCAGTTACCATGCCTAGTTATGGCACAAAGTTCGTACGCAACCACTCACCACCGTCATCGGAACAAATGCCAGGGGGCGCCGCTTGTGGGTATCGGCCATGATGAAGGTACGTAATTTCACTTCTTGTATTATATACTTCAAAAAATAATACATGCAAAAATAAAAGAATCTAAGCTAATAAAAGAATCAAAATATTCGAAACTCTACACTTGTCCATTTCAAGTGGTTATCAAAAGCATATCCTTAAAATAATGTTTTGATGCACATAAATCACATCATTTTATATATATAAAAAAAAATTGTTCTTATAATTGGACTGATCATCTTAATTGAAGGACAATGACAAGAAAAACATCTTGGCCGTCCAAACCCTCCGGAACACCATCATGGGATCAACCTTAATGGCCACAACCTCAATCTTCCTCTCCTCCGGCCTGGCCGCCATCATAAGCAGCACGTACAGCGTAAAAAAGCCCCTCGACGACACCATTTATGGCGGTCACGGGGAGTTCATGGTGGCACTAAAGTACGTTACACTCGTAGTCATTTTCCTCTTCTCGTTTATGTGTCATTCTCTCTCCATTAGGTTCATCAACCAAGTGAACTTCCTCATCAATACTCCACAAGACGAAATAATGTCGTCCGTAATTACTGTTAAGTACATATCGGAGCTTTTGGAGAAAGGGGTTTGTTTGAACACGGTGGGGAACAGATTGTTTTATGCAGCGGTTCCGGTTTTGCTTTGGATATTTGGCCCAGTGCTTGTTTTTTTGTGTTCTGTCGCCTTGGTCCCTGTTCTTTACAATCTTGATGTTGTGTTTGTAAGGAAAAGGAAAGGTTGAGGATAGGGAAAATATTAGTCATGAATGCTGTTGATTATGTCAAATTCTGTCTCGTTTGGTTCAACGAAATATTTAAGTTAGTTAAAATATTTTTTATTTATTTAAATTGATTAAAATTTAGACCAGTATTTAAAAATATATATAAATTAAACTATTTTTAACCAATGTTGGGTCGTGATATTTCTCCGATTGGTAGAATGGATTAGGCTCTACTTATTGATTAATCCATTTAGGTCTTCACTATTGGGTGTTGACATTATTAGGCCTAATCACTTTATTATCTTTGTTAAGTCCTTCTAATATTGGATCAAATCGGTTGGTTAAACCCATCATATATTTAAATATCTTCACTTGTTACGAGCCTATGATGATAACAAAGATATGGTCCGACCCAGATCTTATACATGGCATTAATAAGGATTGACAACAACGATGGTGAGCGATGGGGATGGGATTAACGGTGTCGGGAGGGTCGATGGCACAAGGAACCGAGTCTTGTATTATATAGCAAGTCTTCACAAAGAGGTGCGTTCTCATACACTTTCATATGGATATTCTCACATACACACAACAGAATTATTATCTCTCTCTAGACACTGTACATTACATTCCTCCATTGTTAACCTTGTGAACACGTATCTCGACTCTCACGCTGAAGCTATCCCTCAGCGGAACGGTAGTCGAAGCTTGTGGTGTTTACCGTGTTTCTTGTCTGCAGATCGATGCGTCTTACGTGATTGGGACGTGGCAGAAGATCTTGGCGTTAACATTGGCGCTAGAAGGAGGGCTGTTTTCTAGTGTTCTTGAGTTATCAATCACAATCCTACCAACTGTTCTACATCGAAAGTTATGTCAAGGATCGTCTGGTCCTTACAAAGTGCTCTTAAAATACGGCTCCCAACACAAATCGTGGGGTTCTCGTTAAGATCCCCGTGGCTTCCATGAGATAGTTGGTCTTTCTTTCACGACAAAGAGCATGATCATGGCCAAGAAGGCAAGTAAAACACCCCTTTAGAACTTCGGCACCAAAGTGGTCAAGCTGATGAAGATGGTGGACGAAGCAAATAGAGCTTTGGAGGTTCTCTTGGAGCGGAGCGAGGATGTAGCTGTGCGGAGAGAGGATGTAGCTGTGCGGAGCGAGGATGTAGCTAAGTAGAGCAAGGATATAGTTGTGCAGATTCTTCGGATTGCCAAGTTGAGGGACAAAGCATTCAATTATGTCCAGTCTGAAAGATGTGGTACGCCTAAAGATGGACAACCGTGAACAGTCTATACACTTTGAGGACATGTCTCAAGGTGATCCTCATGACCAAAGAAGACCAAAGAGCCATTTTCCTGATTGTCCAAAAAGGGTACTCCGCCCTATTTGTCTTCGGGATCATGGTCGAAGCAGAGTAGATGAAGACCCAACAACCATTTTCCTGATTGACCGAAGAGGGTATCCCGCCCTATTTATCTTCGGGATCATGGTCGAAGCAGAGTAGATGAAGACCCAACAGCCATTTTTCTAATTGACCGAAGAGGGTATTCTGCCCTATTGATCTTCGGGATTATGGTCGGAGTAGATCCAGAAGCCATATTCCTAAGAATCCACTGAGGGCACACCGCCCTGTAGACACTTGTCTTCGGAGATGCCCGTTTAAAATCATCGAGTTCAGATTTAGCACACATAATGCACCCATATTCCTAAGCATCCGAAGAGGGTACCTCATCCTAGGGGTTCTCGGGACTATGGCACAGGCAGACAAAGGAGCAGCACAGGAGGATATTCGCCCAAGAATACAAAAAGGCACTCGCCTCGAGTGTTCTCATGCATGATGAAAGACTCTTCAGCAAAAAGTATATCTATAAGCCGCACTCCTGGAAATCCGAACACTTCGGTAAACATTTCCAAGGTCGGTTGATATTGTGGTCGGACAATTCTTTTCTGAAGCTAATAATAGTTAAAGAGAAGCTGAGGAGTCCGACAAAGCCGTTACAGTACTTCAGCAGAAACAGAGCTCGTGGACATTGCATGCAGATGGATATTCTGTTTCAGACATCAGTACAGCAGACTATCAAGGGGTCGATCACAATAACAATTTCATTGCTGATGCATTATCGAAGTTGACCACTACAGATGCTTATAACTTTGATGGCAGACGGCGTCTTTCCCTCGGATCAGATGCTGGCATAGTAGTCCAAATACAAGAGTGTCAATTTTTCTCTCATTGATGAGAATCTTTATCGAAAGACCTTTTTCGTCATCATTGCTTAAACATTTGGCTTCATCCGAAGCAGAGTATGTTCTTCGGGAAGTTCACAAAGACATTTGTGGCGATTATTTGGCCCGAAGTTGTTGACTATAAAAGCACTTCGGAGATCGATATTCTTGAAAGAACTGGGGATTCAGCACAGAAAGACTTCGGTGGCTCATCCACATTCACTTTTTCACAATTGATCCTGGTCCTATTTGTCCTAAGGTCACAATGGTGTAAGGAGGTATGGTAGGACTCGCTGGCCATTCGATGGCAGCCCATTTGTTGTTCTACCCCGAGTGGTAGACAAAGGTCCTTATGATCCTATATTGATTTTACCAAGGGTGGTAAGTCAATGGTCACTATTGATCCTGGTCCTATTTGTCCTAAGGTCACAATGGTGTAAGGAGGTATGGTAGGACTCGCTGGCCATTCGATGGTAGCCCATTTATTTGTTGCCAGTGAAATGGTGGTAGACAAATCCTATGTTCTATATTGATTTTACCAAGGGTGGTAAGTCAATGGTCACAATTGGTCCTTATATCTTGATCCTTATATCTTGGTCCTTATATCTTGATCCTTATATCTTGGTCCTTATATAATTGTTTCACCCCAAGTGGTAAACAAATGTCCTTATATACTTGTTCTACCCTCGAGTGGTAAGCAAGATTTTGATGGTGCAAGGAGGATCGGTAAATTTCACTTCACATGACCGATCTCACACTTGAAAACAATAAATATACATTACTTTATTTTGTTCAAGTGTTGAGTTCGATTCATTCAATCTTTGTTCATTAAATTCTATCCATTAAATTGATTTCACTTCATTTCATAAATTAAGCTGTTATACACCTTATCTAGTTCATGTCTTAAGTTAGGTTCATATGAGTTAATTGATACTGAATTATTGACAAGAAATGTTCACACAGAAGTAATAAGGCATGAAGTTGATATTTCATTAAATATTAATTGTTCACATAAAGTTAGAATTTTCACAGAAAGTTCTACAGCTAAAGATAAGGAGAGGTCATCTGCAGGCTTCTTCCTTGTCATCGTCACCATCTAAAGAGTCTAGAAGAGATGGATCTACCTTGGCCCGAGCTTTTTCTTGCCTTTACTTCGGCAGATTTCATATCCTTTCGCATACATATGGACGATCTTATTGTTCAGCTCGGCGGATTTTCTGTATTCTGCCTGGATATCCTTACGAAAGTCTTCGGTCAGTGGCGGACTCAAATTCTTAAGGGCCCGAAGCTCTTTGAGCTCTTCTTCGAGCTTCTAACGATGTACCAGATGCTTTGATCCTTTAGCTTGACAAATCGACATTTATATCAGTGATGACCCGATGAGTGGCCTTGGTCATTTTTAGTTCTTCTTTGACCTTGTCGATATCCTTCCGGAGGCATTCATTGTTGAGAAGAACAATGTCAAGGTTGCTTCTTTTCTTTTGCCAAACACAGACTTCAGAATGGCTTTCTCCTCCTTGGTGGCATTCTCTTGGCATTCTCTTGACATTCTTTTGACTTCTTTGTATTTGGGGCTAAACACACGAAGACAGTGTTTACTTGCAGATGACCGATATTAATCGATCAGTTCAGATTGATGGTCAAATCTCAAGTTCCTTTAGTCTGGTATTTCACTCCTTCACCCATCAGTTCCATGATGGAGTTATTGTCGAATCGATGATAATCGGTGTCGCCACAGCTTCGGGCCTGGATTCAGATTAGGATGGTTTTTGTGACGAAGGTCTGAATTGATCGGGAGGCGGTGAAATATTTGTTGTTGTATGTTCGGCTGGAGAGTGGGGGATTCCGGGTCTTCGGACCTGAAGTCCGAGGAGGTTGGTTGTCTTTTCCGAGTAAGTTTGGGTGATCGCTTTACTTATTCTTCGGGCTCTTCGTCAGAAACAACGGTTTCAACCAGGGTGGTTGGTGGAGGATCGGTTTGCTGTTAGAGGTACTTGTGGTTCTTCGGAAGCCGGAGAATTTTCTTGGGTTTTCCTCTTTTTTGCGCGAAGGATTCGGGTCCATTCGTCGGAGGGCATATCGAGGAAGCACTCGGTGTGATTTTGCGTCGGGGTGTGTTTGGGTTTTCGGCCAGCTTGCTTTCTTCGGCGAGGTTGGCTTGTCCCTTCAGTAGGAGTTGATTCGGTGGCTTGAAGCTCTTCAATTGGTACTTCTGTAGAGGTCGGCGAAGATGAACCCTTTATGTTGCTATTTGATGTTCATCAGATGGACTTCGATAAATCGTATTTTAGGTCTTTATTGATCTTATTATAAATTCTTTTGTCCTGAACCGATGCCATTTATAGTTTCCTATTAAACCTCCTGTTTAATAAAAAACTAGGGGGCAATGTTGGGTCGTGATATTTCTCCTATTGGGCCGAATGGATTTGGCCTACTTATTCAGTTAGTCCATTGGGTCTTCACTATTGGGTGTTGACATTATTGGGCCTAGTCACTTTATTATCTTTGTTAAGTCCTTCTAATATTGGATCAAATCAGTGGGTCGACCCATCATATATTTAAATATCTTCACTTGGGTTCTGAACCGGTGATGATAACAAAGATATGGCCGACTGGTATCTTACATGGCATTAATAAGGATTGGAGAGTTGGCCAGTGGTGAACAGTGGGATGGGATTAACGAGTGTCGGGGAGGGTTGATTAGCAAGAACCGCAAGGAGTCTTGTATTATAGCAAGGAAGTCTTCACAAAGAAGTAAGTTCTCATACACTTTCATATAGATATTCTCACATACACACAACAGAGAATTATTATCTCTCTCTAGACACTAGACATTACATTCCTCCATTGTTAACCTTGTGAACACGTATACTGACTCTCACGCCTGAGCTATCCCCCGACGGAACAGTCGTCAAACTTGTGGTGTTTACTGTGCAGGATCAGAGCGTCTTACGTGATTGGGACGTGACAGAAGATCTTGGCGTTAACAACCAATATTTTTTATTTCAAATCCAAATCTTGATATCGTCCGTCCTGAGCTAATGAGGAGTGAATCCACTGTCAATACTTTGATAATGCACTTTGTTCCCCAGCAACTGCAATGGTTATAAGTCGCTGATGAGGAGTCAATCCACTGTCAATACTTTAATAATTTGATAATGCATTTTGTTCCCCGGCAACTGCAATATTTAGCCATTACAATTTCATACATAAATAAACTAACTACATAATTAATAAACTGTTTATTTATTTTTTTCAAAAAATAAAAGTAGGGGGAAATTATTAATACCTAATTAATTATATTACCGGGCAAAGGGTCAAAAAAGTCTCTGATATTTACCTCGATGTCCCACTTGCATCCTAAACTAATTTTTTTTTCAAAAGTACCCTTAACGTTATATTTTTTGGATCGTCTGTGCCCCTGCCGTTAACAAAAGACAAACAGGATTAAGATGTGATGACGTGGTAGGCTTAAATATAAAATATATTCTAAATAAAATAATATATATCATTTAATCAAAACAAAAATTACTAAAATAAAAAATAAAAAAAGCATAACATATTTACATCATTTAATCAAAATAATAAAATTCAAATTATTTTGTTAACTAATAAAAACAACAAATTAAATAAAATAAGTTGTATAACATATTTACATCATTTAATCAAAATACTAAAATTCAAAACATAACATATTTACATCAAATACTAATTAAAAAATACTAAAATACTAATTAAAAAAAATACTAAATACTAAAAAATCAAATTAAAAAATACTAAAAATACTAAAATTCAAATTATTTTGTTATATAATCAAAACAACAAAAAATCAAATTACATCATTAAAATACTAAAATCATAATACTAAATACTAATTGATATAAAAATTTTAAATTACTAAAATCATAATACTAAATAATATTTTTAAAATTCAAAAGCGGAGTATTATGATTATTTTAGTAATTTCTAATATTAATTTTAAAATCATATCAATTTAAAAATATTATGATGTAATTTGAATTTTTGAATATATTTTAAAAAATATTATTACATCATCAAATTATAACATATAATGTTATGTATAGATTATTACATCATCAAATTATTTATATTATTTATAACATGTTATGTATAAATTATTACATAATCAAATTTTTATATAATTTAAAAATATTATTTAATGTACGATTTTGTACTATATCTATCTAATAAAATACAAATGATTTTGAATTTTCCGCTCACTCAATAAATCATCTGGGCCGTCTAAAGTTTGGGATAAATCCCACCGTCCATACATCTATCTAATAAAATACATCTATCTATCTATCTAATCTATCTAATAAAATACAAATGGTTTTGAATTTTTCGCTCACTCAATAAATAATCTGGGCCGTTCAAAGTTTGAGATAAATCTCACTGTCCATACAGTGCCGGAGGCACGAGACCCAGCTAGTATATAGATATAGTACAAAATTTATAATATGACAATGAGTATACTTTAAACGGTTCTTTTTCTCATGGGAATGGTGCGCCACCTCTTATTTCCATTAGAAGCACACCTGGTTGGCCGCCTTTTATTCCCGTTAGCATCCGATGGCACAAATAGTGCACGTGTTATTATGTGTGCAAAATTTATCAAAACTACAATATTTTGATAGATTTATTTTTAAAAAAAATTAACGTATCTCCTCTTAAATCAGAAATTAAAAATAAATTAATTAAAACGACACAATTTTGATAGACTGTGCACAAATAAAATATACACAATTGTGTATAACTATTATTCTCAATAATATAAAATGATAAAATAGTAATATAATATAATCTGCAAGGATAAAATAGTAATATACTTATAACTTTCATTCATAATTTAATGAATACAACTTAGCTTTGATACCAGTTTGAGATATTAACTCATTTTCATTTTCAGGATCTATGAATCGATCCCAAAACCTTAACAAGTTACTTCTCAATATTGGTCATTAATCATTCATGTTTTACATCACGTTCGATGTTATACTTAATAAGAATACGGAATAATTAAAACTTTTCTAAATTCTTTATTTTTTTTCCTTGAATCACAACCTTCATCATATACATATCTTTGAATCAAATTTATTCTATGATCCGATTCATCAGTGTTACATTATAAAATTTACATCTCAATTCGATGTTCATTATATATCGAATAGTACGACTTTACAACTCTACAAGAGTTAAACAACTATACAAGTAGATCATCTTAAACCAAAAACATGATTCAAAATCATAACTTTAGGTAAACAAATCAATCTTCTTGTGATACTATATATTGAACTCTATCAATCAAGTAACACGTAACTTTACCGTGAGTCCTTAACCTGCAAAAATAGTTATTTGCAAGGGTGAGCTCGACAGCCCAGCAATTCTAGCAGTTTTCATGCATCACATATCACATAATATCATGCATAGTTTATACCATCATAATCATTTAAACTCAATACGCATCTTTAACTTCTCACATAGCAAGTATAGAGATTAACTTCTTAAACATATAATCGTAGATTAACTTTCAAATTTCATACATATCTCATATGCATTTCATATATCAATCAACATTCTCATGGCAAAATATAATTCAACCAACAGTTATCAATTTCATATAACAAATAGGAATTAAAAGACTTGCATGGCTCGTAGATTATCAACTACAACTTAACTATGTATCGCTATCTGCACTTCGTGTAATCCTACACAATTGTATAATCATGAATTCATACCCATTAGTCATATACATTCATATATTCTCAATGAAATAACAAATTTTACATTGTTTCATTTCACTTCTTCAGTATACCCTTAGGATAGCTATGTTGCTAGTCCATTCCACTCTCATGATTATTCTTTCAAAACAATCTTATTTCATCTTTTACCGTCTTTAAGGAATATATATAGACATGCTCTAAAGTCTAGACAGGTAACAAACTGTTCTTGACCACTCTGCAGCACGGCGCGGCCGCGCTACTCCATGCCAAAACCAGAACTAAAATTTTCAAGGATCCCGTTTTCTTGTTAGCACACTAATACCTTTGAACATAATATAAATACATAAAGACAAGGTTTAGAACAAATTTGGTTTTCCACACTTGTTAACGTTGAGGTTAACTTCTAAAACTTTTAGTTTTTTTTTGCATTTCTTAGCTCAACTAGGATTAACATGTTCAAAAGTCTATGGACCAAGTTGAATACCATCTCAGGTATTTACAACAGACTTTGAGATAAAACTCAAATTAAGCATCAACTTCCTTTTCAAAACTCTTTAATTGAGACTAAATAGGTTTATTCAGCAAGGGACTCGCTATGTTAACCATTAAGTCACATAACGATACTAAACAATCCTTAATATGCATACTCATGTGTATCAAACTCATTTACACATAGTTAGTATAGTCCTTTCTTTAAATATGCTTGAATAGCTTATGTCATGCTTAACTAATTGGATGCACATATCATTCATGTTTAAAGGCATAAAAAGTACTATTATGTTTCTAAAACTTTTAAATTTTCTTTTAAAACACATACTAAACCGAGCTTGACAACCTTTTATATGCAATATATATTGAAACCACATTCCTTACCCATTCGCGCACATAACTAGGCCACATACACATGTTCACAAAATCGGAACTTAAAAGACACAAAGTTCGTCAAGTTTCATTTTCAAAGCTTCAAGTTTTCTTTAGAAAATCATTAATACCAAGTTAACACAACTCATTATATGCAAGGTAACCTTAGACCACATGTTAGACTCATTTACATACATATTTAAGTTATCTACACATGCTCACAAGATCAAAATACAATTAAGTTTATTTTCAACAAGGGTTGTCTTTCCAAACTTATTAATTAGTTTCCTTTAAAACTCAAACTAAAACAAGTTACAGTGACCTACTATAACTAAGGTGACTTCAATCCATGTGTTGGGGTTATTTATATGCATTTTCAAACCAACCTAACATGCTCAGAAAATCATATTATAGCAGAAGTTGGATTTCAAGATCGACAGACAAGACGCAGTCATATTTGGATTTGTACTTGAAAATGGCGCGGTCGCGCCACTTCAACACATCACCAGACAAGGCTATGTTCTACAGCAGTTCAAACCCAAACACATACACATTTGATTAGCATACTCTGAACAACTATCATGATTCCATATAACTCAGATAATATCATGATATCAATTTTCAAGCCAATTAATAATTAATTTCATGAAAATTTTAGAAAGCTATTGTGACGCCCCCAAAATAGGTATACATCACCCATCTTGAGTCGTCAAATACATGGTACAAAATACAAATAAAATTTAATTATACAACTGTCGTGTAAAATACGACAAAACATATGCTAGGAGTTTTAATACAAATATTGTCATCTAGACAATATCCACACTCAATTGAGTCCTCATTACATTTATTATCACACTATTTTATAGAATAATGAGGACTACTATGACACCATCTCAGACCATCACTCCATTCCCCGACTCATCCCGGCTACGTTCTCATTTCCTGAAGAGAACAGTAAAAGAAAGGGTGAGCTCAACTAGCCCAGTAAGAAATATTATGACTAAGATAATGCAGAATAATTTATCGTTAGCCTTCAACAATGTTAAACTGATAAAATATAACAAACATCAATTTTAACTGCAGCGAAACAAGCAATCCATTAGAAGAGTCAAGTAGAGAATAAAATCTACTATCTTCTATGATTTAAAAGGTTTTTCATCACTTTTATCGCTGAGACTTAGCTGAATAAATAAACCGCATCATCCCTGCACTACAGCCAAGGATATTCATTAGTATCACGACCACAAATTATCCATGCACTACGGGCCAAAGATATTCGTGTATTTATCAATGGTCATGATCATGCCAACAATTGTCCATCAATGCACTATGGCCAATGAGGACTTTTAACACATCATTTGTAACATTACGGTCATGATTATACCGAATAATCCCTGGTCATAATCATACCAAGTCCATCTATGCATTACAAGCCACAGATGACTTTCAACATATTATAAACATGAGGAAGATGACAATGATATAAGAATTCAATTAAACGAGTTAAAGAATGCTCAAAAGAATATTTCCATGAAAAAATACTGGATGAAGCACAAATATCAAGGATATTCCACTAATTTCATGGAGTATAGAAGCCAAAACTTTAACCAACTGAGTATAATAGAATATATAAAACAACAAATAGATTTTCACCACGCCAGTAATCCACGTAGATGCATCATTTCCACAAGTAATAAAGAATGGAACCGGTCATGCGTAATCCGCATGCATGAGGATATTCCAACGAGAATAATAAAGAACTAAACCGGTCATGCATAAGCGTCTGAGACGGATGTTCCAACAGAATAATAAAGAGAGAACGAATGTCATGCGTAAACCGCATGCATGGGATGTTCCAACAGAATAATAAAGAATGGAACCGAGTCATGCGTAATCCGCATGCATGGGATGTTCCAACAAAATAATAAAGAATGGAATAATAACGAATTCACTAGGCATGCGATAGATCATGCGCAGACGTTATATTCCAATGAATAATAAAGAATGGAATAACAGAAGAATTTCACCATGTATGCGGTACTTCGCATAGACGGGTTTTTCCAACATAATAATAAAGAATTGAATAAAAACCCTTACGAGTATTGAAAGAAAAATAACTCTCTTCATGAATACGAAAGAATAATACCCCTTACCTCAAAAGAAGACTGGATACTGGAATAGTGAGGTAGCAGACTTCTCTTCTTCTTACTCTCTATAATTTCTCTCTATAATAATTGCTCTATAGCTTTAGTGAATTGGTGAGAAATGAAGGAAGAATGAGCTTATTTTATAGAAAAATATAGTTTCGATAATTGCACGTTTGGGGCTCGAAATATTACAAAGATAATACCTTCCTCTTTTTCTTCATTTTAATTTAGTCCTGCAAGTATTATCAAACTTGCACCACCTCCCTAATAGTAAATAATGTGAATCAATAGTAAATCATGTGAATCAATAGTTCTAGACATGTGAAAATCTGAATTACGATTATAGTACCTCCATCTCCATTTTTAACTTAGTCATGCATGTGACGCCCCCAAAATAGGTATACATCACCCATTCTGAGTCTCCAAATACATGGTACAGAAACAAATACAACCTCAGTAATATAATTGTCGTGCAAAATACGACAACACATATATTGTGAGTTTGAATACAAATACTGTCTAATAGAGAGTATACAAACTCAAAAGAGTCCTCATTACAATTATTCAAACACTATTTTACAGAAATAGTGAGGACTGCTAAAACATCTTTCTAGAACCATCACTCCATACCCCGACTAGATTATAACTGAGTATAACTGAGTGACTTCTCACGTAAGCATCAATAACCAATACTGGTAAGTGTTACTATGCAACCACCAGACATCGTATTTTTTTTACTACCGGGTAGTTCAACGGTTTTAACGGTAACACTTTCGCCGTTATTTTTATAAAAGATAATTACATCGTTTTCTTTACTACGACAATACTTTCATTATGGGGTCCACCAATGATTGTCTTGCCGTCATTTAATATTCCCTATTAAAATGAATATTCCCACCAATCGAATATAATATAACCACTTACTTACTTTGCAAAACTTGTAAATAATACCCACAACTATCATATCCACACCATAATATTCAAAAATATATTTCGAGAAAATTTAATCTTTATTTATAAAAGTTGGGGTCTTACAACCTCCCCTTCTTATGAAATTTAGTCCTCAAAATTAGGGTGCGTGCACGGTATGTCGAAGAGGTGAGGATGCCTTGACTTCATTTCAGATTCTAACTCCCAGGTCATTTCCTCAACATCGTGGTTTCTCCACAAAACTTTGACTTGAGGTATAACCTTGGAGCGTAGAATATGATCCTTCTTATCCAAGATTTTAACAGGTAACTCTTTATATGTTAAATCTTCCTCTATCTCGTCTAGTTCTAATTCAATAATGTGGTTCGGGTCTTTCACATATTTACGTAACATAGATATATAAAAAACGTTATGAACACGAGACATACTTGGCGGTAAGGCGAGTCTATAGGCCACAGTTCCTACTCGATCGAGGATTAAAAATGGGCCAATGAATCGAGGATTGAGCTTTCCTCTCTTTTCAAATCTCGTAACTCCTTTCCATGGAGCAACACGTAACAACACATGATCTCCAATATTGAATTTCACGTCCTTTCGATGAAGATCAGCTTAACTCTTTTGTCGATCTTGTGAGGTTTTTATACGTTATCGGATCATTTAAATCTTTTTCGTAGTCATACGTACCAACTCCGGTCCAAACAACGTTGCTTCACCCACCTCATTCCAGCATACTGGAGAACGACACTTTCTTCCATACAACGCCTCAAATGGAGCCATGCCAATACTTGCTTGATAACTGTTGTTGTAGGAAAACTCCACCAATGGTAAAAACTTGTCCCAACTTCCTTTGAAGTCAAGGACACAGAGTCTTAATAAATCTTCAAGAGTTTGAATAGTCCTCTCCGCCTGCACGTCTGTTTGAGGATGATATGCCGAATTAAATCGTAAATCCGTGCCCATAGCTTTTTGCAAACTAACCCAAAATCTTGAAGTGAATCTTGGGTATCGATCGAAACTATGGATCTGAGCATACCATGCAATCTTACAATCTCGTTTATGTACATACTAGCAAGACGTTCAAGGGTATAAGTTTCTCGTATCAGTAAGAAATGAGCAAACTTGGTCAATCTATCAACAATGACCCAAATCGCATATATGCCTTGAGAAACCTTAGGAAGACCGATAACGAAATCCATGGTAATGTGCTCCCACTTCCATTCTGGAATTTCAAGTGGTTGCAATGGACCTTTCGGTACTTGATGCTCTGCCTTGACTCGTTGACAAGTTAAACACCTTGAGATAAACTCCGCTATCTCTCTCTTCATATTGCTCCACCAGAATGTATGTCGAAGATCATGATACATTTTGGTACTCCCAGGATGGATTACAAACGGTGTATTGTGCGCCTCCATCATGATTTTATACTTCAAGTCAGAATCGTTAGGAACACAAAGTCTAGATTTGACTCTAAGTATTCCTTCTTCATCGATTCTTGCTTCTCGAATAGCACCTTCTTGTACTTTCTTCCTCATACGTATCAGCTCTAGGTCTGTAGCTTGAGCAGCTTTAACTTTATCGATTAAAGTCGGTTCCACTCGTATATTCGCCATCATCACATGGGTCCCTGGAGTCTTTAACTCTATCTCCGTCCTTTGTAAGTCATATAAAATGATCCTTTGCATTGACAATAATGCACTCGTACCCGCATATGACCTTCTACTCAATGCATCAGCTACTACGTTTATTTTTCCAAGATGGTATTGAATGGTATTATCGTAATCTTTCAATAGCTCAAGCCATCGTCGTTGCCGCATGTTGAGTTCCTTTTGAGTGATGAAATATTTGAGGCTTTTATGATCCGTATAGATCTCCACATTCTCTCCATACAGGTAATGCCTCCAAATCTTAAGCGCAAAAACGACAGCTGCCAACTCTAGATCATGAGTAGGATAATTTCTCTCATATTCTTTGAGTTTTCATGAGGCATAGGCTATGACTTTCCCATGTTGCATGAGAACACATCCTAACCCTTTGCCTGAAGTATCACTGTAGATGACAAATCCCTCCGAGCCGGATGGTATTGTCAGAACAGGTGCTGAAATAAGCCTCCTCTTGAGTTCTTGAAAACTCTTCTCACATTCCTAGCTCTAACCGAATTTTATATCTTTTCGAGTCAGTTGAGTTAATGGAGTAGCGATTCGAGAAAACCCTTCCACGAATCTCCAATAATAAACCAGCTAAGCCGAGAAAGCTACGTACTTCGGTCACTGATTTAGGTTTCTCCCAGCTTTGAATAGCTTTAATCTTTGTCGGGTTAACAGATATTCTATGACTTGATACTACGTGCCCAAGAAATGCTACTTCCTCAAGCCAAAACTCGCATTTCTTTAACTTGGCATAAAGCTTGTTTTCACGAAGCTTTTGGAGTATCAGCCTCAAGTGTTGCTCATAATCTTCACGACTTTTGGAATATATGAGGATGTCATCAATAAAGACGACCATAAAGTGATCCAAATATTCTTTGAATACTCGGTTCATCATATCCATGAAGGCAGCAGGAGCATTAGTCAATCCAAAAGACATGACTAAGAATTCATAATACCCGCACCGAAGTTCGAAGGCGCCTTTGGAATATCCTCGCTTTTAACCTTCAAATTGATGATATCCGAATCTAAGATCGATCTTTGAAAAGAATTGTGTTCCTTACAACCGTCAAGCGAGTCATCAATGCGAGGTAACGAATACCTATTCTTGATGGTGACATGGTTCAATTCCCTTAGTCAATACAAAAGTCGCATACTCCCATCTTTCTTGTTCACGAATAGAACAGAGGAGCACCCCAAGGAGACGTCTTGGGGGACGAATGAAACCAATGTCTAACAATTCCTACAATTAGGTCTTTAACTCCACGAAGTTCAATAGAGCCATTCGATATGGGGCTTTGGAAATGGGTTTTGTCTGCGTGTTTAAGGTCGATACAAAATTCAATTTCACGCCCGGGGTAGGCCAGAAGTTCTTCGTGGAATACGTCAGAAATTTATTAACAATAGAAATATCATTCAAACCGACGTATTTTTGTTTAAATCATGGATATGAGCTAAGAAAGCTTGACATCCATTTTTCAATAAACGAATAGCTTTATGGCTTGAGATAATGGTGATTGATTTTAATGGTTTGGTTGCTTGAATTCGCATAATAGGTTGGTTAGGAATATGAAAGATAACAACCTTACGAAAATAATCAATTTTTGCATGATGAGTAGTTAACCAATCAATCCCTAGAATTACATCGGATGCAAGTATTTTCAATGAAATAAGATCGACGTAATAATATGAGGTACCGATTTGAACCAAACAAGACTTATAAGCGATGGATGTAATGAAGATTTCTCCCAACGGAGTTTCAACGAGATAAGTTAAAATCTAATTTCTCCTGAGTCAAATTTAAACGTTGAAATGCAAAGCAGAGAAATAAAGAATGGGTAGAACCGGTATCAAATAAGGTATAAACATCGCTAGAGTTTATGATAAGCTTACACGTGATGACCTCGTTCGGGTTCCTTGCTTTCTGAGAGGTCACAACAAACGCTCTCCCTTGAACTACTGGCTTTGACTTTTCTAGGACGACCTTTGGTGCCTCCATCCCAGCTGGATTTGTCTTCGGTGCATGATAAAATTGGGCTAGGTGACCTTCTTTTCCATAATTATAACATGCTTTGGATGGCATCGCGCAGTTTGGACTAATATGTCCCTCCCCTCCGCATTTGAAGCATATGATAGGTGGTCGTTCTCCTTCCTTAACCACGGGTGTTGGTTCTGACGTCTTTCCATCATTGTTGTATCTCCTCTTCTTGAAATGTCCATTCTTATTGTCTTGGCCATGATTACCACCAAAGTGGTTACCATTTCTGGCATGTTGATTCCCTCCACGTTTGTTGTCACCGCTTCGATGAATGCTACCACTGATAATATCATTTTGTCGGCTGCTTTCTCTTGGTTGAGTTAACTCGTTATCGCGCTCCAATAACTGAGCCCTATTTACCACATCTGAATACAAACACAGTTTATGAGAGATAATATATTGACGTATCTCGGGTTTCAAACCTCATAGAAACATTCGCGTCATTCTCTCCTCATTATCAACTAAATGGGACGCAAACCGGGACAACTCGGCAAACTTGGCTTCGTACTGCGACACGGTCATGTTGTTTTGCTCCAGCTTGATGAACTCTACCTCTTTCATGTGACGAATACTTTTGGGAAAGTACTTGTCGTTGAATAGTTCTTGGAACTTCTCCCAAGACATCTTCAGTGCGGCAGTTGAGTACGGTTTCTCGATTCCCACCAATGTCACTTCTCCTCGCAACATAAAGGTGGCAAAGGGAACTTTTTGCTCCTCGGAGCATCCCAAGACATCAAATATCTTGGTGATATACTATATCCACGCTTCCGCCTTAAGTGGTTTTGGCTCTCCAATAAACTCCGGTGGTCCCAGCTCCTTGAACTGTTTAGCGGCGACCGTTCGAGAGTTCCCAGCGTTTCCACCTACATTTTGGACAGGAGCCGCTCTCGCCTGATGTTGCATGAATTGCATAAACCCTTTGAACATTCCATCGTTCATCATTTGGTCAGTGCTGTTGTTTGCATGAGGATTGTCGCCTTCCTGATGCACATTATCCTGATTATTAATCTGTGGAGACTCAACGGTCTCCTGTGCTCCATTGCTATTCTCAACATTCTCGGATGTCATTTTCAAATACTGCCACAAGACAAGGGTTAATTAACATGCAACATATTATCCCTATATTCTGACCGACCAATTAAATACCAAATAAACTTAGGTAGGTCATACTAGCGAAGGAATTCCCCGTCTCTCCCCTCATAGTTCTAGTCTCACATCTTAGCCAGGGATCATATAACCTGGCTTTCATACCAACTGTGATGCCCCCAAAACAGGTATACATCACCCATCTTGAGTCGCTAAATACATGGTACAAAATACAAATAAAATTTAATTATACAATTATCGTGTAAAATACGACAAAACATATGCTAGGAGTTTTAATACAAATATTGTCATCTAGAAAATATTCACACTCAATTGAGTCCTCATTACATTTATTATCACACTATTTTATAGAATAGTGAGGACTACTATGACACCATCTCGGACCATCAGTCCATTCCCCGACTCGTCCCGGCTACGTTCTCATTTCCTGAAGAGAACAGTGAAAGAAAGGGTGAGCTCAACTAGCCCAGTAAGAAATATGATGACTAAGATAATGCAGAATAATTTATCGTTAGCCTTCAACAGTGTTAAATTGATAAAATATAACAAACATCAAGTTTAACTGCAACGGAACAAGCAATCCATTAGAAGAGTCAAGTAGAGAATAAAATCTACTATATTCTATAATTTAAAAGGTTTTTCATCACTTTTATCGTTGAGACTCAGCTGAATAAATAAACCGCATCATCCATGCACTACGACCAAGGATATTCATTAGTATCACGACCACAAATTATCCATGCACTACGGGCCAAAGATATTCGTGTATTCATCAATGGTCATGATCATGCCAACAATTGTCCATCAATGCACTACGGCCAATGAGGACTTTTAACACATCATTTGTAACATTACGGTCATGATTATACCGAATAATCCCTGGTCATAATCATACCAAGTCCATCTATGCACTACGAATACGTATGACTTTCAACATATTATAAACATGAGGATGATGACAATGATATAAGAATTCAATTAAACAAGTTCAAGAATGCTCAGAAGAATATTTCCATGAAAAGATACTGGATGAAGCGCAAATATCAAGGATATTCCACCAATTTCATGGAGTATAGAAGCCAAAACTTTAACCAACTGAGTATAATAGAATATATGAAACTGCAAATGGATTTTCACTCGCCATGCGATTATCCACGTAGACAGATCATTTCCACAAGTAATAAAGAATGGAACCAGGTCAAGCGTAATCCGCACAGACAGGATATTCCAACAGAATAATAAAGAACGGAACCAGGTCATGCGTAAACGCGAAGACAGGATGTTCCAACAGAATAATAAAAAGCGGAACTAGGTCATGCGTAAACCGCACAGACAGGATGTTCCAACAGAATAATAAAGAATGGAACCAGGTCATGTGTAATTCGCATAGACAGGATGTTCCAATAGAATAATAACAGAATTCACCAAGCATGCGATAGACCGCACAGACAGATTATTCCAACAGAATAATAAAGAATGGAATAACAGAAGAATTTCACCATATATGCGGTACTTCGCATAGACAAGTTTTTCCAATATAATAATAAAAAATGGAATAAAAACCCTTACGAGTATTGAAAGAAAAATAACTCTCTTTATGAATACGAAAGAATAATATCCCTTACCTCAAAAGAAGACTGGATACTGGAATAGTGAGGTAGCAGACTTCTCTTCTTCTTTCTCTCTATAATTTCTCTCTATAATAATTGCTCTATAGCTTTAGTGAATTGGTGAGAAATGAAGGAAGAATGAGCTTCTATTTATAGGAAAATATAGTTTCGATAATTGCACGCTTTGGGGGCTCGAAATATTACAAGATAATACCTTCCTCTTTTCTTTATTTTTAATTTAGTCCTGCAAGTATTATCAAACTTACACCACCTCCCCTAATAGTAAATAATGTGAATCAATAGTAAATCATGTGAATCAATAGTTTTAGATATGTGAAAATACGAATTACAGTATAGTACCTCCATCTATACCTCCATTTTTAACTTAGTCATGTAAGTATTATCAATCTTGCACCACCACCCTTAATAGTACAAGAATGTGAATCAATAGTACACACATTTGAACAAATAGTTATAATCATGTGAAATAATAGCAATTAATTGCTCATTTATCCGATTAATTACCCGATTGATCAATATAACCTTCAGACATCCATTATTATCGAAATAGATGTCGATTTTCATTAACACTAATAATCTCAACACAATGGAAATATCAAATTCATCTTTAGTCAACATGAACTTATTCATCATTAATATTATAACTCACAATATTTAACAACCAGATCATTTTCAGGAAAGAGGGGGTTTTCCGATAAGGATTTCTCCATATTGGCGCGCAATTAGGTGACCAAACCTCTCCCTGACAGAATTTTTTAGACATTGTCAATATTGCAATTAATAATATGAATAACTTTGTCGTCTCAATTATTGATTTAATATTATAAAATATTATGCAGATGATACTGTGACAATAATTGAATCGATAATATGAGAGATATGGTGCGAAGAATTATCGTAGCAATAATTGAGTATAACCGAGTGACTTCTCACGTAAAGATCAATAACCAATACTGTATACTACTATGCAACCACGCGCGTCATCGCACTTTTACTACCGGATAGTTCAACAGCTTTAATTGGTAACACTTTCGCCATTATTTTTATAAAAGATAATTATGTCGCTTTTTTACTACTACGACAATACTTCCGTTAGGGGTCCACCAATGATTGTGTGTCATCGCATTTAATATTCCTCCGTTAAAACGAATATTCCCCGACTAATCTAATATAATATAACCACTTGCTTACTTTGCAAAACTTGTAAATAATACCCACAACTATCATATCCACACCATAATATTCAAAAATATATTTCGAAAAAAATTAATCTTTATTTATAAAAGTTGGGGTCTTACTGCTATCATACTTGAAAGTAAAAACACATATGAGGACATTACCTCTTCAAAGCTTAAATTTTCTAAATTCCTTCCCAATCAGTTTGCTCACTCAATTCCAAAGCACTCACTCTCTAATATAGACTTATCAAACATTTTAGCAACTTGGATTTGTGAATGGGAGGTTCTAATTCATAGAGGAACCATTACCCAAATTTCGGTGTTGCCCTAGAAACGAAACCAAAGGAAGGAGGAAGAAGCCATGGGGTAATAACAAGTTGGTGGAAAATGGCTAACCACTCCCTCCCCATCATTTCCATATCCATCATCACCATTTTCTAGCCTTTTTGATTTCATTGAGTTTTTAGCATGGAGAGATAAGCTAGGCCAATGGCCTAGTCACGTGAGGAAGGGAAAATGACTAAGAAATCGGGACAAGGCTTTTTAATAAAGTTAAACTCTCCTTTTTAACCTTAACATTATTAATGTGATTTTCCTTTTGGGCTACACAAGTCACATTTGATAATCATATAATTCATGTAGGGGTATCTATACTCATAATCATATAATTCATGTACATTGGGTTAACCCAAATAATATTTTAATTGGGCTAAATATATTTCAGTTGGGTACCCTCAACCCATTATTTTTCACCACACTTATCATATATAAGTACCACAATGATTAATTAATATCCATCATTTATTTACTTACCATTAATTCTCTTTTCATAATTCAGTTAAATCTTCAGTTGTTTTAACTTTAATATTCATGTCACACAAGACTCATTTATCCAAGCTCACTAGAGTTATATAACTCAAGCTTATTATATAATCTCAACAGTAAAATATCAGAGGTCTAGGCCTTGTTTGGCTTTTCTCCAAATTCTATTTTATTTAATATTCATATAATATCAATTTTGTGTGACACACTTCACTTTAATACTAAATTGTTTTAGCTACCTTGAATTATTATACGATTATAATATGTATAACTATTTCACTAGACTTTATGAGATTATACTCATAACCAATTCTCTTAGAATAATTAGTATGTACTACACTAATTATTATATAATTAATATGATTGTTCAATTCTCTTTCTTTTATAAATTGTCCCACGACAACTTCTTCGATCTATACATTTAGTCATATCTTAAATATTAATTCAATTTATAAATATTTAACCAATATTTATTTATAACCATATCGGTTTTCTTTTCTCATTCACAACCTATTTTTCATTAACATCTTTCAGGATATTAGACCCTTTCATATATTATCATGCTAGGTAATATATATAAAAAATACCAAAATTAATTAACATAATCATTCCATTTTCTTCATGTAAAGCACATATATTAAGTGAATTACCCCTTTCATTCAATTTACTATCACGCCACTGCCACTGCCACTGCCACTGCCACATAAGGCTTTAATACTCAAATTATATTATAATATTACATAATTTAACTTAATTAACCAATATTTATTCCAGGTTAATTAATTTCCATAATTAGTTATTATCTAATTCTTGTTTTGTTATCTCAATCCATTCATGGACAGTTTGAATATCAAATATGACCTATATGATAACATATATTAGTCACTAATATACAAATTCTAAAGTTCAGATTACACAAACTCATCACAGGCTCGAATCTTTACGAGACCAGTACATTACCGCTGATCTTAGGCTTGAGACACAGACATGTTCTACTTCAACAGAAACTTTTACTCGCAAATCCTTTAACATGCTTCCTATATGCTAACTTGTTATACTAACCAAAATCAATCTTCTTTTTGACTTTACAATATCAATTAATACATTCTTCAATAATTTAGAGATTAAACTTCAAGTTTAAACTCTTATTTCTTTAATAGTTTAATTAACTATAAAATCTCATATATAATTTCTTCCCACATAATCTAAAATTCAAAATAAATAAAACATATATACATTCATATTTAAACCCGACATATCTTATAACAAGAATTTTATTTACTAACTCTTATTTTAATAATTTGTGAAATTTCGAGTTATCATATTTGCCCTTTTAATATTTCTTAATTCTCTTATCTGATCCAACATGTGATTCATGGCTTTTAACATTTCTAACTTATATCAAATTAAGTTTAGTCAAGTGTTTGCATTAGCAATGATACAGAGGTGTGCATGCTCCTCACCATTGGACTTTTCTTCATCCGAGTTTCCAGAGTCACTTCAGGTAGCTTTCATTGCTTTGGCTTCGTTATTCTTGTACTTTTCTGGAGTGTATTTCTTTTCTTTGTCCTTCTTTTTAATTTAGGACAATCAGATCTATAATGAACTGGCTTTCCACATTCATAAACAATTTGGTGCTTCTTTAGGCTTGTGATCTTTCTTGTATCCTAATCTTCTTCTCTTCAAACTTCTATTCTTAAAGAATTTTGTTGAACTTTTTGAACAACATGTTAATCTCTTCTTCTGCTACTGAATCACCATTAAAGTCAGTCTTCATTTCAGCTAATTAATTTTTTCTTTAAATGAAACTGTCTCCTTCTTCCTGTCATCGTCATCCCTTTCTGACCGGTTAAGCTCATGTGTCTGCAATGAGCCATATACCTCAGCTACAAGTGAGTTTTGACAAATATTTAGTTTCTTCTATTGATGTGACTTTGGACTCCCACGTTTTTGGTAGAGATCGTAACAACTTCTAAATGTTCTCCTTGTCTGTGTACTATTTTCCAAGATAGCCAAGCTTGTTGATGATTGTTATTAGCCTCGCATAAGTCTTAAAAATATTCTCATATGGCAGCATCTTGAATGACTCATATTCTCAAGCAAGTCTGAAATTTTTATTTTCCTTGACTTGGCTTGTTCCTTTATATGTCGTTGTTAGAGAATTTTAAATCTCCTTATAATTATTTGATGAGATCTTCAAGAACTCATTTTCAATTAGAGCACACATTATTGTTGTATTTTATACAAATAATATATTACAAAGTTAAATAAAAATAAATATTTTTATATTTTATTTAATGATGTACCATTAAAAGAGTTTAATGTGTAAATTAAATGAGTTATAATACATATTTATGAAGATTTGTAACGGTTATATATATTAAATTCTTATTATTGAGATATTAATTATTATATTACCGTTGCATCTTTGTTACCGTTGCTACTTTGTTTTCCTATATAAAGAGTTGAGTTACTTGGTGGAAAGTATGATTACTGCCATATTTGATAAAGCTTGCGCCTAGCATTATACATATATATATTATAGTAACCAAGCTGGTGTCACTTCTAAATTCTATTCTCTTACACATATTATATGTATATATATATATATACTATCCTTTGCAAGTATTATATACATATATATATTATATATATATATATAAACAGTAATTCATATCTATATTGTGTTGTTTATACACGGTTTATATTTTGAGTTTGAGTAAGAGAAATTAGAAGTTGTTCCTGGGTCATTCAACTATTTCAAGTGCTGGTTAGTTGGGTGAAGAGCCGTTGAATCCTGGAGTAGGATTTCGTCGATGGACCTTAGCACTTAGAAAAAAGTTCTCCGAGGGGTGAAATTTCTACTTAAGGACAGTGCATTTCACGCCTCTGCTCAACATAATTTGCTCTACATCGATAAGTTTTTTTTATGCCCTTCTTTTATTTTATAGTTGAATCCTATATTTATTCGTATTTTTCCAACAATCTTAAGTAGAAATTTCCTGGATTCTTATATGTTCCTATAATGCTGGCGACGAATCTGATACAAAGGTTAATTTTCATTCCATGTGTACTAAAAAGTTTTTCCTACTGTGATTGTTTTGCTTTCAGTTATAGAGTGCATCCAATTTTCGTTTTAATTTATTCCCTTTGTTAGAAAATTTTCACTGGAAAAAAAAATGAAGAAAATTACAATCGGTAATCATGTGATGTCAGTCATCTCGTTTGCTGCCCAAAGGTATTCTGCATAAGTATTGTGATATAAATAATAGAAAGCAAGAACAAGGAAATTTAATGAAAAATTGTATTATAACAATGCCTAGATTTTGTATTATGGGATTTGCATGTTTGAAACTGAAGATCCCGTCATGTAATTTCCTAATTCTTACATGCTTTGCTCTATCAAACAGATCTCAGATTAAATGCTCTAAAGCATGTTGCATATAATGGTGCAATCTTGTCAGCACTATTGACATTATCAGAATCACATCATAGGAACATGTTTAAAAGTTCACTTGTTGAGTTTAGTTGGTCTTTCCTTTTAATTGATGGGTTTGATATTTTCTGTTCATTACGTTAACTATATTGGTGAGATTAATGGGTATTATATAAAAGCGTAGACTCTATACTTGAACCCAGTTGATTTATTTGTTTGGATTTTTTCTGAGTGAGATAAAATTACTTAGTTTAATATGGTAATTTTTGAGCCTGATTGATATGTTGGTCCTATAGATGGATACCGATAATTTCACTTGGTTTTACTGATGCATCCTGGAAATTCTGAGATAATGTGAATTGCGTAATTGAAACCTTGTGTTGACCCAGCTTTAAAATCTGGGACATTCATGGACTGAGCTCTATTGTAAAATATAATTTCAATATTGTCAACATCCAAAAGGTCCCTTACATTTCAGGTGATATTGATTATTATAGATGATTTAAAGAGTTTTTTTGGTATGCCATGCCATATCAGTGATGTTTTTTTAAAATTTTTATTCTGATGACATAATTAGAGTAGTGATGAGATTTTTGTTATTCTAGAATTAATGAGTCGTGGAATATAATGTAATTTGATATGAATGTGTGGGCCTTTATTACGAAGTCTAAGGGTTGGTTTAGTAACTAGCACTATAATCATTCCATTTTCAAGCAGTGTGGGTTTGAGACTCATCCTTTTAGCCAGTGAACCTTTTTAAATGATGTTCTTATTTATAGCATTGTGCTAGTCTTCGTAAGATGAAACTGATCACTTGGGGTCTCAAAAAAAAAAATTTTGTTGGTTGGTTAGGGGAAATGTCAAATTATTTAAAGTAGATTGTGACGTGTTTGGCAATGGTAATCTCTATTTTCTGCTAGAGGTTTTTGGCTTTATGTTTTTTAATCTACGTTTAGTGACTCTTTATTGGTGGGCTAAACTGAGATCAAAGTTTAAAATTTCAATTCCCAATATGAGTAGTCAAGTTTGAATACTTGTGTGTATATAAAGTTACCTGTTGGTAAAAACTGGAAAAACAAATTTTGAGCTTTGGGAAAATCATTTACCTAACTTGAAATGCCTTAAAGTGTGGGGATGTCTTACTAAGGTATTATTACCTGACCCTAAAAAAGAAAAATTAATTCTAAAACTGCTAAGTAGTTAATAGACTCAGCAGATACACTTATAATCCTAATAAGGATCATTAGACTGCTTTATGTAGAATACTCAAGTATCTGCGAGGTACTATTGGATTTGGTTTGTATTACTGCGGTGATTATGCAGTTCTTAAGGGCTATAGTGATGCCAACTGGATTTCTGATTCAGATGAGATCAAATCTATGAGTGACTACATATTTACCTTAGGAGGAGGTGCAGTTTCTTGGAAGTCTACTAAACAGACTTGTATAACTCGCTCTACTAAGGACTCTGAGTTTATTGCCTTAGAGAAGGCAATTTCTGAAGCAGAGTGGCTCAGAAATCTTTTGGAAAATATTCCTTTGTGGGCGAGACCAGTTTCAACTGTGTCTTTACATTGTGATTGACAAGCTGCTATAGGCAGAGCTAAGAATAAAAGCTATAATGGCAAGAGTAGGCATATACGCCTAAGACATAATATTGTGAGACAGTTGTTATGTGATGGGATTATATCCCTTAACTTTGTAAGATCAGAGTTAAATCTTGCGGATCCTCTGATAAAGTCACTAAGCAAGAGGCTAGTGAGCAATACATCGAGGGGGATGGGACTACTGTCTATTATAAAAATCAACAGTGATGGTAACCCAACCTATATGAATGGTAATCCCAGGAAGTAGGTTCATATGGGTAATAACAAGTCATTGGTTGATTGGTTGAGACACTATCCATTTTATAAATATTTGAGTTCATCCTTATGGTGTAGGATAATGTAATTCTACAGTGTTAGAGGTTGAGTTATATACTCTTAATGTTTTCCATAGTCCTGTTGGGTGATGTGTTTAACTGTAGAACACATTTGATGGAAACACCTATATAAGTGTAGAGGTGGGCCGCCTCTTATAAAAACAAGACAAGTTTTCTAGAGCGCTCATGAATTCCAGGTATGGTGCAAGGCCAAAATGTGCCAAATCGCGTAGAACAACTTCTAATCAAAGTTTGTAGTGTGAGTAATATGATTACTGATTCATAATAAGGAAGAAGGTTCATAGAAATTTTTATTTCACCAAATTCCTGTGAATCAAGTCCTATTCACTCTATACATTGGTTCATAGTCCAAAAGACACCAGTGTTAACGCACTGCATTCTTAATTTTCTTACTCAATTTATTTTATTTTTACTTTGTAATATGTGGGGGATTGTTGTATTTTATACAAATAATATATTACAAAGTTAAATAAAAATAAATATTTTTATATTTTATTTAATGATGTACCATTAAAAGAGTTTAATGTGTAAATTAAATGAGTTATAATACATATTTATGAAGATTTGTAACGGTTAAATATATATTAAATTCTTATTATTGAGATATTAATTATTATATTACTGTTGCATCTTTGTTACCGTTGCTACTTTGTTTTCCTATATAAAGAGCTGAGTTACTTGGTGGAAAGTATGATTACTGCCATATTTGATAAAGTTTGCGCCTAGCATTATACATATATATATTATAATAACCAAGCTGGTGGTACTTCTAAATTCTATTCTCTTACACATATTATATATATATACTATCCTTTGCAAGTATTATATACATATATATTATATATATATATAAACAGTAATTCATATCTATATTGTGTTGTTTATACACTACGGTTTATATTTTGAGTTTGAGTAAGAGAAATTAGAAGTTGTTCTTGGGTCATTCAACTATTTCAAGTCTTTGGTTAGTTGGGTGAAGAAGAATTGAATCACTGGAGTAGGATTTAAATCGGTGACCTTAGCAGAAAAAAGTTCTCTAGGGGCGAAATTTCTACTTAAGACGACAGTTCTGGCATCGCTCTCTCTCAACATAATTTCTTTCTACATCGATAAGTTTTATTTCTGCCCTTCTTTTATTTTATAGTTGAATCCTATATTTATTCGTATTTTTCCAACATTACATTGTAGGCACGATATTCTAAATTGACTTTTCTAGCTTTTTATTCAGTCCACTCACTTCTTGGCTTTAGACATCGTCACGCCATCAATGAGACAACTGAACATGTCGGGATCTTACGCAATCATGAAGGCTTTGAGTTTTTACTTCCAGTATTCGAAGTGTTCCCCTTTGAACAATATCTTGGTCGATTGATGTCTTAACCTTCTTGGAATAGGTCATCCATGTTAGTCATATTGATCAACTCTGTGATTTGAGCTTAAGCTCTGATACTAGCTATTAGCCCAGCGTATGACTAACCAAGAGGGGGAGCAGGGGAAGGGGGAGGGGGGGGTGTGAATTGGTAGTCTCATAACTTTTTCAAGTTTTTCAACAGTTTGCAGCGGAATAATTAAAACATTCCCACTCTAAACTGTTTGACTCTATCTAAGTGTGTGTGTAACTAACTTGCAGTAAGAATGTGACTCTGTTTAATTATGAACTTAACTAACTTACAGTAAGCTCAATATATAAACAAGACACAAACTAGAATAAACTAAGCAAACAACCACACAATAACACAAGAAAATTTTACGTGGTTCAGCACATTTTGTGCCTAATTAATCCACGAGACACTAGTCCAATGTCTTATTGTATAACTTATAACTTCCACGGTTTCCTAGGTTCATTGGGAAACATTAGTATCTCTCATGCTACCAATGCACTCTAGTGCATAATTAATCTATTTTCGCATGTTCATCACAGATAAACTTATTTCATACTCCTGTTTCCAGGGTTCACAGAAATATAGTAGTATTGTTTAAGGAAAAAACAACAAACCTTACAAGTTGTTTCAGGATGCACAACTAACTATATAACTTATAATCTCTAAATAGATCTGATACATCAATGTAAGCTCGATATCTAGATCATCAACCTTACAACCAATATATCATTTGTTAGTATAAAAGGTAATGAACTAGTATATGATTGTTTCTGGATCTGTCCGACCCTCTTCTTGAATGTGACTCTCTTCTGGGCTTGAAGCTCTTCTCTTCTTTTACACTCTTATGTTTTTTTCTTTAATGAACATGAGCCATTTTATAGTTGATTAGATGGTCGTTAGAGAGATGCAAACTTGATTAGAGGGATTTTGAATTTTTCATCAACGATTATGATCTTCCAATCCTAATCTTTTTGATATATTTGAATTTGAAATGTATTTTCAATTTCAAATGGTCTGGAGTTAGTAGGTGAGACTGCAGAGTCCTCTTTCATGCAAAAGGAAAAACTCAGCTTTGTCAAAAGATCATAGAAAACCAAAACTTATCTTTTGGTAAAACTTTCCAACGCTTGACTTTGATGTAGAAAGATTTATCTTCTAGTGTCGGTCTTATTCATTCATTGCTTGAATCTTTACTTTCCTTCTTGTATACTTTTCATTACATGAATGTGTAGTTTATCAAACATCATTGGTAATACTCCCTCCGTTAACACATGGATTAAGAAAGTATCATTTACCAAGTAAAATTTGTTTAAAATTCCATTACTACCCCTCTATGGGAAATTGAAAACTATTAATACAAGGAAGAGAATTTTTTGGGACAGAGAAAGTAAGGGTAATATAGGAAAGTAAATAATTTATTCTCTTCGAAAGTTGTAAACAACAAACTTTTTAGAACAAAATTTTTCTTCTAAAACGATAATCTTTTAGAAACGGAGGGAGTATCATTTTAAGCATACACATGAGACTCAATTATTCACTGACTCTCCTCCTTTGAGAACATGACTCAGTTAATTATGTTTTTGCAATATCATTTAATTGGTATTTTCCTGCACACTAGGATAAACTTGTTAACAGCAACAACGTGTGATAAACCTCACCTCCCGCGGGTTTTTTAAAATATAATAACTGTAAAATTAGTTGAGAAATTATAGTGATTTCATTACTAATTAATTGTCATAACTAAATTAAAACTTATTAAAATTTGAGTTTCATAATTATATTCGAATTAAAATTTCAAGCAAATTTTGTCAATATAAACACTAATATACAAACATATTAGAAACTTGAATAAAATTAAAATAATTGTTTGGTCATAATTATAACTAAATAAATTTGTACTACATTCAAATGTTTAGCTTAATTATTGATCGAAAAAAACCTATAATATATATTTCAACCATTTATTATCTAAATAAATATTTAATAACCATAACTATCCTTTCAAATTTGTAACTAAATATTTATCTTACATATAATTTCTATGAGTGTTCTATTATTTTCTTTTATATGTACATATTTTGTAGATAAAAGAGTAAAAGTTATTTCATTTAAACCTAAAGGTCAGTATTATTGCTTATTATATTTAGTAATAAATATGAAAAAGTATCCTTTAAATTTTCAAAATTTATTAATAATTTTTTTGAAAAGAAAGAAGTAATACTCTTTCTATTTCAAAATATAAGAAACATTTGTAAATTCAAAATTGACATATATTCTTTTAATTTTAATTAATATAATAATAAATATTATAAATCATATAAAAACACCGTTCATTGTAACAATTAGTGAACAAGGGAGATACCCTCTAGAGTATTTAGCTAATATACTCTATATGGTTAATACATCAATATTTTACTTTTTATAGATAAATTTAAGTTTATAAATAGAAAAAATATAAAAAATTTGAACATATGAATTTTTCATATAATTTGGCGATGTCTATATATGACTTTATATTAATAAAAATTAATAAATTTAAATCGTCAAAAATTTACTTATTTTATAAAGTTGTAATAATGGTGCTATTCAACGTCAATTAAAAAAAATATACAATATCTCATATTTTTGTATTATCTTTACATATGTCCAATTAAATTTTGTAAAAAGATTAAGATAAGATCATTATATGAAAGTAGGGTATATACACTTTATACCCTAGATAATATCTCTCTCTAACCCTAAAAATTATTGTTTCATATTTTATAATTAGTTATCTTAATTTTAAACTTAAAAATGTCTCAAGTTGATTTTTAAAAATCTATAAGAATTTATAATTTGAAATCAGGAAATATTATATACTCCGCCTGTTTCCAAAAAGATAAGCAAAGTATAATTTGCACACATATTAAGAAAAATAAAAATAAAGGAAAAAGAGAAAAAAAAACAAATTTATCTTTAGTGACCTTACAAAATTATATAAATCGATGAGTACTTTTATTTTTTCATATTAATGGATCTCACTAAATGACTTAAGGTCTGTTTGTTTACAACATTAGAATGAGAATGAGAATGAGAATGAGAATGAGAATGGAATGAAATGTGCATTCTTATTTCTATGTATTGTCAGAACGAAAAGCTACATGATTTTTATTGATTGAGATTTTTTTAAGTTTATCGAATGGAATTGAATTGTCAATCTTTACCTATGCTTATGGCTATAAAATGAGAAAACAGTTCGGGCTCGATTCGTATTCGTTAGACTAGAAGTTCGATTCGAGTTCGACTCAAAATATAAATGAGTCAAATATGATCAAATTTTAAAATTTGATAAATTAATTGAACTTTCTCAAATTATAAATTTTTATTGATACTCGGATTATATTCGTTGTTCGAAAAGTTTAAACTGTTCGGGCTAGATTCAGAATCGGGCTCGATTCGGAATCGGATTCGACTCGATAGCTAAATGAGTCTCAATCAAACCTTATTTTATACTCGATAAATTTTATGAACCAAATGAGCAACTCAATACTTGGCTCGATTTAATTCGTTTACACCCTTACCCTTGTTGATGGAATAAACATTCTTTAAATTATACGAATAGCCATTCCATTGAAATGCTCATTCTCTCCACTTTTAAGTAACCAAACATAAGAATGAGCATTCCTTGGAATGCCCATTCAATTCTCCCCAAATCAAATAGACCATTAGTTACTCTCCACTTTATATATTTCAATAATTCTAGGGCGGTTGTCCTTCTTCTACTGGTCTAGCTACCAGTCCAATTTTTTTTTTATTGTTATTGCCTCTGAAAAATTGTATAGTACTTATTACAACTGGATTTTTATAGAATTCAATATTTTAGGTGTAATTTGGATATATATACAAAACAAGGTTATACAGACTGTACAACCCTGTTTTGTATATGTATTTAAATTATACCTAAAAATTGAATTCTGTATAGGAGGAAATATCAAAAAAAACTTTTGAATCAGTCGTTAGACCGGCCGGAGAAGGACTGTCGTCGGAGAAGGACTATATATTTTAATTTATATTTTTTGGGACAAAAAAAAATTTATAACTTTAGTCAGGGGACGGATGGAGTATTTATAAAATAAAATAACTGCTTTTTTTAGTTGGACCGCTCCTCAACGGGCAAGTCAGGTGTTGGAATAAAATTTGATTATTTGGTTGATAAGAAAGAAAAAACAAAGGTTTCTCTCCCCTGAAGTCGCTATGGACACAAATTCTAGGGCTCAAACCACCGCCGGCGGCAGATCCGGCGGGAAGATTTTAAGACAGAGGCGAAAAGTCGCCGCCAAAATACCATACGACCGCCCTCCTCCTCCTCCTCTCGAAAACACCAACAGTAATAATTGGTTTACAGGACTCATTTTCCCTGGTGCTTCCCGAATGATCTATAGCGGTGCAACAAAACTCTTCTCCTTCATGACTGACAACAATTCGTCATCGTCGTCCTCCTCCTCTTCAGACAGTGGTACATCTATTACCCTTAATTCTATCATTTCTGTTAATTAAGGAATTGTATCTAATATATATGCACTTATTTTTTGTTATAATTCTAATATATGTGCATTAGAACAATATATGTGTTTTTTTCCCTTTCAGATTGCCTGTTTATGTTTTTATTTTCTGATATCTGCCAAATTTGTGAATGTTCGGGTGGGCATACATTTGTATTCCTTCTGTCCCAACATGTGAGTTTCATTTTGCACTTTTTAGTGCCTTCCAAAAGGAATGTTCCCCATTTTATAGACTACAATTGTGACATGGTGTTTTGAATTTTTCTTTTGTGAAAAGTGGTTCACGGAATTAGTAAATTGACAATGTTGGTTGATAAAATAGTACTCCCATTCTAGAAGGGAAGGAGTTTTGCAAGCTTAAACCTGCCTATAATTATACTGCTATTATTTGTCCATTGAATCTATTCCACAAAGATTTTCATTTTGGTGATCTCATGCAAATTAGGTAATACAGTTTTGGTGAGTAAACTCGTTATACAAATATTTCCAACAGTTTCTCTAACCCCCATACAGGCATGTCATTGTAATGTTGGGACCCACCAATATGCATCACATCAGATCTCAATTTAGTATTAAAAGGGTGTTATGGTCCTCTCTATCAAGGTTCCTTGACTTTTGAAAAACTAATAATCTTTTCAAAACAAAAATAAAACATAAGTGATCATCTTTGTGAGATGATGGAATGTATTCTTATGTAACTGAGGGGAAAAATGGAAGGTCAGGGTTAAAATACTTTGAGTACGTGAGTGCCAACGTCCATTACATCCAATTTGGAAGTCCCCGGTGAAAGGCGGAGATACTATGTGGGACATAGGGAGTGAATTTTTATTTGGTATGACAAATAAGTTTAACCCCTGGATTAGTGGAGCCAATTTCCTATTCCTTAGGCGGACCTGTATCCCGAGAAACGCCCCATTTAGCATCATGATAGCATCGGAATCTGGAATTTAATGTAAACATTAGCTTTTTCACTCTTCTTTTTCTGAATTGCTATTAAGAGCTCATTTGGCGGGACATCTTTTCTCTAAATCGACAAATAATATGTCATAAATCCCTGAATTAATGAAACTTCAAGTTTCCCATTCCTCATGTGGATGATCCAATTTGATCCCCTATCCCAAGATATGCTGTATCTTTTTTTATAAGTAAGAAATGCCGTATTCAGGATCATTGTTGAACCAAAATCCAGTAACTAACGGAATGCATTACCTTTGACGCTTTTAATCCTTGCAATTGTAATTAATTGTCTGTTTGGATAAAGTGTTGTGGCAGTCACATAAGAGCACTACTCCCTCTGTTCCATTTGGATAAAGTGTTGTTGTCGTCACATAAGAGCACTACTCCCTCTGTTCTAGCTTGAGTGTCAGTTTCAAAACCATGTTTAAGTGTTGTGACCGTCACATAAGAGCACTACTCCCTCTGTTCCAGCTTGAGTGTCAGTTTCAAAAAAATGTTTGTGGCATGGGGTTTAAACGTGTCAAAAACACGTTTAGATATAATATTTCTCATATTTCCTGGTTTGAAATTGCACTTTAGATGGTAAAGAATTATTTATCAAAATTATGCAACTTATACTCCCTCGTTAACAATTTGTAAAGTCATTATTGACTTTTTTAAAACTCAATTTGAAAGATTTTCAAATGCAAAATTGATATAGATTCATTTAAAATTACAAATTATTACTTGGTACTTTTTAGTTAGTTTAAAATATTTATCATTATATTGACTAAATTTAAGTGAATCTATACTAATTTTGAGTTTGAAAGTATATCAATTTGACTTTCAAAAAGTTAATAATGATCAAATAAATTGAAAGGGAGGTAGTATAAGTTATAGTTTTTCGGTGCGCTTTTAGAAATGTTGAAATTTTGTGCTGCTCAATTTCCTTTTGTATTTAATCCCGAGAAATTGCATAAATGAATCCTAAAATATCTTGAAAAGTTCTGTTACATTATTCACCAAACATGAGTTGAAATATCAAAATTACACTTTTAAAAAAAAATTCTAGTAGTAAAAAGAGTTCTCTAAATGTCGCTGCTTCTACTGACATCGTGCACTAACTACTAAACATTTATTTCTAATTGTGGTATGATAACTAGATCAAGCTTTACTAGAATCAATAGAGCTCTAATAGTCGAGGTAAGTTATGTAAAGATGGTGTATAATAAAGTTATATTGAATACATGATGTGCAATTAAGCCAAAAAGTAATAAAAATTCATAGTGGCTGATTGTTTGCTTGATTTTGGTAATATATGAGGAATTTGAGGATGTTTTATATTTATGTATAATAATTACAATTATAATTTTAATCTGCTGATGCATGATTTTCTCTCTCTTTCTTCTTTGGCACAAAACTTTTGCTAGAAGATGGTGGTAGTTGTGATGATGATGTTGGATATGATATCCCTTCCGAGGTTGGTAAATCGAAAGAGGTAATTTTACTTCTTGTTTCTCTTCCTACTGATTTATGAGTATTTCATGTTTGTGACACCTTCTTTCTCATATATACTTTCAAACAACAATATTAGGATGTTTGTATTGCCCATGTTTTTTTGACGAAAGTGTACGAGAGTGAATTGATCATCATGACTATAGTATTGTTTCTGGGTCATGGAGAACCTTTTAAGTCCCACATGAGCCACAAGACCCACAACTAGTTGATGATTGAAATAACTTATCTTAATGTGTAACAAAGGAAGAAGATTAAGATATTAATTACTTTATATTGTTGTTTAGAGATAAAAATATTGTAATAACTAATATTTTTATTATATTAGTGAGATTCTTCTAGAAGTCTAATTATAGAGGTAAAATATAACTAGTAGTTGTTTCCTTTTTAAATTAGGGTTTTACTTGGTCATTAAATTTAGGTTTTCTATATAAAGAATTGTAATAAGTATTATTTTTCATATTACGAATATGAACTGATTTGAGAAAATTTTGTGCTTTTATGGTGTGTTTTTTTACTAATTCTCAGTTGGGATAGCTGAGTAGATATTCTTATTCCTTCTTTCAATCTTGTTGTACATCATTTGGTATCAAGAGCCAGAATGGATAATGTCTTATGATTTTTAATACAATTTCTTTCTATCCAAAATTTCTTGGACTCCATATTTTGTCGAAGTTCGCTAGAGAATCGATAAACAATTTTCCAAGACGAAAGTGCGATCTGCAAAAGGAATTGTTGTTGCCGTAGTGTCCATCTACTCCACCTCAAAAATAAAATTGTTTTCTTACAAAAAAGCTCCAGCTTTTCTTTGGGATCAAATGATTAAACTTGAGCGACAAATTTTTGTATGTCGAGAGACTTTTAAAGGTTTTTGGTATACATGTAGTTTTAGTTATGAAAGATTTCCTGAATAATTAACATGGCATAAGCGAACACTTGGATATTTAAAGGAAGAGTATGTGTAAGCAACTAACTCCATATTTTTCAAAGGTGATTCAACACGATGACAAAGCTAAAGTTGCACTAAATGCAGACTATCCTGAAATTTTTGAATTTTATACTTGTCTATCTTAAATACATTCAAGCCAATCTTTTGAAAAGTACTTCAGTGGTGATAAAAGAAGAGCCACCTACGGATGAAATTGAAATTGCATGTACTGCATGGAAGATTCAACTATGGTTATTAGTCAAGTAAAGATAGTTGAGATTGAAGGAGTTGCCAAACATGAAGATCAAGTGTCGGTACATGTTGACTAGGGAGATAAAAAGAAAGTCACAATTGAGGTGAAATAAGTAGATTTTCTTATTTCAAATGGTATATTCGAGTGCAAAACTAGATTGTGATTTTCTTTGATTGTGGTTTCTATAACAAAAATCGTGGATGCGTGTTTTTTTCCGATGGCAGTGAGAATGATGCAGAACAAAAGAAGAAGATTAAGACATTAATTACTTATTATTTATATAATTGTTTAGAGGTAAATATATTGTAATTAGCAAGTATATTTTTATTATATTAGTGAAATTATTCTAGAAATTTAATTATAGAAGTAGAATATAATTAGGAGTTATTTCATTTTTAAATTAGGGTTTTATATGCTCATTAAGTCTAAGTTTCTATATAAAGAGGTGTAATGTTTATTATTTTTCAGATTTATGAATATGAATTGATTTGAGAGTTTTAAGTTGGTGGCTTGAAAGCCTTGTTTATTCCTTATTTTCCCCACTACTCCCTTGTCCTGCATTATATCATTATCCGGATTAGGATCCCCTCTATTACACCTATCTTCCAATTTCTTACATTATACATTTAGGGGCAAAATTAAAATTTGTCGCAAACAATTGGCGACACAATAAAATTTGTCGCAAACAATTGTGTTGCTAGAAGTGTCGCTAAAAGTAATATTTGTGTCGCTAAATGTGTATTGGGGGAAATTGGAAGATAGGTATAATGAAGGGTTCCTAATCCATCACTACCCCATTTAAAGTGGCCTTGTGAGATATATGTATGATGATTAATTAATTATCAACAAGGTTTTTGAAAAACAAAAAGAAATATGACAAAGCCTAATAAATAACAATAAACTTGTTAATGTTTACGCACTTTCATATAAGGGTGTGCAACGGTAAAATACCGTACCCACCGTACCGCATCGAATTGGTTACCAATCTTACCCAAAAATGGATACGTCGATTTGTTATCGAGACGGTACCGATATATCCATTTTGTAGCAAATATTTTTTTTACAACCTTTTAAAAAATCAATTAAGCAAATATATTAGTTGCAACTCAAAACACTGAAACTCAACAGTAAAATATAATGAGAATATCCATCAAAAAATGGAAATTCAGAATGTTAACCAACAACAATGGATTTACCAACTCCCAAATTAATCTAATGGACAAGAGAAACCAGCTTTATATTTCAACAAAAATGGTCGGCTGTCAAACAAAATCTAATCTCAAAACCCATGTACACAAATCAGCAGCTTGAAATAGCAGACTTTGTAAAAGAAGAAGATATGCTCAGCGGTCGAATTTCCACCTTCTTGGGATGGTTTGAAAAGAAGAAATATTTGTGTGTTTTTGCGTGTGTTCGTATATTAAATGTGATAGAAGAGATGAGTGTTGATAGAGAGAGATAACTGTGTTTGTGTAATCTAGTGTGTGTGTGAGAGAGAGAGAGTTGAGTGTAGAGAGAGATAAGCTACTGCATTAATGTTGCATAGTGGAATAAACGAGTTAGTGGACAGCTAGAAGAGTTGGACTTGGGATATATACATAATATATTATATATTTCATGGACCGGTACGGTTCAATTTTACTGAAATTCAAAACTATAATACCGCTACTAGTCCCGTTAAGCCAGTATTTACGGGAAAAATTATTGTTACTGAACCGGTTATAAAATATACCGAACAGGACGATTTGGCAAGATCAGTATCGGGAAAAAACCGGATATACCAGTTTTGTTGCACACCCCTACTTTCATATATATACAACTTCTAATATAAATATAAGATAAAGTGGTTATATATACATAAATATTAAATATAAACTGGAAACAAACAAATTGATATATATATATATATATATATATGAAATGACATCTTGATATTGCTCCTTATATACATTAAATATCAATTTATTATACTAATTAGTTACCAATTTACTATGATAAATCAATTAACATTTGACATCAATAAACATTTATCTTGAATGTTATTATAATACTATATTCATATATTTTCCCTATTATATGAAGATTGAAGGCTATACTTGTAGTATAAAAAGTTTCCTAAGGAAAAAAAAAATTGTAGTATAAAGCCTAAGCAGCAGGTTCAGGGGAAAAAAACTTCAGTTATCGCATGCATTGCATATATCGTATAGTGTGCTACTTCGGAATGTTATAATTAACTTTTTAAGTTAGAACGAAGATGTATGTTACCATGAGAGGAGTTGCTTGTACTAGAGTGCCTTTTGACGAACATGAGGTAGGACCTTCGTGAAACTTGACCCCGTAGCATTATTTTTGAAAAGACGAAGTATTGCATCACATTGTAAGATATACAGATTTGCTGAAAAATCAACTAAATTAAAACAAACGCTTTGTTGTCTATACATCTACGCACTTGCTACATGTATGACACCATTATATAGTGGAAGTATGCCTCAGTAATATACATACTATGAAAATCTTGCAACGCCTACTGGTAAGCCTCTAGTTGTTTTGATTCAGTAATCTGTATGCTTTCGATTCAGTGAACACTCATAAGATTACTAGGGATACATTGTGCCTTATAGGTCTTTAAGGTATTATGCTGCAAAATAATATTTCAAAAAAATGAAGTACATGTAACTGTTTTTTTGTTTTGTCAGAAGGATGGGACTACATCAGAGGTGATCAAATCCTTTAGAAAGGAATCTCAACTACTTTTAGGAAAGAGTGAACCTAAATGGGTAATTGAACAACTACTTATGCAGGAGACATTTTCGAGGTAACTGGCATTAGTTAGTTTATTTAAATTTTGGGTAAATTCTTTTCTAGTATTCTTTAGTCAATTCAGTTTTCTGTTATCACAATTGCTTACTATGATTGTATTCTATTTTTTTCCAGCTAAATTTCATGTACTAATCTTGGTACTTTATGTATGCAAATCTTTTTATAAATTTCCTTGAATGCCATTGTAGGTTGCACCATAAACATCTGTTAGGGCGGTTCAATTGAAATCTGTTACATCTAATAAATTTTTACCATCCCATTTCATAGGGCATATTTCTGAGTGGCGTAAAATTTAATGAGGTACCTAAGCGGGTCATGTACATCGGCGGGTAACATGCCTATTTTCTCATATTTTTAAGAAAATTTTAACCGTGGAGTAAAAAACACTTGAGAATAGAAGATCTCCTAAGTTTACATTTATTTGGTGATGCAGAACAAGTTCATCAATGATGTGAAAATCAGTGTATTGTTTATATAGTTCAGATTAACTCTTTTTTTCCCCTTTTTTTTAAATGTTAAAGTTGTAAATGTTAATATTTATGGCTTTCACATCCTTAAATCATATGAAAATCCTCAGTGAACCTGAGAGTGAGAGTTAGATTACAATTCCTTTAAGAAAAGGTGAAGGAACTATGTCAATGGTGAAAGAGGTTATAGAAATCCTTACCATGCTGCTGGAGAAAGGAGTTGATTGCATTTTGGCAGTTTCTTATTTGTGTGTGCTTTTATTCATTAAGATAGTAGGTCATATTCTTATCCACTTTTTGTTTCAAACTCTCATTTTGCTTCTATCATATTAAGCATAATGGAGATTCTTTGTGAACCTCAAACAAACAGAGGAATAGTTGAAAAATTAAAATGTTTTCACTGTAATTGTTGCTTCAGTTGAAACCCTCCCACAACCACCCCCCCCCCCCCCCCCCCAAACCCAAAAAAAGAAGACTCGTTTATACTAGGATTCATCTTGGGATTAAGGGTTAGTTTAGCTGAGCATTTATACTATTGACATTTGTGATAAGTAAATGTGCAAGGTTTACTACTACTGCTGTGTAAAAGTCCCAACATTTGTTGCTGATCTGGCCTATATCTTTAGTGTTCAAATTAAGTAGCTAGAAACTTAGAGAGAATGCATATGAGTTTGACATATATTGATATGTGTTTTACAGCATGTATTTTACTCGTTAATCTTGCAGTTGAGCAAGTTATATTAAATTCATAAATTGTCTTCCATAGTTGTTTTTTCTGCTGCACTTATTTCTTTGTAGCTACTGTTGCATTTTTCAACTTGGTAATAATTTTAAACTTTGAGCAGGGAAGAGTGTGATAAACTGATAGAGATTATTAAGTCGCGAGTTGTAGATTGTTCCATCATGGAAGAGGGACAAATTACTGGGCTAATTGAGACACCTAGCAGAAGATTTGGCAGTGGTATTGTTTTCCTGATATTTTGAACACAAGAAACAACACTGGCAATTTGACCCCCTGAATATTTGTTTCTGATAGTTCATATAATCTTTCATATGCAGATACTCCTGATCTGTGCAGTAAAGCTCTCATGGAAGCCAAAAATTGGTTGGAGGAAAAGAAAGTGGGATCAAGTTCCAAGTCTGATCGCACTGTTGCCCTACAGCATGTCAGTTACTCTTAACATGATCTTTTAATGCTTACCCTATGATTTTATGGGTATTCATCTACTGTTCTGTTTTGCACTTGGTTCAAATATTTGATTTGTGCTATATCCTTGTTCTTATGTAGTTGGGATGCATGAATGCATCAATTATACTTCTAATATACCTTAAGTGTATTGGAATCAAACTTTCTTTTCTTATTTGTTGTGTAGTTCACCCCCATCAACTCTAATTGAGTGACAAAGGTGACTAGATACCTTCTAGAGAATTTCTGTAATAGTTTACATTTCATGTATATTGGAGCATACCCATGTTCATGAATCTTGTTTGGTCATATGACTCATATCCAATAGTTGTTATTTTCATATTAGAAGGTTGACATAAACCTTAACTTCTTTACATAGAAACAGAATTTCATAGATGAAAAAGGAGAATTACAAGAGAGAATAACCAGGAGCTCTTACATAATAGAAGAAAAGTAGTACATCACTGCAATGGCACTTATAAAGGGGGAACCAATTGAAGTGCGAGAATTAGAATCCAAGGCCTTTTATACCTAGAGCTATGATACAATGTTAAGTCACCAATTTCTCTTCTAGTTTATACTATTAGAACCCTTCATATAATTCATTGATAAATTAATGGCATGCACAACATTTTAAACACACTTTTTTGACTTTCAATTTCATAAGCAGGACTAATATAGTCAATTTGAACAACATAGTGTATCAGTAGGTGGAATAGCATGACACTGCCTCCTCTGGCAGCATTTTGAATTCATCCAGCTACTTCCTTAGATTGATTAGAAAGTTTTATTGTTGCTGGTCAAGGTAAAAAGAAAATTTTTGATATTTTTTGAAACATTTTATTTACTGCCATTTTGCTATTATAATATTGCTTCACACACACTTCATTTGTGCAACATATTATGCTTGAAATCGTAGAACTGGTAACAAAGAGTAGAAGTTGGTATCATGACTCCTGATTATTCTTTATTGAATGCAGCTTACCAAACGTGAGGTGGGCTCACCAGTGGATATGGCTAAATCATATATGCAGGCTCGTCCTCCTTGGGCTTCTCCTTCTTTAAGGCGTTCTGGATCAAGAACCCCATCACCAATGGCAATTGACCTTTTTAAAGAAGAAACACCATTTTCAGTTGGTGGCAATATGTTGTCCTCTTCTCAGGTGCTGTTCAGACTACTTACTTTAGAATAAATAAAATATAAATTGTGTGAACTAAATCCTTGTTTAATACTATGACGGCAACTTCAGGTCTGAAGGGTAAAAAATTTAACCAGGTTTATAAATGTTGGACCACCTTTTATATTAAAGACTGGTTGGTTGGTAATATGGTGGTAATGGAATGTCATTCCAGGCATAATCAACATTCCGCGTTTGGTGTAATGGTTTTTATTTGCATAAATGGAAGGAATGTTTTTATTTTTGGCAACAATGAAGGAATGAGAATTTGGGGACTAATTTTTCCTCGGTTAAACTTGTTTTATTGGGGTTCAAGTTTCTCTCAGCATCACATTTCCCTATTCTTGAACCCTAGTTATTTATTCAGCAAGATCTCCTATGCAAATTCAGGGGTTTCAACAGTACAAATGGTAGGAGGATTCTTTGGAGATGTGCTTGTTTTACCATTTTGTGGGGAGTTTGTATCAAGAGGAAAGCTAGGATTCTTTGTGGTCAATATAGATTTGCTTTGGGATAGTCTTTCTTTGCTTCTCTTTGTACTCACACTTTGGAAGCTTTTCTAGGAATTTCTTTGTCAGATCTTTATAGAGATTTGTTGGTTGTGCTGCACTAATACCCCGTTTTCCCACTTATTATCTTTGGTCTTCCTTTTTGGAGGACTTTTGTCCGCAACATACTTCGTAATTTCTTCTCTATTCATCAATAAAATCATCTTTTTTCTAAAAAAAGATTAATCTCGCCACCATTTACAACTGTTCTAGAGTCGATCAATTGCTGCTGCGAGCGTCACCCAAGCAATCGTGAACAGTTTCCTTATAGTTTTCATCGCTGGTGTGCGAGGAATAAAGAATTATAATGTTCACTCGTGCCACCTGTCATCACCACTTTTTCGTCACCACTTGTCACCCTACATTGGAATTAACTAAAGCCAGTCTCGTCGTCATCACCATCTTTTACAATCCTCTATGTGCATGGATGTGAAAGAACATAAATCCGATCATCACTGTTTATAGAAAGAACAGAGGTTAAGCTGTTCTCTATTTTATTTTATTATACCAATAGCAACCGAGTCCCTCATATTTGGTTAGAATTCCACCCACAATTACATAGTTTGGTAACTTTTTACAAACCCAACCCTAAGCATTCACTCTTCAAACTTTTTCCCTGTCACAAATATTTATTTGATTGGCCATGTAATAAAAATAGAAGATTAGTTTGAAAAAAAAAGAGTTTTCTTCTTATTATTAGTAATCTTTAGTGATTGTGGAACGCTGCAAAAGTGAACATAAAGCTTTAGGCTTTTATTCACACACAAGAAGAAGACAACAAGAAAATCATCGATTCCCTCGAAGAACGTACTGCAAATATTCAAGCTCGTGTCGATCTTATCTTAAAAAGGAAAGTTATTGAGGATAGTAGCTCAAGTTTAGCGAAGAGTCCACCACAAGGTCCTGATCCTATATTAACTTTAGTTGACAAGGAAAAAGACTGGATGTTGGAGATTACAACCACAGTTTGGAAAGCAGCTTTCATTGGTATGGTTTGATTGATGGCGATGAAGTAACCTCTTTTTTTTTTGCGAAACACTCAAGACATGAAAGTTTCTACTAGTCGTTAATTCGTGCCTCCGGATTATAAGGAATGAGTGCATCTCTAGTTTTTTAAGTTAGTGAAACAAAGTAAGTTTGTGTAAAAGTATATTGTGTTGTTCTATGGTGTTGCCACATGATCCGAGTTCCCTATGAGTTGAAGAGGTCATGATCTCGATGTACTAAATCACAAGATTTCTAGGTGGGTTATATTCTAGGATATTCTTTATGACAGTTGAAGTTGTTTAGGTGGCTAATGAAAAAGAAAACATATTTTAATCTCAATGGAAGTCATCACTAGGAACGAGTCCACTTTTGTGGGGCCTATAAAAAGCAGACTGGTGGATAAATTGTCAAGAAGCTCTAAAGTTGGTGGGATTATTCTCTCTCCATCTTCTTGAGAAAGTACCAATCCTACATCAAGTTGTTAACAGTTGTCCTGTCTTGGCCAGTTAGTGAAACAAAGTAAGTTTGTGTAAAAGTATAGTGTTGTTCTATGGTGTTGCCACATGATCCGAGTTCCCTATGAGTTGAAGAGGTCATGATCTCGATGTACATATTTTAATCTCAATGGAAGTCATCACTAGGAACAAGTCCACTTTTGTGGGGCCTATAAAAAGCAGACTGGTGGATAAATTGTCAACAAGCTCTAAAGTTGGTGGGATTATTCTCTCTCCATCTTCTTGAGAAAGTACCAATCCTACATCAAGTTGTTAACAGTTGTCCTGGCTTGGCCACATAGCTTTCAACTGTCCATCTCCCACACATGATTATTGTCCATTCTAAACAGGTGGTTGTGCTAGAAAAGGAATTTGGGATGCTGGTTTGAATGTGGCACTTTGCGATCCTACAGTTGTGAATTATCATGTCGAATAATGCAATACCAATACTATTGATGCTGAAGCTGATACTGGCTTAGTGGGATGCTTGTTTGAATGAGGCACTTTGTAATCCCACATTTGTGAATTATCATGTCTTAGTAGTTCTTTTCCCCCTGCTTGTTGCCAAGTAACAGATGGATAATACACAACTAAGGGGTGGTGGGGGCGGGCGGGGGGGGGGGCGGGCGGGGGGTAAATTGCTTTGAACAAGGGCGTAATGTGTGGGACTAGTGTGTTCTCTTATGATTAATAGTCATAGCTGTATAGATTTTGAAATGTGTGGGACTATTGTGCTCTCTTATGATTAATAGTCATAACTGTATAGATTTTGTTTCAGAAGGAAGTTTGAACCGCACTCAGAGCCATGTGTTGGTCGATTTAGCTATTGTCAAATCGCGCGCAAGCATACGCGTTCCACAAGTAATATATGAAAGTAGAGTGTCGAACCCACGAGGACAAAATCTTAAGAGAAAACAAATATTAAGGTAAAGTCGTTACTTATCTTATCTAAACAAGTGAACTAAGATGGTTGGTTACGCTATATGTTTAAAACTATAAGGATAAGAGAAGTGGTTGTGCTAGAAAGTCAAGATAGGATTACAATTCTCCTAATGCCTCGCCTAATCTCCTAACTCTCCAAATTACTAACGAATCAAGGAATGGTCAACCGAGAACAGTAAATACGCAAAAGCTTCTGTCGAATGTCAAATGCACATCCCTAGCCAGATAAATCACAATATGTCTATTGGTGAAAATAGCTAGGCCAAGGTCGTTAAGCTAAGTCTCAAGGTTGCACAAGGCCAATAAAGATATGTTTATCCTATTAGCAGTTTATGCACACATTCCATTGGCATGGTCATAACAGGTGTGATTGGGCCCCTTCTCAAAGATTTGATGGAATGGCCCAGCCCACCCAAGAGCGCTTATGTCATAGGGGAACTCATGGCTGGAGAATCCGCTCTCGGGTAAGCAGCATTTAAGGCAGCTATTCTGACTTCTAACTTCCAAGGAGATTTCAACCCCTTTCACATGATGACATTAACATTGAAGAGGAACATGTCACTTCCAGCTAAGCTAGATAATAACATCCATTTGTCAATATCCATTATTATCACTACCAAAAACTCTGTCAAGCAATCAGTCATTAAGTACTAAATACAACAACCCATTCCATAATGATTCATTATATAAAATAGGAGAGAAAGTTGATCAAGCTAAACAAAAGGTTACATTGCAATCCTAAAAATAGAGTTAGTTCATAACTATGGTACTAACACACATATTTAATACATTCACCATACTCAGTAATACACAAATAAATGGGAGATTTGGAATAAGAAAACTCCTGTTTGAAAATGTTCTGTCTCCAAATCTTCTCTTCACAGTGCAAAAGCTAAGCTGTGGTCGGATGCAATAACTTTTCTTCCGTGAAGTACAGCTTCTTTCTCTTCTATATATTTAATACTCTGTACTGTCTTCTAAGCTAAAACTCTCTCCGTATTATCTATCGCAGGCGGCCGCTTAAGTGTTTTTCATTCTCTCTCTCTTTAGGTCATTTAAAGCCCCTTTATTATGCTCCACCGGAGGTCGGCAGCAGTTGAAACTTTTGCTTAACAAGTGGCGCGCCATGTGCCACGTGGCTATAAAAAGACCAGTGTATTGGCATGACCGCCAATGAAGTTAAAGACTTCAGTGTTGGCTTGGCCAGATATGTATACAAGCCTGCCATGAGATCAAGCATGGTATGGCGCTATCGTGGTGGTATAGAGAAGCGCTTGATAGGCGCTAGAGTAGCGAGCTTAAAGCGCTTGACGCCATATATGTCGCGACCGGGCACGAACTCTAAGAGGAGCCTTGGCGCTGCGGCGCCAACATAGAGAAAATGACCTGAAATGCTAGGAACGACCTGCAAAGCACAACTTATACATAATAACAGAAAATATAGATAAAAGCTTAGTAAAACAGGCAATAACTTGAGCCACAAAAGAACTGATTCGTAAGTATGAATCCTACTCATCACCATGACATGGGTGTTGAAAACCAACACAAAGCTACGGGTTGGTAATTGATGTTTGGTCACTTTTTTTGTTGGTAGTTACTTTTTCTATTGGTAAGTATTGAAATTGTCATGTGTGATGTTGTGCCTCATCCTCTTAGCTTGGACATGGATTTGGGATTGTGATGCACAACATGTAGGGAGTGCAAGGACTCGCTCGTTTGTCAAAGGAGACACCAAATATACTTTTACTTGTGCTACTGTGCCAACTTTGAAGCTCAAGAAGAACTCTTGGGTGATTCAGCATGCCCCTTAATTCTATTGTATTGCCCTAAACTCGGCTACTTGTAGTTATTTTTTATGTTATTTTTGGGAATGTTCTAAAAGGCGGGAGGCGGGTGGGCGAGGGGGGCCTAACGCCTAGGGGGCCTGGGCGAGGCCTAGGCGGAATTTTTTATTGTAAGTCAATTTTAATATTTTATCTTATATTTATCCAAACAAAACAATAATATAAAGCAAAACAATCTATAATAAGATAATAAAGGCCTTTGCTTAAAGTTCAAACACATATCCATATTGTTAATGTCAAAGTTTAAACACAAACATGCAATTGTTCAAAGTTCAAACATATTTTTAACGTATTAGTTTTATTCATAAACAAGATTGTTATTAAATAATAAAATTTAAAATTTCAAGAATTTAATGCAATATTAAAACTTAAGAAACTAAACATAAATTTAAGAATTATATTGAATTAAACTAAATATTACAAATGTATCATCATTTATATAATTTGAAGTTGGTACAAGTTCACAACTTACAACTATAATAAAATTATCCATTTTGACTTTATATTGTTCACTTTTTGTTGTGATTTGATATGCTACAACATGTATTATGAATATGGTAAATTATTAAAAAAATAAATATATTAAGATCTGGTTTGGGAAGTTATTAAAATAAAAAAAACCTCACCGCCTAGGCTTCACTTATGCCCTAGTGCAATGGCGAGGCGCCATGGGGGCCTAGGCTGTGATTTTTAGAACAGTGATTTTTGGTCGTGCCCCAAACTCGTCGGGGTAGAGTTCTTTTTAGCGGAGTAGAACTGATGCATGACAAGCCACATAAAGGGGTTGGACCAATACAAAAGGCTTTGGAAGCCCATACCAAAGAGGTCAAGGGGTCCAACAAGAGTTTCTACAAATTTTATTTGATAATCTTATCAATATTTGTCTAGAAAAGTATTATTTTGATTTGTTTCCTTATTTTAGGAGAAGATTTTCTTAATTATGATATTTGTAACCATAGTTGATTTAGGAAAAGTAGTAGATTTATTATATAGGGATGTTATCTTCTCTATTGAAGGCAGAGAAGTGATACGAGTTTTATGATGCATATACTGATGTGTTCTTCATCCCTCTTCGTTCCCAATTCCATTTTTCTTCCCTCTCCAATTCTAAACCTTAAATTTGTCCCCATCAGAAAGGATTGGTGGAAGTTTATAAGAGTAGTGTAATACATACAGTGAAGAAAAAAAAATTGAATAAAAGAAGAAGATTGAGAAACTTAACCTTGCAAGTATATCTATAAACACACAAAAGCACAAAACTCGCTACTAATAGTTTAAATTTATTTCACTTAAAAGAGTATTTTCTTGTTTGCATATTCTCTAATTATTGTCTTATATTCCTAAACTGAGCCAGTAAAAATCCGAGATTTATATCGATTAAACTTTGTGTTATTTTCATGTTTTTACCCTATTCTTAAATCTTAATTCTAATGATCTAATGATCCTTTTATTTGCTTGAAATTTTATTATTTATTTTTGAAGCTGGACGCTACATTTATTGTCAAGAAAAGGCGATAAAATTATAAATATATGTTTATTCTTCGAGTCTCCTGCTGAATTATATGATTATTTCTATAATAGTTTGCTACTTTGCGTAATGTTACCTGAATGTGGCTTCTATTAACAATTTTTTTACCGACATGTGGCAGAAAAGGGATACTTTTTCTGCTGGTTCATGGAATATCCAGGAGGAAATACGAAGAGTGCGTTCCAAGGCAACAGAAGATATGCTACACACCCTGCCATCCACAAGAATAGATCTCTCATCATTTGCTTTAGAGCCTAAAACTTTCCAACATTCCTTCCTGGCTGATAAAATAATAGGTGGTAATAGTGATAGAATGCATGCGTCAAATTCTTTAACACCAACAGAACTAGTAGATGCATCTGTTAACTTGGCTGCAGGATTGAGTACTTGTCATGATTTCCCAGGTAAATTTTATTTGTCATGGTTAAATATATTTTTTCCCCTGTGATTAATTTTCATCCGTGAGAAACTTAGAATCTGTTTCTTCAAATCCTTTCCTTGTCAATTTTATTTTTTATTATTATAAAACTGTGCTGTAGAAGATTTAAGACATACAACACTCTTTTCAGGTTCTTCAACTTTGGGTACGACAGAAGATAATTCACAAATTGAACTGTTGTCATCCATTCCACCTACTATTGTTTCTGAACCTAATCAGGTACCTGATGATTTCACATATTTATTCATCCCAGGAACTGATGTACTAGTGTTGTTGTCCTAATGATAACAACTATTTAGTGAATATAAAAACCTACTTTACAGTCTAAGTTCTGTCAGGACCGAGTATTAAATGTCTCTTAAGATTTATCTTTATATTGCAAAGGATCCAAAATTCAATCAGAATTTCGAGGAGGGAGTTACCACTGATTCTCATCACTCTATCAGTCGGGAGCTTTTGTCTAAGCAGCATGATGGTACTTTGCCTTCCTTTTCTTTAGGTTCTTACTCTGCAAGTATTTTATCTTCTGACAACTTAAATTGATTTCACCATCTTTTAGACATTTTACATGTGTTAAGAAAAATCATTATTAATAGAAATAATTCTTGGTTGAGGTAATTCGTGGAATTATATTGGGTGGGTAACATGAAAAGCGGAGCGAGCTTATCAGTGAAATAAGTATCAGAGCTAAGGTTTTTACTGTTCCCTTCATTGCTATCCCCCACATGAATGGTGCACATCTAAAATTTCAGATTTCGTTCAGTATGCATTTGCCGTCTCTGCATGGGGGACACATTGGGGGCGTATTGAGTTAAAGTCCCACATTGATTAAATTAGACCCGGAAACTAACTAACTATAATTGAGTCTCTCCACTTAGTAGCAATTGGTTTTCAGATGGATGTTTCAACACTTACATAGCAACAATAAATTATATTCTTCAAATTATTTTTTTGTTGTCTTTTAAACTTTAACTAGACTGTACACCTCATGCGAACCATGGGTCTTATATTAGAGCTATGATATTGTTGAATTTTTTTTGTATAAATATTTTATTTGATAAGCTAATTATTTTTTATTTTTTGTTTAAGAATTGAATCATATGGTTGACCAATATATTATATTTGGACTTGTCTATCTTATTAAAGGATATTTTAATAATAGGAACAATTAATATTTGGTAAGATGATCTTTAAGAAAATAGTTTCCTTATAAAATTATCTAAATAATAATAATATCATAATTATACTTCAAATATAATTATACTTATATTTTAATAATAGGAACAAATCCAAATTAGATAAGATGATCATTGTGAAAATTTTGTTTTATTCTCAACCTATATTATCTTAGTAATAAAATTTTATTTAATAATGTTAACAAATTAATGATAGGTAAGATGATCATATAATTGTTTACTTGTAAAAGTATATTACTTATTCTTGTTTATGACTCGGTTGAACCGAACGAAGAGTGTTGTTGTCAAATTATGATATTGTTAATGTTTTTAATTTTATTGTTGCAAATTCTTATTGGATAGATTAATTATTTTTATTTTAATATTTAAGAATTGAATCATATGTTAAATTATATCTACTTTTTGTTTAATAATAGTAACAAGTTAATATGAGTTAAATTTGATACACTGACAAATGTATATACAAGCTGTGTTATCATGACACATCATTAAAATAAGGTAATGATGTCCAACATACTTCATTAATGAGTTATCATAATCCAAACATCGCTTATGTATACACTGACAGTGTATGAAACTTTAATTCATTTAATTTTAAGCAAGATAATCCTCATAAAACTATTTCCTTATGTTATTATATATATATACATAATAATAAAAATCCTACGCATATTCAAAATTATAATTATATTTATATTTTAAATAAAAATCTTTATGAGAAAATTGTTTTCTTCTCAAACCATATAATTTTAGTAGTAATAAATCTTACTTAAACTCACATTATATAATACTAGTCTCGGTATCATCGTAAAAGATATAATAAGAGTTTTATTAAATTTTGGAGAGAGAATAAAAAATTAAAAAAAAGTAAGATAGATGAAATTGTAATATAACCAAAGTTGTATGGACAAAAAGCAATGGAAATTTGTGACAGCCTCAGGAGAGTGGTTATTTTCTTTCCTCTCCCTTAATAACAATATACTTAGACCTGCGTTGCATGTGCAATTATTTAAGGATATAATAATAATTTTTCAAATTACATACAAAGGACAAAATTGTAACAAGTTAATATTAGGTAATATATATATATATATATATATATATATATATATATAATAATAGTAAGAAGTTAATATTATGTAGGATGATCTTTTGATTGTTTTTAACTTCTAAAACTATATAATCCTTATTTATGAATCAACCGAGTACAAACCAAATTGTCTTATTTTCTTGTAAAACTATATTATTAATTCAATAATCCTTGTTTTTTTGACTCTGTTGAACTGAATGAACCAAATTGTACCTTTTAATTCTAGTTTCCTTCTAAAATTAATTATATAAGTAATAATTATAAGTTCTACTTATATTTTAAATATAATTATTCTAACATTTTAATAATAACAAATTAATATTAGGTAAGATGATCTTATGATTGTTTTATTGTAAACTATATTACGTAACTTTGTTCCTAATGGTCTTATTGTACAATTATGATACTGTTAAATTTTATCCTTTTTTATACATTATTGAATAGAGTAATGAATTTTTAATTATTAATTTAATAATTGAATCATATTATTGGTCAATATTATATTTATACCTATATATATTTTGATAATAGTATAGTTTAGTATTTGGTAAGGTGATTTTCACAAGAAAAAAGCTACCTTCTAAAATTATAGTATCTAAAGAATTATAAAATCTTACTATGCTCAAAATTTTTAATTATATTTTGTTTTCTTCTCAAACTATATTATGTAGTAATTATATAATTTTACTTAAATTTGCATTATTATATATATATATATATAAGTAAAAGTAATAAATTAATATTAGGTAAGATGATCTTATTTTGTTTGTTTTTAATAAAATTATATTACTAAAACTTTAATTCCTTGTAAAATTATGTTATTAATTCTAGTTTCTGATTTGGATATATAAATAATAGAAATTGATCTAACGTAGGAAAAGTAAAAGGTCGAACCAAAAAAAGGATTAAAAAAAAAAAGTGGACCAAAAATAGAAGGACGAACCAAATTGTCTATTTAATTATAGAAAGTATAGAACCAAATTGTCTGATTTAGTTATAGTAGAAGTATAGATTGGAGGAAAAAATCATTCAAAAAAATTCTATTTTTAGCATGTCATGAAAGTACTAAAATAAAAAATTTAGTTCATAGAGTTGCTTAAGAGTTAAGGGGGAGAGTGTATATATATTTTTAATCTTTTCTAATTAGATAACAAATGAGAATAGGTGTGAGGTGTTAGGGCTCCTATTTAATCTTCAATATTAATGTTATATATTATGAATTTTGACGATAAAAAAAATATTCTTTATTAAGAAAGATTATCATGCAGCACTTACTAAATGAGTAGAGCCTTATATTGATATCAACTTTAGTTATGAAATTATCAATTTTCTATAGAATATATTGACAAATATATATAATTATATATTTTCACTTTAATATAAACGCATAGAAGTATCAAATACTAGATATTTGCTATTTTTCTAGTATCTCAACAGACAGATGTTAAACGAATTCGGATATTCCTATATCCATGTTCGTATTTGTTTATTGAGGCATGTGATTAAACTGAATATGGATAATGGATAATATTTACTTTAACCAGATACGTGTATAATATTCATTTTAAAGGGATATGGATGCGAATAAATATCGGATTTTCCGGTTACCATTTACAGCCCTAGTTGGGCTGAATAAATTATAGCTCAATGCAGTCTCATAAACTATGCTGTGTCTGGTAAATACGACTCTCAGTTTGGTTATTACTTTATGTTCTCTCACTTGATATTCTTTTCAAATGGGAACATCTTACTTACCTTAACCACCTTCCCTCCTCACCTTAGGTCCCTTGTCTCCCCTGGTGTGCTACCTTGTTTCTCTCTCTCAAAGAATTTCTCCTAATTATCCTTGCTCATATATTAAATCATCTTTGTGCAGCAAATGATGCAAAATCAGAAGATAGAAGTATTTCTGTGAAAGAAGTTATTAAAATTAGTGGTGCACCAAATGCCAACGGTTCAGCATCTTCGAGATCTAGGTGAAAGATACTCTGATCACCTACCTTCTTATTATGTTTTCTTAATAGCAAGTAATCTTGGTAATTCTGGTTGCCTCTCAGTTTGTCTGCAGGTGTGGATATAGAGCAGAACCCCAAGCAATCCGATGAGAATAACTTGCATCCAGTTATTTCAATCAACAAGAAGTTGACCAGCAGCATTCCTGGAGAAGAGATCTGCGGTTTTCTAAGCGAAACTTCGGTTGAAATTCCACTCGAAAATGAAATCAACAGCATTACCACTGGCTCCCAGGACAGTTCCGGTGTTCGCCTTCAGGAGTCAACCCATGAACCGAGTCAAGTAGATTTAAAGCATGGTATAGCGGGCAAGACTGGTAGGGTGGATGAGAAGCAACACGAAAAGAAACCAAGCAGATACCAGAGAAAGGGCAGAGGCAGGGGGAAATGAGTGATAACTCTGTTCTTTTGTGTAGCTGTATAATTTATGTTGTACATTAGACTAGAAAGGATCCTTCTTGTAGATGTAGTTAGAGCGAATTCAGTTGTGGGGCGAAAATGCAAAGGTTCAATGTCTCCTCAGTAATTTGCTTGTCCTTCTTTCCGAGTATTAAGAGATTCAGGTATTGATACAGTTTCTGTAATTTAATCAAGAGTCACTGTAAGGATTGTTTAGTTTCGTTGTTCATCTAGCTGTGTGTTTTTACCTAGGAAAGCCTGTAAACAAGAACTTTAGGCTATTTATTTTCGTTACTCATCTCGGATTTTTTTGCTTTCCTATTATGTATATGCATTTATGACACACTATGTAAATAAATGCATATACATGGATAAATAAGTCTAGTGTGAAGGTGACAACACAAACTAGATTAAGGAGTTTTTACCCTGGTGGCAAAGTTCTCATAATGGGGGATCTCTGTTGAAGAGAATGTTGTTTACTTGGGTATTCTTATGGTGTTGTGCCATTCTTACATCTAATGATTTAGCTGAAGCATTAGATATTTTTTGGTGCTAAGTTGAATGTTCATAGCTCTCGCACATTGTCACAGTTAGCTTATGATATTGTCTAAATTTAACTAACGTGGGGGGTGCGGGGGGTTATAAGGATTGCAATTTTTTGTTGCTCAGGGTTTATTCTGGATCTTTGAGATGTCTTCAGTTAAGATTATACTACACTTGAGACTTTATTCTCTTTGTTTCCAAAGCAACTCATCTACCAGCCATTAAAGAGCTTAAGCATTCCACGTGGCATAACCTCATTTGGGAATGTATGGTTTTCATGAGCTGTCACTCATATTTTCTCGATTGCCTCTGCAAATGCAGATTCAAGTTTTTGAAGACATACAAACCAAGCAATACATTACCCAAGAAAAAGATTATGTAAACATTATTCTTTACAAACCAAAAACAGCAAAGAGTTTGTTTTAATAATTTGCGGTTTGCAACATCTAGTACAAATTTTCTTTTTCTTACAAGTCGAATTGCTACATCCATTTAAAAATAAAACCAGATGCTGAATCCATCGTATTCCCAAGACTGAGGTATCAGTTTAGTATCAAAACAACAATGTATACTTGAATATTAAGCCAACAAACAAAAGCTCGGAAAACTTAGGTACTTAATATGAAGATCTTAATACGGAACATTATTGGGAAGGTTACGGATGACATTACTCTTCATGCCAATTTTGGACCGCATGGCCTCCACACCTGATCTCCTCATCTCCTTCATCACCTTCATCCTTACCCTATGCTCTCTTGATTGTACAGTCGTCAACCCCATGCTCTTATACCTGAAAGAAAGAAACTTTTAGTCCTTAACTTACTGTTTTTTATTCTTTTTAGTCATTCAGATTCTACTCACATTAATTCTCAGAAGAAAATGATATATATTGTGAATGTTTGTGTCGATTTTTTTAGTTGCTAGTTCCGTGGATAACTAGTAGTGGTAATCTTTCTATGACATATGTCAAACGTGGGCCCTCATATAATTCTATCTAATCTCATTATGGGTATGTTTAGCAATTGTGATTTGGCACAAAATTGCCACATTACATGGCAGGACTCCTAATTCTCTTCATTTTTCATTTTTTTAAAGTTCAAGTTGAATGGACGGTGCAAGGAATATCATTAGAGTGGGCTGAGGGAGAAATCGAATGAATGCATTTCTATAACAGATGACCAATAAAGGAGATAAAAGGTGAACCTTGAGGCCAGTGCAACGGAGATGGCAATATCATTTGCATGTGATGGCCGAGGTTTCTGACGATAGTAACGAAGATATTCCCTGGATCCAAGTGCTTTCGTTGATATTTTATCATCAGTTCTTTGGGTTATGATGAGCTCAGATCCACCATTTCCAAGCTCAACATCATTGCTCATGTCATCTGATGCAACCAGCCGCTTCCCATCCACATCCACATAACTATAACAAAAGGAAAACAAAAACATATGTAACCAATATAGCAAACTATCTAGTATATCAGAAAAAAAAAAAGGCAAAAACAAAACCTGCTGCTGTAATCATAAAACTCTTCCAGCTCTGCTTCTTCATCATCACCGCCATCACCATAATGTACTTTGCAATGAGATTTTGCGACCATATGTTTCCTGACTGCTTCCAAACTGTTGAAAGGATGACATCTATCATTGCAATACAAACACATGAAATCCCTTTTAACCTGAAATTCGCGACAGAAAAATGCACAGTAAACCCACTTTGTACAAGGAAACAAAACAAATGTAGTACGACATTATAGTTGACACGAATAAAATAGACGACGAAAATAATATTATAAGCAATGTGCACCTTTAGACCTAGATAAGTAAGAAGGCCTTTAGGATCGTTTAGATACTCAACGTCAGGGATGAAGAACCCATGATGCTTGTGCATGTGAACCATACAGCTTTCAATTGTATCATGCTCTAAATCGCACATAAAGCAACATGATGGATCCAACTCATTCACCAGATCATCATCAGAGGTTAAATCATTAACATTCAAATTAGTCAAAGATTCTACAGTTTCACCAGCCATATCTTCGTCTGGGTCAACCTCTTCCCACTCATCACTTCCTTCACTTTCATCATCTTGCTGTTTTACTTGGGGAGCCTTGTTAACACTACGTGGCAGGAGAGGCCTAATTATTGCAGTCCCCTCAGCTTGATCATTCATTCCCTGGGACGTGCGAATTATGTGACTCCGCGATTTTAGATGTTGCGCATGAGCCTTGGAACTCCTGTATCCTTTGCCACAAATGCCACAGCTATAAAGCATTGGGCTCCCCTTTAGCTTGTCTTTCTCTTCATCAAGAGCAGATTGTCTGGCTACAAATAGTGCTTCTGTTACCCCTGGAACCCCTGCAACCTGATAGTGAAGAAATTCAACGAAAAATAAAATCAATATGCTAAAAAATCCAAAGCATATTCAAAGAAGCATCTATAGCGATATTGACCACATCGGCATATATAAATCATACGGTGTATTCTCATATCTCAACGCTTAACTATCTTGCCTTGGAATGAACAACCAACTACCATACAATACTTGTAAAAAAAAGAGAGAATTACATAAACACTATCTTATAGGTCAAGAATAAATCATCGGCATAACAAAATTTTGGAAAGTAACTTGCCCTGCCACAAAATGGGGACCATGGATCTAAAGGCCTCCACAAGGTTAGCTAATCCTATTTACTCCTTGTTGACAAAGAGCCAAAATTGCAACTCTCCCTTCTTCAGTCTATCAAGTTTGACTAGAGATATCATCATATCAAACAGCCAATAAAGGCTCGACCAACACCTGATGATGTTCTTTACTTTCCTTCTAATGATGTCCAAGAATTCTCAGGGATGGTGGTTTCATGTTTTACTCCAAAAATCAGAAACTCTATCATACCTTTGTACTTCATATGAAGTCTGCAACTATTACAAAAGTTATAGATAACGAAAAAGTGGACAACATATACCTTCGGCACATCATGCTTGAAAACTTACGGTTTGGGAATTTGATTAATTATTTTTTTAACATTTGCATAATACTATTTTTTTAGTGGATAGGATCAATATCACATCCTTAACACAGTAAGGAATGAAAACAAGGAAACAAACCTAAAAATACCGGCCAGGAGGAATTTACAAACCTGACTAAGGTTCTAATATAAAGTGTGGATTACTTCATACCGAAGTGTAAAACGAAAGCATTTTAGAGCCCATAGATTCTATTTCAAGGAATAAGAAATGAAAAGAAAGTTATAAAAGTATGAAGATAGTTGTATGGTAAAGAACACTAATGCAATTGAAAACTTTACTCAAGAAGGGCGTTATAATAAATTGAAGCAAAACCAAGTCTACAATGTACAGTAACCACTTGAACTTAGCAGTAGAAGTTAATCCATATTGAACCCACTGTAATGGTTTAGACTATAAACATCAACAGAGATAATATCATGTGTACAAGAACACAAAATGTTTCAATTAAAACTGTTAGAAAGGGAAAAAGAAAATTAAAATCGTCATATGGATTTAAGCTCAAGTTATAATGGAAAATCCTCAAAAAATTGTCATAATGATTTAAGCTTATGTTCTGATGGAGCAAAACAATAAAATGCATAAAAACAAGGTTAGTGTACCTGCATAATTTATTAGTTTCCCTTAAAAGATTAGAGCATCTTTGTTTTGTTTAAACTTCTGCTATTTCTCAAAAACAATACGTTTATTTCTAATTGATTTCATAGAGGGCTTTTACTCTTGATGTGAGAAATAGCATTTCAAAGAATTAAGGAGCCTAATTACTGCAAATAAAGTAAAAAAGTCACTACGGAAGGAGTGGGGGTTGAAAATTTTACAGTAGAAAATTGTTAGGAAATAAACAGGAGTATTATAAACTAATGCCAAAATCTATGTAGTAACGCTAAAGTAAACTTTTGAAATGATAATATTAAGTTCTAAACAATTACTTCACAAGGAATTTCACTATTAGATGAAGTATTTTTCACACTTCACCCCCATTCCCACAGTCCACCTCATAAGATAATTAGCAGGGACAATATTAATTTAAAAATATTGCATTATTCTTCTCTACTATTTCTTTATTTTCTAATTTCCCGCATAGAAAAAAATCCATATGCATTTAAAAGCAATAGAATACAAAAATATTGTAAGCACATCTAAAAATGAAAATGTGAGTTCAAACTCTTAGCTATAAGCGTGTCACCAAATCGACAAATTGATACAAAAACAAAGTTACTTATCCTAATGAAATTACTGCCCACACCAGTTGACTGTAGCGGTCACCTTCAAAATGCTGATATATGAGAAAAAGTTGAACCAAAAGCCACTATCATGCTAATTTCAGCAACAACACAACAAAAACTTTTGTGTACACATATTCAACAACCAAATGTAAAAGCACCTGTCAGGCAGCAAACATTCCATATAATTATCCCAAATTAAGACTTAGAACATTGCAGATTTTATTTTAATAAATTATCTTATTCATATGAACAATTCTATAACTTTGTCCATTCTTTCAAAGATTTAAACATTTTACCCCCTTAACAAAAAATTATTAATTCCATATTATTCAATAAATTAACAAAAACCCAAATCTCCATTCACAAAACCAAATCAGAATCAATAAACAATTATAAAATCAACATCATAACAAACCCCTAAAGGAGATACCCTAAATCGAACAAGATATATAGAGGGGACATGACAAAACGTAAGATTTCGAACTTTTTTACCTTCCGTTTAAGGTTGTAACGGTGCCACTCGGACTTGTAATGAAGCTTTTGCTCAGAATCATCTTCAAATTCTTTGTTGCAGGCGTTACAGGTTAATCCAGGCATTTTTCTTCTTTTCTTTAGCTTTTCCAATTCTTTGAGAGAGAGAAAGAAGAAGCAGTGGGGGATTTTTATAGACGCGAAATGGAGAATGGGGAAAAATGATCAAAGCAGGCGGTGCAGAAGAACACGATTTGAGGTGACTAGCGGGCTTGCGTAAGTGTCGACGTCCAACATCTAGATAGGGTAACGGGTCGAATCGGGTTATGAATTACCCGTTTCCAATACACATTCAAAATGTACATAAACCAATAGCCGTAATAAAATGCTTCTCTCAGACCATACGTGACGCTGGAATTTATCCTAAACTTTGGACAACTCAAATAATTTATTAGGGTGAACGGAAAATTCAAAATTAGTTGTATTTTTTTAGATAGATATTCACGGGTGATCCGTTTATTTATTTTAGATACCTAATTATACATATAAAATAACTATACAATTTTTTAAAAATAATTATAAACATATACAAGTGTATAAACTATATAAATTATTGGCTTAAATATAAATTATTATCCTAAACTATAGGTCATATTTCACTTCGGTGATCCACCTTTTAATTTTGTCAATTAGATGATTGAACTATTAATTTTTTTTCCTTTCATTCAATTGGGTTTGTCACGTCAGAAATTATTGACATGATTATCTAGGTGGACAAAAATTGAGCTGATGAGTAACAAAAAAGTGTATTTTAATTAAACATTTATTATACATTAAATGGCTAAATCGTCAAATCTACCACTCTCTCCCTCCCACCAGCAGGGGTCTCATTAGAAAACAGTATACCCAGATCCGAATCAGCCCCCAAGAGCCAAAGTCGGGTGCAAAGTAGTCTTAAAATGGCTATTTTTGGGGTTGGTGTGCATTCGGAGGCAATCGGGGGGCGTTAGGCATGCGCATATGCAACGTGTAATGTTTTCGATGATAAAGGATGTTGTTCTAAGTTGTAAAACATGAATATTATGAAATATAATGATATTTAACATTAATCAATGATGAATTAGATAAGTATATGAGCATGTGAAGCATTCACAAAAGAGGCGAATCAGGCGTGTGATGAATGAAAGTCGAAACGCCGTGCCAAGTGTTAATTAACTTAAAAAGTGTTTCAATTAAAATGAAATGATCATTATAAGACATGAAATGAGGTTAATATAAACCAATAAGAATGGATGATTGTGAGGATCGTAACGTTTTTGAACAACGCGACGCCGAGATATGTTTTGAAGTTAATTGCATTAATTAAACTATAATACGCGAACGATATGAATTAAATAAGAATTAATATAAACAAATTTGAGTGTCATTAAGTGACTAATTGGTATATTCTACATTAATGATATATATAGGTTGTTCGATGTGCTATGTAGCGTAAGCGGTAAAGGAGCATATAACGCAAGTTTCCTAACTTACTCAATCTTATAATTGAGCAAGTTCTCCAACTTCATATGATGATGTTCTTATGAAGGTTATGTGATGTATTGACGTTCAAATTTACGTATTTCTTAGATATATTGTGTGAATTCTAATTGTTTGCAAATCTTGTCATATGTTTTGATGTTTGAATTTCATTAGTTCATGAAATTCATTAGTTGGGATGAGATGAATTATTCTATATGGAATTCTTATTGATGTAGATATGAATTATAATAATTCTTGAATTGTGATATATTGATGATGCCAAATCAAATTATTTAGGAAATTGATAGTATAGGTTGCACTCCGTGCAACAATGTGTTGATGTAAATAGATGTGGTAATAATTGCACCCCGTGCAACGATGTAATAGCGATTATAAGCAATAACGTGCTAGACCAATATCCGCACTTAGGTGTGATCCAAAGAGATGTTTCAAAAATTGAACTGTTTAAGATGTTAAGTTACGATAATCAAGAACCATGATGAGAAATAGGTGAATGTAAGATGTTATCGAATATGGTGATGGTTAGAATGATGATAACGATGTTAGATGATAAGGAATCCAAATTATTCTTGTTTACTCGTATGACTTCACAATTATTGTTTCAATTGTTGAAGATTTTGATAAGATGTTATTCTAATCCTATATTGTTGTTTATTCATTTGTTTATACTTGTTGGGCAATTGAATGCTCACCCTTGCTCTATAAAAATGTTTTTTCTGCTAAGCCAAGGCAGATCGGAGGTTTCGGTAAAGATAGAAGATGAAGATTTTATAATAAAAACAAATTTATATTAATTTTAATAATTTTAAATGATGTATTATTCATTTGTATTAGATGTGATGCATAAGTAAATGTCTTAGAACATGGGTTTAGATGTGATGTATTGTAATAAAAATAGAGAATATATTCACGATGTTAAGGATATGATGGATGATTAGTACCATGGAGCACCAAACTAGGGCTTGAAGATAAGACTCGAATTTGTGGGCATCACAAAGTCAACCTCGGAGACAACCCTGAGGAAAGACGGAATTAACAACAATCAAATCCTAGAGACAACCCCAAGGGACAACCAAAAGTCACCTCAACCATGGAGACAATACCAAGAGGGCAAAGAGGGAAAGTTGACAGCACAACATAAATAACAATTATACAGTTGTAGATAAGGTCACAAAGAGCCATCGCAACAATCCCAAGTGCAAACTGTGCAAAACAGCTCAACGGACTGCCTATAAAAACCTGAATATGTTATTCTGGTCATGGACCAATCTTTGTGGATTTAGAAAAGAGAAACCCATATGTTATGGCGTAGCTCTTGGAAAGATTTTTCCGAAATGGTGTGGCACATCTCCATAGGATTCCCGAATTGCAAGTTATGAAGGTTTTAAGTGGTCTGCACATTGATCGATATGGACGTACTTCAAGGCAGTAAGACCCACTAGGTGTGACAACCCCAAAATAGGTCCATTCCATCCAACCTATTCTAAGTCGCCAAATACATGGTACATAAAACAACTATAACTTTATTACAACAATTGTCGTGCAAAATACAACAACACATATGTTGTGAGTTTTGATACAAATATATATATCAACTGTGACTCTTAACACCAACTTGGGTAGCACGTCACCATGACACCTTACATAAAGGTACAGTCAAAAACTGTTTTAGAAATTAAATCTTTGGGAAGTGCTCAAGGAAACCTTCGTACATGGGAGGCCATGCGTCTAGGTTATGATAGATATCATATGTCCACAGAATTATCCTTGGTTGACCCAATAGACCCCAACAAAAAAGGAGAAGATTACTATCATGTTCTTTCCAATGGTGAATCTTCTCTTGACATATAACTATCTCCACTGTCTCCAGTTGAAAATTATATTTCAAATAAACTCCAAGATCATATAGGTAGTGCTCGTAGATATACTCAACAAGTGGATGTGCACAACCCTGTCTTATGATAACACGAGGTTGTATGTCATTAGACATCTTGTATGATAGTGGCAAAACACCCTTCCAAAATTGGGTTCGTCTCACCCTATTTGATTCACCAAATATAACTACTAAATGATGTATAAAATACAACACATTTTTCTATACTGTTTAGGGAGAATCTCCACAACTAGAGACCACCGTTCTATTCCCCTATTATCCCCCGCTCGGCCCAACTACACTTTTATTACCTGAAAGGAATTGTGAAGTAAAAGGGTGAGCACAACTAGCCCAGTAAAAATATCATGACTAAAGATAAATAAATTATCAATAGTCTTTGTCAGTAATAAATCAGAGATTTAGAACATATGGTAGATGATAAAACTTTTCAACCATAGTTGCAGCGGAACGAGCAATCCATTAGAAGAGTCAAATAGACCATAAAATCTATTATCTTCTCAATGTTAAAAGTCCACCAACAATGTTTTATCCCTGTAACATCAATCAACAGTTCATGTCCACAATCATGTGAATAACTCATAATCATAATTATGGTTCTAAATTCCTCTTCTCATCTAGGACGAAGATAATTTTCATCACCTGTCTTTACTTGAAACATCAGAGATTGTGGTTATACCAAATCACAGTTCATGTTCATAATCATACTAATAAATTCATCTTTGCACTACGGGCCAAAGATATTCATTAGGTAATCAATCATCTTTGCACTACTGGCCAAAGATATTCAACAACAGTCATCTTTGCACTACGTGCCCAAAGATATTCAACAACATGTCATCTTTGCACTACTACCAAAGATATTAATATCTCAAAGAAATATATAATCATTTCAGAATTTATATAAACAATAATTATAACCATGTTGATCAATTCACCTTTGCACTTAAGCTAAAGATATTCAATTATAAATTCAATGGTCATGATCATACCAGTCAACAATTCAACTTTGCACTACTGGCCAAAGAGAACCTATAGTCACGATCATACCAATAATCTACCCATCTTTACACTCAAGTCAAAGAGAAATTTCATCACCAGGATTATAAAAATGTTATATATCATAATAAAAATAATATGATCAACAACTGCATTTAATTTCAAGAGTAAAATTCATAAATTAACGATAATTTGGTCAGAAAAAGAAACTAATTTTGTCGTGAATAGTACTCGTGAATAGTAACTCATGAATAATAACTTATGAATAGTAATTCTGACACAAAAAGATAGAAATTCTATAATAAAATCTATACCAATATTTTGGTATAATGATATTGAAAGAATAACATTTCTTAAACTTATAAATAATTTATTTTAATTGTTTACACTTTACTAAATAATGCATTTAATCATCCTAAAATGCCAAACTCATAAGATTTTCTCACCAACAACCAAAACTCTCATCAAAAATCTGCATATACCTTATATATGATTCTCAAGCCATAAAATCCTATTTTCTAAGTTTCTTACTTCACATAACATATTTAATTCATTTACTCATAACTAGTACATTTTCATGAAAAATACTAAATCAATACAAACAAATTTTCTTTTCTGGGATTTAGCAGAATATAGTTCCATATTGAACATATATTTTTCTCAGAATTTTTAAAATTCATTTACTATTTTTCATATGGCCAAAACAGCTGAATGTTTAGACATTTATCATAAACTGTACTTTTATCCAAAAATTCTAAAATTTACAGAGTATACTTCTGTTATATACATGTACTCCCAATAAAAATTTCACCAATTTTGGAGTTAACCACAAGGAGTTATAAGGGTTTACTTTTAAAATAGTCTTTTCTCATAAAATTAATAACTCCTAATCTATACATCCAAAAATCGTCATTTTTGGACACAATATAGAAAACTCGTCAAATTATCATTTCAAATTTTTCCAGAATTTTTGAAGGTCGGAAAAATTACGAAACATGAAAAATATAATAACCTTTAAAATCCCTTACCTCAAAAGAGCAGTACTTCTGACTAGAATATAGGATGAAAAGCCGAAGGAACCTTGCACTGATAAATAGAAACTCACAAAGTATCTAAATACTCATAAAATACGCTCGATAATATAAAGAGAAAAAGAGAGAAAGCTTATGTTTCTAGTGTGATTTCTAATTCTAACTTAGCCCTCTATTTATAGGAAAATGTTAGCACGCCGAAGCAGACTTGACCTGCTACCTGATGGATTTACCTGCTACTATTACCACCCACCACATTTGAAATAAAATTTAGCACATTTTTTCACCAACCACAAGTGGGGCCCACCAATTCTAGAATTTTTCACCAAAATCATTTATAAACCTAATTTCCGAATCAGTCACCTCTTAAAATTCATAACAAATTATACGCTCATTTTAACGGTTCAAAATTTGTGGACATATACTCAACTTATATATGTATAACATATCCAAAAATCACAACGATCCATAAATTCACGATTAAAAATTATAACTCACGCAATATATCTCGGTCACAAAGATTTAATTTTAATACCTCCATTCCGGCAAAAAACACCTCAACATTAATTCCTTCAATTATATTCACATAAAATAAATATATCCATCAATTATATCCACATAAAATAAATATTTTCTTATCATATAAATCAATAATTAATTATTCACAAATAATATTACAGAATCACAATTGTGATAATCGGTAGCTTCTCGGAAAGAGGGGGCTTTCCAATAAGGATTTCTCCTTACTGGCGCGCAATTAGGTGACCAAACCTCTCCTTGACAGAACTTTCTAGACATTGCCAATAATACTATCTAATAATATTATTCAAATAATATGAATTATTGATCTGATAATGGGAAATGTTGTACAATGACAATTATTGAACAACAATAATATAAACTATCAACGCAGCAATTATTGAATCAATAAAATAAAATATTGAACAATAATTACTGTAACAATTATTGAGTAGTGCCTTCTTACGTAATAATCAATAATTCAAAAATATTGTGCAATACTGGTGTCTTTGTTATGCTGACAACGCGTACATTTACTTTACCTTTCGAGTATTCCAACGGTGTTAATTGAACGATTCTGCAGATTATTTATAAAAACTCAAATTTGTCGTTTTCTTCATCCGATAGTTATTCTCATTATGGGGCCCATAAATGGTCACTACCAATATCAATCGTAAAATATTTCCCGACAACAAGAATATTCCACGACCAAACGAATATTCCCCGACAAAAATGAATATTTTATAACCACTTGCTTATTTTGAAAAATTTACACATATTACCCATAACTTTAACTTTTTTATCAATTTAACCATTTACTAAATAGAAAAATTGAATACTTTTATTCCATAAAATTCAGGGTCTTACACTAGGCACAGCCGCAGTGAGTGGAATAAGGAATATTTATACATGTATTAGGATATAACCCAAAAGGATTGGGTGAGTCAAAGTGAGTTCAATAGTTATTTTGAATAAGTTGAACAAACTAAGCTTGGTTGAAAAATGAGGTGACAGAGTACTTTTGAGCCAATTTTCGAACACGTTAATAAATCTTAAAAATTATGAATTCATGGGGGTTTTGTAGAGGGTGTTGCAAGCTTTCCAACGCCTTAAAAAACAGACTAATTCCGATAAAGGATGAAAAAGTTATGAAGATTTGAAGTATGTGCATCAAGAATTGCAAAACTGGGTCAAGTGTCAAAGGTTGGACGCCTAGGCGTTGGTCAAGTGTTAGGCCAAAATCTGTTCGAACGTCCTTTAGTAACTTTGGCATAACGTTTTCATACGAACTCTGATTGAGGTGATTAAGGATGATTCAGAAAGATAACGAGTAGAGCTACAACTTTTATTATTTAAATTTTGATATTGAGGTCGGGGTCAAGGCTTAAAATGGCCATTTGTGGGGCTGGTATGTGTTGGGAGAATGCATATGTTAATTTGATGTTTAAATATAAATACTCATGATTATTTGTAAAGTCCTTCAAGGATTATATGTACAAGGACTTAGTGATAGATCAAATTTGTTAGGTTAATCTAAGCTATTAATGTGTATCATTCTGGAAATGAATGTATAGATAGAAAGATCAAAGCTGTTAGGTTGATCTTGAGATGTAATAGATAGGCTTCGAAGAATTCGTAGTGTATCAATCTGATCAACATTACAGAAGTCAAGGCAGAAACGTAGAGCTTCAGAGATCGTAGTGTGCCTACCTTGAAGGGCCTCTTCGGAAATCGTTGAGTGGTCCCAACGTTTGCTGAGCCAACTCAGAGATCGTAATGTGCTCTCGGAAACGTAGAGTTTACAACTCAAGCAAGCGAAGATCGTAGTGTGCAAACAGTTAAGAGAAATCGCAGGTTTCTCTCGGTTGATAAAGATCGGACCAAGCACCACAAGGCGACAAGTCACCACGATCTGAATCGTAGAGTACCACGATCTGAATCGTAGAGTACCATGATCTGAATCGTAGAGTATCATCTGTCTTGTGTCAGAAGTATCAAGCCTCACGATTTATGTGGAGACAGACTCCAACATATGAGGAATGGATTCTAAACGTTGCGATGACTCACCAAATCCCAAAGTCCTAAGAAATATCCTTAGTATGCAACAAAGAAGCGTATTGAAGAAGCTAAGGAAAGTACCATTGGTAAGGGGGGAAACACCTTTTCAGGTGTTAGGTGAGAAAGCAGTCTGTTGTGTCAGTGGGCCAGAATGCAATTCAAAAAATGTGCAGAAAAGTCTCCATCAAATAACAGAAAGGTCAAACGCATTTAATGCTTCAACGGATGGATCCAACGAATAGTTTTCAAGATCACATATATGCAAATCAAGCAGATGAGAGAAAGAAGCAAACATTGAACAAAAACGTAAAGAACTCTCAAAGCCCAACTCTATGATCCAAGAAAAAGGAAAGCTTGCTCAGCTACTCAGTTCTTTCGAACAAGTGCTTAAACAACAACTGAGTAGCAACCATCAAGAACTCAACATCTACCAATCAACTAAAGAAAGAGTATCAAGTCTGCTGGACTTGAAGAGTTCTAAGTGAACTATAAGAGAGCCAAGTCTGCTGGACTTGAAGAGTTTAAGAGTGAACTAAGAGTTCCTGGGATCACCGGTCAGAAGGTTCAGAAGTTGTAAAAGACATCCTTAGTGGATTTCCTACTCGAGGAGTAGAAGAGTGGACTAGGAGCTTTAAGTGCTCTGAACCACTTAAAACGACTGTGTCGGTTACCTTTTTACTATAACTGCTATATATGTCATAACTGCTATAACTGTCTCACTCTCATAACTCCACTACTTCGTAAAGGAGATTAAAACAAACATTAATTCCGCTAAGTTTTAATCATCATCAACTAACAAGTTAAAACGAAAAGATTTTTAAATATCTATTCAACCCCCCTCCTTCTAGATAACTATTGTGCCTACTGGGAACTAACAGTATGCATTCAGAGGCAATCAGAGGGCGTCAAACATGCGCGTATGCAACGTGTAATGTTTTCGACGATAAAAGATGTTGTTCTAAGTTGTAAAACATGAATATTATGAAATATAATGATATTTAACATTAATCAATGATGAATTAGATAAGTATATGAGCATGTGAAGCATTCGAAAAAGAGGCGAATCGGGTTTGTGATGAATGAAAGTCGAAACGTCGTGCCAAGTGTTAATGAACTTAAAAAGTGTTTCAATTCAAATGAAATGACCATTATAAGATATGGAATGAGGTGAATATAAACCAATAAAAATGGATGATTATGAGGGTCATAACGTTTCCGAACGCCGAGACGCCGAGAGATGTTTTGAAGTTAATTGCGTTAATTAAACTATAATATGCGAACGATATGAAATAAGAATTAATATAAACCAATTTGAGTGTCATTAAGTGACTAATTGATATATTCTACATTAATGATATATGTATGTTATTCGATAAGCTATGTAGCGTAAGCGGTAAAGGAGCATATAACGCAAGTTTCCTAACTTACTCAATCTTATAATTGAGCAAGTTCTCCAACTTCATATGATGATGTTCTTATGAAGGTTATATGATGTATTGATGTTCAAATTTACACAATTCTTAGATATATTGTGTGAATTCTAATCGTATGCAAATCTTGTCATATGTTTTGATGTTTGAATTTCATTAGTTGGGATGAGATGAATTATTCTATATAGAATTCTTATTGATGTAGATATGAATTATAATAATTCTTGAATTGTGATATATTGATAATGCCAAATCAAATTATTTAGGCAATTGATAGTATAGGTTCCACTCCGTGCAACAATGTGATGTAAATAGATGTGGTAATGATTGCACCCCGTGCAACGATGTCATAGCGATTATAAGCAATAACGTGCTAGACCAATATCCACACTTAGGTGTTATCCAAAGAGATGTTCCAAATATTGAACTGTTTAAGATGCTAAGTTATGATAATCAAGAACCATGATGAGAATTAGGTGAATGTAAAATGTTATCGAATATGGTGATGGTTAGAATGATGATAGCGATGTTAGATGATAAGGAATCCAAATTATTTATGTTTACTTGTATGACTTCACAATTATTGTTTCAATTGTTGAAGATTTTGATCAGATGTTATATGTAATCCTATATTGTTGTTTATTCATTTGTTTATACTTGTTGGGCAATTGAATGCTCACCATTGCTCTATAAAAATGTTTTTTCAGCTAAGCCAGGGCGGATCGGAGGATTCGGTAAGGACAAAAGATGAAGATTTTATAATAAAAGTATATTTGTATTAATTTTAATACTTTTAAATGATGTATTATTCATTTGTATTAGATGATGTATAAGTAAATGTCTTAGAACATGGGTTTAGATGTGATGTATTGTAATAAAAATAGATAAAATATTCATGATGTTAATGATATGATGGATGATTAGTACCATGGAGCACCAAACTAGGGCTTGAAGATAAGACTTGAATTTGTGGGCATCACAAAGTCAACCTCGGAGACAACCCTGAGGAAAGACGGTATTAACAACAATCAAACCCTAAAGACAACCCCAAGGGACAACCCCAAGGGACAACCAAAAGCCACCTCAACCGTGAAGACAATCTCGGGAGGGCAAAGAGGGAAAGTTGACAGCACACCATAAATAACAGTCATACAGCTGCAGATAAGGTCACAAAGAGCTATTACAGCAATCCCGAGTGCAAACTGCGCAAAACAGGTCAATGGACTACCTATGAAAACCTGAATATGTTATTCTGGTCATGGACCAATCTTCGTGGATTCGAAAAAGAGAAACCCTTATGTTATGGCGTAGCTCTCGGAAAGAGCTTTCCGGAATGGTATGACACATGTCCATACAATTCCCGGATTCGAAAAAGAGAAACCCCTATTTTGCACATCGATCGATGTGCACGTACTTTGAGGCAAGAGGGTTTCACTGTGCCCAAATTGCCAGTGGACTCGCAATGGCCAGTCTATAAATATTAGAGCCCCCAACTCATTTTAGAAACTTTTAGAAGAGACAGAAAATCTGAGATTTAGAGAGAGAAATAACTCAAATCTTACTTCAATCTTTGTAAATCTCTTCTGTAAAAACTTCTATACATATATACTTCATCATATCAATTTTTAACCGGTGAAAATCGAGTTTAAAGGCGTTAAAAACCGTTCGATAACAGTTCTCGTGCCAGACTGTAAGATCTCTTCAGATCTTCTTTCATTTCTTACTTTACTATATATATGTGTTGTATATACATATATATTGCTTGGTTGTGCCTGGATAGCGGTTTTAACCGTTCATTTTCTGTAAATATTCGATATTTATCAATGTATTGACTAAATCTAGCCAGATCTAGCTTTTAACCGGATCAAAAGTTATAAAACCTGAACCGCTGAGCTAGAAAGGCTAAGATATAGATAGATCTAATTTTCTTTCTAATTTTTGTAAATATTAAGCAACCACGTAACCCTAGATCTGTATCTAGAGGAAACGAGAAGCTTGTTGACTCGTCTAAAGGATTTGATCAATAAATCACTTGTTTGACGCGGGTTAATGTAAATATCTATTTTATTTCAATATTTTCATTATTCAAGCTATTAAATGATTGATGTGAGTCTAGGAACCATTCGGGTAAAGATTCAATCAATGAATCTAAAACTCGATTCATGTGATAGACATGTTTAAGTTGTACAGTTGGCTTTGCAACCCTTGTATATGTAAATCGAGGGTCTTAAAACGGTTATCTGGATTTAAGGCTGTAAAATAGTGAAAAATCATGTATGTGGTGCTCGGGCTTACTTCGATGGCTTACATGCTCATAAGAAGTCCGACTCTTGTAAATAATTCACATTTAGCTTCGAAGATGCTTCGCATCTCAAGAAATAAAATTAAATAAAGCCGTCATTAGAATAAAATTGGAAGTATCAAATTGTCTTGATTCCTATTCTGGCAAAAGGGTTTGAAAACCAAATTTCAAAACATCACTTTCATATCTTGTTTAAAACTGAATTTTATGTAAATCAAACCCTTTGTACATATGTTCAAAGAGGCACAACACTACTTTCAAAACAAAGAACAAAACATCTTTGCAAAACAAAAGCTTTCACAACACACACACAACGCATAGGGAATGAAAAAATAGCGATAACTGTGTTTCACGGAAGTCGAGGGTGCCTAACATCTTCCCCTTGCTTAACAAAGTCCCCGAACTCTATGAATCTTGAGTTCCAGACCAATTAAATGGAGTCACATATTGGGTCACATTGCGAAAACCTTTCAAAACTCGGTTGAGTTGATACAACCATTTTAAATTCAAATCAATTGGCGACTTTGTCTAATTCGACCCAAATCATTAAAATCAATCTTTTCAAACCGTCGACATATATGTCAGTCTTTTCTCAAAATCTCACTCTTTAAGAGAGATAAATAAAATCAACATAAAATAAAGGGTAAAAAAACACCTAGAAAAGGAAAACATTAATAAATAAAAACCAGCGTCAACAACTATTACTACTTTGATTTTTTTTAGAAGTCTAATTTTAATTATATTTACAATAATACATACATAAAAATGAATTATATGTTAATTACATGATAAAATTAATAAAATAAAATAACAATAAAAATATTGAATCATACTATCTCTATCATTCAAAGAATGACTAAATGTATAAATATTTGTCCCTAAAAAATAAGATAAAATACATAAAATAAAGAGTAACTTGGTCATTTAATGAAATTCATTAGTATAAAAAAATAAAAGTATTCTTTACTTTATATAATTTTGTGGTGTCACTAAAGATTAATTTAAAAATATTTTATTCTTCTTATCTCTATTTTCGCTTGTGTGTGTGTCTATATATATATATATATTAATTATAAATATATAAAAATAAAAATATTAATTTTATATAAAAATACAAGATGGGGATTGGGGCTATCTGTCGACTGTCCCCGGACCTATACTCGATAAATCACCACTCCATTCAAGATGAAGCGCAAGGATCATCACACGTCAACGCCTCTTAACCAACCATGATACCAATAGTTTATACGAACTAATATCAAACAATAAGCATGATACCAGTAGTTTATATGAAATGCAGCTTAACTGAAAAGGTGGTTAATAAATTACAACTTGAAGGACTTCAGATCTATAAACCTCTTTCTAAACACTTTATTGAACTATATCCTGAAAATAAACAAAAACAGCCAACTTAATGTGACAAAATATAAATATAAGAAAAGCAGCCTCAACATAATCACATGAACTTCAAAATCATGTCTAGTGGGCACATCTGATAACACATTTTCTTCAGCAAGCTTCTGCAAGTTTGAAATTGCTTTTTCAATGCATTCAACTAAGAATGGATCAACATCTGCAGCAATAATCCACTTTGTTTCGGGCATGCTAGCAAAATTGAGAACGCCATCAGTCAAGTGACCAGAAACTTAAACTATCAATTGAATCATTAAAATGAAGCTCAAACGCAAAGTAAGGGACATCAAATAGGCAAACAAAGCTACACGAAAGGAATGCAGGATAGGCAGTCATACCTAATTGTCATAGAAGCGAGAGCGACGTCTTCGAGAACTGCTACATGCAAAGATAAAGACATGACATTAAAACAAACAAGCTTTCTAATTTACCCAGCTAAACAGAGACGAAACGTACTTCATATGCACATTAACTATATTTTAATTTGTGGAAAAAGACCATCATAAGGCATCAGTGACCCCTTTCAAGTATTAATGCCTAAAGACTGATTATCTTAGAAGACTTTGTTTGATAGGAAGTAAAAGAGGAGGATTAGAGGGGTGGAAGTAAAAGATGAAGTAATTGGGGTATGTAACGTGATTGGTAGGGAGGAAAAGGGTAAGGGAAGTAAAAGATGTTTCCCTACCCCTCCTCGTCCGCAAAACTATTCCACCCAAACAATGTTTGTGAGTTTTTAAAAAGAGAGAAAAGAAAGGAGAGAAATTTAGGGAGAGATCAAAAGTCCTTGTTTGTGAGTTTTTCTAGGAGAGATAAAAAAAGATTTTTTTAAAAAAAATTCCTCCCAAACTTGGGAAGATTTGGAAGGAAATGAAGACTTAGATGACATATTAAAATACCAAAACTATTCTTATATTAGTTTTCAAATGCAATTTTACACGGGTAAATAGTAATATACTATTTTAAGTAAAAAATTCCTTCCAAAACTCACAAACACAAGTAAAGAAAGTGAACCGCGTTTCTCTACCTCTTTTCTCTCATAAATTTTACATTCTTCCACATAAAAGTGGAAGGAAAGAGTAGGGAGTTACGAAGTTGCTAGTCAAACAAAGCTACACTTTTTTAGTTTTACACACCGTGTGACATTATGGTATTCTAGTTAAATTACAAAATATTGGTTCCACTCCCAGTGTTCTAAAAATCTCCGCCTAGATCCGCCTATGCCCCGCCTAGGCGCTAGGCCCCCACTTGGAGCCTCGCCTAGGCGCTAGGCCCCCAATGCGACAAAAAAATCCCTCCAAGAAATAGTTTTATTTTAATAACTACCCAAATCAAATCTTGATATATTTATTTTTCTAATGATTTACCATATTCATAATACAGGTTGTAGCATATCAAATCACAACAAGAAGTGAACACTATCAAGTCAAAATAGATAATTTTATTATAGTTGTAATTTTTTGAACTTTTACCAACTTCAAATTATATAAATGATGATATATTTGTAATATTTAGTTTAATTCAATATAATTCTTAAATTTATGTTTAGTTTCTTAAGTATTAATATTGAATTAAATTCTTGAAATTTTAAATTTTATTATTTAATAACAATCTTGTTTATGAATAAAACTAATATGTTAAAAATACGTTTGAACAATTGCATGTTTGTGTTTGAACTTTGACATTAGCAATATGGATATGTGTTTGATCTTTAAGCAAAGGCCTTTATTATCTTTATTATAAATTGTTCTGCTTTATATTATTGTTTTGTTTGGATAAATGTAAGATAAAATAAAAAAATTCACCTAGGCCCGCCTCACTTCGCCTCACTTCTCACTTGCCTCAAGCCCCCCTAGGCGCTAGGTCTCCCCTGATCGCCCGCCTCCCGCCTGGCGCCTTTTAGAACATTGACCACTCCCCTTTCCTCATCCTCCCCTTCCCTCATCCTCCCCTTCAATCGTCACACATAATGAGAATTACTTCCAACCTTTCCCCTAGCAAATGCTCCCTCTATACCTACCCTTCCACGCACCAAAAGAAGCATGGTGGTAATGTGCCAAGACTAGGGTAAATTGGGAAAGTCAGTAAGTAATACTCTATTTGTTCCGCAAAAACTAGCTTAATTTGACTTTTTTGGTCAAATTGACAAATTTTAGATTGATAATTAAACAAATATATTTATATTTATAAACTTCCAAAAATTGGATGTTGTAGCAAATTAAACGTAATTTCTTATAGTTCAATCTCTTTACTTGTATTCAAAAGAAAATTGGATAAATTTTGATTTTAAAATTGGTCAATCTGACTTCAAAATTCAAACTAAGTCGGTCTTTGTGGGACGGATAGTGTACCAAGTACTATAATTCTAAATCGTGGTACAAGAACTTTGATAACTTATGCATTCTATCAATTGGTGGTGTTCCTTGTCCCCAATTTCGTTATGCGTACACATTTAATCAGTGTTCCTGGTAGCCATGTCTCAGTAGAGAGCAATGAGGTACAATGAATAATTGTTACAAGAAATTGAATAACATTTTGATGAACCTAAGGGCATGCCCCCACCAAGAAATCTAGATCACAACATCCCACTTGAACTAATTTCCACTCGTTTTTCAGTCAGACCCTGCTAGTGTTCCTATCACCAGAATAATGAAATTGAAAGATTGGTAGTAGAAATGCTCAAATCAGGTATTATCGGACCAAGCCAAGCCCCCCTATGCCTCACCAATACTCCTAGTGAAGATAAAAGATGGAAGCTAGAGGTTTGGTGTGGATTACAAGCATTTAAATTCTATAACCATCAAAAACAAGTATCTGTTCCACTGATTGATGAGCTTATGGATAAACTAGGAGGAGCTAAGTATTCAAAAAACTTGATGTAGGAGCTGACCGTCATCAAGAGTTGAGAAAAACAGTTTTTAGGACACCAATGTCATTTTGAGTTATGTCCTTTGGATTAATTAATGCTCCAGCTACATTTCAAAACCTCATGAAATGTATTCCAATCGCTCCTAAGAAAGTACGTCCTACTATTTTTTATAATATTTTGGTTTACTCCAAGAACATAGAGGAACATTCATCTCAAGGAAGTCTCTAAAACCACGAGGAAGTATGAACTATATGACAAACTCAGTAAGAAGAACCAACTGAATACCAAGGACACATAATCTTAGAATGGCATGTGGCAGTAAATCCTTCAAAATGTTGAATACAATATGGATTGACCTGTACCTAGCACTATTAAAGGATTGAGGGGGTTCCTAGAACTTACAAAGCTTCTGCAAAACATCGGAATACCTTGCTGCAAAAGGGAACTTTGGGTGGAATACTGAAACACAGACGCACTTTCAAAGCTCGAAGAGGCTCTCTACGTATTCACTTTTGGCTCTGCCTAATCTTGAAGAACAATTTTGAGATAGAAATTAGAAACTGATGCAACAGACAGTGGAATAAGGGCAGTTCTTGCGCATGAAGGGAGACCACTAGAATATTTCATTAAAGCTTTAGGACCAAAAGGGAAGTCCTATTCAACTTATGAAACAGAACTAATGGCAGTGGTGGAAGCTATCAAAACTCAAAAGATGGTTATCCTATATTGGTCAAAGACGATTCATAATCAGAACAAATTATCGTCCTAATGTATTTCCTGGAGTAAAAAGGTGGTGCGTTGTCTACAGCAAGTTATCAGAAAATTACTATGTAATCAGCTGCAAGAAGGGAAAAGAACATTCTGCTGAAATGGATTGTCTAGAAAGTTTGAAGAGAATGCTACCAATCCTGAAATCCATGAGGACATGGATACTTTAAAGGGGATTGTCCAGCCTAAGGTAAATTGGAAAAGTCTGTCGGTTAATAATATCGAGAATAAGCCAGGACCATGTGATAATTGTTTCTAGATTATAGTGACAAGACTGCTAACTTGAGCATTTGCTCAATCCTAGTAGAGATCTAGAATAAATATAGCCATGAGATCATTCTATTTGCACTTGAATATGGAAAGAGAATCTGAATTTTAGGGCTTATGGTTGTGGCTTTTTTTCTCTGTCCTCTCCTACCTTCATCCCCATTTCTCTCCTTATCCCTCAAACTCTATTTCTTATCTATCGATTCTGTTGTGTTACTGTTTTGAGGTTATGCTCACCTTAGGGTCTTACCATAAAGCCTGAAGTAGCTATTATGAAAAGGTAGGAACTTGTAAACTGAATAAACAGTAATCAAATTTGACCCCAACATTTCCTCCCTTCATAGCATACATGTAGGTCTGAATCAACCCATCAGTGTTATCATATATAGTAACTAATATCACTTTATTCAATTTGCTGATTCAGATAAACCAAAAAACAATCCTCTTCAGCCCAACAAAGCAGTATATGACTATGAATTAATTGCCTGATAAATAAAGGGATAAATATATCAACACATTGAAAGACATTTTTTTTTTAAATCCAAATAATTTAAAGGTGAAATACATGACATACAATTACTAGATTAGGGTGATACAACAAAAAAAGTATCCAACTATGAAGCTACAACTATGAAATAATTGCATGCAAGTTAATTTAAGGGCTAAATATATCAACACTAAGAAATCTTTTTTTTTATATGATCCATATCAACTAAAGGTGAAATGCAAAACATTTACTAGATTAGGGTGACGAGGGCTTTACTAGATTTAGGGGGCGTTTGATAAAAACTGAATGAATCTGAATGAAAAAAGTTGTTTGATAATTAACATGTCTGAAAGATCTAAATGACAGAATTTTATTATTTTACCCCTCTGAAAAAATTCAAAGTTATTGCAAATTTATTTAATATTACTTAATATAATAGTTAATACTTTTTTAAAAATTTTACTTTATTCAGCTGCTCATTCAGCTAAAAAAATCTGACTTAGCCATTCAGCTCAATCATCTGACTGATTCAGCCATTCAGACGATTTTTTTCCAAAATAAACGCACTTAATAGCTGACCGATTCAACCATTCAGATGTATTCAGTCCTAAACAAACCGCCCTTAGGGTGATGGTGATCACAAATCTAAAGTCAAGAAAAAATCCTTACACTAATTATTTAGTTATATTATTATAATTAATTGGGTAAAATTGATGTAATCGGATATTTTATTTATTAGTGGGGGTCTAAGACATTTTATACTGATTAGGAACTTTTATTATTTAGTTAGGGTATTTTATTTCTTTAATACTTTTCCTATTCCTAAGTAAGATGAGGGTTTTGCTTTTGAAGCGATATAATCTGGCCAAGCTCTTTACATTACACATTATTATTATTCCCATTGATTATTGAGAGTTATTCCAGTTGATTGCTATCAGTATTTACTCTTCAGCAGTTGAGGATCCTTGGGGTAGTGGAATCCTGAAATTAACATGGTTGAAATTTTTCCAATCATTCCCTACCAATTATGCATTTCTAAAATTATGTCCTCCATCACAGCTGAACTTGGGAATCATTAAAAAAACAAAAATAATTGTTCACTCACCAGAAAGTTCGTCGAAAAGCTACCTCAACTTGGCAACACCTTCGGCAAAGTTATTGTTCAATACCCTCAATCATATACACTAGATCCACCGCTGCAACACCATATTACCACCATCATCACACAATCCATCAAGCTCGCCGAAATCATCAACATTTGAGAATCAACAACAAGCTGATCAACACCCAGAAACCCCAGAGCCTTCACCAACCACCCAAATTTAACCCCTTCACATACTGCTCAGCGTTACCATCCTAGTCAACATTATCACTGAACCCCAGGGCTGTCACCACTACCTCGATCAACAAAACAAAAACACAGCAAACCATGACCAGTCATGTTGCAACTTGTGATCAATTTTAGTTCCACAAATTTCAGTGAAGCCCAATCACCAACCAATGACCACTCCAGTCGATGACCACCTAGCGCCAATGACCACTCCGGCCAATAACTGCCTAGCGCTGTCAATCCACTCCTCCATAGACTTTGTCATCTCTGAGCTTTTGCAAGAAACATACCGATATATCTTCTGGGTTATTTTCAATCACTTCTGCAAAATGACCAGCCAATCCCTCAAGGCATCCTTGCTTCTTGGATCTTGTCTTATAGTTTGTTATGTTTGAGAATTCCTTTTAGTTACAAGATCTCCTTCCAGTTTTGATACATATGCTCAGTGTAAATCATGACTGATTAAATTGCTATTAATATCAAGTGTGAAATTGATTTAGTTTCTACCCTACTTTTGAAATGCTCAAACCTACAAGGCTACAACCTCAACTAGTTCCACCATTGGGTAAACACTTCCATTACAATTACAGTTGATATGAGCACAACACGTTAAATGTATTGTTTTTGTTCTGCCCATGAATGCTGTCCATGTACTACTTAGTAAGTCTTCATGCATCAGTTTAAGGTAGAGTAATGTGAGGTTGACAATAATTACAGATATGGTTTTCGACAAGGAAAAATATGCATGTCAACTACCAAACCTTACAGGAAACTTATAAAAGAAATCTTCCAGCGACTAACAATGAGCAGGTTGAAGGCTTAAGCATCCAACAAACCCAATTATCAATGAATAAGAGCATATTGATGTCTAAAACAAATCAGTGGTTTAGATATTTATTGATTGAATATTCTTCAAATATTTGTTGTAGTCTATAAAGTCTAATTTGTTCTTTATTGTTCAAACTATTTAAATGTTTGTTCTTTATTGTTTACATCTTTTATAATCTTTGTACTTTAGGTATGGAACAAGCCAGTGAAACTCAAAAACAAAAAAGGAGCTTTAGAACAAATAACCATGAAAATGACTTAATCCTTCATAAGCGAATATCCCTACTAGATGCTCTTATTGGGAAAACTATCAAATTGACAACCTTGGATGGAAGGGATATCAAGATCCCGATCTTGTGAATCCGGGTCATGAGGAGGTTACCTCCAATGAAGGAATGCCCATCTCAAAAAAACCTGGGAAAAGAGGGAACTTAAAGATCAAGTTTGCTATCAAATTTCCATCGAGGCTCTCAACAGATCACATTATCTGATCTTAGGAGAGTTATGGGAGGCAGTTGATGCAATGCTGTATATAACACGTTCACCATTAGAATAACTTTGTGCATATTAGGAAGATAGTTTGAAGGAGTGTTGGAGCTATTTAGTGGTATCGAACCCTATGGATACAGAGCTGATTCTAGCTTTTTGCTTTGTCTGCCAGTTAGTAGCTTCTACCTTTGATTTGAATCTTCAATAGGATGATCTAAACGTGAAGGCTTTTAACTGTGATTAGTGCAGAATATTTTACTGGATTATGTATGAGACAAATATCTCTAATGTTTATTTGTTTTTGATGATCATGTGGATTACTACATCTTAGGATTTCTTTAGCTTTTCAAATTTGTGTTACTTGAATTCCTAATTTTACACCTAATTGCTGATTAAGATTTGCTTGTAACTTGTTGAGATTTTGGATAGGTGAATCTGCTCAACATTCTTTACAGATCTACTTGAGCTAGTCACAATTTGTCAAATTATTGTGTATCTGCATATTGAAATCATTCGAGTGGCTTTAGTTAGATAATAATTACCTGAACTTTTTTGCACAACAGAGAGAATGTGTTGCAAGGATGAAAATTATGCCATGGTTATTTGTTCTATACATTTTGTTTCATCATATTGTGGTTAAAATATTATAAACATGTATTTAAAATACTATTCAAACCTTTCTAATTATCAAACAGTGTTTCGCTTAAAACTGCTTAGTAGGGTTAAAATGGTAAAATATTACTATTCGGACATTTTGAAAAATTAATTATCAAACAACATTTTTTCATTCAAACACAATTCTGGACAGATGCTCTATATTATTCAGATGTCTAAACTGTTCAGATCTTGACACTCAGTTTTATCAAACACCACCTAACTGGTCATTTAGTACATCAACACATGTCCCACTATGGTGATGAGTGGAAAGATAAAAATAATGTTATTTATTCATCTACATGTGCATATCTCGAACTTGCTTTGGTACTGTATTATTAGTTACATGAGCAGTTAATATTAAATATTTTTAATACTATAATATTTATTTGTTAATTATACTATAATATATTATATTTAATATTCATAAAAATTAAATATTATTTAATATAGTCAATAATAATTTAACTTTTAATTTTGATATTTCTATTAAATTATTATATTTATTTTTCATAAAAATAAATATTATTTTAAGATTATGACTAAAAAATAAATATTATTGTTACTAAATATGTTGAATTTTAATGTATATAAAATTTCATTGTTCAATGTACTTTTAAAGAAAAATAAATAATGTATAATATATTGTATGACGTCCTCAATAGAATTGCCTAAGGTACGACTTTTTTTGTCCACATAAAATAATGGACAAGTATGTCATTTAGTGGAGTCCACTAGTATAAAGAAAATAACTCATCACTTTATGTAATCTTGTGGGGCCATGAAGCATAATTTGAAACTTTTTATACTCTTTTTCCTCTATTTTATTTTTCTTAATTTGTGTAAAAAATGTACTTAGGACATCCTTTTAAGGACGGAGGGAGTAGTCCTCAAATGTTGCCACCTCATTAAATAAGTTGACATTACATTAAAAAAAAAGTATGCTGAAATATATATATTTTTTTAATCCCAAATGTGTGAAACTAAGGACAATAATGTCTTTTACTATATCATTCTTCTCAAATGGCTATTAAATACCAATCTCCTTGAAAATCATGTTTCTCAATTTAATCAATAAAGATGATCATAGTTATTGCAAAATTTAAAATTTAAAATCTGGCATAAATTAATTTTAATTTTTACAACATTATTGTAATTAGTAATAATTTTCAAGTAATTTTCAATATAGATTATTGCACTAATTAAAATAAGACAAAATTAATGTCAATTTTGGGAAGTTGAAAATTTTGCAAATTAACTAGGAAAAAAGTGAATTAGAGTTATTATTTTTTATAATGAGGATGTGATAAAAGAAATTTGTGTCCTTAATCTCACATGCTTGGGATTAAAAGAATTACATCTCAACATTTTTTTCTTCTTTTAGTGTCATGTAAGATTATTTTAATGAGGTGTCAGTGTTCGAGGATTATATTAATACTCTAAAAAATAAATGGGAGATTTTTGAAAAAGAATAACGTACAGAGACTAAAATAAAACCAAACCATGAGTAAAAGGACCAAATAATTGGTTTTGCCCCAGTAATTCCTTACATTACATACAATTATTGTTTATTATCATTGATTATTAAGAATAATTTCAGTTGACTCGATTAAATTTTACTCTTGTGCAGTCGAGTATCCTAGGGTAGTGGGGTGCGGAGCTTCACCATAATTTTTCGGCTTTCATTACTTTCAACCAATTATTCATCTCCAAAATCATGTCCTGCTTCATTACGTCTTAGTTTAGTTGATTAAAATGTAGGGAAATAATATCCATATCGACAAATATGTGATGAAATTGGGTTGTGACCAACATAGAAATTTATCACAATGCGATAAGAGAGAATAAATTAATGTGTGACCATTTTTAATTTACGTCGCAATTATAATTTGGCTGAAAACTTTCGCAAGGCATAGCAGGACTCTAAAATGTATTAATAAAACCAAGTCCCAAACTGAACCAAACTCCATGTAGTAGTTAGTAGGTACTTGTATTTGCTAGAAATATTAGCATGTCAAACAAAATGCTAACCTCATGAAGACATATAACACCACAAATATGCTAACCTCATGGAGACCATAATTGCTTCTGATTCTATGGAGACATTTATTTTGGTGGGGAACAAGACTGGCAGGCCATATGTTCAGCCATATGTTCATCAATTTTTAAATGCCACTTAATAAGAGTGCAGTAATCATAAGAAATTTGAGTAATCAAAACAAATAAGACCTAGGTAGCATAAAAAATGCAGACACAATTGAAGCACGTTACCCAAATAGAGCCATAAAGTCAGAGGACACATACTACGACACAAACACAACTGTTAGTATCAGCGAGCCAAACATGATAATTCACTAGAGCTTTTTCTAGAACTTGGAAAGAGAAAGAAAAGGACAGCGAAGCAAAAGCAAAAGAGAATGACATCTAAAAATTTTGTTATCAATTTGTTACACTTAAGTTAGCATTTTTACTTAATCATAGATCTTGTAATGGTATATATAATTACTCATATAGTATTGTTCTTTCAAGACGAGGTTTCCTTTCTTATTGTTTCCATTTGTTTTTCCTTTCTCTCGTTGTTTCTGGGTTACAAATATAGTTTTAAGCATAGTTGTCACGACGTCGCCTAGGCGTCCTAGCGCAACAACAATTAGCATGGCGATGCTGGCCTTTGGGGAGGCTGCCAAGGCGCTTGCCTTGGAAGCTAGATGTCCATAAGTTGTCGTCAAGGTGATGTCGTGGACCAAGAACTTCACGCATGACCATAGTTGTTAAGTCATCACTTAATCGACGACGTCCAATCGTTGCAGAAGCTACAAGTTGAGGGCTCGACTTGGGTGCTGCATCCTCTTCCTTCGGCAACTTGTTTTCTTGATCGGTGTGGAGTTGGGTTTCTTGGTTGACTAGCTAATCGGCAATTGGGTCGGCGTGGGTAACCGACTCATTGGCTTGTTGGGTTCGGCCAGTAGGGTTTCGCCATTGATTACGGCAAAGAACGACCGCAACCCTTTCTTCTATCTTAATTCTTACATAAATTATTTTATGTATGTAAATATCTAGTGATCTGATTAGATGGAGTATATAATATGTATACTATTATTTTATTAGTGACATGTGAGCGTCAGACTTGGGATAATGGGTTGGATATACTAAGGTAGTGTTTGATTAGGTCTTAATACCTCTTAATAGGTTTGCCTTTGATTCGGTCAGAGGCAAAACTTGTTTGGTAAAAAATTTATTACCTCTTAATCGGTAAGATTCAAAAACAATTTTAAACCATTCAGAGCCTCCTCTTACCGAGTTTAAGTTTTTTTGGAGAAAAAATAACCTCAGCTATATTACAAAATCCCACTTTTGTCCACATTACAATCTAAACCCTATTCATCTCTCCCGTTTCCTACACTTCGATCCGCCGCTCCTGTCTGATGCTCTTCTCCTTCGCTTCTTCCGCTGGTCAATTAAATCCTGGATCTTTGTTCTTGTTGAAGCTACAGGTGCGATTTTTTTGAATCTAAAATTTCATGTTTTGTGATTTCTTTGACGCTGCCAAATCCTGTTTTCCCTCAAGCATCTCCCTTTCCCCGCACTTTTCAGTTCTCCCTCCCTCTCTCTCTCTCTCTGACCTCTAAAGTGTAACTTTGTTCAATGCTCAATTCTCACTCTTCAAGCTTAGTAGGGACCCTCATGGGTCTTTTGTTTGCTTAATTGGTGTAATCTGTGGATTATTCAAGTAGCCTGCTTCATCTCAACCAATTACCTCTATTTCTGATCATAGCAAATTAATGGTTTTAATTTTAATTTTTTCCCTTTTTCTAGAGATCTTTTGTGTGAAATTTGATGTGGGTTTTTGGAATTTTTTTTATTGGGGGTTTTGTTATGGATTATTAAACACACTGTTAATTTATCTGGGTTGTTTTTCTTTACGATATCCTGCAATTATTTTCTAATTAAGGACATAAATAGTACTGGTTGGTGTGAAATTGTTAATGATTAATTACCTAATTATTCTGTTTAGTAACTTGATTGAAGTAAATTGAGTTACAGCTGGTTTTAGGCTTCAGGTTACAAACTTTTTTATAATGATCACTGTAAATTTGTTTTTTCTTCTGGCTTGATTTTATGGAACTTAGAAAACCTCCACAGAGTTTCAACACAACAATGATGTCTAAAACAAATTAGTGGTTTAGATATTTATTGATTGAATATTCTTCAAATATTTGTTGTAGTCTATAAAGTCTAATTTGTTCTCTATTGTTCAAACTATTTAAATGTTTGTTCTTTATTGTTTACATCTTTTATAATCTTTGTACTTTAGGTATGGAATAAGCCAGTGAAACTCAAAAACAAAAAAGGAGCTTTAGAACAAATAACCATGAAAATGACTTAATCCTTCATAAGCGAATATCCCTACTAGATGCTCTTATTGGGAAAACTATCAAATTGACAACCTTGGATGGAAGGGATATCAAGATCCCAATCTTGTGAATCCGGGTCATGAGGAGGTTACCTCCAATGAAGGAATGCCCATCTCAAAAAAACCTGGGAAAAGAGGGAACTTAAAGATCAAGTTTGCTATCAAATTTCCATCGAGGCTCTCAACAGATCACATTATCTGATCTTAGGAGAGTTATGGGAGGCAGTTGATGCAATGCTGTATATAACACGTTCACCATTAGAATAACTTTGTGCATATTAGGAAGATAGTTTGAAGGAGTGTTGGAGCTATTTAGTGGTATCGAACCCTATGGATACAGAGCTGATTCTAGCTTTTTGCTTTGTCTGCCAGTTAGTAGCTTCTACCTTTGATTTGAATCTTCAATAGGATGATCTAAACGTGAAGGCTTTTAACTGTGATTAGTGCAGAATATTTTACTGGATTATGTATGAGACAAATATCTCTAATGTTTATTTGTTTTTGATGATCATGTGGATTACTACATCTTAGGATTTCTTTAGCTTTTCAAATTTGTGTTACTTGAATTCCTAATTTTACACCTAATTGCTGATTAAGATTTGCTTGTAACTTGTTGAGATTTTGGATAGGTGAATCTGCTCAACATTCTTTACAGATCTACTTGAGCTAGTCACAATTTGTCAAATTATTGTGTATCTGCATATTGAAATCATTCGAGTGGCTTTAGTTAGATAATAATTACCTGAACTTTTTTGCACAACAGAGAGAATGTGTTGCAAGGATGAAAATTATGCCATGGTTATTTGTTCTATACATTTTGTTTCATCATATTGTGGTTAAAATATTATAAACATGTATTTAAAATACTATTCAAACCTTTCTAATTATCAAACAGGTTTCGCTTAAACTGTTCAGAGGGTTAAAATGGTAAAATACTACTATTCAGACATTTTGAAAAAATTAATTATCAAACAACATTTTTTCATTCAAACACAATTCTGGACAGATGCTCTATATTATTCAGATGTCTAAACTGTTCAGATCTTGATACTCAATTTTATCAAACACCACCTAACTGGTCATTTAGTACATCAACACATGTCCCACTATGGTTATGAGTGGAAAGATAAAAATAATGTTATTTATTCATCTACATGTGCATATCTGAACTTGCTTTGGTACTGTACTATTAGTTACATGAGCAGTTAATATTAAATACTTTTAATACTATAATATTTATTTGTTAATTATACTATAATATATTATATTTAATATTCATAAAAATTAAATATTATTTAATATAGTCAATAATAATTTAACTTTTAATTTTGATATTTCTATTAAATTATTATATTTATTTTTCATAAAAAATAAATATTATTTTAAGATTATCAGTAAAAAATAAATATTATTGTTAGTAAATATGTTGAGTTTTAATGTATATAAAATTTCATTGTTCAATGTACTTTTAAAGAAAAATAAATAATGTATAAATTGTCCGTGAACGACTTGTCGCCATACGGACGTCATAGTGGGCGCCTTATTGCCTAGGTGTCGGTTAGCTACCGACGTGCCTCGCCGAGGCGTCGTGACAACTATGATTTTAAGTGTATGTCTTAAATGAAAACAATCAACATAAGCAAGCAACAAAAAATGCGTTTCATCTGCAACCAACGAGACTTAGAAGCGATTGTTGTTGTTCTTAACCACAAAAGGAAGAAAAACTTAAATCGCATAAAGAAACAAATTGGCAAGACATTTTGAGTTAATGGGTCAAATGAAATACAGGATCATATTCTTTCCTCAGCGACAGATTCCTCTTTTGTCTTTAAGACACCTATACAAGTTCCCAAGCACAAATCTCAAACAAGACAATAGAGAAAGAGAAGAGGGTGGGGATATGGGGTTGGCTGTTGGTGTCACACCAACAATGATTAATACCAAATATGAAGCCTTTCTTTTCTTTGATACGTAACTTTGGCCCCAAATATGGGATGGCCAAAGATGAAGCATATATCAAAAAGAAAAATAAGCTTTCAATAGGTAAGACTTACCAAAATCAGCAGTGAGGGTCCATCAAAGTAGAAAAAAACAAAAATATAAACAAACAGAATTCCTACTGCTACGACATTATGCAAACAAGAAATAGCAATAACTGACCTGTGATGATCAGCTCTACTCCTCGACAGACCAATTGTACTCACAAACTCATCTTCAGTCGATGTTACAGAACCTTCATCAGAATTTGAAGTATCATAACTCAAACGGTGGCTTCCTCTTCTTGACTCACTGGCTCTTGATCTTCTTCTGTTTCTAGAAGTTCTAAAGTTATCAAATACCTGATACAAGATACAAGATGTCCACCAGTTGCCTTCATCCCCAGGGAAGTCTTCGAAATCATCCCCGGAGTCATCATCTCCATACTCAATCACATAGTCCCCCAGTACCACCCCACGTGGAACTTCTGAATGTATAGTGCTTAAAACATCAATGATCTCTGAAGATTGCTGGAAATTTTCCCAATCAAGCTGTCGTGCAGGATCAATTTTTGAAGGTCGTGCATGAGGGTGCTCTAGCTGAGCATGTTCCCTGAGTTCATCATAGGTGCCCATAAATGCACACTGTTCCTCTTCACAACAACGGTTTTTCTCGTCTAAATGTTCACGGGCCATTTTCACAACAACCCATCCTGTAACTTCTCCTCTACACAAAGGACATATAGGCTTGCCAGTGGCTTCTAAGTTATTCGTGTTAGTGCTCTCAATCGGAATGGACGTTGCATTAGATGTTGAAGGCAATGGTGATGCAGATAACATCCCATGCGCACTTTTAAAACGGTCCAAACAATTTGAATGCAAATGATCAGTGTCACATACAAAAGGCCGGCATCCTTTCTCATAAGATGAGCATTGGAGGAGAACACTATTATGAGGGAAATCCAAGCATATAGGACAACTCACATCTTCCCAATCAGTATTCAGCTGAACCACTTCCATATTGGAAGTGCTGGGTTAGCTAGATTTCCTACAGAAGTCACAGGCGAATCCAATGATACAGAGCAGGCCTTTCACTTCTTGAGTTAAAAGGAATACTTACCAAGTTGGTCAACAGGTTTTCAATGTATGCAGTACTAAAAACAACTGCACAAGATAAAGATTCACCACATTTGGTCAAGTTGAGAGAATTTGGTCAAGTTGGTCAAGTGCAAAAATGATTAAACAAGCTACTCATGAATGAGTACTAAAAGAAATATGCAAGCTTAACAAGGATGCAAGTAAAAATGAAAGAAACTGAATCCAAAAAGTACATATATCGAAATTATTTAATGTTCAACTAGATCAGATCAGTTGAATTTCACATCCTCAGTCATAGAATGAAGCAAACACAGTTTTTGCACAAGTAGCTGTTATTGAATCTTAGGTTTCAAATACGGTAACCATAATGATTACAATATATGTAATGCTTTCACCATGAGTAAGTATATTGATCCTATTAACTGATTCTAACTTTGGGTGTTAAGATATGTTATTGGAAAATGACAAGAAACATTACATAACATTTATTGTAATCAAGTACAAAGATATGCAATGAATTGTTTTTACAAGAAATGTAAAAATAAGAAAGAAAACATAAAGGAATTTCTTTATAACTTTCCAGAGCCAAATTTTTTATTAATTTAACATAGTCATGTGACCTATGTTGCACCTCGGAGGGGTGAAGCCACCATTCCCATAATAGAAATCTCAAGCTTCCAGGGATTTTTATCAACTCAATTATAAATTCTGGTGCAATTGTGCAAAACTGAAATGGGCAGTAAGAGAATAAGACTTCAAGGGACTGCTTTGGTGGGATTTCGGGGCCTACAGAAAAATATTTTGAGATCTGATTGCAAAGTTAAATGTAAAAAATAACGAGAAAAGAATTCAAGTAGAAGAAACTAGAAGATGAAAGTGGAGGATAGTCTATCCATCAGATCTAGGTTCTTAATCTTAAGCATCACAACCAAGAGAAAAACACATCACACATCTTGTATAATCTGAAATGATTCAATTTCTCTCAACTTTATCCCTTCATTCCCTGACCACATTAAAAATACTTATAAGACCCAGTTGAACCTTCTAGCCAATAGCCACTAACATCATTTTGCATTGGACTAGTTACATTCAATCCATATGGGGAAAAAGGACAAAATACAATGAAAAAAAAAGAGACCGTGGACTGCATTTAGTGAGTCACTTGGAATACTAAAAGACTCTTTGACCATTCTATAATAAACTCAAATGACTTAAACTTAAAATACTAAGATACTAACACGACTATTTTAGAGACTGTAAAATAGACTCTAAGGCTATGTTTGTTTGCAATGATTATACTTAGGATATGACTATTAATCCCAAGTGTCATGTTTGTTTTCAAATTTGAACTTGAGACTATTAGTCCAAGGATTATAAACCGACTTAATATAGGGGACTATTTAATATCATATTCAACTAGATATTATAATTCCTACCATTTGGGAATAAAAATTTCTAGACAAAATTAACCTCAACCTTTTTCTAAAATAACCATAATATCCTATTCAATTCATTTATCGACCTGGATATAAAATCTCCTATTTTTGTCCTCTCCTCGTCTTGCCCAACTCTTCTCGCTCGGCGGTAATAACCTTCATAGGATGATTTAGTTTTCTTTCTTTTGTTCAAATTGATTTTTCTAGTGAGAAGCCTTCATCTCTCTTTCTTCTAATATGCATTGTTTAGCTAGGTTTGTGTAATTTTACTTTGTATTCGTTTGATTTAAGATCTGAAATTAAATTGTGTGAAATTAAATCTGATATAGTTGTCACTCTTTCTCTCTCCCTCCTGAATACACTGATTTGAACTTTTTATTCTGAAATCATCTCTTAAAATTTTCAGATTTGATAATAATATTATGTTTGTTTTGCTGAGAGAAACAAACATAATAATTCTAAGTTTAGGGTTTTAATGACCAATTAAGGTTTCTAATCCAACTTCAATTTTAACGTTCAAGATTTGGTTTTGTTTCAGATTTATTTGAACTTATGTTGAATTGGACTTTTGGGTATTGCTCATTATACGAAGTTGGGTCAGAAGTTTCATTTTTTTTCTAGATTAAGGAGGTCGACTAAGTGTTCTACTGCTGGGTTTCTATGTGCTATTTAAATTTCAATTTATTGTTTTTGGATAATTTTTTTAAATGTGTGTGCACTTATATTATTCGGTGATACTCTGTTTTTGGTTTTAGGGTAGAATATTGATATTATTTAGTCTCCTTTTGTTATACCTTTGCAATGCCTAGTGCTTGCTAGTCTTTTTTAGCTCATATATAAAGCGAGTAGTATTTTCCTAATATAGTCCTGTTTAATATTTTGTTGAATTTGCTAGTCAAATTTTGTACACTATGTTTTCATGTTAAAATTGCTTGATGCTTTTAAAAGGCAAATCCTTTTAAAAACCATTCCTGAGAGAAGTTTGACTATTTACCATTCATACTCTCTCTTTTCATGTATGATAATATAGACGGGCGTATTTGCATCCCTACCATTCACAAGGGAAAAGCAAATGCAGACTTATCTGCAACTGCCTGCTTCTCCAAAGATATTTATTACAAAATCTTTTGTTGTTCTCATGTTTCATGAATTGCCAAAGAAGAGGATTTTGATAAGTTTAGTATTCCCTGTAATACTAAATGTAGGGCTGAGCAAGTAACCAAATTGGAACCGAAACCGCACCAAAAATCGCACGAACCGCACCAACGGTTCCGGCGTATGTGGCGGTTTTAGGTGGGTTGAATAACCAAATTTACGGTTCCGGTTTGGTTACTAGCCAAAACCGCACACATAAAACCGAAACCGCACCATGTGTGTGTATGTATGTATTGTCTCTAGTAAATTCTAAAATTATTTTTCACTTGAACACACTCAGAGAAAACTCCAGTCTTGCATTGTCATTTTTTCACCAATTGAAAGAAGATGTTAGAGGTTATAGAGTCAAAAATTAAGCAATTGGGTTTTGGAATTTTGAATTTGTTTGATGCGTTATTGGAGGGGCTTATAGCTAAGGGGCTCGAGCACTTGATGCATTGGTTAATGTCAATGCTATAATACTAATAGTCTAATAGATTATTTTTCAAATTAGGTATAGTTAGGATTATATTCTATAAGTCCTCCCTGCAATCTCCAATATATACTTTTAATTTTTGGGGAACTAGATAAACATTCTTGTTTTTTATCGAATATATGGTCTCCGTTGTTTTATATAGCGTATGTTTTAGTTTTAAAGCATGCTTGATATAATTCTCATTGCCGACTCTGTCACTAAGTTAATTGCTCGATGTAAGTTTTATGTTAAATTTTATTGAAGGCTTAGACTTTTTTTATTTCAATTGGTTTTAGAACCAAAACGCACTAATTAAAACCGCACCAAGATACTTTAAAAACCGCATCGCACCAATCACAAGCGGTTTTTAAAAGGGTTTGAATTTTTCAAACCAAGACTGAAGCGGTTTGGGTGTGATTTGGACTTCAAACCGCACCATGCTCACCCCTAACTAAATGTTAATTGTTGAATATGCACCCTTTTTTCTGTTCTTTTTTTCGAGGGAAAAGCAAATGCAGACTTATCTGCAACTGCCTGCTTCCCCAAAGATATTTATTACAAAATCTTTTGTTGTTCTCATGTTTCATGAACTGCCACAAAAGAGGATTTTGATAAGTTAGTATTCCATGTAATACTAAATGTTAATTGTTGAATACGCACCCTTTTTTTGTTCTTTTTTTCTTTTTTTTAATCTTCGTATCAGCTGGGAAGCTTGATGTTCTATTTTTATTTTAATTTGTTATGATTTATTGAGTATCTGATATGTAAGAGGCAATGTGATCCTTCTCTTCAATCATAGAACCGTCTCTAATTTATTGTATATGCATGCGTATGTAACTCTTGTTTCCTATTTGTTTTCTAATTTATTTTTATCTTCATCTTAATTTGCCGAATGGTAGCAATCTTGGCACAAATTATGAATGCTTCTATGAGTAACTTGGAAGATTTCTTAGTACTGCAACAATTGTTGCTCCATTTGTGTACAATCTTGTCATTGTACTTGCATGTGATGCATCTACTAATTAATCTACATAAAGTTAACTTCTTCACAAATTAGTAGAGAGAGAAGATTGATTCGAAGGGGGAGAGGAAATGATTATTTGAATGATACCATAAATGTTGGGGACATGACACTCAGAGAGCAACTCCGAATGAATAGAGATATATATGGCGTGTTATGTCAGTTACTTCGTACACACGGTGTTCATGATTCAAAACATGTGATTGTTGAGGAACAATTGTCCTTTTTGCATATACTTGCTGGCCACCATAAGAACAAATTGATCAAACATACCTATCGAAGGTCAGGTGAGACTGCAAGTATTTTAATAATGTTTTAAAAGGGGTTTTACGTTTGCAAGAAGTGCTTCTTAAAAAAGTTGAACCAATTACTGAAGCATGCATTGATTATAGGTGGAAATGCTTTCAGGTAAATTTCAACTTAGATAATCAAAATAATTTCATTTGCATGCAATTGTGTTCTAATTAGTTTTGAATTTAATTTTTCTTTGTTTAGAATTGTCTTGGTGCTCTTGATGGAACCTAGATTAGGGTCAGGGTCCCCCCGAAAGAGCACCAAAGTAGTAGAAAGGGTGAGATTGCGACCAACATATTGGAAGTATGTACGCCAGACATGATGTTCACTTTTATCTTGTCGGGTTGGGAAGGCTCTGTTGCGATGGTAGAGTGCTTAGAGATGCCATAACTAGGAAGAATGGACTAAAAGTGCCTAGTGGTAAGATTTAGTTTTATACCGAGTTAAAGTCAAAAAATCATTGATGTTCTAATATAAAAGAAACTAAGGGCATGTATTGAATTCAGGATATTATTATCTTTGGGATGCTGGATATACATATGGTGAAGGGTTCTTAGCTCCACATAGGGGACAACGATATCACTTGGCTACTTGGCAAAATGGGAGGCAACCTACCTGTCCAGAAGAGTACTTCCATCCTAAGGAGTCCTTCATTTTATCCTTATAACACCAAATGCCGTATTATCACTGCGTGCGTTCTTCTGCACAATATGATTCAAAAAGAGATGGGGATGATCCGCTAGACGCGGTGCAGGATGATATGGATGCTGCAAACAATCCTTCTGCAATAGACTTGGATGCTAATTTGATTGACACTTGTGAAACATCCAATCAATGGACTGAGAAAAGACGTCAAATGGGTATAACAATGTATAATGAGTGGAGGGCAGTTAGAGGTCTTCCCCCATGACAAGGGTGAAGCTAGAAGAAATTCAGAATTGTTTCTTTGTTTATTAAAATTAAACTAAAACTTGGAATATCCTAGTGTTGTGTGACTTGTTAGTATGATCATTTTGTGATTATGTTTTATTAAACTAAAACTCAGAATATCCTAGTACTTATGTTGATAATGCACTGTGGTACATCTATTCTCTCTGTGTTGTCTGTACGTTCAACTTAATGCATATAGTATTTATTATATTCAGGTTACTTTTTGGTTATGTAAAGCTTTGTTAATAAAATTGTGAATGTAACTATTATCTTCTATAATTATTCAGCCATAGAGTCATCGTCTTCAAGTCAAAAACACTTGAGAGACGTAAGGAATAGAAGGCGTAGGACATTTATTGAAGAGAAAGCAACACCAATTTGCATGAAAGGCCACACATCGAATCCAAGATAAAAACAAAACTATGGTATTTATGGTGCTTTGAGACTTGAGTACTAGTGGCATTGCATGGAGTGTGAGCAAAAAAATGCTTAATATAGAGGATGAGGAAGTGTGGACATCTTACTGCAAGGTAATAATTTTTCACTCTTAACCACAATTATAACCAACATACATTTCCACCTTGAAATAATTTTTCATGATCAATGAGTATTGTATTCATGTGCATCTTATAACTAGTAGTTTTTGTAAGTAGTTTATGTTATAAAAGTCAAAATTTATCTTACTGTTAGTGGAGTTGGTATCATTTGTTGTTTCTGATTAATACTTAAAACTATCTGTTTGATTTTGCTTCTAATGTTTGAATTTTTTTTAAGCTTATTTGTTGGAATCTAAACTATTTTGGTTTTGGTTTAAGTTATTATCGATTTGAACTTTTGGTAAAGTAGTCGGTGAGAATCTGATTGAAATGCATTTCGATAAGGATTTTATTTGTTTTGATTAGTAAGAGTAGAGGCATATTATATAGCTATAGATGTGGTGCTTGTTTTCTGAGTTGTGGTTGTGAAATGTATCTATATTCCATTAAGGTGAAATTTCTGAAATCTGAACTTTGGTTAAAGCAGATTTCAAGTTTCATGGTAGAAATACTTGGATTTTAACTTTTAGACTATTTTGATTTGGGTTTCTTTGTTGGTTTTATATCTACTTAGAATCTTAAACTTCAATTTGACCTCCTCTCCCTGTTACATTTGATATTCAGCGTATTAGGGAGAGAGAGAGAGAGAGAGAGTAAGTCAGCTTCTATAACACAGTAAGCTTGGATCAGCTTTGACTATTGCTGATACACCTTTTATACAACAAGGACGAATATGAACTTTAAGATTGGCATGATTCTTATAACTAGTAGTTTTTTTTAGTTTATGTTATTCATATTTGTATCGACATAAATTACATGTTCATGTAAATTTTGAGATTGAAACTATTTGAAATTGACTTTATTTTGAGTTTAATTGTGTAGAAAGATCCTGATATAATTAAGTTGCAGAACAAGTCATTGACATGGTATGAGGATTGGCAACAAATTTTTGGTAAGGATAGAGCTACAGGAGAACATGTTGAGGCTCCTAGTGATGTAGTGGTGGAGTTAGATAAAGAGGAAGCTGAAGGTGCTCAATTTTCATGCTCTACGGGTGATTCTAATGCAACTAAGGAAAAAAAAGCTTAAGCATCAAGATGTGCTCCTTGAAACTGTGGAAAAAAATGCATGATAGTCTTAATGGTTTGATCAACGCCACTGCCCAGTACTTGGACTTATGACTCAAAGGATTGGCTATGACTAGGGCTTGGCCAAATCGAGCAGAGATGTGTATGGCATCATTGACAACATTGGCACTTTCACCGACGAAGAGAAGATAATGGCTGCAGCAACCCGGCTGATGTCGACATTTTCCTAAGTTTGCCAATTGAGATGAAGCAAAATGTGACAATGAAGTTGGCCAGCCAGATTTAAGTCATTTTGGCACAACATTTAACTTAAGTTCTAAATTTTATTTCAAAACAATGCTTAGATTTAGTTACTGTCACAAACATTTTTTTTTCTTTTCAGTTAATGATTGAACATATTTATTTTATACTTTGGAGTTTAAATGAAGATGGATAGTTATAGACTTTAAATTTTGGTGGCCAAGTAAAATAGCTAATCATAATCTTTCTTCTAATTTTAGTTTTGGTGATTTCTAATGAAATTTTAATATTTCACATATCTTGTATTTTGCACTATTTATTTGTTAATTTATGTGCTAATTTATGATAATTTGATTCTCAAATATTCCACATAGGAAGAGCATGATGAAGCACTGTGAACTCACCAACTTATTTAAGTAGTATTTAAAAGTTTATAATTAATTGTACATCATTTTTTGATGTATTAATAAGTTTAAATTATAGTTTAAAATATGTTATTATTGATAAATTTATAATAGTCCAAATAATATTTTTTTATCCAATTCTTTAATTAATTCTGGAAAAAAAAACATAACATGGGATTATTTTAAATTATCACATGAATAATCCCATAAAAAAACATGTAACTAGGAATAGTCTTGACTCTTGGGGTTATAATCCCCGGGATTATAATCTTTGCAAACAAACATAACTTAAGAAAATTAAACCTCATAATATATATCCTATCAAAGTTGTTTTTAGTCTTACTTGAATAATTCACAATCTCCATAGTAAAATCATCAAGATTTTGTAATGAAAAAAAAGAGAGAAACATGTGAAAAGTGAAAATAAATTTTCAAAAGCAGATGAAGAGACTCAACATAAAAGTATATTTATATGTTCATGTCTCATTAATTCATATGTATGAGTCATTTTTTTCTCTTGCTAACAGCATTCCAGGTGATACAAGAAAATGCAAGTTTAAGCAATCAGATTGAAAAGGAAAATCAGAATATGGACATAATTCTCAATAAAGTACTTAATCAACAAAAGGTTTTAATAGTCAACACGAGCCTCTAGTGATATAATTAGAATTAAAATGTCAAAAAATTAACATTTCTTCTGTCATTTCTCAGAGTGAAACACATCACCAACGCCATCAATCTATCACTAGATAGATGTCTTCTAGAGAACTGATGCAGCCTAGAGCATGAAAGGACACGATTATAATTTGACCCATTATCCAATGTCCAAATTTCTTGTTGGAAAACAAAGCCAAGTCACCAAAAGGGTGGTAAACAAGCAAACCGCACTGTTGTTCTCAAATGGACATAAAAGCCTAAAAAGTACTTCAACCATTCCACAAAAAAAGTGCCATATTGACTTTTTGAAAACAATTTGGAAAATTCAAAAAATCAAAATACTACTAATTCAAAATTGTATAATGCTATGTATACAAATAAAATTCTTACGAAAATAAATCACAAACTTTCAAAACTTACATTGAATCACATCAATTCTTAAATGTAAAATTTGCAAATTGACTTCAAAAAGTCAAAGTGATTCTCTTTTATGGATCAAAGGGATTATAAATTAATTCAATGATCAATGTAATGCCCACTAAAATGCTGCTATGTAACTTATTTAGGTTGTTTCAGTGTGACCCAATTCGTCACTGCTCCTACAAATCCCGAACTGGGTCGCACAGCCCAGGACTTCAATTCGCCATATTTGACAATCCATTACAGATTCCGAGCAAAAAAACCACTAGAAATGAAGATAAATGTTTAGCAAACAGTGTAATCAAACATATGAAATTAACAAAACCTGGTATTTTACGCTTGAAGTGATCGAGGTTGAATCGAGTCGCTTTTTAACTGTGAGAAAGGAAGAGATTGCCGTTGAATTGAATCGCCATTAGCTGAGGGAATGAGAAGTCTTCTCGAGTCGCCAGCCGTTAACTGATATATAAAGGATAGAGAAGGTTAAGAATAAGGGGGCTCTTGAGGGGATTCTCTCGGTTGCGTATCGAATTAGGTTGATTTCCCATTATTTTTGTCATAAAGTCATAAATATAATTTCTCAAGAGTATTTAATTATTTTATACGAAAACATTTCATCAATATATATTACTATCACATAAAAGTATCGCATACAACTCGCATATTACATGGATAACATCCATGGATTTATTATTGATATTTATTATTCAGTTAAGTATAAAGCTGTAAACGAACCAACACAGTCCGGACTCGATTCAAGCTCGACTCGAAAAAATACGAGCGAGACTCGAATTCGTTAATAATATGATCCAAATCTGAGCATTAAAAATAGTTCGAATAAAAATATGAGTAGAATATGAGCAAGGTTATACTTTAATCGTTTAAGATTCAAACTACTCGAATTTTTAATTGTGATTCGATACATACTCGGTTAATACATATTCGATTAGATGTTCGATACATTCTCTTATAATATATATAAATTTAAATTAAATTAGGATAATTAGTTCTTATTTTGTTTTGTTTTTAATTTTAATTGTTATTTTATATTTGTAAATTGTAATAATAAATATATTTTCTCATTTTTAAGTAAAATAACAAATTTAATTTATAATTATATTTATTATAAAACTAGTTATTATGTGGAGACTCGGATTCGAGCTTGAATTTGAAGCTCGTGAGTAGTTTGAATAAATATTCGAGTCGAGTCGGATCGAATTCGAGTAATAAATATTCGAGCCGAGTTGAATCTGAGTAGGATTTTTCAAATATAATTCGAATTCGAGTACGAATTTATCATTTTGAGTCGAATTCGAGTAGCTCTCTATTCACTCTGATTCGACTCGTTTACACCCTTAGTTAAGTGGTTCATGTCAACAACAAATCCATGAGTGTCACCCCATGCAATATGTGAGCATTATCTGATAGTAATCTATCTAACAAAATACAATTGATTTTGAATTCCTCGTTCATCCTAATAAATTATCTGGGCCGTTCAAAATTTGAGATAAATCCCACCGTGTGACGCCCCCAAAATAGGTTTACAACACCCATTCGAAATCGCCAAATACATGGTATGCAAACAACTACAACTTTATTAATACAATTGTCAGACAAAATAATCATACAACACTTAAATCAAAGTTAAATACAAATATTGTCATCATCTGTGACAATATCCACACTCAAATAAGTCCTCATTACAATTATTGATACACTATTTTACAAAATAGTGAGGACTACTAAAATAACTTCTAGAACCATCATTCCACACCCCGACTAGTACTCGCTACATTCTCGCCTTCTGAGAATAAAAATGGAACAAAAAGGAAAAGGGTGAGCTCAACTAGCCCAGTAAAGAACATTATGACTAAGATAATATAGAACAAATTATCGTTAGTCATCAACAGGAAAAAATCTAATAGAATACAATAGACAACAAGTTTTAAATCAATATTCGCAGCGAAAATAATAATTCATTAGAAGAGTTAAGTAGAGAATAAAATCTATTATCTTTTATACATGAATTTAAAAGTCCATCGTCAATATTTTATCCATGTAACATCAATCAACATATATCTGGAATCAAATATTCATCTTTGCACTACAGGCCAAAGATATTCATCAGTTGGTCATGTTCATCTAAACACCTATTCATCTTTGCACTACGGGCCAAAGATATTCATCAGAAATCATTCATCTTTGCACTACAGGCCAAAGATATTCAGTAATATCATCATTTAGGACTGAGGATGATGAAAAATATTTTAAAGAAAACGAATTCAGTGAAATAAAAGAACAAATATTTGGGATTCGTACTACAGTTTTATCCAAGTTCAATAATACTCCATAATAACCAATTTTGAAACAGAATTCAAAAATAAAGATCAAAACATGGATACAATCAAAGATAATAACCATAATAGACATCTTGGACAAAAAAAAGAAAATTTTATTTTTCTAATTGAATAGTGTCAGATTCGTGAATAGTCTTGCGTGAATAGTATCGTGATCGTGAATAAGAACCCAGAGACACCAAAAAATTCCAAATTTGATAATAAAAAAAAATAGACCAGTATTTCGGCATAATGATATTGAAGAAAATAATATCATTTAAGAAGAAAACAACATCCCTTACCTCATGAAAGAGAAAAGATTTCGATTTGAATATCTGGATATAATCTTTGAAAGAAACTTGCACCGTATAGCAACACTCAAAGTATCAAAATACTCACAAAAATATGCTCGATATTATAGAGAGAGAAAACTTCATATTCAGGTGTGATTTTCAATTCTAACCTAAGCACCCTATTTATAGGAAAATGCTTAGAACACCAAAGCAGAAAATTTAATAAAATATTATTATATATAAATTTTTGTCACGCCCACCTCTTGAATCTGAATTCAACACATTTCTAACACATGCAAGATCCACTCAACTCACCAAAAACGTTTTTCTTAAAAAAAATAATTAAAACTTCAAAAATCAATTATTCCGGAACTTCAATAATTCATAATAAATAGCCCTTTTATCAGAAAAATTCAAATCTTATGTCCTTCCATAGGAAATTCAATTCTCTATAACTTTGTAAGTTTAAGTTTTTCCAAATTCCAAAATGTAAATTGACCAAATCCACATACTTGACGATTTTACTGGCTATAATCAAATTTCTATTAAAAAATTGGGGTCCACAAACATGAAAAACATGTTTTAGTATTTTATGTAACAAAAATACTCTTCCTCCTCATTTACTCAGATATCCCACATTTATTATAAAATATCACCATTATTATATTATTATAATATAATAATAAATTATTTTATCGTAAAAGATAAAATATCAATTTTCAACAATTGTCACATTAAAATTTTTCTCCATCCATATCCCCATAAAATGAATATTTTCCTTATCATATAAATCAATAATTAATTATTTACAAATAATATTACGTAATCACAATAATGACAACTAAGTAGCTCCTCAGAAAAAGAGGGGGCTTTCCAATAAGAATTTCTCTTACTTGTAGCCGCAATTAGGTGACCAAACATCTCCTTAGATGTAACTTTCTAGACATTGCCAATAATGTTATATAGTAATATTATTAAAATAATATGAATTATTGATCCGATAATGGAAATATCCGTAGTGACAATTATTAAAACAACAATAATATAAAATTTCAACGTAGCAATTATTGAATCAATAAAATAAAATATCAAGCGGAATTATCGTAATAATTATTGAGTAGTGCCTTCTTACGTAAGAATCAATAATTGATGCAATACCGCAGTGCTACTATATCTGCAACAACGCCAGACATCGTGTTTTTTAACCACCGGGTATTCCAACAAGATAATTGTGAATAACTACGCCGTTATTTATAAACAACTTATACATGTCGCTTTTCTTCATCCAATCGCTTTTCAGTTATGGGGCCCATAAAAAGATCAAGGGCATTGTATTTAATATTCCCCAAACGGAAGAATATTCCACGACCAAACAAATATTCCCCGACAACAATGAATATTTTATAACCACTTGCTTATTTGAAATATTTGCGCATTTTACCCATAACTAACCACATTAATCAAATCAACCCATATTATTTCAAGATAATAAATAGAGGAAATTAAATTTCATTTATTAATAAGTTGGGGTCTTACAACCTCCCCTCCTTATGAAATTTCTTCCTCGAAATTGACGTACGTACCTGGTGTTTCGAAAAGGTGAGGATACCTCTTTTTTATTTCTGATTCCAACTCCCAAGTCATTTCTTCAATAGCATAGTTCCTCCACAAAACCTTAACTTGTGGTATAACCTTGGTGCGTAGGACATGCTCTTTCCTATCCAAGATCTTAACAGGTACCTCCTCGTACGTTAAATCTTAGGCTATCTCGTCTGGTTCTAACTCAATAATGTGGTTTGGGTCCTTCACATATTTACGAAGCACAGATATGTAAAAAATGTTATGAACACGAGACATGCTTGGAGGTAACGCGAGTCTATAGGCCACATTTCCTACTCGGTCAAGAATCTGAAATGGACCAATAAATCGTGGATTGAGCTTTCCTCTCTTCCTGAATCTTGTAACTCCCTTCCTGGAGCAATACGTAACAATACATGATCCCCAATGTCAAATTCCACGTCCTTTCGATGAAGATCCGCATAACTCTTTTGTCGATCCTGTGCCGTTTGTATACGTTATCGAATCGTTTGGATCTTCTCGGTAGTCATTCGTACCAACTCTGGTCTCCCACCTCATCCCAACATACTGGAGAGTGACACTTTCGTCCATATAATGCTTCGAATGGAGCCACACCTATACTTGCCTGATAACTGTTGTTGTAGGAGAATTCCACCAATAATAAATACTTATCCCAACTCCCTTTGAAGTCTAAGACACAGAGTCTTAATAGATCTTCAAGAGTTTGAATAGTTCTCTCTGATTGTCCATCCGTTTGAGGATGGTATGCCGAACTAAATCGTAAATCCGTGCCCATAGCTTTTTACAAGCTAACCCAAAATCGTGAAGTGAATCTTGGGTCACGATCCGAAACTATGGATACTGGCATGCCATGCAATCTCACAATCTTATTTACGTACATACTAGCAAGACGTTCAAGGGAATAAGTCTCCCGTATAGGCAAGAAATAAGCAGACTTGGTTAATCTATCAACAATAACCCAAATCGCATTTATGCCTTGAGAAACCATGGGAAGACCCGTAACGAAATCCATGGTAATGTGTTCCCACTTCCATTTCGGAATCTCAAGTGGTTGCAATGGAATCTTTGGCACTTGATGCTCTGCCTTTACACGTTGACAAGTTAAACACCTCAAGATAAACTTCGCGATCTCTCTTTTCATATTGTTCCACCAAAATGTATGTCGAAGATCACGATACATTTTGGTACTTCTAGGATGGATTGCAAATGGTGTATTGTGTGCCTCCATTATGATCTTGTATTTCAAATCATAGTCATTAGGAACACAAAGTCTGGAGTGGACTCGAAGTATTCCTTCTTCATCGATTCTTGCTTCTGGAATAACACCTTCTTGTACTTTCTTCTTCATACGCATCACCTCGGGTTACGTGGCTTGAGCAACTTTAACTTTTTCGATTAAAGTCGGTTCTATCGCGATACTTGACATCATCGCATGGGTCCCCTGAGTCTTGAATTCTATCTTCAACTTTTGTAAATCACACAAAATGGGCCTTTGTGTTGACAACATCGCACTTTCGTTCTCGCATAAGATCTTCTACTTCATGCGCCACTACCACGCTTCGTTTTCTAGGATGGTATTGAATGGTATGGTCGTAGTCTTTCAACAAATTTCGAGCCATCGTCGTTCTTGCCAATATTGAGTTCCTTTTGGGTGAAGAAATATTTGAGACTTTTATGGTCCGAATATATCTCCACTTTCTCCCATATAAATAGTGCCTCCAGATCTTTAAGCGAAACGATCGCCGCTAACTCTAGATCATGAGTAGGATAATTCCTCTCATACTCTTTAAGTTGTCATGAGGCATAGGCTATGACTTTCCCATGTTGCATGAGAACACATCCTAACCCTTTACTCCGAAGCATCATTGTAGATAACAAATCCATCCGAACCGGATGGTATTGTCAAAAGCAGTCTTAAATGAGTCTCCTTTTGAGATCTTGGAAACTCTTCTCGCATTCCTCGCTCCATACGAATTTTGTATCTTTACAAGTCAGCTGAGTTAACGGAGTAGCGATTCGAGAAAATCCTTCCAGAAATCTCCGATAATAACCAGCTAAGCCCAGAAAGCTACGTACTTCGGTCACCGATTTTGGTTGGTCCCAACTTTGTATTGCTTCAATCTTCGTCGGGTCAACAGATACTCCATGTTTTGACACCACGTGCCCAAGGAATGCTACTTCCTCAAGCCAGAACTCGCATTTCTTCAACTTGACATATAACTTGTTTTCACGAAGCCTTTGGAGTACTAGCTTCAAATAGTGCTCATGATCTTCACAACTTTTGGAATAGATGAGGATGTCATCAATAAAGACGACAACAAACTGATCCAAATATTTTTTGAACACACGGTTCATCATATCCATGAAAGCAGCAGGAGCATTAGTCAATCCAAAAGACATGACTAAGAATTCATAATGCCCGTCATCGGGTTTCGAAAGCGCCTTTGGAATATCCTCAGTTCTAACCTTCAGCTGATGATATCCAGAACGAAGATCGATCTTTGAAAAGAATTGTGCTCCTTGCAACTGGTCAAACAGGTCATCAATGCGAGGTAGCGGATACCTATTCTTGATGGTGACATGGTTCAATTCTCGATAGTCAATACAAAGTCGCATACTCCCGTCTTTCTTCTTGACAAATAAAACAGGAGCACCCCAAGGAGATGTACTAGGACGAATGAAACCGATGTCCAACAACTCCTGTAGTTGAACCTTTACCTCCTGAAGTTCAATAGGAGCCATTCGATATGGAGTTTTAGAAATGGGCTTTGTACTAGGTTCAAGGTCAATAAAGAATTTAACTTCTCGTTCTGGGGGTAGACCGGGAAGTTCTTCAGGAAATACGTCAGAAAATTCTCTAATAACAGAAATATTATTCAAATCTGACGTGTTTTTGTTCAAGTCTGTGACATGGGCTAAGAAAGCTTGACATCCGTTTTCAATAAACGAATAGCTTTATGGCTTGATATGACAGTGATTGACTTTAGTGGTTTGGTTGTTTGAATGCGCATAACAGGTTGGTTAGGAATATGATAACTAACAACCTTACTAAAACAATCAATTTTAGCATGATGAGTGGTTAACCAATCAATCCCTAAAATCACATCAAATGCAAGTATTTTCAACGAAATAAGATCGGTAGGTAATGTGATGGTTCCAACTTGAATCAAGCAAGATTTATAAACAGTAGATGTAACGAAAGTTTCTCCTAACGGAGTCTCAACAGATAAGTTAAGGTCTAATTTCTCCGGAGTCAAGTTTAAACGTTGAGCACAAGTAGGAGAGATAAAAGAATGGGTAGAACCGGTATCTAATAAGGTATAAACTTCGCAAGAGTTTATGATTAGCTTACCCATGATCACCTCGTTTGGGTTCCTTGCACTTTGACCAGTCAAGACAAATGCTCTTCTAGAAACCGTTGACTTTGACTTTTCTGGGACAGTCTTTTGAGTCACCATCCCCACTGGACTTGGTTTCGCTACCGTACAATCTCGAGTGATACGTCCTTCCTTTCCACAATTATAGCATACCTTGAATTGTTGTGTACAGTTTGGGCTGATGTGTCCCTCTTTTCCACATTTATAGCATACGACCGGTGGTCGTTCTCCTCCCTTAAAATCAATTGCTGTTGGTGTTGACGTCTTCACAGTGTCATTGTTGAATCTCCTCTTTTTAAAATCTCCCCCGACTCGCTTCTTCTATTTTCATGGCCACGATTACCACCAGAGTGGTTACCGCTTTTGTCCGAATGTTTTCCTCCCCGCTGGTTTTCATTGCTCCGATGATCGGCCGCCACCTTTAGATGACCACAGTTGTGGTCCCTCGGTTGAACGTACTCGTTATCTCGCTCTAATAATTGAGTCATGTTTACAACATCTGGATATAAAGAAAATTTATGAGAGATAAGATATTGTCGAATCTCTGGTTTTAAACCTCTCGAAACATCCTCGCTATTCGCTTCTCATTCTCTACCAAATGAGGTGCAAACTCGATAACTCTGCGAACTTCGCCTCGTGTTGGGACACCGTCATGTTGTTTTGTTCTAGTCTAATAAACTCTACCTCCTTCATATGGCGAATACTTTCAGGAAAGTACTTGTCATTGAAAAGTTTATGAAATGTTTCCCAAGACATGCTGAGTGCGGCAAGCTGAGTACGCTTCACAGACTCCCACCAGTAGTCTGTCTCGCCACGGAACATAAAGGTGGCGAATGGAACCTTCTGTTCCTCCGTGCATCCCAAGACATCGAATATCTTGGTAATTTTTTTAACCCACGTCTCTGCCTTGATCGGATCCGGCTTTCCAATAAATTCTGGTGGTCCCAACTCTTTGAACTGCTTGGTCGTGACAAGCCGCGCGTTGCTATCATTTCCACCCGTATTTTGTACACGAGTCTCCCTCGTCTGGTTTTGCATGAACTGCAAAAAGCTCCTAAACATCACGTCGTTCATCATCTGCTCAGTGGTGTTGTTTACAGGAGGAATATTGTCTTCCTGTTGTACGTTCCCCTGGGTGGTGATTATAGGTGTCTCCACGGTTTCATTCACTCCACTGTTAATATTCTCAGCTACCATTCTCAAATACTGCCATAAAACAAGGGTTAATTAAAGAAATTAACATGCCACATAATATCTTTATATTATGACCGACCAAACAAATAAGCTTAGGTATGACACACTAGCGAAGGATTACTCGTCTCTCCCCTCCTAGTTCTATTCCCCGATCTCCCCCAGATACCATATCCCTAAGCTCTGATACCAACTGTGACGCCCCCAAAATAAGTATACAACACCCATTCTGAGTCGCCAAATACATGGTACAGAAACAACTACAACTTTATTAATACAACTGTTGTGCAAAATACGACAACACTTAAACTGTGAGTTTAAATACAAATATTGTCATCTAGACAATATCCACACTCAAATAAGTCCTCATTATAATTATTGATACACTATTTTACAAAATAGTGAGGACTACTAAAACAACTTCTAGAACCATCATTCCACACCCCGACTAGTACTCGCTATATTCTCGCCTCCTGAGAAGAAAAATGGAACAAAAAAAGAAAAGGGTGAGCTCAACTAGCCCAGTAAAGAACATTATGACTAAGATAATATAGAACAAATTATCGTTAGTCCTCAACAAAAAAAAATCTAATAGAATACAATAGACAACAAGTTTTAAATCAATATTCGCAGCGGAAATAATAATTCATTAGAAGAGTTAAGTAGAGAATAAAATCTACTATCTTCTATATATGAATTTAAAAGTCCATCGTCAATATTTTATCCATGTAACATCAATCAACATATATCTGGAATCAAATATTCATCTTTGCACTACAGGCCAAAGATATTCATCAGTTGGTCATGTTCATCCAAACACCTATTCATCTTTGCACTACGGGCCAAAGATATTCATCAGAAATCATTCATCTTTGCACTACAGGCCAAAGATATTCAGTAATATCATCATTTAGGATTGAGGATGATGAAAAATATTTTAAAGAAAACGAATTCAGTGAAACAAAAGAACAAATATTTGGGATTTGTACTACAGTTTTATCCAAGTTCAATAATACTCCATAATAACCAATTTTGAAACAGAATTCAAAAATAAAGATCAAAACATGGATACAATCAAAGATAATAACCATAATAGACATCTTGGACAAAAAGAAGAAAATTTTATTTTTCGGTGAATAGTGTTGTATTAAGTGAATAGTCTTTGATATCGTGAATAATGTCGATATCGTCGTAAAGAACTCCCGACACCAAAAAATTCCAAATTTGATAAAAAAAAAATTAGACCAGTATTTCGGCATAATGATATTGAAGAAAATAATATCATTTAAGAAGAAAACAACATCCCTTACCTCATGAAAAGACAAGATTTTACATTGAATATCGGATATAATGCTGAAAGAAACTTGCACCGTATAGCAACACTCAAAGTATCAAAATACTCACAAAAATATGCTCGATATTATAGAGAGAGAAAACTTCATATTCTGGTGTGATTTTCTATTCTAACCTAAGCACCCTATTTATAGGAAAATGCTTAGAACACCAAAGCAGAAAATTTAATAAAATATTATTATATATAAATTTTTGTCACGCCCACTTCTTGAATCTGAATTCAACACATTTCTAACACATGTAAGACCCACTCAACTCACCAAAAACGTTTTTCTTAAAAATAATAATTAAAACTTCAAAAATCAATTATTATGGGCTATAATCAAATTTTAGTCAAAAATTGGGGTCCACAAACATGAAAAACATGTTTTTAGTATTATATGTAACAAAAATACTCTTCCTCCTCATTTACTCGTATATTCCACATTCATTATAAAAATATCACCATTATTATATTATTATAATATAATAATAAATTATTTTATTAGAAAATATAAAATATCAATTTTCAACAATTGTCACATTAAAAATTTTCTCCATATCCCCATAAAATGAATATTTTCCTTATCATATAAATCAATAATTAATTATTTATAAATAATACTACAGAATCACAATAATAATGACAACCAGTGTGCTCCCGTGAAAGAGGGCTTTCCAATAAGAATTTTTCCTCTTCTTGGCCAATTAGGTGACCAAACCTCTCCTTAGCTTTCGAATTTGACTTGTTCAGTATCCGCTTTGGTGCCACATGCTTCAAATTGGACTTGACTTCACTATCGACAAAATCGAGCTAAATGACCTTCTCTTCTTGAAATTTCCACTTCTATTATCTTGGCCATGATTACCACCAAAGTGGTTACCATTCTTGGCATGATAATTTCCCCCACGATGGTTATCATTGTTCCGATGGCCGTTGCCACTGGTATGATTATTATCGTATTGTTGGTCGTTACCTTTTGGTTGAGCTAACTCATTATCGCGCTCCAATAACTGAGCCCTATTCACAATATCTGAATATAAACAAAGTTTATGAGAAATAAGGTATTGACGTATTTCGGGTTTCAAGCCTCGCAGAAACATTCGTGTCATTCTCTCCTCATTATCGACCAAATGGGATGCAAACCGGGATAACTCCGCAAACTTAGCCTCGTAATGCAACACGTTCATATTGTTTTGCTCCATTGCATATCTCAAAATTTTTAGATGTCATTCTCAAATATTGTCACAAAACAAGGGTTAATTAAACAAATTAACATATCATATATTATCCCTATATTTTGACCGACCAATTAAATACCAATTAAACTTAGGTAGGTCATACTAGCGAAGGAATTCCCCATTTTTCCCCTCCTAGTTCTTGTCTCACATCTCAGCCAAGGATCATATCCTAAGCTTTGATACCAAACCAGCGCCCCCAAAAATAGGTATACATCACCCATCTTGAGTCGCCAGATACATGGTATGTAATTCAAATACAACTGTATGTGTACAATACGACAAAACATAAATGTGAGTTTGAATACGAGATATTGTCTCTACTAGAGAGTATACAAACTCAAAAGGAGTCCTCATTACAATTATTATCACACTATTTCATAGAATAGTGAGGACTACTAATGCACCATCTAGGACCATCACTCTGCTTCCCGACTAGTCCCATTCGTTCTCATTTCAAGAGAATAAAGGAAAGAAAGGGTGAGCTCAACTAGCCCAGTAAGAAATATTATAACTAAGATAATGTAGAATAATTTATCGTTAGCCTTCAACAGTGTTAAACTGATAAAATATAATAACTATCAAGTTTAACTGCAGTGGAACAAGCAATCCATTAGAAGAGTCAAGTAGGGAATAAAATCTACTATCTTCTATGATTTAAAAGGTTTTCATCACTTTTATCGCTGAGACTCAACTTAATAAATAATCCACATCATCCGATCCACCCCGGACTAACGGCCAAGGATATTCTTTAGTATCACGACCACGAATTATCCATGCACTACTACTTAAAGATAATCATGTTTTCATCAACGGTCTGATCATGCCATAAAACAATTCATCTTTGCACTACTGACAAAGAGAATCCATAGCCATAATCATACCAAAATTGTCCATCAATGTACTACGGGCCAATGAGGACTTTTACCACATCTCTGTAACATTACTACTATGATTACAAGAAATAATCCTCGGTCATAATCATACCAAGTCCATCTATGCACTACAGGCCATAGATGACTTTCAACAAAATATAAACATGAGGATGATGACAATGATATAAGAATTCAATAAAACAAGTTCAAGAATTAATTTATCTAGGACCCGATAACGTCCAAATTGTCAACATGATCTTTGCTTTGTAGAGTAAAATTCAAGAATGCTCGGAAGAATATTTCCATGAAAAGATCTTTGGATGAAGCACAAATATCAAGGATATTTCACTAATTTTATGGAGTATAGAAGTCAAAGTTTTAAGCAATCGAGTATAATAAAGAATGGAATAACAAAAGAAATCACCATGCATGCGATAGACCCGAGCAGCAAAAGTTATTCCAACAGAATAATAAATAACTAACGGTCGGTCCAGAAAGCACCGGACGGGATATTCCAAAAGAATAATAAATAACGGAACCAGTCCAACAGAAAAGCGCATGATGTGATATTCCAACGAGAATAATAAATAACGAAATCAGTCCCAAAGTGAAATGCACAAACATGATATTCCAACGAAATAATAAAGAATGGAATATTAGAAGAATTTCACCATGTATGCGAGATTTTTGCATAGATAGGTTATTCCAACATAATAATAAAGAATGGAATAACGTAAGAATTTCACCAAGTATAGGGTAGCTTGCGTGATATCTGAGTTATTCCAACGAATAATAAAGAATGGAATAATGTAAGTTCTCTTCATAAATAAAAAGAAAGAGTACCCCTTACAGTACAACAAATAATATTCCCTACCTTAAAAAAAAAGCTGGATCTTTGGAATAGTGAGGTAGCAGACTTCTCTTCTTCTTTCTCTCTATAATTTCTCTCTATAATAATTGCTCTAAAGCTTTTGTGAATTGGTGAGAAATGAAGGAAGAATGAGCTTCTATTTATAGGAAAATATAGTTTCGATAATTGCACGTTTTGGGGCTCGAAATATTACAGCACAATACCTTCATCTTTTCCTTCATTTTTAATTTAGTCCTGCAAGTATTATCAAACTTGCACCACCTCCCCTAATAGTAAATCATGTGAATGAATAGTAAATCATGTGACTCAATAGTTCTAATCATGTGATAAAAATAATTACAGTATAGTACCTCCATCTATACCTCCTTTTTTAACTTAGTCATGCAAGTATTATCAATTTTGCACCAACTCCCCTAATAGTACAAGAATGTGATTCAATAGTATACACATGTGAATAAATAGTTATATAAGCATGTGAATTAGTAGCAATTAATTGCTCATTTATCCGATAAATTACTCGATTTATCAATATAACCCCCAGACATCAATTATCATCGGAATAGATGTCGATTTTCACTAATACAAACAATTCCAACATAATGAAATTATTTTTATCAACAATATAAATTTTGAAATTTCAAAGTTTGACTTTTCCCGAAAAAGTCAACTGTTGACTTTTTGACCAAATAATAAATCCTGAAATTTTTTGTATTTATAGACTATTTTTACTAATTTCATCGTTCCGGACTCAAATATCACGTCCGTGTCTCCAAATTCAACTCCGAACACAAGTTCAATTTTAATAACATTCATCATTAATATTATAACTCACAATATTTAACAACCAGTCGCTCCTCGAGGAAAGGGGCTTTACGATAAGGATTTCTCTTTATTGGCGCCGCAATTAGGTGACCAAACCTCTCCTTGACAGAACTTCTAGACATTGTCAATATTGCAAATAATAATATGAATAACTTTGCCGTCTCAATCATTGATTTAATAATATATCATATTATGTTGATGATACTGTAACAATAATTGAATTACTAATATGAAAGATATGATGCAGTAATTAATGTAGTAATAATTGAGTATAATTGAGTGACTTCTCACGTAAGTATCAATAGTTAATCTGGTATTTACTATGCAACCACGCAGCGTATTCTTTGTTTTTAACACTGGGGTGTTTCAACAGTTAACGGTAAAACTTCCATTTATTTTTTTTTAAAGTATTTTTTGTCATTTTCTCAATCCGACAATAATTACATTGCGGGTCCACCAATGATTGTACCGTCGTACTTACGGATATTCCCCGACAAAAAGAATATTCCCCGACTAATCGAATATTATATAACAACTTGCGTACTTTGCAAAATTTATAAATACTACCCACAACTATAACATTATCTCAAATCCACACTATAATATTAAAAAAATTATTTCGAGCCAATTAAATATTTATTCATAAAATCTGGTGTCTCACAAATACCGCGTATTATTGTGTTTTAACCACCGGGTATTCCAACAGTATTAACGGTAACAACTACGCCGTTATTTATAAACAACTTATACTTGTCGTTTTCTTCATCCAATCGCTTTCCGTAATGGGGACTACAAAAGACTGCGCCGTCGTACGAATATTCCCCGACAGGAAGAATATTCCACGACCAAACGAATATTCCCCGACAACATTGAATATTTTAAACCACTTGCTTATTTGAAATATTTACGCATTTTACCCATAACTAACCACATTAATCAAATCAACCCGTATTATTTCAAGATAATAAATAGAAAAAAAATTAAATTTCATTTAATAATAAGTTGGGGTCTTACACACCGTCTATGACTCTATGTAGTGCTGGAGGCACGAGACACAACTAGTTATTTATATTATAATTGATTCTTACTAAGGACCTATTTGATAACCTCTAAATAGCCCAAAACAGTCAAATATTCTTAAGCTACTTCGGTCATTTGACTATTTGAATGAATTCTTACATATATATTCTTTACATTAAAACAACTTACCAATTAGCAATATCTTGATTTCTACACCATTAAATCTATAGATACATCCCTTTTAGAGGTGTTTGTTTAAAGCTAAATAGAGCTGAATGGTTGAATCGGTCAGTCATTCAGTGCGTTTGTTTTGAATAAAAATCGTATGAATTGCTGAATCGATCAGATTTTTGAGCTGAATAGCCAAGTGTAATTTTTTTGGCTGAATGAGTTGGATGACTATTGAATGAAGTATTTTAAATTTTTTTTTTTTTACAATATTAACTATTATATTAAATAAATTTATAATAATTTTGAATTTTTTTAGATGAATAAAATAATAAAAATCTGTTATTCAAATGTTTCAGACATGTCAATTAACAAATAACTTTTTTCATTCAGAATTCTGCTTCATTTAACTCAATCAAATTATTTAAAAATTTATAACTATTTCATTTAATTTTATCAAACGCCCCTTAGTCCCTTCTTCCCGAACGGTGGCCCTCCTTTTTTATCTCTATCTTTCTCACTCTATCAATACCTCTTTAAAAAGCAGAATTGAGGTGGGTTCTTCTTTTCTTCTCACATAAACTCAATTTTCACACACTTCCCTTAGAAAAAAATACGTCTAATTCCAAAAAATATAAGTTAGATTGTAATTTCAAGGAATTATTTAAAAACTTTGTAGTCTTTGTTGAATTAAATTTTACTACTCCATCCGTTCAAGTTTATTTGTCATTGTTTAAACTTACACGCCTATAAAAAAAATTATCTCTAAATTACTCATATTAACTACTCTATTAATTTTATTTAATTTTCTAACTTTTTTCTTGTAACAATAAAATAAAGAAGAGAGAAAGGGAAAAACATGTAGTATGAATGTGCTTTTAATATGAAAGTTAATATTGTTACGTTTTTCAATGTATGTCATGTTATTTTCAATTACTCCCTCCGTCCCATAGTTATAGACTGATTTTCCATTTTGAGATGTCCCAATATATAGGCTACTTACTATTTATAAAATTTAGTTGGTTCATTGTTTTACTTTTATGCCCTTATAATAAATATTCAACCATTACTCTTTTTTTGAAGAAACAACATTCAATGTCATTATTTTTATCACCACATTTAATGTTGTTGTATTCTCTTTGGTTAAAGTTTTATGGTTATGAACTTTAATGGTCAGTACACATCAATCAATGAAGTTGAGAGTTCCAGTGTGACAAGTAAGGAGTAATTAACTTATTCATTAATTTCATATTAAGGGGTATATGTGGAAAATTTATGTTAAAAATTGCCACTTAAACTGATTTTCTTAAACTATGTGCCAAAAGAAATCAGTCTATAACTATGGGACGGAGGGAGTAATTTTTTTAAGTTAAATAAGAGCAATTTTGAAAAAGTAATGTTAAAAATAGTATTAAATTGAAAAGAGGACAAATAGATTAGGACAATCTAAAAAAGAATTTTGGACAAGGACAAATAAACTTGGACGAATGGAATAGTAAAATTTAATTCAACAAAGAATAAAGAAAATTAAACAATTCCCTAAAATTACAATCTATCTTATATTTTTTGGAATTGGAAATATTTTTCCCCAGAGATAAGTGTGTGGAAAGTGAGTTTATGTGAGAGGTAAAGAGGAACTCACCTCAGTTTCACTTTTCTAAAGAGGTATTGATAGAGTGAGAAAGAGAGATGGAAAGAAAGAAAATTGATATTTTTACAAGTAAATTTGATAGTGCCACAAGTTTTTGTCTCATATGAGGTGGAACCCACTTACTATTCATGTAATGAGAAACTTGTGAAACTATCAAATTTAATTGTGAAAATATCAAATTCGCATTATTAATTTATTGTTTGTTTAATTGAAGCCAACACAACTAGTATTTTTATTTTTTAATCTAAGAATTGGATAAACATGAAGCCTTTAGCATGAAGTCAATTTGTTTTATCTATAAAAGTAATAGTAATACTGATGAAGAATATGGGCCAATTTGTTTTTTCTTTTATCATGATATATATATATATATATATGGAGAATGATCCATATCATCTATTTATTATAGATTAAAAAATGGCATATAGCATCTGTAAGACCATAACTTTTTATGAATAAAGATTTAATTTCTCTAAATATTATTTTTGAATAATAAGGTGTTGGTTTGATATAATGTTGTAGTTATGTGTGAAATGTGCAAATTTTACAAGGTAAACAAGTGGTCATAAAATATTCGTTTTATCGGGAAATATTTTAGTCGGGAGATATTCTTTTTGTCGGGAATATCCGTATGCGACAGTAAAGAATCATTAGTGGACCACATAACTTGAATAACGATTTGATATAGAAAGTGACAGAAATAACCTTTTTATAAAAATAACGGCAAAACTTTTACCGTTAAAACTGTTGAAATACCTGATGATAAAAGTGCAGTAATATGTGTGGTTGTACAGTGGCACACGGTATTGCACAATATCTCTGATTATTGATTCTTACGTAAGAAGTCACTCAATAGTTGATACAGTAAAATTGCACAGTTTTTCATATTATTGGTGCACTAATTGCTATAGTGATAATTGAATAGTATTTTACATTATTGATTAAATAATTGTCATGATACAGTAACTCATATTATTGAGATCATATTATTAGATAACATTATTGTTAATGTCTAGAAAGTTCTATCGAGTAAAGGGGTTAGGTCATATAATTATGCGCCAATAAGGAGAAATCTTTATCGGAAAACCCCCTCTTTCCTGGGAATGATCTGGTTATCAGTATTGTGAATCTATAATATTAATTAGTAATAATTATTGAAGAATTGTAAATAATTAATGAATATGGTAAGCAAGGATTTCTTTAAATTTTGACATAAATGGAGGAATTTTAGAATGCAACAATTGTTGAAAGTTGTTATTTTTTTTTATAAAACCATAATTATCTTATTCGATAATATATTTATATATTATTATAATATTACATTATAATAGTATAATGTGATAATATAATAGTGTAATTTTGTAATTTAAATGGTAATATTATTATATTTTTGGCATGTGAATTAAATGGAGTGAAGATGATCAAATTGAATTAGTTTTCAAATTAAATTTGAATTCTTTTTATTTTCAAAATATGTGATAAATGGGGTGTGGTGAGCAAGTTGGTCTTGGTTGGCTTATTCAAGTTAGGCGTGCTGCAAGAAAAGTGTGCGTATGTGAAATTTTGTTAGAAGTGGTGTGCTACCACTTCTCTATAAATAGGTTGCTTAGTTAAACAATGAAACTCACATCGAATCGAAAAATTTTCTCTATATAATTTTGAGCGTATTTCTTGTGAGTATATGTAATAACCGAGAAATTCATGAATAAATAATTATTTTAATATAATAAGGGAATGAATATTTATTTGAATATAAATATTAATGTGTTGTGAGATGAGTAATTAAATTAATTCGAATTGGATTTATACGAATTGAGAAGTGTGAAATTGTGTTGAGAATTGTGAAATGCCTTGTGTGGCATAATGAGGAATGAGGAAATTCACTAAGTGAATTAAAAGAGAAATAGTTGATTAAGAGGAAGACTAATTATGTGTAATTATATGATTCCATACAAAGAATGAATAAACTATTTGACTAGTAATATTACCAATATGAAAGTTAATTCATGTCATGTAAAACTAGTATGGTGATAGAGGTTTAAATCGGCTTTAGAAATAAACCAGGTTTAGCCTTTGCCAGGGCCGGTCTGCATTGCGCCTCCCAAGAGTACAAGCCCAAGCGTGGCTATGCCAAAGGGTGATCTGTGATAAGTTGGTTTTTACTATAGAAATTAAATGGGACATTATTGTAATGTGTGTGACATTAATAAAAATTATATGATAAGAGTACATTTTAATGATATAAGATACCAAGTAGTACAATGAAATCATATGTGACATTTTAATACAGAAAAGATTAAATATATGTGTATTCCAGAAGCTGGGAAGGAATTACATGTGTAAAATGAACAATTAATATTAAATAATGTTATAATGTGGTTAGGTGAGTAGTAAAAATAATTATGGGAGATGCCCGGACAATAATACCTAACTGCATTATTTTATTACGTGTACTTAATATACATGAATTATACGACGTGAGTACATAAATAATCCCTAATTTTCCTAATATAGTAACAATTGTACATAAAAATTACATTTTTGGGAAGTAAAGTAACTGAACTGAACAATTTAATCACGTTGCTAGAAATTTAGCTCATCAGTTTCTCCAATGATTGATGAACAAGTAACTCATAGCCTAAATACGTAACTTTCAAGCAAGTAATAATTGGCTAGAAAGATGGATAATGGTGGGTGGTTGAGCAACCCATTGTGAACCAGTGTGTTTTTCTTCTACATTCTGGTCTCAAACTTTCATGCAAAGCCAATGCCAAGTCCAAATTTCTTCTATAAATAGCAGTCCAATTCTTAGTGTTTACATTGCTTTTGTTTTGTCTGCAGTGAAAACTCGATAATTTGAGATTGAGTGTTTGTTGTTCAAAGAAGAGGCTGGCAATCTCAGAAGGGAGAAACTAAGTATACTAAGCTTCAAGAGGTATAAAAATTTTAACTTTGGTACTTAGTTGGGTTTTGCCAAATTTTTAGAATTACTTGAAATTCTGTGTTAATCAATTGAATTAGCATGCTATCATGTGTTTAGGAAGTATGTTTTAGTTCTTAATAGGCACAATAGATCTAGAAGGGGGGGGGGGATGAATAGATCCTTTTTTAATTTCAAATATTTCTCTTTTATTTTGTATAGCTAATGTTTTAGCATATGACAAACATAAGAATCTTTTCAAGCACAGCGGAATACGTAAAAGATCCCCTTCATTGATATATTCATAATCATACATACATTGTTCATAGAGTTAGTTCAGTTGTATGTAGTTAAAACATACATGACAGTTATAACAATTAATATACATAATATAAATGACATAAGGTAAAAGACACAAGGGGTTTTAAGTGGTTCAAAGACTCAAGCTCCTAATCCACTCTTCTGCTTTCAACTAGCAGGATTTCCACTGAGGAAGGGCAGCACCCTGAATCACTAAGATTCCTTTAAGGCCAGCAACCTTGGAACTTCTCTAGTTCCCTAGGAACTCTTCAAGCCCAGCAGGCTTGGAACTTCATTTAGTCCCTCCAGACAAGGACCCCTCAGGCCCTGGCTTCTTGTTGTTGTTGTAGTTGTTGTTGGTGGTGGTGCTGAGATGCTAAGATGTCATTAAGCTTGATCATCTTTTGTTCTTAGCAGCTTGGTGTGGTCCTCTTTGTATTCTGCTTCGAGACTGAACCACATCATCTTTGGTGCAGCTAATCTTCTTCTGTTCTGCTCATCTTCATGTAGTGTCAGCTGTGCACCATCACCATTTCTTGAACCCTTCTTAACGTGTTGGAAGACATGGTTTTGCACGTGCTCTATTTCAGCTTTGGGTTCATGGTGAATCGTACAGTGGCTCTTAGGATCTGCCTTGTGCTTAGCAACTCTTCTGAATGTTATCTTCTTGTCCTTCTCGGCTCTTAGCTTATATGCCAATTCAAGTGGCATTCTCATCTTTGTTGAGTGAAGCTTTGATCTGTTTAAGTCCATCTTCAAAGTTGTTTCACTTCCACCTTCGTAGTCTCACTGTTACTGAGACTTTTTCTATTTAAGCTCAGGTGGAACTCGTAGAGTCAACGTTAGCATTCTACCAACTCAACGATTCTACAATGTAGCAATCATCATCACTCTTGATCTTTGAAGCTCTGTTGATTTATACTTCTTCCCAATCTTCCCGTTGGAAAGTAGCCATTGAAAGCTTTTAGATTTGCTTCGCAGATCTCGAGTTATTTGGTGTAGACTGAAGATGTGACATGACATCTCCTTTTCTGACTTTCTAACACTGCAGTCTACTGTTTCACCTACCCTGTCAGATATGTCACTTTTATGTCTTGGGCAGGTCGACGACTTTATTTCCTCCTTCTGATTTCTTGATCAGAGGTTGTCCTTTTGCATCGATGCTTTCAATAAGCTCTTGTCCAAATATCAACCTTCAGATTGAACCGTTGACAATGCTTCAATCTTCAGCTATTCGAACTCTACGATTCTGGTGCATGTCTTCTTGGACCTGATCGTAGTGTCTTGTTGACTGGTAGAGACAACACTACGATCTTGAAGAGTGTTGATTGGATCTTCAATATAGAACATCTCTTCATTCTCTTGTGTAGTGCTTCAACACTTTTGTTTGCCTTAACAGCTCTCAGATACTGATGGATTGACTTCTTTGTTATGGCCCCTTCTGAATAGTAAGACACTTCAGATTTGTGGCGTGTCCAGTTCTCTTTTTCCTCTTGATCTCCCGTTCACTTATCATCAATGGACTGACCCAATGCTTAATCCCTTTAGCCTTGTTCTTCAGAAGCTGTCCAGTATCTCTATATGCACTTCATCAGTTCTTTCTTTGTTTGGGAAACACTACGATCCTGGTTGCTTCCAAGATTGTCGTCTTTTATCTACTTGACAGCTACTGCACTTGCTGACTTTCCTTAGTTAGTTACTGAAGTCTTCTTCTGATCTCCTTGTGGAAGAATTCATCCTGAATGGCTTTACAACTCAATCTGAATGTTGATTGGGTTGATGCTTAGATCTTCTGTTAGCTTATATGCCATTCGTTGAGTGCTCTCTGGTTTCCTTCAGGTGGGATGTATCTTTGCAGCTTAGACCAGAGGCTTCATTCCTTTGGATATTCTGGGAGTGCTCATTCGTTGAGAATCGTATTTGCTCTACGATTATGCCTTGGCATTGTGAGCACATCTGTTGAGGTCTTAGTTCTTCACTCTCTACGATTCACTTTGGGTCACAGTATACACTACGACTCGAGATCGATCTTGACACTTTCTCTTAATTCCGTCGTTGTGCTTGTTGTCTTCATCCGATCTTGCTCGACTACGATCTCTGCCTCTGATACGATCAGTAGACTCTACGACTCTAAGTGTAGTCTACGATTCTTGACTTGGCTTCGGTAGATACTCGGTCGGCTAGTAGGCATGCTATCTCTACGATTCTAAACATGACTTCCTCAGGAGACTATGACCCTGAGGAAGTTCTCCTCGACACACAACGATCATTTTCTCGTCTCTCCTGGCAGTCTACGAACTCTGAGATCTACTATCTTGCAGACTAAGATTCTGCCTCGATAGCTTTCGAGTTTTCCTTGACTCTCCTGGTAGACTACGATTTTCGATGCAATGCTCGACGATCAAACAAGCCTATCTATTACATCATAAGATCAACATAACATGTTTGATCTTTCTATATTTATAGTCCTTGTACATCATTTCTTTTTAAGGACTTTACAAAAGTTGTTTTGCTTATGTAGGATCAACCTAACACATTTGATCAATTCATTCTAAGTCCTTGTACATATGTTTCTATTTTCTATCAAAGGACTTTACAACTTTTCTTAATGCAAGCATACTTGCATATTCATTCATATATATATATATATATATATATATATCATAATCAATTATATGTAAATAGGAATATCATTCACATACTTATTCTCGATAATCTCCCCTATTTGATTATGACAAAAAAACAATAAGTGCATATGTATGTTATGAATGAATCTTATATACTGATGAACAATCAGATTTCTAAAATGATAATCATGAATGTCATTTATAAGAATATAGAATTTAATACACTATGATATTTTACATCCTGGATCCAGAACATACCTAACTGGTTAGAGATGTACCTCTTTGGTTTCATGTGTGCTTCCAGGATGTCGGTTGATCAGCTATTCATCTATTTGATTTCTTTGCTCCTGCTCCCCCTGGGATGTGGACTTCATTTCTTCTGGCTTCCCCTCAGCCTTTGCAAATACAGGCTCATCATCCTTTGGCTCCCCTTTAGATGATGACCCAACTTCTTCTATCTTCTTCTTTGTCTTCTTCTCTTGTTTCCTTTTGCTTTCCTTGCCCTTTCTTGAGTGCCTCTTACTCTGCCTCTTTCTATACCTCTTTTTATCCCCCTTTTTGTCATTAATCATTTGGGAGAGCTGCTCCATCAGGTAGGAGGAGTTTCCAACTTCAAACTTGAGTTCTTGTTGGCCTAGCTCAAGTTGCACCGAGAAAGACTGATTCATGTTGTCAATCTTGTCAGAGAGAACTTGGAGTTGTTCTTTATTTTCCTTCTGTGCTCGTAGAGCTTCTGCCTTCTGTGATCTCTCTCTTTGATTTTGAGATATACATTAACCATCGTTGCTTGGAGTCTCTCTTGAACTGAGTTATCTTCTGTTGTTGTTAACCTCTTTGACTCTTCAGTGATTAGAGATATCTTCTCTTTCAGCTCATCAGAATTTGTCATCAGCTCCTTCTCCATAGGTAGTTGATCGTCTGTATGGGCAGCCTCTTGTTGAGCACCAGATTGAACTCTACGATGTGCATCCTTAGACAGATTTTCGAAGGTGTTGAGAATCTAAAAAATCATTGAGTACCAATCGCTATTTGAGGATGAAGGAATGTCGGTCAGCAGTGCTTGAGCAGATGAAAGCTTCTCATTTTGGACTTGGATACCATCAGTAGTAGAGTGAACAGACTCTACGATTATTTTCTTAGTTATGATCCTTCTTCCTTTAGAGTCCACTCTACGATCATAAGTAATATAGTGGTTGTCAGCATGTCTGTAGACTTTGTAGTGAGGCTGGTCTTTGATCATCATTGTAGCAAAACTCTTCACCCTTAGGAAATTTTGTGCCACCAGCTCCATGCTTGGAAAATGAGAGTAGCACCAGCTGAAGTAACTTCCATCTCTTTTAGTATGTGCCTTTAGCCACGACATCCATTGGAAGAGCCATCTCATCAGCAGATCATCAGGATTGTAGAGGATAGTCGTGCAGTATAGCTCCATGTTGTTCCAGTTTTTGAACACATCATGTGCAGTCATCCTTACAACCTTGAGCTGTTCATTTCCATATTTTACCCATATTTCTGCTGGGAGTTCTTCTGGTTCATCAAAAACTTCTACCACTATTCTTCTACTGATTCTTGCAGGAGAGAGGACTGGATAGTCTGCTGGTTCCTCTGATTCCTGATTTGCAGAATTAGAATCTTTCTCCATTTCTTCTCTTTCGGAGCCTGAAACATTTTGATCCTTTCCATCAATGAATCCTTCTTGCTACATTTCATTCCCGGAACCTTCTTCAGCAAGATCTTCCTCTGATTCAACTTCTTCATCACTGGTTCCATCTTCAGCACTTACTTCCTGTGATACAGACTCATCATCACTTAATTCAATGACAGCATTGAAGTGATCACTTCTTTTTTTGGAGGCAAATTTAGCTTGTAGTCTGTAACTCTTCCTTCTCCTTGGAGGTTCAGCTATGGGAGAGTCAGTCTCTTCTTCCTCTTCAGACTCTAAAGCCTTTGGATCATCAGACGAACTTCCTTGAGGTTCAAAGATCTTTGGAGGCGCATCCTTTTCTTCGTAATCAACATCATTTGACCAATCATCTGGGCTGGTTGGAGCATTTGCATTTGGAGATGCAGTTGGGTCAACTTGTATCTTTTCTTTATCATCAGAGTGAATGCTCTGAGAGTTAGTCACAGGGCTTGTGCATTTTTCTTCATCAACAAATGCTGCATTTTCTTCCATTGATCCAGCTTCACCTTCATTGCTTGATTTGGTCTGTGGGGACTCAGCCTTGAGACTATTAGTTGCCTTCTCTTCTTCTGACTCTACGTCCTTTTCTTCGTCAGACGTACTTTCTTGGTAAATTGAGACTGGTCTGTTTACCACCTTAGCTTTCTTGGTGGATGGCCTTTGAAGTAATATGTTACTTCTCCTCTTTGTGGTCTCTGCAGTTGAGATCTTTTCATCTTCAACCTTGTCTTCTGTGGAGAGACTTCTTGGCAAGGACTCAGCTTTCTTCACGCCTTTGGATATCTTCCTTGCTGGTGTGGTTGCTACTGGTGCAGAGTCACCAGACTCAGAGTTTTCTACCTCTTCTGCCTTCCTCTTCTTTGAAAAGGCCTTGTTGCTGCTCCTAGTTGTCCGCCTCCTGTTTTCCTTGGGATTCTTCTTCCAGTTCACAAACAGTCGTGGAGACATTACTTTATGAACATTTAAAGGCTCTCCTTCATCATTCTTGATTTTGCTTCCCAGCTTCTTCTTTAGCACTATACTCAATAGTCTTCCATGAAACACCTTTGTTAGGGGGTTTTCTCTAGACTTCTTTAGCTCAGCCTTTTCTACCCATTTGGAAATCTGATCAAACGGGATAACTCCAAAGTTGATTCGTTTCTTCAGTATTATAACAGACATGATTTTCAACAGTTGATCAAGCACCGTGTCGTAGCAAATGCGTCCTTTACATAGTATACACTTGCCCACTATCTCGAAGAAGGAACTCAATTCTTCCTAAACTCCTTTTTCTTCATGTCCTTTAGATTAGGGTTTCTTTGGTACCGCATTAGCCTCTTTCTTCTTCAATGTCTACTACATCCAGGTTTATCAGACCTTGGTTGGGAAACCCTAGGCATTGATTGATGTCTGATGCTCTTATCTTCAGACTTGATCCTTTCACCTTCGTGGTCAGAAGCCCAGAATTTATCGAAGCATTTGAGTAGAACTGCTTCACTAGCTCTGTGTAGACTAGAGTGTCGGCCTCCAAGCACTCAGAGAACCCAACCTTCTTTACGAGCTCAAGTATATCCTTGAACTTCGTTTCTGATTCTTCAAACTTTTTGAAGCCGAGTTGGATTCTTGTTATAACTCGCCATTCTGCCATTTGAAGAGTTCAAAGTATATGGGTATGTGATTCAACGAGATTTATGAGAGATGGTTGATTTTGATTTGGGAAAGCCTCTGGAGCGTTTACTCGATTTAATCTTCGAAGAGGATTCTAGGGTTTAAAAATGGGAGGGAAAGAGGTTCGATAGTTTCTGATAACTATTTGCAGATTTTGAATTTGTCTTTATGGCAGTTTCTTCTAACTCTGCATAAACAGTGATGTGCCAACCAACCATTGGTTGAACGATGCCCAGTAATGAGCTGTAACTCCCCCATTAACTTTTCAGTTTAATGTCCCTTTTCAAAACGAATAGGCGTCAATGACGTGGATTGACCGTTGACTATTTTGGCTCGTAGAGTAGCATGATAAGGCAGCTATGGACTCTACGTTTTCCTTGATTGACTTCAATAATCATCTTTTAAGAGACGCTGCAGTGGGTGGTTTTGACATTAATCCTCATATTGATGTTGCATAGCTTGATCACTGATGTACTCCAAGATTGTCGTCTTTTGTCTACTTGACAGCTACTGCACTTGCTGACTTTCCTTAGTTAGTTATTGAAGTCTTCTTCTGATCTCCTTGTGGAAGAATTCATCCTGAATGGCTTTACAACTCAATCTGAATGTTGATTGGGTTGATGCTTAGATCTTCTGTTAGCTTATATGCCATTCGTTGAGTGCTCTCTGGTTTCCTTCAGGTGGGATGTATCTTTGCAGCTTAGACCAGAGGCTTCATTCCTTTGGATATTCTGGGAGTGCTCATTCATTGAGAATCGTATTTTCTCTACGATTATGCCTTGGCATTGTGAGTACATCTGTTGAGGTCTTAGTTCTTCACTCTACGATTCAGCTTTGGCTGTGCATACACTACGACTCTGAGATCAGATCTTGACACTCTACGAATTCCGTCGTTGTGCTTGTTGTCTTTATCTGATCTTGCTCGACTACGATCTCTCGCTCCGACATCGATCAAGAGACTCTCACGACTACGAGTGTAGTCTACGATTCTTGACTTAACTTGGTAGAGATACTCTACTTGGCTAGTAGGCATGCTATCTCTACGATTCTAAACATGACTTCCTCAGCAGACTAAGACCCTGAGGAAGTTCTCCTCGACACACAACGATCATTTTCTCGTCTCTCCTGGCAGTCTACGAACTCTGAGATCTACTATCTTGCAGACTAAGATTCTGCCTCGATAGCTTTCGAGTTTTCCTTGACTCTCCTGGTAGACTACGATTTTCGATGCAATGCTCGACGATCAGACAAGCCTATCTATTACATCATAAGATCAACATAACATGCTTGATCTTTCTATATTTATAGTCCTTGTACATCATTTCTTTTTAAGGACTTTACAAAAGTTGTTTTGCTTATGTAGGATCAACCTAACACATTTGATCAATTCATTCTAAGTCCTTGTACATATGTTTCTATTTTCTATCAAAGGACTTTCTATACTTTTTTCTTAATGCAAGCATACTTGCATATTCATTCATATATATATATATATATATATATATCATAATCTATTATATGTAAATAGGAATATCATTCACATACTTATTCTTGACAATCTCCCCCTATTTGATTATGACAAAAACAATAAGTGCATATGTATGTTATGAATGAATCTTATATACAGTGAACAACTGTATTTCTAAAACAGATAATCATGAATGTCATTTATAAGAATATATAATTTAATACACTATGATATTTTACATCCTGGATCCAGAACATACCTAACTGGTTAGGGATGTACCTCTTTGGTTTCATGTGTGCTTCCAGGATGTCGGTTGATCAGCTATTCATCTGTTTGATTTCTTTGCTCCTGCTCCCCCTGGGATGTGGACTTCATTTCTTCGGCTTCCCTCACCTTTGCAAATTACAGCTCATCATCCTTTGGCTCCCCTTTAGATGATGACCCAACTTCTTCTATCTTCTTCTTTGTCTTCTTCTCTTGTTTCCTTTTGCTTTCCTTGCCCTTTCTTGAGTGCCTCTTATTCTGCCTCTTTCTATACCTCTTTTTCTCCCCCTTTTTGTCATTAATCATTTGGGAGAGCTGCTCCATGTTGGACATAAGCTGCTCCATCAGGTAGGAGGAGTTTGCAACTTCAAACTTGAGTTCTTGTTGGCCTAGCTCAAGTTGCACCGGGAAAGACTGATTCATGTTGTCAATCTTGTCAGAGAGAACTTGGAGTTGTTCTTTATTTTCCTTCATGCTCGTCAGAGCTTCGCCTTTCCGTGATCTCTCTCTTTGATTTTGAGATATACATTAACCATCGCTTGCTTGGAGTCTCTCTTGGAACTCGAAGTTATCTTCATTTGTTGTTAACCTCTTTGACTCTTCAAAGGATTAGAGATATCTTCTATCACTCATCGAAATTTGTCATCGCCTTCTTCTCCATAGGTAGTTGATCGTCTCAGATGGGCGAATTTCTTGTTGAGCACCAGATTGAACACTACGATTTGCATCCTTAGACAGATTTTCGAAGGTGTTGAGAATCTAAAAAATCATTGAGTACCAATCACTATTTGAGGAAAAAGGAATGTCGGTCAGCAGTGCTTGAGCAGATGAAAGCTTCTCATTTTGGACTTGGATACCATCAGTAGTAGAGTGAACAGACTCTACGATTATTTTCTTAGTTATGATCTTTCTTCCTTTAGAGTCCACTCTACGATCATAAGTAATATAGTGGTTGCCAGCATGTCTGTAGACTTTGTAGTGAGGCTGGTCTTTGATCATCATTGTAGCAAAACTCTTCACCCTTGGAAAATTTTGTGCCACCAGCTCCATGCTTGGAAAATGAGAGTAGCACCAACTGAAGTAACTTCCATCTCTTTTAGTATGTGCCATTAGCCACAGCATCCATTTGAAAAGCCATCTCATCAGCAGATCATCATGATTGTAGAGGATAGTCGTGCAGTATAGCTCCATGTTGTTCTAGTTTTTGAACACATCATGTGCAGTCATCCTTACAACCTTGAGCTGTTCATTTCCATATTTTACCCATCTTTCCATTGGAGGAGTTCTTACGGTTCATCAAAACTTCTACCACTATTCTTCTCTTGATTCTTGCAGGGAGAGAGGATCGGATAATCACCGTTCCTCCGATTCCCCGATTTGCGAATTTAGAATCTTTCTCCATTTCTTCTCTTCGAGCTCAAACATTTTGATCCTTTCCATCAATGAATCCTTCTTGCTACATTTCATTCCCGGAACCTTCTTCAGCAAGATCTTCCTCTGATTCAACTTCTTCATCACTGGTTCCATCTTCAGCACTTACTTCCTGTGATACAGACTCATCATCACTTAATTCAATGACAGCATTGGAGTGATCACTTCTCTTTTTGGAGGCAAATTTGGCTTGTAGTCTGTAACTCTTCCTTCTCCTTGGAGGTTCAGCTATGGGAGAGTAAGTCTCTTCTTCCTCTTCAGACTCTAAAGCCTTTGGATCATCAAACGAACTTCCTTGAGGTTCAGCACTGGCAGGGGCAGGTCCTTTTTCTTCAGAATCAACATCATTTGACCCATCATCTGGGTTGGTTGGAGCATTTGCATTTGGAGATGCAGTTGGGTCAACTTGTATCTTTTCTATATCATCAGAGTGAATGCCCTGAGAGTTAGTCACAGGGCTTGTGCATTTTTCTTCATCAACAAATGCTGCATTTTCTTCCATTGATCCAGCTTCACCTTTATTGCTTGATTTGGTCTGTGGGGACTCAGCCTTGAGACTATCAGTTGCCTTCTCTTCTTCTGACTCTACGTCCTTTTCTTCGTCAGACGTACTTTCTTGGTAAATTAAGACTGGTCTGTTTACCACCTTAGCTTTCTTGTTGGATGGCCTTTGAAGTAATCACATTTCTCCTCTTTGGGTCTCTACAACAGATCTTTTCATCTTCAACCTTGTCTTCCGTGGAGAGACTTCTTGGCAAGGACTCAGCTTTCTTCACGCCTTTGGATATCTTCTTTGCTGGTGGGGTTGCTCTCGGTGCAGAGTCACCAGACTCAGAGCTTTCTACCTCTTTTGCCTTCCTCTTCTTTGAAAAGGCCTTGCTGCTTCTTAGTTATTCATCCCTCCTGCTTTTCCTTGGGATTCTTCTTCCAGTTCACAAACAGTCGTGGAGACATTACTTTATGAACATTTAAGGGCTCTCCTTCATCATTCTTGATTTTGCTTCTCGCCTTCTTCTTTAGCACTATACTCAATATCTCGCCATGAAACACCTTTGTTAGGGGTTTTCAGAGACTTCTTTAGCTCAAATTTTTCTACCCATTTGGAGATCCGATCTAACGTGATAACCGCAAAGTTGATTCGCTTTCTTCAAGACTTATAATGTATATGATTTTCAACAGTTGATCAAGCACCGTGTCGTGTGCGGTGTCCTCAGATAGTATACACTTGCCCACTATCTCAAAGAAGGAACTCAATTCTTCCTAAACTCCTTTTCTTCATGTCCTTTAGATTAGGGTTTCTTTGGTACCGCATTAGCCTCTTGCCTTCTTCAATGTCTACTACATCCAGTTTATCGGACCTTGGTTGGGAAACCCTAGGCATTGATTGATGTCCGATGCTCTTATCTTCGCACTTGATCCTTTCACCTTCGTGGGTCGAAGCCCGAATTTATCGAAGCATTTGAGTAGAATCGCTTCACTAGCTGTGTAGACTAGAGTGTCGGCCTCCAAGCACTTTCGTAGAACCCAACCTTCTTTCTTTAGCTCAAGTATATCCTTGAACTTCATTTCGATTCTTCAAACTTTTGAAGCCGAGTTGATTCTTGTTATAACTCGCCATTCTCGCCATTTGAAGAGTTCAAAGTATATGGGTATGTGATTCAACAAGATTTATGAGAGATGGTTGATTTTGATTTGGGCAAGCCTCTGGAGGGTTTACTCGATTTAATCTTCGAAGAGGATTCTAGGGTTTGAAAATGGGAGGGAAAGAGGTTCGATAGTTTCTGATAACTATTTGCGATTTTGAATTTGTCTTTATGGCGCTTTCTTCTAACTCTCTGCATAAATGCGATGTGCCAACCAACCATTGGTTGAACGATGCCCAGTAATGAGCTGTAACTCCCCCATTAACTTTTCAGTTTAATGTCCCTTTTCAAAACGAATAGGCGTCAATGATGTGGATTGACCGTTGACTATTTTGGCTCGTAGAGTAGTATGATAAGGCAGCTATGGACTCTACGTTTTCCTTGATTGACTTCAATAATCATCTTTAAGAGACGCCTGCAGTTGGGTGGTTTGACATTAATCCTCATCTTGATGCTGCATAGCTTGATCACTGATGTACTCCAAGCCAGTTTGGGCACTTGAGTTCTTAGAAGCATTTGCATAATATCTTTCTAAACTGTATTCGAACTCCGAGCTCCTCACGAGCCAGAGTAATCTCTTGTAAGACTGCGATCATTGAGTTTGCTTCTACGATTGCTAATGTTGTACTACGATCGTTGAGGTTGCATCACGATTGTTGAGTTCTCTTTGAACTCTACTCTTTGATCGTTGACTGTCTTGGTCCTTGAGATGAATTTGATTAAGCAATCCTTCTGGGTTGAGGTAGCTCAGGAAGGGCCAACCTCTTAGAGTGAACTAAGGGTCAGGTTTGTCCCTGAGGCGCTCTCCAGATGAAATGCTTTAGAAGTGATTTGCACTGGTATCTCATTTGACCTTTTCTGGTGAGGAAGTCCTCTACTTTCTTTAGACAATTGCATTTGCTATAATCATGTGTCCTCCCCGCTTCTACACTATGAATCAGATGTTTGATCGTAGGCACTCCACGATTTTGAGTTGGGTGGCTAATAGGTTATCAGTAGTACGTTTTGAGACGTTCCTACTGACTATGGATCTTCATATGGTTCATCAGCCACAAAGTTTTGGGACTCAGAGTTTGGTACACCGCTTCATAGTATAACTCGCCTTACATGCTTTCTTAACAAATCACTGTTTCCCCATGTTCATACTATCTTCTCAGTGAGGTGTGATTTCTTTTTCTTCATGTGTGTTAGGAGACATCCTTACATGCTTCTTTCTAACTGGAATCACCTCTGACAGTCAAATTTGTTTTCATCGTAGACATGTATATCTCCAGGACTGATCATTCTACGATCATTTGACAGCACTACGAACGTAGTCTTCTTTTATAGTTTGTACTTGTGAAGTTCTGCTCCTGTAATTGAGTTCCTCATGTTTGATGCTCGATGATCCTCTGTGATGAGCTTCCTTGAGGATTCCTCTCATATGACATGCTTTGCGTGCTTGAGCATATAAGACCCTTTCCATCTTTGGTTGAATGGCCTGCTTCCATATAAGTATCAGCAGCCAAGTGAGCTTCATTTGGATTAGCTCAGCAACCTATAACTATGGGACGGAGGGAGTAATTTTTTTAAGTTAAATAAGGGCAATTTTGAAAAAGTAATGTTAAAAATAGTATTAAATTGAAAAGAGGACAAATAGATTAGGACAATCTAAAAAAGAATTTTGGACAAGGACAAATAAACTTGGACGAATGGAATAGTAAAATTTAATTCAACAAAGAATAAAGAAAATTAAACAATTCCCTAAAATTACAATCTATCTTATATTTTTGGAATTGGAAATATTTTTTCCCAGAGATAAGTGTGTGGAAAGTGAGTTTATGTGAGAGGTAAAGAGGAACTCACCTCAGTTTCACTTTTCTAAAGAGGTATTGATAGAGTGAGAAAGAGAGATGGAAAGAAAGAAAATTGATATTTTTACAAGTAAATTTGATAGTGCCACAAGTTTTTGTCTCATATGAGGTGGAACCCACTTACTATTCATGTAATGAGAAACTTGTGAAACTATCAAATTTAATTGTGAAAATGTCAAATTCTCATTATTAATTTATTGTTTGTTTAATTGAAGCCAACACAACTAGTATTTTTATTTTTTAATCTAAGAATTGGATAAACATGAAACCTTTAGCATGAAGTCAATTTGTTTTATCTATAAAAGTAATAGTAATACTGATGAAGAATATGGGCCAATTTGTTTTTTCTTTTATCATGATATATATATATATATATATATATATATGGAGAATGATCCATATCATCTATTTATTATAGATTAAAAAATGGCATATAAAGATCTCAGTAAGACCATAACTTTTTATGAATAAAGATTTAATTTCTCTAAATATTATTTTTGAATAATAAGGTGTTGGTTTGATATAATGTTGTAGAAGTATGTGTGAAATGTGCAAATTTTACAAGGTAAACAAGTGGTCATAAAATATTCGCTTTTATCGGGAAATATTTTAGTCTGGAGATATTCTTTTTGTTTTAGAATATCCGCATTTATCACAAGAATCATTAATGGACCACATAACTGGAATAACAATCGGATATAGAAAGTGATGAAATAACCTTTTATAAAAAATAAAGGCAAAACTTTTACCGTTAAAACCGTTGAAATACACCGATGATAAAAGTGCAAGAATATGTGTGGTCAGACATGCAGGCAATACCAGTTGCACACAATATCTCCGATTATTGATTCTTACGTAAAAGTCACTCAATAGTTGATACAAAGAAAATTGCATGCTTTTTCATATTATTGGTGCACTAATTGCTATAGTGATAATTGAATAGTATTTTACATTATTGATTAAATAATTGTCATGATACAGTAACTCATATTATTGAGATCATATTATTAGATAACATTATTGTTAATGTCTAGAAAGTTCTATCGAGTAAAGGGGTTAGGTCATATAATTATGCGCCAATAAGGAGAAATCTTTATCGGAAAACCCCCTCTTTCCTGGGAATGATCTGGTTATCAGTATTGTGAATCTATAATATTAATTAGTAATAATTATTGAAGAATTGTAAATAATTAATGAATATGGTAAGTAAGGATTTCTTTAAATTTTGACATAAATGGAGGAATTTTAGAATGCAACAATTGTTGAAAGTTGTTATTTTTTTTTATAAAACCATAATTATCTTATTCGATAATATATTTATATATTATTATAATATTACATTATAATAGTATAATGTGATAATATAATAGTGTAATTTTTGTAATTTAAATGGTAATATTATTATATTTTTGGCATGTGAATTAAATGGAGTGAAGATGATCAAATTGAATTAGTTTTCAAATTAAATTTGAATTCTTTTATTTTCAAAAATATGTGATAAATGGGGTGGTGAGCAAGTTGGTCTTGGTTGGCTTATTCAAGTTAGGCGTGCTGCAAGAAAAGTGTGCGTATGTGAAATTTTGTTAGAAGTGGTGTGCTACCACTTCTCTATAAATAGGTTGCTTAGTTAAACAATGAAACTCACATCAGAATCAGAAAATTTTCTCTCTATAATTTTGAGCGTATTTCTTGTGAGTATATGTAATAACCGAGAAATTCATGAATAAATAATTATTTTAATATAATAAGGGAATGAATATTTATTTGAATATAAATATTAATGTGTTGTGAGATGAGTAATTAAATTAATTCGAATTGGATTTATACGAATTGAGAAGTGTGAAATTGTGTTGAGAATTGTGAAATGCCTTGTGTGGCATAATGAGGAATGAGGAAATTCACTAAGTGAATTAAAAGAGAAATAGTTGATTAAGAGGAAGACTAATTATGTGTAATTTTATGATTCCATACAAAGAATGAATAAACTATTTGACTAGTAATATTACCAATATGAAAGTTAATTCATGTCATGTAAAACTAGTATGGTGATAGAGGTCGAATCGCTTGTAGAAGCTAAACCAGCTTTAGCACCGCCAGGACCTGCAAAAGGCCTTCCTCAAGAAGATAAATCAAGGCATGAAGGCTAAAGCAAAGGGCCATCTGTGATAAGTTGGTTTTTACTATAGAAATTAAATGGGACATTATTGTAATGTGTGTGACATTAATAAAATTATATGATAAGAGTACATTTTAATGATATAAGATACCAAGTAGTACAATGAAATCATATGTGACATTTTAATACGTAAAAGATTAAATATATGTGTATTCCGTGTCGGGAAGAATTACATGTGTAAAATGAACAATTAATATTAAATAATGTTATAATGTGGTTAGTGAGTAGAAAAATAATTATGGGAGATGCCTTACAATAATACCTAACTGCATTATTTTATTACGTGTACTTAATATACATGAATTATACGACGTGAGTACATAAATAATCCCTAATTTTCCTAATATAGTAACAATTGTACATAAAAATTACATTTTTGGGAAGTAAAGTAACTGAACTGAACAATTTAATCACGTTGCTAGAAATTTAGCTCATCAGTTTCTCCAACAGTGCATGAACAGTAACCTATAGCCTAAATACGTAACTTTCAAGCAAGTAATAATTGGCTAGAAAGATGGATAATGGTGGGTGGTTGAGCAACCCATTGTGAACCAGTGTGTTTTTCTTCTACATTCTGGTCTCAAACTTTCATGCAAAGCCAATGCCAAGTCCAAATTTCTTCTATAAATAGCAGTCCAATTCTTAGTGTTTACATTGCTTTTGTTTGTCTGTGAAAACTCTGATAATTTGAGATTGAGTGTTTGTTGTTCAAAGAAGAGGCTGGCAATCTCAGAAGGGAGAAACTAAGTATACTAAGCTTCAAGAGGTATAAAAATTTTAACTTTGGTACTTAGTTGGGTTTTGCCAAATTTTTAGAATTACTTGAAATTCTGTGTTAATCAATTGAATTAGCATGCTATCATGTGTTTAGGAAGTATGTTTTAGTTCTTAATAGGCACAATAGATCTGTATGGGGGATGAATAGATCCTTTTTTAATTTCAAATATTTCTCTTTTATTTTGTATAGCTAATGTTTTAGCATATGACAAACATAAGAATCTTTTCAAGCACAGCGGAATACGTAAAAGATCCCCTTCATTGATATATTCATAATCATACATACATTGTTCATAGAGTTAGTTCAGTTGTATGTAGTTAAAACATACATGACAGTTATAACAATTAATATACATAATATAAATGACATAAGGTAAAAGACACAAGGGGTTTTAAGTGGTTCAAAGACTCAAGCTCCTAATCCACTCTTCTGCTTTCAACTAGCAGGATTTCCACTGAGGAAGGGCAGCACCCTGAATCACTAAGATTCCTTTAAGGCCAAAGAACCTTGAACTTCTAGTTCCCTAGAACTCTTCAAGCCCAAAGAGCTTGGAACTTCATTTAGTCCCTCCGCATAAGGACCCTCAGCCCCGCTTCTTGTTGTTGTTGTAGTTGTTGTTGGTGGTGGTGCTGAGATGCTAAGATGTCATTAAGCTTGATCATCTTTTGTTCTTAGCAGCTTGGTGTGGTCCTCTTTGTATTCTCGCTTGAGACCCGAACCACATCATCTTTGGTGCAAATTAATCTTCTTCTGCTCTCGCTCATCTTCATGTAGTGTCACCATGTGCACCATCACCATTTCTTGAACCCTTCTTAACGTGTTGGAAGACATGGTTTTGCAGTCGCGCTCTATTTCAAACTTTTCGGGTTCATGGTGAATCGTCATGATGGCTCTTAGGATCTCATTGTGCTTAAGAACTCTTCTCGAATGTTATCTTCTTGTCCTTCTTGGCTCTTAGCTTATATGCCAATTCAAGTGGCATTCTCATCTTTGTTGAGTGAAGCTTTGATCCGCTTAAGTCCATCTTCAAAGTTGTTTCACTTCCACCTTCGTAGTCTCACTGTTACTGAGACTTTTTCTATTTAAGCTCAGGTGGAACTCGTAGAGTCAACGTTAGCATTCTACCAACTCAACGATTCTACAATGTAGCAATCATCATCACTCTTGATCTTTGAAGCTCATTGATTTATACTTCTTCCCAATCTTCCCGCTTGGAAAGTAGCCATTGAAAGCTTTTTAGATTTGCTTCACAGATCTCGAGTTATTTGGTGTGTGATCAAGATGTGACACGACATCTCCTTTTCGACTTTCTAACACCGCAGCTTCACTTGCTTCACCTACCCCCGCCGATATGTCACTTTTATGTCTTGGGCAGGTCGACGACTTTATTTCCTCCTTCTGATTTCTTGATCAGAGGTTGTCCTTTTGCATCGATGCTTTCAATAAGCTCTTGTCCAAATATCAACCTTCAGATTGAACCGTTGACAATGCTTCAATCTTCAGCTATTCGAACTCTACGATTCTGGTGCATGTCTTCTTGGACCTGATCGTAGTGTCTTGTTGACTGGTAGAGACAACACTACGATCTTGAAGAGTGTTGATTGGATCTTCAATATAGAACATCTCTTCATTCTCTTGTAGTGCTTCAACACTTTTGTTTGCCTTTAATGCCTCTCGACATCGATGGATTGACTTTCTTTGTTATGGCCCCTTCTCAATAGTAAGACACTTGATTTGTGGCGTGTCCAGCCTCTTTTTCTCTTGATCTCCGCTCACTTATCATCAATGGATCGACCCAATGCTTAATCCCTTTAGCCTTGTTCTTCGTGGTCGTCCAAGATCTCTATATACACTTCATCGCTTCTTTCTTTGTTTGGGAAACACTACGATCCCGGTTTCTTCCCAGATTGTCGCCTTTTATCTACTTGATGATACCATCGCACTTGGCACGACTTTCCTTAGTTAGTTATCAAGTCTTCTTCTGATCTCCTTGTGGAAGAATTCATCCTGAATGGCTTTACAACTCAATCTGAATGTTGATTGGGTTGATGCTTAGATCTTCATAATTTTATATGCCATTCTGCCGAAGTGCTCTCGGTTTCCTTCGTGGGATGTATCTTTGCGCCTTAGACCAGAGGCTTCATTCCTTCGATATTCCGGGAGTGCTCATTCGTTGAGAATCGTGATTTGCTCTACGATTATGCCTTGGCATCAGGAGCACATCCGTTGAGGTCTTAGTTCTTCACTCTACGATTCAAACTTTGGTCACGCATACACTACGACTCGAGATCGAGATCTCGACACTCTCACGAATTCCGTCGTTGTGCTTGTTGTCTTCATCCGATCTTGCTCGACTCGATCTACGCCTCGATATTTATCAAGAGACTCTACGACTCTAAGTGTAGTCTACGATTCTTGACTTAACTTCGGTGAGATACTCTACTCGGCTAAGAGGCATGCTTATCTCTCACGATTCTAAACACGACTTCCTCAGAGACTATGACCTCGAGGAAGTTCTCCTCGACACACAATAACGATCATTTTCTCGCCTCTCCGGCGCTCATTTAACTCGAGATCTACTATCTTGCAGACTAAGATTCTGCCTCGATAGCTTTCGAGTTTTCCTTGACTCTCCTGGTAGACTACGATTTTCGATGCAATGCTCGACGATCAAACAAGCCTATCTATTACATCATAAGATCAACATAACATGTTTGATCTTTCTATATTTATAGTCCTTGTACATCATTTCTTTTTAAGGACTTTACAAAAGTTGTTTTGCTTATGTAGGATCAACCTAACACATTTGATCAATTCATTCTAAGTCCTTGTACATATGTTTCTATTTTCTATCAAAGGACTTTACAACTTTTCTTAATGCAAGCATACTTGCATATTCATTCATATATATATATATATATATATATATATATCATAATCAATTATATGTAAATAGGAATATCATTCACATACTTATTCCTGACAATCTCCCCCTATTTGATTATGACAAAAACAATAAGTGCATATGTATGTTATGAATGAATCTTATATACAGTGAACAACTGTATTTCTAAAACAGATAATCATGAATGTCATTTATAAGAATATAGAATTTAATACACTATGATATTTTACATCCTGGATCCAGAACATACCTAACTGGTTAGAGATGTACCTCTTTGGTTTCATGTGTGCTTCCAGGATGTCGGTTGATCAGCTATTCATCTATTTGATTTCTTTGCTCCTGCTCCCCCTGGGATGTGGACTTCATTTCTTCTGGCTTCCCCTCAGCCTTTGCAAATACAGGCTCATCATCCTTTGGCTCCCCTTTAGATGATGACCCAACTTCTTCTATCTTCTTCTTTGTCTTCTTCTCTTGTTTCCTTTTGCTTTCCTTGCCCTTTCTTGAGTGCCTCTTACTCTGCCTCTTTCTATACCTCTTTTTATCCCCCTTTTTGTCATTAATCATTTGGGAGAGCTGCTCCATCAGGTAGGAGGAGTTTGCAACTTCAAACTTGAGTTCTTGTTGGCCTAGCTCAAGTTGCACCGAGAAAGACTGATTCATGTTGTCAATCTTGTCAGAGAGAACTTGGAGTTGTTCTTTATTTTCCTTCTGTGCTGTAGAGCTTCTGCCTTCTGTGATCTCTCTCTTTGATTTTGAGATATACATTAACCATCGTTGCTTGGAGTCTCTCTTGAACTGAGTTATCTTCTGTTGTTGTTAACCTCTTTGACTCTTCAGTGATTAGAGATATCTTCTCTTTCAGCTCATCAGAATTTGTCATCAGCTCCTTCTCCATAGGTAGTTGATCGTCTGTATGGGCAGCCTCTTGTTGAGCACCAGATTGAACTCTACGATTTGCATCCTTAGACAGATTTTCGAAGGTGTTGAGAATCTAAAAAATCATTGAGTACCAATCACTATTTGAGGAAAAAGGAATGTCGGTCAGCAGTGCTTGAGCAGATGAAAGCTTCTCATTTTGGACTTGGATACCATCAGTAGTAGAGTGAACAGACTCTACGATTATTTTCTTAGTTATGATCCTTCTTCCTTTAGAGTCCACTCTACGATCATAAGTAATATAGTGGTTGTCAGCATGTCTGTAGACTTTGTAGTGAGGCTGGTCTTTGATCATCATTGTAGCAAAACTCTTCACCCTTAGGAAATTTTGTGCCACCAGCTCCATGCTTGGAAAATGAGAGTAAACCACCACCAAGTAACTTCCATCTCTTTTAGTATGTGCCTTTAGCCACGACATCCATTGGAAGAGCCATCTCATCAATGATCATCGATTGTAGAGGATAGTCGTGCAATATAGCTCCATGTTGTTCCAGCTTTTTGAACACATCACGTATGCGTATCATCCTTACAACCTTGAAATGTTCATTTCCATATTTTACCCATCTTTCTGCTGGGAGTTCTTCTGGTTCATCAAAAACTTCTACCACTATTCTTCTACTGATTCTTGCAGGAGAGAGGACTGGATAGTCTGCTGGTTCCTCTGATTCCTGATTTGCAGAATTGGAATCTTTCTCCATTTCTTCTCTTTCGGAGCCTGAAATATTTTGATCCTTTCCATCAATGAATCCTTCTTGCTACATTTCATTCCCAGAACCTTCTTCAGCAAGATCTTCCTCTGATTCAACTTCTTCATCACTGGTTCCATCTTCAGCACTTACTTCCTGTGATACAGACTCATCATCACTTAATTCAATGACATCATTGGAGTGATCACTTCTCTTTTTGGAGGCAAATTTGGCTTGTAGTCTGTAACTCTTCCTTCTCCTTGGAGGTTCAGCTATGGGAGAGTAAGTCTCTTCTTCCTCTTCAGACTCTAAAGCCTTTGGATCATCAAACGAACTTCCTTGAGGTTCAAAGACCTTTGGCGGGGCGTCCTTTTCTTCTCGTAATCAACATCATTTGACCCATCATCCGGGTTGGTTGGAGCATTTGCATTTGGAGATGCAACAGGTCAACTTGTATCTTTTTCTTTATCATCGAGTGAATGCCCCGAGAGTTAGTCATGTGGGGCTTGTGCATTTTTCTTCATCAACAAATGTCGATTTTCTTCCATTGATCCAAATTTCACCTTTATTGCTTGATTTGGTCCAGTGGGGACTCAAATTTCGAGACTATCACTGCCTTCTTCTTCTTCCGACTCTCGTCCTTTTCTTCGTCAGACGTACTTTCTTGGTAAATTAAGACTGGTCTGTTTACCACCTTAGCTTTCTTGTTGGATGGCCTTTGAAGTAATCTGTTACTTCTCCTCTTTGTGGTCTCTGCAGTTGAGATCTTTTCATCTTCAACCTTGTCTTCCGTGGAGAGACTTCTTGGCAAGGACTCAGCTTTCTTCACGCCTTTGGATATCTTCTTTGCTGGTGGGGTTGCTACTCGTGCAGAGTCACCAGACTCAGAGCTTTCTACCTCTTTTTCCTTCCTCTTCTTTGAAAAGGCCTTGCTGCTGCTCCTAGTTGTCTGCCTCCTGTTTTCCTTGGGATTCTTCTTCCAGTTCACAAACAGTCGTGGAGACATTACTTTATGAACATTTAAGGGCTCTCCTTCATCATTCTTGATTTTGCTTCTCAGCTTCTTCTTTAGCACTATACTCAATAGTCTTCCATGAAACACCTTTGTTAGGGGGTTTTCTGTAGACTTCTTTAGCTCAGCCTTTTCTACCCATTTGGAGATCTGATCTAACAGGATAACTCCAAAGTTGATTCGTTTCTTCAGTACTATAACAGACATGATTTTCAATAGTTGATCAAGCTCCGTGTCGTGTGCAGTGTCCTTGCATAGTATACACTTGCCCACTATCTCAGCAAGGAACTCGAATTCTTCCGGAAACTCCTTTTTCTTCATGTCCTTTAGATTAGGGTTTCTTTGGTACCGCATTAGCCTCTTGCCTTCTTCAATGTCTACTACATCCAGGTTTATCAGACCTTGGTTGGGAAACCCTAGGCATTGATTGATGTCTGATGCTCTTATCTTCAGACTTGATCCTTTCACCTTCGTGGTCAGAAGCCCAGAATTTATCGAAGCATTTGAGTAGAACTGCTTTACTAGCTCTGTGTAGACTAGAGTGTCGGCCTCCAAGCACTCAGAGAACCCAACCTTCTTTACGAGCTCAAGTATATCCTTGAACTTCATTTCTGATTCTTCAAACTTTTTGAAGCCGAGTTGGATTCTTGTTATAACTCGCCATTCTGCCATTTGAAGAGTTCAAAGTATATGGGTATGTGATTCAACAAGATTTATGAGAGATGGTTGATTTTGATTTGGGCAAGCCTCTGGAGGGTTTACTCGATTTAATCTTCGAAGAGGATTCTAGGGTTTGAAAATGGGAGGGAAAGAGGTTCGATAGTTTCTGATAACTATTTGCAGATTTTGAATTTGTCTTTATGGCAGTTTCTTCTAACTCTGCATAAACAGTGATGTGCCAACCAACCATTGGTTGAATGATGCCCAGTAATGAGCTGTAACTCCCCCATTAACTTTTCAGTTTAATGTCCCTTTTCAAAACGAATAGGCGTCAATGATGTGGATTGACCGTTGACTATTTTGACTCGTAGAGTAGCATGATAAGGCAGCTATGGACTCTACGTTTTCCTTGATTGACTTCAATAATCATCTTTTAAGAGACGCTGCAGTGGGTGGTTTTGACATTAATCCTCATCTTGATGCTGCATAGCTTGATCACTGATGTACTCCAAGCCAGTTTGGGCACTTGAGTTCTTAGAAGCATTTGCATAATATCTTTCTAAACTGTATTCGAACTCCGAGCTCCTCACGAGCCAGAGTAATCTCTTGTAAGACTGCGATCATTGAGTTTGTTTCTACGATTGCTGATGTTGTACTACGATCGTTGAGGTTGCATCACGATCGTTGAGTTCTCTTTGAACTCTACTCTTCGATCGTTGACTGTCTTGGTCCTTGAGATGAATTTGATTAAGCAATCCTTCTGGGTTGAGGTAGCTCAGGAAGGGCCAACCTCTTAGAGTGAACTAAGGGTCAGGTTTGTCCCTGAGGCGCTCTCCAGATGAAATGCTTTAGAAGTGATTTGCACTGGTATCTCATTTGACCTTTTCTGGTGAGGAAGTCCTCTACTTTCTTTAGACAATTGCATTTGCTATAATCGTGGTGTCCTCCTGCTTCTACACTATGAATCAGATGTTTGATCGTAGGCACTCCACGATTTTGAGTTGGGTGGCTAATAGGTTATCAGTAGTACGTTTTGAGACGTTCCTACTGACTATGGATCTTCATATGGTTCATCAGCCACAAAGTTTTGGGACTCTGTAGCTGGTACACTGCTTCATAGTATAACTCAGTTCTGTCGTTTCTTAACAAATCATTGTTTCCCCATGTTCATACTATCTTCTCAGTGAGGTGTGATTTCTTTTTCTTCATGTGTGTTAGGAGACATCCTTACATGCTTCTTTCTAACTGGAATCACCTCTGACAGTCAAATTTGTTTTCATCGTAGACATGTATATCTCCAGGACTGATCATTCTACGATCATTTGACAAAGACTACTGAACGTAGTCTTCTTTTATAGTTTGTACTTGTGAAGTTCTCGCTCACAGAATCGAGTTCCTCATGTTTGATGCTCGATGATCCTCTGTGATGAGCTTCCTTGAGGATTCCTCTCATATGACATGCTTTGCGTGCTTGAGCATATAAGACCCTTTCCATCTTTGGTTGAATGGCCTGCTTCCATATAAGTATCAGCAGCCAAGTGAGCTTCATTTGGATTAGCTCAGCAGGTCTTCAAGGACAGGCTCTGACATATAGGAATATTATCAAAGTCATTTCTGAACAGTCTTAAGCCTTCTGCTTGTTGAATCTTTCTTTGTGTTGTTCGATTTAGCCATTGCCAAATCGCACGCAAGCATACGCGGTCCACAAGTAATATAAGTAAGTAGAATGTCGAACCCACGAGGACAAAGTCTTAAAAGAAAACAAGTACTAAGGTAAAGTCGTTACTAATCTTATCTAAACAAGTATACTAAGATGGGTGGTTAAGCTATATGTTTAAAGTTAAAGAATAAGAGAAGTGGTTGTGCTAGGAAGTCAAGATAGGATTACAATTCCCCTAATGCATCGCGTAATCTCCTAACTCTCCAAATTATCAACGAATCAAAGAATGGTCAACCGAGAACAGAAATTATGCATAAGCTTCCGTCGAAGGTCAAATACACATCTTTAGCCCGATAAATCATAATATATCTATTGGTGAAAATAGCTAGGCCAAGGTCATTAAGCTAAGTCTCAAGGCCGCACAAGGCCAATAAAGATATGTCTATCCTATTAGCAATTTATGCACACTTTCCATTGGCATGGTCATAACAGGTGTTACTGTATTTAAAAGCTAGATAATAACATCCATTTGTCAATATCTATTATTATCATTATCAAAAACTCTGTCAAGCAATCAGTCATTAATTAGAAACTAAATACAACAACCCATTCCAAACTGATTCATTAAATAAAATAGGAGAGAAAGTTGATTACGCTAAACAAAGGTTACATTACAATCCTAAAAATGGAGTTAGTTCATAACTATGATACTAATACACATATTTAATACATTCACCATACTGAGTAATACACAAATAAATGGAAGATTTGGAATAAGAAAACTCCTATTTAAAAATCTTATGTCTCCAAATCTTCTCTTCACAGTGCAAAAGTTGAGCCGTGGTTGAACGCAATAACTTTTCCTCCTTGAAGCACAACTTCTTTCTCTTCTAGAAATTAAATAACAGAAATAAAATCCTAGTCTAAGCTGCAATAAGTTCTCTGTCGAAGTTTCTAATCTTCGATCCTCAAAGTAGGCTGCTTCGCTTTCTATTTATACCTGGCCCATCTTTCCACTAAGTCATTAAAGACTCTTCTTTGTTTGGGCACCGAGGTCGCACTGCAGTGGCGAAACCTTAGCATAAAGCGCAAAGGTCGGGGCACCACGTGGGCTTCAAAGATCGGAAGTCATTGCCATGCACTTTTTAGATAGGACATTTGTCATGGCTGGCGATGTTCACTATGGGCCTGTGGATGGCGCTGGGGCGCGAGTATGGGACTGGGCATATTGCTGGGGCGCCAATTGCAGATGTAGCGAGGCGCGACACGACAGTAACTTTGTCTAACATTGGCACTACTTGCCAAGTCAAGTGCTTGAAGCGCTTTGGTAACTATAAGAAAGAACTTTACGCTTGACCACCGGCTGTGAAAAATGACCCGAAATGGAAGAAAGGACCTGCAAAGGACAACTAAGACATAATAATAATAAAAACAATGAAAATATAAACTACAGCTAACTAAGAGACTGAAAACAGGCAATAACTTGAGCCACAAAAGAACTGATTCGTAGGACTGAATCCCACTCATCAAATACCCTTAAACTTAAGCTTTTGTTTGTCCTCAAACAAACTAACAAACTGTCATACCTATAATCGCAAGATACGAATGAAGATTACTCCTAAAGACTAACCATATGGCCTTTAAGCTCAACCATAACATTCCCAGAGAATAGAACAAAATGCATGTAACCAAGGGCTTAATGACTTTTAATAAACATGAGACTGTAATTGATCCATACTGTGTGTGCCTGCATACAAATTATCAAAACTAACCAGAACCCAAAATAAGATCACATAGTCGATTGTGATAACCAATAAGCTTACTATGCAACCAACATAAAACAAGCATTAAGAACAAGAAGCAAAAACAAGGAAGTATCAAAAATTTCTAGAAAAATGAAGTAAATTCTGACTCAGACAATACTTGATTACTTTTAGGCAAAACAGAGCACCCATTATCAAGCTTTCGATCAATGACTCCCAAGCCAGAAGACTTTAAGGCATTAGGTGTAGAACAACCCTAAGAATCTAATAACTTAAGCACAAAGGCCATGTAAACAACATAAGTACATAATAGATTTTACTAGCCTGCGTTTATGGGCGAGTGTGTTTCCATGCTCCATCTCAACCCACCGTAGGACTGTTATTATAAGCTTTTTTTTTAATAGACACTTTAGACCCGAAAGTGTACAAGCCTCTCAATTCTTTTATTACCTTGAAATCAACAGAGTTTTTAACAGTGCATAAATTTTTAACACAATAACAAGACAACCTAAATTTGGACACATAGCTAGAAAAGTCAATTGGCCAGTGCTTGTAAAACAGACGGATCCAAAAAAGTCTCGATTTATAACACGCTCCTAGCTCACATAAGTTTTACACTAATCTAAGAGAACAAAGTAATTATCGTGCTTATCATAAGCCATGATCAAAACTTAAACGCTAAACTACCCTAACCCAACATATAGACAATTAGAGACTGGGGGCTAGAGTTAATCAAAAAGTAATAAGCAAAACTATAAACTATAAAGCACCCTTTTTAACCAAAGGGTAAAGCCATACACATGGCATCAATTATACCAATTAATCAGTGTAAACCCAAAATATAAGGCCTTAGGCAAAACAATAACTGACTTAGCCAAGATATTGACTTAGTCAAGGTATTCCCAAATATGCAATCCCAAAATGAAAATAACATTGGGCAAAAGAAATATAACCAAAAACATGCATTCATATACAACTTTTAAAAAAACTACTATGTAAAGCATGCATCAAAAAATAAGCAATTAAAAACCAACAATTTAAACACAATAATACTAAACCTTTAATTAAAACGTAGTTAAACAATAAGTCTGGGGCTTTTAAACCCAAATTATTCACTCCAAACCTTAACTTAAACCAAGCAGTTCAGACATTAACAAAACACAATTCATATATTAAATAAATAACAGGAAGTCTTCCCCCAAACTTGACAAATGGCCAGTGTCCTCACTGGCAACCTTCATCACCGTCCGCACCATCAGCATCATCCGTAGCACGTTCATCACCAAACAGCACATCATCACCAAACAGCACATCATCAGCAGCACCCTCATTACCAGTAGCACCTTCGAGATCATCATCATCACCATCATCCTCCACGTTAACTAGTTCATCAGCGCGGGCCCCCTGAGCAGGCGAAAATTGAGGCGGATAAAGAGCGTAAATAGGAGGAACTGGAAATGGGAATGACATGAAATCAGCATCATCACCTCCCTGGGCAGCATGGATATTGGAAAGCGTGTTCGCGAACTCTACATGAAAATGGTGGAATTGATTCTGCCACCCGACGACATGGTCAATCTTGCAGTGTAGGAAACTCAGGCTATTCAGAATTTCCGTGAGGGTCCCAGCATGAATATTCTCAAAAGACGGGTGCTCGGGCACGTTCGAGGAGGCACCTACCCTCGATGGATGGTGGCGGTCACCGGGTCAAGGCGATCGAGGCCTTCGGCAGAAATCTGCCTCCGCGAGGATGTGATGGTGCTCCCTCCCAGACTGCTTAGCGGCTAATAAGATGATGATCAATGACCGACATTGGAGGCAGGGTGACATCTTCTTTCTCCCATTGAACACCCGCCCGTTTGCAGAGACGGGTAATAAGAGACGGGTGCGGGAAACTAGACATGACTTTGCTCTTAATAGCCTTCTTGATGGACTCATTGATTAAGACACCAACATCGATATTCAAACCAGTAATAATGGCGTAGAGCAGAGTCGCCCGTTCCCGAGTTACATCACTCACATGCCGGGTAGGCTGGAGATTTGCACAGATAAAAGCGTATCATGGCTTACCATAACGGCTAAGGGCCTGTTGGGGGAGCGATGTTCTTTCAGCAGTGTACTCGTTCGTCTTCCAAACCGTCCCAGGCTTACAGAGTTTGCTAACAATCTCATCACTATGATAGCCCTGAATTCCATTTTCTCGATAATCGCGGCGGTCGAAATTGGGAGTCCCATAGACTGCGTTGATAACCATGCTATCAAATGGGATTAATTTGCCCCTAACTGGCGAAGCCGGTGGACCATCTAGAATGGCATTGGCATAGAATTCCTTTACTACTACGACGACGGCGGATTCCGGCTGCTTGGTGAAATGCACCCATTTCATTTTGGAAATCATTCCATTCATCTCACCATCCAACTTATCATCAGGTCGAAGCCCTCTCTCAGGCACGAGACTTTGAGATAAAAAATTTTGAGTGTACCTCTGATATGCCTCCTCCGTTGGGAATTTTAGAGCATCCCACGTCTGAGCACGGGAGCGGGAGGAGGATGGAGGAGGGCCAATACTTGTTCTAGGATGCTTAGAAGCCATTTGGTTTCCAGAAAATCTCAAAGAAAAATTTGTAAGGCACGATCTGTAGAAAATTTAGAAGCCAACAGTAGAATACAAGCATACCGTGTGCTTGGCTTTTAATGACGAAAGCTGCAACGGCAAGGACAGGACCGTTGGATGCCCAAATGGTCATAAACTGCCGACGGTTGGGCTGCCTAATGGCTCTGGGAGAGGAGAAGGCATCGCAAAGAGGAGAGGCGTCGCTTGGAGAAAGCTGAACTGACATGAGAGAGAGAAAGTTATGCTGCAATTTAAGTGAAACGCCCCGTTTAAATGTCAAAAACACGCCTATGGCGTTGGGGCGCCAGGGTTAAACCCACTACGGCGCTGGGGCGCGAGAAACTGTGTCGGGGCGCGAGCTCAGGTTGACCAGGGCGCTGGGGTGCCACACACAGCTCAAACAAAGCGCTAAAGGACAGAAGCTTTGCCTAGTATTACCCAAGAGCGAGAAAGCTAATCAGTGGGGGCACACGGACAAACCAGCAGGGTGCGATCTTAGTCGACAATTAAGGTCTTTGAGGCGCCACACGCAGCTTGACTGGGGCGCCACACGACATGAGCTTTTCCTACCACTGGTGCTGGGGCGCGAGGTAGGGGAGCTTGGGCGCCGAACTTGGTGCAGGGGCGCTATACATGGCGCTGGGCCGCGGCTTTAGAAATTTCTAAGCTCAACAAAAATCCTGCACAAACGAGAATTACATTATAGCAAACAGAACCAACAAAATATTTGCAAGTTCTAACTAAGTACAACCTGAAGCAATACTAATAACATGCACTATCCAAAACAAACAGTATAGATAAGAATTAAAACTTAAACACATATACTAACATACTATGCATATTACAGCTATACTAAAAACTACAGAAACTAAACAATCAAAATGAGACTTAGGTAATAAAGATAAAAGAAATTTTGTTGATACTGAGATGGGGATGCCTCCCATCAAGCGCTTGATTTAGAGTCGTCGGCTTGACTATTTTCCCGTCTTACACCGGGTCTCCCAATGTAATGGAGGTATTCTTCCCACGACCTCGCCCCCAAGAGTGTGTTTTAGTCTCCTTGCCATCGACTTTGAAGGTTGTGTCAGAATTTGGGTCCTCAACCTCTATCGCCCCATAAGGATAAACCTTGGCAATTGTAAATGGGCTCGACCATCGGGACTTAAGCTTTCCTGGAAATAACTTTAGTCGGGAATTGAAAAGAAAAACCTTCTGGCCCGGTTCGAAGTGTCTCTCGAGGATTTTCTTGTCGTGGCACCTCTTGGTCTTCTCCTTGTACAACTTAGCGTTTTCATACGCTTGCAGATGAAACACGTCTGATTCATTTAGTTGATAGAGTCTCTTCTCCCCGGTTGCCTCAAGATCAAAGTTGAGCTTTTGAATAGCCCAATAAGCGTTATGCTCCAATTCAACTGGAAGATGACATGCCTTTCCATAAACAAGCCTATACGGAGACATTCCAATAGGTGTTTTATAAGCTGTGCGGTAGTCCCATAATGCATCATCAAGCTTCTTAGACCAATCCTTACGATTAGGGTTTACAATCTTTTCCAAGATTCGTTTCACTTCTCAATTTGATATTTTAGCTTGACCGCTGGTCTGTAGGTGGTAGGCAGTGGTGATCTTATGAGTCACCCCATACTTGGCTAGAAGGGCTTCAAAGTATTTGTTACAAAAGTGCGACCCTTCATCGCTAATGATAGCCCGAGGTGTGCCAAAACGGGTGAAAATATTCTTCTTAAGGAAATGGAGCACCACCTTAGCTTCATTTGTCGGCAAAGCAACTGCTTCCACCCACTTAGAGACATAATCCACTGCCACAAGGATGTAGAGATTGTTGAAAAAGGATGGGAATGGACCCATGAAGTAAATGCCCCATACATCAAATAATTCCACCTCCAGGATATTCTGCAGTGGTAGTTCATGCTGTCTTGATATGGTGCCCACCCTTTGGCATCTGTCGCAGTGCAACACATATGTGTGTGCATCCTTGATTAGGGTGGGCCAGTAAAATCCTGACTGAAGCACTTTAGCTGCAGTTCGTTGGCCTCCAAAATGACCTCCATAGTTTGAAGAATGGCAGTGATGTAGCACACCCTCAATTTCTTCTTCCGGCAAATATCTACGCAGAATCTGATCAGAACATTGCTTGAATAGGAAGGGTTCATCCCACAGATATTGCTTGGCATCTGTTAGGAATTTCTTCTTTTGTTGATAGCTCAGATTTTGGGGAAGCACTTGGCAATCGATGTAGTTGGTGAAGTCCGCATACCACGAAACTTTTCCATTGACAACAAAAAGTTGCTCGTCTGGGAAGAAGTCATTTATAGTTTTGTCGGCATCTTTCAAGGGCGTGGTGTTTTCCAATCTTGACAAGTGATCGGCAACCTGATTTTCTGTCCCCTTCTTATCTCGGATTTCCAAGTCAAACTCCCGGAGAAGCAGAACCCACCGTATCAATCTTGGCTTAGAATCCTTCTTTTCTATCAAATACTTGATTGCCGAGTGATCGGTGTATACAATCACCTTCGTTCCAATGAGGTAGGACCGGAACTTGTCAAAAGCATAGACTACTGCCAGTAGCTCCTTCTTAGTGGTGGTATAATTTAACTGAGCATCAGTTAATGTCTTGCTGGCATAGTAAATGGTATGGAAAACCTTCTCCCTTCTCTGACCCAACACTGCCCCGATAGCGAAGTCGCTGGCATCACACATTAGCTCAAAATGGTAGGTCCAGTCTGGGGCTATCACAATAGGTGCCGTGACAAGTCTTTTCTTTAATAATTCAAAGGCGCTCAAGCAGGCCTCATCAAACTGGAAAGGCATGTTCTTTTCCAATAGAGTGCACAATGGTTTGGTAATCCTTGAGAAGTCCTGGATAAACCTTCTGTAGAACCCGGCATGCCCGAGAAAACTTCTCACCCCTTTCACTGAGTTGGGCGCAGGAAGGTTATTGATCACATCTATCTTAGCCTTATCAACCTCAATTCCGTGTGCAGAAACTCGATGGCCCAAAATAATGCCCTCTTCAACCATTAAATGACATTTCTCCCAATTCAGCACCAGGTTGGTTTTGACACATCGATGGAGAACGACAGTCAAATTTGTCAAGCAGTTTTCAAAAGAGCTCCCAAACACTGAGAAGTCATCCATGAAGACCTCTAAGGTCTTTTCAACCATATCAGAGAAGATCGACATCATACACCGCTGAAACGTTCCGAGAGCATTACATAACCCGAAAGACATTTTTCGGAAGGCAAAGGTCCCATACGGACATGTGAACGTCGTCTTCTCCTGATCTTCAGGAGCAATAGAAATCTGGTTGTAGCCCGAGTACCCATCTAGCAGACAATAATACTCATGCCCAGCTAACCGGTCAAGCATCTAATCAATGAATGGAAGGGGAAAATGATCCTTATAGGTTGATTTGTTCAGTTTCCTGTAATCCATGCACGCTCTCCACCCGGTCACCGTCTTGGTGGGAATCAGTTCGTTGTTCTCGTTGGATACAATTGTCATCCCTCCCTTCTTTGGCACGCACTGAATAGGACTAACCCAAGGGCTATCAGAGATGGGGTAGATAATGCCCGCATCTAATAATTTTATTATCTCCTTCCAGATGACCTCTTTCATAATGGGATTTAGCCGCCTCTGATGCTCTATAAATGACTTTAAGTCTTCCTCCAATAATATTTTGTGCATGCATAGAGTCAGGCTGATTCCTTTTATATCAGCAATAGACCATCCCAGGGCAGTTTTGTATTTCTTGAGCACAAACAACAACTTTTCTTCCTGACACTTAGTTAGAGAAGCAGAAATTATCACATGTAAAAGAAGATGAATTCCCTAAGTAAGCATACCTTAGGTGATTAGGAAAAGGTTTTAGCTCAAGGACAGGAGGCTCGACGATCGATGACTGAGCCTTGGAAGTTGATGCCTCATTATCATTCAAAGACTCAAACTGTCGGTGGAATTGCTTTGATCTTTGGCTCTCATCGAGCCACTTGGCACATTCCACATGTGTGGGCTCTTCCGTAGTGCTGGCCCCAGTTAAAGTGGCTTCCAAAAGGTCTTTAATGCAAGTTTCTGAGAAAACTTCCTTTACAGAATTATCAATAGTAGTAATTTAGAAACAATCCTCAGGGGTATTAGGATACTTCATTGATCTAAAGACATTGAACGTCACTTCTTGATCCTGTACCCTCATTGTTAATTCCCCTTTCTGAACATCGATCAGGGTCCTGCCAGTCGCCAAGAATGGCCTGCCCAATATTATCTAGACCTCCCTGTCCTCTTCAAAATTTAGGACTATAAAATCCGCTGAGAATATGAACTTTTCAAACTTAACAAACACATCCTCTACAATCCCCTTCGGGTACGTGAGAGACCTGTCAGCCAATTGTAAAGTGACGCTGATAGGCTTGGCTTCCTTGAGGCCCAACTTCCTATAAATAGAGAGGGGAATCAAGTTGATGTTGCCCCTAAATCATAAAGAACCTTGCCAATAAACTGGTCCCCAATAGTGCACGGAATAGTAAAGCTTCCTGGATATTTTAGCTTCGGTGGAATTTTATTTTGAATGATGGCACTACACTCCTCTGTCAGTGCCACAATTTCGTAGTCTCCCATTTTTTGCTTCTTGGACAGAATGTCCTTCACGAACTTGACATAACTAGGCATTCCCTCCAATGCCTCCGCAAATGGGATATTTATGTGCAGTCTTTTGAACACTTCCAAGAATTTGGAAAACTGCTTATCCAACTTCTGTTTCTGCAACCGCTGGGGGAAAGGCAACTGAGGGAGAGGCTGATTTACGATGTTCATTGGAGGAGATGGTGTTGAAGGGATCTCTTGTCTACTTCCTTCACCTGCCAATGTCTCAGTATTTTCTCCCACTGAAGGTTCTTTTTCAGTCATTACTTCTTCCACAGGAGCACTCTCTCCACTTTGTTCCTTAGTGGTTCTCCCACTTCTAAGGGTCACTGCTTTACACTGTTCCTTGCCTTCCCATTTCGGGTTGACATCAGTGTCACTAGGCAATGTGCCTTGTGGACGACTGTTTAAAGCAGTAGCCAATTGTCCCATCTGTACTTCTAGATTTCTAATGGAAGCATCTTTATTGTTGCTTCGAGTTTCATTATGGGCTATGTACCTTGACAGGAGATCTTCTAAACTTGGCTTCTTCTCCTGTTGAGGAGGTGGTTGGTGGAATTGGTTATGAGTGTTCTGATGCTGTGGGGGGAACTAATTCTGAGATGGGAACCCAGGAGGGTTAGCATAATTCGGCCTGGTAGATGAAGGTTGTAGTTGATTAGGGTTGTTACTGTTGTTGTTGTTGCCCCATGAAAAGTTTGGATGATTTCTTAACCCCGGGTGGTAATGAGTAGGAAGATTAGTGTTTTGTTGCCGCCCGTAGTTAGAAACAAATTGAACTGACTCAGGGCTTATCTTACACTGATCAGTAGGGTGGCCCCCTTAGCATAATTCACATTGAACTACGACACTCTGCACATTCTGAACCGCTGAAGATCCCATGGTGTCTAGCCTTTTTGTTAGTGCTGCTACCTGAGCCGCTAACGATGTGAAAGAGTCAACTTCATAAACCCCCGCTGCTCTTCTAGGGGCTTGCCTATCATTTGGCCATTGGTAATTATTGGCCGGCATTGTCTCCACCAAACTCATATCCCGCTGTGTGATGTTCAGTATTTTGTCGGAATGGAGGTGTTAAAAATCATCCGTATGTGAATTTCGGTCATTTTTCGTTTAGAGTTTGGAAAAACTTTCTTCTACAAAGTTGTAGAGAATTAAATTTACTATAAAATGGACATAAGATTTGAATTTTTCTGATAAAATGACTATTTATTATGAATTATTAAAGTTCCGGAATAATTGATTTTTGGGGTTATAAATATTTTTTTTACAAAAAACATTTTTAATATGGGTGGGACCCACTTGTGTGTGCTGATGAGAGTGATGTGGTGTGCATATGAAATATTTTTAAAAATATTAATATTTTATTAAATTTTTTGCTTTGGTGTTCTAAGCATTTTTCTATAAATAGGGTGCTTAGGTTAGAATTGAAAATCACACCAGAATCAGAAGTTTTCTCTCTATATAATATCGAGCGTATTTTTGTGAGTATTTAGATACTTTGAGAGTTGATAAGCAGTGCAAGTTTTCTTCAGCATTATATCTGATATTTCAGTTAGAAGTACTTGTCTTTTGAGGTAAGGGATGTTTTTTTTCATAAATGAGATTATTTTTTTTAATATCATTATACCGAAATATTGATATGAATTTTATTGTGAAATTTTTACCTTTTCGTGTCGGGATTACTATTCACGTATACGGCAACCCATTGTAAAAGGTCTGGATGGGTAACCATTCTAGCAAACCATGGTGCGGGCATTTCCTCAGAAGATCCTTAAACCGCTCCCACGAGTCGTATAAGGATTCGGATTTGAACTGAACAAAGGACGTGATATCATGCCTGAGCCTGGCCGTTTTGGCGGGCGGAAAAAACTTCGCCACAAATTTATGTGCCAAGTCAGCCCATGTAGTAATGGAGCCGACGGTAATGAATGAAGCCAGCTCTTGGCCTTGTCCCTTAATGTAAATGGAAACAATCGGAGTCTGATGGCATCGTCAGACACTCTGTTGCATTTAATTGTGTCACAGATCTCCACAAAATCAATCAAGTGATCATTGGGATCATCATTCGGTAGTCCCCCAAACTGAATGTTGGTGCACATTTGAATGGTGCCCGGCTTGATCTCGAAATTATTAGCTTGGATAGCGGGCCTTAGAATGATCGCCTGGAGATCGTCAATGTGAGGCATAACTTACTCCCTTAGAGATTTCTGAAGTTCCTCAGCCATTATAATAGGAGCAGGAATTTCCTTAGATTCTTCTCTTCTCAGTCGTCTGTATGTCCTTAGAATCTTATCAACCTCGGGGTCAAGAGGCGTTATATTCTGACCCTTCCGAGGTGGCATAAACAGTGAAGACTACCTGAAAAGAAAGTTAAACAGAAGAATCATTTTAAAGTAAGATCGTAATGACTTAGTTTTAATATTGAGAAACAATTAATTCTAAGTCCTCGGCAACGGCGCCAAAAACTTGTTGTTCGATTTAGCCATTTCCAAATCGTGCGCAAGCATACACGGTCCACAAGTAATATAAGTAAGTAGAATGTCCAACCCACAAGGACAAAGTCTTAAAAGAAAACAAGTATTAAGGTAAAGTCGTTATTAATCTTATCTAAACAAGTAAACTAAGATGAGTGGTTAAGCTATATAAGAGAAGTGGTTATGCTAGGAAGTCAAGATAGGATTACAATTCCCCTAATGCATCGCCTAATCTCCTAACTCTCCAAATTATCAACGAATCAAAGAATGGTCAACCGAGAACAGAAAATATGCATAAGCTTCTGTCGAAGGTCAAATGCACCTCCCTAGCCCGATAAATCACAATATGTCTATTGCTGAAAATAGCTAGGCCAAGGTCATTAAGCTAAGTCTCAATGTCGCACAAGGCCAATAAAGATATGTCTATCCTATTAGCAATTTATGCACACTTTCCATTGGCATGGTCATAATAGGTGTTGCTGTATTGAAAAGCTAGATAATAACATCCATTTGTCAATATCTATTATTATCATTACCAAAAACTCTGTCAAGTAATCAGTCATTAGAAACTAAATACAACAACCCATTCCAAACTGATTCATTAAATAAAATAGGAGAGAAAGTTGATTAAGCTAAACAAAGGTTACATTGCAATCCTAAAAATAGAGTTAGTTCATAACTATGGTACTAACACACATATTTAATACATTCACCATACTCAGTAATACACAAATAAATTGAAGATTTGGAATAAGAAAACTCCTACTTAGAAATGTTCTATCTCCAAATCTTCTCTTCACAGTGCAAAAGTTGAGCCGTGGTCAGACGCAATAATTTTTCCTCTTTGAAGCACAACTTCTTTCTCTTCTAGAAATTAAATGACAGAAATAAAATCCTAGTCTAAGCTGCAATAAGTTCTCTGTCGAAGTTTCTGATCTTCGATCCTCAAAGCAGGCTGTTTCGCTTTCTATTTATACCTGGCCCCTCTTTCCTCTAGGTCATTAAAGACTCTTACTGTTTAGGCACCAGAGGTCGCGCTGCGGCGCAAACCTTAGCATAGCAAACGGCATTGGGGCGCCACGTGGCTTCAAAAAGATCGGAGGTCGTATTGCTGCATGACTTTCATATAGGACATCTATCAGTAGATAGCGATCTTGGGCGGTGTGGATGGTATTTGGGGTGTGATATGGGGTTGGGCATGGTATTACGGCGCCAATTACGATGTGTGGCGGTAGCGACACAACAAAGAACTTTGTTCAGCATTGGCGCTTCTGGTATAACAAAAATTCGAGGCGCCTGGCCAGTAAGTGGCGCTAGTAAATGAACTATAAGAGCAACTTTGGCGCTACGGCACCAACACAGTGAAAATGACCCGAAATGGAAGAAAGGAACTGCAAAGCATAACTAAGACATAATAATAATAAAAATAATGAAAATATAAACAACAGCTAACTAATAGACTGAAAACAGGCAATAACTTGAGCCACAAAAGAATTGATTCGTAGGAATGAATCTCACTCATCACTTTGACTGAAGTCTCTTGCTTCATCTCCCTTAGTGTGGTCAGATAGACCAAGTACCTATAGGTTAGATATATTTTTATTTTGGTACCCATAGTTAAATGGGTCCTGCCAAGTTAGTTTCAAAAACCCTATTCCTCATATATTAGAATTAACATCATATTGATCACCAACAATCAAATTCATGCATGCAGCTAATTTGGATATTACATTTTGAGATGCATGATGATGAGTGTGTGTAAGATTTGCCATTTTAACAAAGCACTCTTTTTTTTGATGGTTTCGTCATTTGCTTGGTTATGTTCACAGAGTTTAAGTGTTCACAGAGTGAGAATCAACTCTACGATTTATGAGTTTCTGGTTGATTCATGGAGGTGATCAGTTTCTATAAATCATCAAGATACTCTGGTAGAACTGATCATACTCTATGGGTTATCAAACACTTAGAACATAGGTTCATACATACTAACCTATCAGCAAAGATTACTTCACATAAGATTAATTTAACATGTGATGTTCTTATGACCTATTTTAGATTTCTTTCAAGATCTCATCTTCAACCTAAAATTTGGATGGAGAGAAAGTTTGTAAGCATTTGGGTTTCCAACCTCAGTGTACTTTCTCTCTTCACCTTTTTAGGTAGATTACGATTTCTTGACAGGATACTGTTAAAGTGCATTATGAGGTATAACATGATGTATACAATTATATTAGTGAGGAATCGTACCTTTCTACTGTCAGTTTCTTAACAGTCATTTATCTTAGACATACCGAGGTTAGGCATTGATGTGCATAGTTTCTCATTTGCTCCTGATAACTTGTTGCTCCAATTGACCTTCAATCAATCAGTCGTGGTCTTAAAGATTAAAGATAAAAAAATCTCTGCATCTTTAGTTCTTTGACATCCTTGAGTTTGCAAGGTTTACATCCAGCTGCTGGTTGGTCAGACATACGTTTGAGAAGTTCTTCTTGCTTCTCTGGATAATCATTTCTTAGCATGTATGGCCTTTTCATCCTTTCAATCTGGTGGATGTTTGAGTCTTTTTTGTTGATGTCTTTTGAGCTTTCTAGCCTGGTCTTCAGACTACATGATTGACTGTGGGCAGGGATTGGTCTTATTGATATGGCAACCAATAACATGGACCAATCTGAGCAGCTTCAGGTGTATATACACATTTACCTATTCATAATATTTCCAACGTATGAGCTCATCTGCATATAACAAGTGACTTACAACTAAACTAAGTTTAGAACAATGTTTATGCCTAGGATCAAACTCAAAGTGATTAGCTTTTGAATATAGCATGAGAACCTGCTCTGATACCAATTGTTAGTTCCCAGTAGACATAATATATCTAGAGGGGGGGTTGAATAGATCTTTTTTTAATTTCAAATATTTCTCTTTTATTTTGTATAGCTAATGTTTTAGCATATGACAAACATAAGAATCTTTTCAAACATAGCGAAATACGTAAAAGATCCCATTCATTGTTATATTCATATTCATAATCATACATACATTGTTCATAGAGTTAGTTCAGTTGTAAGCAGTTAAAACATACATGGCAATTATAGTAGTTAATATACATAATGTAAATGACATAAGGTAAAAGACACAAGGGGTTTTAAGTGGTTCAGAGGCTCAAGCTCCTAATCCACTCTTCTGCTTTCAACTAGCAGGATTTCCACTGAGGAATGGAAGCACCCTGAATCACTAAGATT